>JAIOJX010000028.1:188582216-190982216 GCA_022376925.1 Tragulus kanchil | reverse complement strand
GCCTCTAGGACCAGGTAACAGTTATACCTCTCCCCATTATACATATGTAGACCCTCAGTGTGGACAGAACATGGATGTACTATCCTTACTGTTCGTGGGATGAGGAAGGGGTGAGGGGAGTCCTCCCCAAATGCTGTGGGAATGCTCCCACCTCTTTGGGGTCTCTGCTGTTAAAGGATGAGGCCCCTGTGTTTCCTGCAGGAAGTCAGTCAGTTAAGGAAACTGTTGCTTCCAGGTCAATCCTGCCTACTGTCTGGAGGAATCAGACCAGGGTTTTTTTTTTTACAAGAGAGCTCATAAGACTTGTTGAGGGATGGAAATCAAATAAAATTCTAGTTTTGTCACCCTGAGATGATTTTCTATTATTGTATCTTAAGACAACATTAAAACATAGATCTGCTTGTAATATCCTTGGTTAAAAACAATGTTAACCTTCTACAGCATGAAATACAAAATTCTAACTGTTCAACTTGGTATACAAAATAGACTACAATTGACCCCCACCATATAAGATATTCAATTATCATTGAGTGGCTATGAGTACTTTTTGTTTGGATAATGTTGTATAGTTTGCTTAATGTTTCACATGTGTTGCATTTAATTTTTATCAGTCTTTGGGTGTTATTATTCTTGCTATAGTTGAGGATTTAAGGCTCAGAGAAGTTAGAAAGAACTTGCCCAATTTCACACAGCCACAGTAAAGTCATTACTGTAAAGCGAGGGCAAAAAATAGTGATCCCTTGCCACTTCCTAGCTGTGTGACCTTGAATAGGTTTAGCTCTGAAATAAGGATGATACAGCTTTGTCATAAGATTTTTGTGAAGGCGAGATGAAATAACCCAGCCAAAACACTTGGCATATTGCCTGCCATGTAGTAAGGGCTCAGGAAATATTAGGTATTATTATGGTACTCTTTTTAAAACTGTTTTGCAATTAATGTTTCCAGTTTTTAGCCCACGATTATGAGTAACACTGCTATAATTATCTTTGTCCAAATGGTTTTTTTTTTTCCCGTTGTGTCATTTCCTTGGATTATATTCCAAGAACAGCATTACCAGGTTAAAAGGTATGATCCTCTTTTTTTGGCTTTTGTTCCATGTTGCCAAAGGGTCTATTGCTTGAATGATTCCTGTTTAACAGGCCACTATTGGACCCGTGAGAGTGATCCATCTCCTGTGGATGGTGCTTCCCTGTGACCTCTTGCTCAGCCTGTTCAAGGGACCATCCGTCATTCTTAATAAAGGCAACAGATCCTAGACTGTTTGGAGCCAAACTGTATTTAATACAGGTTGTTCTTACAGCAAGACATAGACCAAGGTGGTCAGAAAATTGTACCCCAAACCCTAGGAGAGGCTGGCCTCTCACCTGCCTCTTGCAGGCTCCCTGGGCAGACATAGCAGGTGCACTGTCATTGGATTTGAGCAAGTATCGGGACCAGGGTGCCTACTCTCCAACCTTCATCCAGCCCTGCAGCTCACTACCATGAGAGCTCAAGCAAGTTGCTTCATTTCTGTGTCTCATTTTCCCCATTTGTAAAATGAGAATAATACCAATCTCCCTGAATTAAATTAGATAGTGGATTGAAGGCAACTAGCACAGTGTCTGACACATACTCAATATTCAGTAAATGGCACATTAGTAATTTTTATTAGGATCAGTATTTTAAGAATGTGGTTAGTATTTGAAATATAAAAGACCCTCAGGGAAGTTTGTTGAATGTACAGATGACCTCTAGAAACACAGCATTCTCCAACTTCAATTGCACAACTTTGGTAGTTTGAGAACATGTGGCCAGGAAGTCAGAGTGAGAAGCTAGGACTGTGAACTGGAGCTGCCCTGTAAATATTCCAGGTGGCACAGGAGCTAGTCCAGATGGCTGATGCTGGGCCAACAGGACTACTTCTTGGGGAAAGATGCAGGCTTCCGGCCTGGATTCTGCATTTGGGATCTCCTGGGGTTGGGCGAGATGAAATAACCCAGCCAAAACACTTGGCATATTGCCTGCCATGTAGTAAGGGCTCAGGAAATATTAGGTATTATTATGGTACTCTTTTTAAAACTGTTTTGCAATTAATGTTTCCAGTTTTTAGCCCACGATTATGAGTAACACTGCTATAATTATCTTTGTCCAAATGGTTTTTTTTTTTCCCGTTGTGTCATTTCCTTGGATTATATTCCAAGAACAGCATTACCAGGTTAAAAGGTATGATCCTCTTTTTTTGGCTTTTGTTCCATGTTGCCAAAGGGTCTATTGCTTGAATGATTCCTGTTTAACAGGCCACTATTGGACCCGTGAGAGTGATCCATCTCCTGTGGATGGTGCTTCCCTGTGACCTCTTGCTCAGCCTGTTCAAGGGACCATCCGTCATTCTTAATAAAGGCAACAGATCCTAGACTGTTTGGAGCCAAACTGTATTTAATACAGGTTGTTCTTACAGCAAGACATAGACCAAGGTGGTCAGAAAATTGTACCCCAAACCCTAGGAGAGGCTGGCCTCTCACCTGCCTCTTGCAGGCTCCCTGGGCAGACATAGCAGGTGCACTGTCATTGGATTTGAGCAAGTATCGGGACCAGGGTGCCTACTCTCCAACCTTCATCCAGCCCTGCAGCTCACTACCATGAGAGCTCAAGCAAGTTGCTTCATTTCTGTGTCTCATTTTCCCCATTTGTAAAATGAGAATAATACCAATCTCCCTGAATTAAATTAGATAGTGGATTGAAGGCAACTAGCACAGTGTCTGACACATACTCAATATTCAGTAAATGGCACATTAGTAATTTTTATTAGGATCAGTATTTTAAGAATGTGGTTAGTATTTGAAATATAAAAGACCCTCAGGGAAGTTTGTTGAATGTACAGATGACCTCTAGAAACACAGCATTCTCCAACTTCAATTGCACAACTTTGGTAGTTTGAGAACATGTGGCCAGGAAGTCAGAGTGAGAAGCTAGGACTGTGAACTGGAGCTGCCCTGTAAATATTCCAGGTGGCACAGGAGCTAGTCCAGATGGCTGATGCTGGGCCAACAGGACTACGACTTCTTGGGGAAAGATGCAGGCTTCCGGCCTGGATTCTGCATGGGATCTCTGTGGGCCTGGAGCTCTACCCGGGGTAGGGAGGGTACTCCTGCCAAGAGCGACAAGAACCCAGACAGAGACAGAGCACCCTGCCTGCCCAGGGCTGGAACTTTCTTATGTTGTCCAGTGGATCACAGAGACCCATCTCTGTCTCTGGTTTTGAACATATCCTCTGAGATCTAGCTGCACTTCTAGAAAAGCCCATTTAAATGGAGTTTGTATGATTAATTTTGAGTCCAGTTTATTCTGTATACTAAGAGCTAGCAGCATCAGTCAGATGTTTGCTGAGTGCTTACTGGGGAGCAGCCTCTGCACTAGGTTAGGACATCACTCCTGCCCTTTAGGAGCTCACCTTCTAGATAGGGGGGTTACACACATGCAAAGAGGTGTGAGGTCAATGCCGAATGACCTAAGACAGGAAGGGAACAGTGGACAGCTTGGGGAGAGCACATGAGTAAATGCCTTCTACACAAGTTGTCAGGCCAATGATAGACATTCAAACCCTTTAGCAGCCCCTCTAACCCACAACTTGTAGGGGTAAAAACTGACATTTGAGTGCCTCCTTGGGAAGCACCAGTTTATTTATTTACTTTTAAATTTTATTTATTGATTTATTTTTAAATTAATTTTTTTACATTGAAGAATAATTGCTTTACAGAATTTTAGACTTTTTTTCCTACCAAACAGCAACACAAGTCAGCCATAGGTTTACTCATGTCCCCTCCCACTTGAACATCCCTCCCACCTCCCTCCCTGTCTCACCCCTCTAGGTTGTTAGCTAGCCCCGGTTTGAGTTCCCTGAGTCATGCAGCAAATTCCCATTGGCTATCTGTCTTACATAAGGTAATGTATGTTTCCATGTTACTCTCTCCAAACATCCCACCCTATCCCTTCTCCTCTCACCCCCAACTGTGTCTGTAAGTCTGTTCTCTATGCCTGTGTCTCCACTGCTGAGAGTGGAACTTTAAATGGGTGTACTCACTTGCCCCTTCCGACGATCCTATGTGGTGAGCTCTGGTAGTATCTCTATATTTCAGATGAGGAAATGGGGGGACAGAGACACAGGAGACTTAGGCAGGGTCACTGGGCTGAAAGTGACCATACCACAGTGAGAATCCAGTAGCCTCGCCCCAGAGCCTACCTTATTAGGCCCACAGGGCAGGAGCAGCCGACTGTATTTATGGCGCTTCTCTTTCAAATATACAGCAGGATGGAGAATTCTTAACATTTCTTTCACGATCTTAACATGTAATCACAGTGTCCAACCAGTTTTAACTAAATACAACCTCCTGTACATTTTGCCTTGGCACTAGTTCAGCTAAAATATTCTTAATTTCAGAAGAGGAGGCAGCAAGACTGAACCACTGTGTTTACTGACCAATTTAGACCGTCTCAGGGCACAGCTTGGAGGATCGGAGCATGCCGTGAGTGAATACTTTAACAATCCATGGCAAGATGACAGCATCTTGGGCTCAGACACAAGAATTAGTTTCAGACAGGGCTTTTTTCAGTGCCATAACTTTAACCAGCTGGAATTCTTTTCCATCCTATTCAACCTCTTGCAGTGAAGAATTTTGCCTTTTATTGAGAAATCTGCATTTCATTGTATAGATAGAACACTATGTCCTTGGCTTAGTGGGTCTCCAGGAGAAGCTGGGCCTTTATTCTGTTGGAGGCGCTGGGTGTCCTAAGGGCTCAAATACCAGCAAGACTGTTTTAAGCATGAGAGGCCAGAGACACAGCAAGGCTCTGATCACAGAATAGGAGAGGCAAATTGTCCGCCCTGGCGCAACCTGAGCCTTGTACATGCATGCATCCAAAGAGAGAGAGGTGTGCCGGCTGCTGAACTTACTGGCATCCACCAAGCCCGGGGGCAGAAGCTCCAAGCTGGACCTGCCAAGGGTGGGTGCTGTGTATGCGCCAAGAGGGAAGTGCAGAATTGGGAGGAGGGTGTCTGAGCCACCGTACCGGAAGTCATCGTCTACGTCACTGCTCTAAATGTTTTTGGAACTTTCATTTTAGGAGAGTGTTAAAGGTTTAGATCAGTTCTTCCTTCTGAGGGAGAGTTTTACTTTGTATTTAGCTGTATCTGAAAACACTGAAAATCCCATTGCTTAAAGTTTTTGAGGAAATGGGGACAGAGACACAGGAGACTTAGCGGGCCGGGGAAAGTGACCATACCACAGTGAGAATCCAGTAGCCTCGCCCCAGAGCCTACCTTATTAGGCCCACAGGGCAGGAGCAGCCGACTGTATTTATGGCGCTTCTCTTTCAAATATACAGCAGGATGGAGAATTCTTAACATTTCTTTCACGATCTTAACATGTAATCACAGTGTCCAACCAGTTTTAACTAAATACAACCTCCTGTACATTTTGCCTTGGCACTAGTTCAGCTAAAATATTCTTAATTTCAGAAGAGGAGGCAGCAAGACTGAACCACTGTGTTTACTGACCAATTTAGACCGTCTCAGGGCACAGCTTGGAGGATCGGAGCATGCCGTGAGTGAATACTTTAACAATCCATGGCAAGATGACAGCATCTTGGGCTCAGACACAAGAATTAGTTTCAGACAGGGCTTTTTTCAGTGCCATAACTTTAACCAGCTGGAATTCTTTTCCATCCTATTCAACCTCTTGCAGTGAAGAATTTTGCCTTTTATTGAGAAATCTGCATTTCATTGTATAGATAGAACACTATGTCCTTGGCTTAGTGGGTCTCCAGGAGAAGCTGGGCCTTTATTCTGTTGGAGGCGCTGGGTGTCCTAAGGGCTCAAATACCAGCAAGACTGTTTTAAGCATGAGAGGCCAGAGACACAGCAAGGCTCTGATCACAGAATAGGAGAGGCAAATTGTCCGCCCTGGCGCAACCTGAGCCTTGTACATGCATGCATCCAAAGAGAGAGAGGTGTGCCGGCTGCTGAACTTACTGGCATCCACCAAGCCCGGGGGCAGAAGCTCCAAGCTGGACCTGCCAAGGGTGGGTGCTGTGTATGCGCCAAGAGGGAAGTGCAGAATTGGGAGGAGGGTGTCTGAGCCACCGTACCGGAAGTCATCGTCTACGTCACTGCTCTAAATGTTTTTGGAACTTTCATTTTAGGAGAGTGTTAAAGGTTTAGATCAGTTCTTCCTTCTGAGGGAGAGTTTTACTTTGTATTTAGCTGTATCTGAAAACACTGAAAATCCCATTGCTTAAAAAATGTATTTATGTACATATTTATTGTTTCTATTAACTGCAAGAAGTTACTGGTAGCAATTTGATTGCCCACACCTTACCAAGACCAGATGATATCAGTCATTTAAAGTTTTGTCCATCTAATGGATAATAAATGTTAACGTCCCTCTCATTTTTACTTACTTTGTGTAAGACTGGGCACCTTGTCATGCTTTTTTGGCTATTTGTAAATCATTGTTATCCTTGACTCATTTTTCTATTAGGTTGTCTTTTCTTCTTGAGTTATAGAAGCTCTTTATATGATAGTGATATTTGGACAGTCTTTTAAACATCTTGTATTATGACACAGCTTCATCTTTTGAACATGGCTTAGATTTCTGAAATTGGCTAGCACTGGATATAACTGAATCAGGATGAATTATATGTGAATTTAATTTACTGTAAGTAATACATACAATTGGCAAAGGTGGTTTGGGGACAACCCAGGAGACTTTACAAACAACTTACCTGGAAGGAGCAAAAGGTGCAAGTAGACTAGAGAATAACCTAGTAGCTTTAGGATTCAGCACGGTGGCATCTGTCAGTAAGTATCTTGTACAGAGGGAATGGAGAATTGTCAAAAAGGGTGATTCTGATAAGTGGAGGTTATTTTAAAAAGCTTCTACTCCAGCTAGCCTTTATTGAGTGACTGCTATGAGTCAGATGTGCTGTGGGCCAAGAGCCCTTCTGTCCCCTCCAACTGAACATGCATCCTTTAGAAGAAAGCTCACAGAGCGTAGTCCTTTTGCCAGTCAAATATGGTGTTGGGACTTCCCTGGTTGTCTGGTGGCTACGACTCCTCACTCCCAATGCAGGATGCCCGAGTTTCTAGTTCAGGGAACTAGATCCCACATGGCTCAATTAAGAGTTCATATGCCACAACTAAGAAACCTGCATGCCATGGCTATGACCCTGTACCACAAAATAAATATATAAATGTTTTTAAAAATGTGGTGTTGACCTAGCATTACCCAATCCTTCCAAATACATATAACTATTAATAATTATAGAGACATATGGATTTTACATCCATCTTTTCTAGTTCTTATGCTGTGCTAAGTCACTTCAGGTGTGTCCAACCCTTTGTGACTCCGTGGACAGTAGCCCACCAGGCTCTTCTGTTTATGGGATTCTCCAGGCAAGAATACTGGAGTGGGTTGCTGTGCCCTCCTTCAGAGGATCTTCCTTATCCAGGGATTGAACCCATGTCTCATGTGTCTCCTGCATTGGCAGACAGGTTCTTTACCACTAGCACTATGAGGCTATGTCTATAGTAGTTTAACATCCAGCCTCTGCATCAAATTGTTTGGTTTCAAATCCTATCTCTGCCATTTACTAGCTGTGTGATTTTGTGTAAATTATAAAGCCTCTCTATCCCTTGGTTTTCTCATCTATAACACAGAGATAATAGCACCTACACCTAATAGGTTGTCATGTGGATTAAATGAAATAATGCACACAAACACTTGACACGTTTGTTCTCAGGACCAAGTGGGGAGAGGTGTTTTGGTGAGCTGAGGCCTGTGGCTCTCAGGCTGTTCAGGGAGTTACTAAAGAGGGCAAAGGAATGGGTGGGAGGTTAGAGCCTGTGTACACTTCTGGGGAACCAGCTCCAGTTTTCCTTTCCTTAGTACTTTGAGGCCTCGCCCTCTCTGGAGACCTCTCAGTTCCTCCAAGTCCCACTACATTTTTCTGCCGATGGAGAATTGTCAAAAGGGTGATTCTGATAAGTGGAGGTTATTTTAAAAAGCTTCTACTCCAGCTAGCCTTTATTGAGTGACTGCTATGAGTCAGATGTGCTGTGGGCCAAGAGCCCTTCTGTCCCCTCCAACTGAACATGCATCCTTTAGAAGAAAGCTCACAGAGCGTAGTCCTTTTGCCAGTCAAATATGGTGTTGGGACTTCCCTGGTTGTCTGGTGGCTACGACTCCTCACTCCCAATGCAGGATGCCCGAGTTTCTAGTTCAGGGAACTAGATCCCACATGGCTCAATTAAGAGTTCATATGCCACAACTAAGAAACCTGCATGCCATGGCTATGACCCTGTACCACAAAATAAATATATAAATGTTTTTAAAAATGTGGTGTTGACCTAGCATTACCCAATCCTTCCAAATACATATAACTATTAATAATTATAGAGACATATGGATTTTACATCCATCTTTTCTAGTTCTTATGCTGTGCTAAGTCACTTCAGGTGTGTCCAACCCTTTGTGACTCCGTGGACAGTAGCCCACCAGGCTCTTCTGTTTATGGGATTCTCCAGGCAAGAATACTGGAGTGGGTTGCTGTGCCCTCCTTCAGAGGATCTTCCTTATCCAGGGATTGAACCCATGTCTCATGTGTCTCCTGCATTGGCAGACAGGTTCTTTACCACTAGCACTATGAGGCTATGTCTATAGTAGTTTAACATCCAGCCTCTGCATCAAATTGTTTGGTTTCAAATCCTATCTCTGCCATTTACTAGCTGTGTGATTTTGTGTAAATTATAAAGCCTCTCTATCCCTTGGTTTTCTCATCTATAACACAGAGATAATAGCACCTACACCTAATAGGTTGTCATGTGGATTAAATGAAATAATGCACACAAACACTTGACACGTTTGTTCTCAGGACCAAGTGGGGAGAGGTGTTTTGGTGAGCTGAGGCCTGTGGCTCTCAGGCTGTTCAGGGAGTTACTAAAGAGGGCAAAGGAATGGGTGGGAGGTTAGAGCCTGTGTACACTTCTGGGGAACCAGCTCCAGTTTTCCTTTCCTTAGTACTTTGAGGCCTCGCCCTCTCTGGAGACCTCTCAGTTCCTCCAAGTCCCACTACATTTTTCTGCCGATTATATACCATCTTCTGGGCCAAGGCCATTACCACAGGATCTGGGCACCATTGCATGTGATAAAAATAAGCTCAATAAGGAGACAAGTCCTCAGAGTTCCAGCAGCAGGAAAACCACCAAGCCTTGGGGCCCTGCCTGAGAAGGGCCTAAAATCCAGTGCCAATAGCAACCCAAAAGTTCGTGTTGCCTCTGTCTGATTCTGCCTGAAACTGTGGGTTGTCAGGTCATAGGACCCAGAAGCACAAGTGGCAGAATTGAGGTGGAGGGAAGATGGATATATAGAGGCTAGATGACAGCCCTAGAGTAGGTTGGCCTTGCCTCAGAATTGAAAACTTAGGGCCATAGCCTAAGTTTCTCTGTAGGAAAGAACAGGTGTCCTCAGATGGCAGTAACAAAAATACAGGTTTCAGAGTCATCTACAAGGTCAAACTCCAGCCTTGAGATTTTGGAAAACCACAAAACTTCTCTAAGCCTGTTTTCTCTACTGAAAAATGAAGATAACGGTGCCCACTTTGACTAGCTGTTTTGAAGATTAAATGAGTGTGTAAAGTGCACTGTTATGCGCACAGAAGGTTTCTGTCAAATAGCAGCTCTTATTATCAGTAAATGCTCCATAAATATTTGAATGGATAGTGCAGCTAAATGAAAAACTGGCTCTGTGAGGGTAGACCTGGCAAAAAGCAAAACCAAAAATAAACACCCAGAGTCACCCCCTGGAAGTTAGTGTTGAAATTGATGTGCCTCATCTCATCCCACCTGGTACCCCAGTAAGACCAATTCTGGGAAGTTCCCCATGGATAAACAGATGAGAGAGTTGTGGTGGTATGTTACAAGAGGGTGCCAGATTGAGTTGTTCCAACTGAAAATAAAATTTTCCCTATATGCTTGTAGGCAAGCAAGAAGTACCTTTCCATGGGAAGGAAAGCTACTTGTGTTGTGGGTTTTCCGTTTATTGATGACAGACTAAGGTTTAGCCCTTTATTTGTTCAGTAACTATTAAAGGACCATGTCACAAACACTGGAAATGGGTGCTTATGCCCCAGTGTAGCAAGTTTGATTCCAAAAAGAGTTGGACTTGCCGTTTGGAGATATGCCTTATCACACTGTTTCTATCCCATTCCTTCTACATGAAGTTTTTACCTCTGAATGAATGGGAAAAATTAGTCTTTCATGTTCTTGCCAAAGTCCTTTGTTCTGGTTTGTTTGATCAATAAATAGCTTAGATCTAAAAGAAGTTCCCAAATATGCAGGGTAGATGGTGACCAAGAGCAGAGGGTCTCTTTGCCTTCCTCACCACGCTAACTACCAAGTCTGAATGCTGCAGCTGCTGAAGCGCACATGCCTAGAGCCTGTGCTCCACAACAAGAGAAACCACTGCAGTGAGAAACTGGGGCGCAGCAACAAAGAGTAGCCTGCACTCACCGCTACTACAGGAAGCCCACCCTAAGCAATGAAGACCCAGTCCAGCCAAGAATAAATAAAATTATTTAAAAAAATATGTAATTATGAAAAAAAGATCAGGTAAGGTAGTAAAAAGATCAGGTAATAAAATAAGATCAGGTACATGTAAAAATTAAAATGTGAAATGAAAAATGTAGTTATTCAAATAAATAAAGACACAATAGATAGGGTATACTAATTCCTAGATGCCACTGAAGTATGAATTAACAGATTGGAAAACAGTAAGCAGAAACTTACCCTGTAAGTTTAGAGATATGAAAGATAAATTGACAGACTTCAGCTTTCTTTGGTAAAAGAGAGAGAGCAGAGGGAATGAAAAAGAAGTGATATTTAAATAAATGGCTGGTAATTTTCCCGAGTTGAGTAACTATGAGTTCTTAGATCAAAAGTATCTCCTCATACTATGGTAGTTAAATAAAAGTTGACCCACAATTACACATATTGAAGTGAAACTGCATAATATCAAGGGCAGGAAGGAGACCAATATATGACTTTGCTTGGGCTGCCATAACCAAATACCATAGACTGGGTGGTTTAAACAACAGACATGGATTTCTTATAGTTTTGGAGGCTGGCAAGTCCAAGGTCAAAATGGGTTTATTGGGTTGGCCAAAAAAATTCCTTCAGTTTTAAAGTAAAAATAAAAGACACAGTTTTCATTTTCACCAAAACTTTATTGAATGACAAAAAGGTACTCATCATTTTGTTCCACTACCTTCTGCTATTTTTCTGGTAACTGTATAATTCCATCTTCCCAAAACTTTTTATCTTTTTCATCAAAGAACTGTTCCAGGTGCCTTTTACGGTGTTCTAGGAAATTGGAATTTTTTCTGTTAAGAGAAAATGAAAGGAAACCCAAAGGGTCAATATCTAGTAAACACAGGAGATGGGCAGCAGGGTCTCTTTGCCTTCCTCACCACGCTAACTACCAAGTCTGAATGCTGCAGCTGCTGAAGCGCACATGCCTAGAGCCTGTGCTCCACAACAAGAGAAACCACTGCAGTGAGAAACTGGGGCGCAGCAACAAAGAGTAGCCTGCACTCACCGCTACTACAGGAAGCCCACCCTAAGCAATGAAGACCCAGTCCAGCCAAGAATAAATAAAATTATTTAAAAAAATATGTAATTATGAAAAAAAGATCAGGTAAGGTAGTAAAAAGATCAGGTAATAAAATAAGATCAGGTACATGTAAAAATTAAAATGTGAAATGAAAAATGTAGTTATTCAAATAAATAAAGACACAATAGATAGGGTATACTAATTCCTAGATGCCACTGAAGTATGAATTAACAGATTGGAAAACAGTAAGCAGAAACTTACCCTGTAAGTTTAGAGATATGAAAGATAAATTGACAGACTTCAGCTTTCTTTGGTAAAAGAGAGAGAGCAGAGGGAATGAAAAAGAAGTGATATTTAAATAAATGGCTGGTAATTTTCCCGAGTTGAGTAACTATGAGTTCTTAGATCAAAAGTATCTCCTCATACTATGGTAGTTAAATAAAAGTTGACCCACAATTACACATATTGAAGTGAAACTGCATAATATCAAGGGCAGGAAGGAGACCAATATATGACTTTGCTTGGGCTGCCATAACCAAATACCATAGACTGGGTGGTTTAAACAACAGACATGGATTTCTTATAGTTTTGGAGGCTGGCAAGTCCAAGGTCAAAATGGGTTTATTGGGTTGGCCAAAAAAATTCCTTCAGTTTTAAAGTAAAAATAAAAGACACAGTTTTCATTTTCACCAAAAACTTTATTGAATGACAAAACGGTACTCATCATTTTGTTCCACTACCTTCTGCTATTTTTCTGGTAACTGTATAATTCCATCTTCCCAAAACTTTTTATCTTTTTCATCAAAGAACTGTTCCAGGTGCCTTTTACGGTGTTCTAGGAAATTGGAATTTTTTCTGTTAAGAGAAAATGAAAGGAAACCCAAAGGGTCAATATCTAGTAAACACAGCAGATGAATCAGAACTTTCCAACCAAGCTGTAACAGTTTTTTTTTTTTTTTTAAATATATTTATTTATTTGTTGGACTGTTCTGGGTCTTAATTACGGCATGTGGAATCTAGTTCCCTGACCAGGGATTGAGCCCAGACCCCCTGCCTTGGGAATTTGGATTCTTGGCCACTGGACCACTAGGGAAGCCCCACTGTAAGAGTTTTTGATCAGTCATCAAGGAAACATATGGTCTTGTGTTAATCCAGTGGAAGATTATGGATTTTCTGTTGATTAATTTCGGACATTTTTGTCAAGTGCTGCTTTTAATTGATCTGATTGGGAGCAGTACTTGTTGGAATTGTTTCACTTTCTGGAAGGGGCTCATAATAGAGGACTCCCTTCCTATCCCATCATATACCCATCGCCTTCTTTGCATGAAGATTGGCCTTAGGTGTGCTAGGTGGTGGTTTATTTCACTTGTCCTAAGATCTCTTACAGTCCACATTATTGAACAGTACTCAATAATGATGGGTGTACTTTTCATCTCCTGTCACAATTTGTTTTAAAAAACAGAATATTTTAGATAGGGACAAGTAGAGAATCATGTGCAGAAATATGGTCAAGAAGGAGTTTTTTGCTTAACTTATATGGAACCCAAATATCAAAGCAATGAACACAACCAAGCTGGTGCAAATGATTTTTCCATGCCTGATTTGGCTATTTGGAGCATGTCAGCTCACTCCCACATGGTATAATCTTGATTATTCTTGATTAATATCTCTATTTGATTGCAGTCCCCGATTAATATTTTACAAAAAAAGTTTCAACAGACATGGATTTCTTATAGTTTTGGAGGCTGGCAAGTCCAAGGTCAAAATGGGTTTATTGGGTTGGCCAAAAATTCCTTCAGTTTTAAAGTAAAAATAAAAGACACAGTTTTCATTTTCACCAAAACTTTATTGAATGACAAACGGTACTCATCATTTTGTTCCACTACCTTCTGCTATTTTTCTGGTAACTGTATAATTCCATCTTCCCAAAACTTTTTATCTTTTTCATCAAAGAACTGTTCCAGGTGCCTTTTACGGTGTTCTAGGAAATTGGAATTTTTTCTGTTAAGAGAAAATGAAAGGAAACCCAAAGGGTCAATATCTAGTAAACACAGCAGATGAATCAGAACTTTCCAACCAAGCTTTAACAGTTTTCTTTTTTAAATATATTTATTTATTTGTTGGACTGTTCTGGGTCTTAATTACGGCATGTGGAATCTAGTTCCCTGACCAGGGATTGAGCCCAGACCCCCTGCCTTGGGAATTTGGATTCTTGGCCACTGGACCACTAGGGAAGCCCCACTGTAAGAGTTTTTGATCAGTCATCAAGGAAACATATGGTCTTGTGTTAATCCAGTGGAAGATTATGGATTTTCTGTTGATTAATTTCGGACATTTTTGTCAAGTGCTGCTTTTAATTGATCTGATTGGGAGCAGTACTTGTTGGAATTGTTTCACTTTCTGGAAGGGGCTCATAATAGAGGACTCCCTTCCTATCCCATCATATACCCATCGCCTTCTTTGCATGAAGATTGGCCTTAGGTGTGCTAGGTGGTGGTTTATTTCACTTGTCCTAAGATCTCTTACAGTCCACATTATTGAACAGTACTCAATAATGATGGGTGTACTTTTCATCTCCTGTCACAATTTGTTTTAAAAAACAGAATATTTTAGATAGGGACAAGTAGAGAATCATGTGCAGAAATATGGTCAAGAAGGAGTTTTTTGCTTAACTTATATGGAACCCAAATATCAAAGCAATGAACACAACCAAGCTGGTGCAAATGATTTTTCCATGCCTGATTTGGCTATTTGGAGCATGTCAGCTCACTCCCACATGGTATAATCTTGATTATTCTTGATTAATATCTCTATTTGATTGCAGTCAGCCGCCTGGACTACCAAGACCATGGAGCATCATCTAAAGAGAAATCTCCAGCACAAAACTTTGCAAACCACTTTTGACATGTTTGATCAGTCATAGCACTTCTCAATATAGTGCACACATCTTTTTTCTGTGTTTTAGTTGAATTTTTACCTTTCTTGAAGTGATAATGCATAATATTCTGAAAATGTTGCTTTTTATTATTCCATCTTTAATATTAAAATGGCTATTCAGTAAGGTTTTTTTTAAGGCATGAAATTTGACAGCTCTCAGAATACAGTCTAACAAAATACAGTAATTCAAAATGTTTTGAATGAAGTTAAACACTGCTAGAGCCATCTTACAGGGAAAAAGAAAAAAAAAACTTTGTGGCTAGCCCCAGTAGTTTCTCTTGAGAGTTGTCTTCCTGACTTGTGGAGGCTACCTTCTCACTGTATGCTTATGTGGCAGGAGAGAGAGAATGTGAGCTCTCTTGTGTCTCTTCTTCTAAGGACCCTAACCTGATCAGGGTCTCACTCTTATAACTTCATTTAACCCTAATTACCTCCATAAAGATCCAGTCTCCAAATACAGTCACACTGAAAGTCAAAGCTTCACCAGGTGAATCTAGGGGGGATGCAAACATTCAGTCCATAACAACCTATTAAAAATCAGAGTTAAAAATATGTCATATATAGATAAACAACTGATAGATCTTTCAGCAGCAGCAGAAGAAGGAAACAGAACTTCTCAGTGCTGGACCTAAATATTTCTAAGAAACTACCTCCAGCAAAAAAAACCCCCTAGAAGACATAAAAGGACTAACAAGTCAAGATAGCAGTACTCAATAATGATGGGTGTACTTTTCATCTCCTGTCACAATTTGTTTTAAAAAACAGAATATTTTAGATAGGGACAAGTAGAGAATCATGTGCAGAAATATGGTCAAGAAGGAGTTTTTTGCTTAACTTATATGGAACCCAAATATCAAAGCAATGAACACAACCAAGCTGGTGCAAATGATTTTTCCATGCCTGATTTGGCTATTTGGAGCATGTCAGCTCACTCCCACATGGTATAATCTTGATTATTCTTGATTAATATCTCTATTTGATTGCAGTCAGCTTCGCCTGGACTACCAAGACCATGGAGCATCATCTAAAGAGAAATCTCCAGCACAAAACTTTGCAAACCACTTTTGACATGTTTGATCAGTCATAGCACTTCTCAATATAGTGCACACATCTTTTTTCTGTGTTTTAGTTGAATTTTTACCTTTCTTGAAGTGATAATGCATAATATTCTGAAAATGTTGCTTTTTATTATTCCATCTTTAATATTAAAATGGCTATTCAGTAAGGTTTTTTTTAAGGCATGAAATTTGACAGCTCTCAGAATACAGTCTAACAAAATACAGTAATTCAAAATGTTTTGAATGAAGTTAAACACTGCTAGAGCCATCTTACAGGGAAAAAAAAAAAAAAAAAGAACTTTGTGGCTAGCCCCAGTAGTTTCTCTTGAGAGTTGTCTTCCTGACTTGTGGAGGCTACCTTCTCACTGTATGCTTATGTGGCAGGGAGAGAGAGAATGTGAGCTCTCTTGTGTCTCTTCTTCTAAGGACCCTAACCTGATCAGGGTCTCACTCTTATAACTTCATTTAACCCTAATTACCTCCATAAAGATCCAGTCTCCAAATACAGTCACACTGAAAGTCAAAGCTTCACCAGGTGAATCTAGGGGGGATGCAAACATTCAGTCCATAACAACCTATTAAAAATCAGAGTTAAAAATATGTCATATATAGATAAACAACTGATAGATCTTTCAGCAGCAGCAGAAGAAGGAAACAGAACTTCTCAGTGCTGGACCTAAAATACTGTACCTAGAGAAACTATCCTACAACAGTGAGAAAAAAAAATAAAGATCAAAAGCATAAACTCAAATCTCTCACTAGAAGAACCATTAAAAGATGTTTAGAATCTACAAAATCAAACAATGAGAAACGAAGCACAAGAAACAATAGTGAACGTGGAAACCAATTAAATATATTCATTTATATATTAACATATATAAAAATTAGGCGTGGTTTAAAAATAGGATTACAGTGAAAATTAAACAATTATAGCAATATGGGGCAGGCTATGGACTGGAGATGTTAAATCCATATTCAGAGTCAGGAAGATGATAATTACAGACTTTGTAAGAAAAAATTATAATTGTATCAGTTGAGATTTGCTGTATAACAAACCATTACAAAACTTAATGACTTAAACATTGTGTTGTTTAGCTCTTTCTTTGGGGTGGCTGGGCAGTTTTAAAAAATTTTGGGGCCCGCTCAGCTGATCTTGACTGTCACACACATCTGTGGTGGGCTGGTGGCTGTCTAGATGATCTAGGACAGTTTCAGTCCAGTCTGGAAGTTGACTGCCTGCAGGCAGTCCCTTCCAGATTGCCTCTCAACTTCCACAGTCTCTGCTGAGGCTGTTCATATGATAGTCCAGGCAGCCAAATACAGCCAGAGAGCAAGCCTCCTTGTGCAAGCACTTTTTAAGCTTTTGTTTGTATTACATTTATTAATACTAATGCCCTGTTAGCCAAAACAAGTCATGTAGCCAAGTCCAGCTTCAAGGGGTGGAGAAACAGATTCTGCCCCTTGGTAGGAGGAAAAGAATCTACCACAGTCTGTTCCTTGGCCACAGATAATTCACATTCCCCGACATGTAAAGTTTGCTAATCCTCATTCCACGTTTCTGACTCAAAGGGGGACCCTAACCTGATCAGGGTCTCACTCTTATAACTTCATTTAACCCTAATTACCTCCATAAAGATCCAGTCTCCAAATACAGTCACACTGAAAGTCAAAGCTTCACCAGGTGAATCTAGGGGGGATGCAAACATTCAGTCCATAACAACCTATTAAAAATCAGAGTTAAAAATATGTCATATATAGATAAACAACTGATAGATCTTTCAGCAGCAGCAGAAGAAGGAAACAGAACTTCTCAGTGCTGGACCTAAAATACTGTACCTAGAGAAACTATCCTACAACAGTGAGAAAAAAAAATAAAGATCAAAAGCATAAACTCAAATCTCTCACTAGAAGAACCATTAAAAGATGTTTAGAATCTACAAAATCAAACAATGAGAAACGAAGCACAAGAAACAATAGTGAACGTGGAAACCAATTAAATATATTCATTTATATATTAACATATATAAAAATTAGGCGTGGTTTAAAAATAGGATTACAGTGAAAATTAAACAATTATAGCAATATGGGGCAGGCTATGGACTGGAGATGTTAAATCCATATTCAGAGTCAGGAAGATGATAATTACAGACTTTGTAAGAAAAAATTATAATTGTATCAGTTGAGATTTGCTGTATAACAAACCATTACAAAACTTAATGACTTAAACATTGTGTTGTTTAGCTCTTTCTTTGGGGTGGCTGGGCAGTTTTAAAAATTTGGGCCAGCTCAGCTGATCTTGACTGTCACACACATCTGTGGTGGGCTGGTGGCTGTCTAGATGATCTAGGACAGTTTCAGTCCAGTCTGGAAGTTGACTGCCTGCAGGCAGTCCCTTCCAGATTGCCTCTCAACTTCCACAGTCTCTGCTGAGGCTGTTCATATGATAGTCCAGGCAGCCAAATACAGCCAGAGAGCAAGCCTCCTTGTGCAAGCACTTTTTAAGCTTTTGTTTGTATTACATTTATTAATACTAATGCCCTGTTAGCCAAAACAAGTCATGTAGCCAAGTCCAGCTTCAAGGGGTGGAGAAACAGATTCTGCCCCTTGGTAGGAGGAAAAGAATCTACCACAGTCTGTTCCTTGGCCACAGATAATTCACATTCCCCGACATGTAAAGTTTGCTAATCCTCATTCCACGTTTTCTGACTCATCCTGCTTGTAGCCTGATGCTTCGGTCCTGTGATCTCGTGATCTTATCACATTAGGATGAATGAGGTTCCTTAGATGTGGCTCCTGGGTAAGGCTCTTCTTGATCCAGAGACTTGTGAATTAGAAGTGACATGTCAGCTCTGTACACACCTGGCATACAATGGTGAGATAGAGACAGGTTAACTGAATAGACACTTCCCTTCCAAAGGGGAAGATTAGGAGGTGCAAAGCAATCGCTGGTCTAAAAATCCGCCCCGGACCCTTGATTAGGACTCGGTTCTACTTCCTGGGAGTGCCCTCCCAGTCCATTGCTCCCCTGAGGCTCTAGACTCCATTCTCCTTTTGTGGTTCCCCATCTTGAGAAATCTGTCCGTTATTTCCATAAGAAACAGCCATGGTAACAGTTCAGACCTTTCTTTCTGGCTTCCTGCCCATGGATAGTTGAGAGCCTAGAGGCCTCTTTGCAGTTTAATCAATTTTAATTCCTCTAGGCCAAGCTAATGGTGCTCTTGCTGGTGTAGCTTTTTGTTGTTGTTGTTTTTGGGTTTTTTTTTTTTTTTTAATTATTCTTTATTTTAAAGATTTTACAGAGTTTTGTTGTTCACCAACATGTATGTTCCCAGATCATTCATATGCATATCCCTGGACCCTCCCCCCACCTAGTTCCCCCCCTCCCACCCCACCAGACCATCGCCCCAAGTGATTGTAGGCACTCCTATTCCCTTAGCACAATGACACTAGCTATGTTTTCCACACATTTCCATTTCGTCTGCCTGCAGGCAGTCCCTTCCAGATTGCCTCTCAACTTCCACAGTCTCTGCTGAGGCTGTTCATATGATAGTCCAGGCAGCCAAATACAGCCAGAGAGCAAGCCTCCTTGTGCAAGCACTTTTTAAGCTTTTGTTTGTATTACATTTATTAATACTAATGCCCTGTTAGCCAAAACAAGTCATGTAGCCAAGTCCAGCTTCAAGGGGTGGAGAAACAGATTCTGCCCCTTGGTAGGAGGAAAAGAATCTACCACAGTCTGTTCCTTGGCCACAGATAATTCACATTCCCCGACATGTAAAGTTTGCTAATCCTCATTCCACGTTTTCTGACTCATCCTGCTTGTAGCCTGATGCTTCGGTCCTGTGATCTCGTGATCTTATCACATTAGGATGAATGAGGTTCCTTAGATGTGGCTCCTGGGTAAGGCTCTTCTTGATCCAGAGACTTGTGAATTAGAAGTGACATGTCAGCTCTGTACACACCTGGCATACAATGGTGAGATAGAGACAGGTTAACTGAATAGACACTTCCCTTCCAAAGGGGAAGATTAGGAGGTGCAAAGCAATCGCTGGTCTAAAAATCCGCCCCGGACCCTTGATTAGGACTCGGTTCTACTTCCTGGGAGTGCCCTCCCAGTCCATTGCTCCCCTGAGGCTCTAGACTCCATTCTCCTTTTGTGGTTCCCCATCTTGAGAAATCTGTCCGTTATTTCCATAAGAAACAGCCATGGTAACAGTTCAGACCTTTCTTTCTGGCTTCCTGCCCATGGATAGTTGAGAGCCTAGAGGCCTCTTTGCAGTTTAATCAATTTTAATTCCTCTAGGCCAAGCTAATGGTGCTCTTGCTGGTGTAGCTTTTTGTTGTTGTTGTTTTTGGGTTTTTTTTTTTTTTTAATTATTCTTTATTTTAAAGATTTTACAGAGTTTTGTTGTTCACCAACATGTATGTTCCCAGATCATTCATATGCATATCCCTGGACCCTCCCCCCACCTAGTTCCCTCCCACCCCACCAGACCATCGCCCCAAGTGATTGTAGGCACTCCTATTCCCTTAGCACAATGACACTAGCTATGTTTTCCACACATCACAATATAGGTTTCCATGTTACTGTCTCCATGCCTCCCCCTCCCTATTTCTTCCCCACAATGTCCATATGTCTATGCTCTGTCTGTTTTTCCATGAGTTCACTGCGTGTGTTATCAAGACCATCCTACTAGATTCCATAATGTGTGTTAGTATGCTATATTTGTCTTTCTCTTTTTGACTTACTTCACTTTTTATGATAGGTTCTAGAGCTAGCCACCTCATTAGGACTGAGTCTTCTGCATTTCTTTTAACAGCTGAGTAGTATTCCATTGTATATATGTACCAAAGCTTCTAGTATTCATTCATTCGTCGATGGACATCTAGGTTGCTTCTGTGTTCTGGCTATTGTATAGAGAGCTGCAATGAACATTGGGGTACAGGTGCTTCTTTCATTTTTGATTTCATCAGGATATAGGCCTAAGAGTGGGATTGCTGGGTCATAGGGTGCTTCTATTTTTAGTTTTTTAAGAAATCTCCATATTGTCTTCCATAGAGGTTGTATCAGTTTACATTCCCACCAGCAATGCAAGAGGGTTTCTCTGCACCCTCTCCAGCATTTATTGTCTGTTGATTTATTGATGATGGCCATTTTGATGGGTGTGAGGTGGTATCTCATTGTGGTTTTAATTTGCATTTCTCTAATAATAAGCGAGGTTGAGCATCGTTTCATGTGCTTTTGGGCCATCTGTATGTCCTCTTTGGAGAGGCGTCTCTTTAGATCTTTTTCCCATTTTTTGATTGGGTTGTTCGTTTTCCCTGTGCTGAGTTGTCTGAGTTGCTTGTAAATTTTGGAGATTAATTCTTTGTCTGTTGTTTCATTTGCTATGATTTTCCCCCACTCTGTGGGGTGTCTGTTCAGCTTTTTTGTAATTTCTTTTGCTGTACAAAAGCTTTTAAGTTTCATGAGGTCCCACATGTTCATTTTTATTTTTTTATTCTTTATTTTAAAGATTTTACAGAGTTTTGTTGTTCACCAACATGTATGTTCCCAGATCATTCATATGCATATCCCTGGACACTCCCCCCACACAGTTCCCCCCCTCCCACCCCACCAGACCATCGCCCCAAGTGATTGTAGGCACTCCTATTCCCTTAGCACAATGACACTAGCTATGTTTTCCACACATCACAATATAGGTTTCCATGTTACTGTCTCCATGCCTCCCCCTCCCTATTTCTTCCCCACAATGTCCATATGTCTATGCTCTGTCTGTTTTTCCATGAGTTCACTGCGTGTGTTATCAAGACCATCCTACTAGATTCCATAATGTGTGTTAGTATGCTATATTTGTCTTTCTCTTTTTGACTTACTTCACTTTTTATGATAGGTTCTAGAGCTAGCCACCTCATTAGGACTGAGTCTTCTGCATTTCTTTTAACAGCTGAGTAGTATTCCATTGTATATATGTACCAAAGCTTCTAGTATTCATTCATTCGTCGATGGACATCTAGGTTGCTTCTGTGTTCTGGCTATTGTATAGAGAGCTGCAATGAACATTGGGGTACAGGTGCTTCTTTCATTTTTGATTTCATCAGGATATAGGCCTAAGAGTGGGATTGCTGGGTCATAGGGTGCTTCTATTTTTAGTTTTTTAAGAAATCTCCATATTGTCTTCCATAGAGGTTGTATCAGTTTACATTCCCACCAGCAATGCAAGAGGGTTTCTCTGCACCCTCTCCAGCATTTATTGTCTGTTGATTTATTGATGATGGCCATTTTGATGGGTGTGAGGTGGTATCTCATTGTGGTTTTAATTTGCATTTCTCTAATAATAAGCGAGGTTGAGCATCGTTTCATGTGCTTTTGGGCCATCTGTATGTCCTCTTTGGAGAGGCGTCTCTTTAGATCTTTTTCCCATTTTTTGATTGGGTTGTTCGTTTTCCCTGTGCTGAGTTGTCTGAGTTGCTTGTAAATTTTGGAGATTAATTCTTTGTCTGTTGTTTCATTTGCTATGATTTTCCCCCACTCTGTGGGGTGTCTGTTCAGCTTTTTTGTAATTTCTTTTGCTGTACAAAAGCTTTTAAGTTTCATGAGGTCCCACATGTTCACTTTTCTTTTCAGTTCCACTATTCTAGTAGGTGGGTCAGAGAAGATCTTGCTTTGATTGATGTCCTTGAGGGTTTTGCCTATATTCTCCTCTAAGAGTTTGATGGTTTCTGGTCTTACATTTAGGTCTTTAATCCATTTTGAGTTGATCTTAGTGTATGGTGTCAGGGAATGTTCCAACTTCATGTTTTTGCATGTAGCTGTCCAATTTTCCCAGCACCATTTGTTGAAGAGGCTGTCTTTGTCCCATTTTATAGTTTCTCCTCCTTTGTCAAAAATAAGGTACCATAGGTGCGTGGGTTTATCTCTGGGTTCTCTATCTTGTTCCATTGGTCTATAGTTCTGTTTTTGTGCCAGTACCATACTGTGTTGAGGACTGTTGCTTTGTAGTAGAGTCTGAAGTTAGGGAGACTGATCCCTCCAACTCCGTTTTTCTTTCTCAGGATTTTTTTTGGCTATTCGAGGTCTTTTGTGTTTCCATATGAACTGTGCTATTGTTTGATCTAGTTCTATGAAAAATGTCAATGGTAGTTGGATAGGTATTGCATTGAATCTGTAGATGATACTTGGCAGTATGGTCATTTTCACAATATTGATTCTTCTGATCCAGGAACATGGAATATCTCTCCATCTGTTTAAGTCTTCTTTGATTTCTCTCATGAGTGTCTTGTAATTTTCTGTGTACAATTCTTTTGTTTCTTTGGGTAGGTTTATTCCTAGATATTTGATTCTTTTGGTTGCAATGGTGAAGGGGATTGCCTCTTTGATTTCGTTTTCTGATTTTTCATTGTTTCTGTATAGGAATGCCAGTGACTTCTGTGTGTCTAAGTCCCAAAGGCGGGCGCGAGCTTTCCCGTCCAGCTTGTGCCTGGTCCCTGGTCAGCAACCCGTGGGCGACTTCCCCTCTCCGTTCAGCAAGCCCTCCAGTTGAAGTGCTCGAACTTACCCGCGACGTGGCACTTCTGCTGGCGCCGCGGCTTCTCGCTCCGGGTTCCGGCGGCTTCTTGCTCCGGGTTCCGGCGGCTTCTCCGCTGGTACAGTTTTATTTTTATTTATTTATTTAATATTTTGAGCTTTCGGTGTAACATTTTATAGTCTACTTTATTCAACAAAAGCTGTACCCACAACTGTTTTTTCTCTAGATTTATTCACTGTGATTTGGGGTCAGGCTCCTGTCCTACCTTTTTGTCTAGCTGAGATAGTATACAAGGCACTTTCTTAAATCTTTCAGAGATCTTAACAAGTGGCCATATCCTTACTTTCGTCTTTGTCCTAAGGTTCCCTTTTAATTTGAGAATCTGTTACTTGAAGACTATTTAGATAGGCGGAGACTAGAGATGAGAGTTTTATTTTCCAGCACAGCAGGCCCTGGGCTCTCTACTCCATCTGAAGTCTGGCTGTAAATGGAATATTTCCTTCCTTCACCCATCCCTCTATCTTGCCATACTTTATCATATGCAGCAAAGAGCACCGATGTGCCCTTTCCAAATTCTGGAGATCTACTTAGCTGTAACTGAAAGTTCATTAGGTTCATTTTCCCTCTTTCAAAGTACTACTGCCAACTTCAGTTTTACCAGTTGTTCATTTTCTACATAGTATGAGTCATTGTTTTACAAATTTGCTACAGCATTTAATGGTTGTGAAACAGAAGGAAAGGGGGCAGGGCACAAACTTTAAAAGAATGACATAGCTCAAAGGCATGACATAAACTGATTTGAACCAAACAGGTCCAAGATGGTAGACAAGCCAACATCCACTAGACCTTGAACCTCTATATATGCTCCTTGTAATACATTAGCAAGCTAAGTGATAGACCCACTGGTGCCGAGACTGTTCTGAAGCCAACCATCAAAGATCAAAAAGAGGGGGTGCCCGAAGAGCTGGAATAATTCTTCCACTCATTAGCCTTGAAGGGATTGCCTCTTTGATTTCGTTTTCTGATTTTTCATTGTTTCTGTATAGGAATGCCAGTGACTTCTGTGTGTCTAAGTCCCAAAGGCGGGCGCGAGCTTTCCCGTCCAGCTTGTGCCTGGTCCCTGGTCAGCAACCCGTGGGCGACTTCCCCTCTCCGTTCAGCAAGCCCTCCAGTTGAAGTGCTCGAACTTACCCGCGACGTGGCACTTCTCCTGGCGCCGCGGCTTCTCGCTCCGGGTTCCGGCGGCTTCTTGCTCCGGGTTCCGGCGGCTTCTCCGCTGGTACAGTTTTATTTTTATTTATTTATTTAATATTTTGAGCTTTCGGTGTAACATTTTATAGTCTACTTTATTCAACAAAAGCTGTACCCACAACTGTTTTTTCTCTAGATTTATTCACTGTGATTTGGGGTCAGGCTCCTGTCCTACCTTTTTGTCTAGCTGAGATAGTATACAAGGCACTTTCTTAAATCTTTCAGAGATCTTAACAAGTGGCCATATCCTTACTTTCGTCTTTGTCCTAAGGTTCCCTTTTAATTTGAGAATCTGTTACTTGAAGACTATTTAGATAGGCGGAGACTAGAGATGAGAGTTTTATTTTCCAGCACAGCAGGCCCTGGGCTCTCTACTCCATCTGAAGTCTGGCTGTAAATGGAATATTTCCTTCCTTCACCCATCCCTCTATCTTGCCATACTTTATCATATGCAGCAAAGAGCACCGATGTGCCCTTTCCAAATTCTGGAGATCTACTTAGCTGTAACTGAAAGTTCATTAGGTTCATTTTCCCTCTTTCAAAGTACTACTGCCAACTTCAGTTTTACCAGTTGTTCATTTTCTACATAGTATGAGTCATTGTTTTACAAATTTGCTACAGCATTTAATGGTTGTGAAACAGAAGGAAAGGGGGCAGGGCACAAACTTTAAAAGAATGACATAGCTCAAAGGCATGACATAAACTGATTTGAACCAAACAGGTCCAAGATGGTAGACAAGCCAACATCCACTAGACCTTGAACCTCTATATATGCTCCTTGTAATACATTAGCAAGCTAAGTGATAGACCCACTGGTGCCGAGACTGTTCTGAAGCCAACCATCAAAGATCAAAAAGAGGGTGGTGGCCCAATTCCTGGAAATTCTGTCCTGTTCCCCTAAATAGCTGGAATAATTCTTCCACTCATTAGCCTATGAAGTTACCCAGCTCATAAGAATGAACCACACCATATTTCAGGGCAGCTCTCACCTTCTGAAATAGCCCATGCTCTGTCTGTGGAGTACGTTTCTAAATAAACCCATTTCTCATCTGTCCCTTTGTCTCTCGCTGAATTTCTCTGCAATGAGACATCAGTAACCTGAACTTACTGAAACCAGGTGAATGACCTTGTTAAAAAAACCATGATATACACTCAGTTATAGGTTTAAAAAAAAAAAAAAAACCATGAGGGGCTTCCCTGGTAGCTCAATGGTGACGAGTTCGCCTGCCAATGCAGGAGACACAGGTTCAATCCCTGATCCAGGAAGATCCCACATGCTGCCCGTGAGCTACGACTATTGAGCCTGTGTTCTAGAGCCTCAGAGCCGCAACTATGGAGCCCATGTGCCACAGCTACTGATGCCCATGTGCCCTAGAGCCTGAGTTCCACAAGAAAATCCATCACAACAAGAAGCCTGCTCACCTCAACTAGAGAGTAGCCCCCAGTCCCTGCAACTAGAGAAGAACTTGTGGCAGCAGTGAAAACCCAGAATAGCCAAAAATAAATAAACAAATAAATTTAAACAAACAAAAAACCATGAGTTCAGGTCCCAATCTGAGATGCATGGCTTCAGCTGTGCCCTGTCCTCTTCTATCCTGTCTCAGAGGAACACAATTTTAGGAGGAACTAGACTTCATTTGGAGGTAGACAGTTCAAAGCAGATGTGGAGGTTCCATGTTGCCAGGATGTCCCAAATTCTGGAGATCTCCCTTGTAACTGAAAGTTCATTAGGTTCATTTTCCCTCTTTCAAAGTACTACTGCCAACTTCAGTTTTACCAGTTGTTCATTTTCTACATAGTATGAGTCATTGTTTTACAAATTTGCTACAGCATTTAATGGTTGTGAAACAGAAGGAAAGGGGGCAGGGCACAAACTTTAAAAGAATGACATAGCTCAAAGGCATGACATAAACTGATTTGAACCAAACAGGTCCAAGATGGTAGACAAGCCAACATCCACTAGACCTTGAACCTCTATATATGCTCCTTGTAATACATTAGCAAGCTAAGTGATAGACCCACTGGTGCCGAGACTGTTCTGAAGCCAACCATCAAAGATCAAAAAGAGGGTGGTGGCCCAATTCCTGGAAATTCTGTCCTGTTCCCCTAAATAGCTGGAATAATTCTTCCACTCATTAGCCTATGAAGTTACCCAGCTCATAAGAATGAACCACACCATATTTCAGGGCAGCTCTCACCTTCTGAAATAGCCCATGCTCTGTCTGTGGAGTACGTTTCTAAATAAACCCATTTCTCATCTGTCCCTTTGTCTCTCGCTGAATTTCTCTGCAATGAGACATCAGTAACCTGAACTTACTGAAACCAGGTGAATGACCTTGTTAAAAAAACCATGATATACACTCAGTTATGGGTTTTAAAAAAAAAAAAACCATGAGGGGCTTCCCTGGTAGCTCAATGGTGACGAGTTCGCCTGCCAATGCAGGAGACACAGGTTCAATCCCTGATCCAGGAAGATCCCACATGCTGCCCGTGAGCTACGACTATTGAGCCTGTGTTCTAGAGCCTCAGAGCCGCAACTATGGAGCCCATGTGCCACAGCTACTGATGCCCATGTGCCCTAGAGCCTGAGTTCCACAAGAAAATCCATCACAACAAGAAGCCTGCTCACCTCAACTAGAGAGTAGCCCCCAGTCCCTGCAACTAGAGAAGAACTTGTGGCAGCAGTGAAAACCCAGAATAGCCAAAAATAAATAAACAAATAAATTTAAACAAACAAAAAACCATGAGTTCAGGTCCCAATCTGAGATGCATGGCTTCAGCTGTGCCCTGTCCTCTTCTATCCTGTCTCAGAGGAACACAATTTTAGGAGGAACTAGACTTCATTTGGAGGTAGACAGTTCAAAGCAGATGTGGAGGTTCCATGTTGCCAGGATGACCCAGGACTCTTCTAATTTTGGACCCATCTAAACTTAGCTTTCATACTCAAACTTGCTGCCTCATGGTTGTAAGGTGACTGCTCTACTTCCAGTTTCATATACATGTTTCAGACATGATGAGGGAAAAAAGGACAGGTTATGAAAGAGGCATGTGCCAACTGAATTTGCAATCTTTAATTAAAGAGTATTCCTGGAACCCCTACCCAGTAACTTCCACTTATATGTTATTGGTAAGAATGTGTCATATGGCATTTCCTAACTGTAATGGAGTCTGAAAAATATAACTTGTTTGTATTTTGTTTGGCATATTGTTTTCCAAAACTAAGTAAGGGTTATGCTAATAGAGCACAAAGGGGGAATACATACTGTGTAGACAACTATTATTACCTATATATCTCCATCTCAAGAAGAAAGACAAAAAAGAAAATAAGTCTTCAGAAAAGTAGAAGTGAGGAAACTAATATAAGAAAACAAACAAGGGCTTCCCTGGTGGTCCAGTGGGTAGACAGTTGGCCTTGCAGTGTAAGGGGCACTGGTTTGATCTCCAGCCCGGGAAGATCCCACATGCCATGGAGTGACTGGACCGATGTGTCCATTTATGAGCCAGTGCTCTGGAGTGCACGCACCAGAGCCAGGGCTCTGTAACCAGAGAGGCCACTGCAAAGGGAGGCCCACACAGGCCAAATAATAAAGATGGATGAAAAATGAAATAAATCAATAAAAAGAGGCCAAGGGGGCTTCCCTGGTGGTCCAGTGGGTAAGGACACCACCTTGCAATGCAAGGGGCGCTGGTTCAATCCCTGGCCTGGGAAGATCCCACGTGCTGCGGAGCGGCTGGACTGATGTGTCCAATTACCGAGCTGGAGTTCTGGAGCACATGTGCTGTGTGACAACAGGATAGCCAAAAATAAATAAACAAATAAATTTAAACAAACAAAAAACCATGAGTTCAGGTCCCAATCTGAGATGCATGGCTTCAGCTGTGCCCTGTCCTCTTCTATCCTGTCTCAGAGGAACACAATTTTAGGAGGAACTAGACTTCATTTGGAGGTAGACAGTTCAAAGCAGATGTGGAGGTTCCATGTTGCCAGGATGACCCAGGACTCTTCTAATTTTGGACCCATCTAAACTTAGCTTTCATACTCAAACTTGCTGCCTCATGGTTGTAAGGTGACTGCTCTACTTCCAGTTTCATATACATGTTTCAGACATGATGAGGGAAAAAAGGACAGGTTATGAAAGAGGCATGTGCCAACTGAATTTGCAATCTTTAATTAAAGAGTATTCCTGGAACCCCTACCCAGTAACTTCCACTTATATGTTATTGGTAAGAATGTGTCATATGGCATTTCCTAACTGTAATGGAGTCTGAAAAATATAACTTGTTTGTATTTTGTTTGGCATATTGTTTTCCAAAACTAAGTAAGGGTTATGCTAATAGAGCACAAAGGGGGAATACATACTGTGTAGACAACTATTATTACCTATATATCTCCATCTCAAGAAGAAAGACAAAAAAGAAAATAAGTCTTCAGAAAAGTAGAAGTGAGGAAACTAATATAAGAAAACAAACAAGGGCTTCCCTGGTGGTCCAGTGGGTAGACAGTTGGCCTTGCAGTGTAAGGGGCACTGGTTTGATCTCCAGCCCGGGAAGATCCCACATGCCATGGAGTGACTGGACCGATGTGTCCATTTATGAGCCAGTGCTCTGGAGTGCACGCACCAGAGCCAGGGCTCTGTAACCAGAGAGGCCACTGCAAAGGGAGGCCCACACAGGCCAAATAATAAAGATGGATGAAAAATGAAATAAATCAATAAAAAGAGGCCAAGGGGGCTTCCCTGGTGGTCCAGTGGGTAAGGACACCACCTTGCAATGCAAGGGGCGCTGGTTCAATCCCTGGCCTGGGAAGATCCCACGTGCTGCGGAGCGGCTGGACTGATGTGTCCAATTACCGAGCTGGAGTTCTGGAGCACATGTGCTGTGTGACAACAGAGGCCACTGCAATGGGAGGCCCACACGGGCCAAAAACAAAAAGATGGATGAAAAATAGATAAATGAAAGACCAATAGAAGTGGCCAGGGCTTCCCTGGTGGTCCAGTGGGTGGGGACACCGCCTTGCAGTGCAAGGGATGCTGGTTGGATCCCTGGCCTGGGAAGATCCCACGTGCCACGGAGCGGCTGGACTGATGTGTCCAATTACCGAGTTGGAGCTCTGGGGCGCATGCGCCCAGAGCTGGTGCTCTGTGACAACAGAGGCCACTGTGATGGGAGGCCCACGTGGGCTGAAGAACAAAGATGGATAAAAATAGATAAATGAGGGCTTCCCTGGTGGTCCAGTGGGTAAGGACACCGCCTTGCAGTGCAAGGGGCGCCGGTTGGATCCCTGGCCTGGGAAGATTCCACGTGCCACGGAGCGGCTGGACTGATGTGTCCAATTACCGAACCGGAGCTCTGGAGCGCATGCACCCAGAGCCGGCGCTCTGCGACAACAGATGCCACCGTGATGGGAGGCCCACACAGGCCAAAGAACAAATATGGATGAAAATGGACAAATGAAAGACCAATAGAAGTGGCCCGCCTGCTCCCCTCCCTCCCCACCCCATCCCCACCAAAATAAATAAAATAAATAAATCTTAAAAAAAAAAAAAAGATAAATGAAGGACCAATAGAAGTGGCCCACCCGCCTCCTCCCTACCCCCCCAACCCCCCCCCCCCGCCAAAAAAAATATTAAAAAGAAAAAAGAAGTAGCCAGCCAGCCCTCCTTCCCAACCTGCCCCCACCACCAAAAAAAATAAAAAGAGGCCAAAATTAAAAAAAGAAAACAAACAAAATGATATAGAAAGTAATTTAGAGGATCAAAAAAGAGATTATAAAATTAAATCCCTAATTGTTTCTTAATTCAAAAAAGAGCCGCAAATAATATTTTGGAAGAAAGGGAACTATAACTACAGATGTTTAATATATATAAAAATCACAAGATTATACTCTGAAGAATTTTATGCCAAAATTTGGATTGGGAGAATACATGGCTTTCTAGGTAAATATTATTTGCCAAAATTGCTTTAAAAATAATAGAAAATACCATAAAGCAAAATATTAAAGAACTTAAACTGATAACCAAGACTTCCTCTCCCGAAAATATCAGACTTAAGTGATTTACATCTGTACTTTACTCAGCTTCTAAGAAGCTGATAATTCTAATGTTAACTGTTTAAGATAATAGAAAATTAGGAAAAGTTATCTACTTTTACAAGGACAATATAACGTAAATACATGAACAAGGCAAGAATACAAGAAAGGAAAATTATGGACCAATCCAATTATAAACATAGATGCTTATGAAATATTTGAAAATCTATTTCAAATATTTACATTCTAAGTAGAGTTTATACATTACATTAAGAATGCTCAACATTAGAAAATGTGTTAATGTAATAAATCATATTGGCATTATCAACTAATACCTACAATCTATAAGATACAGGAGAAGCAGTTGTCAAATGTTAGTGCTTATTCATGATTGAATAGACTTTTCAGGAGACTTAGAAGGGAATTTTCTTAACTTGATAAATAGCAGTTATCAAAATATCCCAGCAAAAGCTAGCCTTAACAATAAGACCCTAGGCTTCTCTTCAATAAAGACACAAAAAAGATTAAGATGCCATTTCTCACCATTTATATTCAGCATTGTATAGGAGATTCTAGCCAATGCAATAAAATAAGAAAAATTATGTGACTGTTGAAAGGTATGGTCTTATTTGCATACAATAGAAGTTTCTTGAGGTTTATAAGTGGAAAATAAATAGAGCTTGCCAGTTTTCCTAGACACAAAATCATATTAAAATCTTATTCACCTGTAATAACCAATTAGAAAAATTAATAAATAAAGGATTCTGTTTTCAATAGTAATAAAAACCTCAAGATTCCTGACCAAGGTATGTACATGAATATTTTTGGATAAATTATAGTTATTAAAAAGAAAAAACAAACCTTAATAAAGAGAAAACCTCTAAGTTTATGAGCTAGAAGACTCATCATAAAGATGCCAATTCTCACCAAATTAATTTATAAAATGAATGCACTTCCAAGTATGGATGAGGTTGTGGAGCAGCAGACTCATTTGCTTCTGAAAGAATTGTAGATCAGCACAACACCTTTAAGTAACACTTTGGTTACACATTTAACCCAGAAATTCTAGTCCTAGATGGAGAATCTTACATGCATCAGCAAACATGCATTAAAATATCTGTTGCAGGAAAAAAAGGGACGTGGTTTAAATACCCATCAACAGGATTATACTAAGAGTGGTGTACTCATAGAATGAACTACTATACATATTATGTATAGCAGTGCAAAGAAGTATGCTGTATTTCCTAACAGATGGATCTCAAAACCATGTTGAATGAGAAAAGCAGGTTATGGAAGGATACAAAAAAGAATAATATTTATGTAAGTTTTAAAGTCTGGGAAACAACACTATATAGTGTTATGCATATATATATTCTTTTTAGGAATCCATGAAAACATACCTGGGAATAATAAACAGCAAGTTTGTGATGGTGTTTCTCTAGAGAGAAAGGAAAGGGCTTGAAAATGGGGCCTTTGGTGTGTCTGATGTTCTTTCTTTACTGAAGTTCTATTTGTCTCTGTGTTGGAAATCTTTTCACCATTTAAATAGCAGTTATCAAAATATCCCAGCACCTTAACAATAAGACCCTAGGCTTCTCTTCAATAAAGACACAAAAAAGATTAAGATGCCATTTCTCACCATTTATATTCAGCATTGTATAGGAGATTCTAGCCAATGCAATAAAATAAGAAAAATTATGTGACTGTTGAAAGGTATGGTCTTATTTGCATACAATAGAAGTTTCTTGAGGTTTATAAGTGGAAAATAAATAGAGCTTGCCAGTTTTCCTAGACACAAAATCATATTAAAATCTTATTCACCTGTAATAACCAATTAGAAAAATTAATAAATAAAGGATTCTGTTTTCAATAGTAATAAAAACCTCAAGATTCCTGACCAAGGTATGTACATGAATATTTTTGGATAAATTATAGTTATTAAAAAGAAAAAACAAACCTTAATAAAGAGAAAACCTCTAAGTTTATGAGCTAGAAGACTCATCATAAAGATGCCAATTCTCACCAAATTAATTTATAAAATGAATGCACTTCCAAGTATGGATGAGGTTGTGGAGCAGCAGACTCATTTGCTTCTGAAAGAATTGTAGATCAGCACAACACCTTTAAGTAACACTTTGGTTACACATTTAACCCAGAAATTCTAGTCCTAGATGGAGAATCTTACATGCATCAGCAAACATGCATTAAAATATCTGTTGCAGGAAAAAAAGGGACGTGGTTTAAATACCCATCAACAGGATTATACTAAGAGTGGTGTACTCATAGAATGAACTACTATACATATTATGTATAGCAGTGCAAAGAAGTATGCTGTATTTCCTAACAGATGGATCTCAAAACCATGTTGAATGAGAAAAGCAGGTTATGGAAGGATACAAAAAAGAATAATATTTATGTAAGTTTTAAAGTCTGGGAAACAACACTATATAGTGTTATGCATATATATATTCTTTTTAGGAATCCATGAAAACATACCTGGGAATAATAAACAGCAAGTTTGTGATGGTGTTTCTCTAGAGAGAAAGGAAAGGGCTTGAAAATGGGGCCTTTGGTGTGTCTGATGTTCTTTCTTTACTGAAGTTCTATTTGTCTCTGTGTTGGAAATCTTTTCACCATTTAAAAGATGTTTTATCCTAAATGCAGTGAGGCATCCTGGATTGAATCCCGGAACAGAAAAAAGGACATTAGAGGAAAAGCTGGTGAAATCCAAATAAAGGCTGGAATTTAGTCAATAATAAATGTCATGATGTTGGTTTTCTAGTTCTGACAAACGTACCATGGTAATGTAAGATGTTGTCATTAGGAGAAATTGGTTAAATGGACTCTCTGCATCATCTTAGCAACTTTTCTGAAAATCTAAAATTATTTGCCAATGAAATGTTTATTTTAAGAAGTGGGGGTGGATTTTAGAACACTCCTAGAGGGAACGACCATTCTCTCTGCCAGGTCTGACTTATTCCCATTGTATCTTTGGTACTCCCTTAAGGTTTGGAGATATTAGAGCAGCAAGGGGCTCTGACAGAACCTCCTGTCCAGCCCCTCTCCTTTGGGAGATAAGGCAGGGAAGCCATGTAGGTAAAAACTCCTGGAGACCAGAGAGGCTGAGGAACTCAATGCACCGGGGTGACTGGAACCCAGAAGTTTTGCCTTCTAGGATATCTTGCTTTTGCCTCATTGCATCTCATAATAAAAACAAATGAGGTTGAACAGCCTCCCTTACATTTGTTTGTTTTGAAAACTGGAAGAAAAGGATTGCACATCACCCAGAAACAGTGTAAGTGACCAAAACCAGAAGCTAGCTTGGTCAATGTGAGGTTGGTGCATCATTGTGCTCCTTTGTTGTCTGCATCCTGAGGGCAGAGTGAGCTGGAATGAGAGGGAACTAAGAGTTGTAGAGTGCATCTGGTCCTCAGTCCTCATCAAACCCTCTGGACAGGTGTATTTGTCCCCATTTTACAGAGGAGGTTATAGGCTTAGAAAGGTAGAACCATCACTATCCTGTAAAGTACATATCCTCCAATTAAAAATAAAATGAAAAAAGGGTTTAATTACTTCCCCAAGGTTATAAAACTAATAAGAGGCAGGACTATTGTGATACTCTGATGTAATACATTTGTCATGTTTTCTGGAAATAGCTTTTAACACCGTTGTAATTTCTTAAGTGCTAAGAGCTATGTGGACGTCTTTTGTTCCTAACTCCTTACGTAGCTCTAGAGCATAAAGATGAAATGGGTGTTTTTTGTTATTCATAACAAGCCTCTTTCAACCCCTGAGTTTATATGAGATGGGTTTTGGAAAGCCCCTGTGAAACCACTGGAAGAGGACTTGTTGCCAGCAGAACCAGCCAGGTGATTAGAGCTGAAACTTTCAGTTCTACCACTGACCTCTGGGGAGGGGAGAAGGGCTAGAGAATAACTTCATCTCCAATGGCTGATCGTGTAATCAGTCGTGCCCATGATAGGAAGCCTCATAAAAACCCGGAAGGATGGTGTTTGGAGAGCTCTTGGGTTGGTTTATCCATGTGCCAGGAGGATGGTGTACCCCAGACTCCATGAGACAAGCTCCTGTGCTTGGGACTCTGCAAAGAGTCTCTTCATCAGACTGGTCATTCACCTTCTTTAATATCCAGTGTAATAAACTACTAATCTAATAAGTAAACTGTTCTCTTAAGTTCTGAGTCTACAAGGCAGGAAGCCATGTAGGTAAAACTCTGGAGACCAGAGAGGCTGAGGAACTCTTGACTGGAACCCAGAAGTTTTGCCTTCTAGGATATCTTGCTTTTGCCTCATTGCATCTCATAATAAAAACAAATGAGGTTGAACAGCCTCCCTTACATTTGTTTGTTTTGAAAACTGGAAGAAAAGGATTGCACATCACCCAGAAACAGTGTAAGTGACCAAAACCAGAAGCTAGCTTGGTCAATGTGAGGTTGGTGCATCATTGTGCTCCTTTGTTGTCTGCATCCTGAGGGCAGAGTGAGCTGGAATGAGAGGGAACTAAGAGTTGTAGAGTGCATCTGGTCCTCAGTCCTCATCAAACCCTCTGGACAGGTGTATTTGTCCCCATTTTACAGAGGAGGTTATAGGCTTAGAAAGGTAGAACCATCACTATCCTGTAAAGTACATATCCTCCAATTAAAAATAAAATGAAAAAAGGGTTTAATTACTTCCCCAAGGTTATAAAACTAATAAGAGGCAGGACTATTGTGATACTCTGATGTAATACATTTGTCATGTTTTCTGGAAATAGCTTTTAACACCGTTGTAATTTCTTAAGTGCTAAGAGCTATGTGGACGTCTTTTGTTCCTAACTCCTTACGTAGCTCTAGAGCATAAAGATGAAATGGGTGTTTTTTGTTATTCATAACAAGCCTCTTTCAACCCCTGAGTTTATATGAGATGGGTTTTGGAAAGCCCCTGTGAAACCACTGGAAGAGGACTTGTTGCCAGCAGAACCAGCCAGGTGATTAGAGCTGAAACTTTCAGTTCTACCACTGACCTCTGGGGAGGGGAGAAGGGCTAGAGAATAACTTCATCTCCAATGGCTGATCGTGTAATCAGTCGTGCCCATGATAGGAAGCCTCATAAAAACCCGGAAGGATGGTGTTTGGAGAGCTCTTGGGTTGGTTTATCCATGTGCCAGGAGGATGGTGTACCCCAGACTCCATGAGACAAGCTCCTGTGCTTGGGACTCTGCAAAGAGTCTCTTCATCAGACTGGTCATTCACCTTCTTTAATATCCAGTGTAATAAACTACTAATCTAATAAGTAAACTGTTCTCTTAAGTTCTGTGAGCTTCCCTAGCAAATGATTAAAGTTGAGGAAGGGGTGTGTGGGAACCTCTGATTTATAACCAGTCACTCAGAAGTCCAGGTAACTACCTGGACTTGCAGTTGACTTCTGAAGTGGGGGCAGTTATGAGATCTGGTGTTTTTTGCAGGTAGAGAGTGTCGTAACTGAGTTAAATTGTAGGATGCTCAGCTGGTGTGGCAGAGAATTTTGCTTGATGAGGGGCAAACCCATACACATTTGGTGAACAGGAGAGAAGGAGAATGGCATCACAGAGAAGAGAAAAATAAAGGAAAATAGAGTTTTCTTTTTAGACCTATGGAATAGGAACCCAAGGCTGACTCTAAGAACTCAAAATTAAGGAAGACTGGTCTGAAGTCAAGGAGGATAAATTCCCCAGAGCTGACAGCCACTCTTTAGAACAGCTGAGGCTGGGAATGATGTAGAACATGAGCCAAGGCAGAACAGCCCCAGATAGACTCAGAAGAGCTGTAGGGGGGTGGGTATCAGGCGTGTCAGGGTTACAAACCTCTGCAGATTCTTCCCTCTGGAAAAGAAAAAGTCCTGTGGGTAAGCTTCCTGCCCTCCCCCCCCTCCTTCCTCTGTCCCATCCCAGCTTCAGGGCCCGTGTCTGCTTGCCTTCCAGGAAGGGTTCCCTAAAACCGAGGGCCTCACAGTGTTTAGTTGTAGAAGAGGCTCATGTGACTGAAGAGGACTCCTCGGGCTTGACTGAGGTGATGTGGGTCAAAGTCCACTGTAAATCTCTATGTAAATGTGGTTATTGGCTGAACAGTGTTAAACCTGGGGGGAGGGGTGCCCTCCAGTCATGAGAATAACTTCATCTCCAATGGCTGATCGTGTAATCAGTCGTGCCCATGATAGGAAGCCTCATAAAAACCCGGAAGGATGGTGTTTGGAGAGCTCTTGGGTTGGTTTATCCATGTGCCAGGAGGATGGTGTACCCCAGACTCCATGAGACAAGCTCCTGTGCTTGGGACTCTGCAAAGAGTCTCTTCATCAGACTGGTCATTCACCTTCTTTAATATCCAGTGTAATAAACTACTAATCTAATAAGTAAACTGTTCTCTTAAGTTCTGTGAGCTTCCCTAGCAAATGATTAAAGTTGAGGAAGGGGTGTGGGAACCTCTGATTTATAACCAGTCACTCAGAAGTCCAGGTAACTACCTGGACTTGCAGTTGACTTCTGAAGTGGGGGCAGTTATGAGATCTGGTGTTTTTTGCAGGTAGAGAGTGTCGTAACTGAGTTAAATTGTAGGATGCTCAGCTGGTGTGGCAGAGAATTTTGCTTGATGAGGGGCAAACCCATACACATTTGGTGAACAGGAGAGAAGGAGAATGGCATCACAGAGAAGAGAAAAATAAAGGAAAATAGAGTTTTCTTTTTAGACCTATGGAATAGGAACCCAAGGCTGACTCTAAGAACTCAAAATTAAGGAAGACTGGTCTGAAGTCAAGGAGGATAAATTCCCCAGAGCTGACAGCCACTCTTTAGAACAGCTGAGGCTGGGAATGATGTAGAACATGAGCCAAGGCAGAACAGCCCCAGATAGACTCAGAAGAGCTGTAGGGGGGTGGGTATCAGGCGTGTCAGGGTTACAAACCTCTGCAGATTCTTCCCTCTGGAAAAGAAAAAGTCCTGTGGGTAAGCTTCCTGCCCTCCCCCCCCTCCTTCCTCTGTCCCATCCCAGCTTCAGGGCCCGTGTCTGCTTGCCTTCCAGGGAAGGGTTCCCTAAAACCGAGGGCCTCACAGTGTTTAGTTGTAGAAGAGGCTCATGTGACTGAAGAGGACTCCTCGGGCTTGACTGAGGTGATGTGGGTCAAAGTCCACTGTAAATCTCTATGTAAATGTGGTTATTGGCTGAACAGTGTTAAACCTGGGAGGTTTGTGAGGGTAAGGGGGGAAAGTGCCTCTTGAGAGAGGTCTCCCAGAAGAATATGAGATTAGTTGAGGTTCAGTGAATTCCTTTGTTGCTAACTCAAGAAGCATATTTGAAGGGATAAGCTTCCTCACTTAGAGTAGAGCATCCCACACTTGTTGCCATAGTGACAGTGCTCACACAGAGGCTTTGAAATCAGAAAACACTAGGTCAGAGGGATTCTTCTGGAGCCATGATTCTCCAGTAGAGGACTCAGCTATTGTGTGCTGTGGAAGAGAGGGGCAGGGAGTTTAAATAACTTCCTTTCCTTCCTGTCTCTAGCTGTGGGGTTTTTGTTTTGGTTTTTCTCTGAATTGCTGTGGCCTTTGAAAAGGGCCTGCAGAAGAAACTAGTCTTTATTAAAACCCATGCCAGAAGCTGGAGGTACCAACAATGAACTATCCCCAAAGAAATGAAGGAAACCATCTCATGGTGCCACACCATCCAAAAGAATAAAACACATACAAGTAAGTTTAACCAGGTCAGTGAAAGATCTATACACCAAATCCCGTCAGACACTGATGAAAGAAATTGGAAAAGGCACAGGACGTGGAAAGATAGGCCATGTTCGTGGATTGGAAGAATTAATATTGTTAAATCATCCATAGCACCCGAAGTGATCTACAGATTCAGTGTAGTCCCTATCAAAATTCCAATGAGATTTTTCAGAAGTATCAATAGAACAAACAATCCTAAAATTTGTATGGAACTACAAAAAACTGAATTAGCCAAGCCACACTTGAGAGAGAAGAACAAAGCTGGAGGAACTGCGATCCCTGATTTCAAATTATCTTAGAGAGCTGTAGTAATCAAAATGATATGGTGGTGACCTAGAAACAAAGCTCTACCAGTGGAATAGAATAGAGTCCTGAAATGAACCCATCCAGAGACGATCAACTCGTCTGTGACAGGTGGTCCAAGAATACACACTGGAGAAAGAAGAATCTCTTTAACAAATGGTATTGGGAAAATTTTGCATGTCCGTATGCAAGGAAATGAAAAGGTGACCTAGAGAAGGGGAGAAAATATTTGCAAATCATATATCTAAGGGGGATTAATAATGAAGATAAATTTTAAAAAGCATATAGCTCAATGGCAAAAACAAAACAGCGCCCCCCAAGACATCAATTAATCCAGTTTAAAAATGAGCAAGACGGGCTTCATGGTGGTCCAGTGGGTAAGGACACCGCCTTGCAGTGCAAGGCGGTGTCGGTTCCATCCCTGGCCTGGGAAGATCCCACATGCTGCGTAGCAGCTGGACCAATGTGTCCAACTACCGAGCCAGAGCTCTGGAGCACATGTGCCCAGAGCCAGTGCTCTACAGCGAGAGAGGCCACTGCGATGGGAGGCCCACAGGGGCCAAAGAACAAAGATGGATGAAAGTAGATAAATGAAAGACCAATAGAAGTGGCCCGCCCACCCCCCTCTCTCCCCAACCCACCTGCCCCCGCCCTCCAAAAAAAAGAAAAAAAAAATGACAAGAGACTTGAATAGACATTAGACATTAGACATTTTTTCAAAAATAGTATCTACGTGACCAACAGGTACATGAAAAGGTGCTCAACATCATTGGTCATCAGGGAAATGCAGAACACAACCACTTTAAGATATCTTCTCATGCCTGTGAGGATGGCTGTTACCAAAAAGACGAGAGGTAATGGATGCTGGTGAGAGTGTGGAGGAGAAGGAGTGCTTGTGCCTTGTTGGTGGGAATGTAAAGTGGTAGAGCGATTATGGAAAACAATATGGAGTTTCCTAAAAGTTAAAAATGGAACAACCGTATGACCCAGCAATCCCACTTCTGGATATGGGTTTGGGGTATGTCTGAGATTTTTCAGAAGTATCAATAGAACAAACAATCCTAAAATTTGTATGGAACTACAAAAAACTGAATTAGCCAAGCCACACTTGAGAGAGAAGAACAAAGCTGGAGGAACTGCGATCCCTGATTTCAAATTATCTTAGAGAGCTGTAGTAATCAAAATGATATGGTGGTGACCTAGAAACAAAGCTCTACCAGTGGAATAGAATAGAGTCCTGAAATGAACCCATCCAGAGACGATCAACTCGTCTGTGACAGGTGGTCCAAGAATACACACTGGAGAAAGAAGAATCTCTTTAACAAATGGTATTGGGAAAATTTTGCATGTCCGTATGCAAGGAAATGAAAAGGTGACCTAGAGAAGGGGAGAAAATATTTGCAAATCATATATCTAAGGGGGATTAATAATGAAGATAAATTTTAAAAAGCATATAGCTCAATGGCAAAAACAAAACAGCGCCCCCCAAGACATCAATTAATCCAGTTTAAAAATGAGCAAGACGGGCTTCATGGTGGTCCAGTGGGTAAGGACACCGCCTTGCAGTGCAAGGCGGTGTCGGGTCCATCCCTGGTCTCGGATGATCCCACATGCTGCGTGCAGCTGGACCAATGTGTCCAACTACCGAGCCAGAGCTCTGGAGCACATGTGCCCAGAGCCAGTGCTCTACAGCGAGAGAGGCCACTGCGATGGGAGGCCCACAGGGGCCAAAGAACAAAGATGGATGAAAGTAGATAAATGAAAGACCAATAGAAGTGGCCCGCCCACCCCTCTCTCCCAACCCACCTGCCCCCGCCCTCCAAAAAAAAGAAAAAAAAAATGACAAGAGACTTGAATAGACATTAGACATTAGACATTTTTTCAAAAATAGTATCTACGTGACCAACAGGTACATGAAAAGGTGCTCAACATCATTGGTCATCAGGGAAATGCAGAACACAACCACTTTAAGATATCTTCTCATGCCTGTGAGGATGGCTGTTACCAAAAAGACGAGAGGTAATGGATGCTGGTGAGAGTGTGGAGGAGAAGGAGTGCTTGTGCCTTGTTGGTGGGAATGTAAAGTGGTAGAGCGATTATGGAAAACAATATGGAGTTTCCTCGAAAAGTTAAAAATGGAACAACCGTATGACCCAGCAATCCCACTTCTGGATATGTATCTCAGGGAAATGGAATTAGTTTCTGGAAGAGATACCTGCATTCTCATGTTCACTGAAGCATTATTCACAATAACCAAGATAATGGAACAACCTAAGTATTGTTTGATGGATAAATGAATAAAGCAAATAGGGCACATCCACAGAGGAATAGTATCTAGCCATTTAAAAGAGGGATATCCTGCCATTTGTGACAATGTGGATCTACTTGGAGGACATTATGGTAGGTGAAATAAGCCAGACAGAGAGACTCATACAGGGATTCCCCAATTTCTGAAAGTTTGCTCTGTGAAAGAGCTACCTGTTTTTGCTAACTCCAGGAAATCCTCAAAGGGTTTTTGCTTTTACCAAAAGCAAAACGAGCCCACGTTTGTTCTTCAGCAAGCTGTTTAGGAGCAGTGAGGGTGCCACCCACAGGCTCCAACCCTGGGAACTACACGCAGCGTCTCTGCATCCAGCTGCTGTGGACTGGGTCTATTAGCATCTGTGCTTTCTCTGAGTTTGTTTTGTGCATCTGTTAGCAAGATGTGTTCTTAGGGTAATTGCTTTGCACAATTTGGGCTTACTAAAGGCTTCATAGAAATGTTCTGTTTTGGAATACTGGGGGAAACCTGTGTTGTATGGTCTCACTTATGTGTGGAATCTAGCAAAGCCAAACTCATAGGACCAGATTCATAATCACGGGTTACCAGTGGCTCATGGGGAGGGGGCTATATGGGAAAATGGGGAGATGTTGGCCAAAGGATATAAACTTGTAAGATGAATTATAAGATGAATAAATTCTGGAGACTGAATGTACAGTGTGACCATAGGTAAGGTAGAGTGACTATAGGTAATAATACTGTATTATAGGCACTTCTCCGGGGCTCCAGTGGCTAAGACTCCACACTCTCAATGCAGGGGGCCCAAGTTTGATCCCTGGTCAGGGAGCTAGATCTCAGTTGCCACAAATAAGAGTTCACATGACACAGCTAAAGATCTCGTCTGCTGCAATGAGGACCGAAGCTCCCCTGTGCTGCCACTGACATCTGATGCAGCCAAGTCAGTAACTATTAAAAAATAAGAACATTGTATTACATACTTGAAATTTGTGAATTTAAGTAGCTCTGAAGTGTTCTCACCACAGACAAACATGAGAGGTAAACTCTGTAAGGTGATGGCTATGTTAATTAACTTGATTGTGGTAATCTTTTCACAATATGTACATAAATCAAATCATCATGTTGTATAGCCCCTAAAAGAAACTGGAGAGATCATTCGTTTTTAGGCCCTTTTCTTTCTTGAGAATACTCTTCATCTGACATTCTGGAACTGGACAGAGTTCCCTGTAAAACCAGTCACGGTGGTTCTGTGTCTGTTAGAACGTCGGTCTGTTTACAGCCAGCCATGCATACTCTGGCAAAGGAAATGGCAACCCACTCCAGGATTCTTGCCTGGAAATTCCATGGGTAAAGATGCCTGGCGAGCCACAATCAGTCCATGGCGTCTCATATATATATATATATATATATATGTATGGGACTTCCCTGATGTGGAATGGTGAGGAATCTGCCTGCAGTGTAGGACACCTGGGTTCCATCCCTAGGTTGGGAAGATCCCCTGGAGAAGGGAATGGCAGCCCATTCCAGTATTCTTGCTTAGAAAACCCCCATGGACAGAGGAACTCGACAGGCTGCAGTCCATGGGGTCACACAGAGTCAGGTATGACTTCAGTGACTATGCAGCAGCAGCAGCCTGTGTACTCTCTTCCTCATTCTGTCCCGTAGCTCATAACTGTCCCAGCTGTTCCATCCTACCTCACAGGGAAGGATAACAGAGCCTTAAAACCAGCCTCACGTGTGGGGTGTTGTCACTTGCATGTCTGGCCTCTTTAAATTGTACTCCAATTTGCCAGCATGTATTAAGAGGCATGATTGTTTCCTCTCGTCTTCATGGCTTCAAGTTCCCTTGACATCCATATAGGCTTTTGCAGCTCTGCATGGATAATTTGGTTTCTAGACTCAGGTTTGCTTTGACCCTTGGACTGCTGAGACTTGAGCTGTTGAATTGGCAATGGAGGAGTGGTAAGGGGGTGTCTAGATTCCATCACTCATTCTGGTCCCAAGTCCCTCCCTGATAAGCCACAGTCCACTCCCTCCACTGTATCCCAATCCCCACTCTAAGCCCCACTGCAAGCGGGGCTTTGTCTGGAGGTCTGATACTAATGAAGTTCTTTTATTCATTAGAAGTCTTTCTATGTGTAACCAGCTCTGTCTGAAACAACTATATCGTGAATATAATTTCGTTGCGTATTTGAAGACTCTGCTTCAGCTCCACCTGGTCCTGAGGGCCACACAGGTTGCCAGGAGTAAATGGGTTCAGATGGGGCCAGCGCTTTTGGGATCAGCTTTCTGCTGAAGCTGCCTGTTCAGGTGGGGAAGAATGTCTAGCCCCGGGACTGTAACAGGGTGGGGATTCTCCCTTCCCACCCCCACCCCCACCTTGGAGAGTCCAGTCACTCCCATTTCCATTTCAAAGTACACCTCACAGTGGGGGCAGAGGTGCACCTTAGACTGAGGGTCCACTCTCCAGATCTCTTGTGTGATGAAGAGGTGTGTAAGGACCTTTCACCTGCAAGTTTCTCTGCTTAAACTCCATCATGAGTATTTGATTTCCTTTGAGTTTCAAAGACTGCTTTACTCATACACCTTCTGGAAAGGCAGCCCATAAAAGGCTCAGAAATTAGTCATTTGTTCCCGTGATACAATGGATTTACTGCACGCTGTAAATATTTGTTTCCCTCTTAAGGAATATAGGAGGTTTGCTGCTGGAGGGAAAGAGGTTTCTAAAGTGGGGACAAGGGGTGAACTTCAGGAGCCTGGGCCAGGGCCCTGTGGGCTGCCTGCCTGTGGGTTCTGAGGGGCATGGACGTGGACTGGGTCCTGGGGTGGTCAGGGTAGGAGCTCACTTATACCTGAGGACAGTCTCCTCCAGATGTGGGTACTTTCTCCCTGTCCTTTCGGCAACTCCTTCACCTGATCATGTCCCTCCAGAGGCCCCATCAGCCTCTGCATGGATAATTTGGTTTCTAGACTCAGGTTTGCTTTGACCCTTGGACTGCTGAGACTTGAGCTGTTGAATTGGCAATGGAGGAGTGGTAAGGGGGTGTCTAGATTCCATCACTCATTCTGGTCCCAAGTCCCTCCCTGATAAGCCACAGTCCACTCCCTCCACTGTATCCCAATCCCCACTCTAAGCCCCACTGCAAGCGGGGCTTTGTCTGGAGGTCTGATACTAATGAAGTTCTTTTATTCATTAGAAGTCTTTCTATGTGTAACCAGCTCTGTCTGAAACAACTATATCGTGAATATAATTTCGTTGCGTATTTGAAGACTCTGCTTCAGCTCCACCTGGTCCTGAGGGCCACACAGGTTGCCAGGAGTAAATGGGTTCAGATGGGGCCAGCGCTTTTGGGATCAGCTTTCTGCTGAAGCTGCCTGTTCAGGTGGGGAAGAATGTCTAGCCCCGGGACTGTAACAGGGTGGGGATTCTCCCCCTTCCCACCCCCCACCCCCACCTTGGAGAGTCCAGTCACTCCCATTTCCATTTCAAAGTACACCTCACAGTGGGGGCAGAGGTGCACCTTAGACTGAGGGTCCACTCTCCAGATCTCTTGTGTGATGAAGAGGTGTGTAAGGACCTTTCACCTGCAAGTTTCTCTGCTTAAACTCCATCATGAGTATTTGATTTCCTTTGAGTTTCAAAGACTGCTTTACTCATACACCTTCTGGAAAGGCAGCCCATAAAAGGCTCAGAAATTAGTCATTTGTTCCCGTGATACAATGGATTTACTGCACGCTGTAAATATTTGTTTCCCTCTTAAGGAATATAGGAGGTTTGCTGCTGGAGGGAAAGAGGTTTCTAAAGTGGGGACAAGGGGTGAACTTCAGGAGCCTGGGCCAGGGCCCTGTGGGCTGCCTGCCTGTGGGTTCTGAGGGGCATGGACGTGGACTGGGTCCTGGGGTGGTCAGGGGTAGGAGCTCACTTATACCTGAGGACAGTCTCCTCCAGATGTGGGTACTTTCTCCCTGTCCTTTCGGCAACTCCTTCACCTGATCATGTCCCTCCAGAGGCCCCATCAGCCTCCTGAGAGGCCTGCCTGGTAGCCTGCCTTCTCATACCTGCCAGAGCATCTCCCACACCCTGCAGCTTCACCCAGCAGCCTCACACAGCTCCATCCTCCCTGGCTCTCCAGCATCTGTCCTCTGTGGAGGAAGAAAAGCACCTAGTTCTGGTTCTCCTCGTAACTATTGTTCCTGAACTCTAAATCCATAACCTCCCCAGCGCCTTCACCCCGCCCACACAGTCATAAAAACAGCTATTGCTGTCCTTGGGACATTTCCACCAGCCTCTGGGTCGAAGTGCTCCTCCCGGCCGGCTGCTCCCACTCCCTTTTGTGTGTCTGTCCCTGACGCAACTTTTCCTGTGCTCCTTTCTGCCCGGCACCAGCCAGGTGACTGCCAAGTTGACTGCCCCTGCTAGAGTTCAGAACGCTTCAGGAGCATTCTGGCCGAGGGCTCCCCAACGAGGCAGCCCTCCGGGACTTCTTTCCTTGTCCTGCCAGCCCAGTTGCCACAACAAACAGCAGGGCTGACGTTGGTGAGTGGGCAGAGCTTATGCTGATGACTTCTCCCCATCAGCCCACCCTGAGGAGCTGCCGAGAGGGGAACTGGGTGCATTCCTGGGCAGCTGGGAGGGACCTCTGCCCCAAGGTGAGATGACACCTGGCCAGGCGCCCAGGCAGGTGGGAGATGGGCGGGGGGAAAGTCAGTGTGCTTTCGCACTATCTGTTGACCTTGGCTTAGCTGGTCAGAATTCTAGAACTGGTCAGGTCAGTGGGAGTCATCTGTGGAGCCAGCTAGGAATCAAGATTGATTCAGTGCCTGCTGGGTACCCTAGCCTCTGCTCGATTCTTCATGTTTCCAAATTGTGGTGCTCCATGTTCCAGACTGCCCCCAAACTTCCTTCTCCACTGCTCCAAGAGGCTGCTGTGATGAACTCCATTTGGTTTTGATTCCCCCTTTGGCTCTGTGGATCCTTGGAAGGCTGCCCTCATCAGAATCAGAGCACAGGTAGAGTTCTGTGTTACTGTGGGGCCTGCTGTTCCAGGTCCTGACCAAGAGCACCCATGGCCATGCTGCCCAGGTGTGGTCATCTCCCCTGTGCTCAGCGAGAAGTCCCGTGTGAGGGTAACATGGAGTGAGGTGTTTAGATGTTGCCTTCTTTGGGTGGCTACAGAATGGGGAATATTTCAAATGATACTGCAAAATATATTGCTCAATGATATTTCAAGCATGTAGGTGATCTTTGCGGATTTCCTAGGTGTGATTTGGTGGGTGGAGGGATTCATTGCCTTCTACAGCTTTAGCCAGTGAGGGAGGTGGGTTTTCCCTTGTCACCATGCTGACCCTCAGGCTTGCAGCACTTCAGGAGTTCTCAGCCAGTGTCAGCCTGGGGGCCATCCATCCCGGCTCAGCTCACTGCAAAGGAGGCTGATGGGGCCTTAAGTAATTGTGGTGAAGAAAAGAGTGTGAAAAGGGAGAGGAGGGAGAAGAGGAATTAGTGAATAGAAGCATGGCCTGTGATTTTAGAGTATTGATTGTCTCCCCGCTCCCCCCATGATTCTAAAGTTGCTTTGAACTATGGCCCCATCACTGAAGTGAGAGAATAGTCTCTTAGACTACTTGGGAAGACAAAAAAAAAAAAAAAAGGTATGTAGGTGCTGGTCTTTTGTTAACAAAACAAATCCTGTAACTTTAAAGGAATATTTTAAAAAGTGCCAATGCGGTCGGACTCTGAATGGGCTAATAGAGAAAGCAGTGGTGTCATACCACTGCCTGAAAGAAAGTACAGAACACGCAGAGGCATTATTTTAGGCTTCAGGGGAGGCTGGCTCAAAGTGTATGCTCTGTATGTCTGAGCGTGGCTCTCCTGGCAGGCAAAGTCTTCAAGCCATGACTTTGTGAAGCCGCAGGGGCCGAAGATCAAAGGATGAAGAAATGAAGGCAAGTCCCTTTATTTTAAAGGCAGGCTTGCCTCAGCTAAAATAGAGCTGAGGGTATGCCCCTGAGGCTGAGGAGTGGACTGTGCCGAAGCCCTTTTTATGGGATCACCAGCTTTCTGCTTGGGACAGGGAAATTTGTGATGATGAAAAGTGGACAGACCTCTGTAGCAAAACCTAGAGTGGGTGGGACTGCAGGCACCATCCAGTCCTCTTTTTCCTCCTTGATGAGGAAGAGCTCCCGAGTCCAGCTGTGAACCTGGTCAGTGCAGAGACACCCAGAGCTTGGTGCCCTTCCCCAGGTCCCTTTAAGTCTGAGCCACTGGGCCCTTCACAGATGATGTGTGAACCTTTGGTAAATGTTTCTTGATAGACCTCTTAAAAGGGCAGGTTTTCTTTTCTAAATTGGAGCTTCCCAGATGGTGCTAGTGGTAAAGAACCCACCTGCCAATACAGGAGGCATAAGAGACATGGGTTTGATTCCTGGGTCAGGAAGAATCCCTGGAGGAGGACATGGCTGTCCACTCCAGTATTCGTGCCTGGGAAATCCTACAGACAGAGCAGCCTGACAAGCTATAGTTCTTAGAATTGCAAAGAGTTAGACGTGACTAACATGACTTAGCACATACGCATAGTTGATTTACAAACTTGTGTTAGTTACAGGTGTACAGCAGAGTGATTCAGTTGTGTGTATACATATACATGTGTGTATGTATGTGTGTGTATTCTTCTTTTCCATTATAGGGTATTACAAGATATTGATGATAGTTCCCTGTGCTATACCATAGGACCTGTTTGTTTTGTATATAGTAGTATATCTGTTCATCACAAACTCCTAATTTATCTCCCCTTCCCCTTTTGGAACACTGTTATGTGAATCTGTTTCTGAAAATTCATTTGTATCATTTTTCAGATTCTACATATATGGTATCATATGATATTTATCTTTCTCTGTCTGACTTTCTTCACTTTCTCTAGGTCTGTCCATGTTGCTGCAAGTGGCATTATTTCATTCTTTTTTTCTTTTTTAAAATTTTTAAATATTTACTTGACTGCACCAGGTCTTAGTTGTACCTCTCAGGATCTTTGCTTTTCAATGTGGTGTACAGGATCTTTTTTTAGTGGCATGTGGGATCTACTTCCCTGACTAAGGATCGAACCCAGGCCCCCTGCATTGGGAGCCCAAAGTCTGAGCCACTGGACCACCAGGGGAGTCCCTATTTCCTTCTTTCTTATGGTTGAGTAATATTTCATTGACTGGGTTCCATTGATCTGTAGCTGTGCAGGGTGACCAAATGTGAACATCTGGCCATCTCTGACTTAGGCAAGTGTCTGTTGTGAAAGAGCCTCAAAAACCCCAAAGGGTTGGACATGCTAGGAGATAAGGTGTGCAGGGAGAGAGATGAGTTTTCTGACAATTGGGCATCTGGGATAAGATTTGGATCCTGTGCTATGTTTTACACAGACATGGTGAACACAGAATGTATGTAGGGAAAGGTTTTCTAAGGTTTCATAGGAAAGCTTAGAAGCAATTTCTGGCTGGGGCACTATGAAAGCTTTGAAGAGATGAGGGGCCTCCTTGAGGAGGTAAGACCAGAAGTTGAGAGCCCTCTACAACACAAGAAAACTCTGGGTGTGGGATGAGAGTTTAAGCTGAGAACAAGCCCTCAAGCCAAGGACCCATCCCATGGAATTATCCTGGGAATAATTACTAATAATTACTAAACTTTTGTGGGTGATCTCTGATCATGGGGCCTGATAAAGCCCAAGGTGGCAGCTGAAACTCTATTAAGAAAAAACTGTCTTTATTCATTTCATGTCCATTAAAGCCATTACAGATTATTTTTCAAAAGAAAGAAAATTATGCCACAGTTCTGCAAGTAACTTATGACCAGATGTTGAGGTCTTGGGATACCCAGTCACATGCTTAAATATACTGTAAGAAATCTTCAGACGGTAAAATCTAAAAATAAAACTCCTCAAATTATAAAAGATGAGTAAGAGAAAAGCACTGTAGTTCAAGAGATTTATTGGCTCCCTTACTTTTATTTTTGAAAAGAATCATGGTATAATTTAATGCCAGATGCTGAGACCTAGATCTGCCCAGTTTTGTGGTGGAGAGGGAGAGTGCATAAAAAAATGTAAGAAAGTACCCAAGAGAGAAAACGATGAAAATTATTGCTCGCTTATCTTCTTTGGGTTTACAGTGTTACCAGTTTTAGGCCAGATTTCCCAGCATCCCTGGGCATTCTTACCTCTTCTCCCTCACTATACCAGTTGGCATCCTCCCGGCCTTCAGCTGTGTCACATCCCACAGGTCACGTCTCTCTGCCTTGCAGAGGTGGAGGGGGCTAGCATGAGAGCCCACCCAGTGCTCTCAGGAAAGGGGGAGGGGTGATTGGAGAGCATCCTAGGACGATGGTAGAACTTTTGGTGCTCTTAGCCACAACTGAATGAAGGTAGAAGCTTGTCAGGAATTTTATACAATTCAAACTGGTGTCTGGTGCTACAGATGAGGGTCGAGATTCAAAAGGAAGGTCTATGTGTGCTGGTGGGAGAAGTGATTGGAGTGGGAGGAGAGACCGTGGCCTGCATCTCCAATAAGGGCACTTGAAAAGGGGACCTTCAAGTTCCTCAGAAGCTTTAGAAGGACCTCAAATGAATGGAACTTTTGATTAAAATCAGATAGATGAAAATCAAAAATGAATAAATACGGAAATAAATAAAAATCCTTCACTTGGAATTTTTTCAAAATCAGCTGAATATGGACAGCCTGTGGTAGGGTTGGCGACAGTTTAAGATCTTTACTGGAGGGGCAGCAGGAGAGACATTCTGTCACTGTCTCTTCTCTAGGTTGTTGTAAATAACTGTGGAGGGTCTGAGATGTCACCAACCGGCACGCTACTAAGTTAGCTGCCAAGGTTTCATGAATGCTGGCAGAAGGTGGGCTCCCTGGGTTAGGGACAGGACTTTATGATTCACAACAATAACAGAGACCAAAGTACCAGCATTTCCTTGCACGGGTTCTTTGAGTCTCTGCACAGTGATGCCTGCACACACACTGGAGAGAGATCCTGAGCTTAGGGAACTCAGCTCTTCCATAATGGACAGTAAGCCTGCCTGTGCTTTGCTCCAGAGGGCCACACTCCCTCTTCCAGGGCTATTTATGATACAAATATTCTTGAAAAAACATAGGGAGCAAAGGTTGTCAGTTCCTGGGCTTGCAGGATGGGCAGAATATGAGATTCCCATGGAGACTGGCTTCTGGATGCTGCTGCTGCACCGAGGGGAAGGAAGCTCGTGTGTGGGGGCTGCTTGTTACGCCCCAGTGCTGACCAGGAGACTTCTCCCTCCTTGCCTCATCAAAGCTCAGAGGTGGTTCTGTTGTCTTATGAGTACGAAAGCTGGTGAGTAGTGGAGTATCACTTGCAGGATTTAAAAAAAAAAAATGTATTTATTTTGAATTGAAGGATAATTGTTTTATAATCTTGTGTTGGTTTCTGCCATATATCAACATGAATCAGCCATAGGTATCAGTATGTTCCCTCCCTGGTGAGCCTCCCTCCCACGTCCCACCCCATCCCGCCCCTCTAGGTTGTCCCAGAGCACCAGGTTCCTTGTGTTATACAACTTCCCATTAACTATCTGTTTTACGTACAGTAATGCATACATTTCAGTGCTGTTCTCCTAATTTGTCCCACCCTGTCCTTCCCCGACTGTGTCCACAAGTCTGTTCTCTATGTCTGCATCTCTTCTGCTGCCCTATAAATGCGTTCATCAGTACCATTGTTCTAGATTCCATGTTAATATGGATTAATTACAATATTTAATACACATCAGTGTACAATGTTTGTTTTTCTCGGACTTGCTTCATCAGCTGCAGGATTTGTATATGCATTGCAGATGTCTTTTTTTTAGAAAAAATTAGTTATTTATTCATTTTATTTTGGCTGCACCAGATCTTAGTTGCACCAGAACTTCGATCTTAGTCGCACTGGATCTTAGTGGGATCTTAGATATTCATTGCGGCATGTAGGACTTTTAGTTGCCACATGCAAACTCTTAGCTGGGGCTTGTGGGATCTAGTTTCCTGAGCAGGGATTGAACCTGCGCCCCCTGCATTGGGAGTGCAGAGTCTGAGCCAGTGGATCACCAGGGAAATCCTTGCACACTGCTTAGAAGCTAAGCATAGCTTAGCTAAGAAATAGCTGAGATTTCATTAGCTGCTTATCAGCTGCCTCTAGGCATGGTTAGGAGTTCTCCATGAACTGATTTATCCTTTTCTCATAACTAAGGTTAGCTGGGGCTTATGTGCTCAAAGAAACAAATAGGGAGCAAAGGTTGTCAGTTCCTGGGCTTGCAGGATGGGCAGAATATGAGATTCCCATGGAGACTGGCTTCTGGATGCTGCTGCTGCACCGAGGGGAAGGAAGCTCGTGTGTGGGGCTGCTTGTTACGCCCAGTGCTGACCAGGAGACTTCTCCTCCTTGCCTCATCAAAGCTCAGAGGTGGTTCTGTTGTCTTATGAGTACGAAAGCTGGTGAGTAGTGGAGTATCACTTGCAGGATTTAAAAAAAAAAAATGTATTTATTTTGAATTGAAGGATAATTGTTTTATAATCTTGTGTTGGTTTCTGCCATATATCAACATGAATCAGCCATAGGTATCCGTATGTTCCCTCCCTGGTGAGCCTCCCTCCCACGTCCCACCCCATCCCGCCCCTCTAGGTTGTCCCAGAGCACCAGGTTCCTTGTGTTATACAACTTCCCATTAACTATCTGTTTTACGTACAGTAATGCATACATTTCAGTGCTGTTCTCTCCATTTGTCCCACCCTCTCCTTCCCCCACTGTGTCCACAAGTCTGTTCTCTATGTCTGCATCTCTATTGCTGCCCTGAAAGTAGGTTCATCAGTACCATTTTTCTAGATTCCATGTTAATATGGATTAATTACAATATTTAATACACATCAGTGTACAATGTTTGTTTTTCTCGGACTTGCTTCATCAGCTGCAGGATTTGTATATGCATTGCAGATGTCTTTTTTTTAGAAAAAATTAGTTATTTATTCATTTTATTTTGGCTGCACCAGATCTTAGTTGCACCAGAACTTCGATCTTAGTCGCACTGGATCTTAGTGGGATCTTAGATATTCATTGCGGCATGTAGGACTTTTAGTTGCCACATGCAAACTCTTAGCTGGGGCTTGTGGGATCTAGTTTCCTGAGCAGGGATTGAACCTGCGCCCCCTGCATTGGGAGTGCAGAGTCTGAGCCAGTGGATCACCAGGGAAATCCTTGCACACTGCTTAGAAGCTAAGCATAGCTTAGCTAAGAAATAGCTGAGATTTCATTAGCTGCTTATCAGCTGCCTCTCTAGGCATGGTTAGGAGTTCTCCATGAACTGATTTATCCTTTTCTCATAACTAAGGTTAGCAAGTGCTGCAGAGGAAACAGCAAAGGAAACTGAGGCATGGGGAATGATGGTGCTGAGATTCAAACCTATGGTTTATCCACTGTGCTCCTGTTTTCTTTCTTTGGTCCTCAATGTCACACTTAGGAGACCCTAGTGAAACTAGTGTGAGCCCAGAGGATGTAGGAAGGTTTGGAAACAATGGCAACTAAGAAGAGTTAAGGAGTCGAGTGTGTTTCGTCTGCAGAAGCATAAAGGATAAATGATTGTCTTCAGATATTTGTAGGTGTGTCTTGTGCAAAGGCAAGAGAGTATCTGCCTCCAGGGGACAGAATTGGGTCCAGTTAGGGGAAGCCACATCATGGCTCAGCAGGTCCCACTATATGTAGTAACCAGAGCCACCTCCCCAGCGACCCCTCCCTGTCCCCTCTCTGAGAATTTTCCCCAGTCAGACTTGCCCAGGGAAGGTTCCTGCATGAGTGGAGCAGGGGGAGTCCTTACTCTGGAGAACCCCAGCCTGCCCTAAGGGGGCTGAAGGAGCTAGTCCCAGCCACATCCTTAGTCCTGAAACTGCCAGCATTCTTACAGAAGGACCCCCCAGACCTTGGCTAAATCCTCCCTCCATCCCTGATGGGTTTGGTTGCCTTCCACTAATCACCCAGCCTCATGGCTCAGGCAGGTCCCAGCAGCTGTTCACAAACATGTCCTTCCCACTGTTGCTAACTTTGAGACACAACAAGATTCTTCTACTAGATGGGAGGTTGACGTAGAAGGTCTCCCTGGTCTCTTAACTGTGTCTGTAGTTCTGTGATGTGGCTCTGTGATTTACTCTTTCTTTGTCGAGCAGCCCACACTTTAAAACCCAAGTGGGACCAGCTGGTTGGGTCCAGCACTGCTCTGTAAGGACCCGGACGTGGGCCTGCAATCGTACCCCTGGTCTTGGGCAGCTCCCGTCCGAGGGGGGCAGGTGGTCCAGATGCAGATCTAGGAAGGAATTTGGGAAGATGATGAAAAATAGGCAACTGGTTTAATGGCATTGGCTCCATTCAGCCAGAAACAACTTCTGTCAGAAGCTGCAGACCCTGTAAATGCGGTTTCAATTAGCCTTTGCATATCTTTGCAGTAATTACCTTCTCATCAAAGGGTTTTAGAGAGTGATGTCTAGCTCAGTGGAAAGGGCATGATCAGGATCTACTCTCTGATCCTGAACTAATGTCTCTGCTCTCCCAGATGTCAGGATAAGAACTAGTGTGAGCCCAGGGGATGTAGGAAGGTTTGGAAACAATGGCAACTAAGAAGAGTTAAGGAGTCGAGTGTGTTTCGTCTGCAGAAGCATAAAGGATAAATGATTGTCTTCAGATATTTGTAGGTGTGTCTTGTGCAAAGGCAAGAGAGTATCTGCCTCCAGGGGACAGAATTGGGTCCAGTTAGGGGAAGCCACATCATGGCTCAGCAGGTCCCACTATATGTAGTAACCAGAGCCACCTCCCCAGCGACCCCTCCCTGTCCCCTCTCTGAGAATTTTCCCCAGTCAGACTTGCCCAGGGAAGGTTCCTGCATGAGTGGAGCAGGGGGAGTCCTTACTCTGGAGAACCCCAGCCTGCCCTAAGGGGGCTGAAGGAGCTAGTCCCAGCCACATCCTTAGTCCTGAAACTGCCAGCATTCTTACAGAAGGACCCCCCAGACCTTGGCTAAATCCTCCCTCCATCCCTGATGGGTTTGGTTGCCTTCCACTAATCACCCAGCCTCATGGCTCAGGCAGGTCCCAGCAGCTGTTCACAAACATGTCCTTCCCACTGTTGCTAACTTTGAGACACAACAAGATTCTTCTACTAGATGGGAGGTTGACGTAGAAGGTCTCCCTGGTCTCTTAACTGTGTCTGTAGTTCTGTGATGTGGCTCTGTGATTTACTCTTTCTTTGTCGAGCAGCCCACACTTTAAAACCCAAGTGGGACCAGCTGGTTGGGTCCAGCACTGCTCTGTAAGGACCCGGACGTGGGCCTGCAATCGTACCCCTGGTCTTGGGCAGCTCCCGTCCGAGGGGGGCAGGTGGTCCAGATGCAGATCTAGGAAGGAATTTGGGAAGATGATGAAAAATAGGCAACTGGTTTAATGGCATTGGCTCCATTCAGCCAGAAACAACTTCTGTCAGAAGCTGCAGACCCTGTAAATGCGGTTTCAATTAGCCTTTGCATATCTTTGCAGTAATTACCTTCTCATCAAAGGGTTTTAGAGAGTGATGTCTAGCTCAGTGGAAAGGGCATGATCAGGATCTACTCTCTGATCCTGAACTAATGTCTCTGCTCTCCCAGATGTCAGGAGGAACTAAAAATACCCTTAAAACCCTGAGGAATCCTTGGTTTACTGGACCCATCTCTCTTTTTCTATCAGCCTCCCTCAGGAAAGCAGGACAGCAAAGAAGTAAGTCAAAAAGCCTTAATTATCCAGTCTGCTGACATTGCTTTATCTGCACTGCTGATATTAAATCTGTACAGCATTACATCTCAGTCACAGAGCTAAGAGCAACCTCCACAAACTTGGGCCTTTGTCCTGCTGCTCGTTGTGGTTAGGGTTCTGTTCTCTCCCCCATCCCATCCTCCTTTAGACTTCTTAAATTCCAAAGCTCTCTATGGCACCGGAAATTATCTGTCTGTGGAATGTCCATACTTCTGGAAAGTCCCAGAGCATGTGTGTTTATCCCCTCATTCCACTTCCTCCCAACTCATCATGGCTATTTGTGGTTGAGTTCTGGCATGTGCCCATCGTTGTAGAAACCTGGATTGGGCAGGGGCATTTTGCCATAGTTCTTATCAGTGATCTAAATGAGATTCTGTTGGTCTATCTTATTGGCATGTGCAGAAGAAAGAGGAAGTCTGACTAGTTTGTTTTTTTCTTCTTTCATATACATACTTAATTTTCCCTGTTACATTCTTTAACATATTATCAAATATATCTTCAGTTTCAGTTTGGTTCTCTGAGCTGTGACCTTTCACCTGGTTTAATGTTGACATAGTCACCTATTCCCTGGTGGCTCAGTGGTTAAAGAATCCGCCTACCAATGCAGGGGACATAGAAGACATGAGTTCAATGCTTGGGTCAGGAAGATCTCCTGAAGGAAGAAATGGCAACCCATTCCAGTATTCTTGCTTGGGAAGTCCTGTGGACTGAGGAGGCTGGCAGGCTACAGCCCATAAGATCGCAAAGAGTTGGTTTATTTACCACCCAACTGATGCTCTTATTATTGCTACAACAAGGTCACATTTATTGAGGGCTTTTGGTGTGCCAAGGACCATGCAGAGGGCTTCCATCTCCACAGCCTCTTAAGGCAAGCACTGTTACAGTCTTGTCTGTTTTACAAGTGAGGGCACAGGTTGAGAGTTGAAAGAATTTGTGAAGGCCCTACAGCAGAGCTGGGACTCAGTCAGGCAGCGTGGCCCCAGAGTTGGTTGACCCCAGAGTTGGTTGATTTCACACCCTCTTCACACTGCCCGCAGGCCCTCTACTGTGCACACAGTTGTCCCCACTGATCCTCCAGGGAGTACAGCATCTCTATAAACCCCCTTCCTCAGCAAATGTTTGCTAAGAAGTGACTGGGCCAGACACCATGGAGATACATCTGAGTTCAATCCTGAGAGCCTCTGTGGAGCACATGCCAGACTGAGCAGGGGCGCTGTTGTGGGGTGTCTCAGCCTGGTGGTAGTGATACTATAAGCTGGAGATGCCTGGGGACACTCCCTGGGCTGTGCTACTTGTGGTGGCCCCCACAGACATTTCCTCACCCCGAGCCAATGTTGTGACTGGACCAACCCTTGTGGTTCTTATTAAGATCGCAAGGCATGCCTTAGTAACGACCATCAGGGGACTTAGAAAAAACAAGGCTTATTACTCACAGGTCCTGGAGGGTGCAAGTCCTGCCTGGGCCACACAGCGAGAGGTGGGGGGGTGGGGGGGGCGGGAGACATCAATGGAGAGGGAGCAGACCTGGGGTTCTGCCTTTATTGGGGTTGATGGTGGGGCCCTCAGGGTTTTGAGTGTTCACTATTGGTGAATTTAAAGCAAAAGAGTAGGAATAAAGCACAGGAAGGGAAAAGCAGTTATCTGGGTTGCCAGAGTTCTTTGTAAAATCAAGGGAACTTTAAGGGTGGGGCCGCCTGCTCTTTATGTAGTCCCATAACTGGCAGTGTGTTTATTGGAAATGGGTCTTTGAAGTGGAGACCTAGGCAGTCACAAGCTAAATTTCAGGCACTCAACCTCACAATTAAAAAAAGCTAATTGTTAGGTGCCTTTGTCCCTTGCCTTTATTGCTTGTCACCAGGGTCTAGGATAGCACCTGGCAGGTAGTGAGCTTTCCAAACGTGCGGTAAACGCATGAACTACTAAACAAGCCACCAATAATTTTACAAGTAAATGAAAGAATGTGTTCCAAGAAAGTATGAAGGACACAAACTGAGATGTGTATGAAGGACACAAACTGAATGTGTTCCAAGAAAGTATGAAGGATACAAACTGAATGTGTGTTCCAAGGACACAAATTGAGATGAAAGGACAGCCTTTTAAATCAGGTGCAATGTGGTATATGATGTATTGTCCTTATTTTTTGTATTTTATCACAGATTGAAAAGCTTGTCCTAGTCAGTGTTCAGGGGCCTGTGTCATAAAATCCTGCTGGGAAGGCCTTTAGAGAAGAGGATTTCTGGAGGTGAGGGTAGGCGTCAACTGCATGGAAAAGGCTCAGAGGCGTCTGGGGCTGCCCCCACTGACAGGCCTGTAGGGGAGAGAGCAGATGCCCCGTGTTTTGCTTGATAACAATAGTTGTTTTGGGGATTCCCTGGTGGTCCGTGGGTAAGAACACTGCCTTGCAGTGTAAGGGGCGCCAGTTCAATCCCTGGCCTGGGAAGATCCCACATGCCACGGAGCAGCTGGATCGATGTGTCCAACTACTGAACTGGCCTGGGCATGTGCCCAGAACCGGTGCTCTGCGAGGGAGGCCACTGCAACAGGAGACCCTTAGAACCATAGGAAGCAAGGCTTATTACTCACAGGTCCTGGAGGGTGCAAGTCCTGCCTGGGCCACACAGCGAGAGGTGGGGGGTGGGGGCGGGAGACATCAATGGAGAGGGAGCAGACCTGGGGTTCTGCCTTTATTGGGGTTGATGGTGGGGCCCTCAGGGTTTTGGGTGTTCACTATTGGTGAATTTAAAGCAAAAGAGTAGGAATAAAGCACGGGAAAGGGGAAAAGGAGTTATCTGGGTTGCCAGAGTTCTTTGTAAAATCAAGGGAACTTTAAGGGTGGGGCCGCCTGCTCTTTATGTAGTCCCATAACTGGCAGTGTGTTTATTGGAAATGGGTCTTTGAAGTGGAGACCTAGGCAGTCACAAGCTAAATTTCAGGCACTCAACCTCACAATTAAAAAAAGCTAATTGTTAGGTGCCTTTGTCCCTTGCCTTTATTGCTTGTCACCAGGGTCTAGGATAGCACCTGGCAGGTAGTGAGCTTTCCAAACGTGCGGTAAACGCATGAACTACTAAACAAGCCACCAATAATTTTACAAGTAAATGAAAGAATGTGTTCCAAGAAAGTATGAAGGACACAAACTGAGATGTGTATGAAGGACACAAACTGAATGTGTTCCAAGAAAGTATGAAGGATACAAACTGAATGTGTGTTCCAAGGACACAAATTGAGATGAAAGGACAGCCTTTTAAATCAGGTGCAATGTGGTATATGATGTATTGTCCTTATTTTTTGTATTTTATCACAGATTGAAAAGCTTGTCCTAGTCAGTGTTCAGGGGCCTGTGTCATAAAATCCTGCTGGGAAGGCCTTTAGAGAAGAGGATTTCTGGAGGTGAGGGTAGGCGTCAACTGCATGGAAAAGGCTCAGAGGCGTCTGGGGCTGCCCCCACTGACAGGCCTGTAGGGGAGAGAGCAGATGCCCCGTGTTTTGCTTGATAACAATAGTTGTTTTGGGGATTCCCTGGTGGTCCGTGGGTAAGAACACTGCCTTGCAGTGTAAGGGGCGCCAGTTCAATCCCTGGCCTGGGAAGATCCCACATGCCACGGAGCAGCTGGATCGATGTGTCCAACTACTGAACTGGAGCTCTGGAGCGCATGTGCCCAGAACCGGTGCTCTGCGATGAGGGAGGCCACTGCAACAGGAGACCCTCACAGGCCAAAGAACAGAAAAGATAAATGAATGAAAGATCAATAGAAGTGGCCAAAAAAAAAAAAAAAATACTTGTTTTGAACTTCATGACTCATTGGGTTTGCTCAATGCTTGCCTCATTTCCCAAGCCGTGCCTAGCTTGGGCAGATATCCAAGTGCAGATCCCTCCCAACTGTGCAGGAGTTCCCGGACCTGGCTCACACCTGAGCCCTGGCCCCAGATCGAGGAGCTCAGGATCAAACTGGGGCTGAGGAAGGAGAGCAGAATATTTTAGCAGCCGTGAGCCACCCCAGGTGCTGCATTGAAATAAATTAAGAAGACTTAGATTTGAGAACCATAAAGATTTGAAACACTTTGACTTGGTAATTGAAATTCTTGAACTCTATCTTGAGGAAATATGATCCAGAGGGAAGCAAAAGTTATGTTCTTGAAATTGTGACTTGTGATGTGTTTTGTTTTAGTGAAATTGGAAGCAACCTATATGGTATATAAATAGAAAGAGCATGGTTGAGTATATGGCTCATCCACTTGACTATTATAAAATCGTTACAAGTGAGACTTAGTAAGAATGTTCTGAAACTAGGAAAAGGTTGTGGTTTAGCTTGGATAAAAGTCTGAAGATGAAGGCAATACTAATGTTTGCCTTATTTTTTGTATTTTATCACAGATTGAAAAGCTTGTCCTAGTCAGTGTTCAGGGGCCTGTGTCATAAAATCCTGCTGGGAAGGCCTTTAGAGAAGAGGATTTCTGGAGGTGAGGGTAGGCGTCAACTGCATGGAAAAGGCTCAGAGGCGTCTGGGGCTGCCCCCACTGACAGGCCTGTAGGGGAGAGAGCAGATGCCCCGTGTTTTGCTTGATAACAATAGTTGTTTTGGGGATTCCCTGGTGGTCCGTGGGTAAGAACACTGCCTTGCAGTGTAAGGGGCGCCAGTTCAATCCCTGGCCTGGGAAGATCCCACATGCCACGGAGCAGCTGGATCGATGTGTCCAACTACTGAACTGGAGCTCTGGAGCGCATGTGCCCAGAACCGGTGCTCTGCGATGAGGGAGGCCACTGCAACAGGAGACCCTCACAGGCCAAAGAACAGAAAAGATAAATGAATGAAAGATCAATAGAAGTGGCCAAAAAAAAAAAAAAAATACTTGTTTTGAACTTCATGACTCATTGGGTTTGCTCAATGCTTGCCTCATTTCCCAAGCCGTGCCTAGCTTGGGCAGATATCCAAGTGCAGATCCCTCCCAACTGTGCAGGAGTTCCCGGACCTGGCTCACACCTGAGCCCTGGCCCCAGATCGAGGAGCTCAGGATCAAACTGGGGCTGAGGAAGGAGAGCAGAATATTTTAGCAGCCGTGAGCCACCCCAGGTGCTGCATTGAAATAAATTAAGAAGACTTAGATTTGAGAACCATAAAGATTTGAAACACTTTGACTTGGTAATTGAAATTCTTGAACTCTATCTTGAGGAAATATGATCCAGAGGGAAGCAAAAGTTATGTTCTTGAAATTGTGACTTGTGATGTGTTTTGTTTTAGTGAAATTGGAAGCAACCTATATGGTATATAAATAGAAAGAGCATGGTTGAGTATATGGCTCATCCACTTGACTATTATAAAATCGTTACAAGTGAGACTTAGTAAGAATGTTCTGAAACTAGGAAAAAGGTTGTGGTTTAGCTTGGATAAAAGTCTGAAGATGAAGGCAATACTAATGTATGCCTGATTTTTGTTTTTAAAAGTACATACATAGAAATATACTAGAAAAATATATAAAAATGATAGTATTTAAGTATGAAAAAAGTTATTTGCAATCCTACTTAACAATCAGACTTTCAGCAAGTATTATTTATTTATAAACAATGACAAAAGTGGATGGAACAAAGAAATTAAAGCTCATGCAAAAAGCCAGCAACCAAAGGAGAGGATGTGGAGAAAAGGGAACCCTCCTGTCCTGTTGATAAGAATGGTAAAACTGGTACAGCCACTATGGAGAACAGTATAGAGGTTCCTTAAAAACCTAAAGACAGAGCTGCCATATGATCCAACAAACCCACTCCTGGACACATATTCAGAGAAGACAAAAACTCTAATTTGAAAAGATACATGCACTGCACTATTCATCGCAACACTATTTATAGTAGCCAATATATGAAAACAACCCAAGCTCTTATCAGCAAGCATTGGTTAAAGAAGATATGGAGTGTGTGTGTGTGTGTGTGTAAAATGGAATAATACTCAACATTATTACTACAAATAATGCCATTTGGAGTAATTTGGATGGACCTGGAGGATATTGTACTAATTGAAATAAGTCAGAGAGAGAGGAAAATAAATATTATACGATGTCACTTATATGTGGAATATAAAAAATAATACAAATGAGTCTATATATAAGAACAGAAACAGACTCACAGACATAGAAAACAAACTTATGGTTACCAAAAGGGAAGCGGGATAAACTATGTGTATGAGATTAACACAAACAAATTACTGTACATAAAATAGATGAACAGTAAGGATTTACTGTATAGGACAGGGAACTATATTCAGTATCTTTTATTAACCTACAATGAAAAACAACTTGAACAACATACATATATATAACTGAAACACTTTGCTGTATAACACAGCAAATTAACACAATATTGTAAATCAATTATACTTGAAGAAAAGTCGGCAACCAAGACACTGATGGTCTAGAAAAGGAGCAAGGACCGATAAGACAACATGTCCACCTGTAACTCAAAGCATGAAATAACCTAACAGTTTCCTGGACTGAGGGCATGTGAAGCATGAGCTTGGCCAGAACAGATGAAGGCGACCAGTGAAGACATCCTTGAAGTCACGTCTGATGTTCAGCCTTAGCGGGGAGGTGACGAGGGTAGCCCTCCATAAATTCTAGTTCCCCTAGACTGTCCCAGCATAAGTGTTAGTAGCAGAGTCCTGGTTAGGGTAATGTGTCATGTGGTCACCCTGGTTATTGAAAAGGAAGGAAGAGGATGTTCTAGGCTGATGGTGATTCCTCTGCCGGCTGCCTCTAGTGCTTAAATGCTGGTGAAGTCAGGATTCCTGATGCTGAGGCAGGCCTGAGCCTGTTGGAGAAGTGGTTCGTTTGAATATAGCTCTGCTTCCTGATAGGTACAAGATAATCAAGGTGATTATTCCCAAGCTGCCCTCACATGTAGCTAGAATTTATGTTTCACTCTAACCCAAGAGCTCCTCTTCCACTTCCACCTTTTCTTACCTATCCCACAAGTTGAGTATATGACCATTAAACTTCCCAGTGAGCAGAAGACTATCTACTCTGTTAATAGGGAATTTGCCGGCTGAGCCATCCTTTTCCTCAGCTTTTGGATAGGACCTGGAGGTTTGTACTAATTGAAATAAGTCAGAGAGAGGAAAATAAATATTATACGATGTCACTTATATGTGGAATATAAAAAATAATACAAATGAGTCTATATATAAGAACAGAAACAGACTCACAGACATAGAAAACAAACTTATGGTTACCAAAAGGGAAGCGGGATAAACTATGTGTATGAGATTAACACAAACAAATTACTGTACATAAAATAGATGAACAGTAAGGATTTACTGTATAGGACAGGGAACTATATTCAGTATCTTTTATTAACCTACAATGAAAAACAACTTGAACAACATACATATATATAACTGAAACACTTTGCTGTATAACACAGCAAATTAACACAATATTGTAAATCAATTATACTTGAAGAAAAGTCGGCAACCAAGACACTGATGGTCTAGAAAAGGAGCAAGGACCGATAAGACAACATGTCCACCTGTAACTCAAAGCATGAAATAACCTAACAGTTTCCTGGACTGAGGGCATGTGAAGCATGAGCTTGGCCAGAACAGATGAAGGCGACCAGTGAAGACATCCTTGAAGTCACGTCTGATGTTCAGCCTTAGCGGGGAGGTGACGAGGGTAGCCCTCCATAAATTCTAGTTCCCCTAGACTGTCCCAGCATAAGTGTTAGTAGCAGAGTCCTGGTTAGGGTAATGTGTCATGTGGTCACCCTGGTTATTGAAAAGGAAGGAAGAGGATGTTCTAGGCTGATGGTGATTCCTCTGCCGGCTGCCTCTAGTGCTTAAATGCTGGTGAAGTCAGGATTCCTGATGCTGAGGCAGGCCTGAGCCTGTTGGAGAAGTGGTTCGTTTGAATATAGCTCTGCTTCCTGATAGGTACAAGATAATCAAGGTGATTATTCCCAAGCTGCCCTCACATGTAGCTAGAATTTATGTTTCACTCTAACCCAAGAGCTCCTCTTCCACTTCCACCTTTTCTTACCTATCCCACAAGTTGAGTATATGACCATTAAACTTCCCAGTGAGCAGAAGACTATCTACTCTGTTAATAGGGAATTTGCCGGCTGAGCCATCCTCCTAATTGTGTACCTGGGGGCAGTTTTCCCCAGAGTAGTGCTTGCCTTGTCATAGCAGAGCCTATATATGACTAATGCAGGATATGTTCAAATGGTAGGAAATGATAACGTGGAGCACATAGAGACTTGACCTGGGTGGGCCCTGTTTCTTTCTTGGTGTCCACCCCGTTCCACTGGCTCTGGCGAGGCTCCCTTATTGGGCACCTGCTTTTTGAGCAGAGCAACGAAGTAACCATTTCTGACTCAGCCTGGGAGCCTAGCCTTAGGTTCAGTGTGAATGACTCTCACACTTAGTTTATCCTAGCCTTAGGTTTTTGCAAGAAAAGTGTATTTGTGGGAGAGGCCCCTGCCCTGTGCCTACAGAAGGGTTAATTAAGTCTGACCCTGGGTGCCCAGAAATGCCAACCTGGACACTGGGGAACTTGGGAAGCAGGCACAAGGGACATTCTTCAGGCATTCTCTCCTTGGGCTCTCAGCTCAGAGGGGCTTCCAGTCGACAGGGAAGCCAAACAGGCAGCTCATTCTGCACACGAACAGGCAGAGCAATGCTTCCAGGATTGAAGACATGGAGAGATGGCCAGATCGTTCCTAGATGTTTTGTCCTGTGGTTTGGTTGAGGGAGGCAGGTGGCACAGTGGGGATAAGCTAGTTCTCTTCGGCTCTTCCTGGGCTTAAGCAAGAATTACCTTCTGGTACCTGGATGCTAGTTTATTTCTCTAGCCAAAAGATGCAGGAAGGGAAGGTGGGGTCAGGGAAGTATTGTCTCCACTAAGAGACTTGCCAGGAACCTGCCGCGATCAGCCGAGACCACGAGGACACCCAAGCAGGTACACGCTCGTGCCAAATTGCGTCTTCCTAGAAGCTCATGCGAGCCTAGAAACAAAAAGTGACAAAGCCATTGAGGAGACGGAACCCAGCTGCAGCTAACAGGTGTCGAGGGAGTGGAGTTCTTCAATGTCATGTAGTGAATTCCTCCCATCAGACACTGGACTCTCAGAAGTCCCAGGGGACTGCATTCTCTTAAGAAAAATCCCAAATTAGGTAATCTGAAATAACCAGAGTGAGAGTAAATTGGTTCTTACTTCAAGCATGAATGATAAATTATTTCATTAGAACACTTAGAAGTACATTATTAATGTAATAGTGTGTCTGATATGGATAAGCTCATTTAGTTGTCCCATTTTGTCCTAATCCTCTACATCTGGAGAGACCAAGCTGGTTGGCTGAGATGCCCACTGGATGGAAGCTTCCCTAAATTTCCCAGGAGAAAATGTTCTAGCAACTGGGGTGGGCCATGTCAAAGCTTTGCCATGATGGTGAACAACACGTTTCTCTTCAGAGGCCTGTACCTATCTGATTACTGCTGGGGAGAGAGAACAGTTAACACCCAATAAACACTAAGGCCACATTCCCCTCTCAGCCGAATACTAAGAAACGAGAGCTGACTCATGTTGGCTGGGCGTCCTGAGCAGGGTGCAGCACTGTGGGGCTCAGGAGTGGAAAAACATGAGGGGTTTACAGGCCTGTGAACAGCCCAGGGCCTCCCTAGCCATTTTATCCCCAATCCCACTTTCCCTTGACCTGACTTAGGGTTCCTTTGTGTTGACCTAGGGTTCCCTTGTGTTGATCTAGGGTTCTCTTGTGTTGACCTGGCCTCTCCCATAGGATTCCAAGTCCCCTGTCTTCAAGATGTGTGCTCCCTGCCCAGGTGTGAGCCCCACTGACACTTGGGGTAGCCCTTTATCTTCCTGCTGATCCCATTTCCAAGCCAGGACTGGGGGGCAGGGCTGTCTCCTGGGCTCTCTCCCACTGGGGCCAGTTGAGCTGGCACCTGTGAGCAGAGTCCTCTCTCCAGAGGGTCACTCACACGTGGCCATGCTCCTGCGGATGCAGTGTGCTCTCCATTGCCCATCGGTTTTCTCCAAGTCCTTTCTTCTGGGTTCCTAGGGGTCCCCATATTCTTTCTCAACAGTGCCCCTCCAGAGGAGGTTTAGGGGCAGAAGAAGAGAAGACACACATTAGGCTTGTCAGTATCTTCAGTGAATGATGCCTGAAGAGGGAATGAGGTAGGCATGGTTGGTGGAAAAAGTCATTAAGGGAGAAAATGCGTCACTCTCTAATATCATCCATTGTTGCAGATGGTAAGGACTGGATGTTCTCAGCAACATCTCTAATCCCCTCCTGAGACAGGGAGGCAGAGGGTATCTGCTTTGGGAGGGAGGCAGGTCAGAGTACAGAAGGGCCTCAAGCTGCAGCCCGGCAGGTGGGTCATGGCAGAACACCCGGGGGTCTACCTGGGCGCCGGGCCAACCCAGCCACAGACAACACACCTGGTTGGCAATGATGGTGAACTAACAAAACGTGGGGTGGGCCATGTCAAAGCTTTGCCATGATGGTGAACAACACGTTTCTCTTCAGAGGCCTGTACCTATCTGATTACTGCTGGGAGAGAGACAGTTAACACCCAATAAACACTAAGGCCACATTCCCTCTCAGCCGAATACTAAGAAACGAGAGCTGACTCATGTTGGCTGGGCGTCCTGAGCAGGGTGCAGCACTGTGGGGCTCAGGAGTGGAAAAACATGAGGGGTTTACAGGCCTGTGAACAGCCCAGGGCCCCCCTAGCCATTTTATCCCCAATCCCACTTTCCCTTGACCTGACTTAGGGTTCCTTTGTGTTGACCTAGGGTTCCCTTGTGTTGATCTAGGGTTCTCTTGTGTTGACCTGGCCTCTCCCATAGGATTCCAAGTCCCCTGTCTTCAAGATGTGTGCTCCCTGCCCAGGTGTGAGCCCCACTGACACTTGGGGTAGCCCTTTATCTTCCTGCTGATCCCATTTCCAAGCCAGGACTGGGGGGCAGGGCTGTCTCCTGGGCTCTCTCCCACTGGGGCCAGTTGAGCTGGCACCTGTGAGCAGAGTCCTCTCTCCAGAGGGTCACTCACACGTGGCCATGCTCCTGCGGATGCAGTGTGCTCTCCATTGCCCATCGGTTTTCTCCAAGTCCTTTCTTCTGGGTTCCTAGGGGTCCCCATATTCTTTCTCAACAGTGCCCCTCCAGAGGAGGTTTAGGGGCAGAAGAAGAGAAGACACACATTAGGCTTGTCAGTATCTTCAGTGAATGATGCCTGAAGAGGGAATGAGGTAGGCATGGTTGGTGGAAAAAGTCATTAAGGGAGAAAATGCGTCACTCTCTAATATCATCCATTGTTGCAGATGGTAAGGACTGGATGTTCTCAGCAACATCTCTAATCCCCTCCTGAGACAGGGAGGCAGAGGGTATCTGCTTTGGGAGGGAGGCAGGTCAGAGTACAGAAGGGCCTCAAGCTGCAGCCCGGCAGGTGGGTCATGGCAGAACACCCGGGGGTCTACCTGGGCGCCGGGCCAACCCAGCCACAGACAACACACCTGGTGCGTGAGTGGGTTCTCCTGCCTCCTCAAGGGGCACGAAGGAGAAGGTAAGAGGCTGGGGTCTGCCAGCCCCCAGCGAGTGTCCTGGGTCCCAGAGCCTGTCTAGAGGACGTATGAGGCGCTCCCCCGTCTGTGGGGAGCCGGGATAGGCTTGGATCATCAGGTAGGGGCTGAGTGAACTTGCATTCGTTCAGCTTTAAAGAGTCACAGCTGGAGGAGACACTCCAGCTATATGTCTGAGGGAGCAGCACCCGTGTATGAGCTGAGGGGCTGGGCTGGGCGGGGGAGGAAGCAGGCAGTCAACCGTGGGCCACTTTCGTCTACTTTTGGGGGCCTCTTGTCCGGCAGGCTGAGGGGTCCTTATGTCCGGGGTCCTCCTCAGGGCCAAAGTGAGGAGTGCTGGACCTCCATAGGGGCTCCCTGAGTCTCAGTTTTCTCTAACTCCTGTTTTTGACCAAGTGATGTTCTGATTGCTTTCTCCCGGGGCACCAGTTCCCACAGGGTCGGGAACGGAGCTGGGTAAACACACCGCAAGGGGTGTGCGGACCTACTGTACATGCTGACCCCTCAGCCAGGGTTCTTTCTGCTTTGTGAGAAGCACAGGGTTGATAAATCTGGCCTCATTGGCTCAGGCAATCTGTACAGATACCACGGATAATGTAAATATTCTACGTAGTCACATCTTTTCAGCATGTTTGTGTCTAGATGTGGAGTAGGCTTTTTAGACAAACATCAGAGGCCTAAGCAGTCAGGATCTGGAAGGAGATTCGTATAGATGCGAACCACAGGAATGAATGAACTTCTGGAATTTCCTCGCTGAAAGGGGTGTGCATGTTTGTGGCTGTGGCTTTTGGCTACTGTGTATAGGTTATGCTTCCTGGCATATGGGGCTGAGCTAATGACTAGCAGGCTAGTTGATCAGTTCAGAACTAGAAGCGACTGGTAATTGTCAAACGAGTTCTCTGAGCATCAGAATGGGGAGAGGTGAAGGGAAGCTTGTCTGAGCTGCTGTCTAAGGACCAAAGTACACGAGGCCCCGGAGGTGCTCAGGCTCACAAAGGCTGCCAGGATGTGTGTGTCAAGTTATAACTGGTACCTCCAGGAGGGATGTTAGAGGTCTTCTAACCCCAGAGAGGTTAGGATATTCCCCCAGGGCCCACTGTTAGAAGATCCTGTCCCGTGGATTCAGTGGCTGTGGTCTTAAGTTAGGTGTGTCTGTCTGAGCCTCAGTTTTCTTTTCTTTTTTTTTTTTTTAATTTTTTTTTTTTTTTTTTATTATTGGTGGGGTGGGCTGGGGATGGAGGGGGACGGGCGGGCCACTTCTATTGGTCTTTCATTTATCTGTTTTCATCCATCTTTGTTCTGTGGCCCGTGTGGGCCTCCCATCGCGGTGGCGTCTGTTGTCACAGAGCACCGGCTCTGGGCGCATGCGCTCCAGAGCTCCGGCTCGGTAATTGGACACATCAGTCCAGCCGCTCCGCAGCACGTGGGATCTTCCCAGGTCAGGGATGGAACCGGCGCCCCTTGCACTGCAAGGCGGTGTCCTTACCCACTGGACCACCAGGGAAGCCCCCTCAGTTTTCTTACTGATAGCCTGAGGTTAAGCTAAGGCCCCTTTGTGTCCTGGGGCTGTATGTCATCAAGGACGAAACACCAGCACCCTAAACTCTGACCTGCTCTTAGCTCCTCCTGGTGACACCACTAACAGTGTGACACGGGCACCAGGCTCTGAACCTTGGAGTCAGACCCCTGGGTTCACATGCAGCTGATGAGAAGTAGCTGCCATTGTTGGCTCTGAGATTGTGGATGTATTGCTCAACTTCTGAGTCTCCTTTTCATCTTTAAAGGGATAGTCATACATACCTCTTAGACAGCTGCTTTGAAAATGAAAGTCAGGCAAAACTCTCAGTATAGTACCTGGCTCCTAGTAAGCATTAAGTAAATGGATTATTTTAATTGTAGACGGTGTGGTTCACGATCATTTCATTTGACTGGACCTGAGGTTTCCTTTCGGTGATCCAGGGGTTGGGTGAGACCAGGGCTTCTCAGACTCTGACTTCCCCAAGAGAAGTGGAGAAAGAAATAGTATTCTAAAGGAAGGGGCTCGGGGTATAGACTGATATTCTTGCAGAGAATATCAGATTTCTTTGAAGTCTTAGGATGACTTGTAAAATCAACTTAGAGTTGTCATTCGGTACAATAATGTGAATGCATTGGTTCTCATATTAAAATGTTCCTGCCGAATCTCTGAGTATATTTGAGGTGCTAGGATGAGTTGCTCCACTCTGAAAAAGGGGATGTGATGTCATCTTTTTAAGGTCCTTTCCAGCCCTGACATTCCAAATTCCCAGGGTGAGGGAGTCTCCTCCACAGAGGACCTAAACTTAGCGGGGAGTCAGGCCCCCTGTGTCCTGCCCCTTGTGGGACTGCACATTTCTGGCGGGGGGTGTGTGTGTGTGACACTGGCCGAGAAGGGAAGATGATACAGCCCCTCGGAGTGAAGCCCGAAGAAGCCTGCAGGAGGAGCGGAGCTGTGTCTGAGCCTGACTTTCCGTCCTTGGGCTGATCAACGTGGCTGAACGGGTTGGCAGCTGTCCACCACCCCAGGTGAATTCCAGGAAACACTAAGCCATTGTTTCTCATCCAGAGTTGGAGGCTGTCCTAGGGAAAGGCCCTCCTGTCACGGGAGGGCAGGTGAAGGCACGGGGCGAACTGGAAGTGGAAGCACAGGGCTTGTCACACTGCCAAGGCGTGCTCCGGGCCGTTCTGTTGCAGCCCCCAAGACCAAGGTCTGAGGTTGTGCCTCTCCAGTGGGGGGAGAAGCAAGGGGAGTCAGGAGAAGAAAGCTGCATGCTTTGGGGGAGAACAGAGCTGTCTGGCGTGTGAACAGGAGAGAGAGCACCGTTGTACATGGGACGAGGGGTATCTACTGATGGTGGCGTGGGTCCGGCATAAACTTGCTGAACATTAGCCAGTAAGCATGGTCTCTCCATCCAGCAGCACGAGGAACTGAAAAGAAGCCATCCTTTTGTTTGGGACAAACATAAGGGGCTTTCTGTGGACAAGGGACTGACTACATTAGTCCAGTTTGTACCCATCAGATATCATCCCCAAATAAAACAATTCCTGAGGTTTCCTTTCGGTGATCCAGGGGTTGGGTGAGACCAGGGCTTCTCAGACTCTGACTTCCCCAAGAGAAGTGGAGAAAGAAATAGTATTCTAAAGGAAGGGGCTCGGGGTATAGACTGATATTCTTGCAGAGAATATCAGATTTCTTTGAAGTCTTAGGATGACTTGTAAAATCAACTTAGAGTTGTCATTCGGTACAATAATGTGAATGCATTGGTTCTCATATTAAAATGTTCCTGCCGAATCTCTGAGTATATTTGAGGTGCTAGGATGAGTTGCTCCACTCTGAAAAAGGGGATGTGATGTCATCTTTTTAAGGTCCTTTCCAGCCCTGACATTCCAAATTCCCAGGGTGAGGGAGTCTCCTCCACAGAGGACCTAAACTTAGCGGGGAGTCAGGCCCCCTGTGTCCTGCCCCTTGTGGGACTGCACATTTCTGGCGGGGGGTGTGTGTGTGTGACACTGGCCGAGAAGGGAAGATGATACAGCCCCTCGGAGTGAAGCCCGAAGAAGCCTGCAGGAGGAGCGGAGCTGTGTCTGAGCCTGACTTTCCGTCCTTGGGCTGATCAACGTGGCTGAACGGGTTGGCAGCTGTCCACCACCCCAGGTGAATTCCAGGAAACACTAAGCCATTGTTTCTCATCCAGAGTTGGAGGCTGTCCTAGGGAAAGGCCCTCCTGTCACGGGAGGGCAGGTGAAGGCACGGGGCGAACTGGAAGTGGAAGCACAGGGCTTGTCACACTGCCAAGGCGTGCTCCGGGCCGTTCTGTTGCAGCCCCCAAGACCAAGGTCTGAGGTTGTGCCTCTCCAGTGGGGGGAGAAGCAAGGAGTCAGGAGAAGAAAGCTGCATGCTTTGGGGGAGAACAGAGCTGTCTGGCGTGTGAACAGGAGAGAGAGCACCGTTGTACATGGGACGAGGGGTATCTACTGATGGTGGCGTGGGTCCGGCATAAACTTGCTGAACATTAGCCAGTAAGCATGGTCTCTCCATCCAGCAGCACGAGGAACTGAAAAGAAGCCATCCTTTTGTTTGGGACAAACATAAGGGGCTTTCTGTGGACAAGGGACTGACTACATTAGTCCAGTTTGTACCCATCAGATATCATCCCCATAAAATCTAAAGCAATATCAGCACAGATGGTATATTGGAAATTTCCTGTTGGGCATGGTGTTCGTTATGGTATGATTGAACCTATCTTGCTAAATTCTCCCTGAGCATATTACTGAAGTGAGCCAGGATTTGGCGTTAGAAAGACAGGACTCTAGTTCTGCTTTACCAGCTATGGGACTTTAGGCAAGTCACTTGGTGTCTGAGCGTCAAATTTCCCATCAACAAAATGGGGTTGTCATCTATTTTAATATGTTGTGAAGTTGAAATGAGATCTTGATTGGGAAAGTGTTCTGTAAGTTGTCCATACCTGGAAGTGTATTGTAAATCAAAAGTCTTTTGGTAGCATTATCTAAGAACAGTACTACTTTCTAGGCCCTCCACAACCCAGTCTCAGTCAATTTAATGACTACGTCTTTCAGAACGTCTCTTGTTTATCCATTTGTCAGGTCGGCTTCCTTGCTCGGAAACATGCTGCACCATCTCCCTGGCCCAGCTCAGCTCTCTACCACAGGACTTGCCTGCTTAGATAGTCATGGTTCATGCTCTGTGCCGTGCAAGCTTCAGAGATCCCTGCCCTCCCATCTTCAAAGATACACAGGTCTACTCTGGGCCTGTTTTCTCATCTGTAAAGTAAGAGGGTTGGACTAGATGATTTAGGTCCCCTACCAACCCTCACATTCTGCTATCCAGCCATATTCCATTGTGGTAACAGGAAGCAGGAATTGAGATGAGAGCAAGGCATCTTGTCCAGCCAGAGACAAGTAACTGATTAAAAAGGCGTCAACATAAGAGCATGAACTACTCTCTGTGATAGACAAGGCGATGTTTGTGGCAATCTTTCAATGAGCTGGAACATCTATAAGTGAAAAGTGACACCTCTCATTGTCCTCACAGTTGACTGTGACCAAAAAGTTACCATTTGTGGAGTGCTCACTGTGTGCTAGGCATGGTTAGAGATTGCATTACAGTTACAATGTGTTGGGTATTCTAAGCCTCTACTTTGTGTTAGGTACTCTAATCTCCATAGAGCCCCAGGAAACAGATGTACAGATGGGAAAATCGAGGTTGGGAGAGAGTAAGTAAATCAGCCTCGGTCATCTGACTATTAAGTGGTAGAAGCAGGTTCAGATGCAGCTTGTCTGACTACGCAGCCTGTGATAGGATGGCCCACCCACGTCCGTGGCAGCCGTCACCAACTAGCTCACTCGTAGATGGTCTGTTTCTTATTTCCGGTGTCTGGAATAGCTGTTACCTCAGCAGTGTTCTTGATTTGGTTCTGAGTTTGACCCTAGAGTGAGAACTGATCATGGGGAAAACCCACCTGGATCTAGCACGCTCTGTTCTCTGCCATGTTGGAGAGACCCATTGTTGGCTCCCTCCTCAATCTCTTTCTCTGTGCACCTGTCCCCTTGTCTCAGCACTAACCAGGAGTGGGAGGGAAACTAGAAATCCCTAACACTGTTGGCTGGGCCTTTGGCTTCAGGCGTAGGAGGTTGTGTCTGTGGGAGTAATTAGAAAACAATTAAAAATTCAACTGTCAAATCTGGAAGCCTGTAGGAGTTGGGGAAGCAGGTCGGCTTGTCTCATTTCCTTGTGCTGTGTCGAGGTTTGCAGTAAAAGGATCCCCACGTCTCTTGGTAAGGGAGGCTTGGGAGTAATGGGAACGTGCTTGAGGCAGCCAGGTGCCAGCAGCTGCTCAGGCCCCAGGAGTGGACACTTGTGGCCGGCGACAGCCTTCAGACTCAGCCCTCACCCTCATCAGCGTCCACATCTCTGCAACCCCGCTGTCGACAGTGCTTCCTGCTCTCCCTCTCCTCAGAAGACACTGCTCCATTCATTTTGTTGTTAATATTTGCGGCTCTGCTGAGGGAAGGCACCTTCAGCACTTCCTCCACTCCTGACACCAGAAGCATCTTGTCTCTGCTCTGAACTTGGCTCCCCCTGCTGGAACCTTTCCTATCTGCCCAGGGATCCTATGAAGAGCCAGCAACAATCCTAGGGAAACAGTTGGACGAAGACAGGAAGGTCCAGAGAGGCCCTTCACGTCAGAGAGAGGGAACCAGAGATGGGAACTGAGTTTCTTAAGGTCACACAGCTGATGAAGGTGCAGCCACCTCTGGTTCTCCTGAGCCATTTGACTGTCAGATGCAGTCTGCCGATTCCTCCTGAATGGGCCTCCTGCCTGGCTAGCGCTGCTGCTCTGCGTTCTGACAGAAAGGTGGGAGAAGGCAAGGGTGGGCTTATTTGAGAGACTAGCATTGAAACATCTATCACCAAGTGTAAACTAGGGGACCAGTGCACATTCAGTGCATGAAGCAGTGTACCCACAGCTGGTGCTCTGGGACAACCCAGAGGGATAGGATGGGAAGGGAGGTGGGAGGGGCATTCCAGATGCACCTGTGGCGATTCAGGTTGACATATGGCAAAAGCCATCACAATATGTAAAGTGATTATCCTCAAAAATTGTTTATGGAGAGACCCATTGTTGGCTCCCTCCTCAATCTCTTTCTCTGTGCACCTGTCCCCTTGTCTCAGCACTAACCAGGAGTGGGAGGGAAACTAGAAATCCCTAACACTGTTGGCTGGGCCTTTGGCTTCAGGCGTAGGAGGTTGTGTCTGTGGGAGTAATTAGAAAACAATTAAAAATTCAACTGTCAAATCTGGAAGCCTGTAGGAGTTGGGGAAGCAGGTCGGCTTGTCTCATTTCCTTGTGCTGTGTCGAGGTTTGCAGTAAAAGGATCCCCACGTCTCTTGGTAAGGGAGGCTTGGGAGTAATGGGAACGTGCTTGAGGCAGCCAGGTGCCAGCAGCTGCTCAGGCCCCAGGAGTGGACACTTGTGGCCGGCGACAGCCTTCAGACTCAGCCCTCACCCTCATCAGCGTCCACATCTCTGCAACCCCGCTGTCGACAGTGCTTCCTGCTCTCCCTCTCCTCAGAAGACACTGCTCCATTCATTTTGTTGTTAATATTTGCGGCTCTGCTGAGGGAAGGCACCTTCAGCACTTCCTCCACTCCTGACACCAGAAGCATCTTGTCTCTGCTCTGAACTTGGCTCCCCCTGCTGGAACCTTTCCTATCTGCCCAGGGATCCTATGAAGAGCCAGCAACAATCCTAGGGAAACAGTTGGACGAAGACAGGAAGGTCCAGAGAGGCCCTTCACGTCAGAGAGAGGGAACCAGAGATGGGAACTGAGTTTCTTAAGGTCACACAGCTGATGAAGGTGCAGCCACCTCTGGTTCTCCTGAGCCATTTGACTGTCAGATGCAGTCTGCCGATTCCTCCTGAATGGGCCTCCTGCCTGGCTAGCGCTGCTGCTCTGCGTTCTGACAGAAAGGTGGGAGAAGGCAAGGGTGGGCTTATTTGAGAGACTAGCATTGAAACATCTATCACCAAGTGTAAACTAGGGGACCAGTGCACATTCAGTGCATGAAGCAGTGTACCCACAGCTGGTGCTCTGGGACAACCCAGAGGGATAGGATGGGAAGGGAGGTGGGAGGGGGCATTCCAGATGAGGGGGACACAGGTATACCTGTGGCCGATTCAGGTTGACATATGGCAAAAGCCATCACAATATGTAAAGTGATTATCCTCTAATTAAATTCATTAGTTGAAAAAAATGACAACATTGCATTAATAATAGCAGCCTGTATGTATCGCATGTGTGCTTATTGTGTGTCAGGGACTGGGCTGGGCTGTTTTTATACACATCACTGACCCTTATAGGCACCGGGCAGGTAGGAGAGTATTAGTAGTAAAAGCTGTAAATGCTCCATTTTACAGATGAGTAAACTAAGGCTCTCAGAGGTTGTCTCTTGCCTCAGGCCACACAGTTTCTCAATAGAGACAGCACGTCTGACTGCACAACCATCTGTTCCCCGCTATGGGCATCCTGTGGGTGGGAGCCACAAGCCCAGGTGGATTTTCTGGGCTCCCACGGGCCGCCCGAGGCCTCACAGTGCCCATCTCATGGGCACATGAGTGCGGCTTAGCAGGATGGAGGGCAGAGGCTAGGTATTTGAGGAGGGGATGGTTGAATAAACACGCCTGTGACCGCAGACTGACTTCTGTAGGGATGATACTGGTAACACGCTGAGTGAACTTGAGGATGTTGCTGGACTGTGATAGGAATGCACACATTGCTAATTTAATTATAGTCAGGGTTTCTGGCTCTGGCTTTGATTTCTGTTTGCATGTGACTTTTCCTGCAGAAAGCTTCTCTCAGCTGATCTCATTAAATCTCAAATTAAGCAAGAATCCCAACAGGAAGAGAGCAGCTCCAAGAAACTAGAGCTCACTCATTCACACTGCATTCGGTTGGCTGTTTATTTGGTTGGATATCCTTTTGAGAAAATTAAAAAATAACATTCTGCCAAAGATGTGGGCACTCAGGGTAGAGTGGTTGAATGGATGCCCTCCTCCTGCCCGCGGTCTGCTGCTCTGCTGATGTGGCCGGGCTGCAGCTCCTCCGCCTGCAGAAGCCAGGCCTCCTGTAATGTGTCTTTCAAGAAGAGGGGCCCAGGACACCATGGGGAGGGAGGGGCTGCTGCAGGTGGGGTCAGGGAAGAGCTCAGCTGCTGGGGGAGGAGTGGGCTGGCTTCTCCTGGTTTCCCTTAGGAACCCAGAAACCTGGGCCTGAGTCACTCAAGGATGCCAGCAGGAAGCCCAGAGAGTGTACCCAGGACTGGGTGTGATTGTGTTCACTTCACACCCAGCAAGCCCAAGAAGCTAAGAGGAGAAAGGTTGCATGAGTTCCATGCCAGGGCTAGAGCAGCACTGGCACCTGTGTGTCTGAAACCAAATGCTGACAGGCCCCAGTGGGCAGATTTTTTATTGTTATGGCCTGTTCACCCACTCCTTTCCCTACATCCTTTCTCTAATATCCACATATGCACTCCACAACAAGATTAAGTAGTGCCTTAGTTTGAAAGTAATACTTTTCTAATGCATTTTTTTAGCTCAGCTTTCCATTTATTCACGTATTTCACAACCATTTGTTGAGAACGTAGTGTGTGCTCATCCACATTCTAGGCATTGTGCTCAGATGCTCAGTTCTGTCCAACTGTTGGCAACCCCATGGACTGGGGCCCACCAAGCTCCTCTGTTCATAGAGCTTTCCAGGCAAGAATACTGGAGTGGACTGCCATTTCCTTCTCCAGATTCTAGGCATTAGGGATGTAATAGTTGAGGATGTTGCTGGACTGTGATAGGAATGCACACATTGCTAATTTAATTATAGTCAGGGTTTCTGGCTCTGGCTTTGATTTCTGTTTGCATGTGACTTTTCCTGCAGAAAGCTTCTCTCAGCTGATCTCATTAAATCTCAAATTAAGCAAGAATCCCAACAGGAAGAGAGCAGCTCCAAGAAACTAGAGCTCACTCATTCACACTGCATTCGGTTGGCTGTTTATTTGGTTGGATATCCTTTTGAGAAAATTAAAAAATAACATTCTGCCAAAGATGTGGGCACTCAGGGTAGAGTGGTTGAATGGATGCCCTCCTCCTGCCCGCGGTCTGCTGCTCTGCTGATGTGGCCGGGCTGCAGCTCCTCCGCCTGCAGAAGCCAGGCCTCCTGTAATGTGTCTTTCACGAAGAGGGGCCCAGGACACCATGGGGAGGGAGGGCTGCTGCAGGTGGGGTCAGGGAAGAGCTCAGCTGCTGGGGGAGGAGTGGGCTGGCTTCTCCTGGTTTCCCTTAGGAACCCAGAAACCTGGGCCTGAGTCACTCAAGGATGCCAGCAGGAAGCCCAGAGAGTGTACCCAGGACTGGGTGTGATTGTGTTCACTTCACACCCAGCAAGCCCAAGAAGCTAAGAGGAGAAAGGTTGCATGAGTTCCATGCCAGGGCTAGAGCAGCACTGGCACCTGTGTGTCTGAAACCAAATGCTGACAGGCCCCAGTGGGCAGATTTTTTATTGTTATGGCCTGTTCACCCACTCCTTTCCCTACATCCTTTCTCTAATATCCACATATGCACTCCACAACAAGATTAAGTAGTGCCTTAGTTTGAAAGTAATACTTTTCTAATGCATTTTTTTAGCTCAGCTTTCCATTTATTCACGTATTTCACAACCATTTGTTGAGAACGTAGTGTGTGCTCATCCACATTCTAGGCATTGTGCTCAGATGCTCAGTTCTGTCCAACTGTTGGCAACCCCATGGACTGGGGCCCACCAAGCTCCTCTGTTCATAGAGCTTTCCAGGCAAGAATACTGGAGTGGACTGCCATTTCCTTCTCCAGATTCTAGGCATTAGGGATGTAATAGTGAATGAAACGCACAGGACCCACGACCTGGTGGAGGAGCTTGTGTTCCGGTCAGGGAGACAGATGTTTATCAGATAACCACACGATCGCATGCGGACCAACTATGATGTGTGTGATAGACACACCTTCCACGATTTTGTTCAAATTACTGTCCTTGGTTCTGTCCAGTTCAAAATGACTTTCCAGCCCTATTGCCCCCCAAGAGACCTCTGGGAAACCTAGATCTAGATTCACCTCTGATCCTTAGTGGTGAACAGCATGTTTTAGTTTTTTATTCATTTCTTCTTTTATTATCCATAAAATATTTGAATATCTACCACATGCAAGGTCTCCCATAGCCTGTGGTACATATTCAGCTTTGATAAAGACCTTCACTGTCTTGAAGGAATTCTCTTCATCAGTGTCTGTCTTCAGAACCCTGTGGTCCATGTTTGTTCAGCCATTCTCCGTTGGAAGAAAAGGTGGAATGAAACTAGGTATTGATGCACCTTCTCTCCTATCTGTTCCTCAAAGTCACACACCTCTGCTCCTGGAGCACCGCTTTTCCCTTTTCATTTGTGTGCTCTTTGGAGGACAGAGGAGCAGATGGGAGCACAGGGGAGAGGGTGCAGTGGTTCTCAAAGTGGGCCCTGCGGACTGTGGGGGTCCCCGAGGCTCCCTCATGGGTCCATGAGGCCAAAATACTTTTTGTAATAAGATGTCATTTGCTTTTTTCCACTCTCCTTTTGTCTCAAGTGACATTTTCCAGCAGTTACATGTACTGTGATGTCATAACCAGCTAGATACAGAGGTAGACGTGAAAATCTAGCTATATCTTATAAAGAAATTTCCAAATTAAAGACATTTGTGAATTTTAAAAATTGCAGACTAAAGACATTTATAAAAGTGAATGACTCTTCTTATGAAACTTTTTCTTGATTTTATTTTAGAAAATATATTTTTCTTTTAAAAATCTTATTTATGTTGGGGGCTTCCCTGGTGGTCCAGTGGGTAAGGACACCGCCTTGCAGTGCAAGGGTGCCAGTTTGATCCCTGGCCTGGAAAAATCCCACATGCCGCGGAGCGGCTGGACTGATGTGTCCAACTACTGAGCTAGAGCTCTGGAGCGTGTGTGCCCAAAGCCGGTGCTCTGTAACGAGAGAGGCCACTGTGATGGGAGGCCCACACAGGCCAAAGAACAAAGATAAGTAAATGAAAGATCAGTAGAAGTGGCCAAAAAAAAAAAAGTCTGGGTATCTGAATAGGTTGCTTACCTTTAAAAATATATACATTATTTATGTTATGTTAATGGGCTTATCATTAATGTTTTTAAAAAATTAGTATTTCTTAGTTTTAATTAATACAGTAAATATCGATAGCAGTAATTCATACACGAAAGCTCTTTGGGATCTTCAATAATTTTAGGAGCATGAATGGGCCCTGAAATCAAAAAGTTCGAGAAATGCTGAGCTAGAGGCTAAGGGATCAGCTAGGTGTTAGGAGAAGACCAGTGACTCAAGAATCAGACATGAGCCAGGAAAACAGTCTCAATCCCATCACTTGTGATTTGGACATCTGTGGTCTCTTGCAGGGTGTGAGTTGTATAGGATGAAAGATTCCTTTGGAACTATGGAAACACCTTCTCTCCCTGGAGGAGAGGGATGGCCGGGGTGTCGCCCTGCTAGCATGCTTTAGAAGTAGGCACCGGGGACCAACTCTGAAGCTCTTCAGGGGTCAGGACCAGCACTGCTGGAGCCTCTTCTCAACAGTGACACAGTCTGTGGACTGCGGTTCAAATCCCAGCCCAGATTCCTTAAGGGGGTCCCCCAGCTGTCTGCTCTCTGGGCTTGCTCCCTCTTCAGAAATCTTAAACCGGCTTTCTTCAGCTCAAGGAGAAGGGAGCTGGGTTTCAGGAGACAAGGGTCCCTCCCAGCTGGCCCTGAGTGGTAATCCTAGGCCAGATGTGTCTAGGGTTGGGGTGCATTCCAGGCCAGATGTGGAGTTGAGGGTGTGCCTAGCCCCGCCAAGGACTTAGCTCTTGGCTTGACAACGTCCTCCCTTGGCTCCACAATGAGATTGGAACCTGCAGATCTGAGCAAGTAAAAACCTGTGAACTTCCACTCTTGATTTTCCTGGGACTCCACTCAGAGCTGCTGTAGCTGGCAGCCAGGGGTTTCCAAGGTCACTCCAACTGGGCGGATTGGAACAACAGATCTCTCTGACCTGGTGAAGTTGGCTGCCTGGCGCAATGCAAGTTGCAACATCTGCAAGCAGTCAGCTGCACCCCCTTAACTTTGCAGCCTGGCCCTGGGCTCTGCCGCAGCCCTGGCTCTCCCTTACTGTTCTCCTCGGACAGGCATTTTGGCGGTACAGTGGTGAAGTGGCCGCCTATGCATCCTGACTTATGGGAGAGCTGCCTGGAGAGAGGCCACGGTAAGGTGTGTCTGTTCTCTGGTGTGTGGCACTGCCCCACCACCTGCTCCCATGGGGCACGGCGAGTCAGCGGGCACAGCCCACAGCCGAGGAGTGACTCGTTCCAGGATTAGGAGTGATTAGGGCATTTGTCAGGATTTGAGGGCCATGAAGAGAGAGGATTAAGGTGGGAAGAGGGAGCTCTCCTTGCCAGAGACGTTTGCACCTCGGTGGTTTGCTGTCTCTGCTGTGTGCCTGTGGCTCCGAGGGTTTGTGGCCAGCTGCCAGGTTTTCAGTGCCGATCCCACTGGGACCCCTCCCCTGTGGGGAAGGTATGGTATTTCCAGAATGCCTTGCTGCCGGATCAGGTGCTTAAGGACAGTGATCATTTGAACTGTGTGCACTTTGGGTGGGGAAGAGGCAGCTGATGTCTCTAGACTTCTGCTGTATAACATGATTCCTGATTTTAAGCTTTCTCTGAGTCTTTGTGCCACATGTAAAAGACTGCGGTTCAAATCCCAGCCCAGATTCCTTAAGGGGGTCCCCCAGCTGTCTGCTCTCTGGGCTTGCTCCCTCTTCAGAAATCTTAAACCGGCTTTCTTCAGCTCAAGGAGAAGGGAGCTGGGTTTCAGGAGACAAGGGTCCCTCCCAGCTGGCCCTGAGTGGTAATCCTAGGCCAGATGTGTCTAGGGTTGGGGTGCATTCCAGGCCAGATGTGGAGTTGAGGGTGTGCCTAGCCCCGCCAAGGACTTAGCTCTTGGCTTGACAACGTCCTCCCTTGGCTCCACAATGAGATTGGAACCTGCAGATCTGAGCAAGTAAAAACCTGTGAACTTCCACTCTTGATTTTCCTGGGACTCCACTCAGAGCTGCTGTAGCTGGCAGCCAGGGGTTTCCAAGGTCACTCCAACTGGGCGGATTGGAACAACAGATCTCTCTGACCTGGTGAAGTTGGCTGCCTGGCGCAATGCAAGTTGCAACATCTGCAAGCAGTCAGCTGCACCCCCTTAACTTTGCAGCCTGGCCCTGGGCTCTGCCGCAGCCCTGGCTCTCCCTTACTGTTCTCCTCGGACAGGCATTTTGGCGGTACAGTGGTGAAGTGGCCGCCTATGCATCCTGACTTATGGGAGAGCTGCCTGGAGAGAGGCCACGGTAAGGTGTGTCTGTTCTCTGGTGTGTGGCACTGCCCCACCACCTGCTCCCATGGGGCACGGCGAGTCAGCGGGCACAGCCCACAGCCGAGGAGTGACTCGTTCCAGGATTAGGAGTGATTAGGGCATTTGTCAGGATTTGAGGGCCATGAAGAGAGAGGATTAAGGTGGGAAGAGGGAGCTCTCCTTGCCAGAGACGTTTGCACCTCGGTGGTTTGCTGTCTCTGCTGTGTGCCTGTGGCTCCGAGGGTTTGTGGCCAGCTGCCAGGTTTTCAGTGCCGATCCCACTGGGACCCCTCCCCTGTGGGGAAGGTATGGTATTTCCAGAATGCCTTGCTGCCGGATCAGGTGCTTAAGGACAGTGATCATTTGAACTGTGTGCACTTTGGGTGGGGAAGAGGCAGCTGATGTCTCTAGACTTCTGCTGTATAACATGATTCCTGATTTTAAGCTTTTCTCTGAGTCTTTGTGCCTCAATCTTGTTGCCCGCTCTCTTGGACATAGTTGAAAGTATTCCTTTCTGGGTTCAAGAGACAATTTTAAAGGGCTTTTGATCAAATGAAAGTCAAATTCATTTAGTGCTGCTTGAATGATTAATACATTCTGCTACATGTGAAAACCTTATTTGGAGGTGAGCTTTGGCCCAAGCCTTGTGTGTGTGCGCGCGCGCGCGTGTGTGTGTGTGTGTGTGTGCGGTGGGGTGTTGGGTTCCAGCTCTCAGACCACTGCTCTTCTGATCCCCGCTTCTTTTTATTCTTCTTCTTACTTCTGTCTCCTTTGATCAGCATTTAACTGGTATTGTATGAAACCCTCTCTTGCTAGGTGTATTAGATTCTAGTCACTGAGCACTGCTCTGCCGATAGAGAAATGATTGCAGATGCCAGCCCCTCTGGTGCTGTTGATGAGAATGTGGTCCCTAGGCTGGATGAGGGATTAGAAGGGAACAAGGATGTTTTGTATTATTATTATTATTATTACTATTATTATTATTATTATGACAGAGCATTCCAAATATGCCAGTGATCATTAATCGGCAGGATGGACAGGATCTTTTCTGTGGCTGATGGCAGTGGGTGGGGCCGTGGGCTGAGCAGAGCTGTTTGGTACGCCTGGCCAGCCGGGGATTGGGCTCTGGTTAATAACCGCCCCTACCCACCCCTCCTCGTCCTCACAGTGCATTTGCTGCACTGACTTGCCTGTTTTGTTTCTAGCCTGAGGCCTAACCCTGCAACCCACCCTCATGGTTCCCCCAGCCGGGCAGGAGTTGACTCGTTCCAGGATTAGGAGTGATTAGGGCATTTGTCAGGATTTGAGGGCCATGAAGAGAGAGGATTAAGGTGGGAAGAGGGAGCTCTCCTTGCCAGAGACGTTTGCACCTCGGTGGTTTGCTGTCTCTGCTGTGTGCCTGTGGCTCCGAGGGTTTGTGGCCAGCTGCCAGGTTTTCAGTGCCGATCCCACTGGGACCCCTCCCCTGTGGGGAAGGTATGGTATTTCCAGAATGCCTTGCTGCCGGATCAGGTGCTTAAGGACAGTGATCATTTGAACTGTGTGCACTTTGGGTGGGGAAGAGGCAGCTGATGTCTCTAGACTTCTGCTGTATAACATGATTCCTGATTTTAAGCTTTTCTCTGAGTCTTTGTGCCTCAATCTTGTTGCCCTCTCTCTTGACCATAGTTGAAAGTATTCCTTTCTGGGTTCAAGAGACAATTTTAAAGGGCTTTTGATCAAATGAAAGTCAAATTCATTTAGTGCTGCTTGAATGATTAATACATTCTGCTACATGTGAAAACCTTATTTGGAGGTGAGCTTTGGCCCAAGCCTTGTGTGTGTGCGCGCGCGCGCGTGTGTGTGTGTGTGTGTGTGCGGTGGGGTGTTGGGTTCCAGCTCTCAGACCACTGCTCTTCTGATCCCCGCTTCTTTTTATTCTTCTTCTTACTTCTGTCTCCTTTGATCAGCATTTAACTGGTATTGTATGAAACCCTCTCTTGCTAGGTGTATTAGATTCTAGTCACTGAGCACTGCTCTGCCGATAGAGAAATGATTGCAGATGCCAGCCCCTCTGGTGCTGTTGATGAGAATGTGGTCCCTAGGCTGGATGAGGGATTAGAAGGGAACAAGGATGTTTTGTATTATTATTATTATTATTACTATTATTATTATTATTATGACAGAGCATTCCAAATATGCCAGTGATCATTAATCGGCAGGATGGACAGGATCTTTTCTGTGGCTGATGGCAGTGGGTGGGGCCGTGGGCTGAGCAGAGCTGTTTGGTACGCCTGGCCAGCCGGGGATTGGGCTCTGGTTAATAACCGCCCCTACCCACCCCTCCTCGTCCTCACAGTGCATTTGCTGCACTGACTTGCCTGTTTTGTTTCTAGCCTGAGGCCTAACCCTGCAACCCACCCTCAGATGGATGAATTCTGTCTTCTGTGTTTGAGGCTGAACATGTTTCTTTTGCTGATAGCATCCAAGGCCTTCAGGAGACTTCAGAAGGTTAAGATCAAGAGAATTTATAGAGAAGAGAGGATTCTGAGCCTGATGCACCATGCCTAGTTCCCACCTTCCCTGAAAGCTGAGTGGAAGAGTCTGTCTTCCAAAGCCAAAACTGAGTGCCAAGGTGTTACATTCCCTTCCCCCTTCCTTTGTGCAGTTCCCAAGCCTCTGCCTATTGCCTCTCCCATTAGGAAAGCAGGAAATGCCTCCTCTGGATCTGAGACCCTCCAGGAAGCCCACGGGATATGCCTGTGATCAGAATTCAGTTTGGTTTCCACTTCTTAGCTTTGTGACCTTGGATGCAACTAGTTGACTTTCTGAGCTCCAGTGTCCTTGCGTGTGAAAGGAGGGTGATCAGAACTGCCTTGTAGGACCAGGGGATTGAGCAAGATTAGGGCCCAGCACGATGTCAGGTGCATGCACCCTGCCCCTACCCTGCTAGGACAGATAGGACGGTGCTGTGAAGGCTGCCAGGGCCCCCAGGCCCCGCCACCCACCTTCTCATGGTCTGCCATCTGCTTCCCACTGTGTTATACAGTAATCCCAGGCAGATACCCTTGCCCTGAGGATAATCAGGCCTGGGCTTGTTGTCCTTGGTGAAAAGGGTCTGTTCTGGCAGAGGGTTGGGGGGTGGGGAGGAACTTTGCTCTCCCTTTGGGAGCTGGATGATGATGATGATGACGTTGACAGCTATCATTTACTGAGTGTCTCTTATGCTGTACTATTTTATATACCCTCTCCTTTAAATCCTCCCCTCAACCTTGTAAAGTTATTATCATTCCCGTTTTACAGAAAAGGAAGCTGAGGCCAGAAGAGTTGAAGTACCTTGTCTAGGACACCGCTGAAAAGTAGCCATGCGCTGGGTTTGTGGCTGGCTCTGACCCTTCTGATATGTGCCCTCACTCTACCCGATCACCCCTGGTGCTGGCTGTGCAGCGTGTGTCAGTCACCTCACTTCAGTGGCAGTGGAGGAGGGTGGAAGGAGCAGCCACCCCTCTGGGGTGTGGTCCTGTAAGGCCCTGCAGGATACAAGAACCCCATTTATTCCCTATGCCTGTGTTACCACACTCATCACACACACGTCATTGTTCACTGCCTAAGCAGCTAACTTGGCACATGGTGGATGTTCATTAAATATATTTTTTAATTGAATGAATAACTTGCCATTCAAATTATATCATGATTCTTTGAAATGGTTCTGCAAATACATACACAAACACAATATAAATATGATAGAATGTTAATTGTTGAATCCAGCAATAGATATTCAAGGTGCTCATTTTTTATCATTTTTTTCTACTTTCCTATTTGAAATTTTCCATAACGAAACTTATTCGTGGTGTAAAGCTTCTGTGTCACTTCAATTCCTATTATTATCTTCTTTGTGAATATATACTCATATAGATGTCTGACATACTTAACCAGTTCTCACTGTTGGATATTTAGCTTGTTTTTTTTCTTTCTGTTTCTGTTTAACTGGATTGTTTTTCTGTTTTTCTATAAATAATGTGATTAGCTTACTTATATATATTTATTTGGGGCTACATCTCTGATTCTTTCTCAAAGACACACTTCTAAATGTAGGATTATTGGGGAAAGAGATGTACCTTTCTTTTTTTTTTTTTTTTCCAGAATCCTTTTGCCAAAATGCTTTCTAGAAAGATTGCATCAGCTTATACTTCTCCAAAGGATATGAGTGTATCCAGTCTTGCCAGGATTGTATGTTATCTTTCTTGTTAAATGTCAATTTGGTTCGTTTTTAAAAATAACTTGTTCTGGATTTGTGCTCTTGGACTCTGATTGAGGCTAGACAGCATCCGTTTATGTTGTAGTTTTTCTCCTGTGAACTGTGTAAAAACTCACCCCTTATGTCAGCTGTTTGCTTATCTGTAAAGTATACTAATCCTTCATTCTTTTTTTGTTTTTAAATCCTGGGCTACTTTATCACTTGTTTGTTTGGCTGTGCTTGGTCTTCACTGCGGCACACAGGATCTTCATTGCATCACGTGGGACCTTTCGTGTGGCTCACAGACTCTCTGGTCGTGGCGAGTGAGCTCAGTAGTTGCAGCACAAGAACCCAGAGCACATGGACTTCTGTAGCTGTGACACATGAGCTCAGGAGTTGCGGTGCACGAGCTCAGTCACTCTGCAACTTGCGGGACCTCAGTTCCCCAATCAGGGATGGAACCCCTGTCCTCTGCATGGCAAGACAGAGTGTTAACCCCTGGGCCACCAGGGAAGTCCCAGTCCCTCATTCTTCTTGCAAACAGTGTATCCCAGATCGTCATCCACCTTTTAATGTTGTCGGTGGTATGCTGTGACACACGGAACGTCTCCGATGTCTGTGTGTGGTAAGAGGTCTCACCTTTCTCCCTTATTACCTCAACCTCCAAGCCCCTTCCCAGCAGTCAGTGCTGACTGCTTACAGAAGGCAAGAGCACCCAGTGGTTCAGAGTAAGTGCCACACACCTGGAATCAAATGCCAATTCTGCCCTCTGCGAAGTGCCATGCATGCGTGCTAAGTCGCTTCAGTCGTGTCCAACTCTTTGATACCCCATGGACTGTAGCCCACCAGGCTCCTCTGTCCATGGGATTCTCCAGGCAAGAATATTGGGGTGGGTTGCCATGTCCTCTTCCAGAGGATCTTCCCAACCCAGGGACTGAACCCACATCTCCTGCGTCTCCTACACTGGCAGGCAGGTTCTTTACTACTAATGCCACCTGGCCCTGGGCAAATAAATGTCTTAATCTCACAGAGCCTCCATTTCTACTCTGTAAAATAGGGATGATAAGATTATCTGTCTCCTAGTGTTGTTGTAAGAAGAAATGAACTATTATTTATAAAGTGCTTAGAAGAGTTCCTGGTATATAATAAGTGCTATGTAAATTTGGCTTTTATTGATGCTTACTACAGTGAACCTGTGAGTCTTAGCATTTTGAAAGGATTTGGTTTGCAAAGCTGATACCTTGTTGGTAAAAGAGAAAGCTTGCTTTATCAAGCAGGGGATGTCCCGTTACAAACAAGCCTAGGTCTCTGTTACTTTAACTTGTACTTCAAAGTACATCTCCCTTTTATTTTTGTGAAATATTACTACATTTAAACAAACTAATTGTATACCCAGACACTCCTGATCATTTCTGTCAGTTTATCCCATTTGGCAGGGGACTTACCCTTGTGACTGAAGATCCCAAGAGAGTGAACAAGAAAATGAAAACTAGAAATACTCCTCAGTTAAGCAGATATTTGTCAAATGACGGGCCTTTGATAGGCCAGGTCCTTTGGACTCCATGCTCAGTAAGATGTGGTCCCCAGCATGGAACCAACACAGACTGGTGAACTGCCCACCTGCTTTGGAATCTGGAGCAAGGATCCTTGGAACATATTCCAGGTGATGGCAACAGGTGTCCAGTGACCTTGACTAGGTTCTGACGACCTGGCTTCTCTCCACTGCTGCCTGTTTTCCCAGCCTACTTCCCCAGCCTTCCCTGTGGACTTTAAGAGCTTCCCCACGACTGTCTTCCCAACAGATCCCTTCTCCACTTATGAGAGCTGGAGTCTATTTCTGAAGTTTGCAACCCAAAATGTGTTCACACCTGTTAATAATAATTCCATTGCTAGAATTAACCCACAGGAAGTCCCTTTGTTCCAGCTGACCTGCCAGGCCGCATAGACAGCAGGACCCTGGACCAGGAGTCAGGAGCCTGAGGTTTCCTTGCCAGAGAGGCCTCCATTTCACTTTGTCTCTTTAGACAAGCTCCTGACCTCCTCTGGGGCCTCCCTTATAAGTGGAGGAGTGAGTCTGGATAACCTTCAAGTGCTCCCTTCTCTGATACTCTGTGGCCTTTGAGGCTTTTTTCCAACCCAGTGTCCGGAAATGGGATGTCCCTCCCTCCTAGCCTTGCTTCCTTCCCTGTTTTCAGCCCCACACTATCACTTCATCTCACCCAGGATCCTTCCTGTATTAACTCCAAACTCGTTCCTTCCCAGGAGTATGGTTCCCCTTTTTCTTTAGCCTCTAAGTCCTCACAGATAAGGCAAAAGCAGCTTTTACTACTTACCATGAACGTCTTATGCACATACTGATTCTGAAGGTTGAATACTATGAAGCACCGAATTTAGACACCCATTGGAAGAACGCTGAGAACCATCTCTGTTACTTTAACTTCTACTTCAAAGTACATCTCCCTTTTATTTTTGTGAAATATTACTACATTTAAACAAACTAATTGTATACCCAGACACTCCTGATCATTTCTGTCAGTTTATCCCATTTGGCAGGGGACTTACCCTTGTGACTGAAGATCCCAAGAGAGTGAACAAGAAAATGAAAACTAGAAATACTCCTCAGTTAAGCAGATATTTGTCAAATGACGGGCCTTTGATAGGCCAGGTCCTTTGGACTCCATGCTCAGTAAGATGTGGTCCCCAGCATGGAACCAACACAGACTGGTGAACTGCCCACCTGCTTTGGAATCTGGAGCAAGGATCCTTGGAACATATTCCAGGTGATGGCAACAGGTGTCCAGTGACCTTGACTAGGTTCTGACGACCTGGCTTCTCTCCACTGCTGCCTGTTTTCCCAGCCTACTTCCCCAGCCTTCCCTGTGGACTTTAAGAGCTTCCCCACGACTGTCTTCCCAACAGATCCCTTCTCCACTTATGAGAGCTGGAGTCTATTTCTGAAGTTTGCAACCCAAAATGTGTTCACACCTGTTAATAATAATTCCATTGCTAGAATTAACCCACAGGAAGTCCCTTTGTTCCAGCTGACCTGCCAGGCCGCATAGACAGCAGGACCCTGGACCAGGAGTCAGGAGCCTGAGGTTTCCTTGCCAGAGAGGCCTCCATTTCACTTTGTCTCTTTAGACAAGCTCCTGACCTCCTCTGGGGCCTCCCTTATAAGTGGAGGAGTGAGTCTGGATAACCTTCAAGTGCTCCCTTCTCTGATACTCTGTGGCCTTTGAGGCTTTTTTCCAACCCAGTGTCCGGAAATGGGATGTCCCTCCCTCCTAGCCTTGCTTCCTTCCCTGTTTTCAGCCCCACACTATCACTTCATCTCACCCAGGATCCTTCCTGTATTAACTCCAAACTCGTTCCTTCCCAGGAGTATGGTTCCCCTTTTTCTTTAGCCTCTAAGTCCTCACAGATAAGGCAAAAGCAGCTTTTACTACTTACCATGAACGTCTTATGCACATACTGATTCTGAAGGTTGAATACTATGAAGCACCAATTTAGACACCCATTGGAAGAACGCTGAGAACCATCTGGTCTCTCTTTTCCTGTCCCAGCTGCCCTTCGCCTGGAAGTTCTCCATGGGATTTTGGGGAGCCCAGGACATGGCCCCAGGGACTGGTATTTGGGGTGGGCTGAGCCTCACCTCTGCAGCCGCCTATTGAGGATGCAGAGACTCTGGTTCCCAGAGAGGAGCTCCAGGTGGACCCTGACCTAGTGGGTCTCCCTGGAAAACCCAACCGGTGCCCTGGGCATGCCAGCCACCTGCAGGGAGGATGGGCTGTCATTTGTCTCCTCTGACCTGCTCTTCCTTCCTGTTTGCAGATCATGGGGGATGTGAAGCTGGCTGGCCAGACACACGTTTCCAAAACCTCCCTCACTGTGGATCCCTCGAGAGTCGGCTCCATGCCCCTGACCGAGGCCCCTGCTTTCACTCTGCCCCCTCGGAACCTTTGCATCAAGGAAGGAGCCACTGCCAAGTTTGAAGGGAGGGTAAGTAGGAAGGCTGAGTGGGTATCTTGGGGTGGGAGTGGAGGGCAGGGTGTAGGCTGGGCAGTTGCTTTGCTCCAGCCTTCTCCTCGGCAGGCTGACTTGGTGGAATGCCTGCTTTCCTTTTGGACCCTCATATAAAGTGAATACATGCCCACTAGGCCTATTTCTTTTGTTTAAAGTTGGCTTTGGAGTGTGTTGGAGGACACTGAGATGTTTTGCTATTTACGCAGGTCATGTTCTGGGTCCATGCACATGATTAGAGGAGAAGGGCAGGGGGCTGGATAACCTTCAAGTGCTCCCTTCTCTGATACTCTGTGGCCTTTGAGGCTTTTTTCCAACCCAGTGTCCGGAAATGGGATGTCCCTCCCTCCTAGCCTTGCTTCCTTCCCTGTTTTCAGCCCCACACTATCACTTCATCTCACCCAGGATCCTTCCTGTATTAACTCCAAACTCGTTCCTTCCCAGGAGTATGGTTCCCCTTTTTCTTTAGCCTCTAAGTCCTCACAGATAAGGCAAAAGCAGCTTTTACTACTTACCATGAACGTCTTATGCACATACTGATTCTGAAGGTTGAATACTATGAAGCACCGAATTTAGACACCCATTGGAAGAACGCTGAGAACCATCTGGTCTCTCTTTTCCTGTCCCAGCTGCCCTTCGCCTGGAAGTTCTCCATGGGATTTTGGGGAGCCCAGGACATGGCCCCAGGGACTGGTATTTGGGGTGGGCTGAGCCTCACCTCTGCAGCTTCGCCTATTGAGGATGCAGAGACTCTGGTTCCCAGAGAGGAGCTCCAGGTGGACCCTGACCTAGTGGGTCTCCCTGGAAAACCCAACCGGTGCCCTGGGCATGCCAGCCACCTGCAGGGAGGATGGGCTGTCATTTGTCTCCTCTGACCTGCTCTTCCTTCCTGTTTGCAGATCATGGGGGATGTGAAGCTGGCTGGCCAGACACACGTTTCCAAAACCTCCCTCACTGTGGATCCCTCGAGAGTCGGCTCCATGCCCCTGACCGAGGCCCCTGCTTTCACTCTGCCCCCTCGGAACCTTTGCATCAAGGAAGGAGCCACTGCCAAGTTTGAAGGGAGGGTAAGTAGGAAGGCTGAGTGGGTATCTTGGGGTGGGAGTGGAGGGCAGGGTGTAGGCTGGGCAGTTGCTTTGCTCCAGCCTTCTCCTCGGCAGGCTGACTTGGTGGAATGCCTGCTTTCCTTTTGGACCCTCATATAAAGTGAATACATGCCCACTAGGCCTATTTCTTTTGTTTAAAGTTGGCTTTGGAGTGTGTTGGAGGACACTGAGATGTTTTGCTATTTACGCAGGTCATGTTCTGGGTCCATGCACATGATTAGAGGAGAAGGGCAGGGTGGTGGCAGGAAGTGGAGAGCCTGGGTTTAAATGTGTGCCCTCTAATCTGGACAGTTGAGAAGGAACTCTCATTTGTCTTTTACTTCCCACCTGGAAAGAGTGTCTGGTGAACAGCCTCTTGTGTATCCATCTGCTAGATCCAAAGCACTGGGGTGGGAGCCAGTACACCTCATTTCAGTTCTGTTTCCTTTTGCTAGTGAGTATTGGTCTCTTGCCCTTACTGGGCCTCCATTTCTTCCTCTGTAAACAATGATAATGCTTTGTCTACCTTGTACTCAAAAGGAGAGGAAGATAGGAGGAAGAGCAGTGAGAACATTGAAATTGTGCTCAGTTGGAGAGACTGTTAGAAAGCTACTGGCTCAAGCCACCAGAAAGTCAGATTATCACTCTGACATGGAAATGCATGTGGGCGTCAGGGGGTTTCCAAGTCATATTTGTCCTGGATTGAACATGGGCGATCACCCCCAGGAAATGCAATAGAAGCTAGAAGACGTTGATCTGAGCAAAAGACAGTTGAGGTGATGAGACCTCACAGGTTGCCCTTTGAGTCTACAGTTGAAGTGTAAGGCTCTGAAGTGTGAGACCTCACAGGTTGCACTTTGAGTCTGCAGTTGAAGTGTAAGGCCCTGAAGTGTGAGACCTCACAGGTTGCACTTTGAGTCTGCAGTTGAAGTGTAAGGCCTGTGGATGGAAGGGGTCAAGAACATCACTCTTCCTGGAGGATGCTGGGCCTTGCCTTTGGGTAAGTGGCAGGTCTGGCTGTGTGGTCATCTGGAGAGTATGCAGGCTCTGTGTTATGTGCTCTGCACGGGCTTGTCTAGTTAACTGTTGCTGGTGGATCTGACGTTCCTTCTCATATTGTTTGTATCTTTTACTTGAAGACGGGGAATGCCGGTGATGCTGCTGAGGGGTCTGCTCTTCTCTCTGGGCTCTGTCAGGATGAGGGCTCTTTCCTGTTGTTCTGACTATGGTCCTGCATCCTCCCATGCCCACTAGGCCTTTTTGAGGAGGAGAATGTTTTGCTATTTACGCAGGTCATGTTCTGGGTCCATGCACATGATTAGAGGAGAAGGGCAGGGTGGTGGCAGGAAGTGGAGAGCCTGGGTTTAAATGTGTGCCCTCTAATCTGGACAGTTGAGAAGGAACTCTCATTTGTCTTTTACTTCCCACCTGGAAAGAGTGTCTGGTGAACAGCCTCTTGTGTATCCATCTGCTAGATCCAAAGCACTGGGGTGGGAGCCAGTACACCTCATTTCAGTTCTGTTTCCTTTTGCTAGTGAGTATTGGTCTCTTGCCCTTACTGGGCCTCCATTTCTTCCTCTGTAAACAATGATAATGCTTTGTCTACCTTGTACTCAAAAGGAGAGGAAGATAGGAGGAAGAGCAGTGAGAACATTGAAATTGTGCTCAGTTGGAGAGACTGTTAGAAAGCTACTGGCTCAAGCCACCAGAAAGTCAGATTATCACTCTGACATGGAAATGCATGTGGGCGTCAGGGGGTTTCCAAGTCATATTTGTCCTGGATTGAACATGGGCGATCACCCCCAGGAAATGCAATAGAAGCTAGAAGACGTTGATCTGAGCAAAAGACAGTTGAGGTGATGAGACCTCACAGGTTGCCCTTTGAGTCTACAGTTGAAGTGTAAGGCTCTGAAGTGTGAGACCTCACAGGTTGCACTTTGAGTCTGCAGTTGAAGTGTAAGGCCCTGAAGTGTGAGACCTCACAGGTTGCACTTTGAGTCTGCAGTTGAAGTGTAAGGCCTGTGGATGGAAGGGGTCAAGAACATCACTCTTCCTGGAGGATGCTGGGCCTTGCCTTTGGGTAAGTGGCAGGTCTGGCTGTGTGGTCATCTGGAGAGTATGCAGGCTCTGTGTTATGTGCTCTGCACGGGCTTGTCTAGTTAACTGTTGCTGGTGGATCTGACGTTCCTTCTCATATTGTTTGTATCTTTTACTTGAAGACGGGGAATGCCGGTGATGCTGCTGAGGGGTCTGCTCTTCTCTCTGGGCTCTGTCAGGATGAGGGCTCTTTCCTGTTGTTCTGACTATGGTCCTGCATCCTCCCATCCCCATAGCTGGCAGGAAAGAAGCAACAGGAAGAGTCCCTGGGGATTTACAAACAGGAGTGAAGTACTGACATACACTACAACCATGGACGAACATTGAAAATGGGCATATTCAATGAAAGAAGCCAGACACAGAAGACCATGTACTGAATGATACCATGTATCTGAGCTGTCCTGAACAGGCACGCCTATGGCACAGAAAGCAGATGAGTGGTTGCTGAGGGCTGAGGAGGAGGCATGGGGAGTGACTACTGAAGGGCCAGAGCTTTTGGGGGGTTGATGAATATGTTCTGAAATTAAGTAGTGGTCATGGTTGTACACAGTTGGATGGCATCGTCGCTCAGTGGACATGAGTTTGAACAAGCTCCAGGAGGTAATGAAGGACAGGGAAGCCTGGGGTGTTGCAATCCTTGGGGCTGCAAAGAGTCAGACTTGACTGAGTGACTGAACAACGTGGTTGCACGACTTGTGAGTGGGTTATAAAACACTGGATTTACACTTGAAAAAGTAAAAGTGAACTTTTGAAAAAAATGCCTTAGCAAAACTGATCCATACCCACCCTCCTGCACTATTGCTTGGCAGAGATGAACTCCTTCCTCAAATTGACACAAATGGTGGAGAGTAAGAGATGAATTGGCTTCTGTTGATGGAGGGGCTTTGCTTCCTTTACTGACTGTAGAGGCCCTGAAGGAGCTGGGCCTTTGGGCTGTTTGAGGCGGGACCTTTGTTGAATGAGCACTGGCCCAGGAGTCCTCTCACTGGAGTTCTCTATTGCTCAGTTTTCTTTGGGCAGGTCAGGCCTTCTCTGGATCTGTGTTACCTTATCTGAGAAGAAACAGTGAGTTGTTTCTGTACTTTCTGGCCTGCAAGGATGTGAAAAGAAAACGAATTGAAGAAGAAAATAGTAATAGAGGTACATAAAGTCAAAAAGTGTAGTAGTAACTATTTTTTTTAATGAGGTGACATTCAAATACACAAACTTAACTATCTTAACAATTCAATGGCATTTCATGCATTCATGATGCGGACTGCAGTATTCTTAAAGGAGAGCCAAGTATTTTCTTATATTGAAGAAATTTTTGAAGGGGGTCAAGGTGAATGGCAGGAAAGAAGCAACAGGAAGAGTCCCTGGGGATTTACAAACAGGAGTGAAGTACTGACATACACTACAACCATGGACGAACATTGAAAATGGGCATATTCAATGAAAGAAGCCAGACACAGAAGACCATGTACTGAATGATACCATGTATCTGAGCTGTCCTGAACAGGCACGCCTATGGCACAGAAAGCAGATGAGTGGTTGCTGAGGGCTGAGGAGGAGGCATGGGGAGTGACTACTGAAGGGCCAGAGCTTTTGGGGGGTTGATGAATATGTTCTGAAATTAAGTAGTGGTCATGGTTGTACACAGTTGGATGGCATCGTCGCTCAGTGGACATGAGTTTGAACAAGCTCCAGGAGGTAATGAAGGACAGGGAAGCCTGGGGTGTTGCAATCCTTGGGGCTGCAAAGAGTCAGACTTGACTGAGTGACTGAACAACGTGGTTGCACGACTTGTGAGTGGGTTATAAAACACTGGATTTACACTTGAAAAAGTAAAAGTGAACTTTTGAAAAAATGCCTTAGCAAAACTGATCCATACCCACCCTCCTGCACTATTGCTTGGCAGAGATGAACTCCTTCCTCAAATTGACACAAATGGTGGAGAGTAAGAGATGAATTGGCTTCTGTTGATGGAGGGGCTTTGCTTCCTTTACTGACTGTAGAGGCCCTGAAGGAGCTGGGCCTTTGGGCTGTTTGAGGCGGGACCTTTGTTGAATGAGCACTGGCCCAGGAGTCCTCTCACTGGAGTTCTCTATTGCTCAGTTTTCTTTGGGCAGGTCAGGCCTTCTCTGGATCTGTGTTACCTTATCTGAGAAGAAACAGTGAGTTGTTTCTGTACTTTCTGGCCTGCAAGGATGTGAAAAGAAAACGAATTGAAGAAGAAAATAGTAATAGAGGTACATAAAGTCAAAAAGTGTAGTAGTAACTATTTTTTTTAATGAGGTGACATTCAAATACACAAACTTAACTATCTTAACAATTCAATGGCATTTCATGCATTCATGATGCGGACTGCAGTATTCTTAAAGGAGAGCATTCTCTAGGTGAATGTGTTATGTTACTTATATTGAAGAAATAGTTGTCTTTGTAGATTACATGTGGGCTGTAGGTCAAGGTGAATGTGCTCCTTGGAAATCAGCCTGCAGAGCTCTGTGACCACTCACCAACTTCCTGGGATTAACCCAGAACTACACCATGACAGCCTGCTGGTGCAAGGAAAGGGATTCCAGAGAGATGTTAGGTGGAGTGTCTAAACTTGTAGAAAGAAACACAGAGGGTGAGTCTTTTGTAGAAAGTGCTTTATAAACTAGCTTGCTGTGAGTATTATCACCATAGCAAAGGGCACAAAGGAATGCCTTGCCTCAAGGAAGGGCCATGCTAAATGACTCCTGAATGAGGAAGTGGTTGTTTGAATATTGAGATGCAGCTGAGTGGCGGATGCTCCTGACCTGGTGCCCCTGAAGAAGGGAAAGGTGGTGAGGGCGGGAGGTGGGTGGCCTGAGTGACACAAGCTTAGAGCAGGAGTTTTCTGTTTTAAAAAAGATGAATGCTAAATGGAGTCAACCCTTCACATCTTTTAGGGTTTTTCCACTTTGTGGCAGATACTTTGGGCTAACTGATAACCCACAACCCACAAGCCCTCTTTGTCCTTCCATTTTCCATTCTAGAAGCCACTATAGAGTTTTCCTTTGCAGCTAAGAGTGGCTTGGTGACCCATCGGGCTGAAGTTGACTAGGGTATTTTGGGGAACACTCTTGTTTTTCTCATTAAAACAAAACAAGTCACTGGTTCTCTCAAGTCCACTCCTCCTCTTGCCTCCTGTCTTAAGTATTTTGGGGAACACTCTCACTGGAGTTCTCTATTGCTCAGTTTTCTTTGGGCAGGTCAGGCCTTCTCTGGATCTGTGTTACCTTATCTGAGAAGAAACAGTGAGTTGTTTCTGTACTTTCTGGCCTGCAAGGATGTGAAAAGAAAACGAATTGAAGAAGAAAATAGTAATAGAGGTACATAAAGTCAAAAGTGTAGTAGTAACTATTTTTTTTAATGAGGTGACATTCAAATACACAAACTTAACTATCTTAACAATTCAATGGCATTTCATGCATTCATGATGCGGACTGCAGTATTCTTAAAGGAGAGCATTCTCTAGGTGAATGTGTTATGTTACTTATATTGAAGAAATAGTTGTCTTTGTAGATTACATGTGGGCTGTAGGTCAAGGTGAATGTGCTCCTTGGAAATCAGCCTGCAGAGCTCTGTGACCACTCACCAACTTCCTGGGATTAACCCAGAACTACACCATGACAGCCTGCTGGTGCAAGGAAAGGGATTCCAGAGAGATGTTAGGTGGAGTGTCTAAACTTGTAGAAAGAAACACAGAGGGTGAGTCTTTTGTAGAAAGTGCTTTATAAACTAGCTTGCTGTGAGTATTATCACCATAGCAAAGGGCACAAAGGAATGCCTTGCCTCAAGGAAGGGCCATGCTAAATGACTCCTGAATGAGGAAGTGGTTGTTTGAATATTGAGATGCAGCTGAGTGGCGGATGCTCCTGACCTGGTGCCCCTGAAGAAGGGAAAGGTGGTGAGGGCGGGAGGTGGGTGGCCTGAGTGACACAAGCTTAGAGCAGGAGTTTTCTGTTTTAAAAAAGATGAATGCTAAATGGAGTCAACCCTTCACATCTTTTAGGGTTTTTCCACTTTGTGGCAGATACTTTGGGCTAACTGATAACCCACAACCCACAAGCCCTCTTTGTCCTTCCATTTTCCATTCTAGAAGCCACTATAGAGTTTTCCTTTGCAGCTAAGAGTGGCTTGGTGACCCATCGGGCTGAAGTTGACTAGGGTATTTTGGGGAACACTCTTGTTTTTCTCATTAAAACAAAACAAGTCACTGGTTCTCTCAAGTCCACTCCTCCTCTTGCCTCCTGTCTTAAGTGCCAGTTTGTTGCCTGGTGCTCAGGTGTGCATGCTAAATTACTTCAGTCGTGTCTAGCTCTTTGTGACCCTATGGACTGTAGCCCACTGGGCTCCTCTGTCCATGGGATTCTCCAGGCAAGAATACTGGAGTGGATTGCCTTCCTCCAGGGAATCTTCCTGAGCCAGGGATCAAACCGGTGTCTTTTATGTCTCCTGCATTGATTGGCAGGTGGGTTTGTTAACACCAGCGCTTCCTGGGAAACTCCGAGGCTCAGGCAGTCATGTTAAAACTACGAGGGAACAAACCAGAATACAGAGAGTTGGTTGGTGTGGGGGTGGAGGGTACAGCTGTGGAGGGAGCATGAAGACCAGCAGCTAAGAGACAGAAGTCCTAAGGCAAAGAGAGTTTCCCAGAGAGGATCTGTGACTGGTTGTTCACACAGAAAATTTTACAGAAAGTGCTCCTAACTGATAAACAGCTAATGAGATGCATGTGGAGATGTTGTCTCCACAACATGTGGGAATAAATAGGGGGAGAAGACGTAGCACAGAGAGGAACCAAAAACCCCTTTCAAACCTTGACCAAATCTACCAAGCTTGAGGGAGACTGCTTGAGTTGAACGTGGCCCTTCCATGAAAGCCTCCCAGAGGAATTGGTTCCTCCCTGGCTGTGACCATCTGGCCTGAAACAACAGAGTCTGAAGCCTCTGAAAGGAAGTCAGCCGTATGGCATTAAGTAGTGATACAATGTCATTATAGAAAATTATTTGATCAGGGTCCACTATTGGCCAAAGCTACCTACCCTCCTCTTCTTTCTTTTTTGGCTTTGTCAGCTTAAGGAGATTGTATCTTCCAGAACCCATTCAACTTTGGACCTATGGCTCATTAGTACCACGTTTAGACAGCCTGACCCTATATTGTAGAAACCCCTGTTTTGTCTCCTGGCCACGCCCTCGTGTAAGAGCAGGGAATCTATCTGCCCAAGGTATGTACCCCTTGGAGCCACACCATCACTCATGTTCTGAGCACCCAGGACCTTGAAATTCTCTACCAAAGGGCCCCACGCCCACAACTAACACCACTGGGGGTCTCCTCCGGTGAGCAGACTTTCCTGGGACTGAGTGGGATGGTCAAAGGCAGCGGCTTGCTGAGGGGACTGGGAGAGAGATGAAACTCAGACAATGGGGATCCATTGTCCACCTGTGGACCTAGAGGACCCCAACAGTGCAGATGCAAGTAGAGTGTACTGTGCCACTGCCTGCTGAGTGTCACTGGGCCCACTGTGCAGAGGGTCTCCGTGGACAGATAGCTGGATGCCTGCATACACCAGGGGCTCACCTCCAGACACCTCCAGCTGTTCTGTTGCCCATGAGGGTGGCTGAAATACCGATGGGCTGCTTTCCCCACACAGAGACAAGTACAAAAGGAGCGAGATGGTAGGAAAAATGCTGTAGTTCTGGAGATTTCTTCCCTTCTGCCCTGGAATGCATTCTTTTTTTTTTTTAAACCTTTATTTTGCTTTTAACTTTTACAGAGTTTTGTTGTTTACAGATAGGTATGTTCCCAGATTAGTCATATGTACATCCCCCCCTGGAATGCATTCTTATCAGACAAAGCAAACATGTTGAAAGGCCCTGGCTGTGCTGTGAATCAAATTAGCTGATATTTGAGTACCTCTTGAAGTACAGCCCAAATGAGGTTTCAGTCCAGAGTGAGGGGCTCAGTGTTCACTGAAGGGGCTTCCCAGTAAAGGGCTGGCCTGACCTCATAGTGGAGGGTGACGGGTGGAGGAAGGGACCAGAGAAGGCCTAATCCACGAAAGCATGAGTAACTTCTCAATTTCCACATTAGCCAACAGTGGTACCTTTCCCTCACTAACTTCCCGGTTCACTTTTAACTCAGAAGCACTCAGCCATTTAGAGAAATTTGGTCTGCTTTCTGTCCTCAGAAATCTTTTTTGGTTGTTGCTGGGAGGGCGCTGCTTAGCTTCTGGGATCTTAGTCTCCCAACCAGTGACTGAAACCTGAGCCCAGGCGGTGAAAGTGCCCAGTCCCAGCCACTGGATCATGAAGGAATTCCCTGTGCTCAGAAATATTAGTAAGTCTTAACTGCAGGTACTTGAGAAAAGCATGTGCATACGAAACAGTAGGCTATGACAGTATAATTAGATGCTTGAAATAGGACAATTAAATAGTTTGTATTGTAGGAATTTAGAGGTGATTAGGATGAGGTTTGCAGTGGTTTGAAAACTGACTTCTTTTTTTTTTTTTTTTTTGGCCACTTCTGTTGGTCTTTCATTTACCTATTTTCATCCATCTTTGTTCTTTTGGCCTGTGTGGGCCTCCCATTGCATCAGCCTCTCTCATCACTGAGCGCCTGCTCGGGGCGCATGTGCTCCAGAGCTCCGGCTCGGTAGTTGGACACATTAGTCCAGCCCCTCCATGGCACGTGGGATCTTCCCAGGCCAGGGATCGAACCGGCGCCCCTTGCACTGCAAGGCGGTGTCCTTACCCACTGGACCACCAGGGAAGCCCCTGAAAACTGACTTCTGCCCGGTTTGTCCTTCCAGCCATACAGGTCTGACTATGTCACCTCCCTGCTTAATATCCTCGAGCCTGGGATGAGGTTCCTCAGCGCTGCCCACAAGGCCCTTTTGGTCAGCTGCCCGCTCTCCAGGCTGGATCCCTCTCCTCCCTTCCTCCCTCTAGCATAGCCTGCCCAGCCCTGCGCACCCACACAGGTGCAACACACTCTGTTTTGCTATCACCTTTGCTAGAAAGGGTAAACAAAGAAAGCATTTTATCTTTCCTATTGATCAGGGATAGGGACAGAGTGTGACAGGAAGGGAACTAGGCTTTGTCAGTGCCCTATTGGTGTCAGGCAGGTGATCTTAGTTCTTTTGTCCTCGTGGCAAAGTAGCTTTATCTCCACTTAAATTTTTTTTTAAATTTATACAATTTTTAAAGGCCATTATAGTTATTTCAAAATATTGGCTATATTCCCTGTGTTGTATAGTACATCCTGGAAGCCTGTGTTACACCCAATAGTTTATACCACTTGTCCCCACCACCACCTCTAGAGTATACCTCTCCACCGTCCCAGTTGGTGACCATTAGTTTATTCTCTTTTCTTTTTTGCCTCTTTTAGTGTTTTTTTATTCATTTATTTTCATTCATCTTCATTCTTTGGCCTGTGTCAGCCTCCCATCACAGTGGCCTCTCTTGTTGCAGAGCACTGGCTCTGGGCGCATGCACTCCAGAGTGCTGACTCGTAGTTGGACACACGGGTCCAGCCATTCCACAGCACACGGGATCTTCCCAGGCCGGGGATCAAACTGCTGCCCCTTGCAGTGCAAGGTACTCTTTACCCACTGGACCACCAGGGAGGTCCTGCTCTATTCTCTTATGTCTGTGAGGCTGTGTCTCTTTTTGTATGTATTAATTTGTTGTATTTTTTAGATTCTGCATATAAGTGATATCATGCAGTATATGTCTTTGTCTGACTTATTTCACTTATCATAATGTCCTCCCTTCCAGATTTTTTTTTTAGAGTAAGAACCCAGGGACTTAAGAGTCATCACAAGCCTTGCTGAGGTTGTGTCAGTAAGTGAAGGATGCGGTACTTTGGGGTCCAGGTCTTATATTCCTCTCCTGTAGGATGTCAGCCCTTTCCATGTGTCCTCTGGTTCCTTGACCCCAGTGGTTGTTTCTGACTAATGCTGGGCTTCCTCGAGAAGGTGATAGGGTCTGATGCCAGGCCCCTTGCCTGTCCAGCTCGCGGGGATTTGGTCCCATGTTTCTTAGAGGTTCTTGTCCCCACTCCTGTTTCCTGCACTGCTCCCATCCACATTGCTGCATCCCCAATCCCTTCTTTACCTCAGGTCATGCCTTTATCAAGCATGCTCTGCCTTCACCCATGCGGTCTCCTTCAGCCTCAAGGTTCATTTAAACCCTGTCTCCTACAGTCTACTTTCCTTAAGTGTGTTTTCTCTTTAAAGCATTTTATTAAAGGACAGAGGAGCCATGGTAATTGGATGTGGAAGATGCCCAATAATCACATAAAATCTTTCATGAGTAATAACCACAGGAAAGAGTTGGCTGCTTTGGCCGTTTAAAAGTGTATTATTCATTAATCATCTCTGTGCCTATAATTTTATTATAAAGGAGAAAATTAGTTAAATGTTAAACTATTTTTCAAACAAATATTCCAGCAAAAGTGAAAATGTTCCTTGCCTTGACCCTTACTTCCAGAGGTACACACCATTAACTGTTTGGATATCCCTTCTGAAATGTTCCATACAATTAGAAGCATAAATATGCATATGATTTTGCATTATACAAATGGCCCTGTACACATAGACTGATCTGAAACTTGTTCATTTTGCTTAACATCTTTTGGGATTTCTTTTCTGCCATTAGCACATAGATCTACACCATAGGTAAATCTGAGCTAATTGTTAGCGTTCTAGCCCTTGGTTGCTCCCTCCTCTGAATTCCTATAATACTTACATGACTCATTTTTTTCTTTTATGAATGTGTAGCTTTATCAGTTATTGTTTATTGTCCTTTTTTTCCTCTTTGCAAATGAGCTGTTCAGGGTCTAGAGTTGCATTATCCAGTAAGATAACCACATGTGGCTGCTTAAATTTAGGTTAAAATTAATTAAAATAAAATTAAAAATTCAGTTCTACAGCCACGCTAGTCACATTTTCAGTGCTCAGTATCTATTGTGGTAATAAGTAGGTACCGTGTTAGGCAGCACAGATGTTTGAACATTTCTATCATCACAGAAAGTTTTCCTGGGGAGGGCTGATCAAAGACACTCTTGCATTTAACTCAGTCCCCATGTAACCAGAGATCCACAGCTAGAAGATGTACTGACAATAGCTGTTCCATTCACAGTGGAAATTCTTGAGAATTTTCTTAGGGCATAAAATTCATTCAAAGAAAAATTATTAACGAACCTTTGTCTTCCACTTTCGTTCAAGGATGGTAATCTTGGTGCTCCAACAAGCTGAAGATGCTTCCAAAATTGCCATAGCCATCTGTTCTAGGTGGCTCAGAAATTCTCATGACACGGCCGCTGGAGGTGGGCTGCCTGGTGTCACAGAATTCCTGAAGTATTCAGAGAAAAAGCAGCCAAATGGAAATGACAGGGCAGGTCATGCTGATACTACAATTGTCAGCAGCTGATGGCTACTCCGATTCAAAATATCATGCTGAACAGATTTATTAACTTCTCTGTCCTCTAAATATACCCTTGAAATGAGCAGAAATGGTTAAAGAGCTAATTCAGAGTTGCAGTGAGAACAGGAGAGGGGTATTAGTGTATGAGGAATGTCCATGCCATAGCATATGAGAGCCACGTATTTGAGATGAAAGGATTTGGTAGAGGCTAGGAGTGAACTGTAGGGAAAAAATCAGGGTGACTAAGGGATGTTTGTTTAATATCTTGATGGAGAAAACCAAAGATCTTAGTGTGGGTATTAATCAGTATCAGAAAGTCTTTTTACTTTGCCACCAGGTGAAACATACTGGATGTCTAGTGCTGTCCAGTTGCTCCATCCCCAGACTCTCCAAGTAAAGCCTACCCAGTAGACGTGCCCCACTCAAGGACATGAAGCTTGCAGTCCATCTCATCACTGATAGAGACAGGACTATATCCAAGGGATGGAAATCCCACATTTGTAAACTAGTTCTTCAATCACCGATTGTGAAGAGTCAATTCAAGGCCATCAGATGTTTGAGGAAGATATTTGTGTGATATTGCTATCAAGAAAATTGTTCTTTTTTAAAAAGTCAATCTATAGGCAAAGCTCAAAATTATTAGTTAGATTTAAAGAACAGAAAATAAACTCAGTAAGTTTTAGCAAGCCCAAAGTAAATGAATGGTGAATGGTAAGATCAAGGAGGGAGGAAGAGGAAAACTACAAGGGCACTACAGTCCTCAGCTTACATGGTGGGAGGTGAGTTGCCATCTAAAACAGATGATCAAGTAACAGAGGCCTGGGCATATGACTTAAAACGATAATGACAGAAGTAAAAAATGGTCAGCCCTTTGGCCATATTTGGCATGCAGACCTTTTATGTTTGGTCAGCAGTGTTCTCAAAAAAATTGGAGCTAAGGTTTACAAATGGAAAACTTACACGCACAATTCGTTTCTGAATGACTTTCCTCGGAAACTATCGGGCAGCACTTCCATGTGGTAGCACTTGGTCAGTGGACACTACACCTACATCTAAACTCATCTTTGCCAGGTTGCTGTCACCTCCCCTCATCACCTACTCCCAGTCATCTCCCAACACATGGGCCAGCATCAGTGGCCAGTTATGACTTCGCTGTTTCCCGCAGCACGTTCGTGTTAATAGTGGAAAAGCTGGAGATGGATGGGAAGAGCCTCTTGACATTTCTTGTCTTCACTCACATTTTATACATGTGTGTCCTGCCTAGACTCTGTAGGCATTTCAGTTTGTGATCTTGCCGTAAATGTGCAAGAGAAGACCTACAAATCAAAAAGTGATGAGTGAGAGAGAGGCAGGATAAGTCAGTAGAATTTCCCATCATTCATAGTAGGCATCCACTAAGCGCTTTCTAAATTCTTAGATCAAGAAATAGACCCAGAGTAGATTATCTAGCATTACAGAGTTTAATGATAAGAAGACTAGAAAGATTATCTCAGTGGTTATATTTAGAAAGTGATACCATTGCAGGGGAGGGAAAGAGTGAAAGGGAAAGAAACCTTTCGTCATTTTGTACCTTGAACTTTTACCTTTTACGTATACACATTCTTATAGCTTGAATTTTTTGATAGTAGATAGAAACTACTTTTGCAATTTCTAAAAGGTACAATAAAACTGCCTGTAAAAAGATTCAGTACCTGAGTCATTGTCCAGATTCTACTTGATAAATGATCAAAGATGAACACAGTGTGCATCGAAAAGAACATAAAAATATATGTGTGGAAAAGTATATAGCACTGCATCAAAATACATTATCCAACACTGCCTGCGGCTAGGACACTGAAAATTAAAATACTTTAAAAATGTTTATGTACCTGAAAAACTATGTAATACCAACATATTAACAAAAGATGCCAAGAGTTCAGTGCTGGGAGCTGAGGAAACAGGTGAAACAGGAAACTGTGCTAGGAGCACCCATTGTTGGTTCAGCCTTTCCAGGGCCCAGATTGGCAGACTGTCATAGGCACAATAAAACATTGATGTGGGGCTTCCCTGGTGGTCCAGTGGGTAGAGTCCACCTTGCAGTGCAAGGATCACCAGTTCGATCCATGGCCTGGGAGGATCTCACGTGCTGTGGAGGAGCTGGACCTGTGTGTCCAGTTACAGGCCAGTGCTCTGGAGCACGTGCACCCAAAGTCAGTGCTCTGTAATGAGAGAGACCACTGCAATGGGAGGCCCGCATAGGCCAAAGAATAAAGATGGGTGAGAAAAAATTGGCTATAAAACAAAAATGAAAACATTGATGTGCTTTGCCAAGAGTTCTGCTTTTGACGCTAAGTTAATTCTTACAGAAGAAGGAAAGGAGTAGTTGGTACAAGGATGTTTGGAGCAAAGATGAGAAGACAAGAAGTAGCTTGTGCTCAAAAGGAGGTAATTAAGCAAATGCATCATTTGGGGAGTGACATCCGTAAGTGAAACTGTGTGAGAGTAACACAAAGTGGGAAGAGAGGTACAGCAGGCACATAAAAGCATGTATGTGTTCACTACCTTAAAATTAAACATGAAATTAAAAGACGCTTGCTCCTTGAAAGGAAAGCTATGAAAAACCTAGACAGTGTATTAAGAAGCAGAGACATTGCTTTGCCAACAAAGATCTGTATAGTCAAATCTATAGTTTTCCCAGTAGTCATGTGTGGATGTGAGAGCTGGACCATAAAGAAGGCTGAGCACCAAAGAACTGATGCCTTTGAACTGTGGTGTTGGAGAAGACTCTTGAGAGTCCCTTGGAATGCAGGAGATCAAACCAGTCAATCCTAAAGGAATTCAACCCTGACTATTCTTTGGAAGGACTGATGCTGAAGCTGAAGCTCCAGTACTTTGGCCACCTGATGTGAAAAGACGACTCTTTGGAAAAGACCCTGATGCTGGGAAAAACAGAAGACAGAAGAAGAAGGGGCTGACAGGTAGTCCTAAGAAACCAACATATTAACAAAAGATGCCAAGAGTTCAGTGCTGGGAGCTGAGGAAACAGGTGAAACAGGAAACTGTGCTAGGAGCACCCATTGTTGGTTCAGCCTTTCCAGGGCCCAGATTGGCAGACTGTCATAGGCACAATAAAACATTGATGTGGGGCTTCCCTGGTGGTCCAGTGGGTAGAGTCCACCTTGCAGTGCAAGGATCACCAGTTCGATCCATGGCCTGGGAGGATCTCACGTGCTGTGGAGGAGCTGGACCTGTGTGTCCAGTTACAGGCCAGTGCTCTGGAGCACGTGCACCCAAAGTCAGTGCTCTGTAATGAGAGAGACCACTGCAATGGGAGGCCCGCATAGGCCAAAGAATAAAGATGGGTGAGAAAAAATTGGCTATAAAACAAAAATGAAAACATTGATGTGCTTTGCCAAGAGTTCTGCTTTTGACGCTAAGTTAATTCTTACAGAAGAAGGAAAGGAGTAGTTGGTACAAGGATGTTTGGAGCAAAGATGAGAAGACAAGAAGTAGCTTGTGCTCAAAAGGAGGTAATTAAGCAAATGCATCATTTGGGGAGTGACATCCGTAAGTGAAACTGTGTGAGAGTAACACAAAGTGGGAAGAGAGGTACAGCAGGCACATAAAAGCATGTATGTGTTCACTACCTTAAAATTAAACATGAAATTAAAAGACGCTTGCTCCTTGAAAGGAAAGCTATAAAAAACCTAGACAGTGTATTAAGAAGCAGAGACATTGCTTTGCCAACAAAGATCTGTATAGTCAAATCTATAGTTTTCCCAGTAGTCATGTGTGGATGTGAGAGCTGGACCATAAAGAAGGCTGAGCACCAAAGAACTGATGCCTTTGAACTGTGGTGTTGGAGAAGACTCTTGAGAGTCCCTTGGAATGCAGGAGATCAAACCAGTCAATCCTAAAGGAATTCAACCCTGACTATTCTTTGGAAGGACTGATGCTGAAGCTGAAGCTCCAGTACTTTGGCCACCTGATGTGAAAAGACGACTCTTTGGAAAAGACCCTGATGCTGGGAAAAACAGAAGACAGAAGAAGAAGGGGCTGACAGAGGACAAGATGGTTGGAGGACATCACTGAGTCAATGAAATGAATTTGAGCAAGCTCCAGGAGACGGTGAGGGACAGGGAAGTTTGGCATACTGCAGTCCATGGGGTCGCAGAGTCGGACATGAACTGAGCTGAACTGAAACCTAAAATTGGAAGAGGATTTGGAACCATGTAAATAGGATGTTTTGTGGTTGTGAGTTCTCCGAGGGTCTGTGTGGTGTAGTTCTGTGATGACAGCTTTCCTCTCAGGGAGGAGAATTAGAGTGCTATCTAGACACAGCTGTCTCTGCTAACAAGGCCTTTGGGCTCCTGTTATTTTAACCTGTTTCCAATTACTTGACTGTCTGCCTTGAAATGTGGCAAAATGAGCACTGAGAGATGGAGACACCAGATTAGGTTTGTCTCCCTCTCTGTGTTTGCTCCCGGTGGCTGGAGGGACAGGTGTGCAGCACCAGTTTGGCGTTCATCAGTGGGGATCTGCGTCACCACGGGAGAGCTGTGAAGGCCCAGTTTTTCTTTTCATATAGATACAATGTCTATAGAAATGTTCACATTCCTTATAAATACAAAACTTCCTTCCAACTTTAAATGAGGATAACAATGAAGTTGGAACTTTCTTAAAAGTTGGCAAGTTTCCCCTGTGCTCTGGATCTTGGGACTAAACAAAACAAAAAAATCACTATCATCAGTGATCTTGCAACTAATGGATTATCAGTTTTGGTAATGGAAAATTAAACTTTTCCTCTTCTCTGAATACTTTGACGGCCCCTCCTGCCCATTGTATTCTTTTTTTTTTTAAATTTTTTATTTATTTATCTTTTGGGGGGGGGTGGGATGGGGAGGGAGGGGGATGGGCGGGCCACTTCTATTGGTCTTTCATTTTCTCTATTTTCATCCATCTTTGTTCTTTGGCTCCTGTGGGCCTCCCATCGCGGTGGCCTCTGTTGTCGCAGAGCACTGGCTCTGGGCGCATGCACGCCAGAGCTCTGGCTCGGTAATTGGACACATCGGTCCAGCCGCTCCACAGCACATGGGATCTTCCCAGGCCAGGGATTGAACTGGCGTCCCTTGCACTGCAAGGTGGTGTCCTTACCCACTGGACCACCAGGGGAAGCCCCGATTGTATTCTTTTTTACTGCCGCATTTTAGGAGGGTTATGGTCTGCACTCTACAATTTAGAATTTGCTTGGATGAAAGCATAGTGTGTTGTAGAAAGAACCCTGCACTGGGTTCTGGTTCCTATGAAGCTGCCTTAAAACTCTCAACAAACCACCAACCCCCTGAGTCTCAGATTCCTTCTTATAACATAAGTTAGATGCCCTTGAGGCCCTTTGCAATCTGAAATTCTATGGTTTATATACAGTGCCACACATTCCCTATTTCCCATGTCTAATTCTTTAAAAACACACCATCCCAGCTCCTGATAAGTGCCCACTAAAGAGAGATAATTTGTTCAGTCTGTGAATTTTCTAAGTTTTAATCTCTTGCATCACTAATGTTCTGCTTTTATATAAGGTAGATTTTGAGTGATTGATTCATTTTGCTAATGTTTATTGAGCACTTTACCACAAGCCAGGTACTGTTGTAGCTGCTCAGCATGGGAAGTGTTTAAGGAGGGCTGTGTCAGCTTCTGAGGACTGGAGTATTTGGGATCCACAAGTCAGGCTGGGAGTTGGGCTGGTGGTCATATGCCTGGGTCTTGGTCTCTAATCCGCTCTGACCTCGGGGCTTTATTTTCCTCATCTATAAATAAAGACCATAGACCAGATGACTCTGAGGCCTCTTCCTGCTCTAACATTCCATGATTCCATGACTTAAAATTTAGACAAGACTTTGGAGTAGAGACCTAGTGGCTTTATCATGGTGCCCCCCAGCAAACCCTCCAGTAGCCCATGAAGTTGTGACACTCAGGAAGGCTGGCCTGAGTGGGTGATTTACAGGTGAATTCAGTTCAGCAAACAGCAGCTCTGTGCAGGGTGTTTGGTAGACTGGGGATACAAAGAAGACAGAGAGGACCTGGGGACCATCTCTCCATTCAGGAGATTTATAGTCTCCATTGGCTGAGCCTATGAATCGGCCCCTTCACACCCCTTTCACCCACACCAGCCCCATCCCCTGCCTCTGCTCAAGAACACTCTGGGTCTTCCCTGGTAGCTCAGTGGTGAAGAGTTCGCCTGTCAATGCAGGAGACACAGGTTCGATTCCTGATCCCGAAAGATCCCACATGCTGTGGAGCAGCTAAGCCCTTGAGTCGTAACTATTGAGTTCATGTGCCACAGCTACTGAAGCCTGTGTACCCTAGAGCCCAAGTTCCACAATAAGAGAAGTCACTGCAACAAGAAGCCTGCTCACCTCAACTAGAGGGTAGCCCCGACTCCTTGCAACTAGAGAAGAGCCTGTGGCAGCTGTGAAAACCCAGAATAGCCAAAAATAAATTAAAAAAAGAAAAACAACACTCTGAAATGAGAGCGGGTTGGACACAGTGATGGTGAATAGATGTGTCCTGACAGGGCTGCCGAGTGATATGAGAATGAGAAAGTAACTCCATCGTGTTCTCTCACTGGATGGCACCCTGGTCCCTGGGCTGCTCCTCGAAGAGATGCAGGTCCATTCCCCTCCTGGTGCTTGGGATTCAGGGCAGGCGGAGGCGGTGGGAGCAGGGTGGGGAGGGTTGTCTGTGGAGTGTGAAAGACTTGGCTCGGCCGCCCCCCCAGCTCTGGGAAGCCTGACAGGGGAGTGAAAAATGAGCCTGGGAGAGCAGGAGCCAGCAAAGCAAGGAAAAGCAAGTCGAACCTGGATCTCGATCTTAGAGGAATAAGGCTGAGAGAGCCAGGCACCTGGACATACTTTCCATAGTCTGTCACGCTGGCCTCACCTCCTCCGTGAGCAGTGAGGGGAAGTAGAGGCTGGTTACCTGGGCTGCTCAGGGGCAGACACCACCCCAGTACTCTGTGGGGCTAGAGGATGGGGAGACTCACCACAGTCAAATCCAGAGAGGAGAGAGGAAAATTGATTCTGAAAACTGATTCTGGAAATGGGGAGCAGAAACAGCAGCTCTGTGCAGGGTGTTTGGTAGACTGGGGATACAAAGAAGACAGAGAGGACCTGGGGACCATCTCTCCATTCAGGAGATTTATAGTCTCCATTGGCTGAGCCTATGAATCGGCCCCTTCACACCCCTTTCACCCACACCAGCCCCATCCCCTGCCTCTGCTCAAGAACACTCTGGGTCTTCCCTGGTAGCTCAGTGGTGAAGAGTTCGCCTGTCAATGCAGGAGACACAGGTTCGATTCCTGATCCCGAAAGATCCCACATGCTGTGGAGCAGCTAAGCCCTTGAGTCGTAACTATTGAGTTCATGTGCCACAGCTACTGAAGCCTGTGTACCCTAGAGCCCAAGTTCCACAATAAGAGAAGTCACTGCAACAAGAAGCCTGCTCACCTCAACTAGAGGGTAGCCCCGACTCCTTGCAACTAGAGAAGAGCCTGTGGCAGCTGTGAAAACCCAGAATAGCCAAAAATAAATTAAAAAAAGAAAAACAACACTCTGAAATGAGAGCGGGTTGGACACAGTGATGGTGAATAGATGTGTCCTGACAGGGCTGCCGAGTGATATGAGAATGAGAAAGTAACTCCATCGTGTTCTCTCACTGGATGGCACCCTGGTCCCTGGGCTGCTCCTCGAAGAGATGCAGGTCCATTCCCCTCCTGGTGCTTGGGATTCAGGGCAGGCGGAGGCGGTGGGAGCAGGGTGGGGAGGGTTGTCTGTGGAGTGTGAAAGACTTGGCTCGGCCGCCCCCCCAGCTCTGGGAAGCCTGACAGGGGAGTGAAAAATGAGCCTGGGAGAGCAGGAGCCAGCAAAGCAAGGAAAAGCAAGTCGAACCTGGATCTCGATCTTAGAGGAATAAGGCTGAGAGAGCCAGGCACCTGGACATACTTTCCATAGTCTGTCACGCTGGCCTCACCTCCTCCGTGAGCAGTGAGGGGAAGTAGAGGCTGGTTACCTGGGCTGCTCAGGGGCAGACACCACCCCAGTACTCTGTGGGGCTAGAGGATGGGGAGACTCACCACAGTCAAATCCAGAGAGGAGAGAGGAAAATTGATTCTGAAAACTGATTCTGGAAATGGGGAGCATAATAACCTAGAATCAGTGGGTTCCTCACACACATGGAAGGAATGCTGGTACTTGATTAATGACTACCTGGGACACAGCTCTTATAAAAGTCAAACCAGTCACCACCCCACCCCAACCCCTTCATTTTTAATGGCCAGAGCGTGACTTTTTGGAGTTTGGGGTAAGATCTGGACACCTAGGTGCCTCAGTCGTTGGTGGAGAGCTTGTGTAGAGAGTGTTCCTCAAAGTGGAGTCCATCAGAACCCACTGGAAGTTCCCATTCCAACTCAGCCTGAGGTGAGACCATGGAACCCGCCTCTGAGCACACCATCCCTCTACAGGTTCTTCTCCAAGCCACTGACCTGAAAGTACTGGTCTCAAGATGTGGAAGCAAAGGTCACGGCTGCACGTGGGTGGGGGAGGACATGGGTGTGGCTGAGGTGGTGGACAGCAGGGCATTTGACTGTGTGTGTCATGTCATTTACTTCTGGGAATGATGTGTCGACCATCTTGGATCAAGGGAAGGTGTTCTCTTTATTGTTCAAGCACAGGGCTGACTCACCAAGGTCAGTGGTTCTCAAAGATATATGCTCTTTTTATGAACTGTGTGTGTATAGTACTTTATACATAAAAAGAGTATGGTTTCTCCCTACACCAATTTTTATCACCCTTAGGAGTGATTTGTCCCCATATCAATTAAATTTTATAATGCTTCCAGTCCTCTGCTAGGATGGAGGTGAGAGATCAGAAAAGAGCAAAGGGAAAACATGCGGAGGGAACAGTAGACCCCAAGTAAGACAGGCACATGGAAATTAAGTGACGCAGAGTCTTGCCATGATGATAGAGATGGACTTCAAATGGGACTGTAGGCTTGCTAAAGTCATGGTGGGTAGAGACCCATTTTGTCCTTCAAAAATTAACTCACTTGCTCAGGAGATGTAATCACAGGACAGAACGGGTAGGAGCTCTCCTATGCTATATACTCGAGAATATGTGCATATTTCCCATGCATAAAAAAGGGGAACTCTCTAGATTTTAAAGGTAGTAAGAGATGCTGTTGGGCAGAAGAGTGGAGGACCTTGGCTCTGTCATTGTTCTTTGCTCTATGAGCTCCTTCCCCACATAACTCAGATCACCCAGCTGTCTGCTCTTCGTTGCTCCTAAGCCACCTCAGCCCCTACTCCTGGTTGCTCCATGCCCCATCTCCCTGTGGTTCTGAGCTCTCTGTTCTGCTCCCTGGACCTCTCAGTGCTCCCTGGTCAGGCTTGATATCTCCAAAGTTTCAGGGGCTAGAGGGATGATGGGTAGGGAGATGGGACTTCAGCTGTCTGGCAGAAGGTGTTGAGTGCCTCTGGGACACCTAGTTCATCTTGCCTTCTTCGGGGAGCAATGGTCAGCCCTGCTTGTAAACGTGGCCTTGCCAGGGCTTAAATGGTCATAAAATAGGGGTAAGGAACCTTTGTGCCATAGGGTCATGGGCGGAGTAGAGAGAGCACAACCTTCACAGCCAGGAGATCTGTTCTCTAAGCTCCATAGGGAGCTGGATATACCAGTTTCTACTTCGCAGCATTATTGGTGGGAGAGTTGATGTCAACACATAGTAGTTCCCTAATAAAATGGTAGACATTACATTAGTAATAAGATCAGGATTACTCATCTGTCTACAGCACCTCTCTAGAAATCATATATATTATCCTAAAACAATTTCAAAATTGTTTGTATTGTTTTGTATCCTGCCTTTTTCCCCTCCAATAGATCATTTTTCAAATCTCTGTCAATATAATTTTAATGGTCCATAATCCATTAAATTTGATATGTTACAATTTACTGAATCCGTTGGTGGTTATCTAGGTGGTTTCCAGTATTTCCTTTTACAAGTTAAATTCTGGTGAACATCTTGATACATGAAACTTTCAATTCAATAAGTAATATTATTTTTGGGGGGTTGATTAGTTTGCAGTAGTCGGATTAAGGGAACATAGGCTTTGGGCATTTTTAAGCTCAAGGACTTTCCAAAAGACTGATGTCTGGCTTGACATAGCTCCTTCATCTTTGAGATGCAGATTTGGTTTGTCAATTTATCTCCACCAGCTTCTTGCAGCCTCAGCTTAAGGGAACACCCCCAGGCCTCTTGGGCATACTGTGCATATTTCCCATGCATAAAAGGGAACTCTCTAGATTTTAAAGGTAGTAAGAGATGCTGTTGGGCAGAAGAGTGGAGGACCTTGGCTCTGTCATTGTTCTTTGCTCTATGAGCTCCTTCCCCACATAACTCAGATCACCCAGCTGTCTGCTCTTCGTTGCTCCTAAGCCACCTCAGCCCCTACTCCTGGTTGCTCCATGCCCCATCTCCCTGTGGTTCTGAGCTCTCTGTTCTGCTCCCTGGACCTCTCAGTGCTCCCTGGTCAGGCTTGATATCTCCAAAGTTTCGGGGGCTAGAGGGATGGGTAGGGAGATGGGACTTCAGCTGTCTGGCAGAAGGTGTTGAGTGCCTCTGGGACACCTAGTTCATCTTGCCTTCTTCGGGGAGCAATGGTCAGCCCTGCTTGTAAACGTGGCCTTGCCAGGGCTTAAATGGTCATAAAATAGGGGTAAGGAACCTTTGTGCCATAGGGTCATGGGCGGAGTAGAGAGAGCACAACCTTCACAGCCAGGAGATCTGTTCTCTAAGCTCCATAGGGAGCTGGATATACCAGTTTCTACTTCGCAGCATTATTGGTGGGAGAGTTGATGTCAACACATAGTAGTTCCCTAATAAAATGGTAGACATTACATTAGTAATAAGATCAGGATTACTCATCTGTCTACAGCACCTCTCTAGAAATCATATATATTATCCTAAAACAATTTCAAAATTGTTTGTATTGTTTTGTATCCTGCCTTTTTCCCCTCCAATAGATCATTTTTCAAATCTCTGTCAATATAATTTTAATGGTCCATAATCCATTAAATTTGATATGTTACAATTTACTGAATCCGTTGGTGGTTATCTAGGTGGTTTCCAGTATTTCCTTTTACAAGTTAAATTCTGGTGAACATCTTGATACATGAAACTTTCAATTCAATAAGTAATATTATTTTTGGGGGGTTGATTAGTTTGCAGTAGTCGGATTAAGGGAACATAGGCTTTGGGCATTTTTAAGCTCAAGGACTTTCCAAAAGACTGATGTCTGGCTTGACATAGCTCCTTCATCTTTGAGATGCAGATTTGGTTTGTCAATTTATCTCCACCAGCTTCTTGCAGCCTCAGCTCACAGCCTGATTCCTTTCAGTGTCTGCCAGACTGCTCTCTGAGCCAGGATCCTTCTCGAGGCCCCAGTCTCTGTCTGCCTCTGTGTTAATCTCCTGGCACTGGCTTCCTTGTCCTGGTGTCAGACACAAAAGAATGGGCTGGGTCTCATATTCTCAGGCTTAGAGATTCCACCAACCACACAGTCAGGTCTTGAACGTCTCCTTGCTTTTCTTTTTCTCTTCTACACGCATCTCTTTTCTTCTGGACCACGCATTTACTAATCTTAACCTTTTCCTTTGAATCACATCCTTACTCAGAGTGTATTTTGTCACTTGGTCTTCATTGGATCCCAGAGGTGGAGCCTTAGAGGAGGATACTGTCTCCCCTAGTAGAAAGGGGGCTCCCTAAGGTAGGGCCGGATCCTCTGCGCTGACTCTAACTCAGGTGTGCACCAGACACTGGGCTAGCTCCGAGGAGCAGAAAGCACTGAAGATGTGGTTCTTATTCACTAAGCATTGATGCAGCCAGATTAAGGTGGTAACCTCTGTGTGTGTGTGTGTGTGTGTGTGTGTGTGTGTGCACTTGTCTTATGAAGTTTCCTCTTTTAATTTGTCTTCTACAACTCTTCTCTGAGAGGAGGTGCTCCCTGAATTGAGACTACTCCATGATCGTCTTTGTGTCTCTTATGAATGTCTAGTGCAGTACCAGGAAAGGGTGCTTTGTATGCCTTTGTCAACTGAGTGAATGACCAGACCCTCCTCAGTACGTAAAACCTAATGCCCTTTGATCAGAGTATAAAACACTGTCAAATATGTGATAAAAGCTATTGGCAAGAAACTCTCAGAAGACCTCACGTAGAAAGTGAAATCCATCCCAGGTCCTTCTAGGTGTCATTATTTAGTTACAAAATAAGACTGTAAGGCTTAACTGTGCTCTCAAGAATACCCTGGGGGTAAGAGGTACTGGTGAAACATCTTGCCAAAAGACTAGATGGTCTTGGACTCACTTTTTGATGTATGGGCTTTTCTTGTCCACAATCCTATTTGATCTCCCTGAAAGACCACAGTGGAAAAAGCATGAATTCGGGGACCCCATTCAAATGACTTACTTCTTTGAACTTCATTTTTATTACCTGTAAAATAGCAATACTGACCTTCCAGGGCCACTTGGAGGATTAAATGAAAGGATGTGTGCAATGTGGTGTGTGCATCGTGAGGCCAAATGTCCAACCCCTCCATCCTTGGGTAGTGAGAGCAAGCATAGTCGTGGCCTCGGGAAGCCTGTGCTGTGGTCTCTGCTGACCCTGCAAAAGCGCTGTAACCCCAGCATGACCTACTGCTAGGTTGCTTAGGAGAGGAGCTGAGAAGTGACAGGAAAAAGGTTTCGTGTGCAGTTCATGAGTTAAGAGAATATTACTTAATTGTGGGTTTGATGGAAAACATTATGTGAGGTTGGTTTAGATCTTTCCAGAGGTCTGCCAGCAACCTCAGAAGTGGAGCCTTATTGAAAACAGCTGGAGGAGAGGCTGGCGCCCAGCCTCCCCTCGCTTTCCATGCCCAAAGCGGTCTCGCTCCGCAAACAGATCTCAGCCCCAGCGTTCTGCCAAGGCCCCGGCAGTCTCAGCTGGGGACGGCGGTAGCTCTACCCAGGTCCAGACTCCAGCTCAAAGGTTGAAACCAGTTAAACCTGAGAGAGGAGTTGGCCAGGAACCCCCAGCTGATGGTTGCTCTCTCACTCAGGGCTTAGAACTAACCACTGACTTGCATCTTGCAGGATAAGTTAACCCTGTGAGATTCTCTGCACAGGGGTAGGGAGGTGGTAGGCGGCCTGCTGGGTGAGTGATGGATGGATTTCATAGTCCTTTGAAGTCTTTTCAGCGGTCCTGCTGGACACCAGCTAGGGAGTGGACACTGTTCAAAGCTCCCATTCGGAAGCCTCACCCCCTCTGCTGCTCAGGGCCTTCCACGAAGAATGCTGCCAGCTTCGCTCCAGCCGCAGCCCATTTGGTCTTACTCCATCTGATCACCAGCCTTGAGATTTCAGCTGGATTGCCTTACAGACAAGTGACTTACTGTCTTAACCTTAAACGAAATCTTAAAGATTGGTCTTGGACTCACTTTTGATGTATGGGCTTTTCTTGTCCACAATCCTATTTGATCTCCCTGAAAGACCACAGTGGAAAAAGCATGAATTCGGGGACCCCATTCAAATGACTTACTTCTTTGAACTTCATTTTTATTACCTGTAAAATAGCAATACTGACCTTCCAGGGCCACTTGGAGGATTAAATGAAAGGATGTGTGCAATGTGGTGTGTGCATCGTGAGGCCAAATGTCCAACCCCTCCATCCTTGGGTAGTGAGAGCAAGCATAGTCGTGGCCTCGGGAAGCCTGTGCTGTGGTCTCTGCTGACCCTGCAAAAGCGCTGTAACCCCAGCATGACCTACTGCTAGGTTGCTTAGGAGAGGAGCTGAGAAGTGACAGGAAAAAGGTTTCGTGTGCAGTTCATGAGTTAAGAGAATATTACTTAATTGTGGGTTTGATGGAAAACATTATGTGAGGTTGGTTTAGATCTTTCCAGAGGTCTGCCAGCAACCTCAGAAGTGGAGCCTTATTGAAAACAGCTGGAGGAGAGGCTGGCGCCCAGCCTCCCCTCGCTTTCCATGCCCAAAGCGGTCTCGCTCCGCAAACAGATCTCAGCCCCAGCGTTCTGCCAAGGCCCCGGCAGTCTCAGCTGGGGACGGCGGTAGCTCTACCCAGGTCCAGACTCCAGCTCAAAGGTTGAAACCAGTTAAACCTGAGAGAGGAGTTGGCCAGGAACCCCCAGCTGATGGTTGCTCTCTCACTCAGGGCTTAGAACTAACCACTGACTTGCATCTTGCAGGATAAGTTAACCCTGTGAGATTCTCTGCACAGGGGTAGGGAGGTGGTAGGCGGCCTGCTGGGTGAGTGATGGATGGATTTCATAGTCCTTTGAAGTCTTTTCAGCGGTCCTGCTGGACACCAGCTAGGGAGTGGACACTGTTCAAAGCTCCCATTCGGAAGCCTCACCCCCTCTGCTGCTCAGGGCCTTCCACGAAGAATGCTGCCAGCTTCGCTCCAGCCGCAGCCCATTTGGTCTTACTCCATCTGATCACCAGCCTTGAGATTTCAGCTGGATTGCCTTACAGACAAGTACGGCATGCCATCCCTTCAGTCTTCCTGCTCGAGTGGACTTTTAGTCACAACCATTCTCTTTTTTATTTACTTGGCAAAAAATGGGCTCCTAGAAAATCTGCATAATTCAAACTTTAGTAAGTTAGGTTTTTAAATGTTTTTTGTGTTGTTCAAGAAAGTAAAAAGCATTCACTGTAAAAAATTTGGAAGTACAGGAAAGGATAGAAAAGAATTCCATCACCAGAGATAGAAGCTGTTTACCTATTTGTATAGTTCCTTTTAATTTTTCTTCTTTTATAACAAGAAGGATGTATATGGATATTAAATATCATATGATACATATCAAATAATTGTAGTTTTGTAAGTTGGCTTTTTATGTAAATTAATATTTAATTAATGTTCTCTCATATGGGATCTTCCCAACCCAGAGATCAAACCAAAGTTTTCTCCAGAGGTCTTCCCAGTCCAGGGATCAAACCTAGATCTCCTGCATTGCAGGCAGATTCTTTACTATCTGAGCCACCAGGGAAACCCCTTTAAAAATTTAATTAATGTTTTATCAAGATGATAATTTTTAACAACTGTATAGTATTTCATCCTATTGTACCTTATTTAATTTTAATTAAGTTTTTATATTTTTGAATAATTTTTTTTTAATTTATTTATTTATTTACTTTGGGCGGGGGTTGGGTTGGGGAGGGAGGGGAGTGGGCGGGCCACTTCTATTGGTCTTCCATTTCTCTATTTTCATTCGTCTTTGTTCTTTGGCTCCTGTGGGCCTCTCATCGCGGTGGCCTCTGTCGTTGCAGAGCGCCGGCTCTGGGCACATGCGCGCCAGAGCTCCGGCTCGGTGATTGGACACATCAGTCCAGCCGCTCTGCGGCACGTGGGATCTTCCCAGGCCAGGGATCAAACCGGCGCCCCTTGCACTGCAAGGCGGTGTCCTTACCCCCTGGACCACCAGGGGAAGCCCTTGAATAATTCTTGAAACAGATTTATTATGCTCCTGGCCATGATTGTTCAATTAAATTGTTCTGCTAAAAATAACTTAGAGGAAGAGAATCATTTATACACATTCAAATACAATGTGTATGTGTGATCAGTTGTGTCTGAATCTCTGTGGCCCCATGAACTGTAGGCTGCCAGGCTCTTCTGCCCATGGAATTTCCCAGGCAAGAGCACTGGAGTACCATTTCCTCCTACAGGGGATCTTCCCCACCCAGGGATCTTACATCTCTTGCATCTCCTGATTTGGCAGGCGGATGCTTCACCACTAGCACCACCTGGGACACCTTATTCAAGAACAGAGCTTATCCTTACTCTTCAGTGTTCCACGAAGGGAAAATCCAGTACAATGAACAAATGTGACAAAAAGTATGTTTTCTGTTTTGGCTTCTCCACTTTAATAAGCAAAGAAGATTCTTTGTTGTTTTCATTGTGGTTTCAGCATCCTATCAGTATCCTTTTCTTCCTCTACATTGACCTGGCATCCAAAGCTGACTTTTTACATTCAGAAAAGGAATCTTTCAAAGCTTTGCAGTTTCCTTCCTTTAGACAGTGCAGACAGAATTTTCCTGCTGGGACATGAAGGTATTACTGCTACTGTGGCCCCACCAGCCCCCATCCCCAGTGGGTACCACCCAGCTGGAGAGTTAGTTTGAATAGACTAAGTTTGGGTGTCTGATATTTGCTCTTTTAAATAACTTCAACTTACATCCATCATCGTGGACATCTTTGAACATTCCATAGGCAGATATTAGACTTACGGAATCTTCTAAAGTCTTTGATAGCTATTTCCAAATTGTTTAAGATAGCCTTGTAAGATCAGCATTACTATGCTAATTTCATAGGTAAGAAAAACAAAGTTCAAATTATTACTCTCACAGCAGTGTTTAGGAAGTTAAATTTTCCATCCTCTCATTATCACAGGTTATCACTTTACCTATTAAATTAACAAGCTTTAATAATGAACAGTATCACATTTGATTTCACATTTGCTTGGTCATTTTTTAAAATATTTTTGTTTGGCTATCTCATGAACTTCTTGTCCATACCCATTACTCTTTTCTTTATGTACTCATTTTATTTAGTTATGTAAATTTTTTGTATATTGAGTTTCCACCTTTCTTTTCTACATATAACTCAAATATTTTTCATTTATTTTTTAATTTTGGTCATAATTTTACTTTTGTATAAAAATTTTAAATTTTTTTATGGTTTTTGCTGTTGGTATCATACTTGGAATCTCTAAGATTATATATGCATTTCTTCTAGCCTTTGTTACTTTTAAAATTGTAATCAAAATGAATGTTTCTCTGTGTAGTATGAAGTAAGGAAATCTTCCCACCCAGGGATCTTACAGCTTACAATGAACAACCACCAGGGACACCTTATTCAAGAACAGAGCTTATCCTTACTCTTCAGTGTTCCACGAAGGGAAAATCCAGTACAATGAACAAATGTGACAAAAAGTATGTTTTCTGTTTTGGCTTCTCCACTTTAATAAGCAAAGAAGATTCTTTGTTGTTTTCATTGTGGTTTCAGCATCCTATCAGTATCCTTTTCTTCCTCTACATTGACCTGGCATCCAAAGCTGACTTTTTACATTCAGAAAAGGAATCTTTCAAAGCTTTGCAGTTTCCTTCCTTTAGACAGTGCAGACAGAATTTTCCTGCTGGGACATGAAGGTATTACTGCTACTGTGGCCCCACCAGCCCCCATCCCCAGTGGGTACCACCCAGCTGGAGAGTTAGTTTGAATAGACTAAGTTTGGGTGTCTGATATTTGCTCTTTTAAATAACTTCAACTTACATCCATCATCGTGGACATCTTTGAACATTCCATAGGCAGATATTAGACTTACGGAATCTTCTAAAGTCTTTGATAGCTATTTCCAAATTGTTTAAGATAGCCTTGTAAGATCAGCATTACTATGCTAATTTCATAGGTAAGAAAAACAAAGTTCAAATTATTACTCTCACAGCAGTGTTTAGGAAGTTAAATTTTCCATCCTCTCATTATCACAGGTTATCACTTTACCTATTAAATTAACAAGCTTTAATAATGAACAGTATCACATTTGATTTCACATTTGCTTGGTCATTTTTAAACTATTTTTGTTTGGCTATCTCATGAACTTCTTGTCCATACCCATTACTCTTTTCTTTATGTACTCATTTTATTTAGTTATGTAAATTTTTTGTATATTGAGTTTCCACCTTTCTTTTCTACATATAACTCAAATATTTTTCATTTATTTTTTAATTTTGGTCATAATTTTACTTTTGTATAAAAATTTTAAATTTTTTTATGGTTTTTGCTGTTGGTATCATACTTGGAATCTCTAAGATTATATATGCATTTCTTCTAGCCTTTGTTACTTTTAAAATTGTAATCAAAATGAATGTTTCTCTGTGTAGTATGAAGTAAGGATCTTAAATGTGATTTTTAAAATAATTATCCACATTTACTTAATAATTAATTCTTTCCTCATGCATTTTAAGGCAATTTTATCATGTACTGAAGTCACATGTATGGAGATTATTTTTGGATTTTCTGGACTGTTTTCTTAATCAATATGTATATTTTTATATCAGAACAAAATGGTTTTAATTATGGCAGCTTTTTAACATTCCATACTTAATAATGTAATCCCACTGATTATTTTTAATTGAATGAAAAAGTATTTTTCCTTATTTATTCAAGACTTGTCATATGTTGTTTAGAAAATTTGAAACTTTACGCATCTTAAGTTTATTCATAGATGAAGTGTAAGTGTGTGAACCTTTTCTAACTAGTAATAGCTACTAGATAAGAAAACAGTCTTGCTTTTTGAGGAGTTTATAACCAGCTAAAGTCAATATCAGAATATACTCATAGCCTTTAATGTTTTTATTATTGAACAAAAGATACTAAATATTAATGAACCAGGCATTCAACTCACAACATCAAATAATAGAACAAACCAAAGAAAATCTTTTATTTATATAAAGAGTTCATTAGAAAAGTAGAAAAATAGTATTAATGCAGATATTTGAGGACTAGTCTTGGAAATAGGAAATAGGCAGATCCAACCAGACTAAAGAAAACTGGAAAATATAAATAAAATTTAGAAATAACATTCCAACTATGGATCTGGAGTTGACAAAAATGAAATTTTCACATACAACTCTGACAGTACTTCTGGAAAGCTTTTTTTAAAGGAACAATTCTTTTTTTAATTCATTAGTTAATTTATTATTTTTGGCTGGGCTGGGTCTCTGTTGCTGTGTGGGTTTTCTAGTTGTGGTGAGCAGTGTTGGGAGCATGCTTTGTTGCAGTGGGTTCAGTCGTTGTGGCTCTTGGTCTTGCTCAAGAGCACAGGCTCAGTAGTTGTGGTGCATGGGCCTAGTTGCTCTGCAGCATGTGAAATCCACTCAGACCAGGGATTGAACCCATGTCCCCTTCATCAGCAGGCAGATTCCAATCCACTAGACCACCAGGGAGGACCCCATTTGGAAATCTTGAGAGAAATATATTTTTTGAATAAAATAGAACCTACCAAAATTGACTAAAAAAAGCTGAAAACTTGAAATGTTTAGTGGAAGAAATTAGATGGGTGAGGAAGCATCTAAAAACATGCTGAATCCAGATAGTTTTATGGGTTTATAGGACTTATGAGTTCATTGAGCCCTTCAAGGAACAGATCATTCCAAGCTCTGTATTCACAGTACTCAGTTATTTATACATAAATGAAATGTTCCTTTCAAGCTCTCTCACCTTTATGCATTCAGCTCTGTTAAGTTCTTAGAAGACTAAGATTTCGGGTAGAGGGCCTCTTAGAGGGTATGATGTTTCCCTTGTCAACATCCCAGCCAGGTGGTCTTCTAGTCTCCTTGTGAAGACCTTGGGAATAGGGATCTATCATGTTACATTTGGCCTCCATTTTTCAGGCATGGTTGCCCTTCCTTGTATCAGCCTAAATCTGCCTAGATTCTGTACCTTTTCACCCCTTTTCTAGAGCTATGCAGCACATAGATTCTTTTATATGAGAGCTCTTTATATATTTGAAGACAGTTGTGTCCTCCTTATGGTGTGTTTCCAGGCTAAGTCTACCTTTTTCCACCAACTAGGCTTTATGTTCCTTCAGTAAGCATCTGTTGAGCACCAGGAAGGTGCCAGCGGGCGGTAGGCATGGTCATCACATCACAGATCCTGACACCCTTCATCTGTGCCCCGGGAACCTATGACACCTGTAGCTGAGAGCATCCTCGGTAGTGGTCAGGGAGCACGGCACACTCCTCTCCTCATTCACTCACCAGGCTCTGTTAATACAGCTCAAGGCTAAACAAAGTTTAAGAGACTTAAACTTTTACACACAAGCTATGCCCACCACTCTGATTTAGTTTAGTTGCGGATTTAGAACCTTTGCAGTACCTGTTCTCTGCTAACTTTCTGTTTCTTTGAACCCTTGTTCTTTTAGGTTGTTGATTCTGTTAGCCTGTGTGTTATGCCCCCAGTATTGATGCTAACTTTAGTTCTCATGAGTAGCTTTGCAGCCTTCGTTCAACTAATTAATAAAAATGTTAGTCCAGGATTTCCCCGGTGGTCTAGTGGTTAAGAATTCACTTGCCAACACAGGGGACACTGGTTTAATACCTGGTTTGGGAAAATTCCACATGCTATTGGCCAGCTAAGCCCATGTGACACAACTACTGACCCTCGCTCTAGAGTCCATAAGCCACAATTAGGGAGTAGCAACTCTGATTGCAACCTCACTTGCAACTAGAGAAAACATGCATGCATCAACGGAGACCCAGTGTAGCCAAAAATAACTTAATTAATTTAAAAAACTTTTGGTGCAAAGGAGAAATATGAAGTCCTGGGACTTACCGGAGAGACCAGGTCATTAATTTAAAAACACTGATTGATTGCCTGCTATGTGCCAAGAAGTTGGTGAGTCACTGATGAGCCAGATCGCTGTAGTTCTTTACACAAGCAATTATGGCCTAGTGCTGTGAAACAGGTGAGAGCATACAGAAGAATTGTAAACGGGGATGAGACCTACTGAAACAAGAACATGAGGTGCCCTGAGAGCCTAACAGCGTGACCTAGTTTGGGGCAGCTAGAAAGGCGTTTCTGAAATGACAGCCGCGCTGGACATAAAGATGGGAGAGGGGAGATGTCAGTCAGCCTCCCCTGAGCAGTGGATTTAGCAGTCCTGCCGCACATGCAGAGGACTTCAGAACAGGCCTCCTGTCTCGCTCCCCCTCTCAGGTAACTGACTGTCCTGGTCGGGAGTTCTGCGGAATGTGCCTGGAATAAACAGAATTGTTAACCTGTGTTCCTGGCACAGGTACTCTCCTCTCGGATTGTTCTGAGCCATTCTAATTCAGAATACTCTCATTTTTTTCCAGTTAGGTCATCCAAATATCCTTGGAGTTCCAGGATTTTGATGCTGAGACTTTATAACACCAGCTCCTCCTTGCACCTGGAGGCTGCCCGTGAATCTCTTGTCAGATAATGTGTCCTGATTTTATATGGAAAGTATGGTCACCGTGCTTGCTGTGGGGCAGAAAGAAGTAGGAAAGGTGAGGTCATGGTGATTCAGTTGCCCCAGATTTTCTGGAACAGGCCTGATTTTAAACAGATAAATATCTGCTGGTTTGAAGAATGTGGTCACTTTAGAGAATAGTGTAAGGGGTGAAAGCTGGGAGGTGAGAGAGAGGAGAGGCACCTGGAGAATTGGGGAGACTCTAGAGGGGAGGGAGTGGTCCTGGGGGGGGCATGGAGAGCGGGCAGTGTCTTGGCACTGCTCCTTGCCTGGTCCCACTAGCTGCATATCTCTAAGCTGTCTTGTTCATCTAATGGCACATGTGTTTTAAAATGTATGTGTTTAATTATTTGGCTGCTCTGGATCTTAGCTGTGGCACGCAGAATCTTTAGTTGCAGCATGCGGGGTCTAGTTCCCCAACCAGAGATGGAACCTGGGCCCCCTGCATTGGGAGCGCAGAGTCGTAGTGCATGGACCACCGGGAGAGTCCCGGTAAGCATGTTTAAAAACTTAGGATGAATCTGATGTATGACACATGGTGCAGACAGAAACAGAACTTTGCAGCTGGGAGATAACTGAGAGTCTGTTATGTTGGCATTTAGCCCTGGCTGGAGGATATTTTCTTCAGCTTTTATTTTTCTTTTTTGGGCAAGCCTCATACCTTGTGACTTGCAGGATTTTAGTTCCCTGACCAGGGGCTGAACTCGCCCCTGAACCTTAGCGGTGAAAGCATAGCGTCCTAACCACAGGACCACCAGGGAGTTCCCTTTGTTTTTCAGCTTTTAAAGTAAGTGCTACCTCTTTAGAGATGAGCGCTGTCCCCTGTATGCACCCTGCAGGTGTGTTTAGAAGTAGGCACTCTGAAGCCACGGTGTGGGGTAGGGCAGGAGCAGCAGTGGTCTGAGCCCTGAGGGGCGTCGGGGTCTGTGCCTTAGAGAAGGCCTGCGTACGTCACGCGGGTCTTGGCATCCCGGTTGGGCTGTCAGAACTGAGGACTTGGACTCTGCTGTGGCCTGCAGTCGTGGTTTGCCAGTCTGCTCTGAGGGCACACCCTGCCAGGGGCAGCAAAATCAGCTTTGAAGAAGTGGAGGGCCAAGGCTGTGCTGGATTTTTCCACTTCTCCCTGTCCAGCACAAGGAAGGGAAAAACACCAACTTGGAAATGGAACCCCAGCCCTGGCCCTGAACCCAGATGAGCGGCTCTGGACAGAAAAGGGCTTGAGAATAAACACTGCTCTCACACCTGCCTCCTGCCGCTGGGAGTGATGGGCTCTGGGCCCCAGGCATGCCCATTCCGTCTGGATTACAGACGGGCCTGCCTCCCCGTGGGTTCGGAGGCAGGCCTTCCCTGTCCTGCCCCAGCTCCGGTGGGCTCCGGGGTCAGTAAAGCAGCTACACGGGAAGGTGTAGGTGAGAGGCGGAAAGTGTTACCAGAATTCCCAGAGGCCAGGGGCTCCCTGAGAAGGTGAGTAGCGGTGCTAGAAAGAGTTCAGCTTCTCTGGGCCAAAGCAGGCTCTTAGGGGCACCATTAGGGTACAGACTCTTCTGGTACCCAACCTGAAGCTGATCCTTTTTGCAACAGAAAGTAGGAACCAGGCCATCTTTTCAGCAGCCTGCTCTCCTTAAGGCTCTCCTCAGGCACCATTCTTCCAGGTCAATTGTTTCTCTCTCCCACTCCCTATCACACCCCGAGGGACTGGCAAACCCATTTTTATCTCTTCCCAGTTCCTCAAGCCTGGGGGTGTCTATGGTCGACTTGCCTAATTCCTTGAAGACCTTACTTCCTAGGGTGACCCCGTGGCTGCGGGCATGTCCACTCCTGTTTAGCAGCTGTGTGGGCTGCACCTGGAATGCTCTGAGCTGGGTGGTCTGAGCCGTTACCCAGAGTGAGGTCGCGGCCAAGCCCTGCCTACAGGCTCCTCCGCCGTGCACTCTAACAGTGGCACCTATTGAGTTTCATACAGTTCTCTGTGATTAGAAAGGAAAGCACATGCCCAGGCTTTTGGCAGACTGTTGACCCTCCTCCTTTCACTGAGAATATTCTAGGACATGGGGAGAAGGGTGCTTTGAGCTACAAAGCTTCCAGCACAGGAAACGCTCATGCTTCTCTTGTAGCCATCTGTGAAATGGGCTGGTTTTGAATCTCCCTCAACCTGCCAGGGATTGGACCTCGAGCACACAGCTTTGGGGGGCTGGGGTGGTACCCTAGCAACTAGCCAGTGATCATACCTTGCTGTGTGGGAGGCTCACTGCCTCTGGGGATGAACATGCTTGGTGCCAGCTCAGCTGGGACCCAGCCTCCATGGATCCCTGAGGATCACATAGTTGAAAGGGACATTGGCAGGAGGGAAGAAAGGAAAGTTTGAGTTTTGTTTTTACTAAATAACTGGGCAACCTTTCCCTCCATTTTTCCAGATGCTTCCTCAGAAAAGAAGCTTCAATGGCTTGGACTGGGAAGTCTAAATCTGCTTTAAATGTGTGTTTTGAACTAGGACTCAACCCCCTTTGACATTCCCTGCCCCCAGCATGCCACCAACAGACACCCAGACGGGCACCGCATGCACAGGCTTGCTCACAATGGGACCTTCTGTGCGGGTCCTGGCATTTGTCTTTGCTCTTCCCTGTGTCCCCTGGGGCTCTGCTTTAACATTTCTGAACAATACCTTATGCAAGAGCTGTATTATATGCAACTCAGTCGGCAGGAGCCACCAGTCAGGCAGGAGTAGCTGAGGAGCACTCCCTGAATGGCATGGGGGTGTTTGTGGAGGAGATTGGAGGAAGATAAGGAATTCTGGGCTTCTCCCAGACTGTGTTCCCATGGCCATGGCCTGGGGCTCATCTCCGTTCACCTCTCCTTGAGCCCGTTCCAGGGTAGGGAGCCCAAGGGGCTGCCGCGAGGTCAGCAGAGCTGCCAGGAGCCATCTGCTGTCTGGTCAGACTTGAATGGCTGGTTCTTACACACCAGCTCTACCAGCCACAATCCCCTTGCTCCCTGGTGGCTGACACTATGAGGAGGGGGTTGCTGGAATCTGCTCAGCTCACAGCAGCAGCACCATTGTGGGGCTCCCTGCCTCCCTGTTGCACTCCTTCAATCCTTGGTCCACACCCCTTATGCACACCGACATCCTGCCCCTGATGTGCCCTGTTCATCCTGTGGACTGGGACCCACTCCAGGATGGAGTTCCTCTTGTCTCTGGCTCAGAGAGAAGGCCTGTGCAGCAGGGGTCCAGTGGGCAAGGATGGAGCAGGGGGAGAAGGAGGCAGGGACCAGGCCACCCAGGGCCTTGGGAGCCACGGCAATTGGGCTTTATTCTTAGTGCAATGAGAAACCTGGAAAATTTTTAAGCAGAGGAGTGACTTTGGTCTGATTTACATGTTTTCAAACTTTTATTTCTTGTTTTAATACCTAACATAGAGCTATTGTACTAAAGGCAATGCAGTATTTGACAGAGGGATAAACACACAGCTAATTGAAACTAAACAGAGTTCAAAAAATAGATCCACATATATTTGGCTCAGTGTTTTTTGCGTATTGCTATAAAACATACATTACATAAAACTGACCATCTTAACCATGTTTAAGTGTACATACAGTTCAGTGGTCATTAAGATAGTCATATTGTTACACAACTAACACCACCACCCATTTCCTCAACTTTTTCCATGTTACGAAACTGAAAGTCTATGCCTATTAAACACTAATTGCCCATTTCCCCCTCCTCCCAGCCCTGGCAGCCAGCATTCCATTTTCTGTCTCCATGAAATTGATGACTCTAGGCCATCTTCTAAGTGGAATCTTAGTGTTTGTCCTTTTGTGGCTGGATTAATGTCCTTCAGGTTCATCCATGTTGTAGCGCATGTCACAATTTCATTCCTTTTTGTTTTTGGTTGTTTGTTTGTTTTTAATTCTTTATTTTAAAGGTTTTACAGAGTTTTATTGTTCACAGACATGTATGTTCCCAGATCAGTCATATGCATATCCCTGAATTTCATTCCTTTTTGAAGCTGAGTCCTATTTCATTGTTTGTATATACACACTTCGTTTATCCACACTTTGGTTGACGGGCATGGCAGTGCTTCCATCTCTTGGCTCTTACAAATAGTACTGCTGTGAATATGGGTGTGCAAATGTCTGTTCATGTCCCTGCTTTCAGTCTTTTTGGATTTATACCCTGAAGTGGAATTGCTCAATCATATGGTAGTTCTATTTTTAATTTTGGGGGGAACTACTATACTGTTTTCCATAGCAGCTATACCATTCTATATTCTCACCATCAGTACACAAGGATTTCATTTCTCCACATCCTTGCTTATTTTTTTATGATAACCATCCTTAAAATGAGTTTTTAGTCAAAGAAAATGAAAAACCTACGAGGACAAATAGAATAAGAGAGACAACAGATGAGTAGCAGATGAGCCATGTCAACAAATTGCTGGATGATGGAAAATGAATAGATGATTGGCTGACTTGGGTTTTAGCTTTCTGTGATGTGCTATACCCATGGCTAATAAGAAAAAGTAAACCTGCTCATGCCAAAACAATTCCTAAAAAGGTTGAGAAATTGGAGGAGTCATGAGCTTTAAAAATCTGGATTGTGGAGTAAAGCTAAAAACTGGAGGATTGGTTAAAAATGTAATAAGGATATGTTAGGGTCCCAAATTCTCTCCCAAAGTCCATGTGCCAGGCCAGTGTTCCTCCCTTGCACTTGAAAGATCAAAGCTTCTCTGAAGAAAGACTGAACTTAACCAACTCTCAACTCCTGGGTACAGCTGCAGGAAGGGTGAGGTATTGTTCTCAAAAGGGAGAAGGGCTAAGTGGAAGTTGGTGTATTGAAATGAGACCCCTGATTGCCTGTCTTCAGAGTCCCAAATACTGGTAGACAAGCCTAATTACTGTGTCCAGACCACCACCATCTCAGCAGGAAGTCAGAAGTTCCTCTCTGTAGAACTTGATTAGCTCAAGAGATAAAATCCACAGATACTGAGAATGGAGCTTTTACCCATTCACTCTACTGGGAGGTTCAACAAGTTGACAAGGTCCCACTTGCATGTAGCTTTTGATTTCTTCATTCATTTATGTGAAAAGTCAGTGGAGGATCATCAGCTGTCCCAGGGAAGCCTCTGTTATTAAAAAGCCAAAAAAAAGCAACCAAATAGGCACAGAAGACTACAGAAAACATTGAAGAAATTTTGTCTCACCTCAGAGATAAGGTGTTGCTTTCATTAAGCAGGAAGAGGAGATTATTCAGTGCAGTTTTTAGAATTATTCATTTATGTATTTGGTGGCATCAGGTCTTGATTGTGTCATGCGGGATCTTTCATTGCAATATGTGGACTCTCTAGTTGTGGTGTGAGGGCTCAGTAGTTGTGGCACGTGGGCTCTGAGGCACGTGGGATCTTACTTCCTTGACCAGGAATCAAACTCACATCTCCTGTATTGCAAAGCAGAGTCTTAGCCACTGGGTTACCTTAATGCCATTTTGAAAAAAAAAAAAAAGATTTTTTGAAATTAATGATAGCCAAAATAATAACTTCAATAGATCGGTTTGAAGATAATGTTGAGGAAGTCTCCCATACAGAAAAAAGATGGAGGGGAAAAATAAGTGAGAAAAGAAAAAAAAAGGTCAAGGGTCAGTCTAGCAGGGCTGGTATCTAACTCAGGAGTTCTGTAAAGAGAACATAGTAAGAAACAGTAGAGAGATAATTGTCAATACACAAAAATTCTTCAAGGGCTTCCCTTGAGGTGATCCAGTGGGTAAGGACACCGCCTGGCAGTGCAAGCAGCACTGGTTCGATCCCTGGCCTGGGAAGATCTCAACGTTCTGTGGAGTGGCTGGACTGATGTGTCCAACTACTGAGCCGGCACTCTGAAGTGCATGCGCCCAGAGCCAGTGCTCTGCAGTGACATAGGCCACTGTGATGGGAGACCCAAACAGGCCAAAAGAACAAACATGGATGAAAACAGATAAATAAAAAAGACCAATAAAAGTGGCCAAAAAAAAAAAATCCTTAAAATCGAAAGGTATGCGTTGCCAACCATGAAAAGACCTATTATCAAGGGTCCAATACAGTGAATGAACAGAGACCCACACAAAAGCAAATTATCATGGAATTCTAGACTGTCAGGGATAAAGAGAAGATTCCAAAAGTTTTGAAGGAAAACACACACATACGCTGGGTCACAAAGGATCAGCATGGCATTATACCTCTTGGTTTTCCCTGGTGGCTCAGATGGTAAAGAATCTGCCTACTATGCAGGAGACCCGGGTTAGATCTCTAGGTTGGAAGATCCCCTGGAGAAGGGAATAGCTACCCACTGCAGTATTTTTGCCTGGAGAATCCCTATGGGCATTGGAGCCCAGTGCAGCGGCTACAGTCCATGGGGTCACAAAGAGTCAGTCTCCACTGAGCGACCAGCACTTTCACTTTCCTACCTCTTGCAGCAACACTGGGTGCCAGAATCATCTGCTTCAAATGCCATGAAGCAAGACCTCAAAATTCTGAAGAAAGATGTTCCGCTATAATTCCCTTCTTAGATAAATGGCCAGTTGAGTACAAGGTAGAATATTGACACTTTTGGAAATGACTTTGGGAAGCTTAAAGATTCCACTTCCCATACATTTGTTCATAAGAAACCACTCGAGGAGGACATGTTCAACCAAAGTGGTGGCATCTGAGAGGATGGTGAGGGAAAGTCCCTGGGTCACTGCCCATCAGGCATAGACAGCATCAAGTTTAGATTTGGATGTTCCAGGAGGGCTATCCCCAGTGGAGGGAAAAATAAAAGCCACTGACACATTTGACCATTGCAGAGAATATTATAGTTCCCTTGAGAAGCTGGGTTCTTAAAAAACTAATCAAACCAGAAGTATGACAGGCATTCACTCCAGGAAAAATGTATTAATGATTGTAATATACCATATAGCTTGGCAGTGAGCAGAGCTAAAACAAACACAAGCACATCGGAATAATAAAAATTGTGATTAGTTACTGGGGTGGGGGAAGAACTTATGGAGAGGTTGAGAGCTGAAAGCACATATTTCATATAGAGGAGTTAAGACATCATGTCTAAAATTGAAAAGAATAAAATAGTAGTTGTATAAGGCTGTTATTTAGAAACACTGGGGGGAAAAAAAGGAATGTCTGAAAGATTTGAAGATGACTTCCTGAGAGAAGTGGAAATTGGGGGTGGGAGGGGTAGATCAGAGATCTGCTGTTTTTGTTGTTTATTGAAGAATGACTTACAGTGCTAATTGGCACTTTGACCATGTATATGTGTTGGGGAGAGAGAAAACACTTTCAGAACGCATGTTCGATTGTGTTTTTCAGCCTGGTGGGCAATCAGACGCTGACATTGTGCAAGGAGCAACTTTTGATTCTTTATCTGGCATGATTCTGTATGCAGAGGAGGGTGCCTTTGGGCGTGGGGTCTGTGGAGGACATTCTGCCATTAAGTAGCAAAGTCACCCAGCTGCTCTCTGCACCTTGTGCAGGTATTTTTCAACAGCATCACCGAGACGCTCTCCTGACCGTATTAAGGCAGACAGCCGAGAGGTCCTGCCATCCAAGGCCCACCTGCTCACCCCCTCCCTCACAGCCTACCACCTGGGAGAGCCCGAACCGAATGCAGGCTTTGTGTGGTCACGAGAGTGTGGAGCAGTGGAGCAGGTGGTCAGCAGCTACTTGCTCAGACGGCTGGGCCCCTCTGTTCACTGTTACCTACCTTTGCATTTAAATAGAATTGCCGTTATTCTCAGAGAGTCCTCATAGGACAAGACCTTCTCAGTACAATCTATGGTCGAATTGAGTCTTGTGGCTTTTTGAGTCCTGTGACTTCTGGGCTCTGCTGTTGGAGGAGTCAGGAGTCACTGCCAAGTGGTCTGTGTGTTGTTTGGGGAGGAGCCCTCTGCTCCGTCTCTCCTGCCAGCGAAGTGTGTCTCTCTCTCCAGATCCAGCCATGATCCAAGCTCCAGATTTATTACCCCAGATTTACTTCTTTCCTGAAACTCGCCCAGACCCTTGAAATTCCAGGGCTGCTTTCGTCAGTGATGCAGAAATCAAGGGAGTGGTCTCTGTCTTCAAGTTGCACCTGGCAGCACCGGAGTGGGCTGCTGGTGCAGACAAAACTGCGGACGGGGTGCTTGTTTTAAAATGTGCTTTGTGATGTTACATTAAGTCAATGATCACTTTTTGAAAGGTGTTTGCTCTTTAAATAGAAATAATAAGCTAGTTCCACTAAGGCAAAAGGTGGTCTCAGTTAAAGTGTTAGGTTTTTATCTAATTCAGGGTGTGACGCTTGAAGTTGTCTATAAGAATTCAAGTTGTGTAACGTGAGGTTCAGCAAGCCCACAAGTTCACAAGTATGGGTATTTCTTAGGGCAGAAGCAGTTTCATGCTGTTGAAGCTGGGAGCTGAATGGATTCTAAGGTACCTTACTATAAGGAATCAATGACATTGAAGAGGAGGCAGAGGGTCTGACCTTTGGAATTTGTAAATGTGCTATTGTTCGTGTGTTTTCTCATTTGATTGTAAACTTGTCCATGGAAGTAGATACTGATATAGTTCTGTCTTGCAGTGGTATAAGCTGAGGGAAGTTAAGTAACGAAAGACAGGTATGGTCTCATATGACTGAGTGGATCCTGAGCCCACCACAGCTAAGACTGGATGTCTCCCGTCTCCTCCCTTCTTCACTGTGTATGTGATGTCTTGTACACATGGCGTCCGTCTCTTAGGTGGATGGAGGCAAGGAAACAGAGGCAGGAATGGGGGAGGCTGGCTCCCGACAGAAAGCTTCAGGCTTACACCTTCCCAGCTTGAAGTCCGAGTGAAGAGAGTGTGCTCTCGCTTTATTCTAATTGAAATTGCAGGAAAAAAACCTTGATTGGCTGATTTGGATCAGGCTCCTTGTGGAAGCCTAAGCACTTTGACCAGAAGGCAGCTACTGATGCATCTCCACCAGACTCACCCTTGGTGGGTAGAAGGTAAGGGAGACAATCTTCAAAGAAGGGGCTTACAATGGGAAAAGTGGGCAGGAGATCCTGAGCACAACAAACAAGAGCAAGCCATAGTACCCAGTTTGTTAAACCTGTATGATATCATGCATCTATAATTAATATTTTAATATTTCTGAGAGTATGTCATCTCAGCTTAGTACAAGAAACTGGAGAGTGACCTTAGCTCCCAGGCGAGCCTCACCAGCTGGAGATGCTGGTTCCTTGGGAGCCTTCATGAAGGAAGGTAGGAAGGTAGAGCCGGAACTCAGGGCTTGGTGCAGAGAGGTTCCCAGTAAGGCGGAGATCCCACAGACATCCCACGAGGACTAGATCTCAAAGGGAAGGACACTGGTTTTCATAGGAAAACCCTGAATTTAGAAGCTCTAGGAAAACATCAGTATGAGAGGTTCCTGATTATGTTCAGAATTCTATTTCTTTGTTGGACTGCTCCAGAGTTTTAAGTTCTTGTGTCATTGAAAGGGAATCAAAAAGTTGCATGCACTGATAAGCTTGAGTAGATAAAAGGAAATCAGACTTTTTGTTTGAAACATTCAAAAGGGCCAGAGGTATAACCCAAGGTCACCATGCTGTAACCTCACTTCTGCTCTTTGTGGAAACAACACTGTGTTCTTAGCCTGGCAGGTGTGGGGGCATGGAGGGTCTGTGTTTTGGGCCCAAGGAAAAGAAAACTTGCCATAGAAAGTGAGAGTGGCTGATTACAGGGAGAGACTTCCAGTGTCTTTCCTGAAGACCCAGGAGGCCTTCTCGGGCCAGTGTGAAGAGTGCTGGTCTGCGTTCTGCTTTTGTTCAGTCCCTGCTGTTTTACAATCTGGACTTGAGGGCAGAGAGCATCCAGCAGTTTAAGCCTCTCACTAATTGCTGTTTTTTGCTGGTGTGATCTCTTCCTAATGGATTCTGTGACTTCAGTGAAGGCTTTTGATTGCTGGTAACAGAATTATTCAAAGCCTTAATTAAGTTCCTGCCTGTCCAATGGGCCGGATGCCGGGTGCTGACACGGATCCAGGCCCCTGAGCTGAGCCACGTCATGCCTGTGGCTCCCCCGTCACTCTTCACTCTCATAATATACCCATGATGTAAGTTTCATAAGCATTTTCTGTGGTCTCATTTGCTGGGGGTATTAATATTTTCATTCTCTTTTCTGTGCATCCATGTCCATTTATTATCTGGGGAGCTTATACATGGAGATGGGACAGAAGATTCTTCTTTGATGAATTCCTCAGCATCATTGGCTTATTTCTGATTGTTTTTCAGTTTTTAAGTCACCGGCCCTGTCCTAACCGTTTATCATAGGAAAATTTTTTTTTATTATAGAAGAAGATTCCTTGAAACAGGCGAGGCATTCAGAGTGATGTGTTATAGGCAGGTTGGCAGTCCTAGGAAGCATGGAGACAGCTGTGTTGCTGATCAGCTTTGTCCAGCTTGGGAGGGGAACATCTGCCTGGCAGGTTTCCTTAATTTCCCATCCTTCAGGCTCAGCCTTTCCCAGCATTGATTCAGACTCAACAGGATTTAAAGAAATGCTCATAGACAATCCCTCCACCTATTGTTTTCAGCCCCAAGGATTTCTCAGCTCAGAGCTCATATCTCCTTTGTGTATCTTCCCAGCTCCCCCTGGTCCCACTGGGCAGTCTCCTTTCACCCTGGCCTTAGTGTAATCACGCTTTCTCTCCTTTCAGTCTCCCTCCATCCCCACTGTGGGCAGAGCCTCAGTTTCATGTGCTTCCCAGCTCTGCACTGCATCTGTGTGGGCTTGCAGTGTACAAACAGGGACAGGCCCACCCAGGTACAAAAGACATGCAAGAGATCATCAAAAACAGCGACATCACTCCCTTTCCACTGCTCACCAAGCTGAGAAGGCAGATATGTTGCTCTGAGTCTTACATATGGGTGGAGGCCAGAGAAGCTGACTCTGCTCTGGACTTATATCCTGGTAGCCTGTCCTGGGCAACCTGAAATTGACTGCAAGCCCTTCACACATCAGAGAAAAACAAAAGACCGATTCGACCCCTGGGTCAGAAAGATCCCTGAAGGAGGGCATGGCGACCCATTAGTATTCCTGCCTAGAGAACCCCATGGACAGAGGAGCCTGGGGGCTCATCTAGTCCAAAATCAGACATGATTAAGTTTCCTTGCTTTGTCCCAATGGGCCGGATGCCGGGTGCTGACACGGATCCAGGCCCCTGAGCTGAGCCACGTCATGCCTGTGGCTCCCCCGTCACTCTTCACTCTCATAATATACCCATGATGTAAGTTTCATAAGCATTTTCTGTGGTCTCATTTGCTGGGGGTATTAATATTTTCATTCTCTTTTCTGTGCATCCATGTCCATTTATTATCTGGGGAGCTTATACATGGAGATGGGACAGAAGATTCTTCTTTGATGAATTCCTCAGCATCATTGGCTTATTTCTGATTGTTTTTCAGTTTTTAAGTCACCGGCCCTGTCCTAACCGTTTATCATAGGAAAATTTTTTTTTATTATAGAAGAAGATTCCTTGAAACAGGCGAGGCATTCAGAGTGATGTGTTATAGGCAGGTTGGCAGTCCTAGGAAGCATGGAGACAGCTGTGTTGCTGATCAGCTTTGTCCAGCTTGGGAGGGGAACATCTGCCTGGCAGGTTTCCTTAATTTCCCATCCTTCAGGCTCAGCCTTTCCCAGCATTGATTCAGACTCAACAGGATTTAAAGAAATGCTCATAGACAATCCCTCCACCTATTGTTTTCAGCCCCAAGGATTTCTCAGCTCAGAGCTCATATCTCCTTTGTGTATCTTCCCAGCTCCCCCTGGTCCCACTGGGCAGTCTCCTTTCACCCTGGCCTTAGTGTAATCACGCTTTCTCTCCTTTCAGTCTCCCTCCATCCCCACTGTGGGCAGAGCCTCAGTTTCATGTGCTTCCCAGCTCTGCACTGCATCTGTGTGGGCTTGCAGTGTACAAACAGGGACAGGCCCACCCAGGTACAAAAGACATGCAAGAGATCATCAAAAACAGCGACATCACTCCCTTTCCACTGCTCACCAAGCTGAGAAGGCAGATATGTTGCTCTGAGTCTTACATATGGGTGGAGGCCAGAGAAGCTGACTCTGCTCTGGACTTATATCCTGGTAGCCTGTCCTGGGCAACCTGAAATTGACTGCAAGCCCTTCACACACATCAGAGAAAAAACAAAAGACCGATTCGACCCCTGGGTCAGAAAGATCCCCTGAAGGAGGGCATGGCGACCCATTAGTATTCCTGCCTAGAGAACCCCATGGACAGAGGAGCCTGGGGGGCTACAGTCCATAGAGTCACAAAGAGTCAGACATGACTGAAGTGACTGTGCACGCATACCCTTAAGAATGTTTCACTTTCAGTCGTTAAGTAGATTTCGAAACAGCACCAGGTTCTGAAAAGCTCCCCAGCATGGCAGGCAGATGAGGCAGGCAGTGAGCAGCCGCCTTGCCTGCAGCCCAGCTTTCTCCTTACCAGCCAACCCATGCGGAACAAGCCACCATTCTTCTTGAGGTCTTTTGAGGCCATAAAGGCTCTTGGGTACATTTTATGGAGCTGGAGCACAGTTGTACTATTTTAAATTATTATAGGGGTTATGGTGACTCTATCTTTATTTTTATGACAAGTTGTCAGCTATGCCCTTGATTTATTTGATCCCAGGCATTTGTTCAAGAACACAACCTCCAATTAAAAGTGGTTATTGTGGCAAAAATATGATTCTCCTTAGAATGACCCTCTTTGGGGACATTTCCAAAAACTCATTATGGTGAGAAGTCAGGGCAGCCTACTCATGTTCATAGGCATTTCTCCTGTGGTTACTTGGTTTTCCCTTATGGAGGATTAGAGTGTAGTAAGGCTGTGGGCGGGGCCCAGGGGAGACTGGAAAGGGGAGGAAAGAATCTTCCCCCAGAAGCTAAGTGGGTCACTATTTAAACCCAGACTACTTTAGGGATAGAGGGACCTGAGGTATCAAGAGCTGTTTTCTTTTCAATGAAAAGAGGGAATTACAACCTGAAGAAGCCAAAAAGCCTAGCCAGACCCGAGACTCAGGCCCAGCTCTTACATCATCTGTCTTCTCTGTCCTGCCCTGACTCTCCTAGGAGTGTCTTGGGCACCTGCATGGCATCCATCCTGTCTGTCTTGGATCATTGAGGTATTTCTTTTAAACAGAAATACCACAGACTGGGTGTTTTAAACAACAGAAATGTTATTTCTCACAGTTTTGGAGACTGGAAAGTCCCATATCAAAGCACCAGCAGATTCAGTGTCTGAAGTTTGGTTCCTGGTTCCTAACTGGCCAGCTCCTGGCTGTGTCCTCCCATGGTAGAAAGGAGCAAGGGAGCTTTCTTTTGTAAGGGCACTAATCCAATTCATGAGGACCCCACCCTTCTGACCTGATCACTCCATAGGCCCGCACTTCCTAATGTAATCAGGTTAAGGGTTAGGATTTCAACATGAACTTTGGAGAGATATTCAGTCTATGGCACTGTCTTCCAGTCACTGCAGGGAAACAGCTCGAGACTTGCTTATCACAGCCATGACTTTTGTGAGCCTTTTGACTTTTTCCCTAGGTGGGGAGCAAATATTGCTTTAACATAGAAGGATTCAGGGTCTATTAGTGATAGACATTTATCAGCACTTTGGGCTCTGTAGTATTTATCTCACCAAAAGCATGAATTTACAGAGAGACACAAAGGGACAACTACTCAATGTGGAGACCAAAACTGTGGTCCCAGATCTACCGCTTGATCTTAATCACTGGCAGATCATTCACTTCTCCAGGCCTCTTTCCTTAGCTCTCTGGGCATAATGATATGATTGGCCTTGGTGTGCTGTCCCAGATACTATTGTTGCCCCACCTAGAGCACCTTCACTAGGCTGCTACACCTGTTCCCAGATGCTCTTGGTGTCAGCTAAGGGCTAGGCTTCCTGAATCCTTATCTCAGGTTCTGCTTCTGGGGAACCCAACCCAAGACACCTACCTTATAGCACTGCAAGAATCCAATAAGATTCTGCCTGTGAAAGACCTCTAAAAACTAAAGTATCGCTGAGTGTTTCTTGTACTCTTGACTGGGCTGTAAAAATCCCAGCTGTGACTTCTTGGCGGAAGGCCTGTGATAAAAGGCCCAGCCTCCCTTACATCATCTGTCTTCTCTGTCCTGCCCTGACTCTCCTAGGAGTGTCTTGGGCACCTGCATGGCATCCATCCTGTCTGTCTTGGATCATTGAGGTATTTCTTTTAAACAGAAATACCACAGACTGGGTGTTTTAAACAACAGAAATGTTATTTCTCACAGTTTTGGAGACTGGAAAGTCCCATATCAAAGCACCAGCAGATTCAGTGTCTGAAGTTTGGTTCCTGGTTCCTAACTGGCCAGCTCCTGGCTGTGTCCTCCCATGGTAGAAAGGAGCAAGGGAGCTTTCTTTTGTAAGGGCACTAATCCAATTCATGAGGACCCCACCCTTCTGACCTGATCACTCCATAGGCCCGCACTTCCTAATGTAATCAGGTTAAGGGTTAGGATTTCAACATGAACTTTGGAGAGATATTCAGTCTATGGCACTGTCTTCCAGTCACTGCAGGGAAACAGCTCGAGACTTGCTTATCACAGCCATGACTTTTGTGAGCCTTTTGACTTTTTCCCTAGGTGGGGAGCAAATATTGCTTTAACATAGAAGGATTCAGGGTCTATTAGTGATAGACATTTATCAGCACTTTGGGCTCTGTAGTATTTATCTCACCAAAAGCATGAATTTACAGAGAGACACAAAGGGACAACTACTCAATGTGGAGACCAAAACTGTGGTCCCAGATCTACCGCTTGATCTTAATCACTGGCAGATCATTCACTTCTCCAGGCCTCTTTCCTTAGCTCTCTGGGCATAATGATATGATTGGCCTTGGTGTGCTGTCCCAGATACTATTGTTGCCCCACCTAGAGCACCTTCACTAGGCTGCTACACCTGTTCCCAGATGCTCTTGGTGTCAGCTAAGGGCTAGGCTTCCTGAATCCTTATCTCAGGTTCTGCTTCTGGGGAACCCAACCCAAGACACCTACCTTATAGCACTGCAAGAATCCAATAAGATTCTGCCTGTGAAAGACCTCTAAAAACTAAAGTATCGCTGAGTGTTTCTTGTACTCTTGACTGGGCTGTAAAAATCCCAGCTGTGACTTCTTGGCGGAAGGCCTGTGATGAAGGCAGATAAGACATCCAGGGAGGGCGGGGCTGTTGTCATGCACCCAAGGATGTGAGTCTAGGATTCTCATCTTTCCCCACCTAGAAGCCCACGATGGTGAGTAAACAATAAAAACGAGTTCACAAGAAGCTGAGTAATTTTTAGGTAAGGTTAGGTTGAAGAAGTTTTTCCATACGACAAGGATAAGAATTAGAGCTGCAAAGCATTCAGACCTTGGAACAGAAAAAGGTCATAGAAATTCCTGCCTTTGCTTCAGATGTAGGGTGTACAAAAGTCCATTGCCAACTACAGTTTTCTAAGTGGTACTAGTTTCAGCACATTTAAAAAATCCCTGGATACTTACTTCAATGTATAAGGGCCTTGCAGAGGAGGACCTGGGGGTGTGCGGTGGAGGGGAATGTCTCTGCATGTAGAAAATGAGGGGGAAATAGAAAGGGAAAGAGGGCTCTATGTCCCGCAGTCTGGAACACTGGCCATGTCCCCAGTTAATCATTGATGCCTCCGGCCCTGATGGCCACAGAGTTGGCACCACTGCAGGGGGCCAGAGTACTTGTTCATGGAATGCTAGGGACACCTTTGAAGTTAATGATTCATCTCCTCTCAGTCTCAGGGCTCTGCATCCCTTTCTTACACACTGACAGAAGGCTACCGGACATCTTTGGGAGGTGAAGCTGGCCCTGCCTAACAGGCTGGAGGAAACAATGATGATTCACAAATCCACTATAGGATCAAACTTTCCTACAGAAGGGGCTTCCATCTACAGGAAAGTTTCTTTCCTTATTTGTTTCCTGAAGATACGCTTTCACAGAGAAAATAATGCTTTACTCAGTTGTCTGATAGGGTATCTTTACTTTCAGGATAGGCTGCTACACCTGTTCCCAGATGCTCTTGGTGTCAGCTAAGGGCTAGGCTTCCTGAATCCTTATCTCAGGTTCTGCTTCTGGGGAACCCAACCCAAGACACCTACCTTATAGCACTGCAAGAATCCAATAAGATTCTGCCTGTGAAAGACCTCTAAAAACTAAAGTATCGCTGAGTGTTTCTTGTACTCTTGACTGGGCTGTAAAAATCCCAGCTGTGACTTCTTGGCGGAAGGCCTGTGATGAAGGCAGATAAGACATCCAGGGAGGGCGGGGCTGTTGTCATGCACCCAAGGATGTGAGTCTAGGATTCTCATCTTTCCCCACCTAGAAGCCCACGATGGTGAGTAAACAATAAAAACGAGTTCACAAGAAGCTGAGTAATTTTTAGGTAAGGTTAGGTTGAAGAAGTTTTTCCATACGACAAGGATAAGAATTAGAGCTGCAAAGCATTCAGACCTTGGAACAGAAAAAGGTCATAGAAATTCCTGCCTTTGCTTCAGATGTAGGGTGTACAAAAGTCCATTGCCAACTACAGTTTTCTAAGTGGTACTAGTTTCAGCACATTTAAAAAATCCCTGGATACTTACTTCAATGTATAAGGGCCTTGCAGAGGAGGACCTGGGGGTGTGCGGTGGAGGGGAATGTCTCTGCATGTAGAAAATGAGGGGGAAATAGAAAGGGAAAGAGGGCTCTATGTCCCGCAGTCTGGAACACTGGCCATGTCCCCAGTTAATCATTGATGCCTCCGGCCCTGATGGCCACAGAGTTGGCACCACTGCAGGGGGCCAGAGTACTTGTTCATGGAATGCTAGGGACACCTTTGAAGTTAATGATTCATCTCCTCTCAGTCTCAGGGCTCTGCATCCCTTTCTTACACACTGACAGAAGGCTACCGGACATCTTTGGGAGGTGAAGCTGGCCCTGCCTAACAGGCTGGAGGAAACAATGATGATTCACAAATCCACTATAGGATCAAACTTTCCTACAGAAGGGGCTTCCATCTACAGGAAAGTTTCTTTCCTTATTTGTTTCCTGAAGATACGCTTTCACAGAGAAAATAATGCTTTACTCAGTTGTCTGATAGGGTATCCTTGGCATGAAGCTTTGTGTCAGGATAGTGCCACAGATGACATGTCTTTTACATGAATATGTGGCATCTGCCACCTTCCAAAATGCATAATGTTTATTTGTGTACCACTTGTATTTCCATTTCTAGATTAAGTACCTTGAGAGGCTCCACAAGTTAGTAAATGATTGTGTTATACACACATTATGTACATGCCTGCTAAGTCGCTTCGGTCGTGTCTGACTGTGACTCTATGGACTGCAGCTCACCAGGCTCCTCTGTCCATGGAATGCTGCGGGCAAGCACACTGGAGTGGGTGGCTGAGCTCTCCCTCAGGGGATCTTCCCAACCCAGAGGCTGAACCTGCATCTCCTCCATTGCAAGCGACTTCTTCTCTACTGAGCCAGAGGGGAAGCCATATATTCATTGTAAGCACACGAATATGAAAAACACACACATGTTTTCAGTTAAGTTTTTTCTGTTTTACATAGATCAGGGGTGTTAGTTGCAGGAATATCAGAAAATGATAGTTAAGTAAAAGAAGAGAAACAACCCAGAGGCGATGGCTGTTAACAGTTTGTTTCCCATCCCAGTAAACATTATAATATGCATGTGGTCCCTTGAACCCCATCACCCTGAGATAGGATATATGTGCTTGGTGAGGCCACAATGCCCCAGGTGGGACGGCACACCACCTCCCCTCCCCCGCCTCCCTGTGCTGATCCTCTCGGACCTCCCTGGGTTGTGTGACGAGGGTTATTGGTTCCACTCACTGAAGGCCTTCTTTGGAAATGCAATTTGGGTCACCCAGTGAACTTTGGTTTTGCTTCATCGGTGCCCAGCTCTCTTGTCTTGAGAGAGCAAGAGCCTATGAAGGTTACTGCTGCCATCTGTTTGTAACACCAGTGGTTTCATTCTCAGGAGGTTTCTGTGATGTCCTCTGTGCATTTCCAGTGCTGAGTCCCCGATTCAGTGTCCCAGGCTCTGCACTGATGTGCCAGTCTGAGCCCTGCTCCTCCAAAGATGAGTCCATTCCGAAGGGCCACTGGAGTTTCAGGGGTTTCAAGCCCCTTGGGGAAATTTATCTGAAGCTCAAAGTGATTTCTTTTCTTTCATTTATTCATTTTTTCATCCATCTTTGTTCTTTTGGCCTTCTTTTCTTGGAATTTATCTCTCCCTGCATTTTCTCCCTCTTTGGGGAAATATCTTCTCCCTTAACAAGTTGCTGTGAGGCTCAGATCAGGTAACTATTTAGAAACGCACTTAACACTCAGTATTCAACCAATGTTAGCTGCTTTACGGTTCATAGAGAAAGGGTGGTCTTGGGCATCATTGCCTGGTAGATGCATTAAGCAAGGCACATATGAAGGTATACCTTTCCTAGTAGCCACATTTAAAACTACAAAGAAACAAGTGAAATTAGTTTGAACAATATATTTTAGGTAACCCAATATGTCAACGTGACTATCTTTTCAATACCTAATCAGTGTTTCTGAATTATCTAGGTAGTTTACATTTTCTTTTCATCTTAACTCTTCAAAGCCCCAGGGATAATTGACTTTTACCGTGTGACGCAGGATCAGCCATGTTTCAAGTGCCCAGTTGTAATGTGTGGCTAGTGGCTGCTGTACTGGACAGCTCCAATCTAGAACCTTGCTACCCAAGGGGAGCTCTAGGAGCCAGCAGCCTCACGATCGTCTGAGAGCTTGTTTGAACTGCAGAATCACGGCCCACCCCAGACCTATGGAAACAGAATCTGCATGTTTCTTTCATATGCATTTGTTGCATGTTAGAGCGGGGAAGCACTGGTCTAGAATCCCCATGCTCAGGCCCCACTCTCTGGGGTTCTGATTTAATTGGTCTGAGGTTGGGCTTGGGTACCAGTATTGCTTTCAGGCTCCCCCTGGTGATTCTAATCAAGCAACCCAGGCTTGAGAGTTGCCCAGGGTGCAGGCGCAGGAGGGGTGGGGGTCTTTCAAGTCAGGAAGCCTGACTCGGCCACTTGCTACCTTCAAGACCTCGAGAAATCTCCCAGAACTCTGCATCTCAATTTCATCATTTCGAAAATGGAGGTGAAAATAGTGTTTGTCTCAAGGGCTGTTATGAGGATTAAGTGAGTTAATACATGCAAAGCACCCAGAACAATGCCTGACACATAGAAAGTACTCCTTATGTACAAGCTTTCACCGTTTCTTCTTTTCCTTGAAGGTCCGGGGTTACCCAGAGCCCCAAGTGACGTGGTACAGAAACGGGCAACCCATCACCGGTGGGGGCCGCTTCCTGCTGGACTGTGGTACAAGGGGGACCTTCAGCCTTGTGATTCATGCTGTGTGTGAGGAGGACAAGGGAAAGTACACCTGTGAAGCCACCAATGGCAGTGGTGCCCGCCAGGTGACAGTGGAGCTGACGGTAGAAGGTGAGTCTGACAGGTGGAAGTCCTGGGGAGAGAAGTGCCGTTGGATTCCCCAAGGCCCACCACTCCTGCTTCAGCCCTCTCTCAGAAAAAGAACCCTCAAGAGAAAACATCCCCATCCCTGAACTCAGGACCTGTTAGTCTGGTGGGGAAACGTGGTCCCTGGAGCAAGGCAGGCGTTCAGGAGACAATGTCAGACTACGAATCACCTCATTCCCCTGCTCCAGCCTTCCCTTCACATCCTCTCATGCTGAGACTGAGGCCAGACTCCTCCTCATGGGCTTACAAGGCCCAGCCCGCTCCTGCCTGGCTCTCCAGACCCATCGCCTACCGCTCCTCCACTGTGGTCCCCGCTCACTCCACTGGGGCCACACTGGCCATCTGCGCGTCCTTGAGTAGAGCCTCAGGGCCTTCACCCGCAGTTCCCTGTGTGAAGAGGAGCTCTTTCCTCAGCCCTGCTCCTGACTCGGCCTCTCATGTCCTTTGGATCACTACTCGGGCTTCCCCTCTTTAGAGAACCCTCTCTGACACCCCCTTCCCTGGCCTCTCCGTCCTCTCACTTCACCCCAACGTTTCTTTCTAGGACCATCACTGTCTCCCATTTCATTACTTCCTCCACCTCACCCTACCCTCTAGCTGGAAGCTCTGGGAGAAGAGGGGTTGTTATCTTGTTGACTGCTGTATCTCCAGCATCTAGAAAACTTCCTGGCACGTGATACTGAACTATTTAGAGAATGAACAATGTTTATTATCAGCAGTATAAAGCAATACATGCCCATCATAAAAAACCTTGTAAAACTCAGAAAAATATATAGGAGATAAACATACCAGCTTGTTAACACTGATGATTTTGTTTTTCTTTTCCTTTGTACTTAAACGAATTTTTAAAATTCACTTTAAAAGTTCCAGGAAAACATTTGACCACAAGTGAAATTGTTCCTTGGCTGCTGGTATATCTCCCATAGGCCGAAGACACTCGACTGGTGAGAATATTTCCAATTCAGGCCACTGCCTGCTACTTAATGGCTGCCATCTAAAAGGACATGGGCTTCATCAGACCCTTAGAAGTATGGCAAGGGTCCCTCCTTCTAGGCCTTTCTAAGGGCTTATAAACCGGAGGGTCACACTCACTGTCTGTCTCTCACAAAACAGTCCTCCCAACCCTGTTTCCAGGGGACACTATGTGCCAGAGAAGGTCCCAGCAGCGGGTGAGGTGTTCCTGGGCCAGTGTTTTTCCTGTTTGTTTGCTTCTGAAAGGACAGGCTGTTTCACAGAACAGGATATGCATAGTTTGGATGCTTTGCTTTCCCCAAATTCTTTTAACTTATTGACTCATTCCTTTTAATGGCTCTCAAGTTCCTGTGGGCTGGGGTATTCCACAGGGCAAGTGGTCCCTGGTCAGTCTCTGTAGGGCCTTCATCTCAGTTGGTTCTGGCCCTGTGCTTTCCCCTATGTTACGTACCTTTCATGCCCAAACTTGAGTTGAGGGCCACAAATAAAAATGACTTTATCCCCTGGTGCTAGTCAGACCAGGCTGTCATAACAAAATACCACAGACTGCATGCTTTAAATAACAGAAATTAATTTTCTCACAGTTCTGGAAGTTCAGGATCAGGGTCCAGCAGGATTTGGTTTCTGGTGAAGGCTCTCTTTCTGGCTAGCCACCTTTCTGCTGTGTCCTCTCATGTGAAGAGAACTCTGGGGTCTCTTGCTCTTCTTAAAGGACACCACCCCTATTAGATTAGCTGTGTGTGTCACGTGTGCACACTCACTCCTGTCTGACTCTTTGTGACCCCATGGATTGTAGTCCACCAGGCTCCTCTGTCCATGAAATTCTCCAGGTAAGAATACTGGAGTGGGTTGCCACTTCCTCCTCCTGGGCATCTTCCTGATCAGGAATAAAACCCTTAGCTCTTGTGTCTGTCTCCTGCATTGGCAGGTGGATTCTTTGCCACTGGGCCACCTAGGAAGGCCTATTGGATTAGGGCCCACCCTTATGACCCCATTGCACTTTCGTCACCTCTTCAAAAGCCCTGTCTCCAAATACAGTCACATGGGGTGAGGGGGCTTAGGGTTTCAGTATATGAGTTTGGGTGCAGACACAGAAATGTTTAACCCATTTTTTCATACCTTAATGGCTGCCATCTAAAAGGACATGGGCTTCATCAGACCCTTAGAAGTATGGCAAGGGTCCCTCCTTCTAGGCCTTTCTAAGGGCTTATAAACCGGAGGGTCACACTCACTGTCTGTCTCTCACAAAACAGTCCTCCCAACCCTGTTTCCAGGGGACACTATGTGCCAGAGAAGGTCCCAGCAGCGGGTGAGGTGTTCCTGGGCCAGTGTTTTTCCTGTTTGTTTGCTTCTGAAAGGACAGGCTGTTTCACAGAACAGGATATGCATAGTTTGGATGCTTTGCTTTCCCCAAATTCTTTTAACTTATTGACTCATTCCTTTTAATGGCTCTCAAGTTCCTGTGGGCTGGGGTATTCCACAGGGCAAGTGGTCCCTGGTCAGTCTCTGTAGGGCCTTCATCTCAGTTGGTTCTGGCCCTGTGCTTTCCCCTATGTTACGTACCTTTCATGCCCAAACTTGAGTTGAGGGCCACAAATAAAAATGACTTTATCCCCTGGTGCTAGTCAGACCAGGCTGTCATAACAAAATACCACAGACTGCATGCTTTAAATAACAGAAATTAATTTTCTCACAGTTCTGGAAGTTCAGGATCAGGGTCCAGCAGGATTTGGTTTCTGGTGAAGGCTCTCTTTCTGGCTAGCCACCTTTCTGCTGTGTCCTCTCATGTGAAGAGAACTCTGGGGTCTCTTGCTCTTCTTAAAGGACACCACCCCTATTAGATTAGCTGTGTGTGTCACGTGTGCACACTCACTCCTGTCTGACTCTTTGTGACCCCATGGATTGTAGTCCACCAGGCTCCTCTGTCCATGAAATTCTCCAGGTAAGAATACTGGAGTGGGTTGCCACTTCCTCCTCCTGGGCATCTTCCTGATCAGGAATAAAACCCTTAGCTCTTGTGTCTGTCTCCTGCATTGGCAGGTGGATTCTTTGCCACTGGGCCACCTAGGAAGGCCTATTGGATTAGGGCCCACCCTTATGACCCCATTGCACTTTCGTCACCTCTTCAAAAGCCCTGTCTCCAAATACAGTCACATGGGGTGAGGGGGGAAGGCTTAGGGTTTCAGTATATGAGTTTGGGTGCAGACACAGAAATGTAATTTATAACATTCCTTTTCTGATTTTCTATTTGGAGCTGGGGAAACAAGGAATCAGAGGTCCAAGGTTCTGATCCCAACTTTTGGCAGTAAACGTGTGACTTTAAACTCTGCATCTCTTTCTGCAGAATAAGGGTTTGTCTTCACTGGCTAACCCTTGTTTTCTGTGATCCATTTTAAAGGAACAGAGCTGGTAGGAGTGTAATGTGTGTTCTGTCATGTCTTACTCTTGTGCGAACCCATGAACTGTAGCCTGCCAGGCTCCTCTGTCCATGGGATTCTCCAGGCAAGAATACTAGAGAGGGTTGCCATTTCCTTCTCCAGGCGATCTTCCCAACGCAGACATTGAACTAGTGCCTCTTATGTCTCCTGTAGTAGCAAGTGTATTCTTTACCACTAGCGCCATCTGGGGAGCTATATAAAACCCAGATCATATGAAACCTTTCTTTCAATTTCCATCAGTGAGGACATTAGATCTGGTATCTCAACTGAGCAGTTTTATTAGGTCGTGGTACTTGGGAAGGGGAAAGAAAAGCAGGCAGACGAGCTGTAGCAGAATGGGAGAACCTTAAAGCTCTTGACCCTCCCCCCTCCTCTTTGGTTTTAATTTAGGGAGACCATTGAAGATATTTTATTCCTTCTAACCCTAGGACATAGAAAATAACCTAAAGGCTCCAGCCCCTTTAAATGCGAATGGCCCTAACTATGTAGTAACTAATCTTTTCAAACCTTATTTCCTTTTCTGGAAACAGATGCTTATGGCCCCATGGACTGTGTAAGGATCAAGGTAGCACTAGCTAAGAGGATACACACAGTAAATGGTAGCTTTGTGATTCAAACCTGGCATTAACATCCTAAGAACTACTCACAGAGGAGCATCCTTGCATGGAGAGTAGAGGAGAAAGCTTTCTTCTCTGACTTCCTTTGGCAACCAGGGCCAAGTAACATGCAGTGTCCTCCATAAGGGCAAGCATACTCATGACAGAATCATTCATGACCTTGTGTGGCTGGATGCAGCCTTAGGCTGAGTCCTGGAAAGGCTCTGTGTAGCCATCCCTGATGCTCACCCACCTCTAGAGGACTGGTCACAGAGGCTTGGTGCGGAGCAGGGGAGAGACATGGTGCCGCCCTCTGGGAGCTCCTCTCTGAGGGAGGGGTGCTAGCCTCACACTGTCCAGAGAAAATACAGTTGATCCTTGAATAGTTTTGGTTTGAAATCTACAGATCCCCCTCTACAGGCTTTTTTTTTCCAGTAATAAACACTACAGTAGTACATGATCTAAGGTTGGTTGAATCTGTGTTGTGGAATTGAAGATATCTAGAAACCACACGGGTATGGAGGGCTGACTATAAGTTATACGTGAATTTTCTGCTGGGGGGGAGGGTAGACAGCCATAATCCCCATGCTATTAAAGGTTCAACTATATAATACTGGGAGATCTCACGGACAGAGGAACCTGGCGGGCTACAGTCCATAGGGTCGCAAAGAGTCAGACATGACTGAAGCGACTTAGCACATATGTAATGTGGGCCACATTAATGGCTTAAGGAATCTTAAGTTTTCTAGTAGTCACATTTTTTAAGTTAAATCAATTTTAATACAATAATATACTAATACAATATATTCAAGATATTATTGTTTCAACATATAATCAGTGTAAAAATTATTGCTAAGCTATTTTGTGTTCTTCAACATTTGCAGCATATTTTGCACAGTAGCACATCTTAATTCAGACCAGCCATATTTCAAGAACTTAGTAACTATAGGTGGCTGACGCCTACCATACTGGACAGCACAGCACTAGAAAATCCCATGTGAATGGGGATCAACAAGGCTTACATGGAGCAAAGAGAAGCCCACATGTATGAACAAGGTGGTGGGTGGTCCTGGGCAGACATTCCACAGCGTGAACCTGGGGCATGGGGTGGAGTGGGGGTTGGAGCTGAAATGAAAGCTATACCCCTCATCCTACTGTCTGACTCTGAGAAGGCCCTTTGTGTCTCAGAGACCAGAGAGTCACTTAAGTCATTTCAAGAAAAAGAGGGTTAAATTTAAGGACATGAGCCCAGGAACCCAGAGAAAGCCAAACTGGCCTGCTCAGAGGTGATCCAGACCTCAGGGCAGCTGGTACTCACCATTAGACATATTTAATACAAATGCAAGGGCACCCAGATGACCTGGGGAATCTTGTGAAAATGAAGATTCTGGCTCCCTAGGCCTGGAGTGTGACCCAGGTGCCTGAAGTTCTAACCAGCCCCCGGTGCTGTCCATGCAACCAGTCCACAAGTCACACTTTGAGTAGCAGGGAAGGATTCCATTACAGATGTGATACGTGTATCCTAGTCCGAGTGATTCTCAAGGGTGAGCACGCATCAGAATCACCTGGAGTGTTTCTGAAACCACTGACTGCTAGCTCTGCCCCAGGGTTTCTGTGTTAGTAGCTGTGGGATGGGCTTAAGAGTTCTCATTTCTGCAAGTTTTCTAGTGGTGTGAAGATTGATGACACACTGGGTCTAATACTTTGAGAGCCAGTGGGCTAGCACCTACACCTACTGTGTTAGAATTCTCCAGAGAAATAGAACAGATTGTGTGTGTGTGTGTGTGTGTGTGTGTGTGTGTAAAGAGATTCATTACAGGGAATTGCCTGTCATGATTATGGCTGACAAGTCCCAAGATCTTCAGTCAGCAAGCTGGAGTCACAGGAGACCTGATGGTGTCATTCCTGTCCAAATTCTGAAGCCTAAACCCAGGAAGAGTTGAGCTAAGCTATTTTGTGTTCTTCAACATTTGCAGCATATTTTGCACAGTAGCACATCTTAATTCAGACCAGCCATATTTCAAGAACTTAGTAACTATAGGTGGCTGACGCCTACCATACTGGACAGCACAGCACTAGAAAATCCCATGTGAATGGGGATCAACAAGGCTTACATGGAGCAAAGAGAAGCCCACATGTATGAACAAGGTGGTGGGTGGTCCTGGGCAGACATTCCACAGCGTGAACCTGGGGCATGGGGTGGAGTGGGGGTTGGAGCTGAAATGAAAGCTATACCCCTCATCCTACTGTCTGACTCTGAGAAGGCCCTTTGTGTCTCAGAGACCAGAGAGTCACTTAAGTCATTTCAAGAAAAAGAGGGTTAAATTTAAGGACATGAGCCCAGGAACCCAGAGAAAGCCAAACTGGCCTGCTCAGAGGTGATCCAGACCTCAGGGCAGCTGGTACTCACCATTAGACATATTTAATACAAATGCAAGGGCACCCAGATGACCTGGGGAATCTTGTGAAAATGAAGATTCTGGCTCCCTAGGCCTGGAGTGTGACCCAGGTGCCTGAAGTTCTAACCAGCCCCCGGTGCTGTCCATGCAACCAGTCCACAAGTCACACTTTGAGTAGCAGGGAAGGATTCCATTACAGATGTGATACGTGTATCCTAGTCCGAGTGATTCTCAAGGGTGAGCACGCATCAGAATCACCTGGAGTGTTTCTGAAACCACTGACTGCTAGCTCTGCCCCAGGGTTTCTGTGTTAGTAGCTGTGGGATGGGCTTAAGAGTTCTCATTTCTGCAAGTTTTCTAGTGGTGTGAAGATTGATGACACACTGGGTCTAATACTTTGAGAGCCAGTGGGCTAGCACCTACACCTACTGTGTTAGAATTCTCCAGAGAAATAGAACAGATTGTGTGTGTGTGTGTGTGTGTGTGTGTGTGTGTGTAAAGAGATTCATTACAGGGAATTGCCTGTCATGATTATGGCTGACAAGTCCCAAGATCTTCAGTCAGCAAGCTGGAGTCACAGGAGACCTGATGGTGTCATTCCTGTCCAAATTCTGAAGCCTAAACCCAGGAAGAGTTGATGATTCAGTCAGAGAAAAACCCTGATGTCCCAGCTCAAAGGGGGTCAGCCAGGGGGAATTCCCCCTTGTTTGGGAGAGGGACAGCCTTTTCTTTCCATTCAGATCTTCAACTGGGTGAAGCCCACCCAGGTTAGGGAGGGCAATCTGCCTTAGTCTACTGATCTCAATGTTCATCTCATTCAAAACCACCCTCACAGAGACACCCAGAATGTTTGACAAATATTTAAACACCCTGTGGCTCAGTCAAATTGACACATAAAATTAATCATCATGCCTATAATATTCCTGAATTAATTCATGGAATCTGATTGACACATCTCCCCTTTTTGAGTTGTCTATCTTCCCTGGTAGCTTAGCTGGTAAAGAATCCACCTGCAGTGCAGGAGATCACGGTTCAATTCCTAGGTCAGGAAGATCTCCTGGAGAAGGGATAGGCTACCCACTCTGGAATTCTTGGGCTTCCTTGGTGGTTCAGATGGTAAAGAATCTGCCTGCAATGCGGGAGACCTGGGTTTGATCCATGGATTGAGAAGACCCACTGGAGGAGGGCATGACAACCCACTCCAATATTTTTGCCTGGAGAATCCCCATGGAGAGAGGAGCCTCGTGGGCTGCAGTCCATGGGGTCACAAGGAGTCAGACATGACTGAGCACATACTGGGAATATTAACTAAGTAACTCTGAGAGGTTGCTAGAGATAGCAGTGGTATATGAGATGAGCTGAAAAGGCAGAATGGGGACATGTGCACAAGTTGTGAGAAAGCAGCAACAAAGCCTAGAAAAGCTGTGTGGAGAGCCAGCTACAATACAGCCATACCTAACTGGCATTGAGGCCTCACCCCACATTGTGGTGGGCATGGTTGGGATGGGCCATCCTAGGACAGGTGCCACCACTGGTGCTGTCTGTGGTGATACAGGGTAGGGTAAGGAGGATCAGACATGGCTGCCAAGTGACTGCCCTTTTGCAGGCCCATGGTGACAACTAGTGTCATTAGTGTGACCACTTAGGCCAGTGTGTCGTGGGCACCGTGTTGGAGCTTACTCTGATTACTATTCTCACTAGTTCTCACTAAGAGACACTTATGTTAAATAACTCAGAGACTTTTTCAAAAACATGGCATAGTCCCCTCAGAGTCGTGAGTCTCGGACTTCGACAATAAAGTGTCGTGGTCTCGAGTATTGTCAAACCAAGAGTGGGTTTATTCATCATAAAACATATAATAATCAGAATCAGGATTCCATTAATCAAGATTCAAATAAAGGCAAGCACAAATAATCAGAACTCAATTAAGTAAAGTCAGAACTCAATCAAATGCAAACAGATGTTCTTACCCTAGAGCTGGAGAGTCTCGACCTCGCATTGGACGCCCATCTCCGTGAGCGAGCCTCCCGCACAATCTTCCTTCACCCTTTTATATTTTTTTCAACTAGAAATCTCAAGTTAATTAATAATCATAAAGAAGCTTTTTGTTTCTCTAGAGATGTAAAGGAGGTCATCATTGGAGCCCTTTGCTCCTCCACCAACACCTTTGTTCTCCAGGGGAAACATTTGTTTATAGAAAAAACATTCTTACAATTCTTAATCTACGAAGGGAACTAGAGTTGTAAAAAGCGTGTCACATTAGTATTGTAAAGGGTCAAGAGGAAGAGATTTTGAACTCTGCATTTAGCACTTCTATCGATATTTGCTAAAGGTAATAGTTTAAAACTGCTAATCTTATGAGTGGGGCTATTCCGGCCCAAGCTATTATCAGTAACTAGCTACATATTCATCCTCGGAGGAGGTTTCAGAGAAGCGAGGCTTGTAGGCAGCACCAATCGTTAGTGTGAGGAGACAATTGTCTGTTCAGCCCAGATATCTTTTTTTTAATCTTTCCTGTGAGAAGTGAACATGCCTTTACTTGCCCATGACAAGTGTGCCTGCTCTGCCAATGTAATTAGAAATAGAGCCTCCTTTGACTTTCAGAAGAGTCCCAGTTTGGATAATAAATTACATGGCCACCCTAGCCGTGATCAACATATCTGCATGCTGAGCAGTGAGTAAAGCTTTACATGTGATGTTCAGAAATGAAGGCTTATTCTAGGGGAAGAGGAGTAGCAAGGGAGGGATAGTCTCAGAGGAAGTGGATAAGGTTTATTTTCATCTCTGAAAGACTTCAAGCCATAAATGACTCTGCATAAGAATGCAATGAGCTGGGCTTCCCTGGTGGTCCAGTGGGTAAGGACACCGCCTTGCAGTGCAAGGGGCGCCGGTTGCATCCCTGGCCTGGGAAGATCCCACGTGCTGCGGAATGGCTGGACTGATGTGTCCAATTACTGAGCCGGAGCTCTGGAGCGCACGCGCCCAGAGCCGGTGCTCTGCGACAACAGAGGCCACTGCGATGGGAGGCCCACACAGGCCAAAGAACAAAGATGGATGAAAATAGACAAATGAAAGACCAATAGAAGTGGCCCGCCTGCTCCCCTCCCTCCCCACCCCACCCCCTCAAAATAAATAAATAAATAAATCTTAAAAAGAAAAAAAAAAGAATGCAATGAGCAGTTGAAAAGATAACTTAAAAAATAGTGGATATGTATTTTCTGGAGAATAGATATGGCCAGGAACTGTGCTCTGCAACAAGAGAAGCCACTGCAACTAGTGAAAGCCCACGCGCAGCAATGAAGACCCAGCACAGCCAAACATAAATAAATAAATTTTAAATAAGTAAATAGATGGGAGAGGAGGCAAAGACCTGTTTTCTTCCCTCCTTTCTGGCTCCAGCCTTGACAGTCACTGGTTTCTTCTGTATTAAGTACCCTGTCCTTCATGCACATTCCTCCTCTTCCACCTCCATCTCTGTGGGATTCTTCCCCCAGCTCCTTCCCCTGCAGGTCACGTGTTCTGAGGCTGTCTCTTTTGTCTCTGTCTAAAAGCAAAGGCATGTCCCTCATCCTGGAATGTCTCCCAGGAGTACATCCCTCTATCCATGGCCTTGTGCACCGCTCTGTTCCTCTCTGTGTCAGGCCCATTTCAGACAGGGTCCCTGCCCTCTTGGAGTTTACTTTTTGCTGGGAAAGAGACTATAAATAGATGATAAGTATAACTTATAGTTGTAAAAATCGGAAAGACACGACGGACTGCAAGCTGTTAGAGAAGGTGTTTATTTGGGAAGAGTTCCCAGGCGAGATCCACAGGTCCGAGAGATGGGCCGGGGAAATCAGGCCCCGGAGATGGGATGAGGAGGTTTTATTGGGGAGGAAAAGGAGAGAAAAAAAGGGGGAGGTGGATTCTTCAGAGCAGGTGCAGAAACAAAGTCTTTGTTTGAGTTTAAGCGGGAAATTCAGTGATGAGTCTGTTATCTTTGAGGTGTCTGTGGGCATGGGGGTGTGAAGCTTTTGTCACATTCCAGACGTGGTAAAGAATCTTTTTGGCCAGGGCAATCTGCATATCCTTTATGGCCAGGGCAGTCGGCATATGGCATATCGCAGGTCTTAAGAGGCTCCCAGGTGCCAGCAGACTAGCAACTGGCCCTTTGATGACTCTTTAGAGCCGGGGAGTCTCCGACTGCGGTATTAACCCTTTAATAGCCCACCAACCTAACAATAGTAGAATTAAGTACTCCCTGATCGTGTGTGAGAAAGAGCGCCAGGTGGCAGGCTACCTACAATGTGGCAGCCGAAGGGAGAGTGAGCCCATGTCGTGGAATTGGTGGGAGAAGAGTGGCCTTGGTGACCACCAGCCCAGCTATGCTGGTGCTGCTGACCGCGGCCATTATCTGGTGACTTTTGAATTTGTAGGAAATGCTTTTATGCCATTTGTTTTGCTACTACCCTTTTCTGGGGACTGATTTATCAGATCCCTTTCATTTTCACATTGAGTTAGGTGGATGACAATGTGTATTTGGAGCCTGTGTCTGTTTACAGTGGCTGAGTTTGAAGTCAGGGTATTCCTCAAGAACATCTGTTGTGATTCTTGTTGGGTTGTTCTCTTCTTTCATGCTATCTTCTTTAACCTAAATTTCCTGTCTTCTTGAAGACCTGTAATTCTATTTCCCATTTTACTCTTTATAAATTCTTTCAGTCCATAATGCTCCCTGATCACTCTGTTTTTTGTAGAGGTATATGCACTACTTTTCTCTTATCCAGTCAGAATATTCCAGTGCTCTGAGTTTTTGTCCTTTTCTATCTCATCAAAGTGAAAAATGTAAATGTGGTGAAGAGGAAGGTATTCCTTCTGCTCCAGCAGCCTCACTGTGAAACAGTGGTGTGTCAAGGCTGCCGTGGCCAAGCTTTCCCTGTATGGAAGAGTTGGATGACGACTTGGTCTCATTGAGAGATGGGCCGGAAATCAGGCCCCGGAGATGGGATGAGGAGGTTTTATTGGGGAGGAAAAGGAGAGAAAAAAAGGGGGAGGTGGATTCTTCAGAGCAGGTGCAGAAACAAAGTCTTTGTTTGAGTTTAAGCGGGAAATTCAGTGATGAGTCTGTTATCTTTGAGGTGTCTGTGGGCATGGGGGTGTGAAGCTTTTGTCACATTCCAGACGTGGTAAAGAATCTTTTTGGCCAGGGCAATCTGCATATCCTTTATGGCCAGGGCAGTCGGCATATGGCATATCGCAGGTCTTAAGAGGCTCCCAGGTGCCAGCAGACTAGCAACTGGCCCTTTGATGACTCTTTAGAGCCGGGGAGTCTCCGACTGCGGTATTAACCCTTTAATAGCCCACCAACCTAACAATAGTAGAATTAAGTACTCCCTGATCGTGTGTGAGAAAGAGCGCCAGGTGGCAGGCTACCTACAATGTGGCAGCCGAAGGGAGAGTGAGCCCATGTCGTGGAATTGGTGGGAGAAGAGTGGCCTTGGTGACCACCAGCCCAGCTATGCTGGTGCTGCTGACCGCGGCCATTATCTGGTGACTTTTGAATTTGTAGGAAATGCTTTTATGCCATTTGTTTTGCTACTACCCTTTTCTGGGGACTGATTTATCAGATCCCTTTCATTTTCACATTGAGTTAGGTGGATGACAATGTGTATTTGGAGCCTGTGTCTGTTTACAGTGGCTGAGTTTGAAGTCAGGGTATTCCTCAAGAACATCTGTTGTGATTCTTGTTGGGTTGTTCTCTTCTTTCATGCTATCTTCTTTAACCTAAATTTCCTGTCTTCTTGAAGACCTGTAATTCTATTTCCCATTTTTACTCTTTATAAATTCTTTCAGTCCATAATGCTCCCTGATCACTCTGTTTTTTTGTAGAGGTATATGCACTACTTTTTCTCTTATCCAGTCAGAATATTCCAGTGCTCTGAGTTTTTGTCCTTTTCTATCTCATCAAAGTGAAAAATGTAAATGTGGTGAAGAGGAAGGTATTCCTTCTGCTCCAGCAGCCTCACTGTGAAACAGTGGTGTGTCAAGGCTGCCGTGGCCAAGCTTTCCCGTATTTGCTGTATGGAAGAGTTGGATGACGACTTGGTCTCATTCTGGTCTTGAAGGATGACTTCCCAATCCTCTTCTCTCTTCCCTCGGTTGTTTTACCTTCCAGTTTGCATCTAAAATATATGCCAGCACTGATAGGGACAGAGTAGAATAGGTAGGTGGTTGTAGAGTCCTAGTAGGGGACGGTAGGGAGACACCTGAGAAAGGTTGGGAGGCCAGTGAGTTGACGATAACTCAGGAGAGCTGCTCCTTGTTCAGTAAAGCAGACTCGACTGGGTATAAACAGCTGACGAGGTAGGAGCTGGCGAAGGAGCAACCAATGATGTATGTCCTGCATCTGCATCTACTTGAGGGGGGCGGTCTTCTACCATCCTGTACATATATTGCTGCCCACTCAATTGAGGAGAGCAGAGCAGAACTTTCCTGCCTGCCTGCTTGCACCTCTTACAAGTACCCTATCCTAATAAATCCTCCTCTTGCCTATCACTCTGCCTCTTGCTGAATTCCTTCTGCGTTGAGGCACAAAGGACCTGAGCCTCAGAGGGTCCAGACGTTGGGTGAGTGCAGGATTAAGTCCTGGCCACGTGCTTCAAGTCCCAGACAGAGTTTTGGCCGGGATTGAGTCCTGACTACGTGGATTCACATCCCAAGCAGGGTTTTGGCTGGGGTTAAGCCTTAGCCATGTGGGTTCGAGTCCCAAACCGGTTTTGGCTAGATTCAAGCCCCAGTCACGTGGATTCAAGTCCCAAACAGGGTTTTGGCTGGAATTCAAGCTCCAGCTACTTGGGTTCAAGTCCCAAGCAGGGTTCGATCAGGTCTGGGCCCTGGGTTTAAGTCTCAAATCGAGGTAAAACCCTTTCAGCACCATTGACTTGCCCAGTTTTTACCTTTGGTGATACCATGTTTTCTCTCCATCTCTTCCTCCTCCATTTGGTTCTCCCATCTCTATCCCCCATCCTTTCCCAGCTGCTGGTAGGCCTAGCCTCTTCTTCCTTCATCAGACTTTATTGCCTATGCTGACTTTGTGCTCTTGTCTAAGAGCAACAAAACTTGGTTATTGCTCTCAAGAGACTGACTTTATTGACCTCGTATTTCATTGTTATGTTATGATTAAGCAACAACACCAGGATGCATTTAGGAAGTGCTGACCTTGTGTGGTGCCACGTGGAAGACAGCGTACTTTGTCAGATCCTTTCAGCAAGAACCTGGTTGGTCAGATAAGACCCAGACATGTTAAAAAGCTAAGTAAAAACACAACCCCAGTCATAAGGCAGTGTCAGTTTATCTGCCAAATGCTTGACACAGCAGCTCGGTAAGCTCAGAGGAGGACAAGACATCTGGAGGCTGAAATGGTCTGTGAGGTCTTCCTGGTGGAGGGAGGACTTGGCTAGTTCTGGGAGAATGGGTCAGATGGAAGTCGTTTGGCTGGCAGAGTATGATTCTTATAATGGGACTGGGAGGTCAGTGGGGAGAATTAGGGCCTGGGGTGGAGAGTGGAGCAGGAGCAGAGATGGTGGGAAGTAAAGCTGAAGGACAGATTGGGAGGAGACCTGGAGCATGAGGCCAGACAGTTTGTAGAGTCCTATCCAGTCCAGAGTATGAGTGGACAATTCTACCCTTCATCATTGCTTTTCCGTTTCCATACCATGTAGCTCTCCGGGTGAACTGCTCTCCTTAGCCATAACTAGAGGGGCATGCTATGTGCTTATTTCTGCTTCATAAATCTTTTAAAACTTATTTTTATTTTTCTGAATGCATGGGTTTCTGCCACACATGATCACAGAATTTTCACATGTTCCATCAGTGTTTGATACACCATCATTTTGCGTGATCCCCAACAAATAAAATGGGTTGCTTATTAGTACAATGAATTTCTCCAAACCATGCTTATAATAACCTTCCCATACACTACACTTTCCCATTGGGTGGCTTCTGATCAGACAGTTATACAGCAGCCACAGCCATATGTCTCTCACAGCATCAGACCCACAAATGCAAGCTGCTCAAACCAGAGGTAGATTTCTCTTTATTTCTTTTCCAATAAATTGACACAAAATCAGTCTTTCCCAGCTGCTGGTAGGCCTAGCCTCTTCTTCCTTCATCAGACTTTATTGCCTATGCTGACTTTGTGCTCTTGTCTAAGAGCAACAAAACTTGGTTATTGCTCTCAAGAGACTGACTTTATTGACCTCGTATTTCATTGTTATGTTATGATTAAGCAACAACACCAGGATGCATTTAGGAAGTGCTGACCTTGTGTGGTGCCACGTGGAAGACAGCGTACTTTGTCAGATCCTTTCAGCAAGAACCTGGTTGGTCAGATAAGACCCAGACATGTTAAAAAGCTAAGTAAAAACACAACCCCAGTCATAAGGCAGTGTCAGTTTATCTGCCAAATGCTTGACACAGCAGCTCGGTAAGCTCAGAGGAGGACAAGACATCTGGAGGCTGAAATGGTCTGTGAGGTCTTCCTGGTGGAGGGAGGACTTGGCTAGTTCTGGGAGAATGGGTCAGATGGAAGTCGTTTGGCTGGCAGAGTATGATTCTTATAATGGGACTGGGAGGTCAGTGGGGAGAATTAGGGCCTGGGGTGGAGAGTGGAGCAGGAGCAGAGATGGTGGGAAGTAAAGCTGAAGGACAGATTGGGAGGAGACCTGGAGCATGAGGCCAGACAGTTTGTAGAGTCCTATCCAGTCCAGAGTATGAGTGGACAATTCTACCCTTCATCATTGCTTTTCCGTTTCCATACCATGTAGCTCTCCGGGTGAACTGCTCTCCTTAGCCATAACTAGAGGGGCATGCTATGTGCTTATTTCTGCTTCATAAATCTTTTAAAACTTATTTTTATTTTTCTGAATGCATGGGTTTCTGCCACACATGATCACAGAATTTTCACATGTTCCATCAGTGTTTGATACACCATCATTTTGCGTGATCCCCAACAAATAAAATGGGTTGCTTATTAGTACAATGAATTTCTCCAAACCATGCTTATAATAACCTTCCCATACACTACACTTTCCCATTGGGTGGCTTCTGATCAGACAGTTATACAGCAGCCACAGCCATATGTCTCTCACAGCATCAGACCCACAAATGCAAGCTGCTCAAACCAGAGGTAGATTTCTCTTTATTTCTTTTCCAATAAATTGACACAAAATCAGTCTTTATGACTTAAGTGCTAAAGGGAATGCCTGCGACTTGGCTTGGTATTTGGAGGGGAATCTCAGTGGGAAGTAACTCCTGAGAAGGGAGCTGCCATGCCTGGGAGTCTTGGGCTCAGAAAGAAGACTCTAAAAGAAATATTTAATAGCATCTCTATTTGATAGAGACTCTACCTAATAAATCCTCTCTGCAGGGGATCCAAATTCTAATTCAGAGTACTTATTTAAGACAACTAAGAGATCACTGGGCAATTTATTGAACTACTCCCCCTCCAAAACAAAACTTCATATCACTGCTCCTTCAAACTCATTGGGTAGGATATGAGCACCTTATCCATCAGTGACTGGGAAGTAGATTGTCTTCTAAGTGATGGATATTTTCTCTCAGCCCCTTGAGGAAGAGTTGGTTCTTTAGTGCATCAATTCCTGGGAACCCAAACAGAACGCCTGACATGTCTACTTGATGCCCTGGGGTGACCTCCTTAGCCTCTATGGAAAGGTGAACAGTTGATCCTTGACCAACACAGGTTTCAACTATGTGGGTCCACTTATACGTGGATTTTTTCCAATAAATTCTGTCTGTATTTTCATTCAATTAAGTGTGGGGAAAAGTTTGTCTTTGATGAGAGATCACAATAAGCAAATCCAAATAACTAGAGTTTGAGTTCCAGTTCTTTCCAATGGTTTCAATATCTTGCCCATGGGTGAATCGTGTATCAGTTCCTTTATTTTTGAGGCAGAGAGCAGTATGTGAATTTTCCACTGAATAGGGTTGATGGCCTGAACCCCCAGTGTTCTTCAAGGGTTAACTACATATTATTGTCACAGTGTAAAAATAATGCCCATGTGTGCCTTCCAGGGAGAGTGGGCTGTGGTGTGGCAGGGATCTCCAAAGGCCCCGCCATGTTGGGGAGCCTTATTAGTACAATGAATTTCTCCAAACCATGCTTATAATAACCTTCCCATACACTACACTTTCCCATTGGGTGGCTTCTGATGACAGTTATACAGCAGCCACAGCCATATGTCTCTCACAGCATCAGACCCACAAATGCAAGCTGCTCAAACCAGAGGTAGATTTCTCTTTATTTCTTTTCCAATAAATTGACACAAAATCAGTCTTTATGACTTAAGTGCTAAAGGGAATGCCTGCGACTTGGCTTGGTATTTGGAGGGGAATCTCAGTGGGAAGTAACTCCTGAGAAGGGAGCTGCCATGCCTGGGAGTCTTGGGCTCAGAAAGAAGACTCTAAAAGAAATATTTAATAGCATCTCTATTTGATAGAGACTCTACCTAATAAATCCTCTCTGCAGGGGATCCAAATTCTAATTCAGAGTACTTATTTAAGACAACTAAGAGATCACTGGGCAATTTATTGAACTACTCCCCCTCCAAAACAAAACTTCATATCACTGCTCCTTCAAACTCATTGGGTAGGATATGAGCACCTTATCCATCAGTGACTGGGAAGTAGATTGTCTTCTAAGTGATGGATATTTTCTCTCAGCCCCTTGAGGAAGAGTTGGTTCTTTAGTGCATCAATTCCTGGGAACCCAAACAGAACGCCTGACATGTCTACTTGATGCCCTGGGGTGACCTCCTTAGCCTCTATGGAAAGGTGAACAGTTGATCCTTGACCAACACAGGTTTCAACTATGTGGGTCCACTTATACGTGGATTTTTTCCAATAAATTCTGTCTGTATTTTCATTCAATTAAGTGTGGGGAAAAGTTTGTCTTTGATGAGAGATCACAATAAGCAAATCCAAATAACTAGAGTTTGAGTTCCAGTTCTTTCCAATGGTTTCAATATCTTGCCCATGGGTGAATCGTGTATCAGTTCCTTTATTTTTGAGGCAGAGAGCAGTATGTGAATTTTCCACTGAATAGGGTTGATGGCCTGAACCCCCAGTGTTCTTCAAGGGTTAACTACATATTATTGTCACAGTGTAAAAATAATGCCCATGTGTGCCTTCCAGGGAGAGTGGGCTGTGGTGTGGCAGGGATCTCCAAAGGCCCCGCCTGAATGGAGACTGTAGAGTGAACTCTATATGGGGTGAGGCCCCAGCTTCTACAATGACAGGCACCCCCTGGAAGAGACCTGTTAACATTTGTGGTCAGGCCTTCCATGACCCCTGGAAGACACAACTGAAACCTTGACAGGTGACAATACAAGCCTCCTTGGGAAGGAGGACAGCCCGGCCACCTCATCCTCTTCAAGTGCTCCCCTCCCTCCCTTTCCCCAGTTCATCACCAAATCCTGCTGGGCCAGCTCTCATTTATCCCCATTCTGTCCTGTTACACAGGTTTCCAGCTTGTCTCCCCAGTTCCACCCATACCCCATTTTCTACGTGACTACTAAAAACAAACCTTAAAAAAAAAATCAGGTGGGATTTTATCACTCCCTGCCTTCACTTCATGGCAAATAGATGGGCAAACAGTGAAAAGCGTGACAGACTTTTATTTTCTTGGGCTCCAAAATCACTGTGGTTGATGACTGCAGCCATGAAATTAAAAGATGCTTGCTCCTTGGAAGGAAAGCTATGACAAACCTAGATAGTGAATTAAAAAGCAGAGACATCACTTTGCCAACAAAAGTCCGTATAGTCAAAGCTATGGTTTCCCAGTAGTCATGTATGGGTGTGACAGCAAGACCATAAAGAAGGCTGAGCACTGAAGAATTGATGCCTTTGAACTGTGGTGTTGAAGAAGACTCTTGAGAGTCCCTTGGAATGCAGGAGATCAAACCAGTCAATCCTAAAAGAAACCAATCCTGAATATTGTTTGGAAGGACTGATGCTAAAGCTGAAACTCCAATATTTTGACCATCTGGTAGGAAGAGATGACTCATTGGAAAAGACCCTGATGTTGGGGGAAAAGAAGGCAAAAGGAGAAGGGGGTGACAGAGGACAAGATGGTTGGATGGCATCATTGAGTCAATGGCCAAGAAGTTTGAGCAACTCCAGATGATGGCAAAGGACAGGGAAGCCTGGTGTGCTGCAGTTCATGGTGTTGCAGTGTTAAACACAACTGAGTGACTCAACTGAACTGAACTGAACTAGCTATGTTATCTTCTTTTAAGGTTTCATTCTTTATTATATAATATAAATGCTCTCTTATTTATCCTAAAATTACATCTTCTTTTTGCAGCATTTTTCCTGCTTTTTTTGTCTTTATTGAGATACAGTTGACATATAAAATCACTAACTCTATGTTTTATACTCGTGTCTACCTGCATAGCTTTGTTCCTTCATTTCCACGACACCTTTAAATCCAGACATGCATATAAGTCAGTGCAGGCATCTGTTTCAGTATGTATCCTAATGTGCTTAAGAATTTACATACTGAAATAGTCATGCTTCACATCTATTGATGTTCAGTATTAAAATTTCATATTGAAATAAAGGTTATAATTTACTTTATTTTTATTTCTCCTTTTATTATCCCCATTCTGTCCTGTTACAGGTTTCCAGCTTGTCTCCCCAGTTCCACCCATACCCCATTTTCTCGTGACTACTAAAACAAACCTTAAAAAAATCAGGTGGGATTTTATCACTCCCTGCCTTCACTTCATGGCAAATAGATGGGCAAACAGTGAAAAGCGTGACAGACTTTTATTTTCTTGGGCTCCAAAATCACTGTGGTTGATGACTGCAGCCATGAAATTAAAAGATGCTTGCTCCTTGGAAGGAAAGCTATGACAAACCTAGATAGTGAATTAAAAAGCAGAGACATCACTTTGCCAACAAAAGTCCGTATAGTCAAAGCTATGGTTTCCCAGTAGTCATGTATGGGTGTGACAGCAAGACCATAAAGAAGGCTGAGCACTGAAGAATTGATGCCTTTGAACTGTGGTGTTGAAGAAGACTCTTGAGAGTCCCTTGGAATGCAGGAGATCAAACCAGTCAATCCTAAAAGAAACCAATCCTGAATATTGTTTGGAAGGACTGATGCTAAAGCTGAAACTCCAATATTTTGACCATCTGGTAGGAAGAGATGACTCATTGGAAAAGACCCTGATGTTGGGGGAAAAGAAGGCAAAAGGAGAAGGGGGTGACAGAGGACAAGATGGTTGGATGGCATCATTGAGTCAATGGCCAAGAAGTTTGAGCAACTCCAGATGATGGCAAAGGACAGGGAAGCCTGGTGTGCTGCAGTTCATGGTGTTGCAGTGTTAAACACAACTGAGTGACTCAACTGAACTGAACTGAACTAGCTATGTTATCTTCTTTTAAGGTTTCATTCTTTATTATATAATATAAATGCTCTCTTATTTATCCTAAAATTACATCTTCTTTTTGCAGCATTTTTCCTGCTTTTTTTGTCTTTATTGAGATACAGTTGACATATAAAATCACTAACTCTATGTTTTATACTCGTGTCTACCTGCATAGCTTTGTTCCTTCATTTCCACGACACCTTTAAATCCAGACATGCATATAAGTCAGTGCAGGCATCTGTTTCAGTATGTATCCTAATGTGCTTAAGCATTTACATACTGAAATAGTCATGCTTGCACATCTATTGATGTTCAGTATTAAAATTTCATATTGAAATAAAGGTTATAATTTACTTTATTTTTATTTCTCCTTAATATTTTAGTTAGGATTTGACATTTGTTTTCTTTTAGAAATTAGATAGATAGATAGATAGATAGATAGATAGATAGATAGATAGATAGATAGAGGTGAATATTGACTCAGCATGGCACAGGGGACCTTGCTAAATACATGCTATAAAAAGTGGGCACATTGTCATTGTGCTAAGGGAATAGGAGTGCTTACAAAGGCTTGGGGCGATGATCTGGAGGGGTGGGATGGGGGGAACTGGCGGGGTGGGGACCATGGATATGCATATGACTGATCTGGGAACATACATGTCTGTGAACAACAAAACTCTGTAAAACCTTTAAAATAAAGAATAAAAAAAAGAAAGAAAGAAAAAAAAAAAGTGGGCACATGTTCTGGTTGAGTGAAGAACCACTATTTTAAACAATCCTTAATATCTACTTTGAAGTTGCCTACAAGTGGGGTGACCATTCCCTGGTTTGCCTGGAAGAGTCCTGATGTACCTCTATTTCCTGGAAGAATTATTAATTATCTCCCTTTCATTGTCCAGAGACCCTGTTTGGGTGACAAACTGTTTCACCATGTGTTTTTAGAAGCATTTTGGGGGGAGGGAGAGGTGGGTTGGGAAGGGAAGGGGGCGGGTGGGCCACTTCTCTTGGTTTTTCATTTATCTATTTTCATCCATCTTTTGTCTTTGGCCCGTGTGGGCCTCCCATCGCAGTGGCCTCCCTCGCAGCAGAGCACCAGCTCTGGGTGCATGCGCTCCAGAGCTCTGGCTCGGTAATTGGACACATCAGTCCAGCCGCTCCACGGCACGTGGGATCTTCCCAGGCCAGGGATGGAACCGGCTCCCCTTGCATTGCAAGGTGGTGTCCTTACCCACTGGACCACCGGGGAAGCCCCGCATTTTTCCTTTTTACCATCGTGATTTCATTATTCCCTTTTCAGCAGCCTTCTCTGTGTCTACTCAGCCTTTGACAAAAAGTGCTAAGTCCCTCCACTACTGAACTTTTCACTCCTAAACCCTGCCAGTATTCTCTTTTACTTTATCCTTGAAAAATCTGAAATTACAGTATAAATAACTTCAGTGCCTTGGCTTTTTTCTCCCTCTCACTAACTTGATCCTGTCTTCATCAGTTCTCTTAACTTACTCTCCTATTTTTAGCATTTCTACCTTAATCCCCTTCCTACTTATTTTTTTTTTAATGTAACCTTGCTGTTCTGCCAGACTTTCATACTTTCACAAAATTAATTTTGCCTTATCTGACAATTTGCAGCTTCAAATTTTTGCCTATAAATAGACCTTGTTAGCTATTTTAACCCACATTCTCTTTTTGCTTTGATGTATGTCTTTGGTGTTGACACACATTAAAATAAGCATTCCTCAGTTCCATTTTTAGCTGACTCCTTTATAAGTTACCTTTGGATTGTACCATAAACTGCTCTACTCTGATATACAAGTACTTCCAAACAGCATTCTTTGTTTCTCTTTGAGGAAATGCCATATTTTTGCTTTATTTTCTGTTTTTAAAGAGGTAAAGAAATTTTAACCTTTTGATTAAGACATTTGGCTCCTGAGAGTTTAAACGATGCTTAATCTAATTTTTCTTATTGTGATAAAATACACATTACATGAAAGCTGTCATTTTAATCATTTTACAGTATACAGCTTAGTGGCGTTAAGTACATGAACCGTGTGTGTGTGCGGCCATCAGCACAGTCTAGCTCAAGAGCTTCCTCTCATCCCAAACAGAAACCTCGCCCCCATGAGCAGCCCCTCCCGTTCCCCCTTCCCCAGCGCTTAGCAACCACTCTACTGCTTTCTGTCTCTGTGATTCGCCTCTTCTGAATGTTTCATACAAATGGAATCATATGTTTTGTATGTCTGATTTTTTTCACTTAACAGTTTTCAAGGTTAATCTATGTTGTAGCATGTGTCACTAGTTTATTCCTTTGTCTGGCTGAATAACTGGTGTCAGTTCAGTTCAATCGCTCAGTCATGCCCAATTCTTTGTGACCCCAGGGACTGCAGCACACCAGGCTTCCCTGTCCATCACCATCTCCAGGAGTTTCTCAGACTCATGGCCATTGACTCAGTGATGACATCCAACCATCTCATTCCCAGTCGTCCCCTTCTCCTTTTGCCTTCTATTTTTCCCAACATCAAGGTCTTTTCCAGCGAAAGTGAAATTACTCAGTCATGTCTGACTCTTTGCAACTCATAGACAAGCCATGGAATTCTCTAGGCAAGTATACTGGAGTGGGTAGCCTTTCCCTTCTCCAGGAGATCTTCCCAACCCAGGAATCGAACCCAGGTCTCCCACATTGTAGGCAGATCCTTTACCATCTGAGCCACAAGGGAAACCCTTTCATTGTGTAGTTAGACCTTATATTGTTTATCCATGCATGTGCTGATTGGTCTAATTTTTATCAAATCTTTACTCCAACATGAAATGAGTGCTATGTGGCATTATAAGTGAAGTGAATGGTACAGAGACATTTTATTTTAAACTTTTAATTTTATATTTAACTGATTAACTATGTTGTGACAGTTTTCGATGAACAGCAAAGTGACTCAGCCATGCATATACACGTATCCACTCTCCCCGAAACTCCCCTCCCATCCAAACTGCCATGTAACATTGAGCAGAGTTTCCTATGCTATGTAGTATAACATTGTTGGTTATTTGGCTCCTGAGAGTTTAAACGATGCTTAATCTAATTTTTCTTATTGTGATAAAATACACATTACATGAAAGCTGTCATTTTAATCATTTTACAGTATACAGCTTAGTGGCGTTAAGTACATGAACCGTGTGTGTGTGCGGCCATCAGCACAGTCTAGCTCAAGAGCTTCCTCTCATCCCAAACAGAAACCTCGCCCCCATGAGCAGCCCCTCCCGTTCCCCCTTCCCCAGCGCTTAGCAACCACTCTACTGCTTTCTGTCTCTGTGATTCGCCTCTTCTGAATGTTTCATACAAATGGAATCATATGTTTTGTATGTCTGATTTTTTTCACTTAACAGTTTTCAAGGTTAATCTATGTTGTAGCATGTGTCACTAGTTTATTCCTTTGTCTGGCTGAATAACTGGTGTCAGTTCAGTTCAATCGCTCAGTCATGCCCAATTCTTTGTGACCCCAGGGACTGCAGCACACCAGGCTTCCCTGTCCATCACCATCTCCAGGAGTTTCTCAGACTCATGGCCATTGACTCAGTGATGACATCCAACCATCTCATTCCCAGTCGTCCCCTTCTCCTTTTGCCTTCTATTTTTCCCAACATCAAGGTCTTTTCCAGCGAAAGTGAAATTACTCAGTCATGTCTGACTCTTTGCAACTCATAGACAAGCCATGGAATTCTCTAGGCAAGTATACTGGAGTGGGTAGCCTTTCCCTTCTCCAGGAGATCTTCCCAACCCAGGAATCGAACCCAGGTCTCCCACATTGTAGGCAGATCCTTTACCATCTGAGCCACAAGGGAAACCCTTTCATTGTGTAGTTAGACCTTATATTGTTTATCCATGCATGTGCTGATTGGTCTAATTTTTATCAAATCTTTACTCCAACATGAAATGAGTGCTATGTGGCATTATAAGTGAAGTGAATGGTACAGAGACATTTTATTTTAAACTTTTAATTTTATATTTAACTGATTAACTATGTTGTGACAGTTTTCGATGAACAGCAAAGTGACTCAGCCATGCATATACACGTATCCACTCTCCCCGAAACTCCCCTCCCATCCAAACTGCCATGTAACATTGAGCAGAGTTTCCTATGCTATGTAGTATAACATTGTTGGTTATCCGTTTTAAATACAGCAGGGTATACACCTCCATCCCAAACTCCCCAACTATTTTTTCTCCTCATTCTTCCCCACTGGCAACCATAAGTTCGTTCTCTAAGTCTGTGAGTCATTTTCTATTTTGTAAATGAGTTCATTTGTATCATTTCTTTTTAGATTCCACATATCGAATGTGATACAATTTTTCTCTCTCTAACTTACTTCACTCAGTGTGACAATCTCTAGGTCCATCCATATAGCTGCAAATAACATTATTTCATTCTTTTTAGTGGCTGGGTAATATTCCATTATATATATAATATATATACACACATATACATATACAGACACACACACATATATATACACACACATATGCATATATATATATATATATATATACATACCACATTTTTTTATTCATTCAGTAAAGACATATTTTAGCTGAGAGTCTGAGTGGTTGGCATGTGACTAATGCTGGGCCTAGAGTATGTGTAAGAGACAATAACGTCCGGATATATTTTCCTCAGGTTATTTTACTATGTTTGGGTGTTTTATTTTACTTTTATCTGTTTATGATCATAGTGATTAGAAAAGTTTGCATGTTGCTCTTGTTTTCATAAAATTCATTTGTTTAACAAATACTTGAATACCTGGAATGTGATGGGCATTAATTTGGTTACCTCTGATAAAAGGAAAATTCTGGTGAGGATATGGTTTGGAAGTTATTGCTTTATGGGTCTTATTTAAAGCGATGGGACCAAGACCTCCTGGGGAAGAGTCCATAGCACTGAGGAGAGGCCCCGAGACTCAGCCCTAAGATGCTCTCAGAGGTTAAGTTCCAGGAGGGAAGGGGGTAGACAAAGAACAGGCAACCTGGTAAAAGCAGGAGAGTCTGCAGGAGAAAGTGCTTTGGAGGGGATCGGCCCCTGGTGTTAAGTGCTTCTGAGTGAGATGGGGAAGAGGGTGAACCACGGGGGGTGGCACGTGGTGGTCGGAAGGGAGCTCAGTGGAGTGGAGGATCACAGTCCAGCTGGAGTGTGCTGAGGAGCACAGGGTGTAATAGTTTAACATGTTTCTTCCCATTTCATTCATTCTGAAACATAATTTGGTGGGCAGAAAAGCATTTCTAGTTTTTGTGACACCTATGCTATGTAGTATAACATTGTTGGTTATCCGTTTTAAATACAGCAGGGTATACACCTCCATCCCAAACTCCCCAACTATTTTTTCTCCTCATTCTTCCCCACTGGCAACCATAAGTTCGTTCTCTAAGTCTGTGAGTCATTTTCTATTTTGTAAATGAGTTCATTTGTATCATTTCTTTTTAGATTCCACATATCGAATGTGATACAATTTTTCTCTCTCTAACTTACTTCACTCAGTGTGACAATCTCTAGGTCCATCCATATAGCTGCAAATAACATTATTTCATTCTTTTTAGTGGCTGGGTAATATTCCATTATATATATAATATATATCACACATATACATATACAGACACACACACATATATATACACACACATATGCATATATATATATATATATATATATACATACCACATTTTTTTATTCATTCAGTAAAGACATATTTTAGCTGAGAGTCTGAGTGGTTGGCATGTGACTAATGCTGGGCCTAGAGTATGTGTAAGAGACAATAACGTCCGGATATATTTTCCTCAGGTTATTTTACTATGTTTGGGTGTTTTATTTTACTTTTATCTGTTTATGATCATAGTGATTAGAAAAGTTTGCATGTTGCTCTTGTTTTCATAAAATTCATTTGTTTAACAAATACTTGAATACCTGGAATGTGATGGGCATTAATTTGGTTACCTCTGATAAAAGGAAAATTCTGGTGAGGATATGGTTTGGAAGTTATTGCTTTATGGGTCTTATTTAAAGCGATGGGACCAAGACCTCCTGGGGAAGAGTCCATAGCACTGAGGAGAGGCCCCGAGACTCAGCCCTAAGATGCTCTCAGAGGTTAAGTTCCAGGAGGGAAGGGGGTAGACAAAGAACAGGCAACCTGGTAAAAGCAGGAGAGTCTGCAGGAGAAAGTGCTTTGGAGGGGATCGGCCCCTGGTGTTAAGTGCTTCTGAGTGAGATGGGGAAGAGGGTGAACCACGGGGGGTGGCACGTGGTGGTCGGAAGGGAGCTCAGTGGAGTGGAGAGGATCACAGTCCAGCTGGAGTGTGCTGAGGAGCACAGGGTGTAATAGTTTAACATGTTTCTTCCCATTTCATTCATTCTGAAACATAATTTGGTGGGCAGAAAAAGATTCTAGTTGTACATTTTACTAAGCCACTTATTTTCCTATTGTGTGACAATTATGTCGTTTCCAATATGTACTTTTACCATCAAGACCTCCGTGAGTAGCCTTGTTAATTTTCTTTCCTACTTTTAGCATCATTTCCTTTGACTGGAGAGACAGAAAGGAGGATACTGATCTAAGAACAGAGCACCTTCAAAGCTTACAATTCTCCTGTGTGCAGAGGCTTTCTGAAAGAAATGACTGCTTTGCATTCCTCCAGTAGTGTCCAGCACCTTGACTCAAATTGTCAGTCAAGCCCTTCCAGAGTAGGGCTCTCCTTGTCTCTGCTTAAAGCTCTTTTAACCTTGAACAGAGAGTTTAATGACAAGAACTAAGCCTACCTTCTGGGAAGAAAATTAGACATGGCTCACTACCTAGTTATATTAAGGGGAAACACATGGACACCAATTGCCAACCCACATGGGACCACAGCATCAATGGGATGGCACTGTTTGTTGTTAACTCTCTTTCACTATGTCCTGGGCTAGCCTTAAACCAGATATGCCTGCGGGAAGTTCTCAGTCATGAGCTTCATCCTCCACTTCTATGTTCCTGTGTGTTTATGTGAGCGTGATCAGTGCTAGAGTTTAAGGAAGTTTCTCCTCTTCCAGGAAACACCCTTGCAGACCTTCCCCTGCAGCAGCCTGCCCAAATCAGGGAGTGACTTCTACCCTTTCCATGCATGCCTTGTCTGGGGTTTTAGAAACATCCCCAGCCTGTCGCAAAGAGAGCAACTTCCAGGCTGTCATCTCAAAATATCTTCCTCTCCTCTTCCCCAATCCTCAAAGATAACCCACTGCTTTGTGGTTACTTCTGGGTCACATTATGAATTGCTGCTCCCAGCAGCAGCAGTTGGGTAAAGGAGGTGACCCCAGGAGAAAGTTGCTTTGGAGGATCGGCCCTGGTGTTAAGTGCTTCTGAGTGAGATGGGGAAGAGGGTGAACCACGGGGGGTGGCACGTGGTGGTCGGAAGGGAGCTCAGTGGAGTGGAGAGGATCACAGTCCAGCTGGAGTGTGCTGAGGAGCACAGGGTGTAATAGTTTAACATGTTTCTTCCCATTTCATTCATTCTGAAACATAATTTGGTGGGCAGAAAAAGATTCTAGTTGTACATTTTACTAAGCCACTTATTTTCCTATTGTGTGACAATTATGTCGTTTCCAATATGTACTTTTACCATCAAGACCTCCGTGAGTAGCCTTGTTAATTTTCTTTCCTACTTTTAGCATCATTTCCTTTGACTGGAGAGACAGAAAGGAGGATACTGATCTAAGAACAGAGCACCTTCAAAGCTTACAATTCTCCTGTGTGCAGAGGCTTTCTGAAAGAAATGACTGCTTTGCATTCCTCCAGTAGTGTCCAGCACCTTGACTCAAATTGTCAGTCAAGCCCTTCCAGAGTAGGGCTCTCCTTGTCTCTGCTTAAAGCTCTTTTAACCTTGAACAGAGAGTTTAATGACAAGAACTAAGCCTACCTTCTGGGAAGAAAATTAGACATGGCTCACTACCTAGTTATATTAAGGGGAAACACATGGACACCAATTGCCAACCCACATGGGACCACAGCATCAATGGGATGGCACTGTTTGTTGTTAACTCTCTTTCACTATGTCCTGGGCTAGCCTTAAACCAGATATGCCTGCGGGAAGTTCTCAGTCATGAGCTTCATCCTCCACTTCTATGTTCCTGTGTGTTTATGTGAGCGTGATCAGTGCTAGAGTTTAAGGAAGTTTCTCCTCTTCCAGGAAACACCCTTGCAGACCTTCCCCTGCAGCAGCCTGCCCAAATCAGGGAGTGACTTCTACCCTTTCCATGCATGCCTTGTCTGGGGTTTTAGAAACATCCCCAGCCTGTCGCAAAAAGAGAGCAACTTCCAGGCTGTCATCTCAAAAATATCTTCCTCTCCTCTTCCCCAATCCTCAAAGATAACCCACTGCTTTGTGGTTACTTCTGGGTCACATTATGAATTGCTGCTCCCAGCAGCAGCAGTTGGGTAAAGGAGGTGACCCCAGCTGGTTGCTAGGCCTGCTCTTTGACTGAATCCTTCCCAGCAGCACCCAGGACAGGCAGTGCCCCGTGTCCTGTGGGTGCAGATTCTGGTGGGTGCTGGCTCCACTGGAGCTCACCTTTGGTGATCTGTTCATTCTAGCAGGACAGATACTGCTGTTGGCTGGGCCTTAAATGGACCGTGGCGTGGTGATGGGCTCGGATAGGAATAGGCATGGTAGAAGAGATGCTTGTGCATCTCCCCCCACCCCCGCCCCACCTCCGCTCAGCTGGCTTCTTTGCTGGAGAGGTCCTGATCACCACGGATCATCTCCAAAGTGGAAGGTTCGAGTGCATATATAACCGCCCAGCAGAATGGTGGAGTGTTCTAGAACAGGCTAACTCAGATGCTCTTCTGTATCATTACTGACTCTGTGGCTCAAGTGAGTGACTTCACATCTCTGAGTCTCATTTTTCTCTTAAAAAAGAAATAGAAGTATGACATGACACAAGTCTCCTTAAATTATTGCAGGAAATCCATGTAATGCTGTATGTAAAGTGCCCACCATAGAGCCTGACCCAGTACAGGCTCAGTCAGGGGAACTGTGACCATCATGATCTCACACCATGCCCCTTACTGACTGCCTGACCTTTGTTGCTCCACTTTGGTGGCTCAGACCTGACTCTTTAAGCCTCTTTCTCTTTGTTACATGGGACCACAGCATCAATGGGATGGCACTGTTTGTTGTTAACTCTCTTTCACTATGTCCTGGGCTAGCCTTAAACCAGATATGCCTGCGGAAGTTCTCAGTCATGAGCTTCATCCTCCACTTCTATGTTCCTGTGTGTTTATGTGAGCGTGATCAGTGCTAGAGTTTAAGGAAGTTTCTCCTCTTCCAGGAAACACCCTTGCAGACCTTCCCCTGCAGCAGCCTGCCCAAATCAGGGAGTGACTTCTACCCTTTCCATGCATGCCTTGTCTGGGGTTTTAGAAACATCCCCAGCCTGTCGCAAAAAGAGAGCAACTTCCAGGCTGTCATCTCAAAAATATCTTCCTCTCCTCTTCCCCAATCCTCAAAGATAACCCACTGCTTTGTGGTTACTTCTGGGTCACATTATGAATTGCTGCTCCCAGCAGCAGCAGTTGGGTAAAGGAGGTGACCCCAGCTGGTTGCTAGGCCTGCTCTTTGACTGAATCCTTCCCAGCAGCACCCAGGACAGGCAGTGCCCCGTGTCCTGTGGGTGCAGATTCTGGTGGGTGCTGGCTCCACTGGAGCTCACCTTTGGTGATCTGTTCATTCTAGCAGGACAGATACTGCTGTTGGCTGGGCCTTAAATGGACCGTGGCGTGGTGATGGGCTCGGATAGGAATAGGCATGGTAGAAGAGATGCTTGTGCATCTCCCCCCACCCCCGCCCCACCTCCGCTCAGCTGGCTTCTTTGCTGGAGAGGTCCTGATCACCACGGATCATCTCCAAAGTGGAAGGTTCGAGTGCATATATAACCGCCCAGCAGAATGGTGGAGTGTTCTAGAACAGGCTAACTCAGATGCTCTTCTGTATCATTACTGACTCTGTGGCTCAAGTGAGTGACTTCACATCTCTGAGTCTCATTTTTCTCTTAAAAAAGAAATAGAAGTATGACATGACACAAGTCTCCTTAAATTATTGCAGGAAATCCATGTAATGCTGTATGTAAAGTGCCCACCATAGAGCCTGACCCAGTACAGGCTCAGTCAGGGGAACTGTGACCATCATGATCTCACACCATGCCCCTTACTGACTGCCTGACCTTTGTTGCTCCACTTTGGTGGCTCAGACCTGACTCTTTAAGCCTCTTTCTCTTTGTTTCCTGCTTGCAGGGTGCTTTGTGAAGAAGCCTGGTCAGCCTGTGGTGTCCAAAGCCTTGGGGTAAGTTTTGGGGTGTTCCAGGGTTGCGACTGGATTGGCTCCTGCTGCCTAGAGAGAACAGCTTGGGGAACAAGTCTTCTCAAGCACCCCAGGTCATGAGAACTAAGTGGGAGCCTATTGGGGTTCGACGTGAGTCATTCACACAGCACCTCCCGACCCTGCAGCCTCTAGGGATCGCTCCTTTAGTCCAGCTGCTAAATGAAAGTGGGCTATGTGGCCATAGTCTGCAGGACTCTCTAACAACTAAGGCCAGAGTCAGAAGATTTTAACTAAGCAGACTCAGAAGAGGCAATCGGTATGCGACTTTTCTTATGCCAAGTAAACCCATACTGGCAAGAGAACGTAAAATGACTGCTGTAACAGTGAAGTGAAGTGAAAGTCGCTCAGTCATGTCCGACTCTTTGCAATCCATGGAATTCTCCAGGCAAGAATACTGGAGTGAGTAGCCACCCCTTTTCCAGGGTATCTTCTCGACGGGATTGAACCCAGGTCTCCTGCACTGTAGGCGGGTTCTTTATCATCTGAGCCACCAGGGAAGCCCAAGACACAAGCCCCCCAAATCACAGTGGCTTAACACAAGGAAAGTTTATTTCTGACTCAAGCAACGTGAGTTTGTATTTCCTTGACGAGTGGAGAACCTTCCAATTACTTTTTCAGGGACCCAAGCTCCTTCTGTTTTGTGACTCCATCCTCTCTTAGGCCGTGGAGCCTCTTCAGGATTCTCTGCATCTAGCCAAGAAGAGGACAAGAGTGTGGAGAATCACACAAGAGGTTTTGAATGGTCCAGCCTGAAAATGGAACCTAGTGCTTCTGCTTTCTCTTAAAAAAGAAATAGAAGTATGACATGACACAAGTCTCCTTAAATTATTGCAGGAAATCCATGTAATGCTGTATGTAAAGTGCCCACCATAGAGCCTGACCCAGTACAGGCTCAGTCAGGGGAACTGTGACCATCATGATCTCACACCATGCCCCTTACTGACTGCCTGACCTTTGTTGCTCCACTTTGGTGGCTCAGACCTGACTCTTTAAGCCTCTTTCTCTTTGTTTCCTGCTTGCAGGGTGCTTTGTGAAGAAGCCTGGTCAGCCTGTGGTGTCCAAAGCCTTGGGGTAAGTTTTGGGGTGTTCCAGGGTTGCGACTGGATTGGCTCCTGCTGCCTAGAGAGAACAGCTTGGGGAACAAGTCTTCTCAAGCACCCCAGGTCATGAGAACTAAGTGGGAGCCTATTGGGGTTCGACGTGAGTCATTCACACAGCACCTCCCGACCCTGCAGCCTCTAGGGATCGCTCCTTTAGTCCAGCTGCTAAATGAAAGTGGGCTATGTGGCCATAGTCTGCAGGACTCTCTAACAACTAAGGCCAGAGTCAGAAGATTTTAACTAAGCAGACTCAGAAGAGGCAATCGGTATGCGACTTTTCTTATGCCAAGTAAACCCATACTGGCAAGAGAACGTAAAATGACTGCTGTAACAGTGAAGTGAAGTGAAAGTCGCTCAGTCATGTCCGACTCTTTGCAATCCATGGAATTCTCCAGGCAAGAATACTGGAGTGAGTAGCCACCCCTTTTCCAGGGTATCTTCTCGACGGGATTGAACCCAGGTCTCCTGCACTGTAGGCGGGTTCTTTATCATCTGAGCCACCAGGGAAGCCCAAGACACAAGCCCCCCAAATCACAGTGGCTTAACACAAGGAAAGTTTATTTCTGACTCAAGCAACGTGAGTTTGTATTTCCTTGGACGAGTGGAGAACCTTCCAATTACTTTTTCAGGGACCCAAGCTCCTTCTGTTTTGTGACTCCATCCTCTCTTAGGCCGTGGAGCCTCTTCAGGATTCTCTGCATCTAGCCAAGAAGAGGGGACAAGAGAGTGTGGAGAATCACACAAGAGGTTTTGAATGGTCCAGCCTGAAAATGGAACCTAGTGCTTCTGCTTTCTGTTTGCAGTCTGTTGGCCAAAACCCAGGCTTTGGCCAGTAGAGCTCAGTAGAATTCAGGTGTACCTAAATTTACTGGACTTCCCAGGTGGCTCAGTGGTAAAGAATCCACCTGCTAATGCAGGAGATATAGGAGACATGTGTTCAGTCCCTGGGTTGGGAAGATCCCCTGAAATAGGAAATGGCAACCTACTCCAGTATTCTTTTTAGGAAGGGAGGGGATATCTATTGTTCTTTCATTTATTTATCTTTGTTCTTTGGCCTATGTGGGCCTCCCATCGCAGTGGCCTCTCTTGTTGCAGAGCACTGGCTCTGGGTGCATGTGCTCTAGAGCTCTAGCTTGGTAGTTGGACACATCGGTCTAGCCGCTCCACGGCATGTGGGATCTTCCCAGGCCAGGGATCGAACTGACGCTCCTTGCACTGCAAGGCAGTGTCCTTACCCACTGGACCACCAGGGAGGCCCTACTCCAGTATTCTTGCCTGGAAAATCCCATGGACAGAGGAGTCTGGAGGGCACGACTGAGTGACTGAGCAGCAGCACAAATTCAAGGGAGACTAGTAAATGAAGACCAACTCTATGCCCAGGAGGTAGAAGAAATAGATTTTGGTGCCATAGATTTTTCCAGAAATGTGTTTGAGGCACAGAATTGGGAAGGTTGCCCTTGGCTGGTTTCTGAGCCCATCTTAAGTGACTTGGGTGGGGACAAGAGAAAACAATCTGCACTGCTGTGGATTCTCTGTCGAGGTCCCCTTCTTCTCACATGCCCAGGCCCCAGGCGGGTTCTTTATCATCTGAGCCACCAGGAAGCCCAAGACACAAGCCCCCAAATCACAGTGGCTTAACACAAGGAAAGTTTATTTCTGACTCAAGCAACGTGAGTTTGTTTTTCCCTTTGGGACGAGTGGAGAACCTTCCAATTACTTTTTCAGGGACCCAAGCTCCTTCTGTTTTGTGACTCCATCCTCTCTTAGGCCGTGGAGCCTCTTCAGGATTCTCTGCATCTAGCCAAGAAGAGGGGACAAGAGAGTGTGGAGAATCACACAAGAGGTTTTGAATGGTCCAGCCTGAAAATGGAACCTAGTGCTTCTGCTTTCTGTTTGCAGTCTGTTGGCCAAAACCCAGGCTTTGGCCAGTAGAGCTCAGTAGAATTCAGGTGTACCTAAATTTACTGGACTTCCCAGGTGGCTCAGTGGTAAAGAATCCACCTGCTAATGCAGGAGATATAGGAGACATGTGTTCAGTCCCTGGGTTGGGAAGATCCCCTGAAATAGGAAATGGCAACCTACTCCAGTATTCTTTTTAGGAAGGGAGGGGATATCTATTGTTCTTTCATTTATTTATCTTTGTTCTTTGGCCTATGTGGGCCTCCCATCGCAGTGGCCTCTCTTGTTGCAGAGCACTGGCTCTGGGTGCATGTGCTCTAGAGCTCTAGCTTGGTAGTTGGACACATCGGTCTAGCCGCTCCACGGCATGTGGGATCTTCCCAGGCCAGGGATCGAACTGACGCTCCTTGCACTGCAAGGCAGTGTCCTTACCCACTGGACCACCAGGGAGGCCCTACTCCAGTATTCTTGCCTGGAAAATCCCATGGACAGAGGAGTCTGGAGGGCACGACTGAGTGACTGAGCAGCAGCACAAATTCAAGGGAGACTAGTAAATGAAGACCAACTCTATGCCCAGGAGGTAGAAGAAATAGATTTTGGTGCCATAGATTTTTCCAGAAATGTGTTTGAGGCACAGAATTGGGAAGGTTGCCCTTGGCTGGTTTCTGAGCCCATCTTAAGTGACTTGGGTGGGGACAAAGAGAAAACAATCTGCACTGCTGTGGATTCTCTGTCGATCTCTTTCCAGGGACAGATTTGCAGCCCCTGCTGTGGAGACCCGTCCTAGCATCTGGGGAGAATGCCCACCAAAGTTTGCTACAAAGCTGGGCCGAGCAGTGGTCAGAGAAGGACAGATGGGGCGATTCTCCTGCAAGATCACTGGCCGGCCCCAGCCGCAGGTCACCTGGCTCAAGGTGGGTGTCTGTCTGTTCTGACTCTGAGTGAGATCCTGGAACTAGCAGGAGTCTGTCTTCTCAATCAGTCCCTGATGCTTCAACCATATGGATGGTCCTTGAGGTTCTCCTGTGCTTGGTAGCCAGGCCTGTTCTTGCCCCTGTTCACTTACTCTTCCTCTGTCATTCAGCCATGATGCCCTGTAATCCATACACTCACAAAACAACATAAGACTTCCGAGTCAAGATTGACCTAATCATGTCAAGAGAGTGGAATTTGAAGTCTGGGGCTGATTTCAAGCCATAGCCCCCTTATTTCCAAAGCATATGATGCTGGGCAAGGCAATGATCTCTTAGAACCCTGATTTCCATATCTGTGAGGCAGAGATAATGCCACCAATCTCAAAGTACTGTTGGGAGGCTCCATGTGGGAGTGCTTTATAAATCACTCGAGGCTGGACACTGTCACTCAGGGCTGGAAACTGTAATGACAGAGCTGGTGAAGGAGGTGGGGGAGGAGGGGAAAGGGAAAGAGGAGGAAGCAAGGGGGCGGGGGAGAGGGGATGTAAACAGGGCAGTGCTGAGGTCAAGGCCAGGGAGAGTAGGTTTTTACCAGGTGGAACTCCTGGATAATAATGAATAATGGGGGTGCCTTTTCCCTGTGTCCTGATTCTCCTGTTCTGACCCTGGTACATCAATAGAAAGAAGGAGGCAAAGGAGAACTAAAGTGAAGGATTTCCTGTCTCAAACAACAGCTCCTTTGAAGCAGGTTCCATATACCTGCTCTCAGTCTATCAGCTGAGCAGAACACCACAGTGCGTCCATATAGCTTGAGTCAGGGCCCTTGAGTGGCCCTCAGGCTGCTCTCTGGGCGTATTCCCACATGGATTGGCAGCAAGTAGGACAGAGCCAAGAGGTGAGCAGCGTCTCTGATCAAGATGCCTGTACCATCCACAGGAAGATGTCCCCCTGCGGCCCAGTGCCCGTGTGTCTATGTCTGAGAAGAATGGGATGCAGGTCCTGGAAATCCATGAGGTCACCCGAGACGATGTAGGAGTGTACACGTGCCTGGTGGTGAACGGGTCAGGGAAGGCCTCCATGTCTGCTGAGCTCTCCATTCAAGGTACCGGGAGGTGGGAGGGCTAGGGCAGGATGGTCCCTTCTGGGGTCCCTGGCCTCCTAGAGGGAGCTGCCTAGTTCACTTACTCCTTTCCTGGCTGTGCTTGGTAGCCAGGCCTGTTCTTGCCCCTGTTCACTTACTCTTCCTCTGTCATTCAGCCATGATGCCCTGTAATCCATACACTCACAAAACAACATAAGACTTCCGAGTCAAGATTGACCTAATCATGTCAAGAGAGTGGAATTTGAAGTCTGGGGCTGATTTCAAGCCATAGCCCCCTTATTTCCAAAGCATATGATGCTGGGCAAGGCAATGATCTCTTAGAACCCTGATTTCCATATCTGTGAGGCAGAGATAATGCCACCAATCTCAAAGTACTGTTGGGAGGCTCCATGTGGGAGTGCTTTATAAATCACTCGAGGCTGGACACTGTCACTCAGGGCTGGAAACTGTAATGACAGAGCTGGTGAAGGAGGTGGGGGAGGAGGGGAAAGGGAAAGAGGAGGAAGCAAGGGGGCGGGGGAGAGGGGATGTAAACAGGGCAGTGCTGAGGTCAAGGCCAGGGAGAGTAGGTTTTTACCAGGTGGAACTCCTGGATAATAATGAATAATGGGGGTGCCTTTTCCCTGTGTCCTGATTCTCCTGTTCTGACCCTGGTACATCAATAGAAAGAAGGAGGCAAAGGAGAACTAAAGTGAAGGATTTCCTGTCTCAAACAACAGCTCCTTTGAAGCAGGTTCCATATACCTGCTCTCAGTCTATCAGCTGAGCAGAACACCACAGTGCGTCCATATAGCTTGAGTCAGGGCCCTTGAGTGGCCCTCAGGCTGCTCTCTGGGCGTATTCCCACATGGATTGGCAGCAAGTAGGACAGAGCCAAGAGGTGAGCAGCGTCTCTGATCAAGATGCCTGTACCATCCACAGGAAGATGTCCCCCTGCGGCCCAGTGCCCGTGTGTCTATGTCTGAGAAGAATGGGATGCAGGTCCTGGAAATCCATGAGGTCACCCGAGACGATGTAGGAGTGTACACGTGCCTGGTGGTGAACGGGTCAGGGAAGGCCTCCATGTCTGCTGAGCTCTCCATTCAAGGTACCGGGAGGTGGGAGGGCTAGGGCAGGATGGTCCCTTCTGGGGTCCCTGGCCTCCTAGAGGGAGCTGCTTGTTCACTACATGCACTATCTGCATGTTCAGTTCAGTCCTCAGTTGTATCCGACTCTTTGTAACCCCATGGACTGCAGCACACCAGGCTTCCCTGTCCTTCACCATTTTCCAGAGCTTGCTCAGACTCCTGTTCATTGACTCAGTGATGCCATCCAACCATCTCATCCTCTGTCAGCCTCTTCTCCTTCTGCTTTCTGTTTTCCCCAGCATCAGGCTCTTTTCTGATGAGTCATCTCTTCACATCAGGTGGCCAAAGTATTGGAGTTTCAACTGTAGCATCAGTCCATCCAATGAATATTCAGGGTTGATTTCCTTTAGGATTGACTGGTTTGATCTCCTTGCAGTCCAAAGGACTCTCAAGAGCCTTCTCCAACACCACAGTTCAAAGGCATTCTTTGGTGCTCAGCCTCCTTTATGGTCCAGCTCTCACATCCATACATGACTGCTCACACGTATCACGCTTCTGTACTCAGACACCCATCCCCAGGGCCAGGGTCTGAATCAGGAGAATGGGTGGATGGATGGCACAGACACGGCCATAGAGGAAGATGCTTCACCTGTGCCCCACGTTCAGTTTTTCCTTCTTGCTCAGACTCCTTTTTTATTTACATCTCTAACTGCCTTTTGGAAGAGTAGACATGGCTCATGTCTTTCCATCACCTTGTATTTGACCTGCTGAAAATGTATCTCAGCATCCACCCTGTCCTTCATATCAGGAGCTCCCTCAGGTAACCCTTTCCTTCTCACCAGACTGAGCATTTCAGCACCACCTTTGGCCACCATCTCTTCCCTGCAGTCATCATCAGCCCCAGTCATCAGCCCTGAAATCTCTCTGAGTGTGTCTTGTCTTTCCATTCCCCTCGGTTCTGCCAAATCCAATCTGGGAAGGCCGGCATGTGTGGACAAGGAGGAGGACTGAGGTCACTCCATTCAAGGGGGAACCTTGGGTGGGGTGGGAGTTGGGAATCGGGGAGTAAAACGATCCCCACTCTCTCCTCCTCCTCTCTTATCCTTATTTAGTCTGAGTTTTCTCTTCCCCATCTCCTTCCTTCCTCAGAAAATGTCCCTCTTTGCTCTCTTTACATGGGTAAACACTCTCATGGGTGTTTACCACTCATGGAAACAAGTTTATTTTACAGTGCAATCCAGGACATACATATTATATATACACATAAACATACTTAAGTAAAATCCGTTTCGTGGAGCAGTCCTGTGTAGGATTGCGTACAGTACATGCTGGCACTTTCTTTTCTGCTCTGTACCACTCAGGGGAAAAACTCTGCTCCTGACCACTGGGGCTTCACAACTCACTGCAGGCTCAGGGACCTGTTTTTGTCCCCCTGCTCTACTTGCCTCACACTGAATTAAAGAACTGATTCCTTCTGAAACAATTAAGGACAAAATGGTGTGTTTCCTGGGACTTGTTGGAAAATACTCCCGGAAAAAGTCCCTCAAAAAAACAAAACCGAAAGAGATAGATAAAATTGGCAAAATGTTGATATTTCCCTCATCTGGGTGTTGGCTTTCCGTGTTTGTCATCTCCTCTGTGCTATTGTATATTTTGTGGTATTTTTCATGATAAAAAATTTTTTTTAAATAATGTGGCAGGAAAAAAAATCTGGTATTTGTATGTGTTTTCTTTGAAGAACTGAATAAAATTGTACTCTTCTGACAATTTTAAAATGAAGCAGGTATTTGTCAGAAATGATTACCTCAAGGAGCTCTTTAGATGGCCATGTGCAAGTTAAACCGTGTGGGTGTGAAGTTTTTGGTAGATGTTTGTTTTTGTTTGTCTGCGGAGTGGTTTTTTTTTTTTTTTTCCTTCTGTGCCCTAGAGAACAGGAAGCTCCAGTGCCCAGGGTGGGGCAGCAGAGGCCACAGAATAGGCTCCGGGGCAGCACTGGAAACTGAAGAGTGTCTGCAGGGCTCAGAGGTGTTTATCGATGAACCCAAGAAGTTCAGGACCAGGGGAGCTGAAAGGAGGTGGGGAGGGGGGCCACAGGTGATGGGGAAGTGAGAGCTTGGGAAGCCAAACTCTGTCATAAACGAGAGATTGTTGTCTTACTGCTTTCTGCTCCTGGTGTATAAAACATGCCACTAACCGTCTTTCTACCATCTCCCTTTTTCCAGGTTTGGACAATGGCAATAGGTATGTAGAGGCTTTGTGATTGTTTTGTGTCTATCTTGAAATGCCCTGCGAGAAAAGAGGAATTATTATCAAGGGCTTCCCTGGCAGTTCAGATGGTAAAGAATCCACCTGCAGTGTGGGAGACCTGGGTTTGGTCCCTGGGTGGGGAAGATGCCCCGGAGAAGAGATAGGCTGCCCTCTCCAGTGTTCTCGCCTGGGGAATTCCATGGCTTATCCATGGGTCGCAGAGAGTCAGGCATGACTGAGTGACTTTCACATCGTAGAGACATCATCAATCAAGAAATGCCCTGCATTGCTGAGTCGCCATATCATGTCAGAGAACTGACTGAGGGGCGTTGTTTTATTTGGGACGTTTCTTTATTGTAATTTGTCCCCTAGGTTCTGGGTCAGGCTTATGGTCAGTATTGAGACTCTTGAAGACCCTGCTGAGTATCTTAGCCGTCATTAGGAAGGGCACTGCTCTGCAAGCATGCCCTCCAAGTTCAAGGCCAGAATCCATCTGCTCACCCAGCATGTCTTCACCGGGAGCTCCTTTCTTGAGTGTGAGGCTAGATGCTGCATATGTGTGGTGAGCCGACATCTGGTATAGAGAAGAGACTTACGCAGAGCCACACACAACATATATACAAACTCTGATGTGTCTGCAATAAGCACTGATACAGAGTGGAGGGTCAGAGAAACCCTTCCTGAACATCTAATGTTGAGCTCAGGCCTGGGAGGAGTGGTATGAGCTAAGAGAGGAAAAGCTCAGGGAACAAGGATTTCAGACAGAGGGGTTGCGTGTGTGAAAGTGACGAGGAGAGAGACGTGGCATGAGGCACGACCCTACGTGACTGCAGCCTGGTAGCACGCCGAGCCTGTGGCCACATAATGTCCCTGCAGCCTCCCTCAAGCAGCTCAGTTTTATTCTTAATCGAGTAGAAAACTGTGGGGAACCCTTAAGCTTGACATGGCATCATTCAATTTATGTTTAAAAGACGGATCGTGTGTGTTGTGTGGAGCATGGGTGAGGGCCAGCAGGGACACCGTGTGTTTGAACCAGATCAGGGCTTGTGAAGAAGAAAGCAAGGGCAGGTGTAACAACTGTGGCTACACTGGGTTGGGGGAGCAGCAGGGAGCACCAGGAATGGTGGCTTGTCTTCTGCCTGGAAACTGAGCTGAATACAGAGAAGGACTTTTGCTCTTTCTCTGTCCTAACGTGTGGGCTTTGGTGATTCCTGGAGTCTGTGGTTGTGATGAGCAGCCAGATGATGGTTCTCTTTCTTCTTTTTCTCCCATTTGTCCACCCCCCACCACCAAACAGGTCGCTTGCGAGAGGAACAAAGGCAGCCGGTGCAGACATTAGAAAAGATGTGACCAATGGAGTCACTCAAGGTCCGAAACTGGACAGCCTGCAGGGTGTCGCCAAGAGTAAGAACTGCCCCAGCAACCAGAGAGGCGACTCTTCAACCTGGGCCACAGGGAGCCAGCCTCAGCCCCCCAGGGAATCTGACCTGGAGCCATTGGGGGACACCGCTAGAAAGGCCCCAAGGACCTCCATCCTGCAGAAGAGCTCCAGCACCATCACCCTGCAGCCCACAAGAGTCCAGCTGGAACCCAGAGCGCTGGTCCCAGGCACTGCCTCTCCTTCCAGAGAAGAGAGGGACGGGCCAGCTGCCCCCTCTGCAGCCGCCCTCACCACCAAGCAGTCAGGCCTGGGAAGCCAAGAAGCCGTGGGCAAGGTTGCTACCAGGAAGGTCCCCACGGAGAGCTGGAGGGACACCACCACATTCCCTAAATTTGAGAGCAAACCCCAAAGCCAGGAAGTCACTGAAAACCAGCCAGTCGAGTTCAGATGCGAGGGTGAGTCGAGCTACCTAAGGTCACCGGTGTGTACATGGTAGCCCCCGGGGAGCTACTCCCTTCCTCCGACTCAGTGGTCGGAGCCTCGTGTATTCCCCACCCCCTATATCTACCATGCCCTTGCACTGGAGCACCCCCATCCCAAGGGAGCATCTTACAGGGGTCTCCCCTCAGGAGAAGTTCCCAGCAGTGGCCTGTTGTTCACGGTTGAAGAGAGCCCTGACCCTGAGCCCTGATTCTTTCCTCCCTCCACGGGAAACCCATCACCACCATCACCATCATGAGCAAGCCACAGTTTCCCCTTCTCGTACTCTCTTCTGTGGGCTCTGGCTGGTCTGGAGACCTGGTGGGTCACCTTGCATTGCTCCTCCCCAGGGACCCTGACTCTGTCTGAGGGTGGGGGCACGCTCTTGGGGGACCTCACATCCTTCACCTGGCCGTGTAGTTTCAGGGATCCCAAAGCCCGAAGTGACCTGGTTCCTGCATGGTGTCCCCATGAGGACTCGAGAAGGCACCGTCGAGGTGTTTGAAGCTGGGGGCACCCATCACCTCTGCCTGCGGAGAGCCCGGGCCCGGGACAGTGGGAACTACAGCTGCACAGCCACCAACGTCCGAGGCCAGGTGTCCTGTGGCTGGAGCCTCCTGGTGAAAAGTGAGTGTGTTCCCCCAGGCCACCCTGGCTCCTCTGTGGAAGGACCTCCGTGGGGTGCCTCACCCAGTGTCATCTCCTGCAGCCCCCTCCCCAGGGGGTTCTACTCGACAGAAACATTGTTCCTGCCAACTGGCCAGGGTCAAAGGCATTGCTCTAGGAGAGTGACTCCTGACGGGAGTTCACAGAGGAGACACGCCCAGGCCCCGCACCCAGTCTAGCTGAGAGCTGCGTTTTCCCAGCTCCTCGGCTGTCGGTCTGAGGCTCACTTTGAGCCAAAGAGACACGCTAGAGTGGCGTGAGGTGATGTGGGTGCCACCTCTTTTGTGCTCATTGTAGGATCTGTGTATAAAAGCAGTGTATGGGCTTCCCCTGGTGGTCCAGTGGATAAGGACACCACCTTGCAGTGCAAGGGGCGCCGGTTCGATCCCTGGCCTGGGAAGATCCCACGTGCCGTGGAAAGGCTGGACTGATGTGTCCAATCACCGAGCCGGAGCTCTAGGCGCATGCGCCCATAGCCGGTGGACAACAGGCGCCATGGGAGGCCCACAGGAGCCAAAGAACAAAGACAAACGTAGCCCCGGGAGCTCCCTTCCTCCGACTCAGTGGTCGGAGCCTCGTGTATTCCCACCCCTATATCTACCATGCCCTTGCACTGGAGCACCCCCATCCCAAGGGAGCATCTTACAGGGGTCTCCCCTCAGGAGAAGTTCCCAGCAGTGGCCTGTTGTTCACGGTTGAAGAGCCCTGACCCTGAGCCCTGATTCTTTCCTCCCTCCACGGGAAACCCATCACCACCATCACCATCATGAGCAAGCCACAGTTTCCCCTTCTCGTACTCTCTTCTGTGGGCTCTGGCTGGTCTGGAGACCTGGTGGGTCACCTTGCATTGCTCCTCCCCAGGGACCCTGACTCTGTCTGAGGGTGGGGGCACGCTCTTGGGGGACCTCACATCCTTCACCTGGCCGTGTAGTTTCAGGGATCCCAAAGCCCGAAGTGACCTGGTTCCTGCATGGTGTCCCCATGAGGACTCGAGAAGGCACCGTCGAGGTGTTTGAAGCTGGGGGCACCCATCACCTCTGCCTGCGGAGAGCCCGGGCCCGGGACAGTGGGAACTACAGCTGCACAGCCACCAACGTCCGAGGCCAGGTGTCCTGTGGCTGGAGCCTCCTGGTGAAAAGTGAGTGTGTTCCCCCAGGCCACCCTGGCTCCTCTGTGGAAGGACCTCCGTGGGGTGCCTCACCCAGTGTCATCTCCTGCAGCCCCCTCCCCAGGGGGTTCTACTCGACAGAAACATTGTTCCTGCCGACTGGCCAGGGTCAAAGGCATTGCTCTAGGAGAGTGACTCCTGACGGGAGTTCACAGAGGAGACACGCCCAGGCCCCGCACCCAGTCTAGCTGAGAGCTGCGTTTTCCCAGCTCCTCGGCTGTCGGTCTGAGGCTCACTTTGAGCCAAAGAGACACGCTAGAGTGGCGTGAGGTGATGTGGGTGCCACCTCTTTTGTGCTCATTGTAGGATCTGTGTATAAAAGCAGTGTATGGGCTTCCCCTGGTGGTCCAGTGGATAAGGACACCACCTTGCAGTGCAAGGGGCGCCGGTTCGATCCCTGGCCTGGGAAGATCCCACGTGCCGTGGAAAGGCTGGACTGATGTGTCCAATCACCGAGCCGGAGCTCTAGAGCGCATGCGCCCATAGCCGGTGCTGTGCGACAACAGACGCCATGGGAGGCCCACAGGAGCCAAAGAACAAAGACAAACGAAAACAGAGAAATGAAAGCCAATAGAAGTGGCCCGCCCACTCCCCTCCCTCCCCAACCCGACCCCCGCCCAAAGTAAATAATAAAAAAAAAAAAAAAAGCAGTGCATGTGCAACGATGTATCATCTTACGGCTCAGAAATAAGTGATTTTAAAAACCAATCTCGCATCATCCTGTTTGTAAACTGCTTACTGTTCTAATTTGCTCATCTTACCTAAGCATTTTCTAGACTATTTCTTCCTCTACTTTTTTTTTAATTAAGCCCTCTCTACTTTTTTTTTTCCTTTTTTTTTTTTTAAAGATTTATTTATTTATTTATTTTGAGGGGGTGGGGTGGGGAAGGAGGGGAGCAGGCGGGCTACTTCTATTGGTCTTTCGTTTGTCTATTTTCATCCATCTTTGTTCTTTGGCCCATGTGGGCCTCCCATCGTGGTGGCGGCTGTCATTGCAGAGCACCGCCTGTGGGCGCATGCACTCCAGAGCTCCAGCTCCGTAATTGGACACATGGGTCCAGCCGCTCCACAGCACATGGGATCTTCCCAAGCCAGGGATCGAACCGGCGCCCCTTGCACTGCAAGGCGGTGTCCTTACCCACTGAACCACCAGGGAAGCCCCTCTCTACTTTTTAATATCATTTGTAAACACACTTTGGATGGCCATGTGCTTCATAGAAGTATCTCTATTCATGGCCTTATTGTTTCCATTTAGATTGATTTTACTGGTTCCATTTTTTTCCCTACTGTAACAAAACTATTTTCAATAGCATTGCACCCGCCTATCTCTCTATGAGACTTACCCCTCACTTTAAATGCTATTTAGGGACCCTAGACCCATGTCATTCTATTGAAGAACTTAGTAAACCACAGGGATAGAGCCAACAATTTAAGGCTCTATTTTTGGAAAATCTATGAGATAAATAACTTTCACCTAGTTTTTCAGCAAGTAAATTGCAAACAAAAAGGAAAGAAGGGGGCTTCCCTGGGGGTCCAGTGGGTAAAGAGTCTGCCTTGCAGTGCAAGGGGCTCCAGTTCGATCCCTGGCCTGGGAAGATCTCACTGCCCCTGAGCGGCTAGACCTATGTGTCCAATTATGAGCCAGTGTTGGGAGCGCATGTTCCCAGAGCTGGTGCTCTGCAGTGAGAGAGGCCACTGTGATAGGAGTCCCACACAAACCAAAGAATAAAGATGGATGAAAATAAATGAATAAAAAAACAATAAAAGAGGCCAAAATTTAAACAACAATAACAAAACAACAACAAAAAAAAAAACAGGAAAAAAGGGACAACTTGTAGGAAAGTTAAATGAAAAGACACGTAAGAGACATCAATAATTGCAATACCTGAAAAGACACCTTAAAAAAATTTTAATGAGAAAATCAGAAAAATTTGAGCATTGAGAAGATACTCAATATAAAGGAATTAGTGCTGTTTTTAAGATGTGACAGTGGAACTTGTTATTTTTTCCAAAGTCTGTCTATTTTAGAGATATAAGTTTAGTTATTTACTAGTGGAATGATATGGTTTCTGATCATATCACAATCCATGTGTGTTGGGACTCTGGTGTGGGGTATGAGTGTAATGAGATTGGTCATTACAACTTTTGTATGTTTCTGTCTCTACTGTTGTGTGTGTTTGAAGTTTGTTATAAACGTTTCAAAAAAAAAAAGGGAACCTAGTCCATTCACACAGTAGGACACCATTCAGCCAGTGGAACAAATGGGCCTGACCTATAGACTCTGGTGGTGAGGACTGTCTAAGACATGTTAGTGCCAAGGATGAGTCAAGTGCAGAGAGAATCGCGTATATCATATGCTGCTTGTGGTAAAGGAGTGAAAGTTTATGTACACAGTGCAAACTGATGCCTGTATGTACATAAACATTTCTGGAAGGGTCCACAAGTTATCTCTAGGAAGAGAAAGTAGGAGTCCATAGGAAGGGGTGAAAGGTCATCTTGCTTTTCACTGTATGCTATTGACTCATTTCTTAATTGGGAATTTTACTGCATTTGTGCATTCCTGTGAAAAGAATATCACCCATTCATTTGGAGGGGCAAGTGCCCATAGGCAGAGGTCTCAGGTCACAGAAGCTGAGCTTCATCCGGGGCTACATGTCAGAGTCGGGGACTCATCGGGCTTCATGTTCACCAGGGGTTAAAAACCAACAGGCTTTGGTTGGAGCGTTAGCTATTATTATTCAATGGAAACTAGGGGTGACAGGCATTCTTGATTTTTAAGCCATTGCAGAACTGAGGGAGGGGGTGGACCCTGAGCCTACCACATACCTTGCTGTTCTTACCAAAATTCAGCTGCATGTTTGTTTTAGAATGTAGGCTCCTCAAAATGCTGGAAGTCTTTGGTTCATTTCCAGAAGTTCTGAGAAAGCTGATGTTGAGTACTTGGCCAGGGTCCTTGCTCCTCGTCTGGAGAAGTGGACGTAAGGGAAGTCCTGCCTGTCCCTCCAGATGTCCTGCTTGTTTGCCTTTCACCTAAGCTGGTCTGAAGTCTCCAGAAGGCTTCACCAAGACTCAGGTCGTTGAATGCCTCTTTCTCTCTTTCTTACTATTGCTTCACAAAAGCTGCCTGCTTCCTTTACCAAGACTTCTCTTTCCATCCTTCCCAGCCCCACAAAAGTCAGGTCTAATAATGATGGACTCTTCACCATTTCTTCATTCTCTCCCCCTCTCCTTATCTAGAAACCCTTGTCTCCTCCCTACAGGCGTGATCTGGTCTTATCTCATTGAAAAAGGGGGAAAAAATCTTTCCTCTGCCTCAGTACCCCGTAACTCCCAAGTTCTCTCTTCACTCCTTGTATCCCCACCTCCCTGCTAGTCCAGTCTCCATGCCCAGTTTCCATCTGATGGTAGAATGCCTGCTCGATGCACCTGGCTTTATGCTGACCACTTGGCACGACTTCATTTAGTCATTTCAACAGTCTTACGAGACAGAGTTACACCCATTTTCCAAATGGGAATACTGAGCTGTAGTGAGCTTACGGGACTTGTTCAAGGTCCCATGCCTTGTAGGAAGAGAAAGTAGGAGTCCATAGGAAGGGGTGAAAGGTCATCTTGCTTTTCACTGTATGCTATTGACTCATTTCTTAATTGGGAATTTTACTGCATTTGTGCATTCCTGTGAAAAGAATATCACCCATTCATTTGGAGGGGCAAGTGCCCATAGGCAGAGGTCTCAGGTCACAGAAGCTGAGCTTCATCCGGGGCTACATGTCAGAGTCGGGGACTCATCGGGCTTCATGTTCACCAGGGGTTAAAAACCAACAGGCTTTGGTTGGAGCGTTAGCTATTATTATTCAATGGAAACTAGGGGTGACAGGCATTCTTGATTTTTAAGCCATTGCAGAACTGAGGAGGGTGGACCCTGAGCCTACCACATACCTTGCTGTTCTTACCAAAATTCAGCTGCATGTTTGTTTTAGAATGTAGGCTCCTCAAAATGCTGGAAGTCTTTGGTTCATTTCCAGAAGTTCTGAGAAAGCTGATGTTGAGTACTTGGCCAGGGTCCTTGCTCCTCGTCTGGAGAAGTGGACGTAAGGGAAGTCCTGCCTGTCCCTCCAGATGTCCTGCTTGTTTGCCTTTCACCTAAGCTGGTCTGAAGTCTCCAGAAGGCTTCACCAAGACTCAGGTCGTTGAATGCCTCTTTCTCTCTTTCTTACTATTGCTTCACAAAAGCTGCCTGCTTCCTTTACCAAGACTTCTCTTTCCATCCTTCCCAGCCCCACAAAAGTCAGGTCTAATAATGATGGACTCTTCACCATTTCTTCATTCTCTCCCCCTCTCCTTATCTAGAAACCCTTGTCTCCTCCCTACAGGCGTGATCTGGTCTTATCTCATTGAAAAAGGGGGAAAAAATCTTTCCTCTGCCTCAGTACCCCGTAACTCCCAAGTTCTCTCTTCACTCCTTGTATCCCCACCTCCCTGCTAGTCCAGTCTCCATGCCCAGTTTCCATCTGATGGTAGAATGCCTGCTCGATGCACCTGGCTTTATGCTGACCACTTGGCACGACTTCATTTAGTCATTTCAACAGTCTTACGAGACAGAGTTACACCCATTTTCCAAATGGGAATACTGAGCTGTAGTGAGCTTACGGGACTTGTTCAAGGTCCCATGCCTTGTAAAAAATAGCATATTCCTAACCCATGTTGGTCTGACACAAAAGCCCATATTGTTTTCAGTGACTCCCTAGGGCATCTCTCCTAATGAGGGAAGTCGATGCTGGCTGGGAGCAAACGGGTGGAGGCGGGGTCTCCCCTCCCCTGTCTAGGGAAGCTGGCATCCCTTTCTTCAGTACCCATCCATTCAGATGCACCACAGTTCCCTCCGCCTACTTTCCTGTTAGGGGAGCCCTAGGCTAGAGGAGGAAATGTGGACGTCGAGTCAGAGAATTGTCTGTAAAGCCTTGCTTCACCCCTTGGGCTTAACTGTGGGAAAGTATTGACTTCATCTGTAAACAGTGGCATTCCTCACTGTCACCTCTGGAAAAGTACCCGGCAAGCCTTTGAATATTGGATTTTGCCCTTAAACCTTCACACTATCATTATAGCATCTTCCCCTCATCACTGTGTTGAATAGCTTCTCTGAAAAGTACCCATGGGCCCTCATCTCATCATCAAATCCAGTTGTGTTAAATCAGCTATCAGTCACGGTGACTCTTCCGCAGCACGTTCTGGTTGTTGTAGAGGAGATGTTCTATCCCCACTGCTCTTCATTATGGCCACCAAGCTACAAAATACTCCCCCACTCACCTACGTAGAAGGCTTCTGGAGAGGTCAGCTCAGTGGTTCTCAACGAGGAGGAGGCATACTGAGGCCCCCAGTGCTTCTGAACTACTGGCCTAGGTTAGAAAACTAGAACCCACTAAGTCCTTGTCATTTGAGTGCATCCTGGGCTCCGAAAAAAAATAATTATAATAATTTAAAATTGAAATGTCCTCACCAGTGGGCACATGGTCTCTCCAAGTAAAAGGATATTCACAAGCATGTGACATACAATGTTTCAGTGCTCACTTATGCACATATATATTTTGAGTCAACCATGAAGGTGTATTTCCATGAGGGGATCACAGGTTTGCCAGTCTATTTTTAAATTTGTATATTATTTGTTGGGGATGTTTCGTGATTTTCTTTTAAGGTTTTTTTAATGTGGACCATTTGTAAAAGTCTTTATTGAATTTGTTACAAGACTGCTTCTGTTTTGGTGTTTTGGTCACAAGGCCTGTGGGGTCTCAGAGTCTTAGCTCCCCAACCAGGGATCGAACCCTCACCTCCTGCATTGGAAGGCAAATTCTTAACCACTGGACCCCCAGAAAAGTCCCTATAACTTGATTTTTGAGTCAGTTTAGGCAATTTGTGTTTTCCTTAAAAAATCTATTGTATCCACATTTTCAATCTAACGAAACATTTCAGCCAAGGATTTTTTAAATGATAAAAACAGCGGGGGTGGGGGGAGAAGGAGCTCAGCGGTTGCTCCAGGAATGATGAAAGTCCAGGCAAGACAGGAGGGGCCGCGTCCCGGAGGAGAGGAGGCCAGCCCGGCCCTGAGCGCTCCCAGACGCAGCGTTGTTGTAATGGTGGAAAAGCCCCTGACAGTCCCTCTGCCTCAGGCTCCAGGTCTCTCCATGGCGGGGCTGCCTGCTTCCCTGGTGGTGGTGGGTGAGGCCAGGCCTCCGAGGAAGCAGGCCCTGGGCGCCCCGGGCAACGAGGAGTCGCGTGAAATCGGGCGAGCCTGTAGCCATCCACGTCAGGTGACTCTTCCAGCACGTTCTGGTTGTTGTAGAGGAGATGTTCTATCCCCACTGCTCTTCATTATGGCCCCAAGCTACAAAATACTCCCCACTCACCTCGTAGAAGGCTTCTGGAGAGGTCAGCTCAGTGGTTCTCAACGAGGAGGAGGCATACTGAGGCCCCCAGTGCTTCTGAACTACTGGCCTAGGTTAGAAAACTAGAACCCACTAAGTCCTTGTCATTTGAGTGCATCCTGGGCTCCGAAAAAAAATAATTATAATAATTTAAAATTGAAATGTCCTCACCAGTGGGCACATGGTCTCTCCAAGTAAAAGGATATTCACAAGCATGTGACATACAATGTTTCAGTGCTCACTTATGCACATATATATTTTGAGTCAACCATGAAGGTGTATTTCCATGAGGGGATCACAGGTTTGCCAGTCTATTTTTAAATTTGTATATTATTTGTTGGGGATGTTTCGTGATTTTCTTTTAAGGTTTTTTTAATGTGGACCATTTGTAAAAGTCTTTATTGAATTTGTTACAAGACTGCTTCTGTTTTGGTGTTTTGGTCACAAGGCCTGTGGGGTCTCAGAGTCTTAGCTCCCCAACCAGGGATCGAACCCTCACCTCCTGCATTGGAAGGCAAATTCTTAACCACTGGACCCCCAGAAAAGTCCCTATAACTTGATTTTTGAGTCAGTTTAGGCAATTTGTGTTTTCCTTAAAAAATCTATTGTATCCACATTTTCAATCTAACGAAACATTTCAGCCAAGGATTTTTTAAATGATAAAAACAGCGGGGGTGGGGGGAGAAGGAGCTCAGCGGTTGCTCCAGGAATGATGAAAGTCCAGGCAAGACAGGAGGGGCCGCGTCCCGGAGGAGAGGAGGCCAGCCCGGCCCTGAGCGCTCCCAGACGCAGCGTTGTTGTAATGGTGGAAAAGCCCCTGACAGTCCCTCTGCCTCAGGCTCCAGGTCTCTCCATGGCGGGGCTGCCTGCTTCCCTGGTGGTGGTGGGTGAGGCCAGGCCTCCGAGGAAGCAGGCCCTGGGCGCCCCGGGCAACGAGGAGTCGCGTGAAATCGGGCGAGCTGTGATCCGAGACAGCCTGTGTGTCCTTTGCCCTCACAGGGCCAGCCATGACGGAGGTGGCCCCCTCCTTCTCCAGTGTCCTGAAGGACTGCACTGTCGTTGAGGGCCAGGACTTTGTGCTGCAGTGCTCGGTGCACGGGACCCCAGTGCCTCAAATCACGTGGCTGCTCAATGGTGAGTGCCCCCCACTCCCCGCAACACTCCAGCCCCCTGGGACTTTGGCCCTGCCAGCATTCTTGCTTGGCTTCTCCACGTAAATAGTTCCCTGAACTATTTATGCCTGAGAAGGAAGCACAGGTTACAGAGAGAGCTTGGGGCCTGGGAGTCTGCTAATGCCTGGCTGGGGACACTGGGCAAGTTTTGCTCCTGTCTGAGTCTTGAGCTCCTCATCTACACAATGAGAATGTGACTGCCTACCTTCCAGGAGGGTCACTGTGAAAATCAAATTAGACCCTTTATATACAGTAGTTAATGAGACGCCTGGTACATAGGTACACAAGCAATCTAGTTCATTTTCACATGGCCAGACTCATAAGTAGGCTCTCCATAAATATTTGTTGAGTCAATGAATGAACCAATAGACCAACAAATTAATGAACCACACTAGCAGTTGCTCATGGGATCTTGCTGCTTATTAAGTGGCGGGTGGTTAGAGGGTTCACAGACCAGCCATCCTTTTTAACATTATAGTCCCATAGAGACATCCCGACTTTTTTTTTTTTTTGGCCAAGTCTTTTGAAAAAAAAAAAAAGTTATTATATATTATCACCCCTTTCTTTAAGAAAAAAGACCTTTCAATTCCAGAGGTATGTATGGGAGAGCTCTATCATTAGAGCCGAGAATGATCCATAAAATTGATGAGACTGAGCTGGGTCTGCTGCGGGGGTCTGCGGGGAGGCCAGAATCTTGCCTGCACTTGCCTTCCTCCGTATTGAGTGGCTGGGTGAGCCTGGACGCCCCGCTCTACTGCTCTGGGTGTCGGCTTCTTTGTCGGTGAGGAGATGGGTTGGAACAGAAGGTTTAGGGCCTCCATCTGTTCTCACAGCTGATGGGATAGACGCCTGAAGGGGGAAGCAGCCATCTCCTGTGCACCAAATAATCACCAGTCATTTCTGCACTCTTGTCGTGTAGCCATGAACCTACCTCCTTTGTATAGTGTGCTCAGGCTTTGCTAGAAATGACCTCTAGTCAAGGGGACAGGTTGCCCTGGGGTCTCCCTATCTGTGGACTTCTTGGGCAGAGAGGTGAGAATGGGGATCTCTCCTGCCCCAGCCCTTACTCCAGACAAAGCTCCTATCAGAGCCTATTGTGATGACGGCACAGAGGCAGCTTCCTTGCAGCTGGAACAGAGCATGGGTGTTAGGGGCTAGGAGTGGATCTGAGCAAGAGCGTCTTCCTTCCACCTGGCTCAGCGTCCAGGCCAGGCGTGGAGAATCATCGTCTATATACGGCCAGATGGTAAATGTGTCCAGCTTTGCAGGCCACAGTCTCTGTCACAACGACCCTGCCGTCATGGCACGAAACACAGCCAGAGACACTATGTCGAAGAAAGCAATAAAGTTTTATTTATGGACATTAATGGGATTTCATATAATTTTCATATGTCATGAAATATCCCTCCTTTGATTTTGTTCCACCATGTAAAATATGTAAAAAGTAGCTTTGCCAAGAACAGGCTTCAAGTGGGATTTGGCCCAGGAGCAGCAGTTCACTGATGCCTGGTTTACACCCATCCAGACTGAAAGGCAACCTCACCTTCTTACACTTGATGAACCTTGGCATTTTCACACTCTTCCCACGAGAGGGCAATCGTGCCCAAGTCAGGGACTCTTGGCCACCAGCTCTGGTTTTACCAGTCTTGGAGCTGGGAGTTCTGTGTCTCGTGATTCCAAGCGCCTCGAGCCAACAGCTCTTTTCTGGGGCCACCATTCCTCCCCCCATGCTTGTGGAGCCAAAATGAGCTATGTGCCAGTAAGAAGGGGAGCCCTCCATCAGTTTGCTGACACAGGTTTCAACAACAGAGACCCTTTGATGGCAGTCATGGAATGTACTGGCGTTCTCAAGACAGAGAGGTTGTCGGACACACACACACACACATGCATGCACGCACACACGCACGCACAGAGCAGTGTCCAGTCCTCGCAGGAGCAGGATCCTGGCCCTGCTCTCCCAGCCCCCAGCCCCCAGCCCCATACCTCTGAAGTGCAGACAGGCCAGTGGAGCCTCTTCCCTCTGGCCCTGCGGCTGGCCTGGCAGTCTCTGTCGTGGAGACACGAGTGTTGTTATGAGCAAAAGAAAACATTGCTTCGTGGGGTGGGGACCTCTTTCTGCACTTTCTCCCCCTCCCACTGGCCACCCCCTGTTTTATGAAGTGCAAACCAGGACCCTGGGGCTGACAAGGGAAGGAACTGACAGTCACTTCCTATAGGGTGAGTGGACACATTCCTGCTCTAAGGCCAGAATCCTCAGTAACGAAATTTTCTCTTTTTTCCTGGCAATGAAAGCTCACATCCTGACTTGATAAAATCCCAGAAACGTATAGCATTAAGGAAACCACTGAACTTCATGGACACACTTCTGTCTCCATGCACTGTATAGAACCTGGATAAAGGGCCTCTCATCCAAGGGTCTCTTGGAAAAAGGGGCCAGAGCTGCTTTTGCTCTCTTTTTTTTTTTTTTTTTAATTTCTGTATTTATCATTTCTGTGAATCCTAAAATGACCTCACTGCAGTATTAGGCTGAGGGTGCAGAGTCACTTCTGATAAATGTCCACAGTGGGAAATGGGCTCATTGTTTCTGGAAACATCTAAAAGGAGCCGAGAGCCTCACGTGCAGTCTGGGTGAGGTCTGTCCTGCCTGAGGCTGGGCTATAGGCCAGATGGCCCTGTGAGATTCTTTCCAGGCTCAGAATTCTGTGAAGTCCAGGACATGGATCTGGGGACTGTTTATTTAAACAGAATGTGCAGAACTCTGTCCCTTTCGCGCCTGCCTTCGAGATGCCTCCAGAATCTCCCCCCCAGGTCCTACCAGACCTGCCTTGCTCCTCCACCCACACAATCTCCCCGCTCCTTCACCTCCCTGGCGCCGGCCTCTTTCTCTCCCCTTTGAGCCTCTGTCCAGCGGACAGGGCTCCCCCGACTCCACCAACTGCTGCCTGGCCTGAGAACCTCCTGTGCTTCCCTCCCCAGGGCAGCCCACCCAGTACGCCCACTCCACCTGCGAGGCTGGCGTGGCTGAGCTCCACATCCAGGACGCCCTCCCGGAGGACGACGGCACCTACACCTGTCTGGCCGAGAACACCCTGGGGCAGGCGTCCTGCAGTGCCCGAGTCACTGTCCATGGTAGGAGCCTCTGGGCACCCTTCTAGACGCACCTTTTCTGCCAACACATCTGCCTTGGAGAAAGGGCGCCTCTCCCGAAGGCAGGCAGGGGCGGCGATGGCTTCCAGGAGCTTCCAGGGACCAGAGCTAGACGGGCAAGCCCAGTCCCCTACCCCAGCTTCCAGTCTGGTCAGCCGAAGACCACACACGCTGAAAGATGATGTATCCCTGATGTAGAACTTCGGCTCTTACAATGATCCCTCTCCCACACTGGGGGACACCAGGTAACAAGTGCCAGCGTGGAGGCTTCCAGAAAGCCTGTTTGTCCTCCTTTTCCCTCTACCCTTCCCACCACCCCAGGCTTGCTCCCGCACCTCACCAGCCTGGCGTCCAGTACTCTGCTTAGCATGGTTATCACCCATTGATCAATGCCAAGCCTTTCGTCCCAGAATTCCCCGGGGGAGCCACAGACTCAGGGCAGAGCTGTCTGGGCTGCGGTGTTGCCAGATCTGGTAACAGCACTGGAGGAGGTCTTCTTGGGCCCAGGGTACTCGGATAAGCCTGGACGGGCTGCGTTGTCAGCAGCCTCGTAGGAGACGCACCACTCAGCTCCGTGCCCCCAGACGCGGCCTCTTGGGGAGAGCCTCCCTGTGGCTGAGGAGCAGCCGTGCAGGAGGCCCAGGAGACGGTTTCACTGAAAAGGGTGAGGGACCTGTAGTTTCTCAGTTCTTAACAGCCCGGGAAGGGTGGGGGCAGCGCTCTTCCTGTCTTACACGGAGGGGTCTGGAGGTCTCAAGAAGTCAACCTCTCCCACTTGCCTCGTGAGCCACGCTGGCCTTTGAGCCTGGATCTCCAAGCCCCTGCCAACTCCCTTCCCTTTTCCACAGAGCAAGTCCCTGCCCCCAGAGTGGGGATGGCCTTACCCCAGGAGCTGGGCCCTGTCACCCCCAGGGATACAGGACTGGCATTGATGGACTCTATCCCAAGGAGGGGAGCACGCGCTCCAGCCTGCCTGATTTCTCTGTGGTTCCCCCCGAGTGCTGGCCTAGAGCCCCCACTTGGGGGCTGGCTCTGCTTCTTCCCAGGAGGCCCTCCTCCTCGGGTCACAGCCTGACGCTGGCCCTGCAAGCTCGTCAGTTGCATTCTGGTTTACATTCCATCTGTTCTCTCCTCATAGATCCCACTCGTGGCTGAGTGGGGGGTCTGGGGAAATCGTGGATCTGGACCGGGGGTCTGCTCTCACCCTCTCTGACCCCGGGCTCTCCCTGGAGGTCCGAGGGACCTGCCCCCACACAAAAGCAGTGGAGAGGGCCAGAGAGGCGCGGCATGGCTGTGTGGTCTGAGCCTCCCTCTCTGACTTCAGCCCTGCTAATCCAGAGCCTGTCCCAGGCTGCCTGTGTTTAGATTGGATGAGAGCGACCCCACTAAGCTGTTAGTCCCAGGTTGGTGGTCCCCAGTAGAGGGGCAAGAAGAATTTGGGGCCAGCCTCCGTGCCCCCCAGGTTTGTGGGAGGAGCGGGGCCTGGATGGTGGCCCATCCGAGCATGTTTCAAAGCAGAAACAGAGAGGTCCCAGCAAGAACGCTGCCAGGGCCGTTTGGATCTGCTCTGAAATCAGCCCCGTGTAAGCGGGAGCCCCCCTTCCCGGCAGTGCGGAGATTGGCCTGTGAAGGCCAAACAGAGGCTCAGCTACCATAAATGGTGAAGGAGGCTGCGAGACATGGCCACGCTCCGGCCGCAGCACTGGGCTGTCTGCGCAGGATTGGAGAGGCTGAGTCTGGCACGGTGACACCTCTTGGCTCCACGCCCAGGGCACCCGGGGGGCTCTAGTCCACGTCCCTCACCACCCTCAGCCATGAGTTTTTCTTACTTTATTGGCAGCTTCTTTGGCTGCTGTCTCTGGGGCAGCTCAGAGGGTGGGGAATGACCGTACTGGAGGCCTTCGTCCGCTACAGTGCCGACCACTGTCCAGGCCTCTCCCTCAGCTGCCCAGGCCTGACCTTTCTGTCCCTCTGTGTGTCCCCCGGGCCACGGCTGGAGCGTGGACGTGGAACAGGCTGCCCAGGTGTAAGTCCTGCCCATTGCTCGCTAGCCCTGCCTCCAGGCTCCGGTGTCCTTGGTTAATGACCTCGGAACATGGGATGTGCTCAGGAGCCCCGACCTTCATACAAGATGAACTCCTTCAAAATAGCAAGTCTAAGGAGCGGTTTCACCACAGGATCAACCCCACCACACTGGGAGGTTGTTTTTCTGTCTGTTCGTTTGGTTTTGGTAAAGGGAAGAGAGAATCGGAATCAGAGAAAGCAGGTGTAGGGCTGACAGTAACGCTTGCAGTCTGAGCACCTTGTTCTGGGAATCCTGGCCACAAGAGGGCGCCATTCAGCAGCGCCTCTCCTGCTGGTCTGGTTTCCAGGGAGGACAGGCTCTAAGGCGATTTTTGCTGGAGAGTTGAGCAGCTACTTTGTTAAAAGTCTAATCCAGAGCCTGTCCCAGGCTGCCTGTGTTTAGATTATAAGCACCCCCTAAGCTGTTAGTCCCAGGTTGGTGGTCCCCAGTAGAGGGCAAGAAGAATTTGGGGCCAGCCTCCGTGCCCCCAGGTTTGTGGGAGGAGCGGGCCTGGATGGTGGCCCATCCGAGCATGTTTCAAAGCAGAAACGGGTCCCCATAGGGCCAGGGCTTTGGCTGCCATGGGACGAGCATGTTCAAAGCAGAAACAGAGTCCCAGCAAGACGCTGCCAGGGCCGTTTGGATCTGCTCTGAAATCAGCCCCGTGTAAGCGGGAGCCCCCCTTCCCGGCAGTGCGGAGATTGGCCTGTGAAGGCCAAACAGAGGCTCAGCTACCATAAATGGTGAAGGAGGCTGCGAGACATGGCCACGCTCCGGCCGCAGCACTGGGCTGTCTGCGCAGGATTGGAGAGGCTGAGTCTGGCACGGTGACACCTCTTGGCTCCACGCCCAGGGCACCCGGGGGGCTCTAGTCCACGTCCCTCACCACCCTCAGCCATGAGTTTTTCTTACTTTATTGGCAGCTTCTTTGGCTGCTGTCTCTGGGGCAGCTCAGAGGGTGGGGAATGACCGTACTGGAGGCCTTCGTCCGCTACAGTGCCGACCACTGTCCAGGCCTCTCCCTCAGCTGCCCAGGCCTGACCTTTCTGTCCCTCTGTGTGTCCCCCGGGCCACGGCTGGAGCGTGGACGTGGAACAGGCTGCCCAGGTGTAAGTCCTGCCCATTGCTCGCTAGCCCTGCCTCCAGGCTCCGGTGTCCTTGGTTAATGACCTCGGAACATGGGATGTGCTCAGGAGCCCCGACCTTCATACAAGATGAACTCCTTCAAAATAGCAAGTCTAAGGAGCGGTTTCACCACAGGATCAACCCCACCACACTGGGAGGTTGTTTTTCTGTCTGTTCGTTTGGTTTTGGTAAAGGGAAGAGAGAATCGGAATCAGAGAAAGCAGGTGTAGGGCTGACAGTAACGCTTGCAGTCTGAGCACCTTGTTCTGGGAATCCTGGCCACAAGAGGGCGCCATTCAGCAGCGCCTCTCCTGCTGGTCTGGTTTCCAGGGAGGACAGGCTCTAAGGCGATTTTTGCTGGAGAGTTGAGCAGCTACTTTGTTAAAAGTCAGAAACGGGTGTTCTTTCTCACCTCTTCAGCCTTTTTCCAAGGTTTCACAAGCATCGAGAAATCGCTGACTCGGCACTCTGACGGGCTTTCTGTAGCCTCTTTTCCCTGCTTTCTCTGCTTCCGTCCTCAGTAACCCCTTCCTCCCCAAATCTAACTCCCTCCCACAAATGTCACTTTCCCTGAGTGAGTTCTCTCACCCGCTGTACTTCTCTTATCACTGTATTTACTTATCAGCAAGTCTTTCCTGAGCACCTCCTTGATGCCCCTCATTGCTCTGGGGAAGTGGCCATGAATGGGAGAGAGATTCTGTCTTCCTGGTGGTTTCATTCTGATGGGTGGCCTACACCTGACTTAATCCAGTCTTGGCACCTGCTGTTAAGAAAACTGGAATAGGGAGTCAGTGGAAAGAATTCTTTCCAAGGTGAGTGCTAGAGGAAACCTCTTGGGGAAGGTAATGTTTGAGCAGAGACCTCATGAACGGGAAAAAGAGTGCTCCAGGCAGGTGGTACAGCAAGTATTAAGGCTCTGAGTTGGGAACAAGGGCAGCTTATGCAGGGGACAGTGAGGCTGCCACAAAGGGAGTCGGAGGTCAAGTGGTCGAGGCTGGGTTTAGAGAGAGAGGCGGGGGTACCACTCTGGCAGGGGTGGAGAAAGCATTTTATTCTAACTATGAACTGTCCTATAATTGCCTGTTCAGCTGTCTTCTATGCTAGCTTGTCAGCTTGCTGCAGGCAGGGACCATGTCTCACTGATGTGTGTAGCACCTGCACCATAGGATCTGCTCTGTGAGTGTGTGTTCAGTGAATGAAGAAAGAAAACCAGAGGTGGGCGAGTCTCCCTGGTAGTGTAGGGGGGGTTCCCTCCACCTCCTTGCTTGCCTGGGGGCTCATGGCGTGCTCAGCAAACCGACACATGAGCTCTCAAATGCCCCCCAACAAGTATTTCAGCCTTCCTCCTCCCATGCTCGGAAAAACGTCCCCAGTAGTTAACCCGACTGTGAAAAATCTTCCCTCCTGACCCAGGACAGAGCCTAACGGATGATTAATCTAAATTCCTGCAAAACCCAGGAAGATCAGAGGGAGAGTAAATATTTCAGTGTCTGCACTGTCATTGGTGCGGGGGGTTTCTTAGGCTAGAATCGTTTCATTTATCTTCCCCTGGAGTATCTTTGTCAAGGCTAAAATTCTTAAGTGACTGGATTTATTAACCTGCTAATGTGCCCATTTAGACAGAGTGTCTCAGCCTAATGGTTTGTTTATTTAAGTGAAGGCCTGCTGGGCTCTTAAAGACTCCAAAGGACATAAAATATGGATAAGTTACATTTTTAAAAACCCTGATTTCTAAAATAAAAAATGAAATTTAATAAGCATATTTACTACAGTGTTTGTTTTGATAAAAAGCTTCTAAAGAAAGCAAGGGGCACCAGGGAATCAGCCATTCACTGGACAGTGAAGGCATCAGTAGAAGTCCAGCTGGCTTTGAGATTAGTGACAAGCCCTCTGCAGGGCGACTGTTGGCCCTGTGTGTGAGATCTCAGTTGTGTCTGACTCTTTGTGACCCAGGGACTGTAGCCCACCAGGCTCCTCTGTCCATGGAATTTTCTAGGCAAGAATACTAGAGCGAGGCCTTTTCCTCTGTTTCCATGGAATTTCTATTAACTGAGTTGGGAACAAGGGCAGCTTATGCAGGGGACAGTGAGGCTCACAAAGGGAGTCGGAGGTCAAGTGGTCGAGGCTGGGTTTAGAGAGAGAGGCGGGGGTACCACTCTGGCAGGGGTGGAGAAAGCATTTTATTCTAACTATGAACTGTCCTATAATTGCCTGTTCAGCTGTCTTCTATGCTAGCTTGTCAGCTTGCTGCAGGCAGGGACCATGTCTCACTGATGTGTGTAGCACCTGCACCATAGGATCTGCTCTGTGAGTGTGTGTTCAGTGAATGAAGAAAGAAAACCAGAGGTGGGCGAGTCTCCCTGGTAGTGTAGGGGGGGTTCCCTCCACCTCCTTGCTTGCCTGGGGGCTCATGGCGTGCTCAGCAAACCGACACATGAGCTCTCAAATGCCCCCCAACAAGTATTTCAGCCTTCCTCCTCCCATGCTCGGAAAAACGTCCCCAGTAGTTAACCCGACTGTGAAAAATCTTCCCTCCTGACCCAGGACAGAGCCTAACGGATGATTAATCTAAATTCCTGCAAAACCCAGGAAGATCAGAGGGAGAGTAAATATTTCAGTGTCTGCACTGTCATTGGTGCGGGGGGTTTCTTAGGCTAGAATCGTTTCATTTATCTTCCCCTGGAGTATCTTTGTCAAGGCTAAAATTCTTAAGTGACTGGATTTATTAACCTGCTAATGTGCCCATTTAGACAGAGTGTCTCAGCCTAATGGTTTGTTTATTTAAGTGAAGGCCTGCTGGGCTCTTAAAGACTCCAAAGGACATAAAATATGGATAAGTTACATTTTTAAAAACCCTGATTTCTAAAATAAAAAATGAAATTTAATAAGCATATTTACTACAGTGTTTGTTTTGATAAAAAGCTTCTAAAGAAAGCAAGGGGCACCAGGGAATCAGCCATTCACTGGACAGTGAAGGCATCAGTAGAAGTCCAGCTGGCTTTGAGATTAGTGACAAGCCCTCTGCAGGGCGACTGTTGGCCCTGTGTGTGTGAGATCTCAGTTGTGTCTGACTCTTTGTGACCCAGGGACTGTAGCCCACCAGGCTCCTCTGTCCATGGAATTTTCTAGGCAAGAATACTAGAGCGAGTTGCCTTTTCCTTCTCCAAGAGATCTTCCTGGCCCATGAATTGAACCTGCATCTCTTGCATCTCCAGCATTTGGCAAGCAGATTCTTTACCACTGAGCCACCTGGGAAGCCTCTTGCTTTGTGCACTGACAGCCTCTTAAATGTTTTTTGTTTTTTTTTAAAAAGAAAACAAAAAATTCTGGAGGCTTCCCTGGTGGCTCAGTGGTAGAGAATCCACATGCCAATGCAGGAAGCATGAGTTTTAACCTTGTTCTGGGAAAATACCACATACCCCGGGGCAACTAAGCCTATGCCTGCACTCTAGAGCCCAGGAACTGAAATCACTAAAGCCCAAATGCTCTAGAGCCCATGCTCCACAGCAAGAGCTGTTGCAATGAGAAACCCATGTGCTGCGACTTGAGAAGAGCTCTCACTCGCCACAACTAGAGAAAAACTTGCCCAACAACATGACCAACACAGCCACATAAATAAATAAAATCATAAAAATAAAACCATTCTGATTGGAGAACACTAGCAGATACTCTGGACACTCTAAAATCTGTCTGGTTGGAGTCAAATATAAGTTTAATACTTATGTCAGCTAAAGAGAAACTTATTGAAGAGGAAGAAGAAACATCCATTTTTCCTCATCTCTTTTGCTTGCTTTTAAGAATGTCAGTCTACCCAGAATACCTGTCCAAAGTTTTCTAAACTCTATGAAGGCCAGCAAATAGAGGTTAAATTGTTCTATGGTCGGTATTTAGTTTTACATAGGTTGATACAACAGAAATGGTGTTCTGTACCGTGTGAGTTTTTCCTGTGACAGAAGGACTTCTGAATATATGCTTGTGTCCCCATCGTGGAGCCGGAACCTTACTTTACTAATTGGACAATTAGGGCCACCGGGCGGTCTCCTAGTCACAGCAGGTCATCTGTAGCCTTGCTGACTTGGAGTCCTTGGTCAGGAATGCCATCCAGAATTACAGCTTTGTGCTCCTAATGACAAAATGTGATCCATGCTTTGACTGTGTGGTGGAGAGTGTAGCTTCCACGCGTGCCTCCGGAGGGCACATGGGCCGGTTTGGATGGTTGACCTCTAAGTTCAGAGTTTGATTATAACTTCTAAGGCACTGAGAAGGCTGTGGTTGTAATGTGTCCCTGCTTCCCATCTGGCAACCCTATCATTACTGGTCAGAGATACTTTGAGGGGTGTGTATATATATATATATATATATATATGTATATATATATATCCTTGTTTCCTTTCCTTCTCTTCCTTTTCACTTCTTCCCATTTGCTTCTTAGGTTCTAGAGAAATTGGTAGGGAGAAGAAAAGTCAAAAGAGAGGGCAAGACTACCTGCCCAACAAGTAGATTGTTTGCTGTCTCTCTGAGTAGGTTTATTTGGTTAGGAGACAGACTTTTTTTTTTAAATTCTTTATTTTAAAGGTTCTACAGAGTTTTGTTGTTCACAGACATGTATGTTCCCAGATCAGTCATATGCATATCCCTGGTCCCCACCCCCCCAGTTACCCCCATCCTATCCCTCCGGACCATCGCCCCATGCCATTGTGAGCACTCTTATTCCCTTAGCACAATGACAATAGCTATCTTTTCCACACATGACAGTATAGGTTTCCATGTTACTGCCTCCATGCCTCCCCTTCCCTATTTCTTCCCCACAATGTCCATATGTCTATGCTCTGTCTGTTTTTCCATGAGTTCCCTGTGTGTGTTATCAAGACCGTCCTACTAGATTCCATATATATGTGTTAGTATACTGTATTTGTCTTTCTCTTTTTGACTTACTTCACTTTTTATGATAGGTTCTAGAGCCAGCCACTTCATTAGGACTGAGTCTTCTGCATTTCTTTTAACAGCTGAGTAGTATTCCATTGTATATATGTACCAGAGCTTCTGGATCCATTCATTCATCGATGGACATCTAGGTTGCTTCCGTGTTCTGGCTATTGTATAGAGAGCTGCAATGAACATTGGGGTACAGGTGCTTCTTTCAGATTTGATTTCATCAGGGTATAAGCCTAAGAGTGGGATTGCTGGGTGATAGGGTGCTTCTATTTTTAGTTTTTTAAGGAATCTCCATACTGTCCTCCATAGCGGCTGTATCAATTGACATTCCCACCAGCAATGCAAGAGGGTTCCCTTTACTCTGCACCCTCTCCAGCATTTATTGTCTGTCGATTTATTGATGAAGGTCATTCTGACGGGTGTGAGGTGATATCTCATTGTAGTTTTAATTTGCATTTCTCAAATAATAGGCGAGGGTGAGCATCTTTTCATGTGCCTTTGGGCCATCTGTATGTCCTCTTTGGAGAGGCGAGGAGACAGACTTTTATTGACAGAGAGTTCACACGTCCCTGCAGAGGGATTTGCACTGTGCACGTATGCCCTGCAGATGGGGAGCAGCAGGGTGAAGGGAACCTTGATGGTCCCTAGAGTCAGCAGTCCTGGAACTTAGGGAAAGGAGGAGGCTAGACCAAGACCCCTGGACCCTGCTGGATTTTGAGTGTCAAATCAAGGAAGAAAGGAGGATTATGTTTCCAGAACTGCCTTTTGTTGGTAATCTACTGAATGTCCATCATGTAACAGGGTGTGGTGTGAATCGGATTTGCTGTTGGCATGGTATGTTGCATTTTTAGAACTAAGCACAATAGCTCAAGTTCTAAGCTTAAAGAAAATCTCCAGTAGATCAGCAATGAAGGCAATCCTTTTCCCTCCCCTTAACTGCATCTTCAAGAGGTCCATGTGTCTGCACACCTGAGAGGGAGAGGGGGCATGTAGGAAGTAGAGGAGGGCCTTTCCGTGTCCATTTTTATTTGGTGACAACCTGTGGATGCAGGGACCCTGGTGTCGGAACAGGGAAGCTACTGACAGACAGGGCCTGAGACTCTGACAGCTGGACGTGGTAAAAGCTGTGGCAGGAGCTGGTCCCTCTTAGGGGAGCCCTGGGGAGCTCTTTAGATGGCAGGGAATTCTGTCTCTGCTGCATGTTGGTGTCATCTTCTTCAACACTTTAAAGGTGACATTCATCATTTTTGTTTTCATCTGACACAAATTTAGAATGAGCTGGGAGCTTTCTAAGGGCCATTTTCAAGGGAAAGGACTCAATGTGTAAACACTTGTATTTAATGCAAATTCAGATCCATAAGCATGGGATGCTTTAGGGATCAGAAAGTTGGCTAGTAGAAGTCACAGATGGAGAAAACCTCCAAGAGAAAATTTCTAAGGAGAAATTCAAAATTGTTTTTCTTGCTAAATTCATGGAAAGAGAGGAAAGACTCAGAAGGGAAGAATAGGAGAATGGGTGCAGTATAGACGAAGACATTAGATCACACCAGCAGTGGGACAAAGGCTGAAGGCTTAGTTTCAAGCCCAAGAGAAGCCAAAGGCCTTGCCCATGTCTCCAGGTTTGATGAGCAGGATTATACTGATTATTGTATGAGAATTAATGAGAAAGATAACCAATATTGATGCCTTTGAACTGAAGTGTTGGAGAGGGCTCTTGAGAGTCCCTTGAACTGCAAGGAGGCCAAACCAGTCAATCCTAAAGGAAATCAACCCTGAATATTCATTGGAAGGACTGATGCTGAAGCTGAACCTCCAATACTTGGACCACCTGATGTGAAGAGATGACTCATTGGAAAAAATCCCGATGCTGGGAAAAATAGACGGCAAAAGGAAAAGGGGAAGACAGAGGATGAGATGGTTGGATGGCATTACTGACTCAATGAACATGAGTTTGGATAAGCTCTGAGAGATGGTGAAGGACATGTTGATTTTAGTTCTTATCTTTCCCACCAATGGATAAGCCTGTTCCTTTTCCTTTCTCTCAACTTGGAACAGAACCCCTAGTGCCTGGCTGAGTTTAACAGAAGAAAGGATCAGTGAGTGAGTGGAGAGCCATTGGCTAGTTGACCAGATACCAAAGCAACAGATAAATTCACTTCAGAACTTTAGTCCCAGGCCAGTAAATCAAGGAGGCTTGGCCCATCCTGGATTCCAAAGAGAAAGGACCCTCTGGATTTGGTCTCAGCAGAGCAGAGGAAGCACAGCTGTTGGAGAGACCTGGGGTATATTTAGTCTGACCCCATTTGAGCTGGGTAGCAAGTCTGTCACTGCGTCCCAGGAGCCCCTCCCTTGCTATTGGTGTACCATGGCCAGAGCCTGCCCTCCCCAAGGGAAAAAGGCTCAGGTTCTGAGGCTCCTGGGGCCCCCCCACTCAGACCCTGACCCACCAACTTTGCCTCAAACCAGGACTGTGCCAGGTGGCAGCTAAAGCACAACCCCAGAAGAGATGTCTCTAGGAGAACCAGCGACTCTGTGCATGAGCCCAAGGACAGAGAGCTCCCAGCAGAATCTAGGTGACTGGCCTTTGTTCTCAGATCAGGAAGGTAGCATCCAGACCAGGACCTCGTTGGCCACGTCAGCTCCTTCGCCAGCTTCCTTCTCTGAGCCTCAGCTCTCTCTGCTGTAAAATGAGGGCGCGTTCTTCTCGAGGTCAGAGAGGGTGTTGAGCATCAACTCAGAGTAGCAGATGTCCCTTAGAATCGTGAAGTGCTGACCTTTGTAAGGCATTGTTGTAAGGTTATCTCAGTGGCAGCTGAGACTTTTCAGATCTCTGCCTGATTAAATGTGAATGCCCTGGAGTGGGAGGACATCATATCATGGTCACTTCTCTTCAAATCAATAGTTATTGTCAGACTGAGCTTGTACAACCAAACACAATCAGTTGGGTTAGAAAGGGCACAGACCATGGATGATGGGTAGCTGGACAAAGTATTTTCACATATTATCTCTTTAAACCCCCCAGGTCCTATGATTGGACTGTTATTTTCCTAAATACGGTTGAGGAAGTCAAGCTTTGGAAAGAGGCAGTGCCTTTCCCCAAACGAGGTCCTAGCCTTCATTTCAGTGGCTTTCAGGGAACCAGCGAGCTGCTGTGTGATAGGCAGTGCCCAGGCACCCTCTCAGGACAGGGAGCTACAGACAGGCAGTTTGTCCCTACTGGCTGAGACCGTAGGGTGGCTTGGCCTTGCCAAAGCACCAGTCCTGGAAACTGAGCATCAGGAAGACCTAAGAGACGGTGGGGGCCAAAGAGGAGCTGCCAGTTGCTTGCAGGAAAGGGAGCTAGAGGTTTTGATGTTCCCATAGCACCTGAGAATAAGAGCCTCTCTGCAGGGAACTCTGTGAAGCTGAAACTGGGGAGAGGCGGGAACAGGGAGGGCTCTGGAAAGGCAAAAACATTTTGTCCTCGAGCCTTCTCGGTCTGTGCAAGACAGGAAATTCCTCAACTCTCCCGAGGCAGCCTGCTTGCCCGGCTACTGCAGCTCAGTCAGAAAAAGGAGAGCTTTTCTCTGACTGAGATTGGGTCCCCGAGCCCACTGCCTGGCCCTCTGCCAAGGCCAAGGCTGCCTGGCTGGCCCCTGTTGAAGGCAGTGATGCAGGGCTGGGGCAGGCTGGCTCTGAGAGCCCATCCGCTGGTCATGGGCTCTGTCTCCCCTTGCACTCTGGCTCCACACCCTTCACACAGCACCTGCCTTGGGGGAAATTGTCCACCCACCTCCCTTGTCTTGCCAGCCTCTCCCACCCTCATTCCCAGAGGCTGTGCGGGGCATGCTTGGCAGTGTGCCATATTTTGTTTTCATTTAGTGGCCCGTTTGGAGTTGGGCCTTTCCTGGGCATGTAAAGTGTCTTGGAAATGTATTGTCATGGCTGCAGGCTTCCAGGAGAAGATCTGGTATGTGGGGCCCTGAACTAAGAAGAACGCAGAACACCGCAGTCCCCATGCCCCCAAACTTAGAGTTTACCTTAGAGATACCATAGCCTTCTTTGTTCCTAGCCCTGCCTGCTCCCTTCTCCCCAAGGACAAAAACAAAAAGACTGAAAAAGGATTATTGAAGATCAAAGCCATGTGGATCACAGGACATGAAGGGCAGGATCAGAGACAGGACAACTGAGAACTGGTCCTGCACCAGGGCCATCCATGTGGGAAACAGACACCAGTTCAGCCTCTCCGCTGCCCCTTCCCCTTTGGCTCTTATGAGGCAGGTCAGAGCCTAGCTAAGGGAGGATTCTGAGACTAAAGGAAAGCCTATTTGTTACTCTGTCTTCCCGGAGAACAGAATGGAGGTGAGTGGGCCAGTCCTGAGCCCAGAGAGTTGTTCTAGCTTTTGTCTTTGGCTAGCTGGGGCACTCCTTCCTCTCCTAGAGAAAGATTTCCCCCTGGCTTTGACTGTATAACAAATTGTGTAGATTTATGGTGCTTACTTTGAGCTCAGCTGGTAAAGAATTGGCCTGCAATGCAGGAGACCCTGGTTTGATTCCTGGGTCGGGAAGATCCCCTGGAGAAGGGATAGGCTACCCACTCCAGTATTCTTGGGTTTCCCTGGTGGCTCAGACAGTAAAGAATCTGCCTGCAATGTGGGAAACCTGGGTTTGATCCGTGAGTTGGAAAGCATCCTGAGAGAAAGGATAGGCTACCCTCTCCAGTATTCTTGCCTGGAGAATTCCATGGCTTGTCCATGGGGTTGCAAAGAGTTGGGCGCAACTGAATGACTTGACTTGAAATCTTCACCCATGAAACCTTCACCACAATTTTAAGAAATGAACATCCATCACCCCCAAATGCTTCCTTGTACCCCTCTACAATCCATCCCCCCAAGCCCTGCCCCAAACAACTTGTCACTGTATGTTGCTTTTTCTAGAACTTTATATAAATGGAACCACCCAGTACACAGTCTTGGCCTGACTGCTTTCACTGAATGTAATTTTGGTGAGATTTGTGCCCATTGCAGTGTCTCTCATGAGTGCTGAGCAGTATTCCATTGCATGGATCCATCATAGTATGTTTATTCATCCACTTGGCAATGAACATTTGGACTGTTTCCAGTTTGGAGCCATTAGGAATAAAGCTGGCCTGAATGTTTGTGTACAAGTCTTTGTATGGATATATACCTTCATTTCCCTTGTGTAGATACCCAGGAATAGAATAAATGGATCATGTGCTCAATATTTAACTTGCAGTTTCAAGAAGAAACTGCAAACTGTGTTCCAAAGGGTCAGAACTATTCAGGCTTGTGCCAGCAACGTAGGGGAGTTCCAGTTGCTCCACATCCTCACCAGGACAGTGCTTAGGATCACCAGTCTTTAATTTGAGTTGTTCTGATGATGTAGTATCTTTGACTTTCTTGAGGTGCTTAAAATCTCTTGTGTGTGCTTAAAGTTGCTTCAGTCAGGTCCAATGCTTTGCGACCCTATGGACTATAACCCACCACATTCCTCTGTCCAAGGGATCCTCCAGGCAAGAATACAGGAGTGGTTTGCCACGCCCTCCTCCAGGGGATTTTCCTGACCCAGGGATGGAACCAGAGTCTCTTATGTCTCTTGCTTTGGCAGGCGGGTTCTTTACCACTTGAGCCGCCTGGGAAGGCTTAAAATCTCAGGAGATGGTAATGGAGCATCATGCCATCATAGAAAACAGTGAAGTTCTCCAGTTGTGTTTTATGAGAGACATCAAGATATACAGTTGGCCCTCTGTACCTGCGGATTCTACATCTTGTGGACTCAACCATTCGCATATTAAAAATATTCAAGAAAAAAATTTCAGAAAGTTTCAAAAAGCACAACTTGAATTTGTCGCACTGGCACCTATTTGCATAGCATTTACATTGTAGTAAGTACTATAAATAATCAAGAGGCAATGTTAGAGTTTATAGGAGGATTACAGGTTAAGTGCAAATACTGTTATATAGGGGACTTGAGCATCTGCAGCTTGTGGTATCAGCAAGGGGTCCTGGAACCAATAGCCAGCAGATACCCACGGATGACATATTGTCAGATGAAAACTCAAGATGCCAATCGTGTATAGTTGGCTGTCGTTTTAAGAGAAGAAAAATAAAAGCCTGTACCTATGTGCTGTTGTGCTATGAACTTGGACCAGTGCTGGCAAGATGAACAGGAAACAACATTCATTGCCGCTGGGGAGAGACATTTGGCCCAAGGGCAGGGGTAGAAGGGAGACCATACACGTGCCCTTTGCACCTTTTATCCTTCACACCATAGGAATGTACACTTATTCTAAGGAGTAAATGCAATTTAAGGGGGAAAAGAATCTCATAAGATGCCTAGTGCTGGTTACCCCCTCCCCACCGCCCCCATCCCCTGGAAGTGCTTCTGGGCTGCCAGAACCTACGCTCAACATGGCCCTCCAGAGACCTCGTCCTTTCCTGCTGGGACCAAGAGCACCGTCATGCAGTGCAGGGAAATGGGCATGCCTTATTCCGAGGGGTCTCCTGGGCCTCCCACCTCCCTTATCTGGTGGTGGACATTTCTGGTGGGAAGCCGAGCCCCAGCACGTTCGTGTGACAAGGGCTCGTGTACTCTGTGTCTGTGGAATAGATGAGTGAATGTTCTCCCACATTCTGTTTGTCACACAGAAAAGAAGAGTGAGGAGAAGAGTGAGTACCTCCTGCCCAAGGCCCCCAACAAGGCCGTCGCGCCCCTCTTCCTGCAGGGCCTCTCGGATCTCCAAGTCATGGATGGGAGCCAGGTCACCATGACGGTCCAGGTGTCAGGTCTGTCCCCACATCTCTCTCCTCAGGGTGCACGTGAATAGGGGCGTGGCCGCACCATGGGCATTGCTCCCCGTGTCCCGCTCGTCTCTTTGATCCATCAGAAAATCAACCTGGGACTGTCAGTCAGCGAACCTAAAGAAATGGGGCCTCATGGCCCCTCTTTTCTGCTTTCTCTGGGCAGGGTGTTCTGGACTCAAGGTTAAGTGGGCCAGGGAAGGAAGATGGCCATGCTAGAGAGGTGAGGGGCAAATTGAAAACAGTGTGGTCAGTGTAGCTGGAGACTGTGGGTGCTGGCCCCAAGCCAGATGGTGTGAGAACTCCCTAGCTCTCAGAAGATAGTGTCAGTTGCTCTATTCAAATGTTAAGGTGAGAAGATGGAACAGAGGCCTTCTTAAGTAGGGATGGGGTGGCAAGAACAGGCATGAGCAGCCCCATGGGAGATGTCATAGTCCTGGCTAGAAGCCTGGGGCATCTCCTGGCACAGACTTACTGATGGAGACTCCTGTTGGCATCTCATCAGTCCTGCTGACAGCCGGGAGGTCCTCTCTGGTTGTTCATTTTCTTTGGTGCTGCAGAAGTGATACACATGAGCTGAGAGAGAAGCTGTGGTGGGCTCAGGGTGAAGTCCCTGCTCCCGGAGGCTGGAGGCAGTCCTGAGATAATGCAGGCAGAAGCAGGATCCCTTAGCCCACACACGCTCCTCATGCTGATAGACGTCAGAGACGCTCTGACCTCCTGACATGGGCTGGCGACCCCATCGGGACAGGCGGTGGTCTCCTCTGTCCTCGAAAGAGCCTGACACCACATGACTGTTCCCGCGGCCCTGCTGCCCCGAAAGCAGAGTGCCGTGGCTCGGCTCTTGCCACAAAGGAAACCCTCACAGGTGGCTGTTGTTAGATGCTAGACACCACCCCCAGGGAAGTCAACTAGAAAAACTGAAAATGCCATCCGCCACAGGCTGGGTGTGGAAAGCCTGGTGCCCATCTTCACTCTCAGACTCATGTGTGGTAGCCAAACGAAGCGCTTGGTGCAAACTGACGAGGGGGTCTCTGGGGCATCACCGGGGCCTCACCTAGACCTGCACACACCCTGTAAGGGTGGGGTCAGGAAACCGTGGAACTCACTGAACCAGCTGCCACTCAGCATGACCAAACAGCCTGAATTCTAATTTTAAAACTTTTACCAGGTTTGGATCCATCAGAAAATCAACCTGGGACTGTCAGTCAGCGAACCTAAAGAAATGGGGCCTCATGGCCCTCTTTCTGCTTTCTCTGGGCAGGGTGTTCTGGACTCAAGGTTAAGTGGGCCAGGGAAGGAAGATGGCCATGCTAGAGAGGTGAGGGGCAAATTGAAAACAGTGTGGTCAGTGTAGCTGGAGACTGTGGGTGCTGGCCCCAAGCCAGATGGTGTGAGAACTCCCTAGCTCTCAGAAGATAGTGTCAGTTGCTCTATTCAAATGTTAAGGTGAGAAGATGGAACAGAGGCCTTCTTAAGTAGGGATGGGGTGGCAAGAACAGGCATGAGCAGCCCCATGGGAGATGTCATAGTCCTGGCTAGAAGCCTGGGGCATCTCCTGGCACAGACTTACTGATGGAGACTCCTGTTGGCATCTCATCAGTCCTGCTGACAGCCGGGAGGTCCTCTCTGGTTGTTCATTTTCTTTGGTGCTGCAGAAGTGATACACATGAGCTGAGAGAGAAGCTGTGGTGGGCTCAGGGTGAAGTCCCTGCTCCCGGAGGCTGGAGGCAGTCCTGAGATAATGCAGGCAGAAGCAGGATCCCTTAGCCCACACACGCTCCTCATGCTGATAGACGTCAGAGACGCTCTGACCTCCTGACATGGGCTGGCGACCCCATCGGGACAGGCGGTGGTCTCCTCTGTCCTCGAAAGAGCCTGACACCACATGACTGTTCCCGCGGCCCTGCTGCCCCGAAAGCAGAGTGCCGTGGCTCGGCTCTTGCCACAAAGGAAACCCTCACAGGTGGCTGTTGTTAGATGCTAGACACCACCCCCAGGGAAGTCAACTAGAAAAACTGAAAATGCCATCCGCCACAGGCTGGGTGTGGAAAGCCTGGTGCCCATCTTCACTCTCAGACTCATGTGTGGTAGCCAAACGAAGCGCTTGGTGCAAACTGACGAGGGGGTCTCTGGGGCATCACCGGGGCCTCACCTAGACCTGCACACACCCTGTAAGGGGTGGGGTCAGGAAACCGTGGAACTCACTGAACCAGCTGCCACTCAGCATGACCAAACAGCCTGAATTCTAATTTTAAAAACTTTTCTACCAGGTTTGGCTTTTCCTCTCTGAAATCATATCTTTTCACTTCTGGATTTTTTCTGATTTCCCCACATCTGTTGTTACGTAATTGCAAGGAGCCTTCCTTAAGTACTTTCTTTGTGTCAGGTGCTAACGCTTATCTGCTTTTCTAGTGGGCTGCTCAGGGGGTGGTGTTCGTTTATTGAACCTTCCCAGTCAACCTCGAGGCAGCCTCTCTCATCAGCCTGCCTGCCGCTCCTCTCCGTCCAGGCAATCCGCCCCCGGAGGTCATCTGGCTTCATGACGGGAATGAGATCCAGGAGTCAGAGGACTTCCACTTTGAACAGAGGGGCACGCGGCACAGCCTGTGTATCCAGGAGGTATTCCCGGAGGACACGGGCACGTACACGTGTGAGGCCTGGAACAGCGTGGGAGAAGTCCGCACCCAGGCCGTGCTCACAGTGCAAGGTGAGGCTGACCTGGGACCTGGGAACCAGCAGTGGGGTGGGGACGGGGAGGCTGTGCTGTTATGGACTCTCCAAAGGCCATCCAAAGACGAGAAAACCATGTGAGCTGACTTTGCTCCCATGGTCCCAGCCCAGCCCCAGGGACCGGCTGCCTAGTGTGCTAGGAAAGAAATCTCCTAACGCATTAACTGTGTGGCAGTGACAGTTTGGGGATGAGTTAGAGCCTCTGAGGGCCCTTGCCTTTAGAGACCCTGTATTTAAGAGGAGAGACAGGTACGTGCACACAAGCAAGTGACAACTCTTCATCACACACGTCTCCTGCAGATCACTGGTACCTCTCTCAGTGCCCCCTGCCTCCTGGGCGACCTCTCTCTGGCTTTGGACGTACAAATCCATGCTAGCCTTGCCCTCTGAGAAGCAGCCATGACAAGGATGTGCTCTCCCTGTATGTTTGATAAGTCATTTCTGGACAAAGTGTTCTTTGGGTAACAGGCCGTCTTCTGACCTTCACCGCCTTGGGGCGCTGTGGCTGCTCTCTGCTGAAAGACCTCCCTCTCTAACTCAGTCCTCTGCTACCTGCAGAGCCGCAGGATGGCACCCAACCCTGGTTCATCAGCAAACCCCGCTCCGTGACCGCCCGGCTGGGCCAGAGTGTCCTCATCTCCTGCGCCATCGCTGGCGACCCCTTCCCCACCGTGCACTGGCTCCGAGATGGCCAAGCCCTCTCCAGAGACACGGGCCACTTCGAGGTGCTACAGAACGAGGATGTATTCACCCTGGTTCTGAAGAATGTGCAGCCCTGGCACGCTGGCCAGTATGAGATCCTGCTCAAGTGAGTCTTCGTGCCCTGCGACCTCCTCCGAACCCTCTCCCCATTCCTACCTCCTGGCGAAGTCCCTGCCTGGGACTGGGAACCCAGAGGAGCCTCAGAATAATGGAGGGCTTGGCCTCAAGGTAAAGAAAGTGCTGCTGACAAGTTTTAGTTTCTTCCCTTTTAGTACAATGGCGGTCCATTGAGAGCCCTCCCTTCTGAGCTCAGTTCCCCGAGTCTTCCATCTTATTATGTCCTGGTTTTTGTTCTGTCCCCTTATTTGGTACATGAGGAATGTGAAGAAGGGAAGATGAATTCAAATTGGAAAAGCAGCATTATCTATTGTGAAGGGAATGTGCTGTGCTAAGTCACCTCAGTCATGTCTGACTCTGGACCCTGCAAACTGTAGCCCGCCAGGCTCCTTTGTCCATAGGATTCTTCAGGCAAGAATACTGGAATGGGGGCTTCCCTGGTGGTCCAGTGGGTGGACACCGCCTTGCAGTGCAAGGTGCCGGTTCAATCCTGGCCTGGAGGTACCTCTCTCAGTGACAGTCGTGCACACAAGCAAGTGACAACTCTTCATCACACACGCTCCTGCAGATCACTGGTACCTCTCTCAGTGCCCCCTGCCTCCTGGGCGACCTCTCTCTGGCTTTGGACGTACAAATCCATGCTAGCCTTGCCCTCTGAGAAGCAGCCATGACAAGGATGTGCTCTCCCTGTATGTTTGATAAGTCATTTCTGGACAAAGTGTTCTTTGGGTAACAGGCCGTCTTCTGACCTTCACCGCCTTGGGGCGCTGTGGCTGCTCTCTGCTGAAAGACCTCCCTCTCTAACTCAGTCCTCTGCTACCTGCAGAGCCGCAGGATGGCACCCAACCCTGGTTCATCAGCAAACCCCGCTCCGTGACCGCCCGGCTGGGCCAGAGTGTCCTCATCTCCTGCGCCATCGCTGGCGACCCCTTCCCCACCGTGCACTGGCTCCGAGATGGCCAAGCCCTCTCCAGAGACACGGGCCACTTCGAGGTGCTACAGAACGAGGATGTATTCACCCTGGTTCTGAAGAATGTGCAGCCCTGGCACGCTGGCCAGTATGAGATCCTGCTCAAGTGAGTCTTCGTGCCCTGCGACCTCCTCCGAACCCTCTCCCCATTCCTACCTCCTGGCGAAGTCCCTGCCTGGGACTGGGAACCCAGAGGAGCCTCAGAATAATGGAGGGCTTGGCCTCAAGGTAAAGAAAGTGCTGCTGACAAGTTTTAGTTTCTTCCCTTTTAGTACAATGGCGGTCCATTGAGAGCCCTCCCTTCTGAGCTCAGTTCCCCGAGTCTTCCATCTTATTATGTCCTGGTTTTTGTTCTGTCCCCTTATTTGGTACATGAGGAATGTGAAGAAGGGAAGATGAATTCAAATTGGAAAAGCAGCATTATCTATTGTGAAGGGAATGTGCTGTGCTAAGTCACCTCAGTCATGTCTGACTCTGGACCCTGCAAACTGTAGCCCGCCAGGCTCCTTTGTCCATAGGATTCTTCAGGCAAGAATACTGGAATGGGGGCTTCCCCTGGTGGTCCAGTGGGTAAGGACACCGCCTTGCAGTGCAAGGGGTGCCGGTTCAATCCCTGGCCTGGGAGGATCCCACGTGCCGCGGAGCGGCTGGACCAATGTGTCCAATCACTGAGCCGGAGCTCTGGAGCGCATGTGCCCAGAGCCGGTGCTCTGCAGCAACAGAGGCCACTGCGATGGGAGGCCCACACGGGTCAAAGAACAAAGACGGATGAAAATAGAGAAATGAAAGACCAAAAGAAGTGGCCCGCCCGCTCCCCTCCCTCCCCAACCCGACCCCCGCCCAAAATAAATAAATAAATCTTTTAAAAAAAAGAAAAAAACTGCCAGGAAAAAAAAAAAAAGAATACTGGAGTGGGTTGCCATTTTCTCCTCCAGGGAACCTTCCTGACCAAGGGCTCAAACCCTGGTCGCTTACGTCTCTTGCATTGGCAGGTGGGTTCTTTACCTCTAATGCCATCTGGGAAGTCCCATGAAGGAAATACATTTGTTTTCTATTACCCCTATACATAGCAGCTTCAGGCAGAAAGCAATGATCGCAGTTTGTATGGGTTGGGCATTTGAAGCAGCTTAGCTAGGTGAGTTTTGGCTCAGGCTTTGACATGAGGTTGCAGTGAAGATGTCAGCAGAGACTGGTGTCTCCAGAGACTCAACTGAGGCTGGAGGGTCCACATCTCCGATGGCTCACTCACAGGGCTGTTGGCCTCAGATCCTGGCCGTGTGGACCTCTCCCTCGGGCTGCTTGAGTGTTTTCATGATATGTCAGCTGGCTTCGCCAGAGCTGGTGGTTCAAGAAAGACAACCAGTTGGAACCTGCAGTGTCTCCTATGACCGCTCCTTGGAAGTCACACACCATTACCTCTGCCACATTCTGTCTGCGAGAGGAGAGTCAGTAAGCACAGCCCAAACTCAAGTGAAGGGGAGGGAAGTTCTCCTGGAGAGAGGACTATCAGAGTGTGTCGACATTTAAAACCATTACAGGGACATTAATGATCCCCATTCTTTTTTCCTCCCTTTCGAGGTCTTTCTAGGCAACATGGGAAGGTAAGCTCCGTGAAGGCACACTGCTGTGTTCCCAGTGCCTAGAGCACTGTCTTCTCGTAGGCAGCATTTGGTAACTGTTTGTTTAATGAACATGATCCAGAAATGTGTTTCACCTTTAAAATGCTCTAATTCTTGAAGCTCCCTGTGCACCCTGGGTTGACGGGGACAGAACGCCAGCCCCCAGGGTTGGTGTTAGCGCCGAAGAACCACCCTGGCCTGCAGCAAGACTGTGCAAACAGGTCTGCCCCATCCTGAAGATGGTGGAACGGCTCCGGCTCAGGTGCCTGACCTCTGTACAATGGGCTTGCTCTCCTGCGTCAATCAGTTCCCTGTCCTGAACCCGTTACGTCAAGGCTCAGAGCTACATATGCCCTATGTAGCCATATGCCAGAGCTGTTGTCGTGATGGAGCACTGTTCTACAGTGAGGACACAGCCCAGCATGTACTCCATCTGCCTGGGTCCTTCCTGGGTGTGGGCTTTATACTTGATGCTTGAATTGTTAGCTTTATACTTTATACTTGAATTGTTAGCTTTTGCTGCATAACAAACTATCCAATACTTGATGAATTTTAAGCATATAGCCATTTATCATTTCTTGGGCATCTTTGGATCTGCTAGGAAATTCTGCATCGCTGGGCAAGGCTCAGCACACCTCAGCTGAGCTAATAACCCATTCGTGGCAGCTGATGAGATGATCGTGAGTCAACGGATCATCCCACCAACCATCAGCGATATGCTCAGAACACACCTTGCCCTGAGCCTTGTGCCTGACCCCGTTATTATCAGGAAGACCAATCTGCCTCCAAAATAGAGAGAAGATAGTTTCTTCTTCCTCTTGACCAGTGCAAAGAATAGAAATTGATTCTGTGTTAAAACAGAGAGCATGAAAGGAATGGCGTTTGAGACAATACTCCTGTCATCAAGCTAGATGTCCTGGAAGAGATGAGCTTTTTCCAGAACTCGTTGGGACCAGGGGGGCAAAGAATCAGGGATCCCAATTCTCCTGAGAGAGGACTATCAGAGTGTGTCGACATTTAAAACCATTACAGGGACATTAATGATCCCCATTCTTTTTTCCTCCCTTTCGAGGTCTTTCTAGGCAACATGGGAAGGTAAGCTCCGTGAAGGCACACTGCTGTGTTCCCAGTGCCTAGAGCACTGTCTTCTCGTAGGCAGCATTTGGTAACTGTTTGTTTAATGAACATGATCCAGAAATGTGTTTCACCTTTAAAATGCTCTAATTCTTGAAGCTCGATGTGCACCCTGGGTTGACGGGGACAGAACGCCAGCCCCCAGGGTTGGTGTTAGCGCCGAAGAACCACCCTGGCCTGCAGCAAGACTGTGCAAACAGGTCTGCCCCATCCTGAAGATGGTGGAACGGCTCCGGCTCAGGTGCCTGACCTCTGTACAATGGGCTTGCTCTCCTGCGTCAATCAGTTCCCTGTCCTGAACCCGTTACGTCAAGGCTCAGAGCTACATATGCCCTATGTAGCCATATGCCAGAGCTGTTGTCGTGATGGAGCACTGTTCTACAGTGAGGACACAGCCCAGCATGTACTCCATCTGCCTGGGTCCTTCCTGGGTGTGGGCTTTATACTTGATGCTTGAATTGTTAGCTTTATACTTTATACTTGAATTGTTAGCTTTTGCTGCATAACAAACTATCCAATACTTGATGAATTTTAAGCATATAGCCATTTATCATTTCTTGGGCATCTTTGGATCTGCTAGGAAATTCTGCATCGCTGGGCAAGGCTCAGCACACCTCAGCTGAGCTAATAACCCATTCGTGGCAGCTGATGAGATGATCGTGAGTCAACGGATCATCCCACCAACCATCAGCGATATGCTCAGAACACACCTTGCCCTGAGCCTTGTGCCTGACCCCGTTATTATCAGGAAGACCAATCTGCCTCCAAAATAGAGAGAAGATAGTTTCTTCTTCCTCTTGACCAGTGCAAAGAATAGAAATTGATTCTGTGTTAAAACAGAGAGCATGAAAGGAATGGCGTTTTGAGACAATACTCCTGTCATCAAGCTAGATGTCCTGGAAGAGATGAGCTTTTTGTGGGATTTGGAGGCGCACTAGGAAAGTCTCGTTGGACAGCTGAGCACGAGAGGGTAGGAAAGAGCAAAGCAAGGCTGTGGGAAGCCTGCCAGGCCAGAGTGGAGGGTTGCACCGGGAGGTCGGCAGGCAGACTGTCTGGGCCCAGCTGGGGACAGTCATAAAACTTAGACTGTCTTCATTGGAAGGGACTTCAGAAGTTATCCAGCCGCCTCCTTGCTTAATAATGGAGGAAGCTGAGGCCTCCGGGTCACGGCCACCCAAAGGTGAGTAGTAGAGCCCAGACTGGAACCCCTGGCTCTGTCTTTACATCAGACGCTCCTCCGTTCTTTGTTTCAGTGCACTGGGGACTTGGGAAGCCTGGAACATCACACGGGGTTCCTCACACGTGCAGCCCTCGTCTGTCTGCCCTCCCCTGAGACCAGCCTTTTCATTCCTCTGGGAGGCTGCTCCCCTGTCCTTGACTTTGTCCCCAGTAAGAAGGGGGAAAGTCCCCAGTAAGCCCATAGAAAATTGCCCTGGGGAGTGTGTGCCAGGCTTGCCAGGGCCTCCTGAGACTTTTCTCAAACCCAGACCTAGGGAGAAATCAGACCTACACCCTGTACAGAATGCCTTTCAGGGACAGAATCTGCAAGGAAGCTTGGCTAAGGGTGGGGTGCTATCTCTGCTGAAGTTGGGGTGCATATGGGTGATGGTTTCTACCTTCCCTCCTCTTCCCTAGCTCTTGTCTCCTGAACTAAAAGGGTAAATGGAAAAAAGTCAGCTCTAAATTCCAGCTGAAATATTTAAAAGACTGGTACTTGCTAGGAAATTAGTTCTTTAATTTTGCATGTAAAATCCATTCCAGGGGTGAGTGATTCAGAGTGGGACAGAGCCCCAGGCTGTGTAACCAGAGAGTGGGGTTCTTACTCAGGGCTTAGGAGGCAGGGAACACAGAAGATTCTGTCAGTTGGACAAGGTGCCACTTATGGGATGACAGCCCCGTATCTTCTGTGGCAACACCTGGGCTGGGCATGGAGGTGGGCCCCAGCCTCAGACCTCACTTTGTAACTGAGTTGGTGCAGACACCAAAGAGGGCCCACAAGGCTGATCAGTTGGTTAGATTATCTAGGGTGTGGGATCCAGGTAATTGGCCTCTTGTGACCTTTGTAGGCTGTATGTGAACCTATGATTTGCCTTAAATGTCTAGCAGAATACTGAAAATGGATAACCAATAAGGACCCACTGTATAGCACAGGGAAGTCTGCTCAGTGTTATGTGGCAGTCTGGATGGGAAGGGAGGGAGTTTGGGGGAGAATGGACACAGGTATGTGTATAGTCGGGTCCCTTTGCTGTCCACCTGAATTGATGGACAGGTGTCTGTTAATTGGCTATACTCCAATACAAAATAAAAAGTTTAAAAAAAAGTCTAACAGAGATTTCAGTTTGTGGCTGCAGAAATAGTGACCCCCCTCCCAGGTCATGCCAAGGGATGATCTCTTTAGTGGGCCAGCCATGATACTCCCAATTCCACCCCTTCAGACTGTCTGGGTGCCCAGGGTGAGGCCTCGAGAAGGGTTGGGAAACAGGCCGCCTGCATCCTGCTTCTTTAAGGCAGGTCACAGGAAACAATACAGGCCCTTACCCGCTTCCCCCGTGGGGAGCTAGCACTTATTCCAGCTCAAGGGTCAGGGCACCTGAGCATTTAGAGCCTCTGAGAGGCTTGGCTGGAGTGAAGGTGGGCCATATGGCTAGCCTCTGCCCCTGAATTTGCACCTTGGGACAGGAGGACACTCCGCAGAGGAGATGTTGAAAAGGGTGCCCTGGAAACCTAGGGGACCCCGTCCTTGTGCTCCATGCCCACCCCAGACTCTGCACCCTGCGCTTGAACAAAACGTGGGACCAGAGTCGGCCCTCCTGGCCAGCAGCCTGGAAGAAACAGGGTGCTCAGGGACGGGGCCTCACCCCCAAGTGACCTCCATGGCTGTCCTGCAAGTTGACCCAAGCTCTGTTAGTTTTCTGCACTGAGGTCCCAGGATGCCTCCCAGCCTTTCCGGCACCCAGCACTGAGGAGGCTCCTGAGTGCTGACTGTGGATCAAGGAGCACCCTGGGTCCCCGCACTCCCCAGAGAGGGACCCTTAACCTCGAATCTGCACCCCTAAGTCCCTGAGCTTAGAGGAAGGCAATCAGGAGGCGACCCAGCAGATGAGAGGAGGGTGAGGGAGCCTGAAAGATCAACTTCTCCTCCTGTCAAGTGAGTCTCTACGAGCAAATAGTGACCCCCAGGACCCTCAGGAATCCTCAGGCACACCACGCCTGATCCAGAGCTGACCGTCCATTGGCAGGGAGGCCAGGTAAAGCCAGGTAGATAGCCATGTGCATTGGGAACACGTGCCAGGGAGTGGATGATCGGTACACAGGTATGTGTATAGTCGGGTCCCTTTGCTGTCCACCTGAATTGATGGACAGGTGTCTGTTAATTGGCTATACTCAATACAAAATAAAAAGTTTAAAAAAAAGTCTAACAGAGATTTCAGTTTGTGGCTGCAGAAATAGTGACCCCCCTCCCAGGTCATGCCAAGGGATGATCTCTTTAGTGGGCCAGCCATGATACTCCCAATTCCACCCTTCAGACTGTCTGGGTGCCCAGGGTGAGGCCTCGAGAAGGGTTGGGAAACAGGCCGCCTGCATCCTGCTTCTTTAAGGCAGGTCACAGGAAACAATACAGGCCCTTACCCGCTTCCCCCGTGGGGAGCTAGCACTTATTCCAGCTCAAGGGTCAGGGCACCTGAGCATTTAGAGCCTCTGAGAGGCTTGGCTGGAGTGAAGGTGGGCCATATGGCTAGCCTCTGCCCCTGAATTTGCACCTTGGGACAGGAGGACACTCCGCAGAGGAGATGTTGAAAAGGGTGCCCTGGAAACCTAGGGGACCCCGTCCTTGTGCTCCATGCCCACCCCAGACTCTGCACCCTGCGCTTGAACAAAACGTGGGACCAGAGTCGGCCCTCCTGGCCAGCAGCCTGGAAGAAACAGGGTGCTCAGGGACGGGGCCTCACCCCCAAGTGACCTCCATGGCTGTCCTGCAAGTTGACCCAAGCTCTGTTAGTTTTCTGCACTGAGGTCCCAGGATGCCTCCCAGCCTTTCCGGCACCCAGCACTGAGGAGGCTCCTGAGTGCTGACTGTGGATCAAGGAGCACCCTGGGTCCCCGCACTCCCCAGAGAGGGACCCTTAACCTCGAATCTGCACCCCTAAGTCCCTGAGCTTAGAGGAAGGCAATCAGGAGGCGACCCAGCAGATGAGAGGAGGGTGAGGGAGCCTGAAAGATCAACTTCTCCTCCTGTCAAGTGAGTCTCTACGAGCAAATAGTGACCCCCAGGACCCTCAGGAATCCTCAGGCACACCACGCCTGATCCAGAGCTGACCGTCCATTGGCAGGGAGGCCAGGTAAAGCCAGGTAGATAGCCATGTGCATTGGGAACACGTGCTCAGCTCTCTGCTCATGTGGGTGACACATACATGTTCCCAAACATGGACCAGCAGACACAGGCACCCATCGGGTAGGCTCCCGTGTGCATGTGGTTCGTATATGTGTAGACACAAACACACTCATGTCCCAGGATAGATCTGTACTGATGAGCCCTGTAGGGCAGGATGGGAAAAGGTTCCAGCCCTTGTCCCTGCTAGCCAGCTCTGAGTTTAGGCGAAGTTACTTAACCTTTGTAAGCCTCATTTTTCTTGCCTTATAAAAACAGTGCTCACAGATCTTCCGTGAGTAGGTGAGATGGAATATATGCAGTGGATGAGGTCTACGGTAGGACCTGGGACACGTGTCAGCCCCTGAAGTGCCCGTAAGATGTCCAAGGGCAGGGAGAGAGTGGGAGACGCCAAGAGCCCAACACGGTGTCCTGGAGACCCCTGAGCCTCCGCATCCTTCTCTTTACAGTGGGCACAAGGGTGCTGTGAACCTCACTGGGCTGTTGTGGGGGCAAGAAACGCAGTGGCTGTGAGTCACGAAAGCTGGGGGTTGCTACATAAAGTGTGGCTATTAGCAGACAGGGCTCAGAGCTACCCTCGCTGCTGCCCTGAGTCTGAGCAGAACCTTCTTGGCTGATCAGAGTCGAGACCCACCAGCAGATGGCAGCCTTGTGGGGTCTGAGGGCCGATCTGCTCTAAGCCCAGCGCAGCACCCGCTTATTCCTACTTCTGGATGCTTACCCCTTTCCTGAGCCCTGTTCCCCACCTGGTCACGGACAGTGTTAACAGTGGGCTAAAGAATCCAGAGCCCTCTCCACCACGTGACAGAAGAAGGAAAGGGGTCATTTGGGTAAGGATTGGAGGGTGCTTTCATTTCATGAGCAGGTGAAAGGGACCCACAGGCAGGGGTGCCTTGTGAGGAGAAGGAATAAGCACCTTGGTATTAAAGAGGCATGGCGTCGGGCTCAGGGTCGCTGGGCAGACTGGGCAGGGCCCCACCATCTAGACAAGCAGCTCCATCACAACCCTTAGCAGTTTCCATCTTCACTCTTCCTTGACTGAGTGTTGATTGACTGTATTATTTTTGTAATATATCTAAAGAGGGCTTCCCTAGTGCTCAGATGGTAAAGAATCTGCCTGCAGTATAGGAGGTCCAGCTTCAATCCCTGAATCAGGAAGATCCCCTGGAGAAGGGAATGGCTACTCAATGCAGTATTCTTGCCTGGAGAATCCCATGGACAGAGAAGCCTGGCAGACTACAGACTGTGGAATCACAGAGTCGGACACAACTGAGTGACTAAACAACGTATTTACAGAAAGTTATTCCTACTTTTGGATGCCTACCTTAACTGTTGTCCAGAAGAATATTTTTTTTCTTTTTAAGCAAGAGCTGAAAAGATCAAGGGTGACCAAAGTGGAGGAGGACCCTGCCCTAAAGCTGTGTTAGGGTCACAGCTCATGGTCCCCTCTTCCCTGGAGCCAGCCTGTGACCAAGTTCATACCTGCCCTCCCCCCTCCACCACCCTAGGCTCGCAGGCGTTTGGCCCAGCCAGCCTCTTGATCTGTTTTGCTCCCTTGAATTCTTCAGGAACCGGGTTGGCCAGTGCAGTTGCCAAGTGTCCCTGATGCTTCAGAGCAGCCCCACCAGAGCCGTCCAGCGGTGAGTGCCCCCCGGGGTCGTCCAGCCAGGCCCCCTGCCACCGCCCACGCACCTTCCTCCTGGTCCCAGCAGGCCCAGATTGTTTGTGTCCTCTAGCCAAGGCTGCCTGAGCCAAGACAGAGAGTTTGAAAGGGGAATGAGGGAGGGAGAACAGGAGAGGAGGGGGGTGAAAAAAAATTTTTTTTTGCACGCATCCTTATAAGGCTACTGAAGTCATTACCGATGTAACAAACCAACTAAGCAAGCAAGCGCCTCTCACCAAAGTTCCCTTCTATAAACACCGCCTGGCCAGCCCCCTCCCCTCCGCCCTCCTTCCCTCCCTCGGGGATTTGCTCTCCCTGACGTCTCTGTCTTACCCAGCCCCTTTTCCTCCTGCTACTTTCCTTTTTCCCTTCACTGGTTGCAGGGGGAGGGAGCCTGCCAGCTGCGAGGGCCTCAGCGGCCAAGGAGCTGGTGCTGATGGTGGTGGCGGTGCCGGCTTCGGGAGCCTGAGGGCCGGCTGGCCGGCTGGAGGGCCCGACGAGGACGCCGGCGAGGACGTGCGTGGGGTGCTCAAGAGGCGCGTGGAGACACGGCAGCACACGGAGGAGGCCATCCGCCAGCAGGAGGTGGAACAGCTGGACTTCCGTGACCTCCTGGGCAAGAAGGTGAGCACCAAGACCTTGTCTGAAGAGGACCTGAAGGAGATCCCAGCGGAGCAGATGGATTTCCGCGCCAACCTGCAGCGGCAAGTGAAGCCGAAGACCGTGTCGGAGGAAGAGAGGAAGGTGCACAGCCCCCAGCAGGTGGACTTCCGCTCTGTCCTGGCCAAGAAGGGGACTCCCAAGACCCCGGTGCCTGAGAAGGAGCCGCCTCCAAAACCTGCCACCCCAGATTTCCGCTCGGTATTGGGCAGTAAGAAAAAACCACCAGCAGAGAACGGTGGCAACAACACAGAGGCCTTAAGTGCCAAGGCCACAGAAGGTCCCAAGCCTGTGGGCAATGCTCAGCCTTCAGGGTTCCTGAAGCCCGTGGGCAACGCCAAGCCAGCCGAGACCCCCAAACCATTGGGTAACATCAAGCCCTCTGAGACCCCCAAACCTGTGGGCAACGCCAAGCCAGCTGAGACCCCCAAACCATTGGGTAACATCAAGCCCTCTGAGACCCCCAAATCCTTGGGCAACACCAAGCCAGCTGAGACCTCCAAACCCTTGGGCAATGCCAAGCCAGCTGAGACTCCCAAACCTGTGGGCAATGCCAAGCCAGCCGAGACCCCCAAGCCTGTGGGCAACGTCAAGCCAGCTGAGGTCCCCAAACCTGTGGGCAACGTCAAGCCAGCTGAGACCCCCAAACCTGTGGGAAACGTCAAGCCAGCCGAGACCCCCAAACCCTTGGGTAATGCCAAGCCAGCTGAGACCCCCAAACCCACTGGGAAAGAAGAACTTAAGGAGGTTAAGAATGATGTGAACTTCAAGAGAGGCCATGCAGGAGCCACAGATAATGAAAAGAGACCAGAGAGCCAAGGGACAGCCCCAACGTTCAAGGAAAAGCTGCGAGATCTCCGTGTGGCAGAGGGCGAGAAGCTGCTGCTCCAGTGCCAGGTGTCCTCTGAGCCCCCGGCCACTGTCACGTGGACCCTGAACGGAAAGACTCTCAAGACCACCAAGTTCATTGTCCTCTCCCAAGAAGGTAACGCGGCTGGGGCCGGGAGGAGGGGGATCTCTGTCTGGGCCACTGTCAGCTCCCGGAGCACTGTTTGTCGACCGTGCTCACAGCCTAGAGCCAGGTGGGAAGGGCCCCTGCCTGTGCCCCTCACGCCCAGGCTCGGTGCCCTCCCAGGGTCTGGGGCACACACTCCATTGCTGGGCATCAGGCATGGGTGTCTGATCCCAGGGCACATGCCCGGACCTCAGCACCTGTCTAGCAGAGCCCCCTAATGGCACCCCCAGGCATGGCTCCTCAGAGAAGCCCCAGGTCTGGGCTGATGCCTCATCTCTGGCCCAGAGAGGGCTCTGATCACAGGCTGGACTAGGGGGTACCGGGGCTGGGGCTGGCCGGGGGTTTGGGGATAAGAGCTGCCTTTGAAATGGCGCTTTTGGTTCAGATTGGGGTGTGCAGTGATGGGATTGATTTAGGGTCAACAACAACTGGAGTCTTGCTAGCACTGTGGGTTTAAAGGGGCCTGGAGGGGAAGCAGCCCCGACGGCATGCACTCCCAGGCGGACAGAGCCGCTGCTTCCTAATTTGGATGAGACTTGTTTGCTGGTATTTCACATTCTTGGGTTGTGGAGAGAAGAGGGGGGGCCTAAATCCTGCCATCTGGGGCCTTTCAGGGTTTGGAATTCTCAGATGGGCCAGTTTATACCTAGAGGAGAAACAGGGGTGAGAGAGTATTTTCCCTGACCCCTCAACTTGGTTTGAAATGTTTTCATAAATTCCAGTTCTGAATGGGAACTCCAAGGACAGCAGGCTTCCCACACCCCACTCTGGTGGCCAGCACTGGAATAGAGTCTGGCCTGAGCTCGAGGCTGAGGCTGGTGGCTCTGGACAGGGCAGGGTGCATGGCTCCATGGGGAATGGCATTTTACCCTGGAGGGGAAGCGGGTGGCCATGGCAGAGGCCCTGTCAAATCCAGATCAGCTGAGACCAAAGCACTCCCCTTGCAGCGCTGTCCTCCTCCCACCCTCTGACGGCACCCTCCCCGCCCCCGCCCTCACCCCTCATCTGGCTTCCTTCCTTCCTCTTAAAACCCCTAGTGAAGGACTTGAAGATAAGCATTAGCCCTCTCAGCTCATGACAGAGTTTCTCTCTTCACTCGGCAGCTCACACGGCAAATCTGGGGTGGTTGAGCATTTTGAAGGCAACTGCTGAAGGAGAAAAGGGGAACCTGGCCAGGAGAGAGAAAAAGGGTTCATTTTCTGCTCAGGTGCTGACATGATAGCTTTTCCACGTGAAAATCCTCAGCCGAGTAGGAGCCTCCAGAAGTCACCTCCTCCATCCCCTGCCTCTGCTCGTTCTGGCTGTCCACACACAGGACGGCACGGGGGATCACCGTGGTGGGCTGAGATGTCCAGGGCCGTGGATGCCAAGCCTTCCCTGCCACCTCTGGCGCCTCCTGGTTGGAAAGTTTGGGGTAAAACGGACTCGAAACCTTGACCAGGAGCATTTTCCACCTGATCCTGTGTTAACTTCCCCAGGCAGGATGAAAGGTGAACAGCTGCCATCCTGAGGACAGGTGTGGTCCCACAGGTCTGCCCACGGGGAGGGACATGGCTACTCATGCTGGGGGAAGCTGAGGACAACGCCCACAGCCATGCAGCTCTTCTGCATAGAACCTACACAGCCACCAAGAGCTGCTGATAAACCATTCACTGGGTGAAGCAGTGAATGCAGACCACAGCCCAGTTCTCAGAAACACACCTGAGCCTGTAGCCCTTAGACATGGGCTGTTCATCCCAGGAGCGGGGCTGATCATATCTTCTGGGCACCAAGAGCCTTTTACACTGGTTACCGCCATATTGCCTCCCACAGAAACCACGTCAGACAGAAAGTTTAGGTCCAAAGCTGAGGAAGAAGAAATGATTTTAAAAAGACCAGCACAAGGAGTGGTTTGTTGGGGGTGGAGGTGGGAAGGAATTACAGAGATAGCTCCAAGTCCAACTTTCAAAATTATTTTAAATATTTATAATTCCCCTTTGAAAAATAAAAATAGCTTGCACTAATTGAACAGCATGTGCCCAACAGTGACCTAGGCAGGATTCTGCTCCTCCCACCCTCTGACGGCACCTCCCGCCCCGCCTCACCCCTCAGCTGGCTTCCTTCCTTCCTCTTAAAACCCCTCGTGAAGGACTTGAAGATAAGCATTAGCCCTCTCAGCTCATGACAGAGTTTCTCTCTTCACTCGGCAGCTCACACGGCAAATCTGGGGTGGTTGAGCATTTTGAAGGCAACTGCTGAAGGAGAAAAGGGGAACCTGGCCAGGAGAGAGAAAAAGGGTTCATTTTCTGCTCAGGTGCTGACATGATAGCTTTTCCACGTGAAAATCCTCAGCCGAGTAGGAGCCTCCAGAAGTCACCTCCTCCATCCCCTGCCTCTGCTCGTTCTGGCTGTCCACACACAGGACGGCACGGGGGATCACCGTGGTGGGCTGAGATGTCCAGGGCCGTGGATGCCAAGCCTTCCCTGCCACCTCTGGCGCCTCCTGGTTGGAAAGTTTGGGGTAAAACGGACTCGAAACCTTGACCAGGAGCATTTTCCACCTGATCCTGTGTTAACTTCCCCAGGCAGGATGAAAGGTGAACAGCTGCCATCCTGAGGACAGGTGTGGTCCCACAGGTCTGCCCACGGGGAGGGACATGGCTACTCATGCTGGGGGAAGCTGAGGACAACGCCCACAGCCATGCAGCTCTTCTGCATAGAACCTACACAGCCACCAAGAGCTGCTGATAAACCATTCACTGGGTGAAGCAGTGAATGCAGACCACAGCCCAGTTCTCAGAAACACACCTGAGCCTGTAGCCCTTAGACATGGGCTGTTCATCCCAGGAGCGGGGCTGATCATATCTTCTGGGCACCAAGAGCCTTTTACACTGGTTACCGCCATATTGCCTCCCACAGAAACCACGTCAGACAGAAAGTTTAGGTCCAAAGCTGAGGAAGAAGAAATGATTTTAAAAAGACCAGCACAAGGAGTGGTTTGTTGGGGGTGGAGGTGGGAAGGAATTACAGAGATAGCTCCAAGTCCAACTTTCAAAATTATTTTAAATATTTATAATTCCCCTTTGAAAAATAAAAATAGCTTGCACTAATTGAACAGCATGTGCCCAACAGTGACCTAGGCAGGATTCTGCTCATCTCACAGAGAGGTGAAGCATTTTACTGGAGGTTGCACAGTCAGTTAGTCCCAGAGCTGGACTTGGAACACAGGCGGTTGAGCTCCAATGCCTGCACACCCAGTGTGCCATCACCTCTTAGTTATTCTAATTCTTGTTAGCCTGTCAGCACGCTGGTCCTTCCTCTTCAAGAGCATTGCCTCTCAAAGGAAGAGGCTAATGGCGGTTCCCTCCTCAACACAGTCAACAGTTGTCAAGAGGCTGGAAAACAGGTGATGAGCTTTGGACTGTGAGTTTTGGTGTTTTCACTGAAGTGGAGAAGGCTGACCTTGAGACGGCCTTGCTGCCTTGCTGAGGTAGGGAGCAGGCCTGGTCTCAGGGCAGCGGCCATGCTCTGTCCACCACCCCTTCTCTAGCACTTCACTCTCCAAATCTTCAGGAGCTCAAGTTCAACACAGACCCAGGAGAACCTGTAGTAAAAGTCTTGTCAGTGACCACTTCTGCAAACCCGGCGGCCGAGAGCCGGGTCTCTGAGAGCTGTGAGCAGATCTGCTCTCAATAGACCTGGAAGAGAGGACACACGCACAGTGATAAACCTCTTCCAGCCACGTGCTGGTGATGGGCAGGAGGAGAGGGAGCTGAGTGCTGGGCCGCAGGGAGGGGCTGCTGGTGAAAGGGCTGAGCCTTGATCTGCAAGGAGGCAGCCAGGGCTTCCAGCGGGAGAGGGAGGGTAGGGGCTTCCCAGGCAGGAGCACAGGCAGCCTATCCTTTGTGCTGGAGAGGAGGTGAGGCCCTGGAAGGAGTGAGGCCCTATTCCTCCTCTGTCGTGCTAACATGGGCTGTTCAAAGCGGGCTGATCATATCTTCTGGGCACCAAGAGCCTTTTACACTGGTTCCCCAAGAAAAAACCACGTCAGACAGAAAGTTTAGGTCCAAAGCTGAGGAAGAAGAAATGATTTTAAAAAGACCAGCACAAGGAGTGGTTTGTTGGGGGTGGAGGTGGGAAGGAATTACAGAGATAGCTCCAAGTCCAACTTTCAAAATTATTTTAAATATTTATAATTCCCCTTTGAAAAATAAAAATAGCTTGCACTAATTGAACAGCATGTGCCCAACAGTGACCTAGGCAGGATTCTGCTCATCTCACAGAGAGGTGAAGCATTTTACTGGAGGTTGCACAGTCAGTTAGTCCCAGAGCTGGACTTGGAACACAGGCGGTTGAGCTCCAATGCCTGCACACCCAGTGTGCCATCACCTCTTAGTTATTCTAATTCTTGTTAGCCTGTCAGCACGCTGGTCCTTCCTCTTCAAGAGCATTGCCTCTCAAAGGAAGAGGCTAATGGCGGTTCCCTCCTCAACACAGTCAACAGTTGTCAAGAGGCTGGAAAACAGGTGATGAGCTTTGGACTGTGAGTTTTGGTGTTTTCACTGAAGTGGAGAAGGCTGACCTTGAGACGGCCTTGCTGCCTTGCTGAGGTAGGGAGCAGGCCTGGTCTCAGGGCAGCGGCCATGCTCTGTCCACCACCCCTTCTCTAGCACTTCACTCTCCAAATCTTCAGGAGCTCAAGTTCAACACAGACCCAGGAGAACCTGTAGTAAAAGTCTTGTCAGTGACCACTTCTGCAAACCCGGCGGCCGAGAGCCGGGTCTCTGAGAGCTGTGAGCAGATCTGCTCTCAATAGACCTGGAAGAGAGGACACACGCACAGTGATAAACCTCTTCCAGCCACGTGCTGGTGATGGGCAGGAGGAGAGGGAGCTGAGTGCTGGGCCGCAGGGAGGGGCTGCTGGTGAAAGGGCTGAGCCTTGATCTGCAAGGAGGCAGCCAGGGCTTCCAGCGGGAGAGGGAGGGTAGGGGCTTCCCAGGCAGGAGCACAGGCAGCCTATCCTTTGGGCTGGAGAGGGAGGTGAGGCCCTATTCCCTCCTCTGTCGTGCTAAGGAACTCAGTTCTAAAAGCAGTAGGAGCCATGTAAAAATCGGGAATGGAAGCAATAGACACAAAGCTGGGGTAGAAGGGCTTTGATTCTGTGCCCAAAGACAAGGAAGGAGCATACTGAAGAGGTTAGGGAGAAAAGTGGCGAGGCCTGGACTCACAAGGTAGCCATGGCCACAGACAGAAAAGGATCAGTTTAAGAAGCAAGGGCAGAGTTAACAGACATTGTTGCCTGACTTGGAAGGGTTGGGGGTGGTGTATAAAGCAGGGGAAGGGGTTCAGGACCCCTCAGTATCCATGTGTGGGTGACTGGGCTGCAGTGAGGCATCGATGGAAATAAGGCAGCTGGTGTTTTGAGGAGTTTACAGGGAGAAGGGGTTGCTGAGTGGGTTTCCCCATCCTTCACAGCCCTTTGGTATCCTCTCCCTCCCTACTTTCCTGACTCAGAACGCTTCTCACTCCCTCAGCTGAACCACATTTTGGTACCTCGTCAAGATTCACTTCCTCCAAGACTTCCTCCCAGACCGTGGTCCCTGGGCCTCTGGCCATGACAGACCCTTGTGCTCTCCCCCCATCAGTGTGTGTGTCTGTGACCTGCTGCTAGTGGATGCTGTTACAGTGATGATGGTCACTCCATCAAGCTCCAAGGAGGGCAGGAGAGGTGTGGGGGCAGGCAGTTGAGCTGCCTTCATTCTTGGAGGGACCTGTGGATGTTTCCTTGCTCTTCTCCACTTCCCAGAGCTGAAGGGTGGGCAGTCCTCACTCACAGCCGCTGGGCCTGCCCTCTGGGCCTGCAGGGTGGCCTCCCCAGGCCCTTTCTGGACCTGAAGCAGAGCTGCTCAGGCCTTGGCCTGGGTCTGAGAGGCCTGCGGCCGGCCAGTGAGCTCTGAGCTGCTCCCCGAGAAGTGCTTTCATCCTTATGCCTTGTTTCCTGTCCCCAGTCCAGGCTTGTCCTCCTGGTAAGCAGTCAATTAACGAGGATCCCTTGTTGTTGCGTTGTCAACCGATGATTCATATTCTATTGCCATCAGTGTGGGATCTTGCAATTGCTTTTGCAAAACCTGTGTAATCTCATCCTGCAAAACACAGGGATTTATACCACACCTACTGTGTGCAAGGCAGTATTTCAGTCTCTCTCACTGGATGCACAATCCACTTGAAGAATTTCTGAGGTTGGAATTTCTTGCCCTTTTAGAAATGATGTTATCTTTTTCAAGGGTCAGTTATGTTTGATTAAGTGTTCATGACTTTTTCTTGCATAGATCCTGCCAGATCACCTGTTCCAGAAATATGCTTTGGTTATTCTCAGAATGACAGTTTTTCTTTTAAACGGACTGCATTCCAGACTCAGGAAACACATTCACAATAGACACAGGCACTGCCCTCCAAGAGCTAGTGTGGGAGAGAGGCGTGTGTCTAGTCATGGCCGTGGGAGATATGCTCTAATAAAGGTGACCTCGGGGCGTAGACGAGGCCTGTCTGTGGCTATAGGTGCATTGAGGTGGCCCTGTGCCCAAGAAGCTGACCTGGAGCTGAATTGCACTGGTTGGCCAAACCAGGGGCACCGGTCAGGAGACACCACCGAGGGCAGCCTCAGCAGAGTCTCTAGGGCTTGACACCCCTCTCTCCACCTCACCCGTCCCACCTCCCCTCTCCCCACGCACTCAGAACAAGGGAAAGATGGGGAGAGGAGGCCTTCAGACTCTGTGGCCCTAAGGGGGTCTCCCAGGGACAGTTCTCGCTGAGCCGTTCATTGGCTCACTGGTTCCCATCCCCCTCACCTTCCTCTCAAAATTCCCCACCAGACTGAGGCTTCTCAAAAAAACTCTGGGAAACAGTTTTTCTTCTGGAGGTCAGGAATAAGCTGTCCCACAGGAAATACCAGATTCTTCAATCTGGGCTAGCCCAGCCTCCAAGCCTGCCGGGGGCCCTCCCCCAGCCCACGCACATGGCCAGGGGTCCAGGCTCTGAGCAGCTTGGAAAAATCTGCCTTTCTGATATTTTCCCCTCCATGAAGGGCGAGGGCTCTGGTCCACATGCTTCACCTCTCCTGGGGTCTCACTCCTGTTTTGTGCCATTTTGGTTTTAAGGCTGAAGGCAGCTGGAGAACTGAAGCTGAGAGACAACCAAAGGTTCAGCCAGGAGGTTTGTTGGGAATGGGCCTTAGCCTCAGACGGAGGGAAAATGGCAAGATGGGGTCCATGTCTTCTAAGCCTCCAGGTTGGAATTTCTTGCCCTTTTAGAAATGATGTTATCTTTTTCAAGGGTCAGTTATGTTTGATTAAGTGTTCATGACTTTTTCTTGCATAGATCCTGCCAGATCACCTGTTCCAGAAATATGCTTTGGTTATTCTCAGAATGACAGTTTTTCTTTTAAACGGACTGCATTCCAGACTCAGGAAACACATTCACAATAGACACAGGCACTGCCCTCCAAGAGCTAGTGTGGGAGAGAGGCGTGTGTCTAGTCATGGCCGTGGGAGATATGCTCTAATAAAGGTGACCTCGGGCGTGACGAGGCCTGTCTGTGGCTATAGGTGCATTGAGGTGGCCCTGTGCCCAAGAAGCTGACCTGGAGCTGAATTGCACTGGTTGGCCAAACCAGGGGCACCGGTCAGGAGACACCACCGAGGGCAGCCTCAGCAGAGTCTCTAGGGCTTGACACCCCTCTCTCCACCTCACCCGTCCCACCTCCCCTCTCCCCACGCACTCAGAACAAGGGAAAGATGGGGAGAGGAGGCCTTCAGACTCTGTGGCCCTAAGGGGGTCTCCCAGGGACAGTTCTCGCTGAGCCGTTCATTGGCTCACTGGTTCCCATCCCCCTCACCTTCCTCTCAAAATTCCCCACCAGACTGAGGCTTCTCAAAAAAACTCTGGGAAACAGTTTTTCTTCTGGAGGTCAGGAATAAGCTGTCCCACAGGAAATACCAGATTCTTCAATCTGGGCTAGCCCAGCCTCCAAGCCTGCCGGGGGCCCTCCCCCAGCCCACGCACATGGCCAGGGGTCCAGGCTCTGAGCAGCTTGGAAAAATCTGCCTTTCTGATATTTTCCCCTCCATGAAGGGCGAGGGCTCTGGTCCACATGCTTCACCTCTCCTGGGGTCTCACTCCTGTTTTGTGCCATTTTGGTTTTAAGGCTGAAGGCAGCTGGAGAACTGAAGCTGAGAGACAACCAAAGGTTCAGCCAGGAGGTTTGTTGGGAATGGGCCTTAGCCTCAGACGGAGGGAAAATGGCAAGATGGGGTCCATGTCTTCTAAGCCTCCAGGTTGGAGGCCAGAGGTCATCTTCTCATGCCCCTGCCTCTCAGATGAATGGAAACTTCTCTGTCTAGAAGATAGTTACTCTCGTTCCCTAACTTCTCTGCCTCACAATTCTCCCTCTTATGACAGAATTCCTAGAAATCCAACCTAATCCTTTCTGTTGCAGTTTCTACAAATTCTGTCCTATCCAGAGTGGCCAATGACCCTGAGGCATGGCCGTACCCTGTAGGAAGGTGCAGAGAGCCCCCTTCTGAGAGGTGAGGTCTAAATGAGCCTGTAGAAGGGAGGGGTGCAGGTCAGTCATCCTGCCCCAGGGGGTCGGTAGAAGTGAGATTTCCCTGTTGAAGGCTTCACCCAGGTGCTAGGAAATAAGCAACTCTCCTTTTGCTTTCTCCTCCTGCCTTGGTGAGTTCTCTGTGCAGAAATGGCCTCACCCTTCCTCTCTCTGAGTGTCCTTGTATTCATTGGTCAAGCCTGTGTGTCTGTCTAATGGGGGTGCAGGTACTTTCTCGACCAGAGACCATGCGTCTGCAGACACCTGGGAGGCACACGGCCCTGCCGGCTCGGGGCCAGTGCCTTGTGCCAGGCAGTGTGGCAGAAAAGGAGGTGGCTGGAGCCAGGGGCTCTAGGCGGCAGGATGCACGCGGCTCTGGCTGTATTCTCCTCCTCATGTGATGACTTGACCACAGGGCAGCTTTGGGCAGGACACCTTGCTGCTGGCTTGGGTGTGTGTCTGGTGGCAGGAATGAGGGCCCTGCTGCCCTCCTGCCTGGCCCAGCAGGCCTAGTCCTCAGGGAAACTTCCCAAAAGTGTCTCCCAGAGAAGAAGTAGAGAGAGCCCTGGGATGAGAGGGCCAGTTTGGGCGAGGACTAGACTCCCGGATATGCCCAGCCTGACCCCTCCTTCCCCCAACCAGACGGGAAGAGGCTTGCTGCGGCAAGGGGAGACCTGGGGAAAAGAAGGCCATCTCACTCCTCTCTGAGGGGACCCAAAGACCTTGCCCTGGGGGCGGCAACCCTGCAGTGCCCCTCTCCCAGCCCAGGGCCCCTCCTCAACCACGAGTGTCCGCTCAGACACCATTCCTGAAAAGCCAGCTCCAGAGTCCCAGGCTGGTCTCTGTCCACAGGCCAGTGTCCCTGCTGGGCAGGGGCTCCTGCCCTCCCCATCCACCTATTTGTACAGAACCTCCTTTTCGAGGATGCATTCCCAGATTCAGTGCTGGAGGCTGGGTGGAGCGTCTTCACCGGCCACTGTCCCTACCACAGTCTGTGGACCTGAGCTTGTCTCTCCTGGTGACATCTAGCAATAGGGCCTGGGTCCATTTGCCCCCTCTATGGTGCTAATGCTCTCCAAAGGCAGGGTCTGTCTCTCTCTCTCTTCTTACCTTCCTGTTGTATACGTCTATGAGAGAACTCTCTGGAAGCAGGGGTTGGGTATATTTAGGGAGTAATTATTTTGGATCTGGGCTATCCCTGGGCTTTGGTGGGGAGAGGGGGTTGGTTCCCACAGGACCGCTGACTTCTGGGCTCCCAAGGCTGTCCATGTGATTCACACTCACTGTGACGTTCTCAGTGCCTAGCGCTGTTGGGCTCAGACCTGGTCCACTCAACAAATCTTCCCCTTCCTCCCCAGGCTCGCTGTGCTCTGTCTCTATTGAGAAGGCACTGCCCGAGGACAGAGGCCTGTACAAGTGTGTCGCCAAGAACAGTGCCGGCCAGGCTGAGTGCTCCTGCCAAGTCACCGTGGACGGTAGGTCGTGCCCACCCACTACTGCCCCTCGTCCGTGCTCCCTTCCCACCATCCCTGAACAGAGTGGCCCCCAAGGCTGCCCCCTACAGGAGGCATTCATGTCGTGGGTGACAGACTGTCTTTCACAAAACGAGGCCGGAAGGGCAGTGGGAGCTCTGTTGGCCTGGCCTGTGGCCTGGCCGCCCTGCCCCTCGCTGGGAGGAGGGCTGCTCACCTCATGCGCCCCCTCCTTGGGCCTGACCCCCACATGCCAGGCGGGGAAGCCGGACACAGGACAGGAGAAAAGACACACCCACAGGAAAATGACTCTAGTATTTTACAAGCTGCAACAAACAAGTGCCGGTGCTGGTTGGACAGAGCAGTGAGGAAGGAGCAGAGTGGGCTCTGAGTGGGGCACTTCCTCCAGGTGAGTCCCAGGCTGGTCTCTGTCCACAGGCCAGTGTCCCTGCTGGGCAGGGGCTCCTGCCCTCCCCATCCACCTATTTGTACAGAACCTCCTTTTCGAGGATGCATTCCCAGATTCAGTGCTGGAGGCTGGGTGGAGCGTCTTCACCGGCCACTGTCCCTACCACAGTCTGTGGACCTGAGCTTGTCTCTCCTGGTGACATCTAGCAATAGGGCCTGGGTCCATTTGCCCCCTCTATGGTGCTAATGCTCTCCAAAGGCAGGGTCTGTCTCTCTCTCTCTTCTTACCTTCCTGTTGTATACGTCTATGAGAGAACTCTCTGGAAGCAGGGGTTGGGTATATTTAGGGAGTAATTATTTTGGATCTGGGCTATCCCTGGGCTTTGGTGGGGAGAGGGGGTTGGTTCCCACAGGACCGCTGACTTCTGGGCTCCCAAGGCTGTCCATGTGATTCACACTCACTGTGACGTTCTCAGTGCCTAGCGCTGTTGGGCTCAGACCTGGTCCACTCAACAAATCTTCCCCTTCCTCCCCAGGCTCGCTGTGCTCTGTCTCTATTGAGAAGGCACTGCCCGAGGACAGAGGCCTGTACAAGTGTGTCGCCAAGAACAGTGCCGGCCAGGCTGAGTGCTCCTGCCAAGTCACCGTGGACGGTAGGTCGTGCCCACCCACTACTGCCCCTCGTCCGTGCTCCCTTCCCACCATCCCTGAACAGAGTGGCCCCCAAGGCTGCCCCCTACAGGAGGCATTCATGTCGTGGGTGACAGACTGTCTTTCACAAAACGAGGCCGGAAGGGCAGTGGGAGCTCTGTTGGCCTGGCCTGTGGCCTGGCCGCCCTGCCCCTCGCTGGGAGGAGGGCTGCTCACCTCATGCGCCCCCTCCTTGGGCCTGACCCCCACATGCCAGGCGGGGAAGCCGGACACAGGACAGGAGAAAAGACACACCCACAGGAAAATGACTCTAGTATTTTACAAGCTGCAACAAACAAGTGCCGGTGCTGGTTGGACAGAGCAGTGAGGAAGGAGCAGAGTGGGCTCTGAGTGGGGGCACTTCCTCCAGGGGGTGAGTCGGGGCCGAGGCCTCGGGTGGAGGGGACAGGCCTGAAGAGTAACGCGGCAGAAGGAGAGGAAGAGACGCGCGGGGCAGAGCGGCCTGCCGGCTCTGAGTGGAGTTCCCTGAGAGGAGGGGGTGAGTCCAGTCCTGTGGGGATTTGTCCTGAAGACCTGCTAGTGGTGTGTTTGTGAGTCTGGTCTTCTCTTCCATGTGGCCTTAGAATTAGACTTGCAAGTCGATGAGAGGGTTTAGGCCACCGGCCTCGGTGGACATGAGGGGACACCTGGGCCGTGCAGAGAGGGAAGGTGTCCCTCCTGAGGCTCTCTGCTCTGTCAGGGCCGAGCCAGGGCCAGAGCCCCATCTGGGGACTCACAACCCAGTGCCGTTTCTGTCTTTCTTTACTTGCCTGGAATGGCCTACAAAGGTAGTTTGGGGAAATCAATGTCCTGCCTTTGAAATGCCTGGTTAGCCACTGTCAGTGGCATGTTAAGAGCTGGTGTCCAAATAAGGCCTCTTGAAGTCCAGCTTGGTTGTTCCTCTGACTGTGAACATGATCACTTGCCTTCTAAGCTCCTAGCCCGTTTCACTGCCATTCCGCAAGATGGGGAATCGTTGTCTCTGTTCTGGATATTGTAATACAATTTCCTGATCTTGAAAACTGAGATCCGTGATACCTAGTGAGTGGAAGAAAAGGAGAGAGTCTTAGTAAGCAGTCTTAAATAGATACACACATACAATGGCAACACAAGTTAAACTGTCGGTTGCCAATAGTACACCTGACATTGTAGAATGCTGTGTGTGTGTCCCTGGAGCTCTGTGAATGTGTCACAGATGTTCTGAGTCCCAGGGAGCAGATTCCATGGGTCGGAGTGTGTGGTCAGTTCAGAAGGGGCTTGAACGGGAGCTCTGTTGGCCTGGCCTGTGGCCTGGCCGCCTGCCTCGCTGGGAGGAGGGCTGCTCACCTCATGCGCCCCCTCCTTGGGCCTGACCCCCACATGCCAGGCGGGGAAGCCGGACACAGGACAGGAGAAAAGACACACCCACAGGAAAATGACTCTAGTATTTTACAAGCTGCAACAAACAAGTGCCGGTGCTGGTTGGACAGAGCAGTGAGGAAGGAGCAGAGTGGGCTCTGAGTGGGGCACTTCCTCCAGGGGGTGAGTCGGGGCCGAGGCCTCGGGTGGAGGGGACAGGCCTGAAGAGTAACGCGGCAGAAGGAGAGGAAGAGACGCGCGGGGCAGAGCGGCCTGCCGGCTCTGAGTGGAGTTCCCTGAGAGGAGGGGGTGAGTCCAGTCCTGTGGGGATTTGTCCTGAAGACCTGCTAGTGGTGTGTTTGTGAGTCTGGTCTTCTCTTCCATGTGGCCTTAGAATTAGACTTGCAAGTCGATGAGAGGGTTTAGGCCACCGGCCTCGGTGGACATGAGGGGACACCTGGGCCGTGCAGAGAGGGAAGGTGTCCCTCCTGAGGCTCTCTGCTCTGTCAGGGCCGAGCCAGGGCCAGAGCCCCATCTGGGGACTCACAACCCAGTGCCGTTTCTGTCTTTCTTTACTTGCCTGGAATGGCCTACAAAGGTAGTTTGGGGAAATCAATGTCCTGCCTTTGAAATGCCTGGTTAGCCACTGTCAGTGGCATGTTAAGAGCTGGTGTCCAAATAAGGCCTCTTGAAGTCCAGCTTGGTTGTTCCTCTGACTGTGAACATGATCACTTGCCTTCTAAGCTCCTAGCCCGTTTCACTGCCATTCCGCAAGATGGGGAATCGTTGTCTCTGTTCTGGATATTGTAATACAATTTCCTGATCTTGAAAACTGAGATCCGTGATACCTAGTGAGTGGAAGAAAAGGAGAGAGTCTTAGTAAGCAGTCTTAAATATATACACACACATACAATGGCAACACAAGTTAAACTGTCGGTTGCCAATAGTACACCTGACATTGTAGAATGCTGTGTGTGTGTCCCTGGAGCTCTGTGAATGTGTCACAGATGTTCTGAGTCCCAGGGAGCAGATTCCATGGGTCGGAGTGTGTGGTCAGTTCAGAAGGGGGCTTGAACCGCGTACTTTGAGGCGAGGGGCTGCTAATCCTGATTACTCCTGTCACCCACAAGCTGGTCAGATCCTGTTTCTCTCTAGACAGGTGCTGTAGAATAGTGTTTCTGGAAACTAGACCCCTGGAACCTATTTCTAACAGCCCACGCTTGGGACCCATGCTGATTTCAGAAGGAAGCCTCTCCTGCTAATGAGGTTATCTGCTTTCAGAGCCCCTGGCCTCTTTGGGTCCTATTTACCCGGCTGGCTGAAGGCAGGACAGCCATTCATTCTCCTTATCTGCAAAGTGTCAGCACCTTTTCCAGAAAGAGAAAAATGGTTTATTTTTAAAACCAAACTTTGTTTTCAAAATAAAATGTCTTTGTTCCCTACGGAATACATTCAGAGACTTTTTTTTTTTTTTTTTTAAGAAAAAAAGGTTTAGGGAATTCATTTTGCAACTCAAGGGGCTTTTCTTGCCCCTAAGTTGGGCTCCATCTAAGTAGACTCCCTGGCTGTCTCTACAAATCTTGACCATCATAATTTATCGATCGCTCCTTCCAAAGGGCCTTTGCAGGGTTTGGCCTCAGACTAAACAGATTGGTAATTGGGTCTTAGGAAAAGAGCTAGGAAAGAGATCAGAGGGAAACCAGCTGAGATAACAGGGCTGACTCTAGGTTAACTGGGTTTTGTTTTATATTTTTTTGAAAGAGAAAAAGGGCAGCCCCTTCCACACCCACTCTTTTCCCTGTTGCTGCACTTGGAGATCTGCTCTTGTCCTGCCCATGGGGGGCCTTCTTGCCACATTTAGCTTTATCTTTCCATCAAGAGCCACCTCTGGGCAAAAAGTGAAGGCCTGCAGTCTTCTGAGCCACTCCCCGGCTCCCTTTCAGCATCTCTCCCCCGGACTCCTCTCAGCTGAATAGGCGTTGAGTCCTGTTCTGTCCCCTGATCCTCAGTTCTCATCACTCCCTTATACAGTTGTACCTAGTGACAGTACCTGCTGGGTCCATGCACACTTGTTATTATAGGCAAACTCTTGTGTGTTTGTGAATGAGAACTTTTTTTTTTTTTTTTGAAGAGCCCATAGTTTTTACCCAGCTTCTTTGAAGAAGTCATGAATTAAAACACAATGAAGAACCACTTGCCCCAAGAAGTAACCTTGATGGAATTTTTAAGCCCGGTCATTCTGCAGGGTCTTCCATTGTTCTCCATCCACAGCTGCCTGCGACAGCTCTGGATAAAACCAGTCACACGTCCTTCTGAAGGGGCTGCAAGGTCCCTGTCCACTAGGGCTGGGGACCACAGCTGATGCTAATGTCAGCCTGGCCCTGTCCCCAGCAGTCACTCACTGTCTCACAGGTAGCCTGTGCTGGACCCCACTTAGACTGTACACCTGAGGCCAATAGAATGATGAAGGTCAAGACCTCATGAAGTGGCTTTGACTTCTTGGCTGTTGCTGTGTTAGCCACACTGCTGCTTCTTCTTGCAGTAGAGACGGAAGTAGCGTTTATATTGAAGCACATCTGGCTCTTGTAATCCTGCTGCTTTGCTTGTTTCTGTAAGAAAAGGGTGCTCTGTGCACTTTCTTGATTGTGGTCATGCTGCCATTCCTTTCAGGTTAGGCATGTTGGGTGTGTTAGCCACACTGTGCCTTCAATACAGGGTTTGGCCTCAGACTAAACAGATTGGTAATTGGGTCTTAGGAAAAGAGCTAGGAAAGAGATCAGAGGGAAACCAGCTGAGATAACAGGGCTGACTCTAGGTTAACTGGGTTTTGTTTTATATTTTTTTGAAAGAGAAAAAGGGCAGCCCCTTCCACACCCACTCTTTTCCCTGTTGCTGCACTTGGAGATCTGCTCTTGTCCTGCCCATGGGGGGCCTTCTTGCCACATTTAGCTTTATCTTTCCATCAAGAGCCACCTCTGGGCAAAAAGTGAAGGCCTGCAGTCTTCTGAGCCACTCCCCGGCTCCCTTTCAGCATCTCTCCCCCGGACTCCTCTCAGCTGAATAGGCGTTGAGTCCTGTTCTGTCCCCTGATCCTCAGTTCTCATCACTCCCTTATACAGTTGTACCTAGTGACAGTACCTGCTGGGTCCATGCACACTTGTTATTATAGGCAAACTCTTGTGTGTTTGTGAATGAGAACTTTTTTTTTTTTGAAAAGCCCATTGGTTTTACCCAGCTTCTTTGAAGAAGTCATGAATTAAAACACAATGAAGAACCACTTGCCCCAAGAAGTAACCTTGATGGAATTTTTAAGCCCGGTCATTCTGCAGGGTCTTCCATTGTTCTCCATCCACAGCTGCCTGCGACAGCTCTGGATAAAACCAGTCACACGTCCTTCTGAAGGGGCTGCAAGGTCCCTGTCCACTAGGGCTGGGGACCACAGCTGATGCTAATGTCAGCCTGGCCCTGTCCCCAGCAGTCACTCACTGTCTCACAGGTAGCCTGTGCTGGACCCCACTTAGACTGTACACCTGAGGCCAATAGAATGATGAAGGTCAAGACCTCATGAAGTGGCTTTGACTTCTTGGCTGTTGCTGTGTTAGCCACACTGCTGCTTCTTCTTGCAGTAGAGACGGAAGTAGCGTTTATATTGAAGCACATCTGGCTCTTGTAATCCTGCTGCTTTGCTTGTTTCTGTAAGAAAAAGGGTGCTCTGTGCACTTTCTTGATTGTGGTCATGCTGCCATTCCTTTCAGGTTAGTAGCAGGCATGTCACCTGTACCACAGAAAGCAGCTGTATCCTGCAGTGGGTAAGGACTTGTCAGAGAAACACCTTAGAGGAGAAAAGGCTGGCCTTCAAGGCCTGCCATGGCCAGAAACTCTTGTTCATTTTTAGTTTATGCAACAGTTGGGCAGGGTATCCTTCTCAATGGGAAAACTCAGATTGGGCAAAGGTCAGCGGCCTTCCCTAGTCACTTGGCCAGTCACAGGAAATGCCGTGTCCCTGGGTATCACTGATCCCAAAGCCCTGGCGCAGGACTCAAATGCAGGTGTGTCTGGTTCTGAAGGCTGCACCTTTGCCTGAACTGTGCAGCCTCCCTGTAGAGTGAAAACCATGGCAGTGCCCACTGTCTGGCAGAGCCAGGTCTCCCTTACCAACAGGCCTTCTTGCTGGGAGGTCCTGCACCTCTGTGAGTGGCCCAGGTGAAAGATGAGGAGGCAAAGCCCGCTAGGTCCCAATCCCAAGACAGGGCAGCTCAGGCTGCCCTACCCAGATGCTCTGCCAAGGGCATCGGGCCTCAGCCACCAGTGAGATCCAGGGCTTCGCAAGCATGGAGGGTGGGGTGTGTGTGTGTGTGTGTGTGTGTGTGTTAGGAGGTGGCATTCCAGTGGGCATTCTTTCAACCAGAATGCCCACCCTACCAGGCACTGTTCCTAGGGCTGGAGTTAAAAGCAATGAATGAAGCAGAAATTCCAGTTCTCAGAGCTTTTGCACTAGAGTAAGGGATAGACAAAAAATGTGGATGAACGTTTCCCTGGTGGTGCAGTGGATAGAGTCTGCCTTGCAGTTCAGTGGGCACCAATTCGATCCCTGGCCCAGGAAGATCCCACATGCTAAGGAACAGCTGGGCTGGTGTGTCTAATTATAAGCCAACACTCTGGAGCGCATGCACCCAGAGCCAGTGCTCTGCAATGAGAGAGGCCACTGTGACGGGAGACCCACACAGGCCAAAGAATAAAGATAGATGAAAAATAAACGATGACTTAAAGGCAGAAAACAGACAAACAAGGATCAACAGATATGTCCTATGATCTCAGGCAACGACATGGGCTGTGTAGAAAGCAAGTGGGGTGATGGGGACGGTGCTGTTGTTGGGGAGGGTGAGGCCTGTCTGAACAGAGGCCTGAGGACACATAGGAAGGAGTCTCAGAGTAGGAAGGAAGAGTAAGGAAGGGGAGCAAAACCCTGAGCTGAGACTCTGAGCAGGCACTCCCAGAAGGAGAGGTAGGAGGCCAGGGTGACTGAGCCCCGAGCCGGGGGCAAAGCATAGGAAATGATGCTGAGGAGAACCAGTGACCGGACCTGCAAGACCATGTGGGCTACGACCAGGACACTGCATTCTCTTCTAAGTGAGATGGGCAACAGTGGACCCAGGAGTGACCAGACCCAGGAGTGGGAAGAGTGCGAGCAGATGTGAGGTTGTGGTGGTGCCCAGGCAGCTAAGACTCTATGGAAAAGGTTGGAAGTGACCAGATTTATCATGTTTTGATAGTACAGCAGATAGAATGTGTGGAGGAATTGGAAATGGAAAGAAAAGGAAGTCAAAGGTGACCCTCAGTTTTTGTGAGAGAGCACATATCAGTGGTGGTACCAGCTACTGAGATTTGGGGAGGGGGTAGAGTCAAGAGTTTCATGTATGTGAAGCTTAAGGGGTCCATTGGCCATCTAAGGGCTCTTGTCACGTTGGCTGACATTTAGATAAATCTGGAGTTGAGACAAGAGTCACATTGGAGGCAGGATATGAGGAATCATCTGCATGAGGCTATTGAGTGCCCTGGTTTAGATTAAATGGAGTTCCTAGGGATGAATGTGGGAAGACAGAGAAAAGGATAGAGCCTAGCATTGAGAAATAGGGCAGGACAGCAGTCTGCAAAGGAGACAAGGAGTGGCCGCAGTGAGACAGGAAGAAACGGAGAGAGGCGTGTCCCAGAGGCGAGAGAGTGATCATTTCCACAAGAAAGGATGATGGAGATCAACATGTCAGATGCCTCTGCCATGTAGAATAAGATGAGCCTGAGCATTGGCCACTGGATTTGGCAACTCGGGTGACTTGTAACCATGAGAAGGGAGTTTCAAGCCTAACTTGCAGTGTCTGCAGCTAACAATTCACACCTTTGCTCCTAACTACTGTAATCCACCAATGCTATGATCAGGGAGCTCTTCTGATTCCTGAGCTGACTTCCACCCTGCTCTTCTTTGCTTTGCTTTGGTCTGTTCCTACTCCAGTTTGTTCTTTATATCGACTGAGGCAGCTAATGTGTATTAGGTAGAACTAAATAAAATTACCGTTTTAGCAGTCAAAAGTACCTGACTATTGTCAAATCATGTAGTTCAACCTGAAACATGGATATGAGTTACTTAGCATCATCCCAGGCGTGGACTGGGACTTCCCAGACGGCACTAGTGATGAAGAACCTGCTTGCGAATGCAGAAGACATAAGCGACTCGGGTTCAATCCCTGGGTTGGGAATGGCCCCTAGAGGAAGACATGGCAACCCACTCCAGTACTCTTGCCTGGAGAATCCCATGAACAGAGGAGCCTGGCAGGCTACAGTCTATAGGATCACAAAGAGTCGGACACGACTGAAGCAACTTAGCACCAAGCATGGACTAAGTACCCAGTAAATACCAGCTGTTAATCCACATCTCACCCACTCCTCCAAAAGGGGTTGCTATTCTCATTTTCCTGGTGAAGAAGGTCAGGAGCTTGCCCAAGGCCTCACGGTCACCAGCCTGCAGAGCCGGGGAGACCTCATCCTGATCCGAGCTCTCTCTCTTCCCTTATCTTGCCAGCATGCTGCTTGCTCTGGGGCAGAGAGAGAGACCAGCCCCTCTGCCCTGCCTCTTCCAGGGGTTCCTGGAAGCTCAGACTCTCTCCCGGAATTCTCCCAGGACCTCCTTCCCCCTGCCTAGCGTTGCAGCTCTGGGAAGGACCTCTCTTGGGGGAGACAGAAGGAGAAAGGCTGCGGTGGAGGGCTGAGCCCAGAGTTCGTCCAAGAGTGGAAGGGGTAAGGCGCTGTCCATATAAGGCCGTGCACTCCTTTTTGCATTGAGGCCCCCACCTCCCGCACCAGCACCTTCCTCCCTGACACTTCTTTGGGGGCACAAGCAGGCCAGCAAGGGACTCCAGCCCTGGGGCCCAGATCTAGAAATGGAGTTCAGTTTCATCACAAGCTGATTAAACTAGACAGAAAATACACGCTGCTCTTAAACTTTTATTACTATTATTTTTATCCCCTGGGCAGCCAGCCGTGTGAGCACAAAGCTGGTTCTGATTAGGCACGTGGTCCTCCCAGCCCACTCCTTGCTGTGGTTCTCACGGACAGACAGACAACTAATGACTCGTGGTGCAGGCACAGCCCCCAAGGGGGCGGGGGCACTGCAGAGGAAAGAGGGGGCTCCCCACCCCCCTGTGGTGCTCCAAGTCTGGGGGCACGCCAGGTTTGACGGGAAACTTGAGCCCCTTTCCACAGCCCGTAAAGATAAGTGCAGAGAACCTCCACAGACAAGGCTGAAAGCATGAGATGGCTCGTGTCCGACTCTTTGCTATGCCAGGGACTGTAGCCCTCCAGGCTCACAAGTCAGTGTGAAGCAGGCACTGAGGATGGATGCGGGGGCAGGAAACACACAGCAGGGTTGCTGGGGAGGGCTTTCTGAAAGGGAGGGTTTTAAAGTGGACTTGGGAAGGAAGCCAGGAAATGTGGACAACAGGAGAAGTGAGTGAATAGGTTAATGATCACGGTTGCATGCATTCTCTCCCTAGAGCCTTGCAGTGCTGCAAGGCAGAGAAAATAAGTGTTATTTCCTTTGTACAAATGTGGAAATAGAGACCCGAGGCATGATCTCAGGATTGCTGATGACAAGGTCAAAAGGAGAGCCCTCCTCTCTCCATTTGAACTCTCCTGATGCTCGGAATCAAAGCCCACCACGACCCCACAGGGAGAGAAGGAATCAGTCCCTGTCTGCCTTCTCTCAGACACCCAGGAAGACTGGGTCTCTCATCCTGTGCTTGCTTAGGCCTCAGTCTCCCCATCAAGTAAAAAAAAAGTCTTGATCCTTCTTTGCTTCCCTCCTTTAATGCCCTGGAACTCACCAGAGAAGAGATGGCAGAAAGAGTGGTGAGGCCGAGGCCAAGAGGACCGTCAGTGCCTCCTCTGTCCTCCCCTCCTCATCCTTAAAAGTGGGGAGAACAAAGTGTCTGGGTGCACCTTTCTCTGAATTGTCATTGGTGCAGTCAGAGCCCTGATCTGGAAGGAAGGGGAGAAGGGAGGGCCTCAGACAATGGAAATGGAGGCTCATCCCATGACCTTGGTTTATGGCAGCCTGACAGGCAAATAACAAGGAAGGCATGGACAGGTTATCCTGACTCTGGAAATCGTCCCTGAGACCCATCTGTACCCCTACACTCACACACACACACACACACACACACACAGCCTGAGCAGAGGGACTTGGACTTTTCAGTCTGGTGGTATCTTATTGACACCTAGCCCCCAACCCAAACCAAGGAAGCCGGGTTCTGGGGAGTGAGATAGCTGGGCACAGGTGCTTCTATTGTGCAGCCAAGGTTGAGAAGCAGAAGCTGGTAAATATGTCCTGAGGATTTTTCTGTGAATGACAGTGACCACTCTGTCCAGGCAGAATACCCACTGTGAGAAAATGAAATCAGGCCTTCCCCGTGGGACTCCCGGCTCCTTCATCCATGTCCACACGGAACCTGGTGTGTGGGCAGCCCACTGAGGAGGCAGGACACAGGCATGTCACTTAAACATGGCAGGGACTCCTGATTCATCATCTGGGGCTTTGGGGCTCTTAGGGAAGAGGGCAGAGGATAACACACGTGGGGGATGGAGGCAGGGCAGGGGGTTTCCTGGAATACCCAGCTAACAGAGAGTGCACTGGCCTTGGGTTGGGAAGGAAGCCTGCTGGTGGAGGGAAAGATACGTGGACACATTCTAGAGCAGGAGAGACCCAATACCATCTAGAAAGAGCAATGCGTCCTGACAGGAACACAGAATCTTCATGCTGGGGAAGTGTGTAACCCAGCCTCTAGTTCTTTCCTTCCGTGCCCACCCCCTAAAGCCCCAGGAGCTGGTCTAGGGGAGAGCAGGCCTTAGCAGCCAGGATCGCCCCACCCTGGAGGAGGGACAGGGAGATGGCCCTTCCTCCCCAGCCTAGCCACAGGAATGTGGCCAAGCCTCAGCTGGAAAGTCCCACCCCCTCTGTTCTCCCTCTGCTTCCTCTTCAGGAGCAGGAAGAGGATGTGCAGGAAGGGGCTCTGGGTGGGGGAGGCTCCCTGCTAGCGTGGCCCCTGCGGGGAGTTCCTTGTGGGGAAAATGCTGGAGCCCAGTGATAGCAGCACAGCCGGCTCCTTATCCTGGTCCGTGGGGTCTCATCAAGGCCCAGGAGGGCCTTTTCTGATCAGCCCAGCCCAGCCTAGCACCACGTTGCCCTTGTCCATTAAAACAAACAAACAAAAAGCACACGATGTGAAAGTTTCAAGTTAAGTTTTTATTAGGGCAAAATGAGGACTTCAGCCCAGGAGGAGTGGAGGGTCTTAGTCGCTCAGTTGTGTCGAACTCTTTGCCACCCCATGGACTGTAACCCTCCAGGCTCCTCTGTCCATGTTATTCTCTGGGCAAAGATACTGGAGTGAGTTGCCATTCCCTTCTCCAGGGATCTTCCGGAGTGAGATAGTCTTCGTGCAGCCAAGTGGAAGCAGAAGCTGGTAAATATGTCCTGAGCTAACTCCTTGTCCAGGCAGAATACCCACTGTGAGAAAATGAAATCAGGCCTTCCCCGTGGGACTCCCGGCTCCTTCATCCATGTCCACACGGAACCTGGTGTGTGGGCAGCCCACTGAGGAGGCAGGACACAGGCATGTCACTTAAACATGGCAGGGACTCCTGATTCATCATCTGGGGCTTTGGGGCTCTTAGGGAAGAGGGCAGAGGATAACACACGTGGGGGATGGAGGCAGGGCAGGGGGTTTCCTGGAATACCCAGCTAACAGAGAGTGCACTGGCCTTGGGTTGGGAAGGAAGCCTGCTGGTGGAGGGAAAGATACGTGGACACATTCTAGAGCAGGAGAGACCCAATACCATCTAGAAAGAGCAATGCGTCCTGACAGGAACACAGAATCTTCATGCTGGGGAAGTGTGTAACCCAGCCTCTAGTTCTTTCCTTCCGTGCCCACCCCCTAAAGCCCCAGGAGCTGGTCTAGGGGAGAGCAGGCCTTAGCAGCCAGGATCGCCCCACCCTGGAGGAGGGACAGGGAGATGGCCCTTCCTCCCCAGCCTAGCCACAGGAATGTGGCCAAGCCTCAGCTGGAAAGTCCCACCCCCTCTGTTCTCCCTCTGCTTCCTCTTCAGGAGCAGGAAGAGGATGTGCAGGAAGGGGCTCTGGGTGGGGGAGGCTCCCTGCTAGCGTGGCCCCTGCGGGGAGTTCCTTGTGGGGAAAATGCTGGAGCCCAGTGATAGCAGCACAGCCGGCTCCTTATCCTGGTCCGTGGGGTCTCATCAAGGCCCAGGAGGGCCTTTTCTGATCAGCCCAGCCCAGCCTAGCACCACGTTGCCCTTGTCCATTAAAACAAACAAACAAAAAGCACACGATGTGAAAGTTTCAAGTTAAGTTTTTATTAGGGCAAAATGAGGACTTCAGCCCAGGAGGGAGTGGAGGGTCTTAGTCGCTCAGTTGTGTCGAACTCTTTGCCACCCCATGGACTGTAACCCTCCAGGCTCCTCTGTCCATGGGATTCTCTGGGCAAAGATACTGGAGTGGGTTGCTATTCCCTTCTCCAGGGGATCTTCCGGACTCAGGGATCAAACCCAGGTCTCCTGCACTGAGGGCAGATTCTTCACCGATTGTGCCCAGCACCTCAGATAGCTCTGAGAAACCTCTCCAAAGAGTATATATGAGATTTTGCTGATGGGGGAATACATGCAATCAATCACAGATTTTTCCAGGAGGCTTCTCCTAATCTCGTGAAGTTTTTGCTAGTCACGAGGAGCAGTCATCACCATGAAGGATTTTAGTGTTTTCCTAGGTTGGAGGAGATATAAGCATTGGGCTCATAAAATCGGCTCCGGAAGATATCTAATTATCTGAAGCCCTGTCCTGCCCATGTCCCAGCCCCTGCCCTCCCAGAGCACCAAGCGCCTCATCTCTGCTCCACCCTGAACTCCTCTCAGGAGCTGATGAAGGCCAGCAGCTGCAGTAGCACAGAGGGTTCATCCTTGTAGAAGTAGAAGGCAAGCAGCCAGTTTCTAGCTGACACCCTGCTGCCCCGATAAGGGAGGGTTTCCCCGGGCATCATCCACACCTGGCATGGCCGTAAAGAGGGAGAGTGGAGGACAGGCCTGAGGAGTCATGCAGCATTTCAGCTCTGCCCAGAGCCTGCCTCTGCAGGGGTCCACTTTGGGGAGGGTGCAGAAGCTCCCATCCAAGGGTCAGTCCAGGGTGAGGGAGGCATGCCGGCTGCCTATTCAGAGGCCTCCATCCAGTCTGGGGGTCTCACCGTCAGTGCCTTCAGCACAAGGGAGTTGGAAAGGACTGAGGTCGCAAGGCCCCTCCAGAGCCTGAGCCCAAGGGAAGCCACCCTGTTCCCTGTTTCCTCTGTTCAAGAGAGCTCTCTGTGCAGAGCAGGCTTCTGGAAATCCACAGTGTTTAGCCTGAGTGAGCCAAGGCCCAGTGCAGAGAAAGACCAGACCTGGGTGAGAAGAGGGCCCGGCTGGTGATGGGATTCTGGCAGCCCATGCCCACAGCAGAGATGGAAGTTCCCGGGAAAGCTCTTCCATCCGTCTTCAGGGTGACTGTGCTCTGCACCTGGTTTATAAGGCCCGGCGGTGCAGCCGCTTCTTCTTTGGTGCTCTTAAAGAGGAAGAGGCCCAGCTCGGGCACCATCTACCCCGGAGCGCTGAGAGCCCTCGAGTGGAGCGGGGCTGGGAGGATTATCGTGGTGGCAGAGGTGGGATCTTTATTTCAATGCCTCTTCTGCTGCTTTCGCTGAGTGGCTGCTGACTCATGTTTGTTGTTCCCCTTTAGCTCCAGATGCCCCTGCCGGTGAGAATGCCAAGGCCCCGGAGATGAAAGCCCGGAGGCCGAAGAGCTCTCTTCCTCCCGTGCTAGGAACAGAGAGTAAGTACTAGTTGGTTCAGCTCTTCCAGGCAAGCCCAGGATGACGGCCATCATGCCTTGCCCATGCTCCTGGCCCCTGAGCTCCTGGTGACCCAGCCAATGGCCCTTCCTCACCCCTCCCAGGGCTCCAGGCCTGAGGACATCCACGTCCTTTGTCAACACTCAGGCCCCCTCTGCTTCCCACCAAGACCCCTGGGAGACCATCCCCATGGCTCTCTCAGTTGAGTCTTTCCCTGGATGGACCTGAATGATCAGATCGCTCCTGGCTGGAGTGCCCAGCCACCTGCAGAACCCGCCTAACCCACATCAGTGGACCTCTCCACGTGGCCACCCGGCACCCCTGCCACGTGTGTGCGCACATTCTGACAGCCCGCCTCTGCCTTTCTTTCCGAGTGCTGCTGCCCAGCTTGATCCTCAAGCCAAACTGAGAGCCTCAGAGTGCCCTGGCTGTCCCTGCGCTCCCCACTCGTGCCTTGGCTCAGCACCTCTTTCGTGGGACAGGCTCCCTCGGAAAAGCTTTCTCATCCCTGTGCTATTCCTTGCTCTAGCTGAAAGGAGCTCTTCCCTCCTGGGAGCTCTCACAGGCCGCAGCTCCTCCTTCTGCCAGAAGGCTATCTCCTTCCCTGTGTCACAGGGTCGTGTCTGTCTCATCCCTCCTCCTCCTTTGTAAGGTGACTGGGCCAGCTCAGGGGTATGACGGTGTTGTGACCTGTTCATAGAAGGGCCTTGCCTGCCTCTCTTGAAACCAACTTGCTGCTGTGGTCTAAACAGCTGAGCAGGGACGGGGCTTCTACCACTCTGCATGGCTTTCTCCCACTTTGGGTATCTTGGCTTCCCCCAGAGTCCCCTCATCTTTTGGGCACAGTGCCTTAGGTCCATAGTGCTTTTACAGGCCCACAAAAATAGTTCAATATCTTATAAAATTAGGAAAGAAATTAACTTTAAGGTCAAAGAAAGTGTTTTAATTTACAATATTAATATATTCATCTTAATACCAATTCAGTTATGTCTGTGTATATGTGTGTGTATTTATATTTATATGTATATGTATATATATATATATATATATATATATATATATTTATTTACACACACACAAATATTTTGTTTCTTTAATGAAGGAAGAGGCCCTTGAAGGCAAAGGTGCTTAGAGTCCACAAAGATTATAACGCAGTCTGGCTTCCCTACTAATGAATTGTTTAATTTTGTTAGAACTCTTCTTTGAAACCACCAGTGTCAACAGCAGGTCTGGGGCTTCCTGGACATCCCCAGTACACTCTATGTTTTAAAACAGCAAAAGACAAGACAGACTCGTAATTACCCATGCTAATGAAGGGAAGTGAGCTAGGGTAATTCAAAGGCTGTCTGCCTTTTCCACTACAAGGCAGTGTTCTGTAGCTTCATTTTATTCTCATCTCTTCAAGGCAATGTATTTCCCTTCCCACTGAGGAGCCTGGGGCTGCTTCACATCCCATCGTGCTTGGCGCACCCCCCCTTCTTCCGATGTGCTGCCCAGCTTGATCCTCAAGCCAAACTGAGAGCCTCAGAGTGCCCTGGCTGTCCCTGCGCTCCACTCGTGCCTTGGCTCAGCACCTCTTCGTGGGACAGGCTCCCTCGGAAAAGCTTTCTCATCCCTGTGCTATTCCTTGCTCTAGCTGAAAGGAGCTCTTCCCTCCTGGGAGCTCTCACAGGCCGCAGCTCCTCCTTCTGCCAGAAGGCTATCTCCTTCCCTGTGTCACAGGGTCGTGTCTGTCTCATCCCTCCTCCTCCTTTGTAAGGTGACTGGGCCAGCTCAGGGGTATGACGGTGTTGTGACCTGTTCATAGAAGGGCCTTGCCTGCCTCTCTTGAAACCAACTTGCTGCTGTGGTCTAAACAGCTGAGCAGGGACGGGGCTTCTACCACTCTGCATGGCTTTCTCCCACTTTGGGTATCTTGGCTTCCCCAGAGTCCCTCATCTTTTGGGCACAGTGCCTTAGGTCCATAGTGCTTTTACAGGCCCACAAAAATAGTTCAATATCTTATAAAATTAGGAAAGAAATTAACTTTAAGGTCAAAGAAAGTGTTTTAATTTACAATATTAATATATTCATCTTAATACCAATTCAGTTATGTCTGTGTATATGTGTGTGTATTTATATTTATATGTATATGTATATATATATATATATATATATATATATATTTATTTACACACACACAAATATTTTGTTTCTTTAATGAAGGAAGAGGCCCTTGAAGGCAAAGGTGCTTAGAGTCCACAAAGATTATAACGCAGTCTGGCTTCCCCTACTAATGAATTGTTTAATTTTGTTAGAACTCTTCTTTGAAACCACCAGTGTCAACAGCAGGTCTGGGGCTTCCTGGACATCCCCAGTACACTCTATGTTTTAAAACAGCAAAAGACAAGACAGACTCGTAATTACCCATGCTAATGAAGGGAAGTGAGCTAGGGTAATTCAAAGGCTGTCTGCCTTTTCCACTACAAGGCAGTGTTCTGTAGCTTCATTTTATTCTCATCTCTTCAAGGCAATGTATTTCCCTTCCCACTGAGGAGCCTGGGGGCTGCTTCACATCCCAGCCAGGCTGTTGGGGAGGGGGGCACTCAGCCTTCAGTATGCTGGGTCAGACTCATTGATACCTAACTACTGGGGAGTCTGATTATCAAGAGTGGACGTTTAATAAGTTGTTGGAAATGTAGACACAACTCTTTAGAAAACCTGGTGAGAAAGGGTTAGTGATCATATCTTCTGAAAGGATTTCTCGGGCCTGTATTCTGTTCGTTATGGGAGAAAGTCAGCAGGAGAGTGGTGGGATCTTGGAAGAGTGCCAGATGGGGGTGAACTGGGTCTGATGGGACTGGTCTCCCCTCCGGGGCAGAAGCAGGGCTTCCAGCTGGGAGGTCAGCAGTCTCCTGTCCTCCACTCTGGCACATCTGTTCCAGTGAGGTCCTCGGGAAAGTGAGGTGGGGTCAGAGGAGAACTGTGAAAGAGAAACACAAGCTGGAGACGGTGGGCCGACCCAGGACGTGGGCTTGTTCCCCTGGAGAAGAAGGCTTCGGAAAACCCTGGTCAGGTGGTCATCATGCGCTTCCAGGGTAGGGGCTCGCCACCCTGCCTGAACATTAGATTCACTTGGGGGCCATTTGAAAACACTGCTGCCTACCACACCCCTAGCCTATTCAGCTCAGAACCTCTGGCGGTGGAATCGTGGGTTCAGTATTGGTGTCAGCTCCTGGGCCATCCCAAGGTGCTGCCGGTCAGGCTGGAGAGCGGCTGCTCCAGAGGGAAGCCCGATGCCCTTGCACTGCTGGTTTTAAGAAGCAGAAGTGGGTCTCCTCTGCTACCCCCCTTAAATGTGGACATACCTGGGGGCTCCTCAGGCCCAGGTCCTTAGGCTTTCTCCAGCGCCCACCTTTACAAGAAGGAGCAAGATGCACTATGGTGGAGTCTGGACACCATAGTTCTTTCCCCTCCAGAGGGCGCAGGGAATGGGGCTCAGCAGGAGGTGCTGCTTGGCAGGAAGGGCAGGGCTGGGTGAACCGGCTTCATCTCCCTGGCCAACATACTGGTGACTGCATTAGCTCCAGCCCCCACTGCTTGTCTGCTGAAGGGGGATCTCACCCCGTGTAGAAAGCCTTCAAATTGGAGTTACAGAGAGATGTCTTACTCCCCAAAGGGTGGAAGTGTGTGTCTCCATGTGTAGTAATGGCCATGCTGAATCCCTCTGCGGGGCCATGAACCCTGCCTCCCATCCCCCCAGTCTCTCACCCCCGGGGATACTGAGAGCGTTACAGGGGTGATTCCTTGAGAAACCTGTGAGTTCCCTGGGTGCCTGTGCACCCCCGTGGGGTCCCCTTCCCAGGAGACTCCTGAGGAGGCCGCTGTCCAGAGACAGGAAGTAAAGGGAGTATCTTTCAGGTCTACACCCCGAATTCTTTTCTCACTTTGAGGGATAATTTGTATTATTTATCAATTATGTATATTAAATTAGAGAAGGCAATGGCAACCCACTCCAGTATTCTTGCCTGGAGAATCTCATAGACAGAGGAGCCTGGTGGGCTACAGTCCATGGGGTCGCAAAGAGTCAGACACAACTGAGCGACTAAGCACACATACATTAAATATGCATGCCTTCTTGTCAATCATTTTAAGCAGTACAGAAGTTCACCCAGTGCAACGTAAAAGCCCTCGTTCATCTTAGTGCTAAAAGTCCACTGACCTCCTCAAATATATTCAGTTACTTTTTTCTGAATACTCACAGATACGCATGCAAATATTTTTCCCACCATAGTGGAATTACAGTCAGTTTAGCTCTTCAGCTTGCCTTATTTTCTCAGCATTGCTGCCGTGCCCCAGACATCCCTGATTCCATGAGAAAGCCCAGATTCTCATGTCGCTGAGTGGTCTGGCTGTGTATGTGTATGTGTTTTTGTCAAGAACTGGGATGTACCTAATGTAACCAGGAAATCCATCTTTCCTCCATTGACCAAGGGAAAGCTAAGTGGTTTCCTTGTCAAACAGATGGTGGCCAGATCCCTGTCAGGTGGCCTCCCACCCCAGCTTGCATGTTCCATCCGGTGAGGAGCTGTCAGGCGTGAGGGTGGACGCTCCTCATCCACGCTTGCCTGAGAGCTCCTGGGGCCACCGCTGCTGCCGAGCTCTGGGGAACATGAGGGAAAAGCCAAGTTGGCTTGCCCAAACCTAAGGGGCCAGATGAGGGAAAACTGACAAAAGGACAAGTTAACCTACTGGACGGCAACTCACAAGTGCAGAAGTGAGGAGGGTCTCGTCTGGGAAGGTCTCAGAATGAGGGAAACACTGAGCCAGGTTATGAAGGAGGAGAGGCATGTGGTTTGGTTGATGAGGAGTGATATGCTCAGTCGCTTCAGTCTTCTCCAGTTCTTTGCCACCCCATAGACTGTAGCCCACCAGGCTCCTCTGTCTATGGGATTCTCCAGACCAGAGCACTGGAAGGGGTTGTCATGCCACCCCCCAAGGGATCTTCCTGACCCAAGGATCAAACCTGCATATCTTATGTTGCCTGCATTTGCAGGGGAGTTCTTTACCACTAGTGCCACCTGGGAAGCCCATGAGGAATAATAACATTCCACTTATCAAGGAGAGATTGGAAGAAGAAATACACAGGTTCTAGAATAAACACCATGAGGGCCTCTGGTTCAGTCATCTGTGCAAAAGTCCAGGGGACCATGAGCGACTAAGCACACATACATTAAATATGCATGCCTTCTTGTCAATCATTTTAAGCAGTACAGAAGTTCACCCAGTGCAACGTAAAAGCCCTCGTTCATCTTAGTGCTAAAAGTCCACTGACCTCCTCAAATATATTCAGTTACTTTTTTCTGAATACTCACAGATACGCATGCAAATATTTTTCCCACCATAGTGGAATTACAGTCAGTTTAGCTCTTCAGCTTGCCTTATTTTCTCAGCATTGCTGCCGTGCCCCAGACATCCCTGATTCCATGAGAAAGCCCAGATTCTCATGTCGCTGAGTGGTCTGGCTGTGTATGTGTATGTGTTTTTGTCAAGAACTGGGATGTACCTAATGTAACCAGGAAATCCATCTTTCCTCCATTGACCAAGGGAAAGCTAAGTGGTTTCCTTGTCAAACAGATGGTGGCCAGATCCCTGTCAGGTGGCCTCCCACCCCAGCTTGCATGTTCCATCCGGTGAGGAGCTGTCAGGCGTGAGGGTGGACGCTCCTCATCCACGCTTGCCTGAGAGCTCCTGGGGCCACCGCTGCTGCCGAGCTCTGGGGAACATGAGGGAAAAGCCAAGTTGGCTTGCCCAAACCTAAGGGGCCAGATGAGGGAAAACTGACAAAAGGACAAGTTAACCTACTGGACGGCAACTCACAAGTGCAGAAGTGAGGAGGGTCTCGTCTGGGAAGGTCTCAGAATGAGGGAAACACTGAGCCAGGTTATGAAGGAGGAGAGGCATGTGGTTTGGTTGATGAGGAGTGATATGCTCAGTCGCTTCAGTCTTCTCCAGTTCTTTGCCACCCCATAGACTGTAGCCCACCAGGCTCCTCTGTCTATGGGATTCTCCAGACCAGAGCACTGGAAGGGGTTGTCATGCCACCCCCCAAGGGATCTTCCTGACCCAAGGATCAAACCTGCATATCTTATGTTGCCTGCATTTGCAGGGGAGTTCTTTACCACTAGTGCCACCTGGGAAGCCCATGAGGAATAATAACATTCCACTTATCAAGGAGAGATTGGAAGAAGAAATACACAGGTTCTAGAATAAACACCATGAGGGCCTCTGGTTCAGTCATCTGCCCATCACACAAGACAGGAGTGTCCTTGAGCAGGCATCATTGGAGGTCCTCAGTCCAGGTTGCTTCAAACAAGTCTCATTCCACTAAGCTAAAAATAGTTGTTCTCATTTTACAGATGAGCAAAACTGAGTCTTAGAGAAAAACGAAGTGGTCCTGCCCAGAGTCTCACAGCTAGTGAGATATGAGGACTGAAAGGCAACCCTGGTCCATGTTCCTGCCACCGTACCCTGTGCCTTCAACAGTCTCAGGGCCATCCCTGTGCTATCGACTCAGTGGAGGCACTGCCCTCTAGGGGGGCAGAAGTCTGATGGCCATCAGAGCTGCAGGGAGAAAAGAGTGGCAGCTGGCATGCTTTCCTGGTTCTTGAGACCTGTTGGGGTCTTTGGTTTGCGCCTCTCAATGGGAATCTTTTTATAGCTTTATATATACACACACACATACATACATATATGTGTGTGTATATATATATATACATACATACATACATATATGTGTGTGTGTGTGTATATATATATATACATATATATATATATATATATATATATAATTTTTATTTATTTTTGGCTCTGCTGGGTCTTTGGCTCTGCAAAGGCTTCTTTCTAGTCACAGTGCACGGGCTTTTCATTGTGGTGGCTTCTCTTGTTGTGATTCCCAGGCTCTGGAGCACAGGCTCAACAGTTGTACACTGACTTAGTCGCTCTGGGGCAGGTGGGATCTTCCTGGATAAGGGATCAAACCCTTGTCTCTTGCATTGACCGACAGATTCTTTACCACTGAGCCACCAGGGAAACCTTATACCTTTATTTTGATATAATTTGAAACATACAGAGAAAGTACATGAATAGTACAAGAAACTCGTACACTATTTGCTTAGATTCATCCATCATTTTGTTCTCTTGTTTTGTCTTTCTGTATGTATACCTCATATTCACACACCCCTCATTGAATATTCATATCTCTCTATATCTATATATGGTGTATAATAATGGGCTTCCCTGGTGGCACACATGGTAAAGAATCTGCCTGCAATGCAGGAGACCCGAGCTTAATCCCTGGGTTGGGAAGATCCTCTGGAGAAGGGCATGGCAACTCACTCCAGTATTCTTGCCTGGAGAATCCCCATGGACAGAGGAGCCTGATGGGCTACAGTCCACAGGATTGCAAAGAGTCAGACATGACTGAATGACTAACAATTTCACACTGTATAATGTTATATATACACTATATCTATTCATATATAGTCACCATTCATCATATAGATAGATACTGTGTACAAATAGACATCATGCCCTTGACCTCTAAACATCTTATTGTATATCTTCTATGAACATAACCACAATGCATTTCTTAAAAACAGGACATTTAACCCTGAACCAGTACTGTCTAACCCACAGAGCCATATTTGACTTTTTCAACTGTCCCTTCTTCTTTATGGCTGCTTTTCCCCCTTTGGATGGGAATTTAGTGTCAGCATTCCTGGAAAACTTTGTGCACCCCTCCAGCCCAGAGTGGGTTGTCTACTACCTTTGGAGAAAGAACAGGAGAGAAGCAAGTAAGCATCCTCCACCTGTGGGGGGGAACAGGGGCTGGGGAGGCAGCAGCACCCCTTCTTATTGGAGTCCTAGATGCCCATTTACTGTGCCCTGCTGTGGGCCAGTGCCCAGGCACAGGGCATAGCCAGACAGCCCCTGGGCTGGCGAGCAGGGAATGAAGGTCTCAGTTCTGCCTGTGGTTGAATGTGGCATTGGTCTTGGTCAAGGCCCTCCTCCCTCTACGTCAAATGGGGACATTCTTCAGTTGACCCCAGACCTTTCACAGCTCTGACATCAGGCCATTCAATAGAATGCTCTTCTTTGGAGTGACACAGTGCAAGCGGGGTTGGCTGACCCCAGTCGTATCAGCTGGTGTGTGGAAGGCGGAAGCTCCAGCAAGTGTGGATGCACAGCAGCAGCAGCATCCTGATGAGAGGGAGGCTATAGGCATGGAGTCCAGGTTTGGGGTGTTCCAGCTCGAGGGGAATTTTGTGTGAGAGAGGCATGGCTGGGGCTTAAGAAACGGCTTGAGAAAATACAGAGGCAGGACATCCCTGGCAATCTGGTGGTTAAGACTCCAAACTTCGAGTGCAAAGGGGCTCAGGCTCAATCCCCAGTCTAGGAACTAAGATTTCGCGTGGATCCCACATGCCACACAGTGTGGCCAAAAAAATTTAAAAAGAAAATTCAGAGAGACACTGCCAGGGCGGTAACAGGCCCACAGGTTCCTCCTATCAGTCTGTAAAGCTGGTGATCTTTTAGTAAAGAGGGAGACATCCAAAGGAACCAAGGCCTGTCCATCTCTGAAGTTTCAGTGGCTGCTCTGAAGTAGGGCTATAGGAATATTTCACTTCTCAAGTGTATTCATCAGTTGCTCCTGGGATCTGGGGATGGTGCAGATGGGATCTGGGGATGGTGCAGATGGAACCCCCGCCTGACCTTGGCCTGAGCTTCCCCTCTGATCAAGTCCCTTTGACCTCTCTTACTACTATCCTGGATTGCAATGCTCTCAGATGCCTTTGCCTTGGTTTCCGGCACATGTCTCTTTCTGAAACCAAAATTCGGTCACCTTGAAAGCATCTTCAAATTTGACTTTTCAACTGTCCCTTCTTCTTTATGGCTGCTTTTCCCCCTTTGGATGGGAATTTAGTGTCAGCATTCCTGGAAAACTTTGTGCACCCCTCCAGCCCAGAGTGGGTTGTCTACTACCTTTGGAGAAAGAACAGGAGAGAAGCAAGTAAGCATCCTCCACCTGTGGGGGGGAACAGGGGCTGGGGAGGCAGCAGCACCCCTTCTTATTGGAGTCCTAGATGCCCATTTACTGTGCCCTGCTGTGGGCCAGTGCCCAGGCACAGGGCATAGCCAGACAGCCCCTGGGCTGGCGAGCAGGGAATGAAGGTCTCAGTTCTGCCTGTGGTTGAATGTGGCATTGGTCTTGGTCAAGGCCCTCCTCCCTCTACGTCAAATGGGGACATTCTTCAGTTGACCCCAGACCTTTCACAGCTCTGACATCAGGCCATTCAATAGAATGCTCTTCTTTGGAGTGACACAGTGCAAGCGGGGTTGGCTGACCCCAGTCGTATCAGCTGGTGTGTGGAAGGCGGAAGCTCCAGCAAGTGTGGATGCACAGCAGCAGCAGCATCCTGATGAGAGGGAGGCTATAGGCATGGAGTCCAGGTTTGGGGTGTTCCAGCTCGAGGGGAATTTTGTGTGAGAGAGGCATGGCTGGGGCTTAAGAAACGGCTTGAGAAAATACAGAGGCAGGACATCCCTGGCAATCTGGTGGTTAAGACTCCAAACTTCGAGTGCAAAGGGGCTCAGGCTCAATCCCTAGTCTAGGAACTAAGATTTCGCGTGGATCCCACATGCCACACAGTGTGGCCAAAAAAATTAAGAAGAAAATTCAGAGAGACACTGCCAGGGCGGTAACAGGCCCACAGGTTCCTCCTATCAGTCTGTAAAGCTGGTGATCTTTTAGTAAAGAGGGAGACATCCAAAGGAACCAAGGCCTGTCCATCTCTGAAGTTTCAGTGGCTGCTCTGAAGTAGGGCTATAGGAATATTTCACTTCTCAAGTGTATTCATCAGTTGCTCCTGGGATCTGGGGATGGTGCAGATGGGATCTGGGGATGGTGCAGATGGAACCCCCGCCTGACCTTGGCCTGAGCTTCCCCTCTGATCAAGTCCCTTTGACCTCTCTTACTACTATCCTGGATTGCAATGCTCTCAGATGCCTTTGCCTTGGTTTCCGGCACATGTCTCTTTCTGAAACCAAAATTCGGTCACCTTGAAAGCATCTTCAAATATCAAAAGCAGTGGCCAACTATCCTGAGGAGTTTCTCCATGAGCCAATCTCTCTTTTAAATATGTTCTCCAGGAGTCAAAATACTGGAAGGAAATTCTGGAGAGGTTAAGACTTGGCACTGAGACTTGCTCAACAGGGAAAATTGTGGAACTGTGGAGAGACTTGAGGGTATTTCCAGGAATGCCTTTGAAAGCTGGCACTGATTCCTGGTTACTCCCAACCAAAGTATTAGTCTTGAGGTGTGATGGTGCTCCTGCCTCCCTCCAGCACATCGTGCGTGTGGACTATGCTTCCACCCCTGGGCTACCGGCTCCATCTCCTTCCCAGCTCTTCCATCTCCTCCCACAAGCCAGTTCAGGGGCAAGGTGAGTCCTCCTAGGGAGGGCCTGGAGATGCCCTCCTCAGCGCTGGTGCTGCTGCTGCCAGGCTGCCTCTGTCACGACTGTCCCAGCGTCTGTGTCCCGGGGGCTCAAGGCATTGCCATAACAAGAGAAGCAGTGTTCCTTTGGAATCTTATGTGACAACTTTGCTGGGTGGGAATGTGTACAGGAAATTTGCCCAGAGATGTTTGTTCTGGGAAAACGACCAATGTTTTTCTACACGTTTGTAAGGAGGGGCTGGAAGGAACCTGACGTGTGCAGGGGGTGAGGGGACAGTGGGATTCAGCCCCGGGTCTGCTCCACACCCACCCGGCTGTGACACAGCCCTGCAGGGTGTGTGCTCTCTCCATAGGTCATCCAGCTGGTGTCCCCTTCAAAAGCTGGTCTCAGAAAGTGAATGCTGATTTTGGGAATCATGGAGAAGGTTTGATGTCTATTTTTAGCTAGCTACCTAAAAAGGAAAGTGTCCCCAGAGAGGCAGAGATCCAGGGACCTTCCTGTACCCAAGGCTGTTGATGCTACCTTCCCAGTGCCCTCTGGCTTCTCGTTATTTCAGACTTGTAAGCTGTAGGACCCATCTTCAGGCTCTCTATTTAACCCAATTGTTGACTCTGATCTTTCTGCTCTAGATTCATTGGAGAGAGGGACTCATGTGTCTTCAGGTTCAGCAGCTGGAAGCTTCTGTGGGGTCCTGACTTCCTCCCTCCCAGGCAGAAGGAAGGTTCATGAGGCCAGGGCTAGGTGGGTGGGGGCAGGCTGTGGCAAAAGCAGAAGATGCTTTACCTGGATGATTGGAAGCTAGCCTTCACAGCCCGGCCCCAGGTTTCCCAGGAGGCTTCTAAAGTCAGTGCTTTGATTTTAATGTTTTTGTTGGGCCGCTTCATTTTTTCCAGCCTCAGTCTCCTGCCTGGGGTGGAAAGCTCAGCATCTGGACTGTTTGACCTAAATTGGTGACAGAGATAGGGGCCTTCTCCTTTTCATGGAAAGTTATACAAGGATTCAAGCTGACAGGCTTTATCTCTGAGCATCAGAGCCCAGGGGTGTGATGAAGTGTTCTTGGGAAATCCCCTTTTAACAAAGTTCCTCAGGGGTTCCACTCATTCCTTTGAGAGATATTTTCTAGCCTGTTCCAGTTACTGAACAAGGCACAGGAGATACAGAAGGTGAACAGGATAGCCCTGTGCCCGTCCTCAGGGAACTTGCAAGTATATGCGCATTGGGAGCAGGCTTCTTTTGGGGGTGGGGGGCGGGGAGCAGGTTTCTACAGTTGCCCTGCCTTGTGATAACTGCTGATCAAACCACCTCAGAGAGGTATGGGACCCAACTGGGCAGCAGTGGTGTGTGAGCTGAGATTTGTCCAACAATACGCATGCATGCTAAGTTGCTTCAGTCGTGTCTGACTCTTTACAACCCTGTGGACTGTAGCCCTCCAGGTTCCTCTGTCTGTGGGATTCTCCAGGCAAGAATACTGGAGTGGGTTGCCATGACCTTCTCCAGGGGATCTTCCCAACCTAGGGATCAAACCCACATCTCTTATGTCTTTGGCATAGGCAGGCAGGTCCTTTACCACAATGCAAGTCAACAAAGAGCTGACAGTAAATATCGGGCATTGCAAAAGCTGAAAGGCCTTCAAGTGTAGTGTAAAAAGCAGAAGGCACAGGGACCAGCAGTATCTGCACCCCAGGAAGGCCAGGAGTCTGTGTGTTGAGTCACTCTCCTGGGTGATCATCAGGCAGGCTAGATTTTGAGAACCACTGACCTTGAGCATAGAGGGCCTTGGTGAGGGGGTTCCCTAAGAATCGGGAGACTGGAGGTGAAAGCTGGGGACAAATCTCAAATGCCCTTGTCGGAGGAATTTGGGCTTGTCCCTGAGAGCCAATGGGCAGCCACTGGAGAGGTTAAACAGTGGAAGGATGTCAGATTTGCTTTTGGCAAAGACTGCTTTGGCTACAGAGTAATGGATGATCGGGATGGGGACAGGGGCCAGAGGTCTAGGGGATGGTACAGTTAGGACTAGGATGGTGGCAGTGGGGATGTGAGAAGTGGAACTGAAGAGGCTATTCTGTGGATGGAATTGAAAGATGTTGGTCAGTGACTGGATATGGGCAGGGAGGGGCCTTGGGAGAAGTGGAGATGAGTCGTGGTGTGGGGAGAAGAGCTGGATTTGGTTTGGGATGTGTTGGGTTGGCAGTATGTGCCTGGGGAGATGGTGTCAGGTTGTGGGATATATGGGTGGGCTCAAGAGAGAGATCTGGGTTCCAGAGAAAATGAGGGCAACAGAGAGAGGGGTAAAGAGAGGAACTAAGGGCATCTTAGGGGGTTGAGAGTTTGGGGAACAGTGCTATACCAGGAGGGGTGTACTGCCTGGGGCTGACTGTCTGGGAGAGGGACAGACCTGAGGCAAGGAGAGGGAGGACACATCACTCTCCTTATGGACCAGAAGCCATCAGGGCGTTTGCAAAGATGGTTGGATCTTATTCTTCTTCTATGATACTCCTCTCTTACAATGGCTAGTGCATAGAGCTTAGGGGGTTGGAGTAGGGGTAGGGGCAGAAGGCTGACAGCAATAGTAAGATAATAAGAAAAGGGTGCATCCGGGGGAAAAGAAACCAGTTAGTGACGCAAGAGGTGCTAAGAATTTGGGCATCTAGACCAAGAGGAATTTTACCTGTACAGAGGCCCTGAACTGGGGAAGGAGCTCAGGGGCAGCAAGGGAGGCCTCGTGTAGATATAAAGCTGACCTGACCAGCAGTGCCTGGACTAAACAGGTGGAGGAAAATCCAGACCAGTCCTCTGGGCATCTGTTTGCGGAAGAAAGGTGAATGGCGGCAAGGCTTGTGTCAGAACATGCATTTTGTTCTATCTTCTTCTGTTTTCTTTTGCCTCTGAGTCATCATTTTTATTTTCATTCATCTTTATTCTTTGGCCTGTGTGGGCCTCCCATCGCAGTGGCCTCTCTCACTGCAGAGCACCGGCTCTGGGTGCACGCACTCCAGAGTGCTGGCTCGTAAATGGGACACACCAGCCCAGACAGTCTGCGTCACATGGGATCTTCCTGGGCCAGGGACCAAACCGGTGCCCCCTGCACTGCAAGGCGGACTCTTTACCGACTGGACCACCAGGGAAGCCCAACATTTTGTTATATCTTCTTTCCAACAGATTTTCTTTCTTCTCCCCACATTCTTTGAATGAGGATACTGAAGCTCCAAAAGGTTACATAACAAGCTTTAGGTCTCACCGCTCAGGGAGTAGCAGGGTCGTCTTTGAACCCAGGTCCAGGGAAGAGCCTATGCCCACTGCATTTCTGCAGAGGAACAGGGAAGGGCTTCAAGGCCCTGATCTGAGGATGGAGCAGAGTGCTTCAAGAGTCAGGAGATATGGGAGGAGAGCAACCACTCACTGGGCAGCAGGCCGCTGAAGTCCTATTTCTAACTTGGTCACATGTTGTTTTGTGAACCTGACAAGTCATCTGACTTTTGTTCAAATCCATCTTCTTTTTCATGAAATGGAAACAATGTGAGGTGCCCTGCTTGTGCTTGGTTGGGGTAAGAACCCAGTGAGAAAAAGGATGATGACAACATGGGCTAGAAACTCAACTTGGTGCATCCAGCTCCCTATGAAAAAAAAAAAAAAAAACCATGGTGTTAGAATCCAATGACTGCTCTTTCGTCCATCAATCACGTTCTCCTAAGCCCAGAACACAATTAATGGATTTCAGCAGATGGGCCTCTAAACTATGTATACACTAGGATACAGAACATCGTTAACATTTAAAATAGCTGCAACAGATAGGAATCCAGTCAGTTTCAGATGCTAATGAATTCAAACAGAAGATGCTCCGAAACTATAGAACAACCAGAAAACGTGGGCCTTCAACCTCATTTAACTGTAACACAGAAAGCTAGATAACTAGTCTAGGCTCTTCTTCTGGCCATCTAGGTTTACCTAGAGTCTCCAAGATAGTACAGGGGGATCTTAGGAGTCATCACTTTCACTCTGCGCCATCCTTGCCTCTTTATTAATTCCTCACCCCCCAACTGGAGAGGCAGGCACCGCCCCCTCCCCGCCCCCACAGCTCCCCCCCGCAGCTGCATCAGTGTTCCCAGACTGGGCGGCCTCGACGTCGGAGCTATGTTGTCTCACAGTTCTGGAGGCTGGAAGTCCGCGGTCAGGTGTCGGCATGTTGGGTGTCTCCCGAGGCCTCTCTCTGCTTGGCCTGCAGGGGGCAGCCTTCTGGCCGTGTCCTCAAACGGCCTTGCCTCTGTGCGTGTGTTCCTTGTGTCTCTCTGTTTGCCCCAAATTCCTTTTATAAGGACACCAGTCGGTTTGGATTAGGGCCCATCCTAACAGCCTTCTTTTTAATTTAATCACCTTTTTAAAGTTCCTGTCTCCAAATATAGTCATATTCTGAGGTACTAGAGGGTTAGGGCTTTGATGTGTGAATTGAGGGCAGGGAGGCGCACCACTCAGCTCGCAATAGCTCAGTACAGCAACTCAGCACAACAGCAGCCCTCCAACAGCCCTCCACACTCTCCTGCTCCCTGAAGCTCCTGGCTCTGGGAGGAGCCCCCTTTTCCTTCCCTCAAGAGCCCCTCTCTTCCAGCTGTGGCCTCTCTCTTCCCAGGGCCCCTGGGTGCAGGGGTCAGGGGCTTCACAGCTCAGCTCGTCCTGAGGGTTCTGTATTCCATCTGGTATTCACTCCCGAAGGAGTCTGGTCTCCCCGGGTACTTCCCCGCCAGCATCTCTGGGCTCTCCTTCTCCACCTGGTCCTAGACTTCGTTTTCACACCTGGATTCTTCTCTCTCGCTGTGGAAGAAACCTTGGCTTGACATTTCCTCTTCTGTCACCCTGTTTCTCTTGTCCCTTTCATCTCCAGAATTCTTTTTATTTTCCCTGGGGTAGGGTGGGGAGGGAGAGGGGGCAGGTGAGCCACTTCTATTGGTCTTTCATGTATCTATTTTCATCCGTCTATGTTCTCTGGCCTGTGTGGGCCTCCCATCGCGTTGGCCTCTGTTGTCGCAGAGCACCGACTCTGGGCGCATGCGCTCCAGAGCTCCGGCTCGGTAATTGGACACATCGGTCCAGCCGCTCCGCGGCACATGGGATCTTCCCAGGCCAGGCATGGAACTGGCGCCCCTTGCACTGCAAGGCGGTGTCCTTACCCACTGGTCGACCAGGGAAGCCCCAGAATTCTTGATGAATTAGTTGATGCCCTACCTGTTTTCTTGAGAATCTCCTCTAGAGCATCTTCTCACCCCATGTCCTGCCCTCTCAAATCCCGCACACTGCCCGATGCTGGTCGTACCTTCCCAGTGTCCTTTCTCCTCCACCCTGGGTCTCAGGGACAGTCCCTCCATAGCGCTTCTGCTTCATCCCAGCTCCTTGATGTGAGCATCACCTCAGATCAGACCCTGGCCCTTTCTCCTCTTTCACTGTCCTTTTCCCAAAAAACGGACCCATCCTCACCATTCCCATTAATGATGGCATGTTTGATCCTGAAATCTTTCTCTTTCAGCTTCTACCGGCTGTCTTTAGAATTCTGGTCCTGAACTTCTAACCTGTATGCTGCTTAAACCCTTTTATCGACCACATTCTCTTAGACCAAGCCAAACTCCTCATCTTTCACTCCCAGATTCCATATTCCATCAATAAAATTTTTCCCATTTATTCAAGCAAGACATCCCTGAGGAATCTTTGTTCTTGTCTCTTGTTTAGCCCTTAAAGTGTTTTAAATTTTCTTCCATCTCTTCTTTGTGTTTTCGTCCTGAGGGTTCTGTATTCCATCTGGTATTCACTCCCGAAGGAGTCTGGTCTCCCCGGGTACTTCCCCGCCAGCATCTCTGGGCTCTCCTTCTCCACCTGGTCCTAGACTTCGTTTTCACACCTGGATTCTTCTCTCTCGCTGTGGAAGAAACCTTGGCTTGACATTTCCTCTTCTGTCACCCTGTTTCTCTTGTCCCTTTCATCTCCAGAATTCTTTTTATTTTCCCTGGGGTAGGGTGGGGAGGGAGAGGGGGCAGGTGAGCCACTTCTATTGGTCTTTCATGTATCTATTTTCATCCGTCTATGTTCTCTGGCCTGTGTGGGCCTCCCATCGCGTTGGCCTCTGTTGTCGCAGAGCACCGACTCTGGGCGCATGCGCTCCAGAGCTCCGGCTCGGTAATTGGACACATCGGTCCAGCCGCTCCGCGGCACATGGGATCTTCCCAGGCCAGGCATGGAACTGGCGCCCCTTGCACTGCAAGGCGGTGTCCTTACCCACTGGTCGACCAGGGAAGCCCCAGAATTCTTGATGAATTAGTTGATGCCCTACCTGTTTTCTTGAGAATCTCCTCTAGAGCATCTTCTCACCCCATGTCCTGCCCTCTCAAATCCCGCACACTGCCCGATGCTGGTCGTACCTTCCCAGTGTCCTTTCTCCTCCACCCTGGGTCTCAGGGACAGTCCCTCCATAGCGCTTCTGCTTCATCCCAGCTCCTTGATGTGAGCATCACCTCAGATCAGACCCTGGCCCTTTCTCCTCTTTCACTGTCCTTTTCCCAAAAAACGGACCCATCCTCACCATTCCCATTAATGATGGCATGTTTGATCCTGAAATCTTTCTCTTTCAGCTTCTACCGGCTGTCTTTAGAATTCTGGTCCTGAACTTCTAACCTGTATGCTGCTTAAACCCTTTTATCGACCACATTCTCTTAGACCAAGCCAAACTCCTCATCTTTCACTCCCAGATTCCATATTCCATCAATAAAATTTTTCCCATTTATTCAAGCAAGACATCCCTGAGGAATCTTTGTTCTTGTCTCTTGTTTAGCCCTTAAAGTGTTTTAAATTTTCTTCCATCTCTTCTTTGTGTTTTCTTTCCTGCTGCCTTTATCAAGGCCAGACATGGATCAGTTTCTTCTAGGAGTATGGCAGTCGCCTCCTAATGGGATATTCTTGTGCCTTGGAATTGGAAAGACCTCCAGGGCCTCTGTAGCCCAGCTGGACTGCTGTTTGTGTCAGGACTGCCTGTTACGCAAAGACCTAACTCTCACATTCATTCTAGACCAGCCCTGTCCGGTAGAACTTTCTATGATGATGGCAAAGTTCCCTGACCATGTATGGCTGTGGGCACTTGAAATGTGACTAGCGTGCCTGAGGGGCGGAATTTTTTATTTTCTTTGAATTGTCACACCATCTTCATGCCACTGCTCCCTGAAACCAGCCCTGTGCTCTAGCTACCTCCCACCAAACATCACCCCACTGATCTGCCACCAAATATCACAAACATGACTCTCAGAGCTACTCTGTTCCTGGTCAGTGGGACTCTTCCCTCCAGGTCGGGTCATAACAAGGAATGTCCCTGGCCGTCCAATGGCAAAGACTCTGAGCTTCCCCTGTAGGGGGCAAGGGATTGGTCCTTGGTTGGAGAACTAAGGTCCTGCATGCCACAGTCTGGCTAAATAAAAAAAAATAAAGATTATTCCTGGAAAAGTCAAATAAACATGCTATCATGAAGAAAAAGTTCTTTTAAAAAAGATCAACTTTCGGGCTTCCCTGGTGGTCCAGTGGGTAAGGACACCGCCTTGCAGTGCAAGGGTCGCTGGTTCAATCCCTGGCCTGGAAAGATCCCATGTGCCGCGGAGCGGCTGGACCGATGTGTCCAATTACCGAGCCGGAGCTCTGGAGCGCATGCGCCCAGGGCCAGTGCTCTGCGACAACAGAGGCCACTGCGATGGGAGGCCCACATGGGCCAAAGAACAAAGATGGATGAAAACAGATAAATGAAAGACCAATAGAAGTGGCCCACCTGCCCCTCTCCTTCCCCAACCCATCCTCCAACCTCCCCCCGAGAAAAGATCAACTTTCAAGTCCACCCTGCGTCCCACCTTCCAGCCGTCTCCTCACCAGACATCGTTCTCTCTTTGTCCCTCATTTGACAAACTGTGTCATGCTGGTGTAGTCATTCAAATGAGGTGTAGTCGTTCATTAACTTTATCTTTGACTTTTATTTTGAAATAATTTCAGAATTAAAGAAATGTTGAGAAAATTGTACAAATATTGTATACCCTTCACTCATGTTCTTCAAATATTGATGTTTTGTCATCTTGGCTTTATCATATACTCTCTCTCCTTCTCTGTTTTCCACCTCACTCTCTTTCTACCTTTTCACAAACATGTATACACATATACATACATACATATGCAGTATTTTTGTGAGCAGTTTGAAAGTAAATTACACATATCCTCTACACCTGAATAGTCCAGTTCCTAAAAATGAGGGCAATCTTTTATAAAACGACAGTTATTTGATGCACAGTGGTCCAGGAGGACCTCATTGGTTAAGCAACTCTTTTCCATTTTTTAGTAAAATTCACCTGTTCTATTGCTTAGTTCTTGACAAATGCATATACCACCATGACCAAGCTATGGTTCTATGCCATAAAACATGTCTTTGCGCCCCTCAGTAGTCGACCCCTCTTCCACCCACCTTTTCTCTGCACATAACCTTTCTCTTCTCTTAGCAAAAAAAAAAAAAAAAAAAAGATGAATCACTGAGATTCATCATGTTGTGTATATCAGAAACTTCTTCCTCTTTATTGATGAGTGAGTGATATTTCCTCATATACATATACCACATTCATCCATTCTCCAGCTGAGGGACATTTAGAAAGCTTCTAGTTTTGGGCAATCACAAATAAACCTACTACGAACACTATATACAGGTGTTTGTGTGAATGCAGGTCTTCATTTAGATAAATAGGTTAGATGGCTTTTGAATAAAGACCTGAAAGAAATATGAAAACAAGCCATAAAAGTAGCTGAGAATATTTTTGCATATTCAGCACATTGCTATTTAGACCACTGAATAGGTGCTCCCAAACTGGTCTACTTAGGTCGTTTTTCTTATGTCAGTTATTTGGAGAGTGTGGTGTTAAGAATGGAGGATACCATTGGTTGATTCATTCATTTGTTCATTCATTCACTGATCCATTCAACAAACATTACAAAAAAAGCCACCAGCCCCCATTCCAGCCGTCTCCTCACCAGACATCGTTCTCTTTGTCCCTCATTTGACAAACTGTGTCATGCTGGTGTAGTCATTCAAATGAGGTGTAGTCGTTCATTAACTTTATCTTTGACTTTTATTTTGAAATAATTTCAGAATTAAAGAAATGTTGAGAAAATTGTACAAATATTGTATACCCTTCACTCATGTTCTTCAAATATTGATGTTTTGTCATCTTGGCTTTATCATATACTCTCTCTCCTTCTCTGTTTTCCACCTCACTCTCTTTCTACCTTTTCACAAACATGTATACACATATACATACATACATATGCAGTATTTTTGTGAGCAGTTTGAAAGTAAATTACACATATCCTCTACACCTGAATAGTCCAGTTCCTAAAAATGAGGGCAATCTTTTATAAAACGACAGTTATTTGATGCACAGTGGTCCAGGAGGACCTCATTGGTTAAGCAACTCTTTTCCATTTTTTAGTAAAATTCACCTGTTCTATTGCTTAGTTCTTGACAAATGCATATACCACCATGACCAAGCTATGGTTCTATGCCATAAAACATGTCTTTGCGCCCCTCAGTAGTCGACCCCTCTTCCACCCACCTTTTCTCTGCACATAACCTTTCTCTTCTCTTAGCAAAAAAAAAAAAAAAAAAAGATGAATCACTGAGATTCATCATGTTGTGTATATCAGAAACTTCTTCCTCTTTATTGATGAGTGAGTGATATTTCCTCATATACATATACCACATTCATCCATTCTCCAGCTGAGGGACATTTAGAAAGCTTCTAGTTTTGGGCAATCACAAATAAACCTACTACGAACACTATATACAGGTGTTTGTGTGAATGCAGGTCTTCATTTAGATAAATAGGTTAGATGGCTTTTGAATAAAGACCTGAAAGAAATATGAAAACAAGCCATAAAAGTAGCTGAGAATATTTTTGCATATTCAGCACATTGCTATTTAGACCACTGAATAGGTGCTCCCAAACTGGTCTACTTAGGTCGTTTTTCTTATGTCAGTTATTTGGAGAGTGTGGTGTTAAGAATGGAGGATACCATTGGTTGATTCATTCATTTGTTCATTCATTCACTGATCCATTCAACAAACATTACAAAAAAAAAGCCACCAGTCCACAGTCTGTTATTAAAAGGAAGCCTGAGACCCTTGGATCTGCACCAAGGACTAAATTTAGTCAGTTTATCTGACATGATTTCCCTTATGAGTTTCCTGAAAATTCGGGTAAGAGGAGAGTTAGTGAGTTTGGGGTTATCCTCACTGACATGGACAATGGATACTTCAGCATTTTTGAAGTGTTTCTCTCCATGGAGCCTCCAGGGACCCCTCCAGAGGCCCCCCCTGAGAAGGGACATTCATTTGCTCATGAAGTTGTCCACATGAGACTGCAAGGTCTCCAGAAGGAATATTCAAGCGAGGACTGTGTCTGGATGAGGGGCCACAGGGTAAGACTGCACCCTGCTGGGACTTAGGACCCTTATGAAAACACAGAAAATAACCTGTGCACGTCTTTTGTTTCAGGTGATGCAACTGTGAAAAAGAAACCTGCCCCAAAAACACCTCCGAAGGCAGGTAATTGGTCACAGCCACATTTGGGGACAGGGGAGTCATCTGCCATGAGAGGTTTTCCCTCTGCTCTGCTAGACTGATCTCTGAGGATGTGGTACCAGGAGATCACCCTACAACCTTCAATTCAGCGTCTGCATTCCATTCAGGTCATTTCAGTTGCTCAGTCAGGTCTGACTCTTTGCAACCCCGTGGACTGCAGCACACCAGGCTTCCCTGTTCGTCACCATCTCCCGGAGCTTGCTGAACTCATGTCCATTGAGTTGGTCATGCCATCCAACCATCTCGTCCTCTGTCGTACCATTTTCCTCTGCCTTCTATTTTGCCCAGCATCAGGGTCCTTTCTCATGAGTCATCTTGTCACATCAGTGAAGCATTGGAGTTTCAACTTCAGCATCAGTCCTTTCAAAGGATACTCAGGGTTAATTTCCTTTAGGACTGACTGGTTTAATTTCCTTGCAGTCCAAGGGACTCTCCAACACCACAGTTCAAAGGCATCAATTCTTCAGTGCTCAGTTTTTGTTATGGTCCAGCTCTCACATCCATACATAACTACTGGTCTGTATTAGTCAGGCTGAATATTCTCTGAGTCACTACGCACCTGGGTTCCCCACCCTCTTCCATTACTTGCCTTTTCTCCTGCTCTCCTGGCATAAATGCTCACCCCTCTGTCCTCCAGTCTCCTTGTGGAGATGATCCACTCTGTGGTGTTTTCATGCTCTGCTCTTTAGGTCCCTGTCGTAGGAAGCCCTGTCAGCTTTCCATGGAAAGACATTTGACGACATGAACCAGTTTGAGCCCGCCGCCTAGGGTGCTGTGTAGTTAACAAAGGAGTTAAGACATAAGATTCAAAAAATTGGGGGAAGTCGCAAATTCCAGAGGAACCAACCAACAGAGAGTCATGCCATGTAAATTGTTTGGGTCACTTCTGATGGAGTCAGGATCAAGAGATCAACAGACCTAGCAGGTTCAGGTATGTGGGGCAGCGGTCACTGCCCTCAGTGTTACCCTGAAGGTTCTGGAAGGTGAGAGAAGAGCAACAGACCAATGTGACTGGAAGCGACAGATCGTATCAGAAGGTCTGAGGCTCCCTTCTCCTCGATCTCATGCTCTCCCTTGTCCTCCCCCAGCCATGCCCCCCCAGATCATCCAGTTCCCTGAGGACCAGAAAGTGAGAGCGGGAGAGTCTGTGGAGCTATTTGGGAAAGTGGCCGGCACCCAGCCCATCACCTGCACCTGGATGAAGTTCCGTAAGAAGGTCAGTCCAGAGGCCAGTGGCCCAAGAACAGCCCCCGCAAATCCCATGCAGATCTGGGCCGGAGGGGATGAGAAAGGCTGAGATGGACACAGCATCACTGTTCATCATGGGGGGTCCTCAGAAACAGGAGGGCCCCCAGCCCCCTACCCACCCACCAAATTGATGGACCCTTCACTATCTAGCAAGAATGCCTGTTTTGTAGAGAATTTGTGTGATAGTGGATGAAGGAAAAAAGTAGAAACCATCCATGGCCCCCACCTGATTTAAATGTCTCTGCCTGAAATTCTCCTCAGAGTCAGGAACATCCAACCAGTGACCTGAATGACCTATCAGGTCCCTGAACCTTATCTGTGGCAACCACGGAAACTTACCACATGCTGGAGAGATAAAAGTGCATCTGAATATTTGAGTACATGGATTATAGGTTAACCAGAATTGGGGCTTCCTGACCCAGAAATCCAAGTACCATTTATAACAACAGTACTATGGCGAAGGCTTGAATTTCCAAACAACTAGTTCCTTTTAAAGGAATTCAGGTTTTCTATTATTCCAGTCCTATGCTGGCAAATGTGTGCCCATGTGCCTGATCACCAGAGGCCCTGGAATGGCGGGCTGGCTCTGGATTTGAGCCCGCCGCCTAGGGTGCTGTGTAGTTAACAAAGGAGTTAAGACATAAGATTCAAAAAATTGGGGGAAGTCGCAAATTCCAGAGGAACCAACCAACAGAGAGTCATGCCATGTAAATTGTTTGGGTCACTTCTGATGGAGTCAGGATCAAGAGATCAACAGACCTAGCAGGTTCAGGTATGTGGGGCAGCGGTCACTGCCCTCAGTGTTACCCTGAAGGTTCTGGAAGGTGAGAGAAGAGCAACAGACCAATGTGACTGGAAGCGACAGATCGTATCAGAAGGTCTGAGGCTCCCTTCTCCTCGATCTCATGCTCTCCCTTGTCCTCCCCCAGCCATGCCCCCCCAGATCATCCAGTTCCCTGAGGACCAGAAAGTGAGAGCGGGAGAGTCTGTGGAGCTATTTGGGAAAGTGGCCGGCACCCAGCCCATCACCTGCACCTGGATGAAGTTCCGTAAGAAGGTCAGTCCAGAGGCCAGTGGCCCAAGAACAGCCCCCGCAAATCCCATGCAGATCTGGGCCGGAGGGGATGAGAAAGGCTGAGATGGACACAGCATCACTGTTCATCATGGGGGGTCCTCAGAAACAGGAGGGCCCCCAGCCCCCTACCCACCCACCAAATTGATGGACCCTTCACTATCTAGCAAGAATGCCTGTTTTGTAGAGAATTTGTGTGATAGTGGATGAAGGAAAAAAGTAGAAACCATCCATGGCCCCCACCTGATTTAAATGTCTCTGCCTGAAATTCTCCTCAGAGTCAGGAACATCCAACCAGTGACCTGAATGACCTATCAGGTCCCTGAACCTTATCTGTGGCAACCACGGAAACTTACCACATGCTGGAGAGATAAAAGTGCATCTGAATATTTGAGTACATGGATTATAGGTTAACCAGAATTGGGGCTTCCTGACCCAGAAATCCAAGTACCATTTATAACAACAGTACTATGGCGAAAGGCTTGAATTTCCAAACAACTAGTTCCTTTTAAAGGAATTCAGGTTTTTTTCTATTATTCCAGTCCTATGCTGGCAAATGTGTGCCCATGTGCCTGATCACCAGAGGCCCTGGAATGGCGGGCTGGCTCTGGATCAGGAATTCCTCTGAAGGTGTGATGACTTCTTCTGAGGCCTTTTTGCTCCATTTCCAAGCCATTCAAATTGTCCTAAGGCCCAGTGGTGGGAGGCTGGTACTGGGGAGGAAAGAAGAGTGGTTTTTTAAAGACAAGAAGAGAAGCTGGCCTTCTCCCAAAGCATGTTTGCCTGGATTTTGTCTGGACTAGCAGTATCTGAAGTAAGATGGAATCTCATCCCTCTTCAGAGATATTTAGCCATGTCCCAGCTCCATCCAACAGAACTTTCTCTAACAATGTAATTGTTCTATACATGTTATCCAGTATGGTAGCCACTCACTGTTTGTGGCTATTAAGCATGGGAAGTGTGAGTACTGCAACCGAGAAACTGAAGTTTATATCTCAGTTGTTAAAAACTGTTATGACTTTGTTGAGAGAATTCACACAGCAAGAAAATTCTCCCTTTTAAAGTGTACATAGGTTCACAAGGTTGTGCAACCATAACAAGTCTCTAATTCCAGAATATTTTTTATCACCTCAAAAGGAAAGCCCAGACCCATTAGCAGACATTTCTCCCCTTTCTCCAGACCCTGGTGACCCTAACTTATTTTCAGTCTCTAAGGATTTGCCTATTCTGGGCATTTCACATAAATGGAATTGTGTAATATGTGTTCTTTTGTGTCTGGATTTTTTCACTTGACTTATTTTCAGGGTATATCCATACTGTAACATGAACCAATACTTCACTTTTATGGCCAAGTAATGTTCCATTGCCTGGATGTACCACAGGTAGTTTGTTTATCCATCAGTGGATGGTTAGGTTCTTTTCCACTCAGTTAATGAAAATGTGAGTAGCCGCCTGTGACTGGTGAATATGGTATTTGACAGCACAGAGGCGGTCAGAACCCCGGGTGGGCTTTGGAAGTGACTTTGAGCCAATGTGTTCTCCCACCCTCCCATCCCAGAGGAAGAGAGTGGGCTGGGATGTTCCTCATTTCTGGTCTGGGGCAGCGAGGGAAGGCATAGCTCACTCTCAGCTCCCAGACCCTGCTCAGCACCCTCCCTGCCTGCCCAGATCTGGGCCCCATCAGGGAAGCTTGGGTCTGGGTGCAGGAGAGGGGCTCTCAGGGGGAAGCCCAGCATACAGACAAGACCAGCCCCACACTGCCCGTGCACCTGCACCTCTTAGGGGATGCTGGGCATGGCGTGGAGCCCTCTTCTTTTTTGGCTCAAGTCTCAGGTGCCTGCCCCACTCTCTTCCCCCAGATCCAGGAGAGCGAGCACATCCAGGTGGAGAACAGCGAGCTGGGCAGCAAGCTCACCATCCGGGCTGCGCGCCAGGAACACTGTGGCTGCTACACCCTGCTGGTGGAGAACAAGCTGGGCAGCAGGCAGGCCCAGGTCAACCTCACCGTGGTGGGTGAGTCAGGGGACAGCAATGGGGAGGGCAGGATGCTGGGCTTCCAGGCCTCCCTCCCCTCTCGGCTGCTCCTCCAGCACAAGTTTCTCTGCCCACGGCCTCCCATTCTCCCTGCTTACCTGCTCCCTGCTCTAACACTAGCTGCCCTTGCTGCTTGTTGAGAGTTCCAGACCTTGCACCTACGCCATTTCCCCCTTCCTGTGAATCTCCTCGGGCCTCCCTTTCTAGTCCTTGAAGACCCCGAGCTGCACCCACACAGCTCTCCCCAGCCAGCCCCTGGGACACCCTCACCCCTGGTCCACTACCTGCCCCTTCCCAGTCCCCTGGCAGACCCTCACCTTGAGTCAGTGCTGCCTTTCCACTTCACTGTCGCTCTGCCTGAGCCTGAGGCACAGCAGGGAGACCAGGTCAACCCGCAGATGCAACGCTGGGCTCTGTGAACACCCAGGCTCAGCCGGGGCGTCAGTACTGGTCAGCGCCATCTCCCGCTCCCTGTGACAGCCGTTCCTCGAGACCCTTCAGCCTGCAGGCCTTGGCCTCTGGCCTCTCTGAGATGAAGGAGGCATCAGGAGTGAACTTGCTCAACTTGGTGGCCCCACTCCTGCTGGTGCCTCTGTCTGTCCTGGTGCTGACTCCCTCTCCAGGCTCTGGGCCTTGCCCACCCTGCTCAGCACCCTCCCTGCCTGCCCAGATCTGGGCCCCATCAGGGAAGCTTGGGTCTGGGTGCAGGAGAGGGGCTCTCAGGGGGAAGCCCAGCATACAGACAAGACCAGCCCCACACTGCCCGTGCACCTGCACCTCTTAGGGGATGCTGGGCATGGCGTGGAGCCCTCTTCTTTTTTGGCTCAAGTCTCAGGTGCCTGCCCCACTCTCTTCCCCCAGATCCAGGAGAGCGAGCACATCCAGGTGGAGAACAGCGAGCTGGGCAGCAAGCTCACCATCCGGGCTGCGCGCCAGGAACACTGTGGCTGCTACACCCTGCTGGTGGAGAACAAGCTGGGCAGCAGGCAGGCCCAGGTCAACCTCACCGTGGTGGGTGAGTCAGGGGACAGCAATGGGGAGGGCAGGATGCTGGGCTTCCAGGCCTCCCTCCCCTCTCGGCTGCTCCTCCAGCACAAGTTTCTCTGCCCACGGCCTCCCATTCTCCCTGCTTACCTGCTCCCTGCTCTAACACTAGCTGCCCTTGCTGCTTGTTGAGAGTTCCAGACCTTGCACCTACGCCATTTCCCCCTTCCTGTGAATCTCCTCGGGCCTCCCTTTCTAGTCCTTGAAGACCCCGAGCTGCACCCACACAGCTCTCCCCAGCCAGCCCCTGGGACACCCTCACCCCTGGTCCACTACCTGCCCCTTCCCAGTCCCCTGGCAGACCCTCACCTTGAGTCAGTGCTGCCTTTCCACTTCACTGTCGCTCTGCCTGAGCCTGAGGCACAGCAGGGAGACCAGGTCAACCCGCAGATGCAACGCTGGGCTCTGTGAACACCCAGGCTCAGCCGGGGCGTCAGTACTGGTCAGCGCCATCTCCCGCTCCCTGTGACAGCCGTTCCTCGAGACCCTTCAGCCTGCAGGCCTTGGCCTCTGGCCTCTCTGAGATGAAGGAGGCATCAGGAGTGAACTTGCTCAACTTGGTGGCCCCACTCCTGCTGGTGCCTCTGTCTGTCCTGGTGCTGACTCCCTCTCCAGGCTCTGGGCCTTGCCCACCTTTCTCCTGTGCTCCACACCCCAGGCTCTTGAGGACCGCGACCCTGTGACTCTCATTTCCTCCAGCTTCTCTGTTTCTCCCATAAATGTTGCCACCCTCGTCCCCATGCACCCAGGCAGGCACCACTCCAGCACCCTCGCATCTTTCTCCTCTCTCTTCATAGCCAAACTCTGAGAGAGCCCGTCTCCACTCCAAGCCTGCTGCTTTTCGCCCCACTAGCAACACTCGTTAGCTCCCAGCCTGGCCCCCAGGCCTCTTCAGTCTGCTAGGACTGTCCTTCTCAGATCCCTGTGCCCTCCTAATCCCCAGCCCACTCCCTTTACCTTGTCTCCTACATCACAGGGTTGAGTTCACAGTCTGTTTCCAAACTCAATGTCAAGGTCACTTTTCCCTTTCCCTCTCAATTACTATGTTTTCTTATGCCCTGGTCTGCTCTCTTCTGAAATATCAAGCTAGCTTCCTAACTGCCCTCCTGCTGTCTGTCGGCTTCAGCCCCCTGTCCCCCTGACATGGCCAGCTTCAGGGCTTGGAGGAACAGCAGATGGACAGCAGGCTGGTCCTAGAGCACTGGTGGGCCTTCACACGTGGTGCACACAAAAGCCTTTCACTTGGTGTTCATCGATTTGATCCTCTTCGTGTCTAGTTTCCTTGTATGTGTGTGTGTACTCAGTCGCTTCAGTCGTGTCTGACTCTTGGTGACCCCATGGACCGTAGCCCTCCAGGCTCCTCTGTCCTTGGGATTCTCCAAGCAAGAGTGCTGGAGTGCGTTGCCATGCCCTCCTCCAGGGCATCTTCCTGACTCAGGGATTAAACCCATGTCTCCCGCATTGCAGGCAGATTCTTGACTGCTGAGCCACCAGGAAAGCCCTTGATTTCCTTAGGGCAGGAGTTTTATCTCTGGGAAGGCCAGTGGACCAAGGGCTCAGGGAACAGGTTTCTCATCTACAAAGGACAGGAGGGACCCTTGCCCCTCCTTTATCTCCTTGGTGACTCCAGGTTCTTCTTCTAATTGGTTCCTTCTGGAGTCAGGAGCGACCGGTGGCCCCACTCCTGCTGGTGCCTCTGTCTGTCCTGGTGCTGACTCCCTCTCCAGGCTCTGGGCCTTGCCCACCTTTCTCCTGTGCTCCACACCCCAGGCTCTTGAGGACCGCGACCCTGTGACTCTCATTTCCTCCAGCTTCTCTGTTTCTCCCATAAATGTTGCCACCCTCGTCCCCATGCACCCAGGCAGGCACCACTCCAGCACCCTCGCATCTTTCTCCTCTCTCTTCATAGCCAAACTCTGAGAGAGCCCGTCTCCACTCCAAGCCTGCTGCTTTTCGCCCCACTAGCAACACTCGTTAGCTCCCAGCCTGGCCCCCAGGCCTCTTCAGTCTGCTAGGACTGTCCTTCTCAGATCCCTGTGCCCTCCTAATCCCCAGCCCACTCCCTTTACCTTGTCTCCTACATCACAGGGTTGAGTTCACAGTCTGTTTCCAAACTCAATGTCAAGGTCACTTTTCCCTTTCCCTCTCAATTACTATGTTTTCTTATGCCCTGGTCTGCTCTCTTCTGAAATATCAAGCTAGCTTCCTAACTGCCCTCCTGCTGTCTGTCGGCTTCAGCCCCCTGTCCCCCTGACATGGCCAGCTTCAGGGCTTGGAGGAACAGCAGATGGACAGCAGGCTGGTCCTAGAGCACTGGTGGGCCTTCACACGTGGTGCACACAAAAGCCTTTCACTTGGTGTTCATCGATTTGATCCTCTTCGTGTCTAGTTTCCTTGTATGTGTGTGTGTACTCAGTCGCTTCAGTCGTGTCTGACTCTTGGTGACCCCATGGACCGTAGCCCTCCAGGCTCCTCTGTCCTTGGGATTCTCCAAGCAAGAGTGCTGGAGTGCGTTGCCATGCCCTCCTCCAGGGCATCTTCCTGACTCAGGGATTAAACCCATGTCTCCCGCATTGCAGGCAGATTCTTGACTGCTGAGCCACCAGGAAAGCCCTTGATTTCCTTAGGGCAGGAGTTTTATCTCTGGGAAGGCCAGTGGACCAAGGGCTCAGGGAACAGGTTTCTCATCTACAAAGGACAGGAGGGACCCTTGCCCCTCCTTTATCTCCTTGGTGACTCCAGGTTCTTCTTCTAATTGGTTCCTTCTGGAGTCAGGAGCGACCTTAGGGGCGGGTGTTGCTGTTGCTGACCCAGCTCATCTTGACATTTAGACCTGTACCTGAAGTATCTATTTGGCCCCACGCCCCAGCCATCAGCAGACAGAAGTTTCCAGTTTTCTTTGGTGTTTGCTCTCCTCTGCCCCTGCTGGGGGGACCTTAGGGTCAGCTCCTTGGAATGGTTCTTCTGCAGCCCGTGCCCTCTGCCCTCACACTCTGCCCAGTGCCACCCGCTCTCCTCAACCCCCACCACCGCCACCCGGGCTACAGTTGTAGCCTTTTATGGTTTAGTTTCTCATTCTCCTCGGCCAGTGCTGACAGGGCCATTGGCGTGGCTGCCCGCCAGCTGGCAGGAGCAGCATGTTAAATGCCGTCCTGGGAGGGGAATGGAATGGAGGGGAAGGGCTTTCTGTCTGCCTCCCCCTCAGAGAGCTAAGAATAGAATTGCTCAATAAAATGAGGACTTGTGTTGATGGACACAGCAAATACACATTCATTCAGAGCCCGTGGATTCAAACTGAGTCCAAAGTCAACCTGGATTAAGCCCAGATTTACCTGCCTGTCTCTAGGGACATCTGTGTATTATCTGCTCATGGTTGATTAAGTAGATCTAACATGTAAATGAGATGAAACAGAGATTGTTGGGCCTACTTTGGACAGTTTCAAGCACTTTGGAAGCATCCATTTGTAAGCCTGCTAAATAAGGCCGATTTAGCACAACTTCTACTAGTTAGCAGTAAACTTTTCTTCTTGTATGTTCCTTGAAATACCCCCTTTTTTTCAGATAGTTTATGACTCCTAGTTCTAAAAGTCATAAACTGTCTGAAAAGAAAGTGGTACTTTAAAGAACATACAATAAGAGAAGTTTACCACTAACTTTATGACTCCTACATTTAAAAAAGGGTGGGGGGAGGCTTCCCAAGTGGCTCAGTGGTAAAGAATCTGCCTGTCAATCATGAGACTCAAGACATGCAAGTTTGATCTCTGGGTTGGGAAGATCCCCTGGAGGAGGAAATGACAACCCACTCCAGCATTCTTGCCTGGAGAATCCCACAGATGGGGGAGTTTGGCAGACTACAGTCCATAGGGTCACAAAGAGTCTGATATGAATGAGTACACAACACACAGTCTTAAAAATGGTGATAAAAAATCAGCCTTTGCCTTACTTACTGTGAATGAGTGCTGTTTAGCTATTTTGAGGGCTTACAATTATTATTATTATTATATGTTAATGGGCAGTGCAGGGATTTGTGATGCTCAGAGGGCTTCTGCCCACACCCAGGCCTCCAGCCGGGCCTGGGAAAGGTGAGGGAGGGGCTGCTTAGGCAGGAGAGAACAGCTTGCCCCAGATAAATTCCTTCTTAGTACTAGTCCCACAGAGAAACACAGACCACTCTTCATATCTCTAAAGGAGAAGAACACAGCCGAGAGAATTCCCCAGGACTATCTGAGCTGAGAACTCACATGATTTTTAAGGACAGGAGATTTCCCTTCATAATGCTTAGCTTGGGCCTGAGCAAGATGCATTCTTGATCTTATTCGGCCTGAGAGCCTAGAACATAACAGGCCCCTGGAGTGAGGGTTAGAGACTTTTACAATCTCCTTTTGACTCTGCCACTGGCCAACTAGGGGTTCTTGAGAAGCACAGTGCCTTGCCTAATCCCAGAGGATCAGGACTACCCAGATGGACAACCTGGGGGCCCTGGCAGCCCAGTCATAGTTGAAAAGCTGCAGGGAGCTGACGAGGAGCCTGTGAAGGGAGGTCGAGCTGGGGACAGGCCCAGTCACAGACTATCTTCAAATGCACAGGTGCACACAGATTGTCAGCAGCTACTCCAAGGAAGCATCAGAGATGAGAGCCTCCATTTTCCCAGGTGGGAGAACATTTGCTGAACAGAAAGTCCTGAAACTGCTGCCACCGGAGACCCTTTCCTTAGACTCAGCATTTCTGTTTCCACTAGGCAAAGGTCCAGGGAGCCATGAGAGAATTCCATGGAAGCGTGCAGCTCGGGGCCCCAGACACTTTGCCAGGCTGTGCACAGCGTCCCTCCAAGACTGAGTTTGCCTGTGTCTTTGGTATGGAGAAGCGACTGTTCTGAGAACCTCTGTTCTGTCCTGAGAATTTTCGTCCCTGACTTGTCCAGACTCTATGTGGACTCCATAGGCATCAGGCTCAGTTCACGGCTCCAAGGCCAGTCGTTGGGGCAGGGGCTTCCAATCTCCCATGACTTCAGACTTGGTGCCTGTTCTGAACTCCTTAATTTACCATCAAATTCCTTGAAAGCATTGAGGTTTCACTTGGAATTAAAGACGATCTCCCCAAATCTTGCATCTTCTCTTGTGCTGCAGACCATGACGTATGTCCTGTGTCTGTTCCTTCGTCTTTCAGCCAAGAGACGTTGGGAGCAGGGTAGAGGATTAATAATCTCTCTTCCAAAATAGTCATTTCTCAAAGTTTTATTTTTCTTGACCTAAACGGGAGGGGAAAGTATCAGTCTGAGAGTGTATCTATATTTGTTGTCTCAAACTATAGGACACTAAACATGTCCAATCAGAGGTTGTCCAGGCATGTCCTCTGAGGGAGGCAAGGAGTCTGTCTTTCATTCTTCTTTAGGCCTTTTAGTTCTTTAGCTGGGTCTTGAGAAGACTTGAACCATTTGCATGTAAGAGTTCAGAGTAATAAACATCTTAGCCAACACCAGAAATATTTCTAAAAAGACCAATATATCTTTTAGAACAAACAGTTTTTCTAAGAGAACATGTTGAACAACCAGTGAAAGTGGTCCCATCACAAGAGGCCTCCAGAGTGACTGTCACTGGCAGGGAGTGCCTGTCACCATCCCAGAGTCATTCCAGGGCAAGTCAGCCCAGGCCTGGGTCGCAGGGGATGAATGGCTTCTGGGCAGTGCATTCCCGGCTAGAATGGAGACGCAGCAGGGCTTGCGAGAGAGGGGAGAATGAATATATGTGTGTGTACAGGTATGTGTGGATGTGTATAGCTGTACGTGTATGTATACATAGATGTATGTGTATATGGATACATATACATAAACACACACATACACACACGGAATGTTTTTTTTCTTCTCCATATGTTTGAATCATCTGCAGGAATTTTCTTTGGTCTTCCTACCTTGCTGAGGGGTAGGAGAGTAGGAATCAAGTATTTCACCTGGGTTTGCTTATTTGATGCTTGTAAAACCCCTAAGAGGTGGGTATATGTTAACCCCATTTGTCAAACTGGAAAAAAAAAAAAACAAGAGAAATAGTCTTGGAAATTAAGAAATTCTCTGGAATCCACATAGTTTATAAATCCGCAGTGCATAAAACATGACCTTTGAGGTCATGTGGGTAAAAAGTCCACCTTGCAGTGCAAGGGGCACTGATTTGATCCCTGGCCTGGGAAGATCTCACATGCCGCAGAGCGGCTGGATCGGTGTGTCCAATTGCAAGCCAGCGCTCTGGAGCGCATGCTCCCAGAGCCAGTGCTCTGCGACGAGGGAGACCACTGCAATGGGAGGCCCATACAGGCCAAAGAATAAAGATGGATGAAGTTGAATGAATAAAGAACCAATGAAAGAGGCCAAAAAAAAAATTTTTTTTTTAAATGAGCTTTAATTGCTAGTTTGAGAGCTCTAAACTCAGATTGCCTTGGAGAAGATGAAGGTTACTGAATACCTATATCTGTAACTAAACCAACCACCTGCAGAGACTAAATCTGAAAAATAGGAGAATTTTGTTCAGATGTGCTTAGTTGCTCACTCACGCTGACTCTGCGATCCCATGAACTGTAGCCCACCAGGCTCCTCTGTCTATGGGATTTTCAGGTGAGCTGGGTCTTGAGAAGACTTGAACCATTTGCATGTAAGAGTTCAGAGTAATAAACATCTTAGCCAACACCAGAAATATTTCTAAAAAGACCAATATATCTTTTAGAACAAACAGTTTTTCTAAGAGAACATGTTGAACAACCAGTGAAAGTGGTCCCATCACAAGAGGCCTCCAGAGTGACTGTCACTGGCAGGGAGTGCCTGTCACCATCCCAGAGTCATTCCAGGGCAAGTCAGCCCAGGCCTGGGTCGCAGGGGATGAATGGCTTCTGGGCAGTGCATTCCCGGCTAGAATGGAGACGCAGCAGGGCTTGCGAGAGAGGGGAGAATGAATATATGTGTGTGTACAGGTATGTGTGGATGTGTATAGCTGTACGTGTATGTATACATAGATGTATGTGTATATGGATACATATACATAAACACACACATACACACACGGAATGTTTTTTTTCTTCTCCATATGTTTGAATCATCTGCAGGAATTTTCTTTGGTCTTCCTACCTTGCTGAGGGGTAGGAGAGTAGGAATCAAGTATTTCACCTGGGTTTGCTTATTTGATGCTTGTAAAACCCCTAAGAGGTGGGTATATGTTAACCCCATTTGTCAAACTGGAAAAAAAAAAAAACAAGAGAAATAGTCTTGGAAATTAAGAAATTCTCTGGAATCCACATAGTTTATAAATCCGCAGTGCATAAAACATGACCTTTGAGGTCATGTGGGTAAAGTCCGCCTTGCAGTGCAAGGGGCACTGATTTGATCCCTGGCCTGGGAAGATCTCACATGCCGCAGAGCGGCTGGATCGGTGTGTCCAATTGCAAGCCAGCGCTCTGGAGCGCATGCTCCCAGAGCCAGTGCTCTGCACGAGGGAGACCACTGCAATGGGAGGCCCATACAGGCCAAAGAATAAAGATGGATGAAGTTGAATGAATAAAGAACCAATGAAAGAGGCCAAAAAAAAAATTTTTTTTTTAAATGAGCTTTAATTGCTAGTTTGAGAGCTCTAAACTCAGATTGCCTTGGAGAAGATGAAGGTTACTGAATACCTATATCTGTAACTAAACCAACCACCTGCAGAGACTAAATCTGAAAAATAGGAGAATTTTGTTCAGATGTGCTTAGTTGCTCACTCACGTCTGACTCTGCGATCCCATGAACTGTAGCCCACCAGGCTCCTCTGTCTATGGGATTTTTCAGGTGAGAATAATGGAGCGGGTTGCCATTTCCTCCTCCAGGGGATCTTCTGGATCTAGGGATTTAACCCACACCTCCTGTGTCTCCTGCACTGCAGGCAGATATGAGCAACTGTTCAAAAATCACAAAATTCAAAAGAATCTCTTTAATGAACCTTCTGGCTACTGTGATTTGCCTTGAAGCAGGCAGCACTACTGGTGCTTAACGTAACTGGTCTGAATGGGAAGGCAGCCAGCCCAAGGGTCTGCTCCTGGTTTGTGTCCTCAGCTCATTTTCCAGCCCTTAGTCAGAGATGATTGTGATTTTCTACTGTGGTGTGCTTAATTCTCTATCTCATTTTATACCAGTCCTAGGAGGGTGGGAGAGGGTAGGAGGAAATTTTTCTATATTATAAAGTTAGAAATAAACTTCTACAATAATGACAACAGTCATGGCTACTCAAACAGGATATTTCTCCAAGAACATCTCACAACAGCCTTGTGATACAGTGCTGTTATCACGTGCATTTTCAGAAAAGGAAACTGAGACACAGAGGCTAACAAGTCGTGAATGAAGACAGAACTATATTCAAACCCCCTGTGTGACTTCAGAGTTCACCATGCAGTACTGACTCTCAGAAGGGTAGGCATTTCCTGGGTCTCAGAGAAAGTAGAAACCGACCCCTGGTTATGTCTCAGGTCACTGGTCTCAGGCCTGAAGGAGACATATGCACATACATACACTGAACTCTCTCTCAAGACATATTTTTGTTGCAAAGCAGACCACGCCTCCTGGGAAACTTCCTAGATCTGTTTACACTGAGAAATATGTTTATCACTTGGGCAAAGCACAGGAAATCATGATGTGTCAACTGGAAACTACCCAAAGAGAGGGCTTTTACAAGCAAGTATGTGTTTGTGGGGCTTTCCATGTAGGCAGGTGTGTGCATAGGTGTAACTGTGCAGATGAGGGAAAGAGAACTGGGACCACAGCCCTTGTTCTCCAGGCTTCTCTCTTGTTGTTGTTCAGTTGCTAAGTCATGTCCGACTCTTTGCAACCCCATGGACTGCAGCACACCGGGCTTCCCTTTCCTTCATTATCTCTAGTTTTCTCAAACTCATGTCCATTAAGTCAATGATGCCATCCAGTCATCTCATCCTCTGTCACCCCCTTCTCCTCCTGCCCTCACTCTTTCCCAGCATCAGGGTCTTTCCCAGTAAGTGACCCTTCGCATCGAGTGGCCAGAGTATTGGAGTCTCAGTTTTAGTGTTAGTCCTTCCAATGAATTTTCAGGGTTGATTTCCTTTAGGGTTGACTGGTTGATCTCCTTGTTGCCCAAGGGACTCTTAAGAGCCTTCTCCAGCACCACAGTTCAAAAGCATCAGTTCTTTGGCACTCAGCCTTCCTTATGGTCCAACTCTTACATCTATACATGGCTAGCCAGTTCAAAAACCTCTCTGAAATCCTACACAGTTGGGTGATGTTGCACTTCTGTCTCCCCAGATAAGCCGGACCCTCCAGCCGGCACGCCTTGTGCCTCTGACATCCGCAGCTCCTCACTGACCTTGTCGTGGTATGGCTCCTCGTACGATGGGGGCAGTGCCGTACAGTCCTACAGCATCGAGATCTGGGACTCAGAGGCTAACAAGTCGTGAATGAAGACAGAACTATATTCAAACCCCTGTGTGACTTCAGAGTTCACCATGCAGTACTGACTCTCAGAAGGGTAGGCATTTCCTGGGTCTCAGAGAAAGTAGAAACCGACCCCTGGTTATGTCTCAGGTCACTGGTCTCAGGCCTGAAGGAGACATATGCACATACATACACTGAACTCTCTCTCAAGACATATTTTTGTTGCAAAGCAGACCACGCCTCCTGGGAAACTTCCTAGATCTGTTTACACTGAGAAATATGTTTATCACTTGGGCAAAGCACAGGAAATCATGATGTGTCAACTGGAAACTACCCAAAAGAGAGGGCTTTTACAAGCAAGTATGTGTTTGTGGGGCTTTCCATGTAGGCAGGTGTGTGCATAGGTGTAACTGTGCAGATGAGGGAAAGAGAACTGGGACCACAGCCCTTGTTCTCCAGGCTTCTCTCTTGTTGTTGTTCAGTTGCTAAGTCATGTCCGACTCTTTGCAACCCCATGGACTGCAGCACACCGGGCTTCCCTTTCCTTCATTATCTCTAGTTTTCTCAAACTCATGTCCATTAAGTCAATGATGCCATCCAGTCATCTCATCCTCTGTCACCCCCTTCTCCTCCTGCCCTCACTCTTTCCCAGCATCAGGGTCTTTCCCAGTAAGTGACCCTTCGCATCGAGTGGCCAGAGTATTGGAGTCTCAGTTTTAGTGTTAGTCCTTCCAATGAATTTTCAGGGTTGATTTCCTTTAGGGTTGACTGGTTGATCTCCTTGTTGCCCAAGGGACTCTTAAGAGCCTTCTCCAGCACCACAGTTCAAAAGCATCAGTTCTTTGGCACTCAGCCTTCCTTATGGTCCAACTCTTACATCTATACATGGCTAGCCAGTTCAAAAACCTCTCTGAAATCCTACACAGTTGGGTGATGTTGCACTTCTGTCTCCCCAGATAAGCCGGACCCTCCAGCCGGCACGCCTTGTGCCTCTGACATCCGCAGCTCCTCACTGACCTTGTCGTGGTATGGCTCCTCGTACGATGGGGGCAGTGCCGTACAGTCCTACAGCATCGAGATCTGGGACTCAGTGGACAAGACGTGGAAGGATCTAGCCACATGCCGCAGCACCTCTTTCAACGTCCAGGACCTGCAGCCTGACCGAGAGTATAAATTCCGTGTGCGTGCCATCAACGTCTACGGAACCAGTGAGCCGAGCCAGGAGTCTGAACTCACAGCCTTAGGAGAGAAACCTGAAGGTAGGCTGCCTTCCTCTCATCACTGACTTGAGATAAATGCGCATGACTTTCCTGGTGAGTGTAGAAGCCTGTATGGAGAGGGGTACGAGGGAACTGACAAGACATCGCTGATGACTGGCGGGGTCTTTGGGGATCTTGCTTTCCAATGTTGTGATGCTGATCCATACTCTAAAAGAAATACCTATAATCTTTCAAAAAAAGAAAAAAACAAAAAAACCCAGCAATTTGGATACACGACCACCAGAGGGTGATGGTGTGTTAATAGTCCTGGAAAACTAGAATTCAGGTAGACCTACATACAGTTTCAGCATCTTCTCCTGCCACTCATCTCTCTCCTTTCTTGCACTCCTATTTGAGGGTCTACTCGGTGTCAGATTCCTGGGACATGAAGACCACCAAGAGCAGGAGCTTAAAGTCTAACAAGGAGGACAGCTGGGAAGACTGTAGTTAAGACAAACTCTCATGAGATGGCCCACATCCTTTTGATATTATAGCAGTATAAAATTGTGGAGATACAGCAGAAAGCATGAATAATTTTGCAATGAAGCTTGAGAGAGTCTTCCTAGATGTAATACTTATACTGAGTCTTGGAAGAAGGAATAGGATTCCAAGAGGCAGGGAAGGTAGGGAGAAGCACTCCTTCAAAAGGAAGCAATGTGAGCAAAGTCACAAAGTAGTAAAAACACAGGGCATTTTGAGATTCTCACGTGTGGCCAGCATATATGCTGTGTTGAGATAAAACAGGAAGAAGTAACACAAAAAGGATAGTCTGGGTAAAACGGTGAGTTATCAAAGGCTTTCAATGAGGGGCTTGATACAGTGAGATTTGTTTTTGTTGTTGTTTGTTTGTTTGTTTTAGAGAGTTAGAGGAAAGAGTAGACCTTTACAACTCAAGGTATGGTCTGGACCAAGAGTTTTGGGATCCTGGGAGCTTGTTAGAAATGTAGACTCTCCACCCTCTCCCACTTCCCTAATACCTTTTGAACCTTCATTTTAACATCACCCCACATGAATTCATATCCATGTGAAAGTTTGAGAAGCACTGGAGTGGATGAGGGGGATGAGATTGAAGTCAGTGAGATACTGATTGAGCGCCTCTGTTGTAGTCTGGGAGAGGGATAGTAATGGGCCTTGGGAGGTGGAACTGACCGTTCCTAATCACTCTTCAGGTAGAGAATTCAAGGGAAAAGTTACAAGAGTCTAAGATTATGCCCACATCCTGGTTTGGGTAACTAAACATAAATGCAAGAGCCACTTAAAAGTGATGGTTCATGGTGGCATACGTATATTTAACCCTTGCTATTGATATATATATTAAGCACTTTATATGTATTATTTTCCACATCTAACTCAATGAAGTAGATACTATTATTACCCCCCCTTTACAGATAGGGAAACTGAGGTTTAGAGGAGTGAAGCTGCTTGCCCAAGGTCAAGGAGCTTGGAAATGGTGTGTTGAAGCCTGAACTCAGAGCTGTCTGACCCTGAGCCTGAGCTCCTTGGGTTGCACTGATGGAGGAGGTCAGGCTGCCTCTTGGTGACTTGGAGGCTAGATGGCAGGGCGTCCCTGAGAAGGGGGAGGTTCTGGTTTCAGTCCTGTTGTGTCGAGATTTCTGAGAGTTGTCCACTGGGAGGTGTCTTCAGACTGTTAGATGGTTGGGTCCAGAACTCAGGAGAAAGGTTTAAGCTCGAGCTGCCGATCTGGGGCTCTTCACTACTGATTTGGTAATAGAAGCCATGGCATCAACCAGGACTCAGAGGGTGGTAGAGAAAGTCAACACTGACACAGAAATGAAGACACCAGCAGGACTGAGAGAAATGACTGAGAGGGGAGAGAACCAAGGGCAGGCTGGAGCCATGTTGCAGAAACGCGGGAAACTGAGAGTGGCAAAGAGGAAAGAGATATGTTATGCAGTGATCTTGGAGAGCAAAGTCCACAGTGTCTCTGAGCATGCTCAGTCACTCAGTGGTGTCCGGCTCTTTGTGACCCCATGGACTGCAACCTGCCAGACTCCTCTGTCCAAGGACTTTTCCAGGCAAGAGTACTGGAGTGGGTTGCCATTTCCTACTCCAGATCTTTCCAACTCAGGGATCAAACCTGCCTCTCCTGCAACTCCTGCATTGGTAAGCAGGGTGTTTACTGCTGAGTCATCTGGGAAGCTTCCACAGGGTAGAAAATGGTTGCCCTGGGGCTAGAGAATAAATAAACAGAAGAAGGAGGCCCATATGGAATGTTGCTTCAAGAAGCGTCATGTAAACAGAAGAAAACACATGCTATGAATTTAAGATGGAGGCAAGGGTGGGAGTAGGGAGGGAGGTGGAGGGAAAGCAGGCGAAAGGGCTCTAGGAGAGAGTGAGCTGTAAGAGGTGAGGTAGAGAGGAGACTGAAGGACCCGGAGCTCCACAAGGTGAAGTCCTGAAGTCACCGAATAGCCAGGGGCTTCCTAGGTGTGGAAACTGTCATGACTGTGTTATACCCCTCTGTAGTTTGGGTTTTTTTGTTGTTGCTGTTTTGTTTTGTTTTTTTAAATTTTGGCCTCTTTTATTGGTCTTTCATTTAGTTATTTTCATCCATTTTTGTTCTTTGGTCTGTGTGGGCCTCCCATTACAGTGGCCTCTCCTGTAGCAGAGCACTGGCTCTGGGCGCATGTGCTCCAGAGCGCTGGCTTGTAATTGGACACACTGGTCTAGCTGCTTCACCGCGTGCGGGATCTTCCCAGGCCAGGGATTGAACCGGCGTCCCTTGCACTGCAAGGCGAGCGCTCTACCCACTGGACCACCAGGGAAGCCGTATTTAGTTTTAAATTTTAGATATAAAATAGATATTAAACTTTACTTTCAAGTGAAATGAGGCCTCCAGAAAGAAAGTTTGTAGGTAGCTCAGTTGGTAAAGAATCCACCTGCAATGCAGGAGACCCAGGTTTGATTCCTGGGTCAGGAAGATCCCCTGGAGAAGGGATAGGCTACCCACTCCAGTACTCTTGGGCTTCCCTGGTGGCTCAGATGGTAAAAATTTCTCCAGCAATGTGGGAGACTAGGTTCAGTCCCTGGGTTGGGAAGATCCCTTGGAGGAAGGCATGGCTAACCCACTCTAGTATTCTTGCCTGGAGAATTCCATGGACAGAGGAGCCTGGCAGGCTACCATCCATGGAGTCACAAAGAGTTGGACACAACTAAGCAACTTTCGTTTTCACTAATGGAAAATGCACCAAATTTGCAATTTTGCCTGGGCAGTCCTGTCTTGGGGAACTTTGCCCAGGTGAGCCCTGGGGACAACTGGAGAGCAGGTCTCCTTGAGAGCTACAGCATGCTGGGGCGGGAGGTGGGGGACTGTGGAGCCCTGGCTCCTGACAGCCCCTTGCAGTTTCATGAGACTCCTGCCATTAGAGCTGAAACAGGGTAGCAAGGCTGCCATCTGCTGCCCTTTGACATGAGCAGAGCAAGGAGCAGACTGGCTACAGTGGGCGGGGGTGCCAGGACAGGTGGACAGGAAGCCAGGCTCTAGTCTGCATATTTTTAGAATATTACTTTGTCCAAGAAGACAACTCCCCACCTCTCGGAAAAGTGACAGAAAAGGGATAACATGGCAGTGAAATGCGCATTAGCTAGAAACAAAGCTTCTATCAGGAGAGACTACAGAATCCCTGAGGAGCCAGCAGCTGTGAGGGTGGCTCTTAAGAGGTCAGGGCACCTCCAGGGCTGCAAGGATGATCTGTGGAGAAGAAGAGCTGAGATCACTTGGCTCCAGGCAGGTGGCCTCTCCCTTCTTCCCCTCAGCCAGTTGAACCCCCTCGCTGGCTCTTAGCTTCTCCTGCTAGGGCCCCTCCTGCCTGGGAGCAGACAAAAGGATGTGTTGAAATCATCTGCAATCCAGAGGAGGGGTCCAGGCCACCCAGGGCTTCCAGGTTGGCAGCTCCCACCCCAGGTCCATCTCGATTGTCCCAGGGGGAGAAGGGGAGGGAGGATAGGGATGGGACTTGCAAGAGAAGCTCTCTATGGACTGCTCAAATGCCTGTTAATTATAGCCTGGGTCAGTTTTCTCTCTTCTCTTTAAGAATGCAGTGGCTCTCAGAGAGAGAAAGAGAGTGTGTGTATAGAAGCAGGATGGGCTACGTGATTATGATAGGTCATTGCTGAGAGCCAGCGGGGTCTGGTCATCAAAAAGGCAGTGTCCAGGATTTCCCTGGTGGTCCAGTGGGTAAGGACACCGCCTTACAGTGCAGGGGGCACCGGTTCAATCCCTGGCCTGGGAAGATCCCACGTGCTGTGGAGCGGCTGAACTGATGTGTTCAATTACCGAGCCGGAGCTCTGGAGCACATGCGCCCAGAGCCGGTGCTCTGCGACAACAGAGGCCACTGCGAGAGGAGGCCCACACAGGCCAGAGAACAATGATGGATGAAAATAGATAAATGAAAGACCAATAGAAGTGGCCCATAAAAAAACAAAAGGCAGTGTCCACAAGCCCCACCTACTCTAAGCCCTGCTAATACTGGCTCTCACCTTCCCCACCCCAAACACGGCCCCTCCTCCCTCCACGTCAGCAACTTTGGTTCTGGCTTCATCCTAACCTCAGCTCCCTCCCAGGCCTCCCTCTGCATTCACTCACCCAGTGTGCCCTGTGCCTGCCCTGTGTTCCAGGCGCTGTGGTGGTGCTGTGGACATAGGAGGACACAGCATAGCACGGAGGTCCCCGCCCAGCTCAGCGGCCACCTGACACCTGAGGCACCTCTCAGACAGCACCCTAACCTGACAGCTCTCCTCTCCTCCTTCCCAAGCCTGGATAAATGAGTGCCTGCCCTTCCCTCCCCCACCCGCCAAGCACAGTTATGCTCTCCAGTCCCCACCAGGTCTGGATCTCCATTCCCACCCTGCACAGTTCTAACTTGTAAATCCACTCCATCCTTGCCCCTGGTCCTGACTGGTTCTAGTCTATATGCATGCATGTTCAATTTCTCAGTTGTATCCAACTCTTTGCAACCCTGTAGACTGTAGCCCGCCAAGCTCCTCTGTCGATGGGTTTTTTCAGGCAAGAACACTGGAGTGAGTTGCCATTTCCTCCTCCAGAGGATCTTCCTGGCCCAGGGATGGAACCTGTGTCTCCTACATTGGCAGGCAGACTCTTTACCACTGAGCCACCTGGGAAGCCCTCTAGTCTGTGTAGTTGTTAGCAGACTGCTGTTACCAGTTAGAGGTTTCTTGCAAGGATAGTCAGTGATGCAGAGCCCATAGAGACGCAAGGGAGTTCAGTAGCTCACTCAGTGCCGGGGCTGGGATGCTGGCTGTGGCCACTCTCCTCAAGACAGGGGTGCCCTCTAGTGTCCACTGGGCCCTCTGCTGGGCAAAGGGACAATGGCTCTGCCTAGGGAACCCGCTGTCCAGCCATGTGTATGAGGGCCAGAGCACTCAGTGGGTCCTCTCCCAAACACCACTTCAGGGGGATGGGACCCCCACTTTTGGTTCTAACTGGACATGCTAGGACTTGTCATGCTGAAAGCCTGAGTGATCTGACTGTCCCTGAACGTGTGACTCCATTATAACACCTTCCATGAGTTCTGCTCTCAGGTATGTTCTCATCAGCTCTGAATCTCACAGTGTCACTCTCAACTCTCACATCTGTGGTTTAAAAGACTTGATCAGTCCAGCTCTTTGCGATCCGTGGACAAGCCATGGAATTCTCCAGACAAGAATACTGGAGTGGGTAGCCTTTCCCTTCTCTAGGGAATCTTCCTAACTCAGGGATGGAACCCATGTCTCTTCCTCTGGTGGATGCTTTACCAGCGGGGCCACCAGGGATGACCAGGAATCCTGGAGTGGGTAGCCTATCCCTTCTCCAGGAGATCTTCACCACCCAGGAATCGAACTGGGGTCTCCTGCATTGCAGGCGGATTCTTTACCAGCTGAGCTACAAGGGAAGCCCTTAGTTATACTCACATTCTGGCAATTTCTTTGAACCCCACCACTAATCTGAGAGTCTCCATCGATCTTATTGTCTTATTTTTCCATGGCATTTTCCTTTACGTAATAAATATTCCTCTCAATCCCACTTGTGTTTGGTTTTTAAAACTAAACTTCATCCACAGCGCAAAACAAAAATAATCTGTAGACTGTAGCCCGCCAAGCTCCTCTGTCGATGGGTTTTTTCAGGCAAGAACACTGGAGTGAGTTGCCATTTCCTCCTCCAGAGGATCTTCCTGGCCCAGGGATGGAACCTGTGTCTCCTACATTGGCAGGCAGACTCTTTACCACTGAGCCACCTGGGAAGCCCTCTAGTCTGTGTAGTTGTTAGCAGACTGCTGTTACCAGTTAGAGGTTTCTTGCAAGGATAGTCAGTGATGCAGAGCCCATAGAGACGCAAGGGAGTTCAGTAGCTCACTCAGTGCCGGGGCTGGGATGCTGGCTGTGGCCACTCTCCTCAAGACAGGGTGCCCTCTAGTGTCCACTGGGCCCTCTGCTGGGCAAAGGGACAATGGCTCTGCCTAGGGAACCCGCTGTCCAGCCATGTGTATGAGGGCCAGAGCACTCAGTGGGTCCTCTCCCAAACACCACTTCAGGGGGATGGGACCCCCACTTTTGGTTCTAACTGGACATGCTAGGACTTGTCATGCTGAAAGCCTGAGTGATCTGACTGTCCCTGAACGTGTGACTCCATTATAACACCTTCCATGAGTTCTGCTCTCAGGTATGTTCTCATCAGCTCTGAATCTCACAGTGTCACTCTCAACTCTCACATCTGTGGTTTAAAAGACTTGATCAGTCCAGCTCTTTGCGATCCGTGGACAAGCCATGGAATTCTCCAGACAAGAATACTGGAGTGGGTAGCCTTTCCCTTCTCTAGGGAATCTTCCTAACTCAGGGATGGAACCCATGTCTCCTGCACTGGTGGATTCTTTACCAGCTGGGCCACCAGGGAAGTCCAGGAATCCTGGAGTGGGTAGCCTATCCCTTCTCCAGGAGATCTTCACCACCCAGGAATCGAACTGGGGTCTCCTGCATTGCAGGCGGATTCTTTACCAGCTGAGCTACAAGGGAAGCCCTTAGTTATACTCACATTCTGGCAATTTCTTTGAACCCCACCACTAATCTGAGAGTCTCCATCGATCTTATTGTCTTATTTTTCCATGGCATTTTCCTTTACGTAATAAATATTCCTCTCAATCCCACTTGTGTTTGGTTTTTAAAACTAAACTTCATCCACAGCGCTTTAAGAACTCTAAACAAATCAGAGCCTTGCTTGCTCTTGGTCACATGCTTATAAACTCTCTCAAGACTCTCTTCTAGCAAGGAGTGCTGATCTTGTACGGGGACTGTGTGTGGCTTTTCTTAGGCTGTCTGCTTAGGTTCCCGTAATTTGCTCTGCCCTCAGTTAAACAGAGGAGCTCATTGTCCACGGTTCCAAGCTGCACCTTGTCCCTGACCCACACCTTCATCCCACTTGTGGAGCTGAGCCGGCTCCCACACAGCCCCTCCCTGCTGGACCGTATCCGACAGGCCCCCTTGGCCCACCCACTCTGGTCTTCCTTCCACCAACCAGCCCCTTCCTGTCCTCAGTCTTGCTCTGCTGGGACCTTCAGCACATCACACCCTTTTCCTCAGCCTTGCTCATATAGACACACACACACAGACACACACACACACACACTTTAGGAATCCTTGTCCTCCCTCTCTGGCTTCCTCACATCCCTCCACCTTTGCAGGAAGCACGTGCTTTCCTTATACAGATGAGGAATTGGTGGCCCAGGAAGGTTAAGGAACTTGACCATAGTCAAGAAGCCTCCGTGACCCTTTAGGAACAAGTGATGCTAAAGCAAAGGAGAGCCAGGACTTTGGGAGGGAGCATGTTCCTCTGGACACCAGGCTGTTCCCCCAAGTCCCCTACCCAGCCCCAGCACCGCTGTGTGAACGGCCAGCATGGGCTGCTCACGCCCTCCTTGCTGGCTTCCTGCGTGACATCACCCTTCTCACTGTATTCTGCAAGACGTAGCTCCAGGCTCCTTCTTCCCAGCCTAACGGCTCTGGCTTTACACTTGCCCCACGTGGGTCACCCCCATCCTTGTCTATTGGGCTTGTGCAGCAATATCACGTGCTTCACCATATAACAGTCATGATGGACATTTCAAGGAGAGGTGTGTTTGCCTCTCCACCTAAAGGGTAAGCTCCAAGGAAGGAGGGGCGATGTGCCCTCTGCGTTTTGTTTTGTATCCCCACAGCCACTCGCAAGATACCTGGTGCATGGCTGGAATTCCAGGAACAGCTCAGCAAATGGATTGGACACAAGTAGCAACTATAAGTTGCTGCCTTTCCAACCAGGGTAGAAAGGCACCATCCCACATGTGTGTAGGTTCTGAAAGTCAGAGGGACTAGAACAGATGTGGAAATGTCTAGGGGACCTTGAGGCTAGAGAGGCAGGGATGGAGGGGCAGCTGGCGGAGGAGGGTCTGGGTGGCGTGAGAAGGCCAACGGCTGCCGGTGAATACGTGGCCCTGTTGCAGTGTGAAGCTTTGGTCCCGTGGCGATGCCCAGGGCTCCAGGCTTGGTAGTCTTGTGCCTGGGAAGGCGGAAGCCTGACAGTGCCCCCGGCATGTTTAGCTCTTAGGGGCCTTCAATATTCATTGCCCGTGTTCTCTATCCCCCCAGAGCCGAAGGACGAGGTGGAGGTGTCTGATGACGGTGAGTGCTGGCCCTGTCCTTGGGCAGACTCGTGGGGCGGAGGAGGGTGAGTGAGGGATCCGAGGGTTCACGCTCACCCCATCCCCACCCCGCAGAGGAGAAGGAGCCTGAGGTCGATTACCGGAACGTCACGGTCAATACCGCGAAGGCTGACATTGAGGATTTTGATGAGGAATTGGTGGCCCAGGAAGGTTAAGGAACTTGACCATAGTCAAGAAGCCTCCGTGACCCTTTAGGAACAAGTGATGCTAAAGCAAAGGAGAGCCAGGACTTTGGGAGGGAGCATGTTCCTCTGGACACCAGGCTGTTCCCCCAAGTCCCCTACCCAGCCCCAGCACCGCTGTGTGAACGTCCAGCATGGGCTGCTCACGCCTCCTTGCTGGCTTCCTCGTGACATCACCCTTCTCACTGTATTCTGCAAGACGTAGCTCCAGGCTCCTTCTTCCCAGCCTAACGGCTCTGGCTTTACACTTGCCCCACGTGGGTCACCCCCATCCTTGTCTATTGGGCTTGTGCAGCAATATCACGTGCTTCACCATATAACAGTCATGATGGACATTTCAAGGAGAGGTGTGTTTGCCTCTCCACCTAAAGGGTAAGCTCCAAGGAAGGAGGGGCGATGTGCCCTCTGCGTTTTGTTTTGTATCCCCACAGCCACTCGCAAGATACCTGGTGCATGGCTGGAATTCCAGGAACAGCTCAGCAAATGGATTGGACACAAGTAGCAACTATAAGTTGCTGCCTTTCCAACCAGGGTAGAAAGGCACCATCCCACATGTGTGTAGGTTCTGAAAGTCAGAGGGACTAGAACAGATGTGGAAATGTCTAGGGGACCTTGAGGCTAGAGAGGCAGGGATGGAGGGGCAGCTGGCGGAGGAGGGTCTGGGTGGCGTGAGAAGGCCAACGGCTGCCGGTGAATACGTGGCCCTGTTGCAGTGTGAAGCTTTGGTCCCGTGGCGATGCCCAGGGCTCCAGGCTTGGTAGTCTTGTGCCTGGGAAGGCGGAAGCCTGACAGTGCCCCCGGCATGTTTAGCTCTTAGGGGCCTTCAATATTCATTGCCCGTGTTCTCTATCCCCCCAGAGCCGAAGGACGAGGTGGAGGTGTCTGATGACGGTGAGTGCTGGCCCTGTCCTTGGGCAGACTCGTGGGGCGGAGGAGGGTGAGTGAGGGATCCGAGGGTTCACGCTCACCCCATCCCCACCCCGCAGAGGAGAAGGAGCCTGAGGTCGATTACCGGAACGTCACGGTCAATACCGAGCAGAAAGTGGCTGACTTCTACGACATCGAAGAGAGACTAGGATCGTAAGTGGAGTGGGAAGCCCCCTTCCCGACCCCAGGGTGAGGGTGACGCCGGCCCTGAGGTTGAGCTCCATGCCTCCCTTCCCGTCCTTCCCTGGGTTCTGCCAACTCCCCAGACTGAGATTCTGGGAGGACTTGATTTGTGAGTCCCCACGAAAACATCCGGTGCTTTCTTAGGAGCCACTGGACTCGAGGCTCAACTCCTAAGCTTGAACAGGTCCTTCCTTCTGTGCACCCCATCCTCCTCAGGACTAACCGAGGGCAGCAGGATTGCCTCGGCCAGTCTTTAGCACCCCTTCCCTTTAACCCATGCTCCCATTCAGCAGATACAGCTTTAGTGCTTCAACGAAATGCGCCCCCTTGAGATGCACCCCCACTCAGCCCTCAGTCTTTGCTCAGGCTCTTCCCTGGGATGTGCAGACACCAGTGGACTCAGACCCCCGTCCTGAGCCCTGGGCAGAGCCAGGCTGTCCCCACTGGCGGGAGCACCCGGGGCCTCCCTCTGACTGTCCCCGTCCCAGGAGGAGGATGGGGTTCAGCTTCCATATCCAGAAGGTTCTAGCAGATAAAGGAGTGGCATCAACCTCTCTAGAGTCCTGAGCAAGGCCCCTGTGCTGTGGCAGGAGGGGGTGTGTTCCCCACAGTGGGAAGCAGGGCCCTGCGAGGCTGTCTCCAGGCCCCGGTGCTGGAAGGGTGTGAAGGGAAGGCAGCCCCCTAGAAGTCCTCTGTATCTGGGGAGGACTTCCTCAACCTGACGTCATGGATCCCTTTGGGGGGAAAGAAAAGAAAGTATGTTACCAAGACTGAGACCTCAGCCCAAGGAGAGGATTGTCCTACAAGAATAGTAAGGTTCCCTGATGGTCCAGTGGTTCTCAGGCCGTGCATCCACTGCAGGGGGCGTGGGTTCAGTCCCTGGACAGAGAGCTAAGATCCCGCATGCCATGGTGCGGCCAAAAAAAGAAAATGTATACTAATAGAACAACAGCAAGACTGGACATGAGCTGACACTGAGCAGGTCTGTCAACCTTAGCAATACGCCTCATTGATCGGGAGCAGGGTCTGGCCATTTTTTTTCTGCCGAGGGCCAGATAGTGAATATTTTAGGGTTTGTAGGCCATTTGGTTTCTGCTGCAGCTCCTGCTCTGCTCCTGAAGCCCAGGGGCAGCCACAGACAACGTGAGCACAAATGGGCACGGGTGTGTTCCAATAAAGCTTTATTTATATAAAGAGGGAAGGGGCCACATGTGTCCCATAGGCCATCGCTGGACCATCTCAGTTTGTAGACAGCCGGCTAAATTGTCTTTTCTCTGTTCCTTTCATCTGCAGTGGGAAATTTGGACAGGTCTTTCGACTTGTGGAAAAGAAAACTGGAAAAATCTGGGCAGGGAAATTCTTCAAGGCATATTCGGCCAAGGAGAAGGAGAACATCCGGGAGGAGATCAGCATCATGAACTGCCTCCACCACCCCAAGCTGGTCCAGTGTGTGGACGCCTTTGAAGAGAAGGCCAACATCGTCATGGTGCTGGAGATGTGAGTGGCCCGTCGAGGGCTGGCCCAGGCAGTGTGCCTTCCCCACCGTCCCACCCCCACCCTCTGCCCCAGGACGGAGAGCGCTACCAATAGGGCTGATGTGCACCACCCTTAGCGGCCCATCCAGCCAGGTGATGGCCACTTGGAACAGTCCACTGTGCACGGTGCTGGCCCTGACCCACTGCCTGCTTCTGCCCTCTGCTCGTCTCTAGAACACACTGACGGGTCTTTGAGGACCCCGCACCCTTCTCAGCCTCCCCTCCCTGTGAAAGGCCCAGGAGTACCCCTCGACTCCTTGGTTTCATTCAGGGCATTCTGACGTGTGGGGGACTTTAGAGCAGAAGTGAGAGCATGAGAGTGTCAGCCTTGCCTGCGTCCTCCTGCTCTGTCCTTTGTGCCCCTGGTCCACGCTTTCTTGCTCTCTCTTGACCTCTCACTCATCAAAGAGCAGTGCTTTCTGAGCTGGGTTGTACAGGGGCAGAGGGTTGATCAGATGACATCCAGCCAAAGCCTTCCTGGATCCCAGTGTTTCTTCACATCCCAATCTTCCATCTCTCTTCCCTCGGAGCTGCTGGCCCACATGTGCATAAACACACATGCACACATGACACAGACACACACACACACACAAATGCACATACTAGTCAGTAAGCCAGGCAGGCTCCACAATGTGTATTTTTTTTTAACATTTCCTTTTCTTTTATTAATCTGAATTTTTAACGTGTATGATATACAATCACATCAAAAATATAAGAAAATGCATAATAGAAGGCCCATTCCCACCCCTGTCCCCCATTTACTCCGTCACCACCACTGACAACCGATTTTGTTAATTTTGTCTGTGTCCTTCCAAAGTTTCTTTCTTTTTCTTAAATTTATTTATTTATTTATTTTTGGCTATTCCGGGTTTTCACCGTTGCTGCAGGTTCTTCTCTAGTTGCAGCGAGTCGGGGCTACTCTCTAGTGGAGATGAGCAGGCTTCTTGTGGCGATGACTTCTCTTGTTGTAGAACTCAGGCTCTAGGGCAGACGGGCTTCAATAGTTGTGGCTCCAAGTTTCTAGAGCACAGGCTCCATAGTCGTGGCTCACGGGCTGAGTTGCTCAGCAGTGTGTGGGATCTTCCCAGATCAGGGATTGAACCTGTGTCTCCTGCATTGTCAAGCAAACTCTTTACCACTGAGCTACTAGGGAAGCCCCCAAAGGATTTTTATTGAAATGCAAGTGCATATTATTTATATGTATCATGCATATATATTTTCATATTTCGCATCTCTTAACCTGAAGATAAGTTGCACTCAATATTCTGTACTTGGCTTCTTTCCACTCAGCAGCGTATCTTGGAGAGACAGTAGCCAGTGGGCTTCCCTCAGTCTCCCTGCCCCCTGGGATCTCACTGTATGCAGAGACCACAGTCTGTTTGTCTTCTGATAGGGGCTTGGATGATTTCCAGGCTTTTGCTTTACGAAAAGGCAGTGTTTGTAACCCTTTATACACATCTTTACATTCACGCCTGCATTAAGTCCTTAGGATAAATTCCTAGAAGTGTGAGAGTAGTGGACCAAAGGGGATGTCCATTTGAAAGCTTTGGGAGTATTCTGAAATGTCCCCCAACATCTTTGAATTGCTCATCACAAACCTCAGGGAGCTCTGCCCTTTGGAGAGGACCCTGTCCACCCACATCTCAGTGTTCTCCCCCGGTAAAGGTGAGGCCAGCGAGGCAGCCCCAGTGTGAGGAGTGACCTCCCTCACTCCGTGAACCTTCCAGTGTGTTTCCTTTCAGTCTGTGTTCCTCGGGAAAGGCAATCATGGTGAAGAGACACACTTGAGCCTGAGAAGCCTCACTCCAGGCCCTGCTCTGCCTCTTACTGTATGACCTTGAATTAGTTACCCAACTGTGCCGGGCATTAGTTTTATTATCTGTGAAAGGAGGCCGTAAACCACCTCATGAATAACATGGGGCTTAGATGGAATAACCTGTGTTACACTCAGGCTCTGTGACCGCGAGTGACTCTTAGGACTATGATGCGTTGACTTGTTCTGTATCCCAGTCTTTTCTCCACTTCAGATTATTTTGTGAGCATTTTAGCACACAACTGGATGCGTGGAACAAATCCTACTTTTCAGGAAGACTGGGGTCAGCTTCTGTGACTGTGAGTTATGATTCTGTAGGTAGGAAATCCCTCCAGTGAGGAGAGAGGGATTTGATAAAACTCTCTTTTGAAATTCTGTGGAACTTTTACACAGATTTTTTAAAAATCCTCATTTGTCTCTTAGACTCAGTTTTCAGGACTGAATTCCAACTTCCCTCCACACTTCTAAGGAAGATTTCGCCCAGGTCTGTGGCCTCACTCCTTAAGCCGTCACAACAGCCCTGTGGGCTGCCGCTCTTCCTATGGATTGTACGTCAGGCTGCTTGGTCCAGGCAGCGTGGGGACATGTGAAGAGAGGTCTCATCTTTAGAAGTTAAACCTTGAGAAAGTGCAGGAGGGGGTAAGGGGCAGGCCAGCCTGGGTGAGGCCAGGCGGCAGCACCCGTGGGCAGAATACCATACTTAGCTTGGAATCAGGACTTGGCAAGCTGGATGGAAAATGTTGGGAAAAATGTAAGAAGGCTTCATCTAGTCTGGCTTTCATCCCTCTGCCCTGCGCCTCCCCCGTGGACAGGAGTGAGGCTTCCCTGCACGGATGCCAGATGATTCTCCTGCACTCAGGGTAAGGAGCATGCCCCCCGGAGAGGAACTCAGCTAAAGCTGAAGGAGCAGACTGATACTCGATCTGTCCTTCCCTTCCCGTTTAAATAGACCTGGCCATCGAGAGGGAAGTGATTGGCTTTCACAGTACAATTTGCTCTTCTCCTTGTTTGGTGGAGAAACAGATGAGGAGAAGGACAATCCCTGGTGATACAAAAAAGAAAAAAGAAACTGTATTCCGGGGTCCCAGCCTTCAGATCCGCTGCCTCGTGTACAGTGAGAAACCCGAGTGACTGTGTCTCCAGCTTTTCTGACCTCTGATCACGGGACCAGCCCCCATCCTTACATCTGTGCAGCTCTCATGCAAGGGTTCCTTCAGACGCCTCTTCAGGGAGTCAGGGATGGTCCATTCCTGGCAGGGGTGGGACCCTGAGCACTGCAGCAGGTGCAGCTTAGGCCGAGTTATCCATTGCTCATCTCCCCCTCGTGCTGCCATTGGCAAAACCCATCAAAGCAGCAGCAGCTAGCGGCCATGATGCAAGGAGAAGTCAGGGCATGGAGTCCCCTAGAGTGGCATCCTTCTGCTTGCCAGTGAGGGCTGGCCTAGGTCTATAGTTGGGGGTTATGTTCAGTCCTTTGGGAGAGGGTGGATATTCCTTGATTCATTCACTCCCACACCCTCACGGTACTGTCACTGTTAATCTACTAAGCACGCATTTCCTTGGCCCGATCCTGGCCCATGGCTTTATCCCATCTCTGTGGGTAAGCAGCTTCTTTCCATCCACAGTCTTGGGCATCTTGAAGGGAAACCTATACAGAACCAATAATCCTGTTTGTGTAAGCCCTATTATCCTTGCAAATGAACCACAAGAATGTATTTTCAAAATACAGTAAATAGATTTGAATAGGTAAGGATCTATCCACGCTTCTGTTGAACAGGTTACCTCTAGAAGTGCAGCTGTACTCATCTCTGTGCCTCCGATGTCTACCGTTTACTGCCACAGACATTCCCAAGGACAATGCACCAAAAAAAAAAAAAAAAGGAAAGATTGCTTGCTTTTTTCAGAATATTTTAACCTTAAAGTCAAACATTTTGGGAGACCTTGTCTGTGCCAGGTATTGCCAGGTGTAAACAAGTCTCTGGAGATGAACCAGACTTTTTCCAGACATGCTCACAAACAATGTGAAGAAAAAGCAAACTTGAGGTAAAAAGTGCAGAGATGAGACTGTGGGAACCCAGGGAAAGAAAGATCATATGATGAAATCGAGAGTCATTTCTCACGGGATGTGAATTTCAGCTGGCCTCCCAGGGGTGGTAATTGAGTAAGCCGATGTTTCTCAAAATTTATCTGCTGGTAAGAATGACCTGGGGTGATCATTAAAAATATGGATCACAGACCTGGCCAAGTTTTTCTAAATCAAAATCTCCAGGGGAGAAGCTTGGGAGCCTGTATTTTCAACAAGAGCATTCTCTTCATTGATTCTTTTAAAATAATTATAATAATTAACATTATTGACATGTTATTATTAACATTACTATGTGCCTGGCACTTTTCTAAGCTCTTTGCCTGACTTAATTCACTCAATCTTCACAGCCTCCCTGTGATCTGGGATCTGTGTTTACTGATATCTTACAGATGAAGACACTGGGGCTCAGAGATGTTAAGAACGTCCTGAAACCTAGGAACTTAGAACCGAAATTAGTTTGATTTAGAGCCTGAGTGGACGACAGAGGCGCCACCTGTTGGCCATGCAAGGACATCCTCAGTTGGTTCTAAAATGTTGGTTCCAGCGCCCCCCAGCGTCCACTAGCGCAAACTGACCTTTACCCGCTCAGCCCTCCCAGAAGTGAAAAGTCCGTCCTGGTGATGCAGGCATGCAAAAGCTCCATTGGTCCCACAGGCCCAGTGGGGCATCCTTGTCTGTCTCTCCCTCGAGGGTCAGTAACAAGATCCACTTGGCCCAATGCAGATTGTCATATAATAATATGCACTGAGCACCCACTGTGTGTCAAGTATAATGTTTTACAAAAGTTCCTTCATTTCTAACTACTGTGGTGTAGGAACAGGTGAAGAACTGGGTCTCAGAGGGCTTAAGTAATTTGCCCACCATCACACAGAGACAGGATTCAAGATCAGCTCTTTCCCATCCTTGTGATGGCTCCCCTTAGAAGAGGGAAGGCCCTTGGAAGAGTCAGGCCCAGAATGAAGCCCACTTAGCCTTGCTCAGCTGGTGGACCTATAGGCCACTATGAGAAAGCTCATACTGGTGTCTGGAGGCTCCATAAGTTACCAAGCAGAGCTTGAAGCTTTCTGAGCAGCTAGCCAGGAAGGTGGGTTGGAGGGCTGGGGGAGGGGCACAGAGAGGCCCCACAGGACTCAGCCTTTGCACCGCTGGGACACAGGCTGGCTGACTCTCGCCTCTGGGCCAGTCCTTAACAAAAGATACCCCGTGCAGGCCCCAGAACCATCCTGGCCAGCATCCAGAGTCTATCCAGGCAGGAAGAAGGTGCTGTACTCCCAGCCTGGGCCAGGGAGCTGGCGAGGCAAGTTAGCTATGGCGGGAAGAAGTAAACGCGTGCTATAGGCCTGGCCAGAGGAAGCAAATTGGTCACAATGGTGAATATCAATATATTGAGTTACAGAACCAGTGCTTATGGGACTGAGTGTTTTAAACTTCAGTTCTTTATGGCTGAAAGACCTGGCTGAGAACAGGATGATCCCTTACATCTAGAGTCAACTGGGGGAAAGAGGCTGCCCGCCGGTTACCATTTCTGCTGAGGACAGCATTGTGGAACTCTCAACTCATGACCACCTCTGAGAATGTCCAGTCTAGAGGCTTCTCTGAGTCCCCTCAAGGCTTAGCAGGCACAGGCAGTGTACCCCAAGCTGGAAGCCAGGAGGCGTGGGTCGCTCTCACACGGCGGAAGACTGAGACCTACATACCGAGGCCGTGGCCTGGGACTCAGGAAGCCACATAAAGTATGCAGCACCCTCCAAACCCTGGGCGTTCCTGCCCGCGACCTCTCCCAGCCCGCCCTAGGCCAGGCTCCCTGCGACCACGGTCTGAGTGCCCGCCCTGTCCCCACAGCGTGTCCGGAGGGAGCTGTTCGAGCGCATCATCGCGAGGACTTGAGCTGACGGAGCGGGAGTGCATCAAGTACATGAGGCAGATCTCAGAGGGCGTGGAGTACATCCACAAGCAGGGCATCGCCCACCTGGACCTCAAGCCCGAGAACATCATGTGCGTCAACAAGACAGGCACCAGGATCAAGCTCATCGACTTTGGTCTGGCCAGGAGGTTGGGTAAGGCCAAGCCACAGCTCCCATGGTCTCCAGCGTGTCATGGCAGTGTTTCTGTTCCATGCGGTGGGTGTTGGGGGGATGGACGGAATGGAACTGAGGTCAGAGACCACGGAGACTGCCCCTTGCTCCACTGACGAACTGTGGGCACTTGCACCTCACATTATCTGTAAAATGGGATAGTAGTGGTAGGGCTGGGGAGGGGCACAGAGAGGCCCCACAGGACTCAGCCTTTGCACCGCTGGGACACAGGCTGGCTGACTCGCCTCTGGGCCAGTCCTTAACAAAGATACCCGTGCAGGCCCCAGAACCATCCTGGCCAGCATCCAGAGTCTATCCAGGCAGGAAGAAGGTGCTGTACTCCCAGCCTGGGCCAGGGAGCTGGCGAGGCAAGTTAGCTATGGCGGGAAGAAGTAAACGCGTGCTATAGGCCTGGCCAGAGGAAGCAAATTGGTCACAATGGTGAATATCAATATATTGAGTTACAGAACCAGTGCTTATGGGACTGAGTGTTTTAAACTTCAGTTCTTTATGGCTGAAAGACCTGGCTGAGAACAGGATGATCCCTTACATCTAGAGTCAACTGGGGGAAAGAGGCTGCCCGCCGGTTACCATTTCTGCTGAGGACAGCATTGTGGAACTCTCAACTCATGACCACCTCTGAGAATGTCCAGTCTAGAGGCTTCTCTGAGTCCCCTCAAGGCTTAGCAGGCACAGGCAGTGTACCCCAAGCTGGAAGCCAGGAGGCGTGGGTCGTTCTCACACGGCGGAAGACTGAGACCTACATACCGAGGCCGTGGCCTGGGACTCAGGAAGCCACATAAAGTATGCAGCACCCTCCAAACCCTGGGCGTTCCTGCCCGCGACCTCTCCCCCAGCCCGCCCTAGGCCAGGCTCCCTGCGACCACGGTCTGAGTGCCCGCCCTGTCCCCACAGCGTGTCCGGAGGGGAGCTGTTCGAGCGCATCATCGACGAGGACTTCGAGCTGACGGAGCGGGAGTGCATCAAGTACATGAGGCAGATCTCAGAGGGCGTGGAGTACATCCACAAGCAGGGCATCGTCCACCTGGACCTCAAGCCCGAGAACATCATGTGCGTCAACAAGACAGGCACCAGGATCAAGCTCATCGACTTTGGTCTGGCCAGGAGGTTGGGTAAGGCCAAGCCACAGCTCCCATGGTCTCCAGCGTGTCATGGCAGTGTTTCTGTTCCATGCGGTGGGTGTTGGGGGGATGGACGGAATGGAACTGAGGTCAGAGACCACGGAGACTGCCCCTTGCTCCACTGACGAACTGTGGGCACTTGCACCTCACATTATCTGTAAAATGGGATAGTAGTGGTACCCTCCTCACAGAGTTGTTAGGGGAATCAAATGGGTTAATGCAGTGGAATGATAAGAGCAGTACCTTGGGCATAATGAGCACTGTGGAGGTGTTAGCTATTTATTTTATTATTATTATTATTATTATTATTATTCTTTTCACCCTGGTGCCTATGAAGGAGACAGGGCAGATTTTATGAGCCACAATTTATAGACCAGAAAGCCGAGGTTCACAGACTCACTGCCCAGCAGGTCCCACCACATGCTGGGGTGGGATCAGGCCCTGGGTCGGGTCTAGGGTTCTCAAGGGTCTCTGCTGATTCTGCACCTGCAGGAGGCGGGGCGTGATGGGGAAGCGGGGAGGGACCGAGTACCAGCCCTGAGGTCATTTTGGTGGGTGACGGTCCTCAGGGTCATGGCTTTCCCTGAGACCTCCCAGCAGCTCCTGGGAGGAGAGACGTGCCGCTGCACGTGGAGCGGTGGTGTGAGGCGAGGGCACGTGGCTCAGGAGTCAGTCCGCTGGCTTAGGTCCTGACCACCACTGACTGGGTGGGCAGATCACCACGGACTCCCCGGGCCTTCCTTCCCTCCTCCTTAGGGCTGGCAGGGTATTGAATGGGAAAGCCCTTGTAAAATGGGCAGCAGAGTACAAACCACGAAGTGCAGGGTAGAGGTAGCTCTCAAGCCCGAGCCACCACCCCTGCCTCAGGGATCTCCTGGGAGAGACAGACACCTGGAAGGCCCTTCTGGCCGGCGCAGGGCTGTAACGGGCTCTCCCCCTCCCCAGCCCCACCACAGATATTTGAGGTGCACGTGTGCTTGGTCAGTTTCACTGGTGTGTCCCTGCACTTGTTCCGTGAGGACGCCGGCGTCTGTGTCGTCCTGCAAAGGGAGAGCTGCTGAAGGCCAGCACGTCCTGTGTCCCTCCCGGGTGTGCCCGTACCTTGGGTTGGCTTGGGGATGTTCTGACGATGGGTCCTTCTCCATCCTGGTCACAGAGAACGCAGGGTCTCTGAAGGTCCTCTTTGGCACCCCGGAATTCGTCGCACCGGAAGTGATCAACTATGAGCCCATCGGCTACGCCACGGACATGTGGAGCATCGGGGTCATCTGCTACATCCTGTGAGTCCTGGGGGAGGGCCCTCGGAGGCCCTGATGTCGAAGGGGCCAGGGCAGGTCCTGATGGGGAGCCCGCCCGGAGTCAGGAGGGCCACAGGCTCCCACGCCCCTTCTCGCCACCCTGCCTCTCTCCTGTGTCCTGGTGCTGCCCAGAGCCCATGTCACACTTCTGTAAGAGCGTCTAGCTCCACCTACCATGGTCCCCATTCTGGGCCCCTCCCATCCCTGAGGCTGGCCAGTCTTTGGCCAGGAGGGAGGGCAGCAGTGTGGCTGGTGCTGTGTAATTTACCTTCGCGTGTGTAGGTGAGTCTGTGGAAAAGCAGCGGGTAGGGGGTCCAGGTGCACATCTCCTGTGGGTGACGCCATCATCCTCAGAGCGCCGCATCCCATTCTCGTGGCAGCGGGACCCCGCTGCCAGCCTCATCTCTGAGGCCAATGTATGGACGGATTAATAAGCCCTTTGGATGACAGAGCCTTTCGTGGGGCCAGCAGACAACAGAAAGCTACTGTGTAGTAATGAGAAGTGAGAAAGTCGGTGGAAAATCGGAAGTCATTCATTTACAGATGATGGAGAAAAAGAGGGAGGCAGGTCATCTAGGCCAGGTCTGCACAGACCGTAATCGCGTGCGTCACCTGGGCCTCTCCTTAGATCACAGGTTCTGATTCGGAAGCCCCAGAGACCTGAGAACCCACGCGTCTACCAGGCTGCGGGTTGCTAATGGTGCTGGTCCGAGGACCCCACCTCGAGCGCCAGGCCCTGGAGCGCACCCTCTTGTTGGAATCTGGCTGATTTAGTCTCTGAAGCCGCGGGCGCATGCAGGTGTTAGCCTCTGCCGGCCTCTGAGCTTTGTGCCAGCGCACAGTTAGGGGCTGGCCTCCCCGAAGCGGCAGCTGTGCCTGTAGTCATTTTGAAAAACTGTTCTGTTGTTAAAGCAAAAGGACCAAGTAAATATTCTCATGGGAGACCTGAGGGGGAACCTCTAAGGTAACTTTCTTAGATCTCCAGGATCTTTAGACCGCAGTTGAGAAATGGCTTTAGGTAATTCTGCGGCACGGCAGCGTTTAGGAATCACTGTTACCAAAGCTTTAGCAGAAGCGGAGTGATGTTTTTGGTGCAGTGAGACTTTTCACCCCCTCAGGAGTCTGACTCTCCCTGCGGCCTGTTAGGACAGCCCCCTCTCCGCTGAACCTGCATCATGGGGTCTTGGCCCCAGAGAGTCATCTTCTTCCCTGCCTGGGGCCACCCTCCCCGGCACAGCCTCCCTCAGGGCAGTGGGGAAGAAACGGTGGCCGGGAGTGCGTCTCCCTGCCTCTCCTCCCCCACCCTCAGGAGAAACAGCTGAAGAATAAAGAAGATGGCACCAGATCCTCTGGCTCTGGCCCCTGGGGAATGGCGAGAGCCGGGCAGTGGGGGCTGCGCCAGGCTGGACAGTGCTCTCACTGGGCCTTTCCCGGGAGAGACACCTGACTCTTGAGAAGAGTCTTTTGTCTGCTGCTCTGTGACCTGGCTCTGTCCCTGGGTCCCCATGCAGCTATCAGAGAGGTTTCCCTCACTGTCTCCATTGGTTTTCCCATCACTGTACCCTCAGGATCATCAGTTTGGTCTTCAGGACACACCCGGAAGTAGGGCAGGGCAGGGGTTCAATCTTCATTCAGCCTCGAGGTCACAGGGGCCAGGGAAATTCCCGTGGCCACCCACTTCCCTAGCCCTAAAGGGCCGCCAGCTGTCCCAGTTTCTCCAGCACTGCCGGGTTTCCCGGAATACAGCACTTTCAGTGCTGAGCAAACTAGGACGACTGGTCTCCACGAAGGTCAGGGCCAGCGTGGTAAATAGATGCTCAGAGAATGTGCCCAGTGAGCACAGCGAAACCCAGACCCAGAAACCACCGCTCACCAGGCCTGCAGCTCTCCCTGTTCCCCAGCTCCGGTCACTCCCTAGGGGCAACCTGATCCTCTTTCTAACATCATAAGCCAGGACCCCTGTTCTTGAGCTGTATATAAATGAAATCACACAGAAAGGTGTATCTGGCGTCTTCCACCCCCCTCCCCCCATTGCTTGTGAGCCCCGCTCACGCTATGGTGTGTAGTTGTGGCTGGTCATTCTCGGTACCGTGTAGTGATCCACTCTGTAGTGAACCGCCTCCAGTCCCCTCATCCGTGCTCATGGGCTCTGGACTAGATTCCAGTTCAGATTATCGGGAGTACTCTGGTGCATGCGCTTTAGTAAAATATCTTTAGGCGTTTCTGTTGGATCTAGAACTAGAATTGCTGGGTCATAAGAGCACTTTAGGGCTTCCCAGGTGACACAGTGGTAAAGAACCTGCCTGCCAGTGCAGGAAACCCAGGTTCAATCCCTGGATAGGGAAGACCCCGCCCTGGCGGAGGAAGTAGCAACCTGCCCTGGTGTTCTTGGGGCTTCCCTGGTGGCTCAGATGGTAAAGAATCTGCCTTCAATGCCGGAGACACAGGTTTGGCTCTGGATAGGGAAGATCCTGGAGGAGGGAATGGCAACCTGGAGAATTCCGTGGGCAGAGGAGACTGGTGGGCTCCGTGGGCATGAGACTGTCTATGGGGTTTCAAAAAGTCGGACACATCTGAGCAGCTAACACACACACACAAGAACACTTCATTTTAAAATGAAAATTCTTTGTGGTGGAAGGTGTAGTTTGGATAACATGTTACATGGTTTGCTAGATTACTTTTAAGGCTGGGGCTTAGGGAAATGGAGAGAAAATAATTGTGATGCATGGAGTACCAGCCTGAAGGCCTCTGGACGGGGTGGGGCCAGGGAAATTCCCGTGGCCACCCACTTCCCTAGCCCTAAAGGGCCGCCAGCTGTCCCAGTTTCTCCAGCACTGCCGGGTTTCCCGGAATACAGCACTTTCAGTGCTGAGCAAACTAGGACGACTGGTCTCCACGAAGGTCAGGGCCAGCGTGGTAAATAGATGCTCAGAGAATGTGCCCAGTGAGCACAGCGAAACCCAGACCCAGAAACCACCGCTCACCAGGCCTGCAGCTCTCCCTGTTCCCCAGCTCCGGTCACTCCCTAGGGGCAACCTGATCCTCTTTCTAACATCATAAGCCAGGACCCCTGTTCTTGAGCTGTATATAAATGAAATCACACAGAAAGGTGTATCTCGCCTTCCACCCCTCCCCCATTGCTTGTGAGCCCGCTCACGCTATGGTGTGTAGTTGTGGCTGGTCATTCTCGGTACCGTGTAGTGATCCACTCTGTAGTGAACCGCCTCCAGTCCCCTCATCCGTGCTCATGGGCTCTGGACTAGATTCCAGTTCAGATTATCGGGAGTACTCTGGTGCATGCGCTTTAGTAAAATATCTTTAGGCGTTTCTGTTGGATCTAGAACTAGAATTGCTGGGTCATAAGAGCACTTTAGGGCTTCCCAGGTGACACAGTGGTAAAGAACCTGCCTGCCAGTGCAGGAAACCCAGGTTCAATCCCTGGATAGGGAAGACCCCGCCCTGGCGGAGGAAGTAGCAACCTGCCCTGGTGTTCTTGGGGCTTCCCTGGTGGCTCAGATGGTAAAGAATCTGCCTTCAATGCCGGAGACACAGGTTTGGCTCTGGATAGGGAAGATCCCCTGGAGGAGGGAATGGCAACCTGGAGAATTCCGTGGGCAGAGGAGACTGGTGGGCTCCGTGGGCATGAGACTGTCTATGGGGTTTCAAAAAGTCGGACACATCTGAGCAGCTAACACACACACACAAGAACACTTCATTTTAAAATGAAAATTCTTTGTGGTGGAAGGTGTAGTTTGGATAACATGTTACATGGTTTGCTAGATTACTTTTAAGGCTGGGGCTTAGGGAAATGGAGAGAAAATAATTGTGATGCATGGAGTACCAGCCTGAAGGCCTCTGGACGGGGTGGGAGGAGGGTGGAGAGGTGTGTGCGGAAGGGAGGCAGGTGAGCTGCGGGGGTGACGGCACAGGCCCGCCCTGCACAGGCTCCCCAGTATCCGGGTTCCTGCCCTGACTGCTGCGGGCTGCTCTGCCCTCTGTAACTTTTCCGCTGCTGCTCTTACAGTGGGAACTGAGGCCTGGGAGTCTCCCTCCCTAAACCAGGGTTCTCAGTAGGAATGGAGTGTGAAAGAAAACGGTCAGTAGAACCAGCCGGGTCACTTCCTCTCAGCCCTGTGACGCAAGGTTCTGGAGCTATTGCTTGCTGGAAGCCCCCAGGAAAGGTCCTCCGACATCGTGCACGCTCCATCCCTCTCTTTGGAGCTTGACTGACTGTCCGGACATCCTGCTCAGGGTCACCTTCCTTGTTTGTACCAGAGGACCCCACCCCCACACCGATCTCCTTTCTGGGGCCAGGGAGAGATGGGGAGCTGGGGACCAGGGGAGAAGAGACGTACCAGTCATCACCTATTCAGTGAGCACCTCCTAAGTGAGCAGCCGTGCCCCGTAGACTGTTCTCACTTTGCTGAAGGAATTCCTCCTCATGCCCTCGGAGAGGTCATGGCAGATCCTGTGGTGGCATGGGAGACTGTTCCCACTGCCAGGGCAGGCCCCCTGGGCAGGGCAGAGATGCAGCAGGAGGAGCTGTGGGGCCCCCTCCCCTCTCACCCCTGATTCTGAAGGGCGAGAGCAGATTTTGTGAGTCTGTGAGGCTTCTGCTGTTGACCATACCCATATGGTTTCTGGCAGGACAGAGGAGCAGGCTCTCTAGGCCACGCTTCAGCCTAAGCCCTGCCTCCTTTGTGAAGACCTCCTTCCCTCGCCTATCTCCCTTGCTCACTTTCCGGAGGACTTGGCGTTCCCTTACTTGACTGCCTGTGAGGACACCAAAACCCTTCTCTGTGTCCTGGCTTCACCCCTACTCCAGAATTCCTTCCCCTCCTCCCCTCTCTTAAGCCTTCACTACGCTTTCTCCTCCCTACCATCTTCTTGCACATGTCCCACCCCAGCTCATTTGTGAGCACACACCTTAGTCCAGGGCTCCACAGGTAAAGAATCCGCCTGCAGTGCAGGAGACAGAGGAGACCCTGGTGCGATCCCTGGGTTAGGAAGATCCCCTGGAGAAGGAAATGGCAACCCACTCCAGTATTCTTGCCTGGGAAAATCCCATGAACAGAGGAGCCTAGAAGGCTACAGGCCATGGGGTCACTAAGAGTCAGGCACGACTGAAGCGACTAAGCACGCACACACACATACACCATGCTCCAGAGAGCCAGATCCATCCCATCTGGAGTGTGACTTCTGGGGACAGCAGCCTGGTAAGCAGTGAGAAGTCCCAGTGCTCAAGCATCAGGTACCTAATCAGACTCAGATTTTATTTGGACCTAAAGAGACATTTATGTCCTGCTTCAGAGGAGCTCCACCCAGGGCTGCCCCTGCCTTCTTTTATATGTGTGTGTGTGTGTGTGTATGTGTATGTATTTGGCTACTTTTATTGTTTTATTTATTTATTTATTTTCATCCATCTTTATTCTTTGGCCTGTGTGGGCCTCCCATTGCAGGGGCCTCTTTTGTTGCAGAGCACTGGCTCTGGGTACATGCGCTCCAGAGCCCTGGCTCGTAATTAGACACACTGTGAGTCCAGCTGCTCCACAGCACATGGGACCTTCCCGGCTGGGGATGGAACCAGTGCCCTTGTATTGCAAGGCAGACTCTCTACCCACTGGACCACCAGAGAAGCCCGCCCCTGCTCTCTTCACTGCTGTGTCCAGACATGCTCTCTGACCCCAGCTCCTGAGACCTCCAGGCACCCCACATCCACCCAAATCCCAGGCCTCTTTGAAGGCGAGAGCAGATTTTGTGAGTCTGTGAGGCTTCTGCTGTTGACCATACCCATATGGTTTCTGGCAGGACAGAGGAGCAGGCTCTCTAGGCCACGCTTCAGCCTAAGCCCTGCCTCCTTTGTGAAGACCTCCTTCCCTCGCCTATCTCCCTTGCTCACTTTCCGGAGGACTTGGCGTTCCCTTACTTGACTGCCTGTGAGGACACCAAAACCCTTCTCTGTGTCCTGGCTTCACCCCTACTCCAGAATTCCTTCCCCTCCTCCCCTCTCTTAAGCCTTCACTACGCTTTCTCCTCCCTACCATCTTCTTGCACATGTCCCACCCCAGCTCATTTGTGAGCACACACCTTAGTCCAGGGCTCCACAGGTAAAGAATCCGCCTGCAGTGCAGGAGACAGAGGAGACCCTGGTGCGATCCCTGGGTTAGGAAGATCCCCTGGAGAAGGAAATGGCAACCCACTCCAGTATTCTTGCCTGGGAAAATCCCATGAACAGAGGAGCCTAGAAGGCTACAGGCCATGGGGTCACTAAGAGTCAGGCACGACTGAAGCGACTAAGCACGCACACACACATACACCATGCTCCAGAGAGCCAGATCCATCCCATCTGGAGTGTGACTTCTGGGGACAGCAGCCTGGTAAGCAGTGAGAAGTCCCAGTGCTCAAGCATCAGGTACCTAATCAGACTCAGATTTTATTTGGACCTAAAGAGACATTTATGTCCTGCTTCAGAGGAGCTCCACCCAGGGCTGCCCCTGCCTTCTTTTATATGTGTGTGTGTGTGTGTGTATGTGTATGTATTTGGCTACTTTTATTGTTTTATTTATTTATTTATTTTCATCCATCTTTATTCTTTGGCCTGTGTGGGCCTCCCATTGCAGGGGCCTCTTTTGTTGCAGAGCACTGGCTCTGGGTACATGCGCTCCAGAGCCCTGGCTCGTAATTAGACACACTGTGAGTCCAGCTGCTCCACAGCACATGGGACCTTCCCGGGCTGGGGATGGAACCAGTGCCCCTTGTATTGCAAGGCAGACTCTCTACCCACTGGACCACCAGAGAAGCCCGCCCCTGCTCTCTTCACTGCTGTGTCCAGACATGCTCTCTGACCCCAGCTCCTGAGACCTCCAGGCACCCCACATCCACATCAGGCCCAGACACCGCTTGCAGGTTTTACCCCCCAGGGACTTGGGCTGTGGTTAACATGACTAAACCTGGGTTTCTGTTTTCTGGGCTATTGCACAGAACGATGCCCAGCTCTCCTTCCGGGGCCTGCTCAGCCCTCTCAGCCCTCTCAAAGCTTCCCTCTCAAAGCTTCCCCCTGCCCAGCCCGCTCAAATCTTACTCCAGGGGATGAGTATCTCAAGGCTAAAGTGGGAGAAAAGATTAACCCTTTCCTCGGTACTCAGTAATTCTGCTGGCAGATGTGTGATCCCCTTGGCTAACCATGTGGGCAGTAAGGTCATCTGCTGCTTGAAAAACTCTATAAAGAAAGTGTAGTTTGGGGCTTCCCTGGTGGTCCAGTGGGTAAGGACACCGCCTTGCAGTGCAAGAGGCGCCAGTTCGATCCCTGGCCTGGGAAGATCCCACGTGCCTCGGAGCAGCTGGACTGATGTGTCCAATTACCGAGCCGGAGCTCTGGAGCACATGCGCCCAGAGCCAGTGCTCTGCAACAACAGAGGCCACTGTGATGGGAGGCCCACAAGGGCCAGAGAACAAAGATGGATGAAACTGAATAAATGAAAAACCAGTGGAAATGGCCCGCCCGCCCTCCTCCCTCCCCAACCCACCCCCTCCAAAAAAAAAAAAAGAAAGTGTAGTTTAAGAGGCATTTTGCCTTCTGTCTCCCGATGCCCTGTCCTGCAAGCAACATAGGCCTCTGCATCAGCTTCCCTGGTGCAGTGTGGCTGCTGAAAGAGAGTAAGAATTAAGACATCAGATCACCCTGCAGTCATATCCTTTGTTGACTCATTAGCACAAAGACTAATATTTAACCTTTAAAAATGAACATAGAGACTATATACAGTCATGAAAGACAATGTCAATTCTTCAGTTAGAAACTAGATGGGATTAGGGAAAGTGAAGAAGCAGAGCATCTAGTAACTTGCCTACATTGATTCCAACTTTGCAAAAACCCGACAAATTCATTGGTTATGTTGGGAAAGAAAAAACTTTCCTCTACCATCTAGGTTCAGATCTTGGGGTCTTGCCAACCAAACTGACAAAAGACAGACTAACAAAAAGAAAACAGATTTTAATAATGTACATATAATAAATATTTATAAAGATGTTCATAAGAAATGTGACTCAATGCACATTTAAAATTTGGAGTTTATATACTACTTTAGCAAAGAGTGATAAATTGTATAGAAATAACTAGACAGAGGATAAAGGGTTTGGAACTTCTGGAGGGGGCAAATTGTGACAAGGTGAACAGAAAATGTATAAAGACTATTTAGCTAGATCTACTATGCAGATGAGCGTCTTCCTCCTCTTCCAGCTAAAAGAAGAAATGGACAGTAGACCAAATGGAAATTCATGTCACCTTAACAAAGAGACATTTATGTCCTGCTTTTAGACAGCAAGAGGGGGAACAAAGAGCTAATTGCCTGCAGCTTAATGCAATGTTTATGCAAGGGGCGCCGGTTCGATCCCTGGCCTGGGAAGATCCCACGTGCCTCGGAGCAGCTGGACTGATGTGTCCAATTACCGAGCCGGAGCTCTGGAGCACATGCGCCCAGAGCCAGTGCTCTGCAACAACAGAGGCCACTGTGATGGGAGGCCCACAAGGGCCAGAGAACAAAGATGGATGAAACTGAATAAATGAAAAACCAGGGGAAATGGCCCGCCCGCCTCCTCCCTCCCCAACCCACCTCCAAAAAAAAAAAAAAAGTGTAGTTTAAGAAGCATTTTGCCTTCTGTCTCCCGATGCCCTGTCCTGCAAGCAACATAGGCCTCTGCATCAGCTTCCCTGGTGCAGTGTGGCTGCTGAAAGAGAGTAAGAATTAAGACATCAGATCACCCTGCAGTCATATCCTTTGTTGACTCATTAGCACAAAGACTAATATTTAACCTTTAAAAATGAACATAGAGACTATATACAGTCATGAAAGACAATGTCAATTCTTCAGTTAGAAACTAGATGGGATTAGGGAAAGTGAAGAAGCAGAGCATCTAGTAACTTGCCTACATTGATTCCAACTTTGCAAAAACCCGACAAATTCATTGGTTATGTTGGGAAAGAAAAAACTTTCCTCTACCATCTAGGTTCAGATCTTGGGGTCTTGCCAACCAAACTGACAAAAGACAGACTAACAAAAAGAAAACAGATTTTAATAATGTACATATAATAAATATTTATAAAGATGTTCATAAGAAATGTGACTCAATGCACATTTAAAATTTGGAGTTTATATACTACTTTAGCAAAGAGTGATAAATTGTATAGAAATAACTAGACAGAGGATAAAGGGTTTGGAACTTCTGGAGGGGGCAAATTGTGACAAGGTGAACAGAAAATGTATAAAGACTATTTAGCTAGATCTACTATGCAGATGAGCGTCTTCCTCCTCTTCCAGCTAAAAGAAGAAATGGACAGTAGACCAAATGGAAATTCATGTCACCTTAACAAAGAGACATTTATGTCCTGCTTTTAGACAGCAAGAGGGGGAACAAAGAGCTAATTGCCTGCAGCTTAATGCAATGTTTATGCCAAAGTTCATATTTAGGGGTGCTGTACCCTGATCCTCTTCAGTTAGAAACTAGATGGGATTAGGAAAAGAGATGAGTAGTCGTGTTTATAATACTCGGGTTCTTACGTTTGTTGCTTCGGTTGAATAACCCAGCCACATATGATCCTATGCAAATTCTAGCAATATGAAAAAAAAAATAACGACCAAGAAAGAAGGTTTAAAAATTCTGCAAAATCCCATCACCAAGAAACTACATGACTAAAACTCAAATACTCTCTTTGTCACCATGCTCTGCATATTGTGCAAATTTTATTTTAGAGACGTATTCTCCTTATCAGGGGACTGCTGGGGGAGCTGGGCTGGTGGAGGACGCAGCCAAGCCTCACGGGGCTCTCAGATGGAGGGGCTGCCAGAAAAGAGACGCGCCAGAGGCCAGGGGGCTCTCCCTGACTGAACATCACACAGAGATTAAGCCCTATTTTTGCAGGATTGCAGTTCCTAATTAGGAAAGGAGGTTTACAGAAGGGGGCCTTTCAGCATTCCATGGCAGGGTTGTCGGCTTTCCCACAATCTCTTGGCGAGCTCTAGGACTTTCCCCCTGTCTCAAATGGAAAAATGCAAAGACATTTCCTTCCCCAGAAGGAAGCACGTAGCTGAGGGGCAAGAGTCAGGCTGTTTGTTAATGGGACTAATCAAGGTCACCCCAGGATCACAGAGTCAGAAAAACTGGGAATCCCTAGGAATTCTAGCCAAGTACTCTTGGTGTATAGGGAGGGGACGCAGAGGCCCAGAGAGGAGAAAAGAGTATTATATAACAGCACAGACTGAGGCCAGAGAGCCCTCACCCCGCCCTCATTGTGAGGTGATCGAGAGTGATTGTCTCCAAGACAGCTCAAAACATAAATTGCTGTCTTGCTTTAAGACATTTTAATGCCATCTATAAAAGTCTCTTATTCAAAAGCACAAATATGTTCATTAGGGTGAGATAAGTCACACTGAAAAACCTCTTTTTTTTCTTCTTTAATGAAGATTTTTCACCAGAGGGTTCTTCCTCCCACGGCAAGTTTTCCTTGCAATATCTCAATAGGTTTTGTTTCACAAAACTCAGCTTTCAGGGACGGGTAAATTTCATAAGCTGAGGCCTCTTAGAGGCCCAAACGACTCCCAAAGGGTTTGTTACTGTGTATGATGATGGATTTGGGGAAAGGGATGTTAGTGACGCCTTAACAGTGAAGGTTAATGACACAAGGACCCTAGACACATCCCGAGGGCTATGAGAAATTAGGAAAAGAGATGAGTAGTCGTGTTTATAATACTCGGGTTCTTACGTTTGTTGCTTCGGTTGAATAACCCAGCCACATATGATCCTATGCAAATTCTAGCAATATGAAAAAAAAAATAACGACCAAGAAAGAAGGTTTAAAAATTCTGCAAAATCCCATCACCAAGAAACTACATGACTAAAACTCAAATACTCTCTTTGTCACCATGCTCTGCATATTGTGCAAATTTTATTTTAGAGACGTATTCTCCTTATCAGGGGACTGCTGGGGGAGCTGGGCTGGTGGAGGACGCAGCCAAGCCTCACGGGGCTCTCAGATGGAGGGGCTGCCAGAAAAGAGACGCGCCAGAGGCCAGGGGGCTCTCCCTGACTGAACATCACACAGAGATTAAGCCCTATTTTTGCAGGATTGCAGTTCCTAATTAGGAAAGGAGGTTTACAGAAGGGGGCCTTTCAGCATTCCATGGCAGGGTTGTCGGCTTTCCCACAATCTCTTGGCGAGCTCTAGGACTTTCCCCCTGTCTCAAATGGAAAAATGCAAAGACATTTCCTTCCCCAGAAGGAAGCACGTAGCTGAGGGGCAAGAGTCAGGCTGTTTGTTAATGGGACTAATCAAGGTCACCCCAGGATCACAGAGTCAGAAAAACTGGGAATCCCTAGGAATTCTAGCCAAGTACTCTTGGTGTATAGGGAGGGGACGCAGAGGCCCAGAGAGGAGAAAAGAGTATTATATAACAGCACAGACTGAGGCCAGAGAGCCCTCACCCCGCCCTCATTGTGAGGTGATCGAGAGTGATTGTCTCCAAGACAGCTCAAAACATAAATTGCTGTCTTGCTTTAAGACATTTTAATGCCATCTATAAAAGTCTCTTATTCAAAAGCACAAATATGTTCATTAGGGTGAGATAAGTCACACTGAAAAACCTCTTTTTTTTCTTCTTTAATGAAGATTTTTCACCAGAGGGTTCTTCCTCCCACGGCAAGTTTTCCTTGCAATATCTCAATAGGTTTTGTTTCACAAAACTCAGCTTTCAGGGACGGGTAAATTTCATAAGCTGAGGCCTCTTAGAGGCCCAAACGACTCCCAAAGGGTTTGTTACTGTGTATGATGATGGATTTGGGGAAAGGGATGTTAGTGACGCCTTAACAGTGAAGGTTAATGACACAAGGACCCTAGACACATCCCGAGGGCTCAGGTGGGCACAGGACAGGACCAGCCACATAATTTGTGGGGCCCGGTACAGCATTCCAAGGTGGGTGGCTTGTGCAATATGATTAAGGATTTCAAAATGATGGCAGCAGAGTATTCCACCCAGAGCGAGGCTCTTCTAAGGCCCTGGAGGCTGGCCCTGGACCAGGGAGGGTAGAGGGCTGGATGGTTGGGAGGGCGATGAGATGTCCAGAGGTGAGGCCGTAAGCCAGAAGTCTGTTCCCTTTGGCTTTGAGATATTTCACCTTCCAAATTTTATTTGGCTTGAGCTATTGGTAAATGAATCCTTCCCAGGATCACAGATTGATGAGGCAATGAGGGTGAACTGTGTACAGAGGAGCAGTGTAATCGTTCTGGTTATAGACTAAGCTCCTTACTGCAGACCAGGCCTCCCGCCAGTAGGCTGTGGGCTGTGATTTACTTCATCTTCCTGGAAATGCGTGTTCAGAGTAGCAGTTCAGAAACAGGCTCACTGGCGGCAAGTCCTTGGGCAAGTACTTTAACCCTACCTGACGTGTCAGTGTCCTTATCTGTTAGAGGAAGAGTTACCTGTGCTAAAGGGCAGTGGGAAGACTGAATCTGCTTTAGCTCTCCGCCCAGTGCATGGCGCACGGTGAAACGTCTGATAGACGCTTGCTGTCATGAAGACGAGGACGCAGGAGAAGGGGAACCGGGAGAGGTGGCATAGTCTCTACCCTGTAGTTTAGTAGCAGGTGGTCCATTCGAGGCACAGAGATCGGGGGCCCGGGTCACCCAGCGAATGAACAGGCCATTCAAAAGCACAAATATGTTCATTAGGGTGAGATAAGTCACACTGAAAACCTCTTTTTTCTTCTTTAATGAAGATTTTTCACCAGAGGGTTCTTCCTCCCACGGCAAGTTTTCCTTGCAATATCTCAATAGGTTTTGTTTCACAAAACTCAGCTTTCAGGGACGGGTAAATTTCATAAGCTGAGGCCTCTTAGAGGCCCAAACGACTCCCAAAGGGTTTGTTACTGTGTATGATGATGGATTTGGGGAAAGGGATGTTAGTGACGCCTTAACAGTGAAGGTTAATGACACAAGGACCCTAGACACATCCCGAGGGCTCAGGTGGGCACAGGACAGGACCAGCCACATAATTTGTGGGGCCCGGTACAGCATTCCAAGGTGGGTGGCTTGTGCAATATGATTAAGGATTTCAAAATGATGGCAGCAGAGTATTCCACCCAGAGCGAGGCTCTTCTAAGGCCCTGGAGGCTGGCCCTGGACCAGGGAGGGTAGAGGGCTGGATGGTTGGGAGGGCGATGAGATGTCCAGAGGTGAGGCCGTAAGCCAGAAGTCTGTTCCCTTTGGCTTTGAGATATTTCACCTTCCAAATTTTATTTGGCTTGAGCTATTGGTAAATGAATCCTTCCCAGGATCACAGATTGATGAGGCAATGAGGGTGAACTGTGTACAGAGGAGCAGTGTAATCGTTCTGGTTATAGACTAAGCTCCTTACTGCAGACCAGGCCTCCCGCCAGTAGGCTGTGGGCTGTGATTTACTTCATCTTCCTGGAAATGCGTGTTCAGAGTAGCAGTTCAGAAACAGGCTCACTGGCGGCAAGTCCTTGGGCAAGTACTTTAACCCTACCTGACGTGTCAGTGTCCTTATCTGTTAGAGGAAGAGTTACCTGTGCTAAAGGGCAGTGGGAAGACTGAATCTGCTTTAGCTCTCCGCCCAGTGCATGGCGCACGGTGAAACGTCTGATAGACGCTTGCTGTCATGAAGACGAGGACGCAGGAGAAGGGGAACCGGGAGAGGTGGCATAGTCTCTACCCTGTAGTTTAGTAGCAGGTGGTCCATTCGAGGCACAGAGATCGGGGGCCCGGGTCACCCAGCGAATGAACAGGCCATTGTTCCTCTGAGGGCAGCTGTCTGGTTTGGCCTCAATGTCTCAGGAGCTTTGAACTCAAGTGCAGATGGATCCCCAGAGTCACAGTGCAGAGAAGATTCTGCGGGGTGAAATTCTAGCCTGGGCACTGGGGAAGGACAGAAGACAGGGAGGAAGGCCCTGCTGTGCTGTGTGGTCCACTGGAGAAGACGCCTTCCACCTCAGCTTCACAGGCGTGGGGTGTCAACGGGAGAGGGACACCCCAGAAATCCAGTGAGCGAGGCTGAGACCACGCCCTTTTCTTTCCCAGGTGGGAGGAGAGGCAGGGGTGCTAGGGGTGCCCACAGTGAGCACTGACCTCAGTGAGCACTCCCTGGGGGCCTGGCCTCGCTCCCTCACTGCTCTCCTCTCTTATCCCCCAGGGTCAGTGGATTGTCCCCGTTCATGGGTGACAACGACAATGAAACCTTAGCCAACGTTACCTCAGCCACCTGGGACTTCGACGACGAGGCCTTCGATGAGATCTCCGACGACGCCAAGGATTTCATCAGCAACTTGCTGAAGAAGGATATGAAGTAAAGAGTTGGGATTTTAGTCTTTTCGGCCTCCCCACACCCTGGACTAGAGTCCAGAGGCAGGGCCTTGCTTTCCCCGTGGAGGGGAGGGTGGGCGTGGCGTGCATGAGGGCCCGAGAAGGGGTCTCCCTAGGCCCCTGCGCCCTGAGGTTTAGGCTCAGAAACCGCCTTGAAAAGCAACGCTCTGAGTGTTGAGGGAAAGAGGCAGTCGATTTCAGTGTCAGTACAACCCTGGAAATGCGTGTTCAGAGTAGCAGTTCAGAAACAGGCTCACTGGCGGCAAGTCCTTGGGCAAGTACTTTAACCCTACCTGACGTGTCAGTGTCCTTATCTGTTAGAGGAAGAGTTACCTGTGCTAAAGGGCAGTGGGAAGACTGAATCTGCTTTAGCTCTCCGCCCAGTGCATGGCGCACGGTGAAACGTCTGATAGACGCTTGCTGTCATGAAGACGAGGACGCAGGAGAAGGGGAACCGGGAGAGGTGGCATAGTCTCTACCCTGTAGTTTAGTAGCAGGTGGTCCATTCGAGGCACAGAGATCGGGGGCCCGGGTCACCCAGCGAATGAACAGGCCATTGTTCCTCTGAGGGCAGCTGTCTGGTTTGGCCTCAATGTCTCAGGAGCTTTGAACTCAAGTGCAGATGGATCCCCAGAGTCACAGTGCAGAGAAGATTCTGCGGGGTGAAATTCTAGCCTGGGCACTGGGGAAGGACAGAAGACAGGGAGGAAGGCCCTGCTGTGCTGTGTGGTCCACTGGAGAAGACGCCTTCCACCTCAGCTTCACAGGCGTGGGGTGTCAACGGGAGAGGGACACCCCAGAAATCCAGTGAGCGAGGCTGAGACCACGCCCTTTTCTTTCCCAGGTGGGAGGAGAGGCAGGGGTGCTAGGGGTGCCCACAGTGAGCACTGACCTCAGTGAGCACTCCCTGGGGGCCTGGCCTCGCTCCCTCACTGCTCTCCTCTCTTATCCCCCAGGGTCAGTGGATTGTCCCCGTTCATGGGTGACAACGACAATGAAACCTTAGCCAACGTTACCTCAGCCACCTGGGACTTCGACGACGAGGCCTTCGATGAGATCTCCGACGACGCCAAGGATTTCATCAGCAACTTGCTGAAGAAGGATATGAAGTAAAGAGTTGGGATTTTAGTCTTTTCGGCCTCCCCACACCCTGGACTAGAGTCCAGAGGCAGGGCCTTGCTTTCCCCGTGGAGGGGAGGGTGGGCGTGGCGTGCATGAGGGCCCGAGAAGGGGTCTCCCTAGGCCCCTGCGCCCTGAGGTCAGGCACTCTCCAGTCATTCAGTGCTCAGAAACCGCCCTTGAAAAGCAACGCTTGGCTGAGTGTTGAGGGAAAGAGGCAGCTTGTGTGTGAATAATGACAGCCCCTTGTATCTTCCATGGACAGCTGGGGTCAGTAGCAACCCTGCTCAAGCCCCACCCCGCCTTCTAGGGCTGCAGGGCAGCAAGTCTCTCTGTGGCTGCTGATCATTCTCCCAGCTGTTCTGGCCTGGTGCTTATTTCGTGGCTATCATATGTAGGAACTGCCTGCCTGGACACAGCCAGGGGCCTTCCACCACCGTCCAGTGCATCCCAGCTCCATCTCTGTCCCTGCTAACAGTGCAGACTGGGAGGGTCCCCTGCCCCACCTTTGGGGCTGTCTGGGGCTGCCCAGGTGGTTAGTGGATGACCGTATAAAACCTCTGCAGACATCAGGAGTGTTCAGGCATGTAGACAGCCTACGCTGTGAGGAAAGGTCAGTCACCCAAGGTGCTCAGTTAGTACTTCAGTGAGAGCAGCACTGGATGGCAGAGGAGGCTACAGCAGAGAAGTGGGGCGGAGGGGGTCTTCCGTGTGGCTGGACGGGATTCACAGGTGCGGGGACACAGCCCCATCACAGTGGGAAGGTGGGCAGGGCTCTGCGGGTGCAGAGAGGGCTGGCCTGCCCAGGGATGGGAGCAGCAGGGGCGTCAACAGGCTGTTGGGCTTCTCGCCTGCTCTGTGAACAGATTGCCAGATGACGCAAGGAAGGCCTGGCTCAAAGTCGGGGAGTTGCATTTGGCAGTAGGAGCGGCTGCAGCCTTTTCCCCAGAAGGTGGTGGTGCGTGCCAAAGGAAGCCACGGGGAGGGGCGGCCCCTAGGCTCTGCAGGCACCAGGTGACTCTGTGGCCGGCTCTGCCCTGTCAGCCTGGCCAACAGAGCCCCCCGAGGCTGTTGGTCCTCTTGCCCACTCTAGGAGAAATCCCGTTTGGGACAGGAGAGTGCCGTTACTAAAGGAGCGAGGTTAGGGGTCTCCTGATTGGTGATTCTGACTGGTTTGCTGGTCATGCACCCACCTCGTGGTCCTTTTTAGCCAGCTCAGGGTCCATCTCCTCCAGAGAAGACATTCCACACTTGTTGATAGTGAGGTCCTCTTGGCATATTACCGTTCCACTGTTTGTATCAGAAGTAGGCCTGACCCAGGGAGGATCTGGATGTTGGAGGGAGGAGGTAGGAAGAGGGCGAGATTCCCTTCCAGTGCGAGGGGTCCCCTTATTCTGCCTCAGGAAAATGAAAGCCTCCTTCCTAAGAACTTGGTCCAAGGATGGCTTTTGTCTACCAGGCTTTACTCACCCAAGATTTGGTAAATGAGGTATTGCTTATATACCCTATTTTCTCATCCAACTTTGAGTGTATCCAGTAAGGTGCTGGCTCTTCTGTGCTCATAAAATGGACTCACTCAAGAATTGATTTCGTATAGATCAAGACACTGGATTCCCATAAACTCAAACCCAGTATCCCTTCCACCAGAAATCTCCACTCATCAGCACTTTGAAAAACTTTTCTATTATTAATTAATACTGTAAATTGTGCTAATTTCAAATATAAGAAAATTAAAATAATACATTGTACTATAGTTAGCAAGTTTACTTTTGCTCATTTTCTATGTATTTAGTGCAGCGCCATGGGAGCAGCAGGTGGCGTCAAAACAGGCTGTTGGGCATTCACAGGTGCGGGGACACGGCCCCATCACAGTGGGAAGGTGGGCAGGGCTCTGCGGGTGCAGAGAGGGCTGGCCTGCCCAGGGATGGGAGCAGCAGGGGCGTCAACAGGCTGTTGGGCTTCTCGCCTGCTCTGTGAACAGATTGCCAGATGACGCAAGGAAGGCCTGGCTCAAAGTCGGGGAGTTGCATTTGGCAGTAGGAGCGGCTGCAGCCTTTTCCCCAGAAGGTGGTGGTGCGTGCCAAAGGAAGCCACGGGGAGGGGCGGCCCCTAGGCTCTGCAGGCACCAGGTGACTCTGTGGCCGGCTCTGCCCTGTCAGCCTGGCCAACAGAGCCCCCCGAGGCTGTTGGTCCTCTTGCCCACTCTAGGAGAAATCCCGTTTGGGACAGGAGAGTGCCGTTACTAAAGGAGCGAGGTTAGGGGTCTCCTGATTGGTGATTCTGACTGGTTTGCTGGTCATGCACCCACCTCGTGGTCCTTTTTAGCCAGCTCAGGGTCCATCTCCTCCAGAGAAGACATTCCACACTTGTTGATAGTGAGGTCCTCTTGGCATATTACCGTTCCACTGTTTGTATCAGAAGTAGGCCTGACCCAGGGAGGATCTGGATGTTGGGGGGAGGAGGTAGGAAGAGGGCGAGATTCCCTTCCAGTGCGAGGGGTCCCCTTATTCTGCCTCAGGAAAATGAAAGCCTCCTTCCTAAGAACTTGGTCCAAGGATGGCTTTTGTCTACCAGGCTTTACTCACCCAAGATTTGGTAAATGAGGTATTGCTTATATACCCTATTTTCTCATCCAACTTTGAGTGTATCCAGTAAGGTGCTGGCTCTTCTGTGCTCATAAAATGGACTCACTCAAGAATTGATTTCGTATAGATCAAGACACTGGATTCCCATAAACTCAAACCCAGTATCCCTTCCACCAGAAATCTCCACTCATCAGCACTTTGAAAAAACTTTTCTATTATTAATTAATACTGTAAATTGTGCTAATTTCAAATATAAGAAAATTAAAATAATCCATATACCTGTATAGAGATCACTACATTGTACTATAGTTAGCAAGTTTACTTTTGCTCATTTTCTATGTATTTAGCACTTGGTACTTTGGCCTTTTTTAGTCCTTTTATCATTAAGGTGATGACCCTGAAATATTTCTAGATTCCCAGAGCTTTCAGAAAATTAAATGAATTTTAGTGCAGGTGCTTATAATTCATAGGTTGAACATAAGACATACCTTTTTTGAGTTTTAACAGGAAAAACCTGATACTCCACCATGAGTTTTGACAGTTTACTCAATCTTGACTTAGGGTTTCACTCTTCCCTCCATCAGACAAGGAGGCAGAAGGATCGGGCCACCACAGCACCGAGCCCCTCTGTGACAAGCAGAGTGGCCCCACTCTGGAATATGGTGCCAGTCCTTCCCAGACACGTCTGTCCTCCAACACTTGGCCTCCCTTAGACCGCAAGGGCAGGTCACGAGAACCTAGCTGCTCACGGTGTTTAGGCCTTCTTAAGACTAATCTATTCTGGATTTCATCAGTGTAGCCCAGACCAAGAGAGGAAAAAGGCCAGGAGCACAGTGATTCTCATCGTGGTGGATGGACTGGGAGCAGAGAGCCCTGGGCTCTGCCCCATGTAGCTAGAGACAGGTGGCCTCCCGTTTCTGGTCTGACCAGCAGTCTCTGAGGTCTCCTTCTGCTCAGAAACCCTCTGATCTCTGCCTCTATCAGAAACCGCTTGAACTGCACCCAGTGCCTTCAGCACCCCTGGCTAATGAAAGACACCAAGAACATGGAGGCCAAGAAACTCTCCAAGGACCGGATGAAGAAGTACATGGCGAGGAGGAAATGGCAGGTAACGAGGGGTCACTTTGGACTGGGATGTTGTCCCTCACTGTTGCTTTATTCACGCCACCCTCATTCCCAACTTGCCCTCCAAAATGTTTACGTTTATTTCTGAAATCGTCTGGGACTGAGACTGACATTTCATGTCTTCATCGGTAAGGGACGAGCAATGTCACCTTTAGGACTATTTGCAGCCCGGAGAGTCTAATTTCAAATATAAGAAAATTAAAATAATCCATATACCTGTATAGAGATCACTACATTGTACTATAGTTAGCAAGTTTACTTTTGCTCATTTTCTATGTATTTAGCACTTGGTACTTTGGCCTTTTTTAGTCCTTTTATCATTAAGGTGATGACCCTGAAATATTTCTAGATTCCCAGAGCTTTCAGAAAATTAAATGAATTTTAGTGCAGGTGCTTATAATTCATAGGTTGAACATAAGACATACCTTTTTTGAGTTTTAACAGGAAAAACCTGATACTCCACCATGAGTTTTGACAGTTTACTCAATCTTGACTTAGGGTTTCACTCTTCCCTCCATCAGACAAGGAGGCAGAAGGATCGGGCCACCACAGCACCGAGCCCCTCTGTGACAAGCAGAGTGGCCCCACTCTGGAATATGGTGCCAGTCCTTCCCAGACACGTCTGTCCTCCAACACTTGGCCTCCCTTAGACCGCAAGGGCAGGTCACGAGAACCTAGCTGCTCACCGGTGTTTAGGCCTTCTTAAGACTAATCTATTCTGGATTTCATCAGTGTAGCCCAGACCAAGAGAGGAAAAAGGCCAGGAGCACAGTGATTCTCATCGTGGTGGATGGACTGGGAGCAGAGAGCCCTGGGCTCTGCCCCATGTAGCTAGAGACAGGTGGCCTCCCGTTTCTGGTCTGACCAGCAGTCTCTGAGGTCTCCTTCTGCTCAGAAACCCTCTGATCTCTGCCTCTATCAGAAACCGCTTGAACTGCACCCAGTGCCTTCAGCACCCCTGGCTAATGAAAGACACCAAGAACATGGAGGCCAAGAAACTCTCCAAGGACCGGATGAAGAAGTACATGGCGAGGAGGAAATGGCAGGTAACGAGGGGTCACTTTGGACTGGGATGTTGTCCCTCACTGTTGCTTTATTCACGCCACCCTCATTCCCAACTTGCCCTCCAAAATGTGTACGTTTATTTCTGAAATAGTCTGGGACTGAGACTGACATTTCATGTCTTCATGGGTAAGGGACGAGCAATGTCACCTTTAGGACTATTTGCAGCCCTGGGGAGAGTGATCTTATTATAGGCAGTGTGATGGTCTCACATTTCTTTACAGTGAAGGAAGTGGGTACAAAGACAGGCTTGGGAGAGACATAGTGGGGAGCTGGGCATCACTGGCTACGAATCCTTGGGCAAGCTCCTTAACCTGGCTGTGCCTTCATTTTCTCCTCTATAAAATGGGGATAATAGTGGTACCAAATCACAGCATTGTTGAGGGTTATATGAGATGGTCTTCACTGAGCCTTCAGCACACTGCCTGGCACATCATAAGTGTTCACAAATGAGATCAGTAGCCAATATATACAGAGGGCTGGCCGTGTGTCAGGGAACATTCAAAGCCCTTTCTGTCCGCTCTTTTGTGTGTGTGTGTGTGTGTGTTTGCTTTCACAGAGTTTTGTTATTTACAGATATGTATAATCCCAGATTAGTCATACGTGTATCCCATCCCACCCCCATCCCACCGCTCCAGGCCATCACATAGCCCCCATGTAAGATCTCTTAACCCACAGCGCATTGACAATAGTTATCTCTTTTACATATGATTGTGTGCTATTTCTTAATCCTAGGGGGCAGGTACAATTGTAATCCCAGATTCTCAGACAAACAAGGCAGAGGAAAGTTAGGAAAGCCATCCAGGGTCACAGCTAGTTAAGTGTGGAAACGCCAGGACTCAAACCCAGAGACTGGCTCCAGTTACACCATCTTCATGACACGCAGTTTTAGGACACCAGTTGCCCCTGATTGTTAGTACATGGAGAAAATTGTCTTCCAAATCCATAGAGAGCCTATCATCTCCATTTTATTTTTATTATCACTACTCGTTGTATAGAATTCCTGGGCTACTGGAGGCTACGTGGTTTCTATACTCAGGGAGTATATAGTGAAACAGGGACCTGAAAAGCAAATAGACATAAAAGGGCATAACACACAGCAAGAATTATAAACGACCACTATAGTTCTGTATACCCATATATGTGAGTGTGGATAGAGAACGGAGCCAATCACACCCGAGCTGGATGCAGTTGTGAGGAGAGGCTGCCAAGGGAAGGAGTCTGAAGTTGGCCATGAAACATGGATAGAACACAGAGAGGAGTGGTTAAGAGCACAGACAGAGGAAACGCCTCAGAGCTGGGGACCGGACCTTACCCTGGTCGTGCCGGCCTGACAGGAGCAGTCTTTGAGCCGGGCGTGCAGGGGACCAGGGCATTAGACCTTGCCTTTGTGGCAGCAAAAAAGAAATCACTGTTTTAGGGGCACCTGGGACACTGGTGATTAGCCACACAGAATGACCAAACCACATTTTGTTGAAAAATCCAAGTTCACACAAAGGCCGAAAGAAGCAGAGGAGAGTGAGGTATTCGGGTGTGAGGGGCTGAGGGCCTCCACCACCTGCACATCCCAGCGGACCCTCTGCAGTGGGTGTCAGTCCTTGGTTACCCCACCTGAAGTTGGGTGGTCGCCTCCGTTCCCTCAAGCACCTGGGAAGTGGGAGTGACCTGTGCTGCTTACCTACCCCTCAGTACTAGTGGGTCCAGTGATGTCAGAGCAGCAGATGTTCTTTCAAAGCAACAAAAAGGGGGCCACAGAGTCAAAGACTGGTTTTATGAATGATCCTGTGGCCAGTGGATCTCCAAGAAATGGCAGTATTTCTGGAGCGCATGGGGTGACTGGTGTAGGGTAGGACCATTCTCAGAGCAGGGCATCTCACTGGGTTTTGCTTGGATGAGGCTGTGGTATAAAGGGCAGCTGTATCACTTCAAACTTCTGAGAGCATCCACACATCTGCGGGTGGACCAAAGCCAGGAAGAGGCTAACCCCCAGGGCGAGGCACAGAAATGAAATGAGGAGATGGGAGAGGAAATAAATGGAATTTTCCAGTCAGATGGGTCAGAAAGCCATCGTTTTGGTGATATTTTAATAGCTTGCATTTTTTTCTTGTTGTTTACAGTGTTACTGGCCATGAAGTTCTTTTTTTTTTTTGAAAATGAGAAGAAAAAAAAAGGAAGAATTGGGAGAAGGAACTTCTCTTTAACATAGGTAGCAGCATTTGGAAATGGCTTTCCCACAGAAACAGTGGTCAGGTGTCACAAAATTAGATAGGAAAGTAGTCTACCAAATCCCATTTAGCACATAATGTCCCCAAAGCATAATGCCGTTGGTAATAGTTCAGGTGCCTCTGACCATCTTGTGTTACATTTCTTAGGAAAATGTTTTCCACATTTTCAACTCTGGATACCAGGACTTCGGCACCCCTGGAATAGAGGTGCCCTCTAGGAGCAGCTGAGGTTCCATACGCTAGGCAGAAGAAAGAGTGGAATAGACAGGGTGTGCTGAGGTGGAGGGCGGGGACAGTGCAGACACAGGTGGCCCAGACTCTCTACAGCTGTCTACAGCTATCAGTCTGGTGTGGTTTTCATAAAAGGGGAAGATAGGTAGGTAGCATGGGAACAAACTCTAACATGCAAGGCAACAGATAGATGACTAGTCACATTATTGATCTTAGAATGAATTATTCTGAAAGAGAGTAGGGTTTTTTTGTATGAAAAGAATGTAGAAAACACATGGTGATGAGTCGTAGCTTGAAGGATGGATAAGTTGAACAGGACAACAGGGCTTCTGCATTGCAAAATGGAAGCAAAGGACTAGGAACTGGAGGCTTGTGGGCAGCTGTCTTTGCTCTCTGAAAGCCACCGGGACTTCAGCAGTATGGACCCAAGGCTCTGGGGAAGAAGGCTTTAGACACAGTAGAGCATGCAGTACTCTTGGCCCTTGTTGTGTAGTCACTAAGTTGTGCCTGGCCCTTTGCAACCTTGTAGCCCAGCTGGTAAAGAATCCGTAGTCACTGGAAGGTTCAGTGGCCTGGGGCCCCTTTAGCCAGAGCATCCACACATCTGCGGGTGGATCAAAGCCAGGAAGAGGCTAACCCCCAGGGCGAGGCACAGAAATGAAATGAGGAGATGGGAGAGGAAATAAATGGAATTTTCCAGTCAGATGGGTCAGAAAGCCATCGTTTTGGTGATATTTTAATAGCTTGCATTTTTTTCTTGTTGTTTACAGTGTTACTGGCCATGAAGTTCTTTTTTTTTTTTGAAAATGAGAAGAAAAAAAAAGGAAGAATTGGGAGAAGGAACTTCTCTTTAACATAGGTAGCAGCATTTGGAAATGGCTTTCCCACAGAAACAGTGGTCAGGTGTCACAAAATTAGATAGGAAAGTAGTCTACCAAATCCCATTTAGCACATAATGTCCCCAAAGCATAATGCCGTTGGTAATAGTTCAGGTGCCTCTGACCATCTTGTGTTACATTTCTTAGGAAAATGTTTTCCACATTTTCAACTCTGGATACCAGGACTTCGGCACCCCTGGAATAGAGGTGCCCTCTAGGAGCAGCTGAGGTTCCATACGCTAGGCAGAAGAAAGAGTGGAATAGACAGGGTGTGCTGAGGTGGAGGGCGGGGACAGTGCAGACACAGGTGGCCCAGACTCTCTACAGCTGTCTACAGCTATCAGTCTGGTGTGGTTTTCATAAAAGGGGAAGATAGGTAGGTAGCATGGGAACAAACTCTAACATGCAAGGCAACAGATAGATGACTAGTCACATTATTGATCTTAGAATGAATTATTCTGAAAGAGAGTAGGGTTTTTTTGTATGAAAAGAATGTAGAAAACACATGGTGATGAGTCGTAGCTTGAAGGATGGATAAGTTGAACAGGACAACAGGGCTTCTGCATTGCAAAATGGAAGCAAAGGACTAGGAACTGGAGGCTTGTGGGCAGCTGTCTTTGCTCTCTGAAAGCCACCGGGACTTCAGCAGTATGGACCCAAGGCTCTGGGGAAGAAGGCTTTAGACACAGTAGAGCATGCAGTACTCTTGGCCCTTGTTGTGTAGTCACTAAGTTGTGCCTGGCCCTTTTGCAACCTTGTAGCCCAGCTGGTAAAGAATCCGCCTGCAGTGCAGGAGACCTGGAAGACCTGGGTTCAGTCCCTAGGAAGAACCCCTGGAGAAGGAAAAGGCAACCCACTCCAATAGTCGTTTTTGAAGAATTCCATGGCTCATCCATGGGTCACAAAGAGTCCGACACAACTGAGAGGCTTTCACTTTCACATTTTCAACCCCATGGACTGTAGCCCAGCAGAATCCTCTGTCCATGGAATTTCCCAGGCAAGAATACTGGAGTGGATTGCCATTTCCTTCTCCAGGGGATCCTCCTGACCCAGAGATCGAACTTGCATTTCTTGCATTGCAGGATTCTTTCCTGCTGAGCCACCAGGTAATATGGCACTCTTGGCAATTACATTTAGATAATATACATTCTCAGGGGAAATTGTAGTCTTGGGGCTGTTGGTGTATAGGTAGGGGCCATGAGAGCCGCCTAGCTCTAGGGTAAATCCGCTTGTCCAGGTTTTCTCAGCTCTATCCCCGAAAACCGTCATTTGTGGGCATTCCTGGGAAATCAGACTGGTTAGTCACCCTCACTGGCTTGCCCATGGAAGGGAGTCTATGCTTCGTTAGGGAAACCGTTAACAGACCCTGCCTGCTGAAAACTCAGGAACCCAGCCTAGGCAATTGGTCTCCCATAAGAAAAAGGGCTTCCTCAGGACGAGGATGGAACTTATCAAGAATTGAAACTTTCTATGTTGATGTTTTAAACGTTTCCAAAAGCCTTGGTTAGTAAAGCAGCATCCAAGTTTCAGCTCAAAGGCATGAAACTGGAAGGCTAGAAACAGAAGTATATAGCTCTTTTCCAGTTCTGACAAATAACTCGCTGATCAACTTCTTTTCTCCATGAATCTGCTTCCAAAGAAAGATCAACTTCTTTTCTCCATGGATCAGCTTCTGATGTGTAGGTTATGTTTAAGATTTTCCTTACTGAGCACTTACACTTCTCCCTGTTTTAGAAATTATATGATCTATTGCTCCATCTGATGGGAAATTTCCCCCAGTGTGTGGTCTATGTGTTTATTTGCTTCCTCCTCTGAAATGTTGTAATGGTTTGATTTGCTTTGTTCTCATAGCTTCCTACGAGTCCTCTTGTTCATAGAAAAGGGAAGATTTCATTATTCCACACCATACAAGTGAACATTCCTGCCTCCAGGAGTCTGGGATTAGGGAGCCCATGGGCTCAAGGGGAACATTCCCTATTACTGTTTGTATGTCTGAATCATGGTTTTTCTGTAGAAGACTAGGTCAGCAGGGAGATTTGAATCTTCTGGTCCAACCATGAGGCCCAGAGAAGGAAACTGACTTACACAAGATCACAGAGTAATCAGTGGTTAGGGAACTAACCTGTCCCTTGTTAGGAATGAACTGTCTGAGGTTAGAGACTCCAGCCCAGGACAAACCAGTCTGTTAGATGAAGGGAATGGACAGCTGAGAAGGGCTGGCTAGGAAGACGTCTGGTCCAATGTGGACTCAGTAGGGAGGGCTGCCATGACTGGTACCACCTCTTAAAGCTCCCCTGGGAGGAACTGGGTCTCCCCTGGGTGGAGCTGGGTCTCCCAGCTAGCAGAACAAACAGATCAACGACGTCACCAGTAACCACTTCTCCCGGAAGAGCGTGCAAGTTGCCAGGTGGTCTCAGTCCTCCGAGGCACTCTCTGCAGGGCCCCAGTGCTTCTGCACACGCTGGGTCGTCATCCCTCACCTTCTTCTCCCCTCATCACCTCCACCTGAGGCCTCCTGGGTTCTTTTCAGAGTGACCTAGCTTCACGGGAAATCTATGCTTCGTTAGGAAACAAGACCCTGCCTGCTGAAAACTCAGGAACCCAGCCTAGGCAATTGGTCTCCCATAAGAAAAAGGGCTTCCTCAGGACGAGGATGGAACTTATCAAGAATTGAAACTTTCTATGTTGATGTTTTAAACGTTTCCAAAAGCCTTGGTTAGTAAAGCAGCATCCAAGTTTCAGCTCAAAGGCATGAAACTGGAAGGCTAGAAACAGAAGTATATAGCTCTTTTCCAGTTCTGACAAATAACTCGCTGATCAACTTCTTTTCTCCATGAATCTGCTTCCAAAGAAAGATCAACTTCTTTTCTCCATGGATCAGCTTCTGATGTGTAGGTTATGTTTAAGATTTTCCTTACTGAGCACTTACACTTCTCCCTGTTTTAGAAATTATATGATCTATTGCTCCATCTGATGGGAAATTTCCCCCAGTGTGTGGTCTATGTGTTTATTTGCTTCCTCCTCTGAAATGTTGTAATGGTTTGATTTGCTTTGTTCTCATAGCTTCCTACGAGTCCTCTTGTTCATAGAAAAGGGAAGATTTCATTATTCCACACCATACAAGTGAACATTCCTGCCTCCAGGAGTCTGGGATTAGGGAGCCCATGGGCTCAAGGGGAACATTCCCTATTACTGTTTGTATGTCTGAATCATGGTTTTTCTGTAGAAGACTAGGTCAGCAGGGAGATTTGAATCTTCTGGTCCAACCATGAGGCCCAGAGAAGGAAACTGACTTACACAAGATCACAGAGTAATCAGTGGTTAGGGAACTAACCTGTCCCTTGTTAGGAATGAACTGTCTGAGGTTAGAGACTCCAGCCCAGGACAAACCAGTCTGTTAGATGAAGGGAATGGACAGCTGAGAAGGGCTGGCTAGGAAGACGTCTGGTCCAATGTGGACTCAGTAGGGAGGGCTGCCATGACTGGTACCACCTCTTAAAGCTCCCCTGGGAGGAACTGGGTCTCCCCTGGGTGGAGCTGGGTCTCCCAGCTAGCAGAACAAACAGATCAACGACGTCACCAGTAACCACTTCTCCCGGAAGAGCGTGCAAGTTGCCAGGTGGTCTCAGTCCTCCGAGGCACTCTCTGCAGGGCCCCAGTGCTTCTGCACACGCTGGGTCGTCATCCCTCACCTTCTTCTCCCCTCATCACCTCCACCTGAGGCCTCCTGGGTTCTTTTCAGAGTGACCTAGCTTCACTGTGGCCCGGGGCCATAGCCACACCCCACAGCGTGTCTGTGAGAGGGTGATGACCGGAGGACAGGACGAGACGCAATGCCTGTCCAGAGCGCACCAAAGTAGTCTATGGCCAGGATAGGCTGTGGCATAGCAGGAAAGTGATTGTGGTCACAGAAGTAGGTCTCTCCTCAAACCACACACACACACACACTTTCTGTGTGGTTCCCTAGCACCCTGAAATGCTTTATTTTTGAAACAATATTTTAACTGAAGTATCCTGGCCTGCCTGAAATGCCCGAGTGTGGGAAGTTAATTCAGGAGGAAATGGCTTGGCCAGCACAGTTGGAGGTCACGGGGGTGAGTGTCGCCTTTGTACAGGCCGTTTCCTTCCTCTCTGGCCATCTGTCCATGGTGACATCTGCTCCCTGATGCCCAGCATCTGGACGCCTCAGAAGAGGCTTAGGGTGCAGGGCTGGAAACACGGGGTTTTGCTTTAGATTCTTAGCTTAATCCTTCCACTGACCTCAGAAAGGGGTGGGAATCTTTACTAAGGTGAGAAAACACAGACAAAATCGTGTATGACTGGGTATTGCTTGACCTAAATCTTGTGCTCGGTAGAATGTTCACAGTACAAAGAAAATGTTCAAGTCCTGGCATCTTTTTCAGTAGAAATTCTGTCCTCTCCCAAAGCGCCTCGACTCAGAACAGCCAAGTGCTGTTCTTTCCGTGTCTTCGGGTGCTGCCTTTTGCTGCCTGGGTGCACCTCAGGAAGGAGCACCCTTCAGAACACCCCTGCAGACTTGTGCTGAGGCCAGCAGGGCGTTTCTCAGAATCTCTTAAGTATCTGAATCCTAAACAACAAAAACGAGACCTTGGAGATCATCTTGTCCAGCTCCTCTTTATACAGAGAAGGAAGCTGAAGCCCAGAGAGGTTAAGCGACTTGTCTATGGTCAATAGGCCTTTTTTTTTCCCCCAACAGGACCTGTGGGATCCGTAGTAACTGTTCTCTTGGCCAATTAAAATCCTATCACTCGCATTGTTTTATGAGAAACAGCCCCACTGGGCCCTGTCCAATAAGTCTTTGGAGCTGTCTCAGCCCGCAGTTGCTTTATATAAACTATCCGGGGCCATAGCCACACCCACAGCGTGTCTGTGAGAGGGTGATGACCGGAGGACAGGACGAGACGCAATGCCTGTCCAGAGCGCACCAAAGTAGTCTATGGCCAGGATAGGCTGTGGCATAGCAGGAAAGTGATTGTGGTCACAGAAGTAGGTCTCTCCTCAAACCACACACACACACACACTTTCTGTGTGGTTCCCTAGCACCCTGAAATGCTTTATTTTTGAAACAATATTTTAACTGAAGTATCCTGGCCTGCCTGAAATGCCCGAGTGTGGGAAGTTAATTCAGGAGGAAATGGCTTGGCCAGCACAGTTGGAGGTCACGGGGGTGAGTGTCGCCTTTGTACAGGCCGTTTCCTTCCTCTCTGGCCATCTGTCCATGGTGACATCTGCTCCCTGATGCCCAGCATCTGGACGCCTCAGAAGAGGCTTAGGGTGCAGGGCTGGAAACACGGGTTGTGCTTTAGATTCTTAGCTTAATCCTTCCACTGACCTCAGAAAGGGGTGGGAATCTTTACTAAGGTGAGAAAACACAGACAAAATCGTGTATGACTGGGTATTGCTTGACCTAAATCTTGTGCTCGGTAGAATGTTCACAGTACAAAGAAAATGTTCAAGTCCTGGCATCTTTTTCAGTAGAAATTCTGTCCTCTCCCAAAGCGCCTCGACTCAGAACAGCCAAGTGCTGTTCTTTCCGTGTCTTCGGGTGCTGCCTTTTGCTGCCTGGGTGCACCTCAGGAAGGAGCACCCTTCAGAACACCCCTGCAGACTTGTGCTGAGGCCAGCAGGGCGTTTCTCAGAATCTCTTAAGTATCTGAATCCTAAACAACAAAAACGAGACCTTGGAGATCATCTTGTCCAGCTCCCTCTTTATACAGAGAAGGAAGCTGAAGCCCAGAGAGGTTAAGCGACTTGTCTATGGTCAATAGGCCTTTTTTTTTCCCCCAACAGGACCTGTGGGATCCGTAGTAACTGTTCTCTTGGCCAATTAAAATCCTATCACTCGCATTGTTTTATGAGAAACAGCCCCACTGGGCCCTGTCCGCAATAAGTCTTTGGAGCTGTCTCAGCCCGCAGTTGCTTTATATAAACTATCCCTTTTATGGGAGTTGAAGCACAGTATGAAAAGGGTTTTTGTCTCATGTTGACCTTGTTTAGTCACATTAACGCACACATCGGTTCCAGGCCCCATTCCATTCTCCGAACATCTTCTGACACGCTGATAGTGCTGAGCAGAGCAAGGTTGGGCTCACTCCTCTCACGGAGCTCGGCACTCCGGAGGCCCTCGTCTCAGGCACAGCTGCTTCTCCCGGGCAAGGCTCTTACCCCTGCGCTGCCCCACGGGAACCAGAGACATCGCCGGAGCCCAACGCCAGTGTCTATTTTCCAGAAAACAGGCAATGCTGTGAGAGCCATTGGAAGACTGTCCTCTATGGCAATGATCTCAGGGCTCAGTGGCAGGAAATCCTCAACAGGGTCACCGACCAGCCCGCTCAACGCAGAAAAACTAGAGTCTGAAGGTAAGGAGCCCCTAGGAGATTTTTCTTCAGCCAGATAGTGAGAAAGGAAGGGTGGCTGGGGATGGAGGACATATAGAGGGTTTTTTGTTGTTGTTTCTTTGTTTTTTAAGGTGGGGGATTGATTTTGTTTTTCTTTAATACAACCTTCAAGGAAAACTTCAAAACTACTTTTACCCAGACAATAACTACTAAATCTAGTAGTTACTCTTTTAACTGTTCTGCCTTAGGTTTAACTGTTTTCAGAAGAAAAGTTATTGTTTGTCTAATACAACTAGATGGTCTTTTCCCTATGCTTTACATAGGAATTAGCAAAGGCTGTATTAGAAATTTCCTTTTCTCATTACTAAAGTAATGCTTGGATGACCGGCACACATAAATGAATCACATAGAGTGGTGCACTGTTTTAAAACTATGCTTCCTTTTTTTTTTTAATTTGTCTTCGAGTTTTTCTTTTAACAAATGTTGACTCGTATAGTCCATTGTTTTCGGTATTTTTCGTGATGCTGAAACGTGTCTGAACTTTTGTAGACAGTGACTGGCAGGGGCCCTCCTAAAGACCAACAGTGAGCTGCTCGCCCCCTGTCCTAGAGCTGCTGCCCCACCCATCTCCGTGAAGGCCTCAACCTCTTCCTGCCCTGAGGCGTGTACGGTCTGGCCCCTATCATCTTGAGCTGCCTCATTTGGCCTGAGACAGCACCTCCCCCGGCCTGATGCCTTTGGTATCCAGAGGTAGACGTTGAATCTAGATCCCTTTATGCACCAGGGATAATGGGTAAAACTGCTTATTGAGCTGCTCTGAGGCACCCGGGACGGAGCCTGCTCCACATGGGCCTGGTCCGTCCCGCTCCACCCTGCTGCTCCCCAGATAACCCAGAATTAGCCTGAAGGGGCAGGAAAGGATCAGGAGCCCCTCCAAGTTACGGCTTTTCCCTGGACCAATCCCAGAGCCTGGTCCAGAGTCACACACGTGAAAGCAGAGTCCGTGCAGAGGAGAGCCACTCCACAGCAGGCAGTCGGCAAGTCCGCATCGCTCCTGGGACCTGGCTCTTCTCTTCCAAGAAGCAGACGAAGGGTCTGCTGCTCCCGCCAGAGGAGGGCAGAGAGGGTCCAGAGATGAGGTGGGCTGGTGTGCACCTGTCCTTCTTAGATACCCTCCACTAAATCCTGAAAGGACATGAAATGCAGCCAAAAGTTCTTTTTAAAGGTTATTTCCTTTTTCAATGTGTCAGCATAAGGGAGCAGGGGAAGTCCAAACATTTCCCCAGTTTGGTCACAGTTCTCTCTTCTGCTGAAACCATTTGGCAACGGGCTAGCCTGTCCCCAGGAGAAAGGTGTGCTTATGAGTCTTTCCTCTAAGCTTCATTGTTTTCTAAATCATAACAACTAAAAAAAAAAAAAGGTCTTTTAAACCAGGGAAGAGGAGAGAAGAAGGAATAAAAACTGACCACACCCTCTTCCCTGTCTTCCAGAAGATGTCTCCCAGGCCTTCCTGGAGGCGGTCGCTGAGGAGAAGCCTCATGTGAAACCCTACTTTTCTAAGACCATTCGTGATTTAGAAGTCGTGGAGGGAAGTGCTGCTAGATTTGACTGCAAGATTGAAGGTAAGTCTGTAGCTGTCCTTCCCTCTACAGGGGGTGGCTGGCTGTGTGTTGTTGGCAGTTCTGAAACGGCCAGGCTGTGGGGGAAATGGGTCACGTTGTCTGCCTTATGACAGTGACTGGCAGGGGCCCTCCTAAAGACCAACAGTGAGCTGCCCCCTGCCCATTCCCACCCATCTCCGTGAAGCCCTTTTGCCCTGAGGCGGTCTGGCCCCTATCATCTTGAGCTGCCTCATTTGGCCTGAGACAGCACCTCCCGGCCTGATGCCTTTGGTATCCAGAGGTAGACGTTGAATCTAGATCCCTTTATGCACCAGGGATAATGGGTAAAACTGCTTATTGAGCTGCTCTGAGGCACCCGGGACGGAGCCTGCTCCACATGGGCCTGGTCCGTCCCGCTCCACCCTGCTGCTCCCCAGATAACCCAGAATTAGCCTGAAGGGGCAGGAAAGGATCAGGAGCCCCTCCAAGTTACGGCTTTTCCCTGGACCAATCCCAGAGCCTGGTCCAGAGTCACACACGTGAAAGCAGAGTCCGTGCAGAGGAGAGCCACTCCACAGCAGGCAGTCGGCAAGTCCGCATCGCTCCTGGGACCTGGCTCTTCTCTTCCAAGAAGCGGGACGAAGGGTCTGCTGCTCCCGCCAGAGGAGGGCAGAGAGGGTCCAGAGATGAGGTGGGCTGGTGTGCACCTGTCCTTCTTAGATACCCTCCACTAAATCCTGAAAGGACATGAAATGCAGCCAAAAGTTCTTTTTAAAGGTTATTTCCTTTTTCAATGTGTCAGCATAAGGGAGCAGGGGAAGTCCAAACATTTCCCCAGTTTGGTCACAGTTCTCTCTTCTGCTGAAACCATTTGGCAACGGGCTAGCCTGTCCCCAGGAGAAAGGTGTGCTTATGAGTCTTTCCTCTAAGCTTCATTGTTTTCTAAATCATAACAACTAAAAAAAAAAAAAGGTCTTTTAAACCAGGGAAGAGGAGAGAAGAAGGAATAAAAACTGACCACACCCTCTTCCCTGTCTTCCAGAAGATGTCTCCCAGGCCTTCCTGGAGGCGGTCGCTGAGGAGAAGCCTCATGTGAAACCCTACTTTTCTAAGACCATTCGTGATTTAGAAGTCGTGGAGGGAAGTGCTGCTAGATTTGACTGCAAGATTGAAGGTAAGTCTGTAGCTGTCCTTCCCTCTACAGGGGGTGGCTGGCTGTGTGTTGTTGGCAGTTCTGAAACGGCCAGGCTGTGGGGGAAATGGGTCAGGAGGAGCTGGCCTGCTGCCCTCCTCCACCCACTGAAGAGCAGTGCTGCTTAGTGACTCTGATATTTCACCTACTTACATCAGCCACTGGACTCAAGTTGAAAGTGATTTACCATGGACCTGTTTGGCTCTGGAACGTGCTTAATGAAATGAGCGTCGCAAGCGTCCAGGAAGCATGTGAGGTGCCCACAAATGGCTCTCACAGGAAGGCTGGTACAGAGCCCAGGGTGCGGAGAAGACAGCTCTGCTGTCCACCTGTGGGCTGTGTGACCTGGGGTAGTGTTTTAGCTCTGCTAAGCCCTAGGCCCTCTTCTCTAAGACAGTGTCTAATGCCCTGAGTGGCTCCGGGGATGCTGTGAGATGATATATGTAGAAAGAGGAAACCTTTCGAGTCTTTTAAAGATGTCATGGATGGGCTTCCCTGGTGGTCCAGTGGGTAAGGACACCACCTTGCAGTACAGGGGGCGCCAGTTTGATCCCTGGCCTGGGAAGATCTTATGTGCCGCGGAGCGGCTGGACCGATGTGTCCAACTACCGAGCAGGAGCTCTAGAGTGCGTGCACCCAGAGCCGGTGTTCTGCAACAAGAGAGGCCACTGTGATGGGAGGCCCACATAAGCCAAAGAACAAAGAAAAATAAATAAAAATGAAAGAGCAATAGAAGTGGCCAGAAAAAAAAAATTACATATAAAAAAAAGATGTCAGGCTTCCCTGGTTGTCCAGTGGGTAAGGACACCACCTTGCAGTGCAAGGGGCGCCAGTTCGATCCCTGGCCTGGGAAGATCCCACATGCTGTGGAGCGGCTGGACTGATGCGTCCAATTACCGAGCCAGAGCTCTGGAGCGCATGCACCCAGAGCTGGTGCTCTGCTGCGAGGGAGGCCACTGCAATGGGAGGCCCACATGGGCCAAAGAACAAAGATGGATGAAAATAGATAAATGAAAAGACCAACAGAAGTGGCCCGCCCACCCCCCTTCCTCCCTAACCTGCCCATCCCCCCCAAAAAAGATGTCACAGAGTCAGGAGGAAAGTTGTGGGACTGGTAAGTGCAGACAGAGCCTGCAGTGTGACTTCAGACCAAGGGAAGTTGGGATGCAGGCCCTTGGCCTGTCTTCCCCATTCTGCCAACCAGAAGGGACATGGTCACTGTGAGTTGTGGCACTTGAAGGACCCTCAGAGATCTTAGCCTCCCACCTGAGAAGTCAGCAGTGCTGGTGACACATAGCATTTCAGCTTCCACAGCCTGCAACATTCTAGAAAGGTAAGTGACAAGATAAGACAGGCCTCTCTGCTTCAGGTCCGGGAGTGTCGTGTGCCAGAGTTGGAGGTCTATTTCTGTCGGTCTAACGTCCCCAAGGCAGCAGAGCACAAGACAGCAGCCAGAACAAATCCTGCCTCCCACCTTGTAAGATTCTCTAGTAATCTGACTAGCCAACACCTGGGTAAAGTAGGTAGGAATTGCAAAGGTAGGAATGAAGAGAACGTTTTTCTCCTGCGTCATTATATAATACAATTGCTTTATAAATGCCTGGCCTCCGATAATCTTTCTTGTGTTTCATTCAGTTGTTTCAAAAAGTGGACATGGTGCCTTTACTAGTGTGGAAGTCCTCAGACAGGAGTTCTGCTGGGAACTCCGGAGCCCCTGCTCGTAGCTCTCACCATCACCATTGTCTTTGAGTCTGAAGTTCTTTACTTTTTCCTTTATTATTTATAAAATATTAGTATAATGATTATCTTTTTGGCTTTTTTCTTTGGAATTATTTTCTTGGTACTGGCATTACTTTGGAGTGGAGTGCTGAGGAGAAATTAAAGCATATGCACGCTGTTTGATGATGACAAAATTCTACTTGGAAAGAATGTTAGAATTCTTATTATGTGTAATTTTTACTCTACTTGGGGATACAATTTTATCCCGTAAAACTACATCTCCAAAATTTGAAAACAAGCCAGTTAGAATCATTATGTGTTTCTAAAGGCATAAAACATACATTTTTATTGCTGAACTTTGCAGCAACATGACTAGTGCATAAAATGAAGCTTATCAGTGTATTCAGTTTCCAGTTATCTACAGGCAGATTGTCTGTCTTTGATCAGACTAAGACAAATATTGCTTTCTTTTTCTTCTCAGTATTATCCATTCCTCTAATTTATGTCTTACAGGTCTGTTGAATTATAATTTATATGCCATGAAACTTGCATATTTTAAGTACACAATTCAGTTGTTTTTAGAAATTTACACAATGGTACAGTCATTGCCATAATCCAATTTTAAAACATTTTCATCATACTCAAAAGATCTCTTGTGCCCATTTTTACTGACTTATTTTTTTATTGAAAGTTACTTAAGTTCAACTTGTTTTTTGGCTACACTGGGTCTTCATTGCTTTTTTTTTGCACAGGCTTTCTCTAGTTGCAGTGAGTGGGGCCTACTCTTCGTGATGGTGTGCGGGCTTCTTATTTCAGTGGCTTCTTTAGTTGTGGACCACGGGCTCTAGCCGCTTAGGCCTTTGTAGTTTCAGCTCACAGTGGTTGCTGCCCACAGGCTTGGTTGCTCCATGGCATGTGGAATCTACCTGGACCAGGGATCAAACCTGTTTCCCCTGCATTGGCAGGCGGATTTTTATCTACTGTAACTCCAGGGAAGTCCTTAAGTTTAACTTGTATATAAGATAAAAAATTTTCTTTTAAGCCAAGAAGATAATTGGTCCTAGGAATGTGGTTGGAGTTGGGGCAGTGCTCCAGAGTATAATCTATATCTGTATTAAGGTGGGAGTTGGTACAGGAGCTACGTGAATGTACAATGGGATGCCTGCACAGCACCTTATGTGGCATTGCAGATATTAGTATTTACAATACATGTCTAAATACAAATGTAAATCAAAATAGATGCTAAAAGCAAACATATTTTCCCCCTCTACTCTCTTAATCAATAGAGGAGTTCAAGCGTTTGTGGGGAAAAACTGTAAGTAAGAGTTTCTGCAACTTGTGTTCCCTCCCTGTGATGCAGGATACCCAGACCCTGAGGTCGTCTGGTTCAAAGATGACCAGTCAATCAGGGAGTCCCGCCACTTCCAGATAGACTACGACGAGGATGGGAACTGCTCTTTAATCATTAGTGACGTGTGCGGCGATGACGATGCCAAGTACACCTGCAAGGCCGTCAACAGTCTTGGAGAAGCCACCTGCACGGCAGAGCTCATTGTGGAAACCATGGAGGAAGGAGAGGGAGAAGGGGGAGAAGAGGAGGAGGAAGAGTGAAACAAAGTCAGAGAGAAGCAGTTTCTAAGTCCGGTTACAAAGACTATTTCTCCAAAGTTTAAAAAAAAAAAAAAAAAAACGCAAGATAGTAAAAGCACCCAGTGTGATAGATTACTTACTTAGGTCATTTGGGGGTTGATTCTTCAGCAACAGTGGTTGATACTCAGCAGCGTTACTGAAGGGCATTACTTTCAATTACGTGGCACTCGATTTCATTTGGGGAAGTCATCAATAACTTATCTGCTTACTGACTGGTTGATTTTAGAGAAAAAGTAACCCAAAGGCAACTTCATCTGGACAAAGTCATAAATTCCCCAACTGACAGCACTCATGAAAAAATAAGAAACTGCGGGCACAGTCCTGCCCAGAGAGTCCCTGGAGATGGAGCCTCTCCAGCTCCTCCTCCAGGGAAGTGGGTCTTCTCCAGGCCTGTAGAACTTCATTCTGCAGGCAGTTGAGCCATCTTAACTTATGAGGCACATTATTTCCCGAGTACACCATAGACATTTGAGGTTTTCATTTCCATCCCCTGTTTTACCTGCCAGTTTTCCTGGATCTGGACATGCCATGAGTTTAAGCATTAGAGATATTACACTTCCTAGATTTTGAAGACACGTCTCCTGCTCCTGGCTTCCGTAGAAAAATAAAATCTTCTTTCTTCCAAAATCAGTAGGAAATCTAAGCGTATCCCCTCTGAAGATCTCTAGCAGCTTCAGACATTTTTGTAAGAACCTATGGGGGAAAAAATCCTTGTTAATGTGCTTTTTTTTTTCTTTCCCTGAAACCAGGATTCATATTTGTGCTGTTTTAGAATATCAGCTCTGCATGTGTGGTAAAGATTTTCGTGTCTGAATGTATGAAAGAAAAAAAAAACAGTTTGCTGAAAAGTTAGTCTTAATTATTTATTGGCCACTATGAAACATTTCCACTGAAGAGCTACAGAATTCCATGTACTTTGGAATCCTGTTCAGGATAGTCTGAGTTCAATATCCTTCATTTTCAAACACGTTATAGACAGCTCTACCTACCTTATGGTTCCACAATATTTTTCTTCTTGAATATGCATCAATCATGCCTTGTCCCCAACCTTGAAATAGATTCTTAACCCTGATACATGCACTCAGACTGGCATCTATAGGAATTTTTAACTTTCTTTCACTACATTGGCACTTAAATTTTTCGTTATAAAACTTTTTGAAGGTCATAAACAAAGACCATAAACTGATATGCCTAATACATTTCCTCTGTGTGTGTGTAACATTCCAAATACTTTTTCCTTTCCACTGTTTTTAAGGCGCAGCAGTTTAATATTTCAAGGAACTTTTAAAGAGTTCCTTCAGAACCAATTTTAAATTACTTCAGTGCAATCCTACACAGTATCAACATTAGAATTTTAATGTTACTTAGTCTTACGTTATCTTCCATTCTATTTTTCTCTGCTTCTTGCTGCTAATTTCAGATTGCCAGTATTTTTCTTTTTGCTTTTTAAGCAGTTACAGCATTTTTCATAATAACCACAGTATTGCCACAGTTTATTATAATAAAGCATTTAAAATTTGATTTATTAGAGCCTTCCAAGCTTTTCTTCATCACTTTTAATTGTGTTTAGACAATAATAACCTTTGTGTGCGTGTATGTTGTATACGTGTGCGCATGTGTGGTGTGTATTTTTGTTTACAGGTTTTTTGATGCCTTCTTGAAATTGTGTTACTGTTCTCCCAGTTTATTATGCCATCCGAATGGTAAATGAGAACACTACAACTGTAGTTAGCTCACAGTTTTTAAATAAAGGATACCACAGTGCATGCTGTTTGTTTCGTCTCTGCAGCCTTCTTTTTGTTTCCATACCGCCACCAGTTGTAGACAACCCAAACCAACCTCAGACACGAATAGGCAGTGCCCTACTGCACAGATGGCTTATGTGGTTGTGTTTAAATATCAGCTCTGCATTTTTTCGTGTCTGAATGTATGAAAGAAAAAAAAAACAGTTTGCTGAAAAGTTAGTCTTAATTATTTATTGGCCACTATGAAACATTTCCACTGAAGAGCTACAGAATTCCATGTACTTTGGAATCCTGTTCAGGATAGTCTGAGTTCAATATCCTTCATTTTCAAACACGTTATAGACAGCTCTACCTACCTTATGGTTCCACAATATTTTTCTTCTTGAATATGCATCAATCATGCCTTGTCCCCAACCTTGAAATAGATTCTTAACCCTGATACATGCACTCAGACTGGCATCTATAGGAATTTTTAACTTTCTTTCACTACATTGGCACTTAAATTTTTCGTTATAAAACTTTTTGAAGGTCATAAACAAAGACCATAAACTGATATGCCTAATACATTTCCTCTGTGTGTGTGTAACATTCCAAATACTTTTTTCCTTTCCACTGTTTTTAAGGCGCAGCAGTTTAATATTTCAAGGAACTTTTAAAGAGTTCCTTCAGAACCAATTTTAAATTACTTCAGTGCAATCCTACACAGTATCAACATTAGAATTTTAATGTTACTTAGTCTTACGTTATCTTCCATTCTATTTTTCTCTGCTTCTTGCTGCTAATTTCAGATTGCCAGTATTTTTCTTTTTGCTTTTTAAGCAGTTACAGCATTTTTCATAATAACCACAGTATTGCCACAGTTTATTATAATAAAGCATTTAAAATTTGATTTATTAGAGCCTTCCAAGCTTTTCTTCATCACTTTTAATTGTGTTTAGACAATAATAACCTTTGTGTGCGTGTATGTTGTATACGTGTGCGCATGTGTGGTGTGTATTTTTGTTTACAGGTTTTTTGATGCCTTCTTGAAATTGTGTTACTGTTCTCCCAGTTTATTATGCCATCCGAATGGTAAATGAGAACACTACAACTGTAGTTAGCTCACAGTTTTTAAATAAAGGATACCACAGTGCATGCTGTTTGTTTCGTCTCTGCAGCCTTCTTTTTGTTTCCATACCGCCACCAGTTGTAGACAACCCAAACCAACCTCAGACACGAATAGGCAGTGCCCTACTGCACAGATGGCTTATGTGGTTGTGTTTTACTAAAAGACAGAATGACTTAGGCAGTTCTAGTTTAAACCAGGTAGCCTAGTTTGCACATTTACTTCAAAATTCCTCTTGAGCATCATTTTGGCTCAACGACACTCTAATATCTATAGCCTATCCTCATAATAGATTTTATGAGATTTTATCCTCATAAAATCTGTCTGGCATTTTCCGTACGTCACAAAATCATCCTCATCACTAATACTGTTTGTTGGCACTTGGTCTGCATTTATAACTTTGGTGAATTTGTTATTGGCAGCTGAGTGCCATCTTTCCACGTGATGTTGAAGCATTTGTTCTCAGGAAACCATCACTCCTGTTACGTGGGAAGTCTGTGATCAGAGACCAGATGGTGGGACCCCCATGTCTTAAGAATTCAAAAAATATTTTATATATTCTAGAAAGAATAAAGTATGTGTGAAAGTGTTAGTCGCTCAGTCATGTCCAACTGTACAATCCCATGGTCTGTAGTCAACCAGGTTCCTCTGTCCATGGAATATTCCAGATAAAAGTACTGGAGTGGGTAGCCATTCCCTTCTCCAGGGGATCTTCCCAACCCAGGAATCGAACCTGGGTTTCCTACATTGCAGGTGGGTTCTTTACTGTCTGAGCCACCAGGGAAGCCCAGAAAAAAATTAAGACATACTATTAAATGCTGGACCAGATGATTCTATAATTCCACAGTATAGTCTGGAAAGAATCCATTGTCCAGGTTATATTTAAATTGTTTCATTATGGTAACCACAATCCACAAATGTTCCTAGTGAGGAAATTACTATTTTTAAAGAAAAAAACCTTTTACTCTTTGCTAGTTAAAAAAGAAAAAAATGTACCTTGTATTCTGAAAAATAACAAATAATTTATTTCCATTATATTCTCATCCCAAACATATAAAAATCAACCCATTGATTATTTCTTATGTCACAGAGTTTCATATTAAATGAATTTTTATGTATAACTAAAAGGACATTCTGATCATTGTCAGCTCTACCTTTACTGACATAAAGTCTCATTTTGTTAAAATGTTTGAGTTTTACTTTCCATATTTTATCTGCTTTTAATATATCTGTGCTAATAAGTATCAAGGAGGTGAAGAATAATTGAATTTTAAAGAAACTCAACTCTCTACTTTTTAAGAAAACACAGGTAATACTACTTTCTTTACCCCCTTGGGAGCTCCTTCTCTGTTTTTTGGAAAGGAAGCTAATGTCTGTGACAGTCATTACTGTGGCTCTTTGCCCTGGCCATATGATTAGCCACATTCCTGCCTCCCTGGCCAGGTGTGCCTGTGTGTCTAATCCTCGTCAAGGGTAATCCCCTCTGGTCCAGAGAGCTTAATTTAAGTCCCAGTGCAGGACTCTCCATAATGACTGTAAGATGGTGGCTACTTTATCCACCGGGCCCCAAGCCAATCCCAAATGGGTACGTAACACAAGCAAGAAATAAATCTTCGTCCTTATACGTCACCAAGATTTGAGTGTTCTTTGTGTCTGCAGTATAGCCTAGACCATCCTGTTATAAGGTCATCACCATATTCTAGATCTGTTCTGATGAATATGGTAGCCATGACTCACCAGTAGCTATTTAAATTTAACCAAAATAAATAATTCAAAATTCAGTTCCTCTGTGGTACTAGCCACATTTTTTTTTAATTTGACCTCTTTTATTGGATTTTTATACATTTAATTTCATCCATCTTTGTTCTTTGGCCCATGTGGGCCTCCCACTGCAGCGCTCTCTCCTTGCAGAGCACCTGCTCTGGGTGCATGTGCTCCAGAGTGCTGGCTTGTAATTGGACACATGCAGCCTCCATGGCACATGGGATCTTCCCAGGCCAGGGATCGACCTGGTATCCTTTTAGTGAGGAAATTACTATTTCTAAAGAAAAAACCTTTTACTCTTTGCTAGTTAAAAAGAAAAAATGTACCTTGTATTCTGAAAATAACAAATAATTTATTTCCATTATATTCTCATCCCAAACATATAAAAATCAACCCATTGATTATTTCTTATGTCACAGAGTTTCATATTAAATGAATTTTTATGTATAACTAAAAGGACATTCTGATCATTGTCAGCTCTACCTTTACTGACATAAAGTCTCATTTTGTTAAAATGTTTGAGTTTTACTTTCCATATTTTATCTGCTTTTAATATATCTGTGCTAATAAGTATCAAGGAGGTGAAGAATAATTGAATTTTAAAGAAACTCAACTCTCTACTTTTTAAGAAAACACAGGTAATACTACTTTCTTTACCCCCTTGGGAGCTCCTTCTCTGTTTTTTGGAAAGGAAGCTAATGTCTGTGACAGTCATTACTGTGGCTCTTTGCCCTGGCCATATGATTAGCCACATTCCTGCCTCCCTGGCCAGGTGTGCCTGTGTGTCTAATCCTCGTCAAGGGTAATCCCCTCTGGTCCAGAGAGCTTAATTTAAGTCCCAGTGCAGGACTCTCCATAATGACTGTAAGATGGTGGCTACTTTATCCACCGGGCCCCAAGCCAATCCCAAATGGGTACGTAACACAAGCAAGAAATAAATCTTCGTCCTTATACGTCACCAAGATTTGAGTGTTCTTTGTGTCTGCAGTATAGCCTAGACCATCCTGTTATAAGGTCATCACCATATTCTAGATCTGTTCTGATGAATATGGTAGCCATGACTCACCAGTAGCTATTTAAATTTAACCAAAATAAATAATTCAAAATTCAGTTCCTCTGTGGTACTAGCCACATTTTTTTTTAATTTGACCTCTTTTATTGGATTTTTATACATTTAATTTCATCCATCTTTGTTCTTTGGCCTGTGTGGCCCTCCCACTGCAGCGGCCTCTCTCCTTGCAGAGCACCTGCTCTGGGTGCATGTGCTCCAGAGTGCTGGCTTGTAATTGGACACATCAGTCCAGCCACTCCATGGCACATGGGATCTTCCCAGGCCAGGGATCGACCTGGTGCCCCTTATACTGCAAGGTGGACTCTCTACCCACTGGACCACCAGGGAAGCCCGAACTAGCCACATTTTAAGTGCTCAATAATCCCATGTGACTAGTGACTGGCTACCTTATTGGATGACACAGATTGGAACTTTCTATTAAGTTCCACTAAGCAGCACTATTCCAGATAGACTAGGATAAAAATAGAAACTCCAAATTTTACCTTAACTATGCATATCATTTTTCAAATTATTGTACGATTAAAACTTAAAAGTTTTAATCAATCTAGAGACTGTCATCTATAGTTTCATCAGTTGTATTAGATAACAGACTCAACATTTAAGTTATTATATTTGATGATGTATATTCTTTTTCTTTTTTCACTTTTTAAGAGATTTAAGAAGTACCAGGTCTGTGCTTCTCACCACAAAAATATAAATAGACCTCCAATTCACAAGCTACTATCAAATTCCCTGTGATAAGAAGCAACAAGTTAGGCCAAAAGTCTCTAGTGTTTCTGGAACTTCGAGCTACTTGTGATAGGAGAGCCTCCAATGGGGACACTGAGATAGCAGAGAAAGAGATGGACAGCATCCTTGGGGCAAGATTTCCTTGATAGTGAACCAAAAGGAAGGAGAAGGGGCCCTCCTGACAGCTAGAGTCATTTTAGCCTCAGTGATTTTGATCTTAACTCCCTTCCCATCGGAACCAGAACTTCCCAGGAGATCCATAGCACACAGAGACAACAGTCAATTTCTAACTGCTGGTCATTTGAACCTTTAGTTCACGGGCCTTGCTGATGTTCCAGATTCTTGTACACTGCAAGGAGGGCTTCATGTCAGAGACCACAGCCCCAGTAATGACCATGCAGAAGTACATGATAACTCTTCAAGGCATTATTTGATTCTCTGAGACTAGATTTCTTCCATCTGGAGATGACTAAGAAGATGTTTACAAAGTAACCTAAGTCAATTTCTTCTTATTAGGTTTTTGGGGCAGACATCAGTAGCTTCCAACAGTTAAGAGACAGGCTAAACTATAGGACTTCTTCACAATTTTGCTCCAGATGGTATGTTACAATAAATGATAAACCCTGGTCAAATTGAACAAACATTTATTATCAGGCTATTATATGGCCTATTCTGTAAGCTCCATGAAGTCCCAGATCTGACTCTCTGGAAGGCACCTTACCTGCAGGATACTAGGGTAAGATCGAACCAGCCAGATTAATCAACCAAGTAGAGTCAGTTCCAACTTCTCATTGGAGCTGTGCGGCTTGTGCCTCAGTCTCTTTGTCTATAAAATCAGAGTAATAATAATTCCTCCCTCACAGATTGTTATAAACATTAAAAGAGCTCATGCACAGTAGCTGATCCTTAAGGTAAGCTCTATTCTTCTAGCACTCGGAGACACTATGACGTATCAGAAACATGCTCTACTCTCAAGGAACTGATAATACTTATGTAGAAATAAAACAGAGTGAAAAATTATACACTAATAGAAGCCAGGTCTGTGCTTCTCACCACAAAAATATAAATAGACCTCCAATTCACAAGCTACTATCAAATTCCCTGTGATAAGAAGCAACAAGTTAGGCCAAAAGTCTCTAGTGTTTCTGGAACTTCGAGCTACTTGTGATAGGAGAGCCTCCAATGGGGACACTGAGATAGCAGAGAAAGAGATGGACAGCATCCTTGGGGCAAGATTTCCTTGATAGTGAACCAAAAGGAAGGAGAAGGGGCCCTCCTGACAGCTAGAGTCATTTTAGCCTCAGTGATTTTGATCTTAACTCCCTTCCCATCGGAACCAGAACTTCCCAGGAGATCCATAGCACACAGAGACAACAGTCAATTTCTAACTGCTGGTCATTTGAACCTTTAGTTCACGGGCCTTGCTGATGTTCCAGATTCTTGTACACTGCAAGGAGGGCTTCATGTCAGAGACCACAGCCCCAGTAATGACCATGCAGAAGTACATGATAACTCTTCAAGGCATTATTTGATTCTCTGAGACTAGATTTCTTCCATCTGGAGATGACTAAGAAGATGTTTACAAAGTAACCTAAGTCAATTTCTTCTTATTAGGTTTTTGGGGCAGACATCAGTAGCTTCCAACAGTTAAGAGACAGGCTAAACTATAGGACTTCTTCACAATTTTGCTCCAGATGGTATGTTACAATAAATGATAAACCCTGGTCAAATTGAACAAACATTTATTATCAGGCTATTATATGGCCTATTCTGTAAGCTCCATGAAGTCCCAGATCTGACTCTCTGGAAGGCACCTTACCTGCAGGATACTAGGGTAAGATCGAACCAGCCAGATTAATCAACCAAGTAGAGTCAGTTCCAACTTCTCATTGGAGCTGTGCGGCTTGTGCCTCAGTCTCTTTGTCTATAAAATCAGAGTAATAATAATTCCTCCCTCACAGATTGTTATAAACATTAAAAGAGCTCATGCACAGTAGCTGATCCTTAAGGTAAGCTCTATTCTTCTAGCACTCGGAGACACTATGACGTATCAGAAACATGCTCTACTCTCAAGGAACTGATAATACTTATGTAGAAATAAAACAAGGATGTGAAAAAATTATACACTAATGAAAGATGGAACAAATTATTTCAATTCCACCTCTCCCAAAACAGGAGCCTTGAAACTGAAAGTGCCCATCCGATTGCATGAAACACAGTTGTAATAAGTTTAAGAAATGTTACAACTGCCCTGTTGTTCTCAGGAAATTTTGAACTTCTGGTCTCTAAATACTCTTCACAGTTGAAGGACAAAAGTTCATCTAACCGTAGAAGTCTTATTTTCTGAGGAAATTTCTCAAAGTTTGCTTGAGTTTAACCTTTAACCCCCAAATGTTCTCTAATTTTTTATTTATATTTGCAAAAGCTAATTCACATTGGCTTGTTTCCGACTCTAGATTAACCACAGAACAAATAGAGCTCTGCTAGGCAGTCCCAGGAAGCAGCTGTGTAGATTTCTTTTTACACTCCTGTTTTCTAGAGGACCAAGAGATTAAGGATTTAGAAAACGGGAAGTTACCATAGTAGAGAGAGGACCAAACATGAACTCTTGAAGACAAGCAGTAACTCTGTTCTCTTTAGAACCCCATTAAACTGAGTAAAAAGGAATAATTTTTTAAAGCTATACACCCTTCAGAGACATAGGAGAAGAAAGATGAAAAACATTAGAATTTTGGAGGATGGAAAGCAGATAAATATGTAACGTAGAGCACAGAAATTGAAACCTGACTTCCTGCAGAGAAGAGGCCAATAGGAAGACAAATCAGTTTTCCTCTGAAGAAGCCCTAAAAGGTTAGAGATTGAGGAACCACGTACCTATGAAGGGGAACCTCAAAAGAAATTTAAGGTTAACAAGTAAAAACTTACCTGCAGGATACTAGGGTAAGATCGAACCAGCCAGATTAATCAACCAAGTAGAGTCAGTTCCAACTTCTCATTGGAGCTGTGCGGCTTGTGCCTCAGTCTCTTTGTCTATAAAATCAGAGTAATAATAATTCCTCCCTCACAGATTGTTATAAACATTAAAAGAGCTCATGCACAGTAGCTGATCCTTAAGGTAAGCTCTATTCTTCTAGCACTCGGAGACACTATGACGTATCAGAAACATGCTCTACTCTCAAGGAACTGATAATACTTATGTAGAAATAAAACAAGGATGTGAAAAAATTATACACTAATGAAAGATGGAACAAATTATTTCAATTCCACCTCTCCCAAAACAGGAGCCTTGAAACTGAAAGTGCCCATCCGATTGCATGAAACACAGTTGTAATAAGTTTAAGAAATGTTACAACTGCCCTGTTGTTCTCAGGAAATTTTGAACTTCTGGTCTCTAAATACTCTTCACAGTTGAAGGACAAAAGTTCATCTAACCGTAGAAGTCTTATTTTCTGAGGAAATTTCTCAAAGTTTGCTTGAGTTTAACCTTTAACCCCCAAATGTTCTCTAATTTTTTATTTATATTTGCAAAAGCTAATTCACATTGGCTTGTTTCCGACTCTAGATTAACCACAGAACAAATAGAGCTCTGCTAGGCAGTCCCAGGAAGCAGCTGTGTAGATTTCTTTTTACCCTCCTGTTTTCTAGAGGACCAAGAGATTAAGGATTTAGAAAACGGAAGTTACCATAGTAGAGAGAGGACCAAACATGAACTCTTGAAGACAAGCAGTAACTCTGTTCTCTTTAGAACCCCATTAAACTGAGTAAAAAGGAATAATTTTTTAAAGCTATACACCCTTCAGAGACATAGGAGAAGAAAGATGAAAAACATTAGAATTTTGGAGGATGGAAAGCAGATAAATATGTAACGTAGAGCACAGAAATTGAAACCTGACTTCCTGCAGAGAAGAGGCCAATAGGAAGACAAATCAGTTTTCCTCTGAAGAAGCCCTAAAAGGTTAGAGATTGAGGAACCACGTACCTATGAAGGGGAACCTCAAAAGAAATTTAAGGTTAACAAGTCACTGATGAAAGCCAAGGTCATTGAGGCCTAAGCAGATAAAAAGTCCAACCAGAAGATCAATGCAGAAGTAGGAAGGTCCAGAGTCCAAGAAGTCAGTCTGAACACATCAGTAGTACCCATGGTCAAGGTACAGAAAATGGCTTGATCCTAGAAAGGCATTCTAGGAATTTTTAAAGAGAGATAAACTCATTTAAAGTTAAATTCGTTGTCCAAGAAACAAAATCATTTAGACTTTTAATAATGTACCCTGTTAATGAATGTCTTGCATGCATTTATTTAACGTGTAAGCATACTTAACTAATTTCCATTTAATCCAACTTGCCTGACTTAACCACAACTTTCATTCCTTCTGTAAAATAACTTAACTGACGCCCGCACACTTCTGTTCTACTAACTGATGCCCACTAACTGTGTATTATTATTTACCAAGAGTCAGTTGTATTTGTTTTTAAATTTTTTTATGCCAGATGTACGTGTACAACTGTAATTACATAATTTAATTATTATATAAGTAAATAAAAATGGACAAAGGGAAGAGTTTCTATGGAAACTAAATTGAGACTAGCGGTCATGTGTGGCAGATTGGACACTTGCAATCTCCTGCCTCCTAAAATCTCACTAAAATGAAAGTAAAGGCACAAAAGGCACTCAACCTAAAAGGCAAAGAATAAGAAGTGATATATTAGACTTGAGTTGTTGAGAAAACTTGGGGATATACTAATTGGTAATTAATTTTATTTCATTTTGTTCCACTCTGCAAGCATCTGTAGGGGTTGTTGTTTAGTTGCTGTCTTGTCTGGCTCTTTGCAACCCCATGGACTGTAGCCTCCCAGGCTCCTCTGTTCATGGGATTTCCCAGGCAAGAATACTGGAGGGCGTTGCCATTTCCTTCTCCAGGGGATCTTCCCAACCCAGGGCTCAAACCAGTGTCTCCGGCATTAATGTGCAGATTCTTAACCACTGAGCTACCAGGGAAGCCCATCTGTAGGGGATAAAGCCTCAAAAAGCAAGTTGAGTCCTAAATATAGCTAGACCGTGCACTTTAGTTTGAACATCCCAGGCCCATATAACTGTTGTCTCCTCTTCCTTTTGAATTTCCCACCCAAAATTCAACTCATACAAAAATATAAAATAATTCACTGATTTTGTAAGGGAGATAAATAAGGGAGTTCACATTGGTCAACATTTCACTTGAAAAGCCCTCCCAGACATGTCTCTTCTCCACGTTTCTCCCTTCTTTCTTCACTACCCTCATGATGTCTTCATCTTTCACTCTCTTCTCCTCCCACTCTGCAGAGCAATTTAAGTATATCCAAGATAAGGAGAGAAAAAAACCAACTTGTCATTGATAACTACCCTCATTAGAAGACAGAAAGTCATGGCACTTCCCCGGAAGCTCAGATGGCAAAGGAGACATAAAAAGATTCATTTTTGATGAACTTAAAAGAGTTTACTCACAAAATCACTCATTGGGAAAAAGCAAAATATACATAAATGGAAAGAACATTTTAAAAACCTAATGCCCTTACTCAACCAAAGAGAAACACAAAACCTAAAAAGTATAAACCCTTATAAAAATGAGATCAATACATGGTAATTAAAAAAAAAAACAAAGGGAAGAGTTTCTATGGAAACTAAATTGAGACTAGCGGTCATGTGTGGCAGATTGGACACTTGCAATCTCCTGCCTCCTAAAATCTCACTAAAATGAAAGTAAAGGCACAAAAGGCACTCAACCTAAAAGGCAAAGAATAAGAAGTGATATATTAGACTTGAGTTGTTGAGAAAACTTGGGGATATACTAATTGGTAATTAATTTTATTTCATTTTGTTCCACTCTGCAAGCATCTGTAGGGGTTGTTGTTTAGTTGCTGTCTTGTCTGGCTCTTTGCAACCCCATGGACTGTAGCCTCCCAGGCTCCTCTGTTCATGGGATTTCCCAGGCAAGAATACTGGAGGGCGTTGCCATTTCCTTCTCCAGGGGATCTTCCCAACCCAGGGCTCAAACCAGTGTCTCCGGCATTAATGTGCAGATTCTTAACCACTGAGCTACCAGGGAAGCCCATCTGTAGGGGATAAAGCCTCAAAAAGCAAGTTGAGTCCTAAATATAGCTAGACCGTGCACTTTAGTTTGAACATCCCAGGCCCATATAACTGTTGTCTCCTCTTCCTTTTGAATTTCCCACCCAAAATTCAACTCATACAAAAATATAAAATAATTCACTGATTTTGTAAGGGAGATAAATAAGGGAGTTCACATTGGTCAACATTTCACTTGAAAAGCCCTCCCAGACATGTCTCTTCTCCTACGTTTCTCCCTTCTTTCTTCACTACCCTCATGATGTCTTCATCTTTCACTCTCTTCTCCTCCCACTCTGCAGAGCAATTTAAGTATATCCAAGATAAGGAGAGAAAAAAACCAACTTGTCATTGATAACTACCCTCATTAGAAGACAGAAAGTCATGGCACTTCCCCGGAAGCTCAGATGGCAAAGGAGACATAAAAAGATTCATTTTTGATGAACTTAAAAGAGTTTACTCACAAAATCACTCATTGGGAAAAAAGCAAAATATACATAAATGGAAAGAACATTTTAAAAACCTAATGCCCTTACTCAACCAAAGAGAAACACTAATAATATGTTGGTATATCCCCTGACAGATCTTTTCTCTAAAGACAGAGATACACCTAACCATTATAAAAAATGAGATCCCAGCCCACTTTTCTCCTTAATATATTCCCAACAATTTCCATATCAAATGCATCTCTGCATTATTATTTCCCAAACTTTTTAAGTTTTTTCAAACTTGGAGGAAGACTGAGAGAATAGTTCAACAAACACCCTTAAACCCTTAAGTAGAATATTGCTGGGAGATGATTCACTCTAAACATCTCACTTTTCTGCATAATTCAGGCCTTCTGATCAAAAGCATTTACAATCAATTCCAGAATATTTGTATAAGGAGCTGAAGGGGATCAGAATGTGCCACCCTGAATATGCCACATTGGCATAAGGACTATTTTAAGCTGAAGGCAAGTGAAAAACAGCAGATGCAAGAAAAGCTCTCTATCCATCCTTCCCCAATTTGCCTAAACACAGGGCAGAAATTTTCCTTTGTGAATGTGTTCCATCCTGTCTCTTATATCAGGAAGAGCAGAATAGCTCTAGATCACCAGACAGAAGTTGACTAAACTCATCAGAGCCCAGAGATGGCAGTTATCTAACAAATTTTACTGAAAGCAACCGTTAGCTACTATTAGTTTTCTCCACATGCTTACCTTCCCACAATTGACTGCCCATAAAAATCTAAGCCCATATTGCTCTTTGTTAAAATGATTTGTCAGCCTCTGGGTCTGACCACCTCTTTGGGGGTCTCACTTCATTTCTGTGAGGCCTCCCATATGTATATGAAGTAAACCTTCCTGTCCTGTTCATCTTTTTTCAGTTCCATTAACAGGGTGCCAGACACTGACCCTAAGAGGGTAGAGGATAAAGTATTTTTTTTTCCTCCCCTACAGAGACATTCCAGAATAGTGAGACGTAGATATACTACCCCAGAGATGGTTCAGAAAAGTGAAGACATCTCCTTTTCCTCTTGGAGAAGACTGACTTGCATCTAGACTAAAGACAAGGTCATCCGTAGACAAATATAAAATTAGAGTTTCCTAATCCCAGAGTTCCCCTCCTGTAATGCACACCATTGCATAGGCAGGCACCATTTAGTCCTCACGCTGTTGCCCTATGTTGGTGGGGCTTGGGAACCACCATAAGCTATTGCTTTGGCTGCTGCTTTTGCCATAAATAATAAATTGTGTTTTCAGACTCAGAGGGCTTATTATTTATATTGAACACATATATAATAGTATAATATAAACATAAATAGCACATACATTTTATATATAAATATATATAATTTATATATATATATATATATATATATATATATATATATATATAAAAACATAGACATCCTCTTCCTGCCCTCTATCTGGACCATAAGTCACAAAGTGCACCCTGAGAGATCAAGCCCTGCCCTGCTTCTCTTCCCGGGAAACCCCACAATCTATACGCCTGGTCCAGGCCCCAGTCCATGTGTGCCTGCGCGTGTTCAAAAGAAGAGAATGTCTCCTCACTGAAGGACTTGGGTGAAGAAGCCAGCTCCCTCATCTCAGCGTGCTAGAACTTGGGCTGGAAGGCCCCCTAGATGGGCAGTAATGATCTCTGGGAACAAAAATCTTGGCCCCTTGCTGCTGCTGGGCCTAAAAGAAAAATATATATTAAACATGAGAGTGGTGAGGAGGGACAGACTACCTTGTTAGCTTACAAGCAGAGTGAAGATTTCAGACCTTTTACGGTTTCTCACCCAACAATCCCATCATTTGCCCTTTGCTCACAATTTCTCTCTCATGTGTGTGCTCTCTGTTACACGCGCACACATGGTCTATATTGCTCTTGTTAAAATGATTTGTCAGCCTCTGGGTCTGACCACCTCTTTGGGGGTCTCACTTCATTTCTGTGAGGCCTCCCATATGTATATGAAGTAAACCTTCCTGTCCTGTTCATCTTTTTTCAGTTCCATTAACAGGGTGCCAGACACTGACCCTAAGAGGGTAGAGGATAAAGTATTTTTTTTTCCTCCCCTACAGAGACATTCCAGAATAGTGAGACGTAGATATACTACCCCAGAGATGGTTCAGAAAAGTGAAGACATCTCCTTTTCCTCTTGGAGAAGACTGACTTGCATCTAGACTAAAGACAAGGTCATCCGTAGACAAATATAAAATTAGAGTTTCCTAATCCCAGAGTTCCCCTCCTGTAATGCACACCATTGCATAGGCAGGCACCATTTAGTCCTCACGCTGTTGCCCTATGTTGGTGGGGCTTGGGAACCACCATAAGCTATTGCTTTGGCTGCTGCTTTTGCCATAAATAATAAATTGTGTTTTCAGACTCAGAGGGCTTATTATTTATATTGAACACATATATAATAGTATAATATAAACATAAATAGCACATACATTTTATATATAAATATATATAATTTTATATATACATATATATATATATATATATATATAAAAACATAGACATCCTCTTCCTGCCCCTCTATCTGGACCCTAAGTCACAAAGTGCACCCTGAGAGATCAAGCCCTGCCCTGCTTCTCTTCCCGGGAAACCCCACAATCTATACGCCTGGTCCAGGCCCCAGTCCATGTGTGCCTGCGCGTGTTCAAAAGAAGAGAATGTCTCCTCACTGAAGGACTTGGGTGAAGAAGCCAGCTCCCTCATCTCAGCGTGCTAGAACTTGGGCTGGAAGGCCCCCTAGATGGGCAGTAATGATCTCTGGGAACAAAAATCTTGGCCCCTTGCTGCTGCTGGGCCTAAAAGAAAAATATATATTAAACATGAGAGTGGTGAGGAGGGGACAGACTACCTTGTTAGCTTACAAGCAGAGTGAAAATTTCAGACCTTTTACGGTTTCTCACCCAACAATCCCATCATTTGACCTTTGCTCACAATTTCTCTCTCATGTGTGTGCTCTCTGTTACACGCGCACACACATGGTCTATTTTTGCTGAATCATTTGAAAGTAAGTTTCTGCACATCACTTTTAATGTCTGGATGGAATACTATTTAAAACCTCTATCATAATTTAACCAGTCTGTACTGCTGAACATTCAGATTATTTACAACAGTCTGATATTATAAATAGCATTGTGATGAGTATTTACAGCTAACTAAATCCTTTTTCACAGCCTAAATTCCTTTAGATAAACAGACTCACAGACATAGAGAATGGACTTGTGGTTGCCAAGGGGAAAGAAAGTGGGCAAAGGAAGGATTGGGATCTTGGGATTAGCAGATGCAAACTATTATACATGGGATGGGTAAACAACAAGGTCCTGTTATATGGGAGGAGAACCTGAAAAAGGGTGGGTATATGCATATGTATAACTGGTTTATCTAGCTGTATAGCAGAAACTAACACAACATTGTAAATCAACTATACTTCCGTGACTCCTTAAAGTTTAGTTAAAATCTTTAAGATAAATTCGCACAAGTATAATTATTAGGTAAAAGGACATTCGTGGTTTGAAGGCTTTGGTATGTATTGCCAAGCTGCCTTTCAGACAGTGAATCTATCAGTCTATACATTCAGTAGCAAAGTTTAAGAATACCCATGCTGTTATAACCCTACCAACAGTATTATGTTTATCTCTGACATTCTGAAGAAGAAAAAAAGAGGGCATCTCATTATATTAATCATTATTTGTTCATAAATGTTATTGATCTTCATTGATGTGTTCATTAACTATTTACAAGGAGACCCATGGCCTGAAGCTGATCAGAGAAAGTCATCAAGCACTAAGACAGTTGTTTCATTCTCTCATAGAGGGCCTCCTTGTTCCATATCAGCTCAGGTGTCAACTTGGGCTGGAAGGCCCCTAGATGGGCAGTAATGATCTCTGGGAACAAAAATTTTGGGCCCCTTGCTGCTGCTGGGCCTAAAAGAAAAATATATATTAAGCATGAGAGGGGTGAGGAGGGACAGACTACCTTGTTAGCTTACAAGCAGAGTGAAAATTTCAGACCTTTTACGGTTTCTCACCCAACAATCCCATCATTTGACCTTTGCTCACAATTTCTCTCTCATGTGTGTGCTCTCTGTTACACGCGCACACACATGGTCTATTTTTGCTGAATCATTTGAAAGTAAGTTTCTGCACATCACTTTTAATGTCTGGATGGAATACTATTTAAAACCTCTATCATAATTTAACCAGTCTGTACTGCTGAACATTCAGATTATTTACAACAGTCTGATATTATAAATAGCATTGTGATGAGTATTTACAGCTAACTAAATCCTTTTTCACAGCCTAAATTCCTTTAGATAAACAGACTCACAGACATAGAGAATGGACTTGTGGTTGCCAAGGGGAAAGAAAGTGGGCAAAGGAAGGATTGGGATCTTGGGATTAGCAGATGCAAACTATTATACATGGGATGGGTAAACAACAAGGTCCTGTTATATGGGAGGAGAACCTGAAAAAGGGTGGGTATATGCATATGTATAACTGGTTTATCTAGCTGTATAGCAGAAACTAACACAACATTGTAAATCAACTATACTTCCGTGACTCCTTAAAGTTTAGTTAAAATCTTTAAGATAAATTCGCACAAGTATAATTATTAGGTAAAAGGACATTCGTGGTTTGAAGGCTTTGGTATGTATTGCCAAGCTGCCTTTCAGACAGTGAATCTATCAGTCTATACATTCAGTAGCAAAGTTTAAGAATACCCATGCTGTTATAACCCTACCAACAGTATTATGTTTATCTCTGACATTCTGAAGAAGAAAAAAAGAGGGCATCTCATTATATTAATCATTATTTGTTCATAAATGTTATTGATCTTCATTGATGTGTTCATTAACTATTTACAAGGAGACCCATGGCCTGAAGCTGATCAGAGAAAGTCATCAAGCACTAAGACAGTTGTTTCATTCTCTCATAGAGGGCCTCCTTGTTCCATATCAGCTCAGGTGTCAGTTTCCTCAAGCCTGAATTCTCAAAAGAATAATATGACATAATCTTTCCATGTTAGGTCACATCATTGGCCATTCTATGGGCTAGCTAACTGGAACAGTTAGAGTCAATTTTAGACTTTGGATTCTACTATTCACCCCTCCTTTTCTCCAGGTTTTTGTATGATAATGAAACTAGATTAGGAAGGTGGGGAATGACTTCAGCACCATCGCCCATGTGGCCATTAAAAGAGTCCTCCACATGAAAAGATGTTCAACATCACTAATTATTAGGGAAGTGTAAATCAAAAGTGTGAGGTACCACCCCACACCAATCAGAATGGCCATTATTAAAAATGCTAGAGACGGTGTAGAGAAAAGGGAGGCTTCCTACACTGTTGGTGAGAATGTAAATTGGTGCAGCCACTATGGAAAACAGTGTGGCGGTTCCTCAGAAAACTAACAATAGAATTATCATATGATGTAGCAATGTCACTCCTAGTTAAATACTCAGACAAACTTATAATTCCAAAAGATACTAGCACCCCTGTGTTCATAGTAGCACTATTCACAATACCCAAACCATGGAAACAAATGTCCATCAACAGATGACTGGATAAAGAAGATGTGGTATATACACAGAATGGAATACTACACAGCTATAAAAAATGAAATAATGCCATTTGCAGCAATATGGATGCAACTAGAGATTATTATACTAAGTGAAGGAAGTCAGAAAGAGAAAGACAAATCCCATATGATATCACTTATATGTGGAATCTAAAATATGGCACAAACGAACCTAACTACAAAACAGAAACAGACTCACTGACATAGAGAACAGATTTGTAGTTTCCATGAGGGAAGGAGGTGGGGGAAGGAAGGACTGGGAGTTTGGGATTAGTAGATGTAAACTATCACATATAGGATGGCTAAACAACTGTATAGCACAGGAAACTATATTCAATATCTTGTGATAAATCATAATGGAAAAGAATATATAAAAAACAATGTAGGGCTTCCCTGGTGGTCCAGTGGGTAAGGACACCGCCTTGCAATGCAAGGGGCACCGATTCGATCCCTGGCCTGGGAAGATCCCACGTGCCACAGAGTGGCTGGACCGATGTGTCCAACTACCCAGCCAGAGCTTTGCAGAGACAGAGGCCACTGTAATCTTTGCCATGTTAGGTCACATCATTGGCCATTCTATGGGCTAGCTAACTGGAACAGTTAGAGTCAATTTTAGACTTTGGATTCTACTATTCACCCCTCCTTTTCTCCAGGTTTTTGTATGATAATGAAACTAGATTAGGAAGGTGGGGAATGACTTCAGCACCATCGCCCATGTGGCCATTAAAAGAGTCCTCCACATGAAAAGATGTTCAACATCACTAATTATTAGGGAAGTGTAAATCAAAAGTGTGAGGTACCACCCCACACCAATCAGAATGGCCATTATTAAAAATGCTAGAGACGGTGTAGAGAAAAGGGAGGCTTCCTACACTGTTGGTGAGAATGTAAATTGGTGCAGCCACTATGGAAAACAGTGTGGCGGTTCCTCAGAAAACTAACAATAGAATTATCATATGATGTAGCAATGTCACTCCTAGTTAAATACTCAGACAAACTTATAATTCCAAAAGATACTAGCACCCCTGTGTTCATAGTAGCACTATTCACAATACCCAAACCATGGAAACAAATGTCCATCAACAGATGACTGGATAAAGAAGATGTGGTATATACACAGAATGGAATACTACACAGCTATAAAAAATGAAATAATGCCATTTGCAGCAATATGGATGCAACTAGAGATTATTATACTAAGTGAAGGAAGTCAGAAAGAGAAAGACAAATCCCATATGATATCACTTATATGTGGAATCTAAAATATGGCACAAACGAACCTAACTACAAAACAGAAACAGACTCACTGACATAGAGAACAGATTTGTAGTTTCCATGAGGGAAGGAGGTGGGGGAAGGAAGGACTGGGAGTTTGGGATTAGTAGATGTAAACTATCACATATAGGATGGCTAAACAACTGTATAGCACAGGAAACTATATTCAATATCTTGTGATAAATCATAATGGAAAAGAATATATAAAAAACAATGTAGGGCTTCCCTGGTGGTCCAGTGGGTAAGGACACCGCCTTGCAATGCAAGGGGCACCGATTCGATCCCTGGCCTGGGAAGATCCCACGTGCCACAGAGTGGCTGGACCGATGTGTCCAACTACCCAGCCAGAGCTTTGCAGAGACAGAGGCCACTGTAATGGGAGGCCCACACAGGCCAAAGAACAAAGATGGAAATAAATGAAAGACCAATAGCAGTGGCCAAAAAATAAAATAAAATAAATAAGAAATAAATAAGAAACAATGTATATATGTCTATAACTGAGTCACTTTGCTGTACAACAGAAATTGGCACAACACTATAAATCAACTAAATCAACTATATTTCAATAAAAAATAATAAAAAAATTTGAAAACTCCAGAGAGCCCTATAAGGGTATATTTTGGGATGTGTGACCAACCATGAAGATTGCTGACCTTGGATGTCTGCCTTCTTGCATCAAAGATAGCCTATCCAGAAGTACAGGGTGATCAGAATGACGCCCCTCCTCCCTATTTCCAATCACAGGTAGAGAAACTAGAGAAAGAGAACTGTATACTGCAGGGCAGAAAGAAGCTTCAGCCTGGCTGCCTTTCAGTTCATGACTCTGTGCACAATCTCTCATCCCCAAGTTAAGACATGGCCCAACGGATTTCACAGATCATAGTTATATTATCCTTTCTTCCTCCCTGTGGGGCCAGATATATTTATTTCTGCTATTTCTGGTGATGGATGTTTTTCATTTTTGGCCATCACATATCTAAATACAGTACCTATTTGGAGGGAATTGCAACAAAGAAGCTCAAGTGTGAAGAAATAGCCCCTTACCCAGATCCCTTCTCTTTAGAATTTGGGTATGTGAAGTTCCAACTATATGCTCCCACCTAAGGGCTTGACTCTAGAGTGATTAGCACAGAAGTGGCAGTTTAGAATCTTTCTAGAGTTAATAGAGGAAGCAATAATGGCAGCATCCAATGGCAGCTATGTCAATGACAGAAGCTACTGGATACTGACCAGATTCTTCCTGTGTATTGATTTGCTCTCCATTTGTAGATGCCTAATTTCTCGTGGCTCCTGTCTATGCTCGAAACCTTATTCTTCAGCTTTTCCATCAATTTTGTGAGCTCAGTATACTCCTCCACTCAATACACTCTGCTTCTAACTAACCAGTTTTGGTCTTCATTATTCAGGATGCTGGAAACCTGACTCATAGCCCCTTCTGTATATAAGTTGTGCTTTCTATGGAGATGACAAGATGATGGAGACAGGTGTCTCCCCATCAGTTTCTCCCGGTTTATGTGTCTAGCTTGTGCCCTGAAGGATTGACTGTCCCAAGTGTGTGATACACACTTCATTGCTTCGTTGTATAGTCTTACTATCTCTATATGCATTCCCATCTGCAGTCAGAGGGATGAAGATCATAGGGTACAAAATACCCTATGATCAAAATACTCTCTGTTACCAGGTATTTGCCTCTCCTAACATCTTTCTTAGAATAGCTCCTTAGATGACCAACCTGATGTACTACTTCCTACTGTCAGGATTTATCTTTATTGATTTACTTTTTGTGGGGGACACTTCTATTGGTCTTTATCTATTTTCATCCATCTTTGTTCGTTGGCCCATGTGGGCCTCCCATCACAGTGGTCTCTGTCGCTGCAGAGCACTGGCTCTGGGCGCATGCGCTCCAGAGCTCTGACTCAGTGGTTGGACACATTGGTCCAGCCTCTCCGTAGCACGTGGGATCTTCCCAGGCCATGGATGGAACTGGTGCCCCCTGCACTGCAAGGCGGTGCTCTTACTCACTGGACCACCAGGGAAGCCCTTTATTTTTTATTATATATCATTTATATATATTTAACATATAAAGTATAAGCAAGAAGTACAGAAAGCTGAGACATTTTAATGAATTCTCACTAACGGAAAGCCTATGTAACCACCATCCAGATCAAGAAATAGGGCTTCCCCTGGTGGTCCAGTGGGTAAGGACACCGCCTTGCAGTGCAAGGGGCGCCGGTTCGATCCCTGGCCTGGGAGGATCCCACGTGCTGCGGAGCGGCTGGACTGATGTGTCCAATTGCTGAGCCAGAGCTCTGGAGCGCATGCGCCCAGAGCTCTGCAACGACAGACACCACCGTGATGGGAGGCCCACAGGAGCCAAAGAACAAAGACGGATGAAGATACAGAAATGAAAGATCAATAGAAGTGGCCCCCCGTGTCTATGCTCGAAACCTTATTCTTCAGCTTTTCCATCAATTTTGTGAGCTCAGTATACTCCTCCACTCAATACACTCTGCTTCTAACTAACCAGTTTTGGTCTTCATTATTCAGGATGCTGGAAACCTGACTCATAGCCCCTTCTGTATATAAGTTGTGCTTTCTATGGAGATGACAAGATGATGGAGACAGGTGTCTCCCCATCAGTTTCTCCCGGTTTATGTGTCTAGCTTGTGCCCTGAAGGATTGACTGTCCCAAGTGTGTGATACACACTTCATTGCTTCGTTGTATAGTCTTACTATCTCTATATGCATTCCCATCTGCAGTCAGAGGGATGAAGATCATAGGGTACAAAATACCCTATGATCAAAATACTCTCTGTTACCAGGTATTTGCCTCTCCTAACATCTTTCTTAGAATAGCTCCTTAGATGACCAACCTGATGTACTACTTCCTACTGTCAGGATTTATCTTTATTGATTTACTTTTTGTGGGGGACACTTCTATTGGTCTTTATCTATTTTCATCCATCTTTGTTCGTTGGCCCATGTGGGCCTCCCATCACAGTGGTCTCTGTCGCTGCAGAGCACTGGCTCTGGGCGCATGCGCTCCAGAGCTCTGACTCAGTGGTTGGACACATTGGTCCAGCCTCTCCGTAGCACGTGGGATCTTCCCAGGCCATGGATGGAACTGGTGCCCCCTGCACTGCAAGGCGGTGCTCTTACTCACTGGACCACCAGGGAAGCCCTTTATTTTTTATTATATATCATTTATATATATTTAACATATAAAGTATAAGCAAGAAGTACAGAAAGCTGAGACATTTTAATGAATTCTCACTAACGGAAAGCCTATGTAACCACCATCCAGATCAAGAAATAGGGCTTCCCCTGGTGGTCCAGTGGGTAAGGACACCGCCTTGCAGTGCAAGGGGCGCCGGTTCGATCCCTGGCCTGGGAGGATCCCACGTGCTGCGGAGCGGCTGGACTGATGTGTCCAATTGCTGAGCCAGAGCTCTGGAGCGCATGCGCCCAGAGCTCTGCAACGACAGACACCACCGTGATGGGAGGCCCACAGGAGCCAAAGAACAAAGACGGATGAAGATACAGAAATGAAAGATCAATAGAAGTGGCCCGCCCGCTCCCCTCTCCCCTCAATCCAACCCCTGCCCAAAATAAATAAATAAATAAATCTTTTTTTTAAAAAAATGAAATAAAGTATTTCCATCCTCCCAGGTCTCCTCCCCGTGCCACTCTCCTAATCCCTGCTGCTTGTGCCTCGTGGTCCTAAACTCCTCCCTTCCTACTCTCCCCCATCTGTGTGAGTAGCCACTGTCCTGACTTTGGTGATCTTTTTTTTTTTTTTTTTGACTTTCTTTTTAGTTTTACCACCTGTGTATGAATTCCTTAAACAATCATTTCATTTAGCCTGATTTTGAACTTTAGATAAATGAATCATACCACAGACATTCTTCTATGCTTTACTTCCTTCACTCAATATTGTTTATGAGATTCCTCTGTGCTATGGAGCTGCAATTTGTTCACATGCCTTGCTGTAAATTACCCCATGGTAGGATATACCAAGTTTATTTGCTTATTCTATTGTAGACAGATATTGTGTGGTTTTCAGTGTAGCACTATCATGAATACTACTACTTTAAACAGTCTGGTTAAAGCAGACTCACTTTTAACTAAGTTACTCAGTCATATCTGACTCTTTGTGACCCTGTGGATATGCATCCTAGGGTACCTTTAAGGCCATGAATTGAGCATTAGAAAAATAGTCATGGAACATATCTATCTTTGACTTTCTTAGATAATGCCAAACTGTCTTCCAATGTGAATGTCAGCCCACCTGCAGTCTTTGGGAGTTTCTACCACACTACACCTTCACCAAAAACTAGTGTCACCCATGGTTTCATTTAGCCACTGGAGGCTGGCTACTGGTTATCTCACTAGGTTATAATTTTCATTTTCTTGATTAATAAGGGGTTGAGCATATTTGCATGTTTACTGGTCATTTATGGGTTTTTTTTTTTATTATTATTTTTTGGCCACTTCTGTTGGTCTTTCATTTATCCATTTTCATCCATCTTTGTCTTTGGCCTGTGTGGGCCTCCCACCGCAGTGGCCTCTCTCATCAAAGAGCACCAGCTCTGGGCACATGCACTGCAGAGCTCTGGCTTGGTAGTTGGACACACTGCTCCGTGGCACGTGGGATCTTCCCAGGCCAGGGATCAAACCAGCGCACATTGTACTGCAAGGCAGTGTCCTTACCCACTGGACCACCAGGGAAGCCCCATTTCTGTTTCTCCTTTGGTAAAATCCCTATTCAAGCCTTTTGCCCACTTTTCATAGTCACTATCTTTTATAGATTTGTAAGATTTTTCAAACATTGGAGAGACTCGATTAATTACATGTGTGGCAAATATCTTTTCCCACCTTGTATCTTGTCTTTTTTCCTTTTGCTTGTTTTATGCTATCTTTTGATAAACAAAATTCCTTTAATATAGCCAAATGTAGCAACCTTTCTTTTATAGTTGGTACTTTTTATATCTTGTTTTAAAATTCTTTCCTTATCTTTGAGGTCATAAGATATTCTCATATACTAATTCTTCTATAGAATAGTATAATTATAGAATTATAGAATTAGTATAATTCTAAAAGCTTTAAATGTTGATTTTCACATTTTAAATCTAGATATGATTTTTGTGTAGACTGTGAGGTAGGGAAACTCTTTTCCCATATGAATATCCACTAGTCCCAGCAAAATTTATTGGCATGTCCATCTTTTCTCTATGTACCTCTGTCATGCATGAAGTTGACTATATAAGTGTTGGTCTGTTTCTGGGCTCTTTATTCTGATTCATCAGTCTATTTGCCATCCCTATCCTAATACTATACTGTCTTAATTACTATAATTTATAATAGATGTTGATATCTTGTAGTGCAAGTTCTCCCAATATCTTGGAAATTTTTGGAATTTTAACCTTTCCATATAAAATCCCAACGCGCTTCTCAAATTACACAAAAATAAAAGCAAAAAACTACTTGTAAATTTTGATTTAAGAAAATGCATGCAATTTTGTAAATCGTTACTGGTCATTTATGGTTTAAGGGTTGAGCATATTTGCATGTTTACTGGTCATTTATGGGTTTTTTTTTTTATTATTATTTTTTGGCCACTTCTGTTGGTCTTTCATTTATCCATTTTCATCCATCTTTGTCTTTGGCCTGTGTGGGCCTCCCACCGCAGTGGCCTCTCTCATCAAAGAGCACCAGCTCTGGGCACATGCACTGCAGAGCTCTGGCTTGGTAGTTGGACACACTGCTCCGTGGCACGTGGGATCTTCCCAGGCCAGGGATCAAACCAGCGCACATTGTACTGCAAGGCAGTGTCCTTACCCACTGGACCACCAGGGAAGCCCCATTTCTGTTTCTCCTTTGGTAAAATCCCTATTCAAGCCTTTTGCCCACTTTTCATAGTCACTATCTTTTATAGATTTGTAAGATTTTTCAAACATTGGAGAGACTCGATTAATTACATGTGTGGCAAATATCTTTTCCCACCTTGTATCTTGTCTTTTTTCCTTTTGCTTGTTTTATGCTATCTTTTGATAAACAAAATTCCTTTAATATAGCCAAATGTAGCAACCTTTCTTTTATAGTTGGTACTTTTTATATCTTGTTTTAAAATTCTTTCCTTATCTTTGAGGTCATAAGATATTCTCATATACTAATTCTTCTATAGAATAGTATAATTATAGAATTATAGAATTAGTATAATTCTAAAAGCTTTAAATGTTGATTTTCACATTTTAAATCTAGATATGATTTTTGTGTAGACTGTGAGGTAGGGAAACTCTTTTCCCATATGAATATCCACTAGTCCCAGCAAAATTTATTGGCATGTCCATCTTTTCTCTATGTACCTCTGTCATGCATGAAGTTGACTATATAAGTGTTGGTCTGTTTCTGGGCTCTTTATTCTGATTCATCAGTCTATTTGCCATCCCTATCCTAATACTATACTGTCTTAATTACTATAATTTATAATAGATGTTGATATCTTGTAGTGCAAGTTCTCCCAATATCTTGGAAATTTTTGGAATTTTAACCTTTCCATATAAAATCCCAACGCGCTTCTCAAATTACACAAAAATAAAAGCAAAAAACTACTTGTAAATTTTGATTAAGACTGCATGCAATTTGTAAACTAATTTGGGGAGAACCACCATCTTTACCATACCGAGTCTTTCAATCTATGAATTCAGTATCTCTCCATTTACTTAGGTTTTCCTTAATGTCATTCAATGATGTCTTATAATTCTCTACACAAAATTCATCATTATGAAATATTTTATATCTAGTAATGCTTTTTGGCTGCTATCAATATAGATCTATTGAATGTATTGATTTTCAATTACTGCTGTAACAAATTATCAATACCACAAACTTAGTGGCTTAAAATAATACAAATTTATTATCAAACCCAGCTCTATATGTGAGCAGTCTGACAGAGGACTCACTGGGGGTAAAACCAAGATGTTGGTAGGACTGAAATCCTTTCTGAAGGCTCAAGGGAAGAATCTTATTTGTTTGTGTTTTCCAGATTCTGGTAATCCCCTTTCTTCATCATCAAGGCCAGATGAAGATGCACCTCATTCTTCTTCCACAGTCACACCCCCTTCTGACTGATCTTGATTCTTCCTCCACTTCCTTTTTATGATTAAGGGAATCCACCCAAAGAATCCAAGATGATCTCCTTGTCTCAGGGGCCCTAACTTAATCAAATCTGCAAAACCCCTTTTGTCAAGGAAGGTAACTTCTATGGTTTGAATGTCTATGACGCCCTCAGAATTCATATGTTGAAGTCAATCAGTAGTGCCCGAATAAAAAGGCCCTAGAAAATTCACTTGATCAGTCTCTAGGCCCTAGCACTGGCATTAGCATTCATCTTCAGAGAAATCCTGGCTTTCAATTTTACTAACTGATTACTATTCTAATTTCAATCTACCATTCTTTACCATCATCAACACAAGTCCTCTCTCCACTTCTGGTTCCTACTTGAAAGAATGCTTATCATTTTTCTAATCTTGGGGATTTTACCTCTAACCATCTCAGTCTGTCTGTCTCTTTTGGTAATGGAATATGATAGGCTGACCTATAACCCCCCAAATATGTCTATGTTCTAATCTCTAGACTGTTAATTATAAAGGGGACTGGCCATGTGATTAAGGATCTTGGGATGCGGAGGTTATCCCTGACTATCTGGTTGGGCCCAGTGTAATCATAAAAGTTATTATAAGAGAGAACCAATGGGATAAAATCACAGAAGGAATTCCAAAAACATAAGCAGAGGTTGAAGAGACACAACTGTGAGCTAAGGAATGCCAGCTCCTAGTAGCTGGAAGAGGTAAAGAATGGATTCTTACATTCATGCTTATAGTCTTATAATTCTCTACACAAAATTCATCATTATGAAATATTTTATATCTAGTAATGCTTTTTGGCTGCTATCAATATAGATCTATTGAATGTATTGATTTTCAATTACTGCTGTAACAAATTATCAATACCACAAACTTAGTGGCTTAAAATAATACAAATTTATTATCAAACCCAGCTCTATATGTGAGCAGTCTGACAGAGGACTCACTGGGGGTAAAACCAAGATGTTGGTAGGACTGAAATCCTTTCTGAAGGCTCAAGGGAAGAATCTTATTTGTTTGTGTTTTCCAGATTCTGGTAATCCCCTTTCTTCATCATCAAGGCCAGATGAAGATGCACCTCATTCTTCTTCCACAGTCACACCCCCTTCTGACTGATCTTGATTCTTCCTCCACTTCCTTTTTATGATTAAGGGAATCCACCCAAAGAATCCAAGATGATCTCCTTGTCTCAGGGGCCCTAACTTAATCAAATCTGCAAAACCCCTTTTGTCAAGGAAGGTAACTTCTATGGTTTGAATGTCTATGACGCCCTCAGAATTCATATGTTGAAGTCAATCAGTAGTGCCCGAATAAAAAGGCCCTAGAAAATTCACTTGATCAGTCTCTAGGCCCTAGCACTGGCATTAGCATTCATCTTCAGAGAAATCCTGGCTTTCAATTTTACTAACTGATTACTATTCTAATTTCAATCTACCATTCTTTACCATCATCAACACAAGTCCTCTCTCCACTTCTGGTTCCTACTTGAAAGAATGCTTATCATTTTTCTAATCTTGGGGATTTTACCTCTAACCATCTCAGTCTGTCTGTCTCTTTTGGTAATGGAATATGATAGGCTGACCTATAACCCCCCAAATATGTCTATGTTCTAATCTCTAGACTGTTAATTATAAAGGGGACTGGCCATGTGATTAAGGATCTTGGGATGCGGAGGTTATCCCTGACTATCTGGTTGGGCCCAGTGTAATCATAAAAGTTATTATAAGAGAGAACCAATGGGATAAAATCACAGAAGGAATTCCAAAAACATAAGCAGAGGTTGAAGAGACACAACTGTGAGCTAAGGAATGCCAGCTCCTAGTAGCTGGAAGAGGTAAAGAATGGATTCTTCCTTGGAGCCTCTGGTAGAGCCAGCCCTGCCAACACCTTGACTTTATCCCGGAAAGATCATTTTGGACTTCTGACCTCAGAGCTTAAAGAGAATCGATCTCTGATGTTTCAAGCCACTAAGTTTGTGGTAATTTGTCACAGGGGCAATAAACAACTAATAAGTGGGAGTTTACTTTTCTTTTCAAACAATATTTTCAACAGATAACTATTTAAGAACCTGATTCATTATCATGTCTTAGATCTAAAATTACCCAGTCTAGCACTCAAGCCTCAACTATTTATTTAAACTCAGTTTTATCACTTCACCTTGGTTATTCTTCTGTAGATACATGTCTGTGTTCTAGTACGTTTGTTACCTTTTATCTTCTCTCACTTTAATGATTTTCAACCTTTTCATAACACCTCCTTTACTCTTTTTTTTTTTAATTTGGCCACTTCTATTGGTCTTTCATTTATTTATTTTCATCCATCTTTGTTCTTTGACCTGTGTGGGCCTCCCCATCGCAGTGGCCTCTCTTGTTGCAGAGCACCAGCTCTGGGCACATGCGCTCCAGAGCTCCAGCTGGGTAGTTGGACAGGGTGGTCCAGCCACTCTGTGGCACATGGGATCTTCCCAGGCCATGGATCGAACTGGCGTCCCTTGCACTACAAGGCAGTGTCTTTACCCACTGGGCCACCAGGGAAGCCCTCCCTTACTCTCTTAACAATTATGTTCAAGACACATCTTCAAGAAGCCTTTCCTGATTTCTCTCTACTCACAAAAACATTACTTTGCTGTCCTCAGAAACAGTGTTTACTTAGACCTCTCTAACCTGCTTAATTATTCTTTGAATGTAACAGTTCTCCCAACACTAGACTGAGATATTCTGAGGCAGATACCATGCATTCAGTTTCAGTTGTATATACCTGCTGTATGTGTTTTCTGTTGCTGCTGTAATGGCCCTGACTATCTGGTTGGGCCCAGTGTAATCATAAAAGTTATTATAAGAGAGAACCAATGGGATAAAATCACAGAAGGAATTCCAAAACATAAGCAGAGGTTGAAGAGACACAACTGTGAGCTAAGGAATGCCAGCTCCTAGTAGCTGGAAGAGGTAAAGAATGGATTCTTCCTTGGAGCCTCTGGTAGAGCCAGCCCTGCCAACACCTTGACTTTATCCCGGAAAGATCATTTTGGACTTCTGACCTCAGAGCTTAAAGAGAATCGATCTCTGATGTTTCAAGCCACTAAGTTTGTGGTAATTTGTCACAGGGGCAATAAACAACTAATAAGTGGGAGTTTACTTTTCTTTTCAAACAATATTTTCAACAGATAACTATTTAAGAACCTGATTCATTATCATGTCTTAGATCTAAAATTACCCAGTCTAGCACTCAAGCCTCAACTATTTATTTAAACTCAGTTTTATCACTTCACCTTGGTTATTCTTCTGTAGATACATGTCTGTGTTCTAGTACGTTTGTTACCTTTTATCTTCTCTCACTTTAATGATTTTCAACCTTTTCATAACACCTCCTTTACTCTTTTTTTTTTTAATTTGGCCACTTCTATTGGTCTTTCATTTATTTATTTTCATCCATCTTTGTTCTTTGACCTGTGTGGGCCTCCCCATCGCAGTGGCCTCTCTTGTTGCAGAGCACCAGCTCTGGGCACATGCGCTCCAGAGCTCCAGCTGGGTAGTTGGACAGGGTGGTCCAGCCACTCTGTGGCACATGGGATCTTCCCAGGCCATGGATCGAACTGGCGTCCCTTGCACTACAAGGCAGTGTCTTTACCCACTGGGCCACCAGGGAAGCCCTCCCTTACTCTCTTAACAATTATGTTCAAGACACATCTTCAAGAAGCCTTTCCTGATTTCTCTCTACTCACAAAAACATTACTTTGCTGTCCTCAGAAACAGTGTTTACTTAGACCTCTCTAACCTGCTTAATTATTCTTTGAATGTAACAGTTCTCCCAACACTAGACTGAGATATTCTGAGGCAGATACCATGCATTCAGTTTCAGTTGTATATACCTGCTGTATGTGTTTTCTGTTGCTGCGGTAATGGATTATCACAAACTGGGTGATACTCAGACTTCACAATTCTCTGAAATCTGAGATCAAGGTATTGCAAGGCAAGCCTGTACTGCCTCTGGAGGCTCTAGAGGAAAATCTGTTCTTTAAATGTTTTAGATTCTGGTGGCTGTCAACACTCCTCAGTTTGTGGTCCATCACTCCAGCTTCTGCCTCTCTTGTCGCACTGCTTTCTCCTCTGCTAGTCCTTTTTCCTCCCTGCGTCTATTCTATAAGGATAAATGATTGCATTTAGGGCCCACCAGGATATTCCAAGATTATCTGCTCATCTTAAGATCTTTAATTTAAACATATCTGTAAAGACCCTTTCCCAAGATATGGTTACATTCAGATACTTGACATCAACTGGGAGAAAGGGGGGCATTTTTCAGCCTACCATAGCTGTCCACATCTATTCTTCTGATAACAACTCCTTTAATACTTCTTCTAGCTGATAACACTTTCCTGCAACTAACACTTGTCATTTCACCTGGCTCCCCTCTATGTAACCTCTGCAAAAACCTCTGAAAGACCCTAGACTTACCTTTCATTTAGGGCCATGAATCCCAATGCAACCTCACAGACACTCCATAAAAGAAATACATCCTGGTATGAACACATAAGTATTGTATACTACCATATGCACAGTAATTAATTTAAAGAGATGTTTGGGTATCAGATAATTGACAGGCTTCCACAAACCAAAAAAAAAAAAAAAAAACCCTTGAACAAAGCAGTAAATCAAAAGAGGGGTCTGCTGACTGAAGCAGTTTCCACGAGCTGTCCCAGTTTCCTCAAGCAGATAGATTTTCCGTATGAGTCAACGTCCCTCTATTTTAGAATATTGCAGGTAGAAAGCAGCTCCTTCTACTCAGCACCTTACCCTTAGCCCACCGCTTAACTGCCTCATCCTTGTCCTGCCCACAGGGCTTCGGACTGGAAGATGCATTTGAACATCCTCCAGACCTCTCTAACCTGCTTAATTATTCTTTGAATGTAACAGTTCTCCCAACACTAGACTGAGATATTCTGAGGCAGATACCATGCATTCAGTTTCAGTTGTATATACCTGCTGTATGTGTTTTCTGTTGCTGCGGTAATGGATTATCACAACTGGGTGATACTCAGACTTCACAATTCTCTGAAATCTGAGATCAAGGTATTGCAAGGCAAGCCTGTACTGCCTCTGGAGGCTCTAGAGGAAAATCTGTTCTTTAAATGTTTTAGATTCTGGTGGCTGTCAACACTCCTCAGTTTGTGGTCCATCACTCCAGCTTCTGCCTCTCTTGTCGCACTGCTTTCTCCTCTGCTAGTCCTTTTTCCTCCCTGCGTCTATTCTATAAGGATAAATGATTGCATTTAGGGCCCACCAGGATATTCCAAGATTATCTGCTCATCTTAAGATCTTTAATTTAAACATATCTGTAAAGACCCTTTCCCAAGATATGGTTACATTCAGATACTTGACATCAACTGGGAGAAAGGGGGGCATTTTTCAGCCTACCATAGCTGTCCACATCTATTCTTCTGATAACAACTCCTTTAATACTTCTTCTAGCTGATAACACTTTCCTGCAACTAACACTTGTCATTTCACCTGGCTCCCCTCTATGTAACCTCTGCAAAAACCTCTGAAAGACCCTAGACTTACCTTTCATTTAGGGCCATGAATCCCAATGCAACCTCACAGACACTCCATAAAAGAAATACATCCTGGTATGAACACATAAGTATTGTATACTACCATATGCACAGTAATTAATTTAAAGAGATGTTTGGGTATCAGATAATTGACAGGCTTCCACAAACCAAAAAAAAAAAAAAAAAACCCTTGAACAAAGCAGTAAATCAAAAGAGGGGTCTGCTGACTGAAGCAGTTTCCACGAGCTGTCCCAGTTTCCTCAAGCAGATAGATTTTCCGTATGAGTCAACGTCCCTCTATTTTAGAATATTGCAGGTAGAAAGCAGCTCCTTCTACTCAGCACCTTACCCTTAGCCCACCGCTTAACTGCCTCATCCTTGTCCTGCCCACAGGGCTTCGGACTGGAAGATGCATTTGAACATCCTCCAGACCTGCAGGAATGACACTGGAGCCTAGGCCACACAGGTGAGTGACTTTAACAGAACAGGAAAAGGGGCATGCTTTTCGTTGACCTTCTCCACTATTCTAGGAATTTAAAATCAGAAGGCAGGGAACAAACCTTCGGAGACTGAATCTTCAACCTCGCTAACCAGTTAAGATAAAGGGCAGTCCCCGCCGGCCTCTGGGGATGATGGAAAACAAAATGTGCGTCAATAACCCTGACCCCAAAACGGCAGTTCACGCTGACCGCGTGTATTGGGGCGAAGACAGGACCACTGGGGTAAGTCATGAGGACAGGAGAGAGTGAAAAAATCATTTTCTCAATCCAACACGGAGGCGGGAATTATAGGAGAGCGAAGAAGCAGGAACGACGAAGTATCCAGATGAGAGAAACAGACTGCCTGGCGAGCAAAGACAGTATTGACCTAATCCAAGATGGCGCCGGAGGTCATTACCCAGAGCGCAAAGGCGGCGGTGATTACTCCGTTTCAAGATGGCGGCGGCAACTGAGGGGAGTGGAGAGGCGGGAGGTGCCGCCAGCGTCTTTGCCCTCCTCCAAGATGGCGGTCACCGTGGGCGCTGTCCCTGGCTCCGCCCCGCGGCCGCGGCCCCGCCCCTCCCTTGTCCCTCTCTCCGCCCCTTCCTCGTCCCTCCCTCTGCCCCCTCGCAGTGCCCAGTCGGGCGGTGGGGCTTGCGCGAGGCTAGCAGGTTCCCGGCACTTGACATGGCGGCAGCGGCGGCGACTACAGCGTCGAAGGGGAATGGGGGCGGCGGGGGCCGGGCCGGGGCCGGCGAAGCCAGCGGCTCGCGGAAGAGAAAGGGCCCGGGGCCTCTGGCCACGGCGTACCTGGTCATCTACAATGTGGTGATGACCGCGGGGTGAGGCTGGGGCTCGGGAAGGCGGGGGAGAGCCTGGCCGGGGAGGGGGCTCTGCGGCCGGAGGAGCGGCCCGGCTCGGCCCGCCACGCGCCGCGCCGCGCAGGCAGCGGGAGTCCGGGCCCTGGCACCTGGCGCTGAGCGCCGCGGAGGCTGAATTTCCCCCGTGCCCACCCAGGACTCTTGCCTGGGCCGGGGGTCCGAGCAAGTTCCCAGGTACCAGGTGTGCCCCGAGCTAGAGTTTCGGGGCTCCAGGGGGGCTCAGAAGGCTGCCCAGGTGCTGGTACGGAGGGCCTGGGTAGGACGGGTGGGCTGGCCACATGTCCGGGTCTCGGGGGCTGTGTGCCGGGCCATCCCGCAGCGCGGAGAGCCCAGGCGGCAAGTCACACGAATGGCGAGCTGTTCCCCCTAAGGAGAATGGAGGGAGCTGTGACTGCAGAGTGACCATTTATTTCGGCGCCTTTTTTAAAATTCACGATGAGCTTTAATGTGAAAGGTAGTGGAAGAGCGACCAAAGTTTTTGCCCTGTGGCTCGAGCAGTCCTGTGCTTTAGGTGAGTTTAGACTTTGTACGATGGGTTGGCGTAGAGATGACCCTCGAGATGGAAGACAGAGTGGCTGGAGAGGAGAGTAGACCCTGGAAACAGATTTTGCCCTCTCTTGTTTCTCCATTATTTCAGTCCATCCCTTGTCACGGCGAGTTTTTACTTCTAGTTATAACACTGACGAGCTGTGTGACCTTGGATAAATCATTTCATTTCTCTAGACCTCCGTGTTTTCATTTGTGAAAGCTAAAGAGTTGAGCTAGGTGATCTCCAAGTTTCCTCCAATTTTTTGATCCTGTGAGTTTTGCTCACGAGGATCATAGGATCAGACTAATGTATTTTTTAATTGCATTCATTTGTAAAAAAAATTTTTTTCTTAACATTTTATTATAAAAATTTTCAACAGGAAAGTTGAAAGAATTGTATAGTGAACATTAGTTTTATTTATTTTTTAAAATAGATGATACATTGGGAAGATGCAAAATTGAAAATATATGCAAAGGCATACAGTGAAAATCTTTCCTTCTATTTTCCCTTCCACCCAGATTTCCTCACAGGAAGGCAGAGAATTTTGTGTATCTCGAAGATACTGATGCAAGCATATATGTGTATACATCACACTGCACCCCTCTTCTTAAAAATACAAATGCTAATGTATTAGCATTTTAAGTTTAAAAGCACATGCGCTGAGCGCCGCGGAGGCTAATTTCCCCCGTGCCCACCCAGGACTCTTGCCTGGGCCGGGGGTCCGAGCAAGTTCCCAGGTACCAGGTGTGCCCCGAGCTAGAGTTTCGGGGCTCCAGGGGGGCTCAGAAGGCTGCCCAGGTGCTGGTACGGAGGGCCTGGGTAGGACGGGTGGGCTGGCCACATGTCCGGGTCTCGGGGGCTGTGTGCCGGGCCATCCCGCAGCGCGGAGAGCCCAGGCGGCAAGTCACACGAATGGCGAGCTGTTCCCCCTAAGGAGAATGGAGGGAGCTGTGACTGCAGAGTGACCATTTATTTCGGCGCCTTTTTTAAAATTCACGATGAGCTTTAATGTGAAAGGTAGTGGAAGAGCGACCAAAGTTTTTGCCCTGTGGCTCGAGCAGTCCTGTGCTTTAGGTGAGTTTAGACTTTGTACGATGGGTTGGCGTAGAGATGACCCTCGAGATGGAAGACAGAGTGGCTGGAGAGGAGAGGAGTAGACCCTGGAAACAGATTTTGCCCTCTCTTGTTTCTCCATTATTTCAGTCCATCCCTTGTCACGGCGAGTTTTTACTTCTAGTTATAACACTGACGAGCTGTGTGACCTTGGATAAATCATTTCATTTCTCTAGACCTCCGTGTTTTCATTTGTGAAAGCTAAAGAGTTGAGCTAGGTGATCTCCAAGTTTCCTCCAATTTTTTGATCCTGTGAGTTTTGCTCACGAGGATCATAGGATCAGACTAATGTATTTTTTAATTGCATTCATTTGTAAAAAAAATTTTTTTCTTAACATTTTATTATAAAAATTTTCAACAGGAAAGTTGAAAGAATTGTATAGTGAACATTAGTTTTATTTATTTTTTAAAATAGATGATACATTGGGAAGATGCAAAATTGAAAATATATGCAAAGGCATACAGTGAAAATCTTTCCTTCTATTTTCCCTTCCACCCAGATTTCCTCACAGGAAGGCAGAGAATTTTGTGTATCTCGAAGATACTGATGCAAGCATATATGTGTATACATCACACTGCACCCCTCTTCTTAAAAATACAAATGCTAATGTATTAGCATTTTAACACCTTGCTTTTTCACACACATGCACAAAACACATCATAGGCTTTATGACTGATATTAGAAATAACCAGTATTGAAACCTAGGCTCAGAGAAGTTGTGACTTGTTTATCTTGTTTGAAGTCACAGAACTTGTCAGTAGAAGTTCTCGGCCTAGAACCCAGGTCTCTTAACTCAAAGACCAATTAAGAAGTATTACATACAAGCTTGCTTTATCGCATAAATGGTCACAATGATTCTAGAAGAATATTCAGGAGTACTTATGTGTGTGTGTTTATATATAAAAATTCTTGTCATCTTAGCAAGGGCATTGACGAGAGCATTGTACTGAAGACAGATTTTAAGACACATTGGGGAAGATGGAAAGAATATTTTTGAACCATTAAACATAGAGAATGGGATATAGGATAAGGAATGGTATCTTAGATCGGGAAGAAGAACTGGGGCTGTGAAAGTAAAGTAAGATTTTTTTTCTAGGCCACTGGTGCTAAGTCAGTAACATCAGTAAGGAATTCAATTGCTTTTTTTTACAAACTCTTGTTTGGTATCTTTGCATGATAGTTTCTAGAAATAACAGACCATACACCTCATGGCTAGTTAAGATGGTACACATAAGTAAATCTGTTAGCACCTTCTAGAAAACATGTGTTAATAAATGTATACATCCTTTCATTATGGAACTTAACAAATAAAAAATACAAGGTCTCAGAAATTTATTTTAGAGGACAGTAGAACAGAAATATGTTCAGAGCCATATGCGTAAGTGCTTCCCTGTTTTTTTTGTTTTGTATTGATCTGGCTTTCTTGACTGAATTGATTTTTGAAATCAGCTTAAAAACCTTTTATTCTTAAAAAAAAAAAAAAAAAAAGGCAACAAAACCATTTGCTCATGCCATTTGCAGTCTTTTAAAAGGATAGACTTTAAGGTAGGGTATGGTCCAGTAAGATGCTTACATAAATAGTTTAAAACATCTCCTCTTCACTGTTGTTATTACAGACCCTTTAACTGCACAGGGCATTTAAAATTTTCCTGTAGTAGTTTCTTTTCTCTGGTCTTGGGCTTTCTGGCACCAAATGTAGCCACTCAAGGACCAATTTAGCTTATTCCCTTGCTTTTGGCCTTGTTCTCAGTAGGCAAGGTTGCCAAAAAGCCAAACTCCTCCAGATGGGTGAGGTGCCACTGTGTTTTTGCAAGAAGCACTCTTGGTAGGGTGCTGCTGGTGGTGCGGCATTTCTGAGCATGACCTCCAACTTGGCACTAGGGTGTGATCCATGAATCCAGGACAGATTCTTGAGGTCACCTTTAGCAATATCTATCATTGCCACATCTTTCTATTATAATCCTACTTACCTTTTTTTTCTTTTTTTTTTTTTCTGATTGCTCTTTTTCTTAGGTGGCTCGTGATAGCTGTTGGTCTGGTCAGAGCATACCTGGCTAAGGGTAGCTATCATAGCCTTTATTATTCCATTGAAAAGCCTTTGAAATTCTTCCAAACTGGAGCCTTATTGGAGGTGGGTTCTCAGATTTGTTGTTGTTGATTTCTCTTGTTGTAAAATGAAAAACATGCCACTAAATTACATTGAAGTAGCCACATTTCTGTTGCTACAGATTTGCTGTACATGTTGAAAACTTGCCTCATGGTGTGCTATGTATAATGTTGATACCTGGTTTATCTTTTTGACCGAATAAATTAAGATTTCATTTTAACTTGTATTACCTGGAATATATTTTACACTCGTTTTGAGTTAAGCCATCTTATATTAGGATTAAAATGGTTTAAAATGTTGAACTCAGAAATTTATTTTAGAGGACAGTAAAACAAAATTATGTTCAGGGCCATTTGGGTAAGTGTTTCCCTGTTTTTTTTGTTTTGTATTGATCTGGCTTTCTTGACTGAATTGATTTTTGAAATCAGCTTAAAAACCTTTTATTCTTAAAAAAAAAAAAAAAAAAAGGCAACAAAACCATTTGCTCATGCCATTTGCAGTCTTTTAAAAGGATAGACTTTAAGGTAGGGTATGGTCCAGTAAGATGCTTACATAAATAGTTTAAAACATCTCCTCTTCACTGTTGTTATTACAGACCCTTTAACTGCACAGGGCATTTAAAATTTTCCTGTAGTAGTTTCTTTTCTCTGGTCTTGGGCTTTCTGGCACCAAATGTAGCCACTCAAGGACCAATTTAGCTTATTCCCTTGCTTTTGGCCTTGTTCTCAGTAGGCAAGGTTGCCAAAAAGCCAAACTCCTCCAGATGGGTGAGGTGCCACTGTGTTTTTGCAAGAAGCACTCTTGGTAGGGTGCTGCTGGTGGTGCGGCATTTCTGAGCATGACCTCCAACTTGGCACTAGGGTGTGATCCATGAATCCAGGACAGATTCTTGAGGTCACCTTTAGCAATATCTATCATTGCCACATCTTTCTATTATAATCCTACTTACCTTTTTTTTCTTTTTTTTTTTTCTGATTGCTCTTTTTCTTAGGTGGCTCGTGATAGCTGTTGGTCTGGTCAGAGCATACCTGGCTAAGGGTAGCTATCATAGCCTTTATTATTCCATTGAAAAGCCTTTGAAATTCTTCCAAACTGGAGCCTTATTGGAGGTGGGTTCTCAGATTTGTTGTTGTTGATTTCTCTTGTTGTAAAATGAAAAACATGCCACTAAATTACATTGAAGTAGCCACATTTCTGTTGCTACAGATTTGCTGTACATGTTGAAAACTTGCCTCATGGTGTGCTATGTATAATGTTGATACCTGGTTTATCTTTTTGACCGAATAAATTAAGATTTCATTTTAACTTGTATTACCTGGAATATATTTTACACTCGACTTTATTAGAAATCGAGTTAAGCCATCTTATATTAGGATTAAAAAAATTCAAGGGACATTCTAGGGAACTGTTAGGAAACTCAGATACTCTCAGGGGCCAGGCATATAATGGGCACAGTGAAGCTGGTGAGTGCAGGATGTCAGGAGTGATAAATAGTGGAGACTGTCTAGAAGCCTCTAATTTTTTTTTTAAACAATAATTTGTTAATTTCCCTGTATTAAGGATAATGTATATATCCAGTCCTGGGTTAAGTACATGTTAGGATTCTTAAGTTGGCAAGTGACAGAAACTCAATTCAAATTACTTTAAGGAAAAGGAAATTTATTGGCCTCCATAATTGGTAAAGATATAGGGTTAAGTTACAAAACCAAAGGAACCAGCTTAAGGATCAGAACCAAGGATTTGATGTTGCCAGCCTCTCTTTCCACCTCGTCTCTGCTCTTCTGTTTCTCTTTGAATATTGGTCTTAGACTCTCCTACCGCAGATTGCCTTCTCCACATGGTGGGAGAGAGCTTATTTTTCTCAGCATCAGGGGAGGTTTCTGGTTGGCCTTGCTTTGAACAGTCACTCTTGCCAGTGATGTGAGAGACTTTATTCCTCAGATCTAGGACACATCCTTCTGGCCAAGAGACTGTAGATTTTGTTAATGGAAAAGAAAGGATGAGATAGCTTTGGGCATGCACTATAGCTGCCATAGTTCATTATGATGAACCTTTTTCAAGTTGCAGAGAAGATCTACTACTCAGTCTCATTTCACTTAGCCTCTAGGCCAAGCCCATCAGGATGTTCAGAGGGATATTTAAGAAAGGACCATTTGGACGGATGTTTAAGAAAAGACCATTTATGTTTATGAAATGAGATGTGTTACCTACACCTCTCCCCCTCATTTTGGAAAGCAGAAAGCTATAGTGTTTTATTTTTATTTTTTTTCTCTCAGAAAGCAGGGAGATTTTATTACTATCCCTACTTACATGTTTAAGGTAGATGGTATGAGGAAATGAGCTTCCAGCTGGAGTCTGAGTACCTTATTCTAAGCTTGCTGGTTTTACCAAGTTCCTTTGTGATTTGGGTTGAGTCATTTATCTCCTGTCCACCTCTTTTTCTCATTTATAAAATATTGAGGTTGAAGTAGATGTGTAAAGTTCCTTTTTGCCCTAACAGTTTAAGGAAACTAGCAAATCCTAGTGTGGTCCATATTTTAAACCTAGAGGCTTGATTTTTGGGGCGGGGGGGAAGGACAATGGTAAGTAAGTAGAACTTATCTCTCAGACTTTAGGCAGCACAGTTCTCTCAAGCTATAGACAAGCAAGTTTGGAGTCAAGACCATTAGAAACTGCCACAGTGTTTGATACAGTAAGAAGTTGTACACCATTGGAAGAATTTAATAATTTAAAGGGGATTCTGTCTCCATAAGCCTTGGTAATACTTGAGGTATAATGTTTAAAATTTAAGACTATCTCAGGGAAGGTAGTGACCTTAAATAATGTGATCCACTCAGGGACCAAATCTTCGTCTGGAAGGGATTAGCCCATTTATCCTTACAGAATATTTAATAGGGATTTCAGAAAATATTTTTTGTGTTTTGGTTTTCTCTCTTATCCCCACTAAGAACCAATTTGGTGACAAATCCTGGATTTGATTCTGAGAAAAAGACTCCACAAAACAAATGAAGACTCCCCAGAATGTGCATGGAATTAGCTTTGAAGATGGCACTAGTGGCAGGGGACGCCTCACCCTGGGGCAAGAGATCAGGTTTACTAGAATTGCATTTCCTGAACTGTCCATTAAGAAATGTTTTATTGCCTACCCAACCTAGATGGTTTGATAATTACATGTGCTTAATATTGTTTAATCACAGGTAAGTTGTCCTTTTGTGAATTATTAGTGCTTGACAATAAACTCTGTTTATAGGAGTTAAAAACGAGTCCAGGGCAGTCAGCTGTTCACTTACATCTTTGCAAGAATATTTTGAGTAATAATCTGTAGGATTATTCCTTGGTAGGTTCTGTGAGGGTTTGCTTTAAGAGGAAATAGAGATTACTTGTTCTCAAGAAACTTCAAACCTTCTTAGGAAAATATAACATTTTGCTTTTTAAAACATTTAAAAACATTTACCAAGTAAGTATAAATGGGCACATAGTAATGTAATGCAGAGTTTCTGAGGAAATTAAATGAAATTTTGCAAAATGCATACAAGATGTATTGAGTTTGTGATGTAGTAATGCAGCTTTTTAATAGAATAGAAACCCTAATTTTTTTTTTCTGACATACTCATCCGAGAATGTCTTGAATAATTTTTATAGGTGGTTTTTCAGAATATTCCACAAGTAATAACTAAATAAGTGTGTGTTTGAGTCGCTGTAATGGGCACCATGGAGACTGAACCCTTACTGATAAAGACATTAAAATTTTATTGAAAAAACATTTTTTTATTGAGTAGATGATTATTTTAGGACTCTTTGCTGGAGATTATAGAAACCTCCTTAGTGACTTAATCTGTAAGGGGAATTTATTATACATGTGTAGTGTGTCCCATGGAATCTGATGGTGGGGCTGCACCTAGGACTTAGCAGTGGCCTGGAATCAGGGGCTGGAGGACCACAGGGAACCCAGGACTTCTTCTTCCTCTGTCCCTTATCTCTAGTGCTCACTCTCTTTTTCTCTGATTCTTCTCTTCTTGCAGAGTGGGTTTTTTGGGGGGGTTTCTTAGTCTATGTGGCAGACCCTGGTAACAGAAAACTAGAGATTGTAGTTTCTGCAATCAGGAGAGCAGCTAATTAAAAACAATCTTATTTCCATTTCCATATTCTTAGTGAAAAGCCTAATTTGTCCAGCTTGAATTAGGTACTTGTTCTTAGAACAGTCAGCCTATAGACAAGAGCAGGGTCAAATTAACCATAGAGAGCTGGAGGGAAGGGGCAGCCTCTAGAAAAGTAATTCTAGGCAGCAAGCCCAAGAAGTATTCACCAAAGTAATCAAACACAGTACAGTGAAGATGATAAGGTATGGGATGATTTATCCATTGTTAGAAAGTAAAATCCTGGTAACTTTGTGAGCCAGGAGATCAGTGTTTGTTGAGTTGAATTGTGTCTTGAATTGAATCTAGAGTAATCCTGAGAATCAACATAGGTAGCAAGAGTATTTTTTTAAAATTCCATTCATAGATAAATAAAATAATGGTATCTTCAAAATACGGTATCACAAAATAAATGAAATACTGGTACTTGTTATAACATGAATGAATCTTGAAAACATGCTTTATAAAGGAGGCCAGAAACAAAAAGCCATGTGTTTGATTCCATTTATATGAAATATCCAGAATAGGCAAGTTCAGAGAGACAGAAAGTCGATCAGTGATTGCTAGGGCCTGTGCGGGGGGAGGGAAAGAATGGGGAGTGACAGCATATGGGTACAGGATTTCTTTTTAAGGCAATGAAAATGTTCTTGAAGTAGATAGTGGTATGGTTGCACAACCTTAGACACATGACTGAAAATCACTGAATTGTATACTTTAAATAAGTGAGTTCTGTGATATGTGAATTATATCCCAGTTTTTTAAAAATGCCATTTATCTCTAATGAACTGTGGGTAAGTTTTCTTTTTCTTTTATTCTTTTTTGAGGGGCCCATGATATTCCTGGATAAAAACAGATTCTATCTTTCCAGCTTTGTTAAGAATTGAGTTAAAGATTAGAAATTAGTAGATTGATCCTACATTATGGCACTTTAAACTTATTTCTTTTTTTTTTTTTTAACATTTATTTTATTTATCTTTTGGGGGGTGAGGTGGGGAGGGAGGGGGACGGGCGGGCCACTTCTATTGGTCTTTCATTTATCTATTTCCATCCGTCTTTGTTCTTTGGCTCCCGTGGACCTCCCATCGTTGTGGCTTCTGTTGTCGCAGAGCACCGGCTCTGGGCGCATGCACTCCAGAGCTCCGGCTCGGTAATTGGACACATCGGTCCAGCCGCTCCGCGGCACGTGGGATCTTCCCAGGCCAGGGCTCGAACCGGCACCCCTTGCACTGCAAGACAGTGTCCTTACCCACTGGACCACCAGGGAAAGCCCGACTTTAAACTTATTTCTGAGAGAATTTGGATTTCTAAATATATTTTATTAACATAAGACTAATTACAGCAAAGACACTTTCAGAAACCTGTAATTGGACGCGCCTCTGTGATTGACAATGAGGATGCCAATAGATTGAGGACTGCTCTGCAGAGGCATTCACTGATGAAACTAAGCAGACCATCTTCAACACACGTACATTACTGCATGCATTATTTACCCTCTGCTGTCCAGCTTGGACTGTCTAATGGAACACAGGCACCCCTTTGCCTTCTTTTTCTCTTTCAGATCCCTCTAATGCTTAGAACCTTCTTATCGACCAAAAAAAAAAAACAAAGAAAGAAAAATTTCATTTGTTTCTCTCAGGTTGATTTAGGTTTGGGTCTGAAATGGCTGAACTGGTTGGTTCTGATGAAAGGAAAGAAGACTACTCTTGTTTTCTAAGCCCCGTCTCTGTATTCTTGTCTGGTTCTATGTCTTGCCTTACAACTCTAGTCAGATCCTTTGATGAAACAAGAAACCAATTTTGGATCTCTCTCTAAAATACAGAAAATACTGAAGAACTTGTTGTATCCCTAGAAGAGGGCTCACGTTTGTCTTCCTGCTGAGTTTTTGTCTTTTTGTCTTAACTACGGAAGAATTTTTTTTTCCCCACAGAGATACTAGGTGGTTGGGTTCTGTGATGTTACTAATACAGTTATCCACTTTAGGCACATTATATGTTACATTTGCTTCTCTGAACTCATCTGGGGACATAACCATCATCTGTAATGTTTTTTATTCTTTGTGGAAACATGCTGATTTCTCAATAATAATTTTAAAAAGAAACTTCTGAAACAGAAGCTATATGCACATTTTAGATTACTTTTTCTTTTCTGAGACCTTGTTTTGAAAAACAAGCCCTTTTTTTTTTTTTTAAAGATTTATTTATTTATTTATTTTGGGCAGGGGTCGGGTTGTGGGGGGAGGGGAACGGGCAGGCCACTTCTTTTGGTCTTTCATTTCTCTATTTTCATCCGTCTTTGCTCCTTGGCTCCTGTGGGCCTCCCATCGCGGTGGCCTCTGTCGTTGCAGAGCTCCGGCTTTGGGCGCATGCGCTCCAGAGCTCCGGCTCGGTAATTGGACACATCAGTCCAGCCGCTCCGCGGCACGTGGGATCTTCCCAGGCCAGGGATCGAACTGGCGCCCCTTGCACTGCAAGGCGGTGTCCTTACCCACTGGACCACCAGGGGAAGCCCTGAAACCAGCCCTCTTAGAGTTTTCTGAAGAGTTAGCAGAGGAAGGCCTAGTGGAGCTACCTGACACCAGTAGGAACGACAGCACACCAGACCAGCCAGCTTCAGAAACCGTGAGTGCCAGGAGATAGAACTTGGGTGTAATTAGTAAATGTCACAACATTAGAAGGGAAGAGCAAGACTGTGGGAAACAGGAGTCCACCCACACAGGCCTCCCTGCATAACAGCTCTAGCAAATAGAAGCAAACAGATGTGGTGTTCAGAGAAGATAACTAATGGCTGTCGAAAAGAGCGTGTTGGTTTTTGGGGGTTTTTTTGCTCGTATAAAGAGAACTGAAAATATCAATGGTAACAGTTCAGGGCACAAAGGAGAGCACCATGCAGAGAAATAGGTGATGCATACTGAAGATTCAAGAAAGGCAAGAGTTCCTGGGATAGTCTCAGATAAAATGGATAACAGAGCGGAAACCTCTGAGACTGTTCAGAGTGTACCGTTTGAATGTCAAAAAAGAACATTACAAAATATGTAGTGCTGAGCATGTCAGAGATACTATGTGTTGGTGGACGAGTTAGTGCTTGAATGATTATCAATACAACAGGAAAAGTGTACAAGAGAGTTGTGAAACTTAGCAGACTAATAGTATAGAAGAACCAAGCTATCCAGAAAATGGGTTGAGCATATAGAACCTGTCAAAAAAATATGGCTACCAGAAGTAGAAAAGGTTGGAAAGGGTAACTCAAAAATAATCAGGAGTAATTCTAGAAAATTATTTGGAATTGAAAGCCCTTCTCCATGTGGTTATTGCGAGTATATGGAGTTACACATAGCAGCTGTTTTTCAAGGAAAAAAACTTCCCTTCCTGAGTGCCTGTTTGTTAAATTTTTAAACTTAACGATAAGTGCTTTCTGACAGAAAAGAGATCTTAAAATGTAGTAGTAAAACAACTTGGAACCTTAGGCTTTGAAAAATAAAGATTCACATGAAACCAGGAGAAAGCATTAGGTCTCTGAATAGCAGGGTAGGCAGTTTTCTACAGGTGGAGACATTTTGGAAATACCTACCAAAAGAGTAGAATTTTGAAAGGAGCTTATCATAGGGCTTTTAACTGATGTATACATAAGTAAAATTACTTGAGTTCTTTTTTTAATTATTATTTTAAAGATTTATTTATTTATTTATTTTGGGGGGGCATGGGGAGGGAGGGGAGCAGGCAGGCTACTTCTATTGGTCTTTCATTTGTACATTTTCATCCATCTTTGTTCTTTGGCCCATGTGGGCCTCCCATCGCAGTGGCTGTTGTCACAGAGCACTGGCTCTGGGCACATGCGCTCCAGAGCTCCGGCTCGGTAATTGGACACATCAGTCCAGCCGCTCCGCGGCACGTGGGATCTTCCCAGGCCAGGGATCGAACTGGCGCCCCTTGCACTGCACGGCGGTGTCATTACCCACTGGACCACCAGGGAAGCCCTACTTGAGTTCTTTAAATTGGCACTATCCAGAAGAACTTCTGCAATGAGAATACTTCATATCTGGGCTTTCTGTCTGATACACTGGCCACTGTTGAGTCCTTGGGGTAGGTGAGACTGAGAAGCTGACTTTTAATTTTACTGACTTTTAATTTAAGTTGAAATACGCTCCTGTGGCTAGTGACTACTGCATTGGCAGCATAGCTTTAGGGCATGATACAGATTGCAAGATTGCTTCTGCTTAGTCACTTCAGTCGTGTCTGACGTCCCCGTTGCCCCGACCCCATGGAGAGTTGTGAAACTTAGCAGACTAATAGTATAGAAGAACCAAGCTATCCAGAAAATGGGTTGAGCATATAGAACCTGTCAAAAAAATATGGCTACCAGAAGTAGAAAAGGTTGGAAAGGGTAACTCAAAAATAATCAGGAGTAATTCTAGAAAATTATTTGGAATTGAAAGCCCTTCTCCATGTGGTTATTGCGAGTATATGGAGTTACACATAGCAGCTGTTTTTCAAGGAAAAAAACTTCCCTTCCTGAGTGCCTGTTTGTTAAATTTTTAAACTTAACGATAAGTGCTTTCTGACAGAAAAGAGATCTTAAAATGTAGTAGTAAAACAACTTGGAACCTTAGGCTTTGAAAAATAAAGATTCACATGAAACCAGGAGAAAGCATTAGGTCTCTGAATAGCAGGGTAGGCAGTTTTCTACAGGTGGAGACATTTTGGAAATACCTACCAAAAGAGTAGAATTTTGAAAGGAGCTTATCATAGGGCTTTTAACTGATGTATACATAAGTAAAATTACTTGAGTTCTTTTTTTAATTATTATTTTAAAGATTTATTTATTTATTTATTTTGGGGGGGCATGGGGAGGGAGGGGAGCAGGCAGGCTACTTCTATTGGTCTTTCATTTGTACATTTTCATCCATCTTTGTTCTTTGGCCCATGTGGGCCTCCCATCGCAGTGGCTGTTGTCACAGAGCACTGGCTCTGGGCACATGCGCTCCAGAGCTCCGGCTCGGTAATTGGACACATCAGTCCAGCCGCTCCGCGGCACGTGGGATCTTCCCAGGCCAGGGATCGAACTGGCGCCCCTTGCACTGCACGGCGGTGTCATTACCCACTGGACCACCAGGGAAGCCCTACTTGAGTTCTTTAAATTGGCACTATCCAGAAGAACTTCTGCAATGAGAATACTTCATATCTGGGCTTTCTGTCTGATACACTGGCCACTGTTGAGTCCTTGGGGTAGGTGAGACTGAGAAGCTGACTTTTTAATTTTACTGACTTTTAATTTAAGTTGAAATACGCTCCTGTGGCTAGTGACTACTGCATTGGCAGCATAGCTTTAGGGCATGATACAGATTGCAAGATTGCTTCTGCTTAGTCACTTCAGTCGTGTCTGACTCTGTGCAACCCCATGGATTGCAGCCCACCAGACTCTTCTGTCCATGGAATGCGCCAGGCAGGAATGCTGGAGTCGGTTGCCATACCCTCCTCCAAGGTGCAACGTGTCCACATGGAATTTCATAAAATGTTTCAGATTTTCCCAGGGTAGAATGAAGTGGGAAGGAGGGAAAACAGAAGAAGACAAAGGTTGTGTTATAAATTTTAGGTCACAACAGAGTTTATAAACTTCTTAATTCATATGGTGAAAAATAATGAGTAATTATTAAAATATGGTGACATTTTTAGATTAGGAGAATCAGAGAAAAAGCAAATTGCAGATATTGGAAAAGACATGGAAGGGTGCATATCAGACTGTTACTAGTGCTTACCTCTGAAGAGGGATGTGATATTTGGGGGAAAATACAAGAAAGTTTCTGCTTTTTATTCTATATTCTTTACATTTACATATCACTGTGAATCTTTAAATTAAAAAGGGAAGATGTAATAAATATACAAGTATGTTGTAAAGTATAATGAACACAAAAAATGAATGAAAAAAAGTAAGATTTTAAAATTCTTTGAAAAGGGAAGAAAATGTGAAGCTTAGATAGGTTATTTTTTGATTTAAAGTAAAATACAGAACATTGTATCTTTTAAATTTTTTTAAGTAGTAATAACAGTAAACTTATAGAATGACTAAGGATAGCACAAATGCATTGTTTCTAAATCTTTGCAAATAGATGCATTAATTTTATCAAACTAAAAAGGTAAGGTGGTGGTTACTGGTTCTAAAAGCAGAATTCAAAAATCTGTTGCCTATCAAAGACTGACTTAAGTTTACTAAAGAACAGACCAGCCTCCCATGACTAAGCATACAAGAAAAGCAGGACCATCCAGTTACAGCATAAAATAAAGTTAATTTCAGCGCAGAAACCAAAGAGAAACTTGCCACATTTGCAATTTGTCATGAAGAAAGAATGTGGTAGATGCATGCTGGTAGAATTGGTTAATGACTTAATGATTAACCATCATGGCAGAGATGGGTAAAGAAGCGAAGGTAGAATTATACTTGAGAAGTGTCACAATATATGTGAATGAATACTGGAGACAAGAAATTTGAATACTGAGACTTGGTTTTGCCACGTGACCACAACATCTCTGTAATGAATATTCTAGATTAGATGACCTTAACTTTTTTTTCCAGTTTTAAGTACTGTGAACCTTAAGCATTTCACAGAGTATGAAAATAAAACAGATTAATAAATTACAAATTAATTAGTAAATATATAACAAAAAGATAAGTGACAGAAAAATTAATGGTAATTAAGGAAATTTGGTCTATTTCCTCCTTTAAAAATGGATATGAAAAAAGGATTTTGAAAACATGTTTGGATTGAAACCTTTAAGGGAGCCCCAAGTAAATACCCTCTTTCTCTTGCTTATTTTCTAAACATTGAGAAATAACTCAAATTGTGTAAGGATTCTAAAAATCGCCTTTCTTAGTAATAAAGGCCTAGCTGGAGATTGAGCACCAATGTGCAAGTCAAACAGCTCCCAAATCAGACCGGGCCAGGGCAGCATGCAGGAAACCCGAGAATTGGGGTTTCACTCCGGGAACCCTGGGGTGCTGAGTTGAAAACACCCCAGATTTGCTGCTTAGATGAGTCATCTTTTCCCAAGTAAATTGATTAACAAGCAAAGAGAGACCAGAAATACTTGGGAGAAAAACCTTCTCATGAAGCCAGAGAAAAGGAGAAAAGTGTTTCTCTCTAATCATAGTCATCTGTAATCCTAAGGGCTATATATTCATTGTAGCAAAATCCACGTAAGCATGAAGAAGAAAAAGCCTTTAAGTTATATGCTAATGATGACCACTGTTAACACTGATGCCTGACTTTCAAGGCTACATGTTACTATATAGCTAAGTTTGAAGAAAAAATGAATTCATAAATACATATCATATGATAATTTTCAAAACTAGCCAAATACTGGTAAACATTAACCCAGATACCTGACCAGTTACAGCATAAAATAGTTAGTTTCAGAGCAGAAACCAAAGAGAAACTTGCCACATTTGCAATTTGTCATGAAGAAAGAATGTGGTAGATGCATGCTGGTAGAATTGGTTAATGACTTAATGATTAACCATCATGGCAGAGATGGGTAAAGAAGCGAAGGTAGAATTATACTTGAGAAGTGTCACAATATATGTGAATGAATACTGGAGACAAGAAATTTGAATACTGAGACTTGGTTTTGCCACGTGACCACAACATCTCTGTAATGAATATTCTAGATTAGATGACCTTAACTTTTTTTTCCAGTTTTAAGTACTGTGAACCTTAAGCATTTCACAGAGTATGAAAATAAAACAGATTAATAAATTACAAATTAATTAGTAAATATATAACAAAAAGATAAGTGACAGAAAAATTAATGGTAATTAAGGAAATTTGGTCTATTTCCTCCTTTAAAAATGGATATGAAAAAAGGATTTTGAAAACATGTTTGGATTGAAACCTTTAAGGGAGCCCCAAGTAAATACCCTCTTTCTCTTGCTTATTTTCTAAACATTGAGAAATAACTCAAATTGTGTAAGGATTCTAAAAATCGCCTTTCTTAGTAATAAAGGCCTAGCTGGAGATTGAGCACCAATGTGCAAGTCAAACAGCTCCCAAATCAGACCGGGCCAGGGCAGCATGCAGGAAACCCGAGAATTGGGGTTTCACTCCGGGAACCCTGGGGTGCTGAGTTGAAAACACCCCAGATTTGCTGCTTAGATGAGTCATCTTTTCCCAAGTAAATTGATTAACAAGCAAAGAGAGACCAGAAATACTTGGGAGAAAAACCTTCTCATGAAGCCAGAGAAAAGGAGAAAAGTGTTTCTCTCTAATCATAGTCATCTGTAATCCTAAGGGCTATATATTCATTGTAGCAAAATCCACGTAAGCATGAAGAAGAAAAAGCCTTTAAGTTATATGCTAATGATGACCACTGTTAACACTGATGCCTGACTTTCAAGGCTACATGTTACTATATAGCTAAGTTTGAAGAAAAAATGAATTCATAAATACATATCATATGATAATTTTCAAAACTAGCCAAATACTGGTAAACATAACCCAGATTCATCCTGAAGCTCTCTGTAACATGAGGTAGTAGGCATGCTTTGTGGAGCTGCCCAGCTCAGGGCCTTTTATCCTCTCTGGAAACGTTCTCAGTTCTACCACTAGACCACCCCCAGCTGCATCTCTACCCCAGACTCTGCCTTTCAGGCCATAACTGGCTGAATCCAGGGGTGTATACCTGGCCCAAACTGAACTGGTCAGACTTTTCTCCCCCAGGAATTTGGAATTGAAAGAGAGAAAGCAGGACTTAACTGTAGCCGAGTGACAGCAAATCCATGAACTAATAAAGCTCCATGGGTCCTTGTTCCTATTGAGACTTTCTGCTCTTTTTTGGACTTTGTTGTTGTTACTTTACTTGGATGAAAGATGAAGCTAAGGGGTGGGTAGACAGTATTGAGGGTTTTTAAGGCAGTGAAACTACTGTTTGATACTGAAATGGTGAGTGCATGTTGTTATACACTTGTCTAAGCCTATAGACATACAACAGCAGCATTGAACCCTCCACTATGAACTTTGAGTGACGATGATGTGTCAGTGGAGGTTCATCAGTTGTAACATATGACCGCTCTGGCATGGGATGTGATAGGTTTTGTCGGGGAGGCTGTGCTTGAGTGGGTGCAGGGAGTAAAGGGAAATCTCTACCTTTCTCTCATTTGCTGTGAACCTAAAACTAAAAAGTTGAAGACTTTTTTTAAAACACGAAACAACACATTTGTTGGCAGCTTACAAAAATAATTTCCATAGTGCACATCTTAAACCTTTTTCCAAAAAAGTGCCAAGTATTGTGAAAAGTGACATTCAGTGTTGAGGTTGAATTTTTAAACTAAAATGAGCTTATTGCCAGAAATGAAAAGAGTTCAAGAGAAAAATGTTACGACATGGGTTTTTTGTTGTTTTTTGGGGTGGGGCAGCTTTTGTTTCTGTAATTGGTCATGAGGTTATAGTTAGTTATCTGTGGCTTCCTTCTCCCACGACTATTCCGAATTTCCCTCCCCCGCAGCAATAAGGGTGGAATGACCCAAACCTTCGTTCTTGAGGAGTCTAAGTCCTTAGTTATTCTGCTTCATTTTGGTTGCTGTAGTTTTGCATTAACCTTTACTGTTGGAAATGCTAACAGGTGCCTCAGAGTCCCCTGGCTTCCATACACAGTCTACTCTGCCTCCACTGCTTGTGGCAACATGATATCAATCAGGATCAACCACTCCATCCATCAGTAAAACCTCTCTTTTGCCTGTTGGTTCAGTAGCATAAATAAGAGCCTCCAAATTACCAGATGGCAGTCTAATCTTCCAGTGCAGTAGAACCTTTGTTGTATCACCTGGTGCAGCCAATAACCTTGTGAAGACTGGGATGTCTAAACCAGTAGAGCTCAAAGTTTCCAGGACGGAAAGCAAAAATTCTTTAGGTGGGTTAATAGGTATAATAGTGAGAGTAGCCTCTCCTACTTCCTCCCTTGATTCTTGGGCCTTTATAATCTGTTTATGAAGAATACAGCATCTGTGATTCAAAGAACAAACTGCAACCTATAAGGCAGAACCCCGTTCTTTCAAGGTGAGGTTCCCCAATTAGTATTATAACTTAGCCTTCAGGAAAGCATTCTTCCTTTCAGCTAAGCTAGGCGTTTCTGGGCAGTAGGCTATGTGGTAGGATCAGATGATTCAGTGCGCCTGAACCCACTGATGTGTATATTTCTTTTGCTGTGCAGTGTGTTCTTTGACCAGATTTAATACTGTGTAGAATGCCATGGTGGTGTATAAGGCACTCTGTGAATGCATAGATGGTGAGGCTCGAGAGCCATTATGTTGGCAGCTTACAAAAATAATTTCCATAGTGCACATCTTAAACCTTTTTCCAAAAAAGTGCCAAGTATTGTGAAAAGTGACATTCAGTGTTGAGGTTGAATTTTTAAACTAAAATGAGCTTATTGCCAGAAATGAAAAGAGTTCAAGAGAAAAATGTTACGACATGGGTTTTTTGTTGTTTTTTGGGGTGGGGCAGCTTTTGTTTCTGTAATTGGTCATGAGGTTATAGTTAGTTATCTGTGGCTTCCTTCTCCCACGACTATTCCGAATTTCCCTCCCCCGCAGCAATAAGGGTGGAATGACCCAAACCTTCGTTCTTGAGGAGTCTAAGTCCTTAGTTATTCTGCTTCATTTTGGTTGCTGTAGTTTTGCATTAACCTTTACTGTTGGAAATGCTAACAGGTGCCTCAGAGTCCCCTGGCTTCCATACACAGTCTACTCTGCCTCCACTGCTTGTGGCAACATGATATCAATCAGGATCAACCACTCCATCCATCAGTAAAACCTCTCTTTTGCCTGTTGGTTCAGTAGCATAAATAAGAGCCTCCAAATTACCAGATGGCAGTCTAATCTTCCAGTGCAGTAGAACCTTTGTTGTATCACCTGGTGCAGCCAATAACCTTGTGAAGACTGGGATGTCTAAACCAGTAGAGCTCAAAGTTTCCAGGACGGAAAGCAAAAATTCTTTAGGTGGGTTAATAGGTATAATAGTGAGAGTAGCCTCTCCTACTTCCTCCCTTGATTCTTGGGCCTTTATAATCTGTTTATGAAGAATACAGCATCTGTGATTCAAAGAACAAACTGCAACCTATAAGGCAGAACCCCGTTCTTTCAAGGTGAGGTTCCCCAATTAGTATTATAACTTAGCCTTCAGGAAAGCATTCTTCCTTTCAGCTAAGCTAGGCGTTTCTGGGCAGTAGGCTATGTGGTAGGATCAGATGATTCAGTGCGCCTGAACCCACTGATGTGTATATTTCTTTTGCTGTGCAGTGTGTTCTTTGACCAGATTTAATACTGTGTAGAATGCCATGGTGGTGTATAAGGCACTCTGTGAATGCATAGATGGTGAGGCTCGAGAGCCATTATGGGGGAAAAAAGGCCAATCCATATCTAGACTATGTGTTTATCCCAATAAGGAGACGTATCTGCTCCCCCCTTGATGGAAGATATTCAGTGTAAAAACAATGTGCCATCAGGGTGTATGCTATCCCCCTGGGAAGTGGTATTTAATAGGGCATTTAGTGTTGATCTCTGCTGTTAGCAGATTGGGCACTCAGCAGTAGGGTTAACCGGATCTGCCTTGCTAAGAGGAAGTTCATGTTTTTGACCCCACGCATAGCCTCCATTCTTGCTACCATGGCCAATTTGTTCGTGAACCTGTTGAGAAAACACTGGGGTGACTGGGAAAGAGGCTAATTGATATTAATAGTGTATATCATTTTATCCACTCTTGTTAAGAGTCTCCTTTATAGTGGATGCTGCTTGGTGACCATCAATGTGAGACAGACACTGTCAAATTCTATGCCTGTTCTAAGAGACTCATCACATACCTTTTCCCTATCTTTTCTCGTCACTGTCTTACAATCCTGTTCCTTCCAAGTCCCTGACCATCCAGCTACCCATTAGTAACTACTCATGAGTGAGTCTAAATATGTCTTTCTGGTTATCTCGGTTTCAGATACAAGGGTGAACCAAATGTACCAAAGTTCTGATATTCATGGTTTGTAAGGCACAAAACTGATACGTGGTTAAGAACACCAGCTCTGGAGCCTGTCTGCCTGTGTACAAAATCTACCAGTTCCATGCATGCCCCCCGTCTGGGCCTGGGGCAGGTGGAGGGTCTGTTTATGAAGAATACAGCATCTGTGATTCAAAGAACAAACTGCAACCTATAAGGCAGAACCCCGTTCTTTCAAGGTGAGGTTCCCCAATTAGTATTATAACTTAGCCTTCAGGAAAGCATTCTTCCTTTCAGCTAAGCTAGGCGTTTCTGGGCAGTAGGCTATGTGGTAGGATCAGATGATTCAGTGCGCCTGAACCCACTGATGTGTATATTTCTTTTGCTGTGCAGTGTGTTCTTTGACCAGATTTAATACTGTGTAGAATGCCATGGTGGTGTATAAGGCACTCTGTGAATGCATAGATGGTGAGGCTCGTAGAGCCATTATGGGGAAGAAAGGCCAATCCATATCTAGACTATGTGTTTATCCCAATAAGGAGACGTATCTGCTCCCCCCTTGATGGAAGATATTCAGTGTAAAAACAATGTGCCATCAGGGTGTATGCTATCCCCCTGGGAAGTGGTATTTAATAGGGCATTTAGTGTTGATCTCTGCTGTTAGCAGATTGGGCACTCAGCAGTAGGGTTAACCGGATCTGCCTTGCTAAGAGGAAGTTCATGTTTTTGACCCCACGCATAGCCTCCATTCTTGCTACCATGGCCAATTTGTTCGTGAACCTGTTGAGAAAACACTGGGGTGACTGGGAAAGAGGCTAATTGATATTAATAGTGTATATCATTTTATCCACTCTTGTTAAGAGTCTCCTTTATAGTGGATGCTGCTTGGTGACCATCAATGTGAGACAGACACTGTCAAATTCTATGCCTGTTCTAAGAGACTCATCACATACCTTTTCCCTATCTTTTCTCGTCACTGTCTTACAATCCTGTTCCTTCCAAGTCCCTGACCATCCAGCTACCCATTAGTAACTACTCATGAGTGAGTCTAAATATGTCTTTCTGGTTATCTCGGTTTCAGATACAAGGGTGAACCAAATGTACCAAAGTTCTGATATTCATGGTTTGTAAGGCACAAAACTGATACGTGGTTAAGAACACCAGCTCTGGAGCCTGTCTGCCTGTGTACAAAATCTACCAGTTCCATGCATGCCTCCACCTCTTCCTGGTCCTGGGGAGTCTCCTGGAGCGGTCAGGTGGAGGGGGTCACCCAGAGACTCAAACACTGGTGCAGACACACTGGGGAACATTCAGTCACGTGACCATTCCCAGCAATTGGCTATGACGTCTCTTCAAGGGAGATTTTGCATATGGCAGGTCTTCTAAATTTTTTTCCAATGAAGAATGTTTGTTTTAGTTGAATGATTCTCAGTAGATCTCGACAAGAGCAGTATGACCCCTTTAAAGTGCAGTTTAGAAACCTGTGAGGGCATTGTGACGGCTTCAGTGAGTGAGGGCACTGTAAGTAGATGTCCTGCAATGTCTGAGCCAGTCCCAATGCAGTGGAGGTCTGTATCCCCCCTGACTTTGGTGTCTGCCATGGCTAACCCCTCTCCAAATTTAAATGGATAGTTTTTTAGTTCGTATTCATACTAAAAAATCTTCATGAGAAATTAATAAACAAAAAGCTTACTAAGTTAGAAGAAGATTGTTGTGTTAGAGAAAACAAATTTAGCAGCTTAAAACTATGCTCATTTATTAGCTCACAATTCCATAAGTCAGAAGCTAGGCTTGGCAGGGCTCTCTGCTCAGGGTCTCACAAGACTGAAATCAAGGTGTCAGTTGGGATGGTTTCTGTCTGGGGGCTCTGAGGAAGAATCCGCTTCTAAGCTTATTCAGCTTGTTGACGGAATCCGCTTACCTGTGGTTGTAGGTCTGAGCTCCCATTTCCTTGGTAGCCGTCAACTGGAGGTCACACCTGTCTCTTAGAGGCCCTCCAGGCCCTGCACATGGCCTTCTCCATCCTCTAAGCCAGAAATGGCATTGCTGTTGTTCCTTGAATATCTCTGACCTCCTCTTCTAACACCAATCAGAGAAAACTCTGCTTTTAAAAGGCTGGCCCGGTTGGATCAGGCCTACCTCTGTAATCTCCGTACCTTAAAATCAATTGATTTTGGACTTCAATTTACATTTGCAAAATTCCTACCCTGTGGTACCTTGTTCAGTATTTGATTGGATACCCAAGGAACAAGAATCTTAGGGAATCATCTTTAGGATTCTGCCTACCATAGTTGGAATGAAGAGGGAACTTAAATGAAGTAAAGATATCTCAAAATAATTGAGTAATGTGTTCACTCTGCACATTCTGTTCTGTCAGCATTATGGTATTTCAGCTTGCATATTTAGTTGAAAAAGATTTCAGTGCAATAGTGTTACAACTGGAAAAGCAATGGAATTGAAAATAAGGAAACAGACTTGAGATTCTCTGTTAAAATGTTTGTTTTAGTTGAATGATTCTCAGTAGATCTCGACAAGAGCAGTATGACCCCTTTAAAGTGCAGTTTAGAAACCTGTGAGGGCATTGTGACGGCTTCAGTGAGTGAGGGCACTGTAAGTAGATGTCCTGCAATGTCTGAGCCAGTCCCAATGCAGTGGAGGTCTGTATCCCCCCTGACTTTGGTGTCTGCCATGGCTAACCCCTCTCCAAATTTAAATGGATAGTTTTTTAGTTCGTATTCATACTAAAAAATCTTCATGAGAAATTAATAAACAAAAAGCTTACTAAGTTAGAAGAAGATTGTTGTGTTAGAGAAAACAAATTTAGCAGCTTAAAACTATGCTCATTTATTAGCTCACAATTCCATAAGTCAGAAGCTAGGCTTGGCAGGGCTCTCTGCTCAGGGTCTCACAAGACTGAAATCAAGGTGTCAGTTGGGATGGTTTCTGTCTGGGGGCTCTGAGGAAGAATCCGCTTCTAAGCTTATTCAGCTTGTTGACGGAATCCGCTTACCTGTGGTTGTAGGTCTGAGCTCCCATTTCCTTGGTAGCCGTCAACTGGAGGTCACACCTGTCTCTTAGAGGCCCTCCAGGCCCTGCACATGGCCTTCTCCATCCTCTAAGCCAGAAATGGCATTGCTGTTGTTCCTTGAATATCTCTGACCTCCTCTTCTAACACCAATCAGAGAAAACTCTGCTTTTAAAAGGCTGGCCCGGTTGGATCAGGCCTACCTCTGTAATCTCCGTACCTTAAAATCAATTGATTTTGGACTTCAATTTACATTTGCAAAATTCCTACCCTGTGGTACCTTGTTCAGTATTTGATTGGATACCCAAGGAACAAGAATCTTAGGGAATCATCTTTAGGATTCTGCCTACCATAGTTGGAATGAAGAGGGAACTTAAATGAAGTAAAGATATCTCAAAATAATTGAGTAATGTGTTCACTCTGCACATTCTGTTCTGTCAGCATTATGGTATTTCAGCTTGCATATTTAGTTGAAAAAGATTTCAGTGCAATAGTGTTACAACTGGAAAAGCAATGGAATTGAAAATAAGGAAACAGACTTGAGATTCCTGTCTGGACTTTAATTAAGTTAATGGAGAGACATGAAATGCAGGAATCTCATTTGATTTATTTAATGTAACTATTTTAATAATATTTTATATTGCCTTTTTTTGAGTCACTTTTATCTTAAAACTATCCCCAATCTGTTACACAACTACTTTGTCACATCTGGCACTGCTGTTTTTTGTCTAATCCATCTTCTCCTTCTTGTACCATTCAAAGAATATCATCTCCAAGTTCACAGGCTGTATGTCTCAGTGGGAACTCCTCAACTCAGGGGGATTATTTTCTTGTGGTGCTTTCTAGCCCATCCCAGGACTCAATCCAGGGGGTTATTTTGACATCACAGGAGTAACTAAGACCTAGCTTCATTTGTGACAGTGTTATACTTCCTCATTTTCTCCACTTTGTTATTTACTTGCCATTATTATTTTCATGTCAGTTAAGATTACTTCCCTTTGTTCATTATTATCTTAATACTGTTTTGATTCTAGTGTTGATCTATGCCTCTGCTCTCTTATTTTCCTGTTCTTGTACCAAGTGCTTTCTGATATTCTTATTTTTAAATCCAAATTTATTCATCTTAAGTTGATACCTATTTATGACTGCTTTATTATATCATAGGGTCCCCAAGCATTTAAATGTGGAAATACATATATTTTAAAAAGTAAACCACTTCTTATTTCTTCTTTACGTAATCAGGATATTGTTTATTTGTTTTTATTTTTGTGTAAGTAAGTTGTACCATCTTTGAATTTTATAGTAAAGGGGGCACTATTAAATATCCGGTTGGATCAGGCCTACCTCTGTAATCTCCGTCCTTAAAATCAATTGATTTTGGACTTCAATTTACATTTGCAAAATTCCTACCCTGTGGTACCTTGTTCAGTATTTGATTGGATACCCAAGGAACAAGAATCTTAGGGAATCATCTTTAGGATTCTGCCTACCATAGTTGGAATGAAGAGGGAACTTAAATGAAGTAAAGATATCTCAAAATAATTGAGTAATGTGTTCACTCTGCACATTCTGTTCTGTCAGCATTATGGTATTTCAGCTTGCATATTTAGTTGAAAAAGATTTCAGTGCAATAGTGTTACAACTGGAAAAGCAATGGAATTGAAAATAAGGAAACAGACTTGAGATTCCTGTCTGGACTTTAATTAAGTTAATGGAGAGACATGAAATGCAGGAATCTCATTTGATTTATTTAATGTAACTATTTTAATAATATTTTATATTGCCTTTTTTTGAGTCACTTTTATCTTAAAACTATCCCCAATCTGTTACACAACTACTTTGTCACATCTGGCACTGCTGTTTTTTGTCTAATCCATCTTCTCCTTCTTGTACCATTCAAAGAATATCATCTCCAAGTTCACAGGCTGTATGTCTCAGTGGGAACTCCTCAACTCAGGGGGATTATTTTCTTGTGGTGCTTTCTTGCTAGCCCATCCCAGGACTCAATCCAGGGGGTTATTTTGACATCACAGGAGTAACTAAGACCTAGCTTCATTTGTGACAGTGTTATACTTCCTCATTTTCTCCACTTTGTTATTTACTTGCCATTATTATTTTCATGTCAGTTAAGATTACTTCCCTTTGTTCATTATTATCTTAATACTGTTTTGATTCTAGTGTTGATCTATGCCTCTGCTCTCTTATTTTCCTGTTCTTGTACCAAGTGCTTTCTGATATTCTTATTTTTAAATCCAAATTTATTCATCTTAAGTTGATACCTATTTATGACTGCTTTATTATATCATAGGGTCCCCAAGCATTTAAATGTGGAAATACATATATTTTTAAAAAGTAAACCACTTCTTATTTCTTCTTTACGTAATCAGGATATTGTTTATTTGTTTTTATTTTTGTGTAAGTAAGTTGTACCATCTTTGAATTTTATAGTAAAGGGGGCACTATTAAATATGTGGTTAAAAAGGGGAGACTTGTCTCATAGCTTAAACTGAGATCTGTTCTAGCACACAAAGAAGATAGGATAGGCCTTAGGTGTTCGCCAGCCTTTCTGCAGGGTCCTGCTGTGGGTCAGCAGCCTGAATGTCTAGCCGCATACAGGAATAGAGAAGGTTTCCTGCCTAGGCACTGTCGTCTGTCTTGCTTCAAAGGATGCTCATTGCCCATCTTTCATCCCATTTCATTTTAATTAACCTGTATCTCAGTTTTCCTCAGTTTTGCAAGAGGGAGTTTGGCTTATCTTGTAATAGTCACTCATTTTGAGATTCTTAGTGTTTTCTTTTGAAAAATAAAAGATTTGCAGTCTAATAATTCTTTTGTTCTCTTGTTCTCTTATCAGTTTTCAACAACTTTGTGAAGTCTTTTTTTTTTAATCTATGCTACCCTCTGTCACCCTCCCTTCAAAATAGACTGAAATAGTAAACTTGAGCACAGTCTTAGCGTGTTTTAGATAAAACTAAGTCTTGTCAAGTTTTTTGCTGATTTTAACTAACGGACAGTGAAATGATGGAAAAAGCAGTGAGGTAGAAATGAAATCTGGGTTCTTGATTCTGAACATCACTTGCTACCTTGGTTAAGTGGGACAGCTTTCTTCTCTAAACCTTTGTTCTCTCATCTGCTGGTAGAGATGTCTGTCCCGCCCATCGGCCAGGGTTGCTGTCAGTTTCAAACAGCACAGTGATGGCTACAGAAATGTAAATTCTGAGATGCACTGCAATAAAGGTCTTATTATCCAGATAAAGCTTCCGTCATCACATCAGTCTTGTAGGTGGTTTCAGGCTGATTTACTACCACCAACCAGGTTAAAGTGTGTTACATGCAGGATGACTTGGATTTGGAAACACCTAGCTGGCTGGTTAGCTGGCCATGGAGGTAGAGACGAGATAGCAGTCTCACCCATGCTCTGGAAATAAGAAACTAGGGAAGACGTGCCAGAAGCATTGGCAGGACTTGGAACTTGTTCGGCTTGTTTGGCTTGGAGGTGAGGGAAAGGAGGGGGCAGCTGAATCTGAGAGTGGGAGGTTGGCCTTCAAGAGACACAGTAGGTGTGAAGGAAAGAAAGGGCGAACTGCCTGTTGAAGCATGCCGTCTTCGAGCTGTTGCTGGTACACAGAGGTGGGGATGTCCATAGGAATGTGGGGCTGGAGTTCAAGAGCTCTGGGGTTAGAGATTAGATGGAGCCCGAGGGCGGAGCTCTGTAGAATGAATGTCTGTGTTGAAGGGCCTGCCAGGCAAGAAGGGCTCTTCTGACCCTGTGTTCCACGGTCTGTGACAGTCCTCTGCAGTACGGCACCTGGGACTTGGCCACTGATGGCTCTTACCAGCTTATGTCTCATAAAAGAGGTCCTTGATATCTGCTAAACGGGGTTAGATTTACTCCTTAGGAAATCTTCCATAGATAAACTATCCAAAAATGAACAAACAGCGAAGTGGATAAGAATGTACGTTTTGTTAAATAGCCTGTGGTGAAGTTTAAAAATAGAATGTTCATTTCTTGAATTCAGTACTGCTGGCGAACACTGCTCTGTTCTGTTGAAAGGCTAATTTGTATGAAAAAAGCTATTAATTTATATTATTAATTTTTACTAATTCTCTTTCTCCCCTTTTTTCTCTTCAGGTTTTACATTGTGCAATAGGTAAGTATGGAATCCCCCTACCTCATACTTATGTACTGTGGATTCTGCCTTTTTTTTTTTTTTAAGTTGTAAACATTGCTGAACATTAAAGAAGACTAAAGTAATCCTTATACATAAAATTGCTTAGACTCTTGGTTTCTAAAATCATAGGTGCTATTTAGATGTTATCACTGAACACTTGATTCAGTGCCATGGCTATTTTTCTATGTTGGTTTAAAGATGCTTCTCCTACCTTCGGAAGGGTAAAGAGAGGAACACTACAGTGTTAATGACCACGTAACTTGGAGTGCTGGGCTGTGTAGAAAGCCCTCTCTGATTACCTAAATGTTATATTCTCTTCCCTTATCTTTTAAAATGGAGTAGGGCATATATTTCCTCCTACCTTTCAGATGAATATTTAATGTTTGTGAGAGGGATTGGAAGATACAAAGGGTTGTACAAATGTGAAAGATTTCTACTGAAAACAGATAATGGTGTGTTTCCTTTTGGGGGAATGTAGTGGGTTATCAGATTCCGCTATGGATCTTAGGCACAGCTTCTGGTCTCAGGTGGCTAGACTCTCCTTAGCAGTAATCAGTTTTGGAAGGTTGACGGACTCTGAGGGGTAAATCCATCCTGGCTGCTGTGCATTAGAATTTCTCTTTCTAAGGGAGGGTTTGAAGTCAATGACTCATTGAGAAGCACCCAAGGTCTGAAAATTCTAAAACTACATATGTGAACCATTATGGTCCTGATCAGCGTAACTGGTAAATGTAATTGAAGTAGGTACTTACTACATCTGGGTTCTGAGGAGTTCAGAGATGTCAGGACAGATGTCACAGCAGACTGTCCGCCGTGGGCCTTAAAGGGATCTCTGTGATACCTGCGCTCCATTACTTTTAAAGAAGACAGATACCTTCTTTATAAAGAATTGCACCTCACTATTTTCTCACTAGGAGGAAGTCTCTAATCAGGGATTTCTGAAATGATTTGCAGACTTTTGTATGAATGTGTCTATGTTTATTTGGGGAGGTGGGTAGAATTCATAGCATTCATAGATTCTCAGAGTGAATGTGATTCAGAAGGTTAAGAAAGGCTGCTTTAGCACTTTTAAGCACGAGATTTGAAAAGAACTTGGAGACTCATTTTTTATCAGATGGTCTGGGCTTTACCAGAGAAGGTTAAGGGACCTGGACCAGGTCACATGCCACTAAATGGTACCAACCCCACTTGGGACCTGGCCAGTCCGAGCCAGAGCCCAACTGATTGACATTATTTTATGGTGACTGGGTTTCAGCTAGTATATAGTCTTAGATATATTTCCTTTTTAGTCCTTTATCTATAGTTTTGAGGTGAAAAATACATCCCTTCTTAAGTGCTTAGATTTGCAGATCAGGGGATATATTCAGCCAGCCAGAGTTCTGGAACCACTCAGGCCTCTCCACACGACTGAACCCCTTGCCCCCAAGCTCCCCTACTCTTAACCTTCAGCTGCCTCTGTATAAAGCTCTTAGATGCATTTTTGCAAGTATGTGTGTTATTATTTTATTTATTAATTCATTATATGTTAATACCCAGATTTCTTTCATCTGTCTTATATTCTCAGGCCTTTTTATAAAATTTCTATCCCAGAAAATAAAGTCGGGGGCAGGTATCTTTATTCATTCATACCAAGAGCGTGCGTGAATTCCTTCCACGTGGGACCAGACACGGGTTGGTAGTGGGAGGAGAGAGGTGAAGAGGCAGAGATTTAGGCTTAGGAGACCCACTGTCAGACGGGCGCCCCTCCGAGCTCTTCTGGTGGGGTGCACTCTGAGGACTGGCATCTGTGTCACACTTGGCTCTGGTGCTCTGCTGACAGGTGTCCCCAGGTCTTTGTGTGGTGTCCGACACACAGGACATGCTTTAAAGTGCCTTCTTATTTTCTCAAGAACCTTATTTATCAGTGGTTCTCTCTCTTATGTCGTCACCCTTTGTCATCTGCCCTTTCCACCTCTGCTCCCAAATGCTCAGAGGGCTCCATCCAGGAAATAATTTTTAACCTAACCTTTGACCCTTCCTTTCTTCCTTATTACTACAAAATATCTCTGTATCCCTTTGATCAAATTTCTGGTGTATTCTTTCCACTTCCACACTCCCATTTATACCTTAACCCAGTACTTGTACTTCTGTTCCCCTTGTCCTACTAAAATTGCCCTCTGGTCTAAAATCAGCCCCAGTTTCTGTTAAATTTTGAGGGCTACCCAGGGCACCAGTGATGACCGCTCTGTGACATCCCGTTCTTTCGTCTTACATTACACTGAGTTCTCCTGGCTTTCCTGGTCCTCTGTGGTCCTCTTCCTTCTTTGGCGGCTTTTCTTTCCCTCCTTGCCCCTTAGTTGTGGGTGTTCCAGCATCCAGCCTCGCTCGTTGCTCTTCTGACTGAACAGGCACTCTAGGTAATCTCTTCCCTTCTCATGGATTGAGATACTTACGTCACTCATGTAATTATTTTTGGCTAGGTCTTCACTGATTCGTGGGCTTTCCTTTAGTTGTGACAAGTGGGGACTACTCTCGTTGTGCACTGACTTCTCATTGCGGTAGCTTCTCATGGTGCAGAACACAGGCTGCAGAACACAGGCTTAGTAGCCGTGACACACAGACTCAATTGTCCTCCAGCGTGTGGGGTCTTCCTGGACCAGGGATCGAACCCGTGTCTCCTGCATTGGCAAGAAGGTTCTTTACCACTGAGCCACCAGTTAAGCCCAGCCATCCACTTCTTTAACTCCAAGCCACACCTGCACCCCAGATTGCAGACTCACCCAGTGACCTGCTGGATGTCCACTTCTGGATGTACACCGCCCCATCCGCATGACTCACACTCCCAGACTTGTTCTGCCTCCACGTTCTTCTTGTCAGGTGTTCCACCAGCGCATCCTCGTCCATTCAGTCACTCACTCTAGACCTAGGGCTTATTGATGCTGCCTCCCAACTCCCGTAGCCAGGTCGCCATCGGGTTTTCTCAGTTCTGTTTCCTGAATAGGTCTCAGATTGTCCTGTTTTTTTTTCCTGTTTAGGACTTGAGTATGTCTCATCTAGATTCCCATATGAATTTCCTGGAACTTGTAGGCGATAATATTAATATTAGTAATAAAGAGTAATCATTATAATAAGAGCATATACTGTGTCCCAGTGCTTTATATTTTCTCTTTGACCCTTCCTTTCTTCCTTATTACTACAAAATATCTCTGTATCCCTTTGATCAAATTTCTGGTGTATTCTTTCCACTTCCACACTCCCATTTATACCTTAACCCAGTACTTGTACTTCTGTTCCCCTTGTCCTACTAAAATTGCCCTCTGGTCTAAAATCAGCCCCAGTTTCTGTTAAATTTTGAGGGCTACCCAGGGCACCAGTGATGACCGCTCTGTGACATCCCGTTCTTTCGTCTTACATTACACTGAGTTCTCCTGGCTTTCCTGGTCCTCTGTGGTCCTCTTCCTTCTTTGGCGGCTTTTCTTTCCCTCCTTGCCCCTTAGTTGTGGGTGTTCCAGCATCCAGCCTCGCTCGTTGCTCTTCTGACTGAACAGGCACTCTAGGTAATCTCTTCCCTTCTCATGGATTGAGATACTTACGTCACTCATGTAATTATTTTTGGCTAGGTCTTCACTGATTCGTGGGCTTTCCTTTAGTTGTGACAAGTGGGGACTACTCTCGTTGCGGTGCACTGACTTCTCATTGCGGTAGCTTCTCATGGTGCAGAACACAGGCTGCAGAACACAGGCTTAGTAGCCGTGACACACAGACTCAATTGTCCTCCAGCGTGTGGGGTCTTCCTGGACCAGGGATCGAACCCGTGTCTCCTGCATTGGCAAGAAGGTTCTTTACCACTGAGCCACCAGTTAAGCCCAGCCATCCACTTCTTTAACTCCAAGCCACACCTGCACCCCAGATTGCAGACTCACCCAGTGACCTGCTGGATGTCCACTTCTGGATGTACACCGCCCCATCCGCATGACTCACACTCCCAGACTTGTTCTGCCTCCACGTTCTTCTTGTCAGGTGTTCCACCAGCGCATCCTCGTCCATTCAGTCACTCACTCTAGACCTAGGGCTTATTGATGCTGCCCCCTCCCAACTCCCGTAGCCAGGTAGCCATCGGGTTTTCTCAGTTCTGTTTCCTGAATAGGTCTCAGATTGTCCTGTTTTTTTTTCCTGTTCAGGACTTGAGTATGTCTCATCTAGATTCCCATATGAATCTCCTGGAACTTGTAGGCGTATAATATTAATATTAGTAATAAAAGAGTAATCATTATAATAAGAGCATATACTGTGTCCCAGTGCTTTATATTTATTATCTGTTTACTTCCCATTTTACAGTTGACAAGACTGAGGCTTAGAAGGCTTTATATCTTGCCAGGGTTCACCTAGCTAGTAAGTCCTAAAGCTAGAAGTTGACTGTGGCTCCAAGTCCATTCTCACAGCCCTCAAGGGATTTCATTAACGGATAATTCTGAGCATGTCACTTGCATGTTTAAAGCCCTTCACTGGTTTAAACTTCTTTATGATTTGGACCCTGCTCACCTCCCTAGAAAATCCTAGGAAAACAGAAACCTAGAAAAACCTGGAAAAGACCCTGATGCTGGGAAAAATAGAAGATAGAGGGAGAAGGGGACAACAGAGAACATGATGGTTGGATAGCATCACTGAGTGAATGGACATGATTTTTGAGCAAGCTCCAGGAGATGAAGGCTCACTGCATGCCACAGTCCATGGGTCGTAAAGAGTCAGACACGACTGAGCGGCTGAACTGAACTGAACGCTCCCTGGCCTTACCTGTGCCTGTTCCTTGCCTCCACTCCATGCTTCATCAACCCTGGCCTCATGGCACCCCACGGCGCCCCCATAAATCATGCTCGTGGGCTACTTCCAGCCTCGGCTCTGTGCTCAGGCTCTGTGCTCTGCCAGAATCCCCCAGTCATCTCTGCTGCTACCCGCTGGCTAAATTATATACCGTTTCTCACTTTCCTGTAATACCCTGCAACTCTGTTATGACACTTTCCACCGTGTATTAAGGTCTGTTACTGTATCTCTCACCAACATCACTGAATTTTTCTGAGAACTAGAACTGTTTCCTGTTGGTTTCTGTGTCTTAGCACTTAACAGTTCGTGGCTCCTAATGGGAGCTCAGTGAACGTTTGATCATAATCTTATGAAATGCTGGTGAAATCTTCCGAAACTTGTTTCAAAATGGTTTCAGTTCCTTTAAAAAAAAAACCAGTAGGAATAATAATAATAAATAGACTGTTTTTAGCATTGGCCTGGAGGCAATCCTTTTTTTTTTTTTTTTTTAACTCATATGACTTGAGTTTACTTTTGGAATGATAGTTTATTTTCCTATGACTTTCTGAAACTTTACACTATACCAGCTTGTTCTTTTAGAAAGTTTAGATACTGTTGATAAGAAGCCCAGACCTCGGTCAAACCAGTTGTGACTTTCAAGATGTAACTTTTACAGTTGACAAGACTGAGGCTTAGAAGGCTTTATATCTTGCCAGGGTTCACCTAGCTAGTAAGTCCTAAAGCTAGAAGTTGACTGTGGCTCCAAGTCCATTCTCACAGCCCTCAAGGGATTTCATTAACGGATAATTCTGAGCATGTCACTTGCATGTTTAAAGCCCTTCACTGGTTTAAACTTCTTTATGATTTGGACCCTGCTCACCTCCCTAGAAAATCCTAGGAAAACAGAAACCTAGAAAAACCTGGAAAAGACCCTGATGCTGGGAAAAATAGAAGATAGAGGGAGAAGGGGACAACAGAGAACATGATGGTTGGATAGCATCACTGAGTGAATGGACATGATTTTTGAGCAAGCTCCAGGAGATGAAGGCTCACTGCATGCCACAGTCCATGGGTCGTAAAGAGTCAGACACGACTGAGCGGCTGAACTGAACTGAACGCTCCCTGGCCTTACCTGTGCCTGTTCCTTGCCTCCACTCCATGCTTCATCAACCCTGGCCTCATGGCACCCCACGGCGCCCCCATAAATCATGCTCGTGGGCTACTTCCAGCCTCGGCTCTGTGCTCAGGCTCTGTGCTCTGCCAGAATCCCCCAGTCATCTCTGCTGCTACCCGCTGGCTAAATTATATACCGTTTCTCACTTTCCTGTAATACCCTGCAACTCTGTTATGACACTTTCCACCGTGTATTAAGGTCTGTTACTGTATCTCTCACCAACATCACTGAATTTTTCTGAGAACTAGAACTGTTTCCTGTTGGTTTCTGTGTCTTAGCACTTAACAGTTCGTGGCTCCTAATGGGAGCTCAGTGAACGTTTGATCATAATCTTATGAAATGCTGGTGAAATCTTCCGAAACTTGTTTCAAAATGGTTTCAGTTCCTTTAAAAAAAAAACCAGTAGGAATAATAATAATAAATAGACTGTTTTTAGCATTGGCCTGGAGGCAATCCTTTTTTTTTTTTTTTTTTAACTCATATGACTTGAGTTTACTTTTGGAATGATAGTTTATTTTCCTATGACTTTCTGAAACTTTACACTATACCAGCTTGTTCTTTTAGAAAGTTTAGATACTGTTGATAAGAAGCCCAGACCTCGGTCAAACCAGTTGTGACTTTCAAGATGTAACTCAACTTCTGTGTGCCTTCATTTCTTTATCAATAAAAGGCCGATAATAATACCTACTTCTAAGGTTATTGTGAAAATGAAATGCATAAGAAAATGGTAGCTATTGTTATTAACAATAATGATGTCATAGAATGGTAAAAGTTTTATTCTGTCCCTAATATAATGTTCCGTATTTAGATTAATATAAGTGTACCTTATCCATATTCTGATTTTTCCTGAATTGCAATTTCTGTGTAAGTGAGGACTTCACGGCTACCTATGCTTAGTATGGGTTGCAGTTGCTTATTGTTGATAGTTGTGATGATGAAATAGTAAACTAAAATTCCACATGAAGGGTTCATTTCTGTGAGAAAGTCAAGCCTCTGTCCTACCAAATGGGTTCTGTGCCCCAGCTTCTGATAATGCAGGAATAAGATTTCTTTTGATGGGGGTGCAAATGATGGCCCCTTTTGAATACATGTTGAGGACATTTTTTAAATTAAGATATAATTGACATACATCATTGTATTAGTTGCAAGTGTACAACATAATGATTTTGGATACATGTGTATATTGTGAAATGATCGCCAAAATAAGTTTAGTTAATGTCCGTCACCTCATGGTTACAATTTTTAAGGACTTTGAAGGTCTGCTGTCTTAGTAGCAACTTTCAAGTATGTAATCTGGTGTTACTGTGACTACCGTGCTGTGCATTACGTCCGCAGGACTTACTTAGGTTATCACTAGAGGTTTCTAGTTTGCCCGCCTGCATTCACCCCTCATTCCAGCCCCTGCCTTTGGTAGCCACCAGTCTGTTCTCGTATCTGTGGGTTTGGGTTTTTTCCCTAGATTTCACATACAAGGGAGATCATACTCTGTCTTTTTCTGGGACGGTATTTCTTAAATGTTGTGGTTGTATTCCTCAGCCCGAGATTTGCAGTGCTTTTATTTATGCAGTGTTTTTCTTTCCGGAAAGGAGGATTTTAAATTCAGGTGGTATATGTCTTACACGGCTGCAGAGAAGAGCTGTGGTTTTCTTAATTGTGTGGTACAGTTTGTATTGAGAGAAGTATCTGCTTCTCTGTGTTGTGCTCAGATAAGAGTGTAGAAGAGGCCTATTGGATACGAGTGGTTCTCAGCTGACTCTGAAGCGTGGTTCCACCACTTGGTTGGGCTGGAGATTAGAGATAGAGGGATAGGAGCTGGGGATACTCTTGGTAAGATGTCACATTGTGCATTGGTGAACCTCTGTGTTGGAACTTAATTGTTGTTGTTCAGTCACTCAATCGTGTCTGCCCATGCGACCTCATGGACTGCAGCATGCCAGTCTTCCCTGTCCTTCACCGTCTCCTGGAGTTTGCTCAGACTCATGTCCATTGAGTCGGTGATGCCAGCCAACCATCTCATCTTCTTTCACCCCTTCTCCTCCTGCCTTCAATCTTTTCCAGCGTTGGGGTCTTTTCCTATAAGTGTTGGAACTTACACTGTCAGTACAAATAACTTTAGAAGTTTTTGATTAAGCACTGTAGAACAAACACACACACACACACACACACACCACCACCACCACCCCGCCCCCCGTAGAACAGGAGCTCAGTCATAGCCCAGAGGGTATTGTGTCTACAGTTGAGTATTAGCATTCTAATATCATCAACAGACGAGGACAGAAGCCCTGTGACTTAGATCGGCCAGATTTGTGGTTTCAGGTATTTGCCGTACGTTCCAGCTTGTACACATCTCTCAAACAGATGACACCTTTTGTGTAATTATTTTTAAAAAGTGAATTTTAAGAAATTTGTGATTCCCTTACTATTAGTAGGTAACATATGGCTTTAGACTGGTCTCATTAAGAAAAGTGCCAGGGACACATTCTAGCCCCTGCATTCACCCCTCATTCCAGCCCCTGCCTTTGGTAGCCACCAGTCTGTTCTCGTATCTGTGGGTTTGGGTTTTTTCCCTAGATTTCACATACAAGGGAGATCATACTCTGTCTTTTTCTGGGACGGTATTTCTTAAATGTTGTGGTTGTATTCCTCAGCCCGAGATTTGCAGTGCTTTTATTTATGCAGTGTTTTTCTTTCCGGAAAGGAGGATTTTAAATTCAGGTGGTATATGTCTTACACGGCTGCAGAGAAGAGCTGTGGTTTTCTTAATTGTGTGGTACAGTTTGTATTGAGAGAAGTATCTGCTTCTCTGTGTTGTGCTCAGATAAGAGTGTAGAAGAGGCCTATTGGATACGAGTGGTTCTCAGCTGACTCTGAAGCGTGGTTCCACCACTTGGTTGGGCTGGAGATTAGAGATAGAGGGATAGGAGCTGGGGATACTCTTGGTAAGATGTCACATTGTGCATTGGTGAACCTCTGTGTTGGAACTTAATTGTTGTTGTTCAGTCACTCAATCGTGTCTGCCCATGCGACCTCATGGACTGCAGCATGCCAGTCTTCCCTGTCCTTCACCGTCTCCTGGAGTTTGCTCAGACTCATGTCCATTGAGTCGGTGATGCCAGCCAACCATCTCATCTTCTTTCACCCCTTCTCCTCCTGCCTTCAATCTTTTCCAGCGTTGGGGTCTTTTCCTATAAGTGTTGGAACTTACACTGTCAGTACAAATAACTTTAGAAGTTTTTGATTAAGCACTGTAGAACAAAACACACACACACACACACACACACCACCACCACCACCACCCCCCGCCCCCCGTAGAACAGGAGCTCAGTCATAGCCCAGAGGGTATTGTGTCTACAGTTGAGTATTAGCATTCTAATATCATCAACAGACGAGGACAGAAGCCCTGTGACTTAGATCGGCCAGATTTGTGGTTTCAGGTATTTGCCGTACGTTCCAGCTTGTACACATCTCTCAAACAGATGACACCTTTTGTGTAATTATTTTTAAAAAGTGAATTTTAAGAAATTTGTGATTCCCTTACTATTAGTAGGTAACATATGGCTTTAGACTGGTCTCATTAAGTAACAAACAGTGCCAGGGAGGAAAGGGGCAGATGCTGGAGAGACAAGCACCAGAAGACCCGGTCTCCTCCTGCCAGAAATCACCTCCCTCCCACTAGTGAGAGTCAACTAAATCCTCTCCAAACCGCACACCTCCTGCCATCTCCCCCCCACCCCCACCCCCAGAGGGTCACGTGTTTATCAGTCATTTCCAGTGCAGTATTGTGAAGGAACCACCCTCTTGTGTCCCTAGAGCCAGAGAGACCCTCCGTGCTGCAATAGAAGAGAGCTCTGGAAGGAGAGCGTTGTGGGGAGAAAGGGTAGTTCTCCTGGACTTGCTCACCTGGAATTCTGCTTTCACTCTGCATCCAGCCATCATGGGTGTGGCTGCACACAGGAACAAAACTGCTTTCCTTGGTTCCTCCTAGCTTAGTTGACAGAAGAACAGAAAAAGAATGAGTAGCAAAAATAGAAACAATAAAAATAGCCATATTCCCAAAGTGCAAACTTCTGATCCTGAGATCTATCTCCCTTTTGTTCCTGGGAGCTGACACAGGGTCACAAGGACCTTGCTGGCTCTCTTCCACCTTGTTCTTACTATGCTCACCCTGGGACCTGTTTTCCTGGTTGGGGGAATCAAAAATAGTTTGGCTTTAGTTTAGAAATTGCCACGCTTAGTGGCGGTACTGGCCAGGCAAGGAGTTCTTTGAGGTGGGGACATGGTCTTGACATTTCCCAGCAGACCAGCCTGAGTCTGGTGCCTCAAGCGCTGTCCGGGTGTGGTGGGGAGGTTAGAAGTCTGGTCAGCTCCTCGCAGTTCTGTCTTTGTCCCTTATTAATAAGTACAGTCATCCCTCAGCATCCTGACACCAGAACTCCGCCATAGCCATGTTCAAGCCATAATCTTTCCTGAATCAGTCAGGCCCTTCAGACCAGCTTGCCTTAGTCAGCCTCTGCTTTGGCACTTTGCCGCCTGATCACATTTTGCCTCCTCCTCTAGACAGAGAGATGAGGAAAAAAAGATAGCTTTAGCACCTGCATCTTCAGCTACTGATAGCTTTAAGCACCTGCATCTTCAGCTCCCAATAGCCAAAGTTTCACTGTTCTCTGAATAAACTTGCATTTTCACACTCCATAATTTTGTACATAAAATGTCCTTTGCCTGGAACATCCAGCTCCGTGTGAATGTACTGAGATGAAGGGAAGGGAGAAACAGGGCATCTCCTCAGGAGCTCAGAGCGCCTGAGCAGGGAAGTTCTTGCCCAGAACTCATGCACACTGCCTGGCACCTAGCAAGCACTCATACGCCGTAGTGACTCCTCCATTGATTATTAGTGGGAATAACGTAATCCCTGAGGATTTCTGTATTCAGTTGGAGTTCAGAAGAGAAAGCTAGAAAGTGAGCCTAAGAGAGGAATTTTTACCCTTTGCCATCTTTGCAGGAACAACTTTGGTTTGAATGGAAAGCATTATTGAGCTTTGAATTGGAAAGCTTTTCTTCATAGGGTAATATTATCTTATTTCCTAGGCCATCAGGAACCAAACTAATCTTGTTTCCTAGGCCATCAAGATAATAATAATATTATCTTGCTTCCTAGGCCGCTAGGACTCAAGCTCAGGCAAACAACCCCACTGGAAATACTACTAGCTGTGTGACAAGTCATACCTCCCCCTCTAGGTGTTTGTTCTCACCTCTGAAGAACTAGGAGTTGGACTAGTTAATAGATAAACTTTAACATTCCTTTCAGCTGGATGATCTGAAATGCCATGAAGCTATGAAGTAACTTGAGAGATGAAGGTCAGTTATCTGAGCAGTGATATAAAAGGAGGTTGTGCTCAATGTTTAGATATACCCAAGTGCATGCGTACTAGATCGCTTCAGTCGTGTCCAACTATCTGCGACCACTTGGACTGTAGCCCATCAGGCTCCTCTGTCCAAGGGATTCTCCGGGCAAGAATGCTGGAATGGGTTGCCATGTTCTCCTCCAGGGGATCATCCTGACCCAGGGATCTAAGCTGCATCTCTTACGTCTCTGGCATTTGGCAGGCAGGTTCTTTACCACTAGCGCCACCAGGAAAGCCCTGTTTATATGTACCTATGATATGAATACTAGGAAACTTGTTTCCAGGTTAGTAGTTTTAGTATATTTTCCCTTGCAATACATTTATCTTTATTGAAGTATAGTGGATGTAAAAGTTACAGGTGTACAGTATAGTGATTCACAGTTTTGAAAGTTATATTCCATTTATACTTATTGTAAAATATTGGCTATATTCCCTGTGCTGTACAATATACCCACATAGCTTATTTATTTTATGCATAGTAATTTGTATCTCTTAGTCCCCTATCCCACTCCTGGCCCTCCCTGCTTCTTTCTCCCCACTGTTAACCACTAGTTTGTTCTCTATATCTGTGAGTCTGTTTCTTTTTTGTTAAATTCACTTTGCTTCATTTTTAAAATTCTATGTATAAGTGATGGTGCACAATATTTGTCTTTTTCTTTATGACTAAATTTCACTTAGCGTAATGCCCTGCAGGGTCAACCATATTTCAGTAAATAGCAAATTTTCACTCTTTTCTATGGCTGAGTAATATTCCATTGTATGTATATAGCACATCTTTATTCATCTGTTGAGGGACATTTAGGTTGCTTTCAGATCATGAAAATTGTAAATAATGGTGCTATGAAAATTGCGGTGCATGTTCAAATTAGTTTTGGGTTTTTTACACACACACACACACACTCCCCTACACCCAAGCATGGACTTGCCGAGTCAGACAGTAGGCCTGTTTTTAGTTTTTCGAGGAACCTCCATACTGTTTTCCACAGTGGCTGCAACCAGTTCACATTCGCTCCAGCAGTGCACAAGGGTTCCCTTTTCTCCACATTCTCAGCAACAGTTGTTATCTGTGTTCTTCTTGAGGATAGCCGTCTGACAGGTTTGAGGTGAAGTCTCATTGTGATTTTGATTTGCATTTTCCTGGTGATTAACAATGTTGAGCATCATTTCATATGTCTGCTGGCTCTTTGGGAAATGTGTATTGAGTTCTGCTCATCTTTTTTAGGGGGGAGGCCACTTTTGTTGGTCTTTCATTTATCTATTTTCATCCATCTTTGTTCTTTGGCATGTGTGGCCTCCCATCGCAGTGACCTTGCTCGTTGCAGAGCACCAGCGCTGGGTGCATGCGCTCTGTCCAGCTCAGTAGTTGGACACATTGGTGCCACTCCAGCACATGGGATCTTCGCCCGTAGATCACAGTTTTGAAAGTTATATTTCCAGGTGTACAGTATAGTGATTCACAGTTTTGAAAGTTATATTCCATTTATACTTATTGTAAAATATTGGCTATATTCCCTGTGCTGTACAATATACCCACATAGCTTATTTATTTTATGCATAGTAATTTGTATCTCTTAGTCCCCTATCCCACTCCTGGCCCTCCCTGCTTCTTTCTCCCCACTGTTAACCACTAGTTTGTTCTCTATATCTGTGAGTCTGTTTCTTTTTTGTTAAATTCACTTTGCTTCATTTTTAAAATTCTATGTATAAGTGATGGTGCACAATATTTGTCTTTTTCTTTATGACTAAATTTCACTTAGCGTAATGCCCTGCAGGGTCAACCATATTTCAGTAAATAGCAAATTTTCACTCTTTTCTATGGCTGAGTAATATTCCATTGTATGTATATAGCACATCTTTATTCATCTGTTGAGGGACATTTAGGTTGCTTTCAGATCATGAAAATTGTAAATAATGGTGCTATGAAAATTGCGGTGCATGTTCAAATTAGTTTTGGGGTTTTTTACACACACACACACACTCCCCTACACCCAAGCATGGACTTGCCGAGTCAGACAGTAGGCCTGTTTTTAGTTTTTCGAGGAACCTCCATACTGTTTTCCACAGTGGCTGCAACCAGTTCACATTCGCTCCAGCAGTGCACAAGGGTTCCCTTTTCTCCACATTCTCAGCAACAGTTGTTATCTGTGTTCTTCTTGAGGATAGCCGTCTGACAGGTTTGAGGTGAAGTCTCATTGTGATTTTGATTTGCATTTTCCTGGTGATTAACAATGTTGAGCATCATTTCATATGTCTGCTGGCTCTTTGGGAAATGTGTATTGAGTTCTGCTCATCTTTTTTAGGGGGGAGGCCACTTTTGTTGGTCTTTCATTTATCTATTTTCATCCATCTTTGTTCTTTGACCTGTGTGGGCCTCCCATCGCAGTGACCTTGCTCGTTGCAGAGCACCAGCGCTGGGTGCATGCGCTCTGTCCAGCTCAGTAGTTGGACACATTGGTCCAGCCACTCCGCAGCACATGGGATCTTCCCGGGCCAGGGATTGACCCGGCGCCCCTTGCACTGAAAGGTGGTGTCCTAACCCACTGGACCACTAGGGAAGCCCTCTGCTCATCTTTTAATCAGGTTGTTTGGGGGCGTTGTTGTTGAGTTGTATGAACTGTTTATCTCTTTATGATACTAGCCCCTTATCAGTCATATCATTTGCAAATATTTTTTCCAATTCAATAAGTTCTCTTTTAGTTTTATTAATGATTTACTTTTATATGCAAGAGATTTTAAGTTTAATTAGGTCCCATTTGTTTATTTTGCTTTCTCAATGCATTTTGAAAACCTCATCCAAAAGCCGAATTAGGATTGGGAGAGGACAGTCCCACTTTCTATGGCCTACATTTGCCCATGGTCCTCACTAGATGGCGCCCTTGTACTAGTAAGGAGGTAAACGGATGTTAAGGACTCCTAGAGGACCTCTAATAAAAATAGACAGGAATGAATCAATAGCTGAAACTGAGCAATGAGCAAGTTCACCAGAGAAAAGAAAAGTAGAAGTTTTTCCATCAGTGTCTCATGACTTGGGCATTAATATTTTAGATAACGAAAAACTGAAATGTCCTACATTGCCCTGTAAATTTTTTTTATAAATAATGTCTTAGTTACAGGCACAAGGTAGCTTTAAAATTAGCTTAATTTACTTAATTAAAAAGCTAGAAACAAAGAAAGTATTTCAGACACTCTCTGGTCAGACGGTTTGTGACAGTCTGAAATCAGTAAACCTTCCACGTATGTTGTTAGCTTCAGAAGCAAAGGTAGTTCAGCAAGGCTGGACATCCAGAGGCTTTGTCGATACCATTGAACCAAAAAGTGAAAGTTCAGCAAAAGAATTCTTTGGTTTATGCAGGAGTTGAATGGTAAATAATGTATTAATGAAGGAAGCAAGAATGCTTTGGAATATCTGTATAATGTAGTATGTCTGGTTTTTATAGTTCTGCACAGCTTTCCTGAGAAAGGAATCTTTTCCTCTTCATAGTGAACATGTTCCCACTAATATTTTCCTTGTAGTAACAGTTCCTACCTCACTATACTCTTTCAGTTAGTAGTCTGCATTTGAGATTCACCCATTTCTTCACATGATTTGCAAGTTCATTCTTTTTTATTTCTGAAGAGTATTCCTCTGTATGAATGTACAGTTGGTTTTTCTGTTTACCTACAGAAAGACTCTTGGTTGCTTCCAGTTGGGATGGTTATAAATAAAGGTGCTGGCTTTTTTTTTAAATTAAAGTTTATTTATTTATTTATTTTTGGTGTGTGTGTGGCAGGGGCGGGTTGGGGAGGGAGGGAGGGAGGCTGCCGGGCCACTTCTATTGGTCTTTTCATTTATCTATTTTCATCCATCTTTGTTCTTTGGCCCGTGTGGGCCTCCCATCGCAGTGGCCTCTGTTGTCGCAGAGCACCGGCTCTGGGCGCATGCGTTCCAGAGCTCTGGCTTGGTACTTGGACACATGGGTCCAGCCGCTCCGCGGCACGTGGGATCTTCCCAGGCCAGGGATCGAACTGGCGCCCCTTGCACTGCATGCAAGGCGGTGTCCTTACCCACTGGGCCACCAGGGAAGCCCGATGCTGGCTTTTAAGAAGATGCACAGATCCTGCTTCATATTTACTGTCAGGGTGTAAAATTCAATATTTATATATAAGCTTATTTTAGATTTTTTAAAAATCTTTTATATCCTTACTTATATTTTGTCTGAGTGATCCATCTTGCACTGAGTGGTAATGTTAAAGTCTCCAATTATTAATGTGTTTCCAGTTTTCCTACCTTCTATAGCTTCTCCTTTAACAAAGATAGTTGCTTTATTATTTAGTGTAGATACTCGTAACTATTATATCTTCATTGCGAATTATAGCTTTTAGCACTTAAAAAAAATGTCTTTTACTTGTGGCCTTTCTGAATCACTTCTGTATTAGCGTAGCATTGTTTCTCTGCCTTTCCACATGTTTATTCTCTCTCTTTGTGCTCTTGTGCCTTACTCTTAACTCTCTCTCCTCCTCTTTCCCTTGCTCGTTGCCTTTTTCTTCTCCCCTCCTGCTCATTTTCTCCATTTTTCTTTTTCCACTTTCTTCTTTTGGTTCCTCTACATTTTCTATTTTCAGACTCTCCTCAGCCCTCATCACCCAGGTATGATCATGCCTCAGCTCTTTTTCCTTTAGAGAATCTGAGTTAAGATGAGGCCAGAGTACCACGTTTAAGCCTGAAGCCGGGGAATAGTGTGAGCAAAGTATCAAATCCTTTGAGACTAGAAGCCAACTTATCATTTACTCCTTTCCCTTCTATACCGAGAGGTACAGTAGTGTTTGTCTCCTGAGTGTATTTGGGTTTCCAAATGACAGCTCTGGAGTGTCTTTGAAAGCAACAAACAGTTAAAACACTGGTGTAAGAAACACCTCCAGAAAGCCTCCAATCTGATAAAAGAGACCTAAATGATTAGGAGTGAGGGCTTTAAAGGAATGTCAGTCACTGAGCTTCAGCTAATCTTGGTGTGTGTGATGGTGGCTCTTTTTCACAGCTTTCTTGTGACTTGGTTCATCTTTAGCTTTTATCTCAGCTGTAACCTTGAGATGCACGGCTAACAATTCCAGGAGGCATTTGAGTTGAATAAAGAGTGTTTTGAACTCCTAAGTTATTCTGTTAATGACAACTGCTCAGAAAGGAATCAAGTGTCTATAAATAATGACAGATTAGCACCTTGAATAGACTGTTAGGAATCAAATAGACAGCTTGTTCTGATGATAGATTTTTGGAGCTGGATGTATTATTTCTTTGTTGACTTATTAGAAAAAAGTAAAGTGAATGTCACAATTTAAGGCAGAAATAATATTTCTACATATATATGTTTAATATTTGTAATTTAATTTTTTATTAAGTAAATAGGGTAACTTTTGAGGAGATTTGGGGCTCTGTTGTTCTACCTTTCTGCAGAGATTAAGATGGTTACTGTTCGTAGGGAATGACCAGACACTCAAATCATACTTAATTTATAGTTGCATATAATTTGTAATTATGTAATACATGTAGTTAATGAATATATGTGGGTATATAAGGTTATATATGTTATATATATGACAGACATATGTGTGTCCTTTCTGACCTTTTCTTTTCTCCCTTCCTGCTCTTTGTGCTCTTGTGCCTTATTTTCTCCATTTTTCTTTTTCCACTTTCTTCTTTTGGTTCCTCTACATTTTCTATTTTCAGACTCTCCTCAGCCCTCATCACCCAGGTATGATCATGCCTCAGCTCTTTTTCCTTTAGAGAATCTGAGTTAAGATGAGGCCAGAGTACCACGTTTAAGCCTGAAGCCGGGGAATAGTGTGAGCAAAGTATCAAATCCTTTGAGACTAGAAGCCAACTTATCATTTACTCCTTTCCCTTCTATACCGAGAGGTACAGTAGTGTTTGTCTCCTGAGTGTATTTGGGTTTCCAAATGACAGCTCTGGAGTGTCTTTGAAAGCAACAAACAGTTAAAACACTGGTGTAAGAAACACCTCCAGAAAGCCTCCAATCTGATAAAAGAGACCTAAATGATTAGGAGTGAGGGCTTTAAAGGAATGTCAGTCACTGAGCTTCAGCTAATCTTGGTGTGTGTGATGGTGGCTCTTTTTCACAGCTTTCTTGTGACTTGGTTCATCTTTAGCTTTTATCTCAGCTGTAACCTTGAGATGCACGGCTAACAATTCCAGGAGGCATTTGAGTTGAATAAAGAGTGTTTTGAACTCCTAAGTTATTCTGTTAATGACAACTGCTCAGAAAGGAATCAAGTGTCTATAAATAATGACAGATTAGCACCTTGAATAGACTGTTAGGAATCAAATAGACAGCTTGTTCTGATGATAGATTTTTGGAGCTGGATGTATTATTTCTTTGTTGACTTATTAGAAAAAAGTAAAGTGAATGTCACAATTTAAGGCAGAAATAATATTTCTACATATATATGTTTAATATTTGTAATTTAATTTTTTATTAAGTAAATAGGGTAACTTTTGAAGAGATTTGGGGGCTCTGTTGTTCTACCTTTCTGCAGAGATTAAGATGGTTACTGTTCGTAGGGAATGACCAGACACTCAAATCATACTTAATTTATAGTTGCATATAATTTGTAATTATGTAATACATGTAGTTAATGAATATATGTGGGTATATAAGGTTATATATGTTATATATATGACAGACATATGTGTGTATTTACAGTTACATATAGTTATATAATTATACAATAATGTAATTATGTGATTATACACATTAATTACACAAATCCTTATATTTTTATACAAAATATATTAAAATATAACTTTATATTGAAGCATGGTTCCGTGCTTATTGAGACATTAAAATTACCCCAAAACTGAGTGACTCAGAGTCACAGACATCTCCTGTCTCCTAGTTCTGTGGGTCTGAATTCAGAAGCGACTTCGTTGGGTGGCCTGGCTCACTCTCGCGGTTGCAGTCAGAGCCCAGCCAGGGCCGCAGTCCGCTGAGGACCTGGCGGGCACCGAAGGCTGTGCTTCTAAGAGAACTCACTCCCAGGGCTATTGGCAGGAGACCTCCGCACCTGGTCCTCTCCATACAGGGCTGCTGAAAGGTCCCTTCTGATGTGACAGGTAGCGTCCCCCAGGGTAGATGATCTAAGAGAGAGGGCGCAGAGGAAGCCACGGTGCTTCTTATGATCTAGTCCCTGACATTACACACTGTTACTCCTTCCTTTTTCTTTCTGTTCAAAGCAAGGCAGTAAATCCATGCCACACTCAAAGGGAGGAAACATAGGCTACCTCTTCAAGGGAGGAGGATCACAGAATATGTGGGCATATATCACAACCATCCATGGGCTTGTTTTGTTTGATTCTCTCCTTCCTGTGGTTGGAGGTAGTATATAGCTTAGTGGCTAAGAGCATGGACTCTGAAGCCAGACTGCGTGGGTTTGATCTGATTCTACTACTGATGTGTGTGATTTAGTGCAACTTACTTACCTTTTCTGAACTACTGTTCCCTTCCTCTGTTCAGTGAGAAAAATAATAGCACCTACCTCATAGGAGTTGTGAGAAGTAAATTACTTAATATAAGTAAAGGACGTGGAACCATGGCTGATGTATGGAATATTCTAAATTAATAGATTTTCATATTACTGTTAGAGTTTGAACAACAACATAGGCTAATTTGTTTCTCCCTCTACTTTCATATAATTTAAATCATGTCCTAACAGATACCACCTAATACAGAATTTCTGGTCATTTTGGCAAGTACTTGAGGGATCCATGGATACACAGCAGGAGCAAAATAAGCTGGTGACACTCAGTGTAGATTCCACCTATAATACAATAGCCTATGAGGGCTTCCGCTCCAGAATGACACACCATAGGAATGATATCCCTCTCTCTTCTGACGCTCTAACCTCGAAAGGGGTTTCTCCTCCACTTTACAGGAACCTGCTCTAGGATATGGGGTCTGCGTTCATTATTCTTAGGGTTCACATATTCAGCCTGTAAATATGTACTAAGCATCTTGAGTTCAAAGCTAACTGATTTTTCATAGTATCTTGTTTGCTGTGGAGAATCAAGTAAAATTTCCTAGCTCTCTGAAGGTTACCTGCCTTCATATAATATTTTCATCTTAGATCTGTGGCTGATTTGCTTAGATAGTTAGAGTGTGGTATTTAGGGATAGGATTTTTTCATAAAATACTCTATGTAGAGGGAATAGAGTAATCACATTTATAGAAAAATGATTTAAGGGCAACCAGCTCTTAATGATACTTAGTGAATACTACATTTGTATCTGGGAGATCTTGACCTGGCATTGGGTTGCCACTTTCTTGGCTCCAGAAAGATGTTTTTAAAAGATGCTCATGAATACCACATGCCAAAATTGCAAGAGAGCAGATTCTTTTTTGCTTTTGTTTTTGGACATAAAATATTAGTGTGTGTTTTTTAGATAACGAACTCAGGTTTATAGATGATTTAGGAAATTGTTAACCACAGGAAATATTACACTAAAATTGCACCATCTTCTTTCTTACAGATGCCATTAGTTTTCATGATTAGAAAAAGCAATTGGAGTAACTTCTTTTTAAAAGTGTCACTTTGTCCTGCACTCTCATACACTTTGACTTCTTTGTTGTTGTTCAGTCACTAAGTCATACCGGATTCTTCATGACCCCATGGACTGCAGGGCACCAGGCTTCTCTGTTCATTATCACCTGGGGTTTGCTCAAAATCATGTCCGTTGAGTCAGTGATACCATCCAACCATCTCATCCTCTGTCACCCCCTTCTCCTCGTGCTCGTCATCCCTTAAATCATGTCCTAACAGATACCACCTAATACAGAATTTCTGGTCATTTTGGCAAGTACTTGAGGGATCCATGGATACACAGCAGGAGCAAAATAAGCTGGTGACACTCAGTGTAGATTCCACCTATAATACAATAGCCTATGAGGGCTTCCGCTCCAGAATGACACACCATAGGAATGATATCCCTCTCTCTTCTGACGCTCTAACCTCGAAAGGGGTTTCTCCTCCACTTTACAGGAACCTGCTCTAGGATATGGGGTCTGCGTTCATTATTCTTAGGGTTCACATATTCAGCCTGTAAATATGTACTAAGCATCTTGAGTTCAAAGCTAACTGATTTTTCATAGTATCTTGTTTGCTGTGGAGAATCAAGTAAAATTTCCTAGCTCTCTGAAGGTTACCTGCCTTCATATAATATTTTCATCTTAGATCTGTGGCTGATTTGCTTAGATAGTTAGAGTGTGGTATTTAGGGATAGGATTTTTTCATAAAATACTCTATGTAGAGGGAATAGAGTAATCACATTTATAGAAAAATGATTTAAGGGCAACCAGCTCTTAATGATACTTAGTGAATACTACATTTGTATCTGGGAGATCTTGACCTGGCATTGGGTTGCCACTTTCTTGGCTCCAGAAAGATGTTTTTAAAAGATGCTCATGAATACCACATGCCAAAATTGCAAGAGAGCAGATTCTTTTTTGCTTTTGTTTTTGGACATAAAATATTAGTGTGTGTTTTTTAGATAACGAACTCAGGTTTATAGATGATTTAGGAAATTGTTAACCACAGGAAATATTACACTAAAATTGCACCATCTTCTTTCTTACAGATGCCATTAGTTTTCATGATTAGAAAAAGCAATTGGAGTAACTTCTTTTTAAAAGTGTCACTTTGTCCTGCACTCTCATACACTTTGACTTCTTTGTTGTTGTTCAGTCACTAAGTCATACCGGATTCTTCATGACCCCATGGACTGCAGGGCACCAGGCTTCTCTGTTCATTATCACCTGGGGTTTGCTCAAAATCATGTCCGTTGAGTCAGTGATACCATCCAACCATCTCATCCTCTGTCACCCCCTTCTCCTCGTGGCCTCAGTCATTCCCAGCATCAGAGTCTTTCCCAATGAGTCAGCTCTTCACATCATGTGGCCTAAGTCTTGGAGCTTCAGCATCCGTCCTTCCAATGAATATTCAGGATTGATATCCTTCAGGATTGACTGGTTTGACCTTGTAGTCCAAGAGACTCTCGAGTCTTCTCCACCACTACAGTTCAAAAGCATCAGTTCTTTGGTGCTTGGCCTCCTTTATGGCCTAGCTCTCACATCCATACACGACTACTGGAAAAAACCTACCTTTGATTTACAGGCCTTTGTCGGCATAGTGATGTCTCTTCTTTTTAACATGCTGTCTAATATTGTAGCTTTTCTTCCAAAGAGCAAGCGTCTTTTAATTTCACAGCTATAGTCACCATCCACAGTGATTTTGGAGCCCAAGAAAATAAAGTCCATCACTGTTTCCATTATTTACCCATATATTTGCCATGAAATGATGAGACCAGATGCCATTATCTTTGTTTTTTGAATGCTGAGTTTTAAATGAGCTTTTTCACTCTCCTCTTCATCTTCATCAAGAGTCTCTTTAGTTCCTCTTTGCTTTCTGTCATAAGGGTGGTGTTATTTGCATATTTGAGGGTATTAATACTTCTCCCAACAGTCTTGATTCCAGCTGGAGCTTCATCCAGCCCAGTATTTTGCCTGAGGTGCTCTGCATAGAAGTTAAACAAGCAGGGTGACAGTATACAGCCTTGATGTACTTTCCCAATTTGGAACCAGTTTGTTGTTCCATGTCCACTTCTAACTGTTGCCTCTTCACCTGCATACAGGTTTCTCAGGAGGCAGGTAAGGTGGTCTGCTATTCCCATCTCCTTAAGATTTTTCCAGACTTCCCTGGTGGTCCAGTGTGTAGAGTCTGCCTTGCAGTGCAAGGGGCACCAGTTTGATCCCTGGCCTGGGAAGATCCCACATGCCACGGAGCGACTGGACCGATGTGTCCAATTATAGCCAGTGCTCTGGAGCTCATGCATCCAGAGAGAGGCCACTGCAATGGGAGGCCCACACATGCCAAAGAATAAAAGATGGATGAAAATAAATATAAAAATAAGAAAAGAGGCATGATGGGGGAAAAATAGTTTAAAAAAATTAAAAGAAAAAAAGATGTCCACAGTTGTGATCTACACAGTCAGAGGCTTTAGTGTAGTCAGTGAAGAAGTAGATGTTGTTCTGGGATTCCCTTGCGTTTTCTGTGATCCAATAGGTATTGGTATCTCTAGTTCCTCTGCCTTTTCCAAATCCAGCTTGTACATCTGAAAGTTCCTGGTTCACACATTGTTGAAGCCTAGCTTGAAGGATTTTGTGCATTACCTTGCTAGCATGTGAAATGAGTGCTATTGTGTAATAGTTTGAACAGTCTTTAGCATTGCCCTTCATTGGAATTGAATGAAAACTGACCTTTTACAGTCCTGTGGCCACTGCTGAGTTTTCCAAATTTGCTGGCATATTGAGTGTAGCACTTTAACAGCATTATCTTTTAGGATTTGAAATAGATCAGCTGGAATTCCTTTACCTCCACTGGCTTTGTTTGTAGTAATGCTTCCTAAGGCTTACTTGATTTCACAGTTCTGGATGTCTGGTCTAGGGGAGTGATCACACCATCATGGTTATCCAGGTTATTAAGACCTTTCTTGTACAGTTCTTATGTGTATTCTTGCCACCTCTTCTTAATCTCTTTTGTTCCTGTTAGTTCTATACCGTTTCTGTGCTTAATTGTGCCCATCTTTGCATGAAAGGTTTCCTTGGTGTATCTGATATTCTTGAAGAGATCTCTAGTCTTTCCCCTTCTATTGTTTCCCTCTGTTTCTTTGCATTGTTTTCTTAGGAAGGCTTTCTTATTTCTCTTTGTAGTCCTTTGGAACTCTGCATTCAGATGGGTATATCTTTCCCTTTCTCCCATGCCTTTCACTTCTCTTCTTTTCTCAGCTGTTTGTAAGGCCTCCTCAGACAGCCATTTTGCCTTGTTGCATATTTTTTTCTCGAGGATGGTTTTGGTCAGCACTTCCGGTACAGTGTTACAAACCTCCATCCACAGTTCTTCAGGCACTGTCTATCAGGTCTAATACCATGAATCTATTTGTCACTTCCACTGTATAATCATAAAGGATTTGATTTAGATCATACCCGAATGGCCTAGTGGTTTTTCCCTACTTTTTTCAATTTAAGTCTGAATTTTGCAACAAGGAGTTCGTGATCTGAGCCACAGTCAGCTCCCATTCTTGTTTTTGCTGACTCTATAGAGCTTATTCATCTTCGGCTGCAGAGAATACAAACCAGTCTGATTTGGGTATTGACCATTAGATGATGTCTATGTGTAGAGTCATCTCTTGTGTTGTTGGAAGAGGGTGTTTGCTATGATCATTGTCTTCTCTTGGCAAAACTGTTTTGACCTTTGCCCTGTTTCATTTTGTACTCCAGGGCTGTATGAATGGTCATAAATCTCAGTATCCATAAGTAATATAAGTGATCATGAGCCTCAGTAATGACCTTGCACATGATTAACTCCTCCTGGCAAAGTCTTCATCAGAATAGTAGATTGGTCCCTGAGTAAATAAACACTTTCAAAAGTTGTTTTCAGTTTAGACTTTTGACTGTATTTGATTTTTTTATTTTTGCTAAAATAATTGTCGACCTGTTGTGTGTGAAAACAGTGCGGAGAGAATAGTGTCCCCTATTGTCAGAATTTCTGCCTGTCTTTGTTTTTAACAGAATTCGTACGTAATATAGTGACCATTAAATTGTGTCGTGGTGAAATTTTTAAGCAAAAAAGGCCTTATTTCTGTATAAAAGTGACATTTGTGTATTATCTTAAAAATCAGCTATTTAATACTGAAGGACATAACAAAGAAAGTAAAAAATCACTTTAATCTGATTACCAGAAATAATTATCATTACATTTTAATATACAGTTTTGTGCATATAAAGTATTTGCATTTTAGGATAACCTATTTTAGATATTTAGGTAATATATTTTGGAATTATTTGTGAACACAGTTTTGTATAGTTTTCTCTTGACGTAATTTAAAAGACTTTGGATAAATAATTTCATTTCAATAAACTTTCTCAGCTGTTTTTTTTTTAAGCCTCCTCAGACAGCCATTTTGCCTTGTTGCATATTTTTTTCTCGAGGATGGTTTTGGTCAGCACTTCCGGTACAGTGTTACAAACCTCCATCCACAGTTCTTCAGGCACTGTCTATCAGGTCTAATACCATGAATCTATTTGTCACTTCCACTGTATAATCATAAAGGATTTGATTTAGATCATACCCGAATGGCCTAGTGGTTTTTCCCTACTTTTTTCAATTTAAGTCTGAATTTTGCAACAAGGAGTTCGTGATCTGAGCCACAGTCAGCTCCCATTCTTGTTTTTGCTGACTCTATAGAGCTTATTCATCTTCGGCTGCAGAGAATACAAACCAGTCTGATTTGGGTATTGACCATTAGATGATGTCTATGTGTAGAGTCATCTCTTGTGTTGTTGGAAGAGGGTGTTTGCTATGATCATTGTCTTCTCTTGGCAAAACTGTTTTGACCTTTGCCCTGTTTCATTTTGTACTCCAGGGCTGTATGAATGGTCATAAATCTCAGTATCCATAAGTAATATAAGTGATCATGAGCCTCAGTAATGACCTTGCACATGATTAACTCCTCCTGGCAAAGTCTTCATCAGAATAGTAGATTGGTCCCTGAGTAAATAAACACTTTCAAAAGTTGTTTTCAGTTTAGACTTTTGACTGTATTTGATTTTTTTATTTTTGCTAAAATAATTGTCGACCTGTTGTGTGTGAAAACAGTGCGGAGAGAATAGTGTCCCCTATTGTCAGAATTTCTGCCTGTCTTTGTTTTTAACAGAATTCGTACGTAATATAGTGACCATTAAATTGTGTCGTGGTGAAATTTTTAAGCAAAAAAGGCCTTATTTCTGTATAAAAGTGACATTTGTGTATTATCTTAAAAATCAGCTATTTAATACTGAAGGACATAACAAAGAAAGTAAAAAATCACTTTAATCTGATTACCAGAAATAATTATCATTACATTTTAATATACAGTTTTGTGCATATAAAGTATTTGCATTTTAGGATAACCTATTTTAGATATTTAGGTAATATATTTTGGAATTATTTGTGAACACAGTTTTGTATAGTTTTCTCTTGACGTAATTTAAAAGACTTTGGATAAATAATTTCATTTCAAACTTGAAAAAGTAAATGAAAGTTGCCATTTAATTTTCACTGTTCACAGCTGAAAATTTTATGTAATGTTTCTGGGAAAGTTTGACATTAATTCTGATTTTGATTTATCACAAGAAACAAAAGGTTTTTGCTCTGAGCCTAGGGTTTCCAAATTTCTCCTTGAGTCCGTTTATTTATTTGGGCAGTTCACAATTGAAATATTTTGAGATTAAGAACAGATGATTGATATGAAAATTGAGGTTTTTTTTACAATGACCATTTAAAGTTCTGTTGTAGGTTGGGTCTTTTCATACCTGAACATCCACTTGCCTATTGTTTTCATGCTGCAGATATATTCCACCTCCCCAGTTAAATTTAGCTGAGGGATTGTTAGGTTCAGGTTATAATTGCTCTTTCTCTTCTCTTCACCTTCCCACCCTCTGCAGTACTTTGACAAGCTTCACTCCTGCAAGCAGTGTTTTCAGTGTGTGTCTTTTATGTGCTGTCGACAGGCTTTTCCATGTTCTGCTGACCTCCTACTTGGTGACTACCGCCCCCGCCTCCACCCCCCGTTAGTGTAGGAGTGGGAAACAGAGCGGGGAAGCCACGGAACTTCCACCAGCTACTGTATGAACAACCCCCGTAGACCCTTTCTTTCCTCCTTCTTAGATCTCTTGCTGACAGTGAGAGTCAAGTTACCCCCAAATGGTTCCTAGTTCCTTGATTATGGGTTCAAGGTTCAAAAAGTTGGGCTTTCCTATAAGTATGGGTTACAGAGTGAAAATATTATGTGTTCCCTTGAAATGTCACCTTAACATTATTTATTGGACAAATAACACTATAAAAATAACTGTGGAATTCATTTTCATGAAAAGAAGAAAATGCCCTGATTTCTGCAATTCTAGTCAATAATTTTGTTCTGTGTTTCCTTCCAGACCTAGTCTACGTGTATAGGCAGTTTTTACATTGTTATAATCAGACTGGCTGCTATTTGATTTCTGAGTTTTTTAATATAGCCATTATTTTGCATAATCTCTATAGTGATACTTAAATGAGTTCATTTTTCAAATGGATAATTCACTGAAGGGGATACAGTGAAGAGTGAGCCCCTGTTCCACCCTGGCTCTGCATTTACTCGCTTACCTTCCTGCTTACCTTAGTTTCTTTTGCCCTAACAAGAAAAAAAGATCAAACTTTTTTTCAAGCTAGATTCTTCCCTTTATTTACCAGTTTTCAGAATAATGTGTTGGTTTCCCAAAATCCTCTAAAGAAAACCAGTACAAATTTGTGGGGTTTTTTCCATATACAATATTTTTTACTCTAAGGGTTCAGGGTTTGGCTTTAAAACAGGCAGTGACACTTCTCATCAGTCTGACAGCTCCCTCACCATGTCACACTGGCTTCAACTAACAATATTTCATTAAATCCAAAAGCAAAAAGCAGTTTCAATGTTGAGGGGGAAAATCCAGTTCTGAGAACAGTTAGCACTGGTCTGTGAGTTAATGAGGGCTAGGTTTCATGTTGCTTATGCACCCTCATCCTCTTACACAGCACCAGAGGTGTCGTTTACCTGACCCAGGCAGGCCCTGATGCTGATGGAGACACACAGGTGTACACACATGCACCCCTTCCTCCAAACAACACAGATCGGAACATGTCAAAGGGGCAGTGAAGGCCTTTGCTTCTTATTATCATGAACTCATGAATTTTAGCGTATTTAATGTGATTCGGCCTGTTGTATCTCTTCTTTTTGTGCCCAGATTGGCTATCTCTGGCCAGTGGGAGCATCCTCAGATTGTCTTCCAAGTCCTTCATGATAGAACCTCAGTCACCTTTTTAGTATCCTTGCTCTTCGATATGACAAGGTATCTCAGGTTTATCTTGTGTTCACTGGTATTTTTAAATTACACTGAATTAGATGTATTATCATGCCTCCCAGTACAGAATGTCCAGTTGTTCCCATTTTTGAATGTTAATTTTTTAACCAACATCCGGTACGTGAGCTTTTTAGTCTTCAGATTGTGCATGTTGCATACATTTTCACATGTGATTACTGATCCAGAGTATAAAGATTCATTTACAAAAAAACCCATTGTTCTAGTCAATAATTTTGTTCTGTGTTTCCTTCCAGACCTAGTCTACGTGTATAGGCAGTTTTTACATTGTTATAATCAGACTGGCTGCTATTTGATTTCTGAGTTTTTTAATATAGCCATTATTTTGCATAATCTCTATAGTGATACTTAAATGAGTTCATTTTTCAAATGGATAATTCACTGAAGGGGATACAGTGAAGAGTGAGCCCCTGTTCCACCCTGGCTCTGCATTTACTCGCTTACCTTCCTGCTTACCTTAGTTTCTTTTGCCCTAACAAGAAAAAAAGATCAAACTTTTTTTCAAGCTAGATTCTTCCCTTTATTTACCAGTTTTCAGAATAATGTGTTGGTTTCCCAAAATCCTCTAAAGAAAACCAGTACAAATTTGTGGGGTTTTTTCCATATACAATATTTTTTACTCTAAGGGTTCAGGGTTTGGCTTTAAAACAGGCAGTGACACTTCTCATCAGTCTGACAGCTCCCTCACCATGTCACACTGGCTTCAACTAACAATATTTCATTAAATCCAAAAGCAAAAAGCAGTTTCAATGTTGAGGGGGAAAATCCAGTTCTGAGAACAGTTAGCACTGGTCTGTGAGTTAATGAGGGCTAGGTTTCATGTTGCTTATGCACCCTCATCCTCTTACACAGCACCAGAGGTGTCGTTTACCTGACCCAGGCAGGCCCTGATGCTGATGGAGACACACAGGTGTACACACATGCACCCCTTCCTCCAAACAACACAGATCGGAACATGTCAAAGGGGCAGTGAAGGCCTTTGCTTCTTATTATCATGAACTCATGAATTTTAGCGTATTTAATGTGATTCGGCCTGTTGTATCTCTTCTTTTTGTGCCCAGATTGGCTATCTCTGGCCAGTGGGAGCATCCTCAGATTGTCTTCCAAGTCCTTCATGATAGAACCTCAGTCACCTTTTTAGTATCCTTGCTCTTCGATATGACAAGGTATCTCAGGTTTATCTTGTGTTCACTGGTATTTTTAAATTACACTGAATTAGATGTATTATCATGCCTCCCAGTACAGAATGTCCAGTTGTTCCCATTTTTGAATGTTAATTTTTTAACCAACATCCGGTACGTGAGCTTTTTAGTCTTCAGATTGTGCATGTTGCATACATTTTCACATGTGATTACTGATCCAGAGTATAAAGATTCATTTAACTCTTAAAAAATACTGCCAAATTGGGCTTCTCTGGTAGCTCAGTGGTAAAGAGTTTGCCTGCAAATGCAGGAGACACAGGTTCGATCCCTGATCCGGGAAGATCCCACATGCTGCAGAGCTGCTAAACCTATGAGCCACGCTTATCAAGTCTGTGCTCTGGCACCTTGGAACCACGATTATTGAGCCCGTGTGCAGCAACAATTGAAGCCTGTGTGCCCTAGAGCCAGAGTTCCACAACAAAAAAAGTCACCCCAACAAGAAGCCTGCTCACCTCAGCTAGAGAGTAGTAGCCCCCACTCCTTGCAGCTAGAAGAAGAGCCTGTGGCAGCAGTGAAAACCCACAATAGCCATAAATAAATAAATAAATAAATAATTTAAAATATATATATTGCCAAATTGAATCACAAAGGAATACTTTTATATTCACCAAGTTAATCATATAAAATCATAAATTACTCTTGTTTATTCTTGTTTTTTCGCCACTCAGTCATGTCCGACACTTTTGCAAACTCATGGACTGCATACCACCAGGCTCCTCTGTTCGTGGAATTCACCAGGCAGGAATACTGGAGTGGGTAGCCATTTCCTTCTCCAGGAGATCTTCCCAAACCAGGGACTGAACCCACATCTGCACTGGCAGGCAGTTTCTTTACCACTGAGCCAGCTGGGAAGCCCATCTTGTTTATTATTTTTTGCTAATTATGAAATTGTGTATACTTTGGGTTTTTTTGGCCACTTCTATTGGTCTTTCATTTATCTGTTTTCATCCATCTTTGTTCTTTGGCTTGTGTGGGCCTCCCATCGCAGTGTTCTCTCTCACTGCAGAGCACCAGCTCTGGGCGCGTATGCTCCAGAGCTCCAACTTGGTAGTTGGACACATCGGTCCAGCTGCTCCATGGCATGTGGGATCTTCCCAGGCCAGGGATTGAACTGGCGCACCTTGCACTGCAAGATGGTGTCTTTACTCACTGGACCACCAGGAAAGCCTGTATATACTTCTATGTATCTGTTTATTGTGTTCTTACAATATTTTGTGAATCGTTTACTTACACCATTTGTTTATTTGCCCAAAAATGGTGAGCTTTTTAGTCTTCAGATTCGCATACATTTTCACATGTGATTACTGATCCAGAGTATAAAGATTCATTTAACTCTTAAAAAATACTGCCAAATTGGGCTTCTCTGGTAGCTCAGTGGTAAAGAGTTTGCCTGCAAATGCAGGAGACACAGGTTCGATCCCTGATCCGGGAAGATCCCACATGCTGCAGAGCTGCTAAACCTATGAGCCACGCTTATCAAGTCTGTGCTCTGGCACCTTGGAACCACGATTATTGAGCCCGTGTGCAGCAACAATTGAAGCCTGTGTGCCCTAGAGCCAGAGTTCCACAACAAAAAGTCACCCCAACAAGAAGCCTGCTCACCTCAGCTAGAGAGTAGTAGCCCCCACTCCTTGCAGCTAGAAGAAGAGCCTGTGGCAGCAGTGAAAACCCACAATAGCCATAAATAAATAAATAAATAAATAATTTAAAATATATATATTGCCAAATTGAATCACAAAGGAATACTTTTATATTCACCAAGTTAATCATATAAAATCATAAATTACTCTTGTTTATTCTTGTTTTTTCGCCACTCAGTCATGTCCGACACTTTTGCAAACTCATGGACTGCATACCACCAGGCTCCTCTGTTCGTGGAATTCACCAGGCAGGAATACTGGAGTGGGTAGCCATTTCCTTCTCCAGGAGATCTTCCCAAACCAGGGACTGAACCCACATCTGCACTGGCAGGCAGTTTCTTTACCACTGAGCCAGCTGGGAAGCCCATCTTGTTTATTATTTTTTGCTAATTATGAAATTGTGTATACTTTGGGTTTTTTTGGCCACTTCTATTGGTCTTTCATTTATCTGTTTTCATCCATCTTTGTTCTTTGGCTTGTGTGGGCCTCCCATCGCAGTGTTCTCTCTCACTGCAGAGCACCAGCTCTGGGCGCGTATGCTCCAGAGCTCCAACTTGGTAGTTGGACACATCGGTCCAGCTGCTCCATGGCATGTGGGATCTTCCCAGGCCAGGGATTGAACTGGCGCACCTTGCACTGCAAGATGGTGTCTTTACTCACTGGACCACCAGGAAAGCCTGTATATACTTCTATGTATCTGTTTATTGTGTTCTTACAATATTTTGTGAATCGTTTACTTACACCATTTGTTTATTTGCCCACTGGTGTCTTGATTTTTTTTTAAGAAGCAATTGTTTATATGCTTCAAATGTTCTTAACCTTTTGTCATATGGGTTGCATACTTTAATTCTATTATATGTTGACCGTAATTAACTTTTTTGAGAATAATTACCGAATATTAAACATAAATGTTAATTTGTTGTATTCAGGCATCATGTAAGCTTGGCAAATGACTTCTTCAGACCTCACTTTACTCATCTGTCAAGTATTGAGTTGAACTTGATCTCTAAGATCCTTTCCAGCTGTGACAGCCAAGATTTTTTTAGCTAACGCTCACCATATTTAAATAAGCCTTGTGGCTCCTTGCTCTTAAAAAAAAAAAAAAATTTATTTTTATGTATATATCTTTTAGGGGACGGGGTGGGGAGGGAGGGGAATAGGCGGGCCACTTCTATTGGTCTTTCATGTCTCTATTTTTTATCCGTCTTTGTTCTTTGGCTCCTGTGGGCCTCCCATCGCGGTGGCCTCGGGCGCATGCGCTCCAGAGCTCCGGCTCGGTAATTGGACACATCGGTCCAGCTGCTCCATGGCATGTGGGATCTTCCCAGGCCAGGGATTGAACTGGCGCACCTTGCACTGCAAGATGGTGTCTTTACTCACTGGACCACCAGGAAAGCCTGTATATACTTCTATGTATCTGTTTATTGTGTTCTTACAATATTTTGTGAATCGTTTACTTACACCATTTGTTTATTTGCCCACTGGTGTCTTGATTTTTTTTTAAGAAGCAATTGTTTATATGCTTCAAATGTTCTTAACCTTTTGTCATATGGGTTGCATACTTTAATTCTATTATATGTTGACCGTAATTAACTTTTTTGAGAATAATTACCGAATATTAAACATAAATGTTAATTTGTTGTATTCAGGCATCATGTAAGCTTGGCAAATGACTTCTTCAGACCTCACTTTACTCATCTGTCAAGTATTGAGTTGAACTTGATCTCTAAGATCCTTTCCAGCTGTGACAGCCAAGATTTTTTTAGCTAACGCTCACCATATTTAAATAAGCCTTGTGGCTCCTTGCTCTTAAAAAAAAAAAAAAAAAAAAATTTATTTTTTATGTATTTATCTTTTAGGGGACGGGGTGGGGAGGGAGGGGAATAGGCGGGCCACTTCTATTGGTCTTTCATGTCTCTATTTTTTATCCGTCTTTGTTCTTTGGCTCCTGTGGGCCTCCCATCGCGGTGGCCTCGGGCGCATGCGCTCCAGAGCTCCGGCTCGGTAATTGGACACATCGGTCCAGCCGCTCCGTGGCACGTGGGATCTTCCAAGACCAGGGATCGAACTGGCGCCCCTTGCACTGCAAGGCGGTGTCCTTACCCACTGGACCACCAGGGAAACCCTCCTTGCTCTTTTAAAGAGAGAATCTTTCCCAAAGAAGCCTTCTTTCACAACCTTCTAGTGAAATCAAATTCCATCTTCAGTCTTCCTTCCCTACCCACAAGGTTTGGTAGAATTCTGAGAAAGAACATGCTTTAGTAGAAGTGTATTTCTTGGTTTGCTTAAGTGAAATCCTGTGATTGTTGGTTTTTTCAAGTAGTAAGGAAATGATTATACTCTCAAACTTGTTAGATCTTGTGTTATTTCCAGTAAATGACAGATTGGGTTCAGCCTTTTGAGAAAGCTTTACATAATAGAATTTTCAGAAGTGTATTGAGACAAAACTTAGTAAGTTTTAAAATAGAGATACTAATAAGTCTTTTTAAGAAAAGCTTATGATGTCATTTTGCTAGGGAAATATATATGAACTATCGCTATTTCAAGGCTGTGATTAACAGTCTGGTCTAAAACACCTACAGAGACCACTAAAACTGATTGGATTGTAATTCGCTATTGGAATGCTTATAGTAGTACGGAAGTTCGAGAGAGTTTCCATGACTTACAGTTGACTTTTTGTGTCTTCTTTAAGTACGTCTTCTAATACTTTTCTTTTTTAGTTTTTTTTTCTTTTTAAATTTTGGTCTCTTTTATTGGTCTTTCATCCATTTACTCTCATCCATCTTTATTCTTTGACCTGCCTGTGTGGGCCTCCCATTGCAGAGGCCCCCTCTGCAGAGCACTGGCTCTGGGCGCATGTGCTCCAGAGCACTGGCTCATCACTGGGCACACTGGTCCAGCCGCTCCGCGGCGAATGGGATCTTCCCGTGCCAGGGGTCAAATCGGCGCCCCTTGCAGTGCAAGGCGGACTCTCTATGCACTGGACCACCAGGAAAGTCCTAATATTTTTATGTTTTCATCTTTTCCAAAATGTGTCAACCTTTTGTATTATCTTCAGAATGGTTAGGAATGTGTTATATTTTTTCATGTTGATATTTTGCTTTCATTCAGAGATTAGACTTCCAGTAACTTTGTTTAAAAATGGAGACCCCAAAAGTAAACAAACAAATGAAAAGCCTCTGTATATTTGATAAAGCCTTTAGGAGCTCATTTCCTTTAGAGGCCTCTGGATCTTCTCTTAAAGCCGATTACTTTTTACATGGAAAAACCTCAATCAAGTGGAAGATCAGGCTGCTAGTGGTAAACACTCTGACCACTGGCCATCTGAAACAGAAAGGTAAGCGTAAAAACAAAAAGGCATATAAAGGACATCCAGGAAACTTGAAACCACTAGTGTAGCCAGCCGTTTAACATAAGTACATGGCTCAAAAAACTGAGCCCATTGCCCCTGATGTTTTCCTGTACACATTATACATGGATTGTTTTCTCTCATTATATCCATCAGAAAGGAGCTCTAAGCCAAGTTTGTGTTCTGTGCTAGGCAAGTGCACAAGCCTTCTCCACATCTGTTTATGTATTAATTTCTCCCATGGTTTCAAGATAGTTTTCCACCCCTGTTTTCCCTAGGCTCAACTTCCCACCTTATATATTTATTATATATCATAGTGGCTTTTCTAATACCTTTGAGGAGAATCATTCCATGCGTGGGTTGGAGAGTAAAGACCAAATAACTTGCCATAGATATCAAACACTTTTGAAGTTCTCATCTTATGGTTTTTACGTAAAAATGGATTTCCTCTCCGAATTTCAGGGAAAATTAGTGAATCATGAAGATACATCCTATGACTTTGTCTCCTAAAGTAGAATTGCTTATGCAGAGGTCAAGTTCCAATGTAAAATAACCTTAAGTGGCTCATGCAGTGTAATATAGCTTAGTATTGACCCTCAGTGAGTCCGCCACAGGCAGTTGTTCCTCCAGTGTTGAAAGTGTTTACTCTTCCTTCAGTAAAAGGCCACATAAAATAATGGCCAGATTTGGGGCCTTGTTGTTCTGTCACTAGGTCATGTCCATCCCTTTGCAATGCTGTGGACTGCAGCACACCAGGCTTCCCTGTCCTTCACCATCTCCCGGAATTTGTTCAAACTCGTGTCCATTGCGTCGATGATGCCATCCAGCCATCTCATCCTCTGTCGCCCTTTCTCCTCCTGCCCTCATTCTTTCCTAGCATTAGAGTCTTTTTCCAGTGAGTCAGCTTTTCACATCAAGTGGCTGAAATATTGGAGCTTCAGCTTCAGCATCAGTCCTTCCAGTGGATATTCAGGGTTGATTTCCTTTAGAATTGACTGGTTTGGTTTGACCTCCTTGCTGTCCAAGGGATTCTCAGATCTTCTCTAGCACCACAATTTGAAAGCATCAGTTCTTCAGCATTCAGGGTGTCATTAGACTGATACTATGTTATCTTTGAACTGTAAAATCATAATCAGCATGGCCAGGAGATGTGAGACAGCTATTCACATCACAAACAGCACATGTTTGCACTGTGAAATCCTGGGTAGAGTTGCCCACATGAAGTTGCATTTCTGTCTTATTTCCTTTGGGTTGAGTTCATACTGTTGAGTTGGAGTAGGTTGGCTGCTAGTAGGATGTTGCTGGATTGGACCGTGATGCATATCTTTGAAATATACATGCCCCAGCTTGAGAAGCACCTCTGTATGTAAAGTTTTGTCACATAAAGGAAAAAGGTTTCATTCTAGCCACATAGTTATTCCCAATGCTAGACACACGAAGTATCATTGTACCTGATTTTATATTCATTTCGGTTTAGTGACAAAATTGACACTTAGTAACATTATCCTTTTAACACAAAATGTAATGTCATCGTTCAGTTTAGTATATCTTTTTGAAATACCAATCTCAAATCCAGAGCTTATCATATAAATACCACAATTTTGCCATTTATGTCAGTGTAAGACACAAATTTCTTTTGTCAGAGCTCAATAAAGTAAGTGTGCTTATGTTAAATATCCTGAAAATTGCTCTCTTTGGGGTCAAGTGCTGCAACCCTAAGAGGCATGGCCAGTTTTCCATATTTTGGGGGAAAAAGAGAAAGAAAACTACCGCCCCCTTCAGTCCTGCTTTAAAAAACAAAAACAGCCAGACATCTTCCTTGAATTTCATACTCCCACCATTCTCTTCATTTTGACCAGAAATATTTTCTGTTTCCCTAAGATTAGCTTGTACTCTAAGAGAAAATATTTAAGAAAATTTCTGTTTAAGATTGGAATTAGTTCAATTTCAGAATTATATTTTAATTTTTTGCCCCCCATTCTTTCCTGATGCATTAGTCGCCCTTTCTCCTCCTGCCCTCATTCTTTCCTAGCTTTTCTTTTTCCAGTGAGTCAGCTTTTCACATCAAGTGGCTGAAATATTGGAGCTTCAGCTTCAGCATCAGTCCTTCCAGTGGATATTCAGGGTTGATTTCCTTTAGAATTGACTGGTTTGGTTTGACCTCCTTGCTGTCCAAGGGATTCTCAGATCTTCTCTAGCACCACAATTTGAAAGCATCAGTTCTTCAGCATTCAGGGTGTCATTAGACTGATACTATGTTATCTTTGAACTGTAAAATCATAATCAGCATGGCCAGGAGATGTGAGACAGCTATTCACATCACAAACAGCACATGTTTGCACTGTGAAATCCTGGGTAGAGTTGCCCACATGAAGTTGCATTTCTGTCTTATTTCCTTTGGGTTGAGTTCATACTGTTGAGTTGGAGTAGGTTGGCTGCTAGTAGGATGTTGCTGGATTGGACCGTGATGCATATCTTTGAAATATACATGCCCCAGCTTGAGAAGCACCTCTGTATGTAAAGTTTTGTCACATAAAGGAAAAAGGTTTCATTCTAGCCACATAGTTATTCCCAATGCTAGACACACGAAGTATCATTGTACCTGATTTTATATTCATTTCGGTTTAGTGACAAAATTGACACTTAGTAACATTATCCTTTTAACACAAAATGTAATGTCATCGTTCAGTTTAGTATATCTTTTTGAAATACCAATCTCAAATCCAGAGCTTATCATATAAATACCACAATTTTGCCATTTATGTCAGTGTAAGACACAAATTTCTTTTGTCAGAGCTCAATAAAGTAAGTGTGCTTATGTTAAATATCCTGAAAATTGCTCTCTTTGGGGTCAAGTGCTGCAACCCTAAGAGGCATGGCCAGTTTTCCATATTTTGGGGGAAAAAGAGAAAGAAAACTACCGCCCCCTTCAGTCCTGCTTTAAAAAACAAAAACAGCCAGACATCTTCCTTGAATTTCATACTCCCACCATTCTCTTCATTTTGACCAGAAATATTTTCTGTTTCCCTAAGATTAGCTTGTACTCTAAGAGAAAATATTTAAGAAAATTTCTGTTTAAGATTGGAATTAGTTCAATTTCAGAATTATATTTTGCTGATGCCAGATGTTTAGTTTCTTATTAAGAATGATGATTTTATTAATTTTAAAATTTTAACTCATGTTTTTATAAGCAATTCAAGCAATGTGTAAAAACATATAAAGTTTAAAAATGACTCCCTGGTGGTCCAGTGGTTGAGAATGTGCCTGCCAATGCAGGGGACACAGGTTCAATACCTGGTCTGGGAAGATCCCACATGCTGCAGGGAAGCTAAACCCGTGGGTCACAACTATTGAAGCCCATGTGCTAGAGCCCAGGGTCCACAACAAGAGAGGCCGCCACATTGAGAAGCCCATGCACCACAACTAGAATGCCCCCCATCTCTGCAACTAGAGAAAACCAACACAGAGCAATGAAGACCCAGTGTAGCCAAAAAAAAAAAGACTCCAAATTCTACCAGTTATGCTAACCTTCATTAATATTAGATGCATATCATCCCAGGGAGCATTCTTTTCACACAGATATAAATTCAAGGAGGAAAAGTTGATGGATAGAAGAATCAAGTTATATAGCTCATGCTGTACATGCTGTTTTTCTCATTAAAATAATTGAGTTTATAAAAAATAAATACTAAGTATATTATAAAAACCTTTAACCATGAGAGATCTATTATTTACCAAAAGGTCTCTTAAAGTTTAACAAAAAGATTATGAAAAATTTAGATTAGAATTACATTTAGCTATATTTTAGGCACTGTCTCTTTATTAATGGAATTAGTATTGCCACACCTTCTTCCATTGGTTTTTCCCTGAGTCCCACTTTAAAATTATGTTACTTATTTAGTATTGCAACATTCATATTCTGTCCTATGACCATCATTGCCACAGTTGTTAAGTCTTAGTGTTGTCTGTGAATGGAGTCATTGCCTGCTGTAGGCCCCTTCCCCATGACTTCTCTAATCCTAATTTCTTTATTTTGATTTTGATTTATGTCGTGTTTCCCTGAATTTCCAATGCTGTGTGTTTCTCACGGTTGGATACATAGGCATTATGTGACAGATTCTTTCGTATTTAGTTTTGCCAGTTCAAACAATTGTATCTATATTTAAAATTTTAATTTTTTTATAAGTTCAATTAAAAAGCTGATGCCAGATGTTTAGTTTCTTATTAAGAATGATGATTTTATTAATTTTAAAATTTTAACTCATGTTTTTATAAGCAATTCAAGCAATGTGTAAAAACATATAAAGTTTAAAAATGACTCCCTGGTGGTCCAGTGGTTGAGAATGTGCCTGCCAATGCAGGGGACACAGGTTCAATACCTGGTCTGGGAAGATCCCACATGCTGCAGGGAAGCTAAACCCGTGGGTCACAACTATTGAAGCCCATGTGCTAGAGCCCAGGGTCCACAACAAGAGAGGCCGCCACATTGAGAAGCCCATGCACCACAACTAGAATGCCCCCCATCTCTGCAACTAGAGAAAACCAACACAGAGCAATGAAGACCCAGTGTAGCCAAAAAAAAAAAGACTCCAAATTCTACCAGTTATGCTAACCTTCATTAATATTAGATGCATATCATCCCAGGGAGCATTCTTTTCACACAGATATAAATTCAAGGAGGAAAAAGTTGATGGATAGAAGAATCAAGTTATATAGCTCATGCTGTACATGCTGTTTTTCTCATTAAAATAATTGAGTTTATAAAAAATAAATACTAAGTATATTATAAAAACCTTTAACCATGAGAGATCTATTATTTACCAAAAGGTCTCTTAAAGTTTAACAAAAAGATTATGAAAAATTTAGATTAGAATTACATTTAGCTATATTTTAGGCACTGTCTCTTTATTAATGGAATTAGTATTGCCACACCTTCTTCCATTGGTTTTTCCCTGAGTCCCACTTTAAAATTATGTTACTTATTTAGTATTGCAACATTCATATTCTGTCCTATGACCATCATTGCCACAGTTGTTAAGTCTTAGTGTTGTCTGTGAATGGAGTCATTGCCTGCTGTAGGCCCCTTCCCCATGACTTCTCTAATCCTAATTTCTTTATTTTGATTTTGATTTATGTCGTGTTTCCCTGAATTTCCAATGCTGTGTGTTTCTCACGGTTGGATACATAGGCATTATGTGACAGATTCTTTCGTATTTAGTTTTGCCAGTGACATCTTGGTTGGGTATAATATTCTTGAACATGCTTTCTTTCCCTCAGACCTTTGTGTTGACAGTATTGCTTCATCTGTTGCCATTTACTGTTACTGTGGAGAAGTCTGGAGCCAGGCTGATTTCTTACCACTTTGTAGGTAACTTGCTTTTTTTTTTTTTTTCTTGGATCCCAAAGTATGGTTTTTGTAATGAAGAAAGTTCTTGATTTTACTTACTCATTATTCTTTCAGTACAGATGTGCTTTCGTCTCTTGGATTATACCCTTAAAGATATTTTCTGTTCCATTATTGGATTCTCTCCTTTGAGGATAACAGTTACCCTTGTGTTGGATTGTCTTTATCTTCTGCAATTGTTCTCTTACTTGCAGTTGCTTTAATCTTTGACTTTTCTCCTAAATGCAATGCATGCTTAATTTTTTTTAATTTAAAAATTTTGGCTTAAATTAGCACCTCTTTGTTAACTCATAGTTCTATAAGACAGAAATTCAGGGATCTCAGCTGCATTTTCTGCTTAAGATTTCACAAAGCCGGAATCAAGGTATCAGCTGGGCCAGGTTCTTATCCAGAGACTCTAGGGAAAGTTTGCTTCTAAACTTAATGGTAGTTTCCAGTTCCTGGTGGTTATAATGCTCAGGTCCCACTTCCTTGCTGGTTGTTGTCCTGAGCAGTGCTCTCAGCAGTGGATGCTGCTCTCCCATCTTTGCCAATGACCTCTGCATCTTCAGAGCCTGCAGAGGTACCTCAGGTCCTGAGTTCCCCTCCTCCTGTCAGTCCAGGCTTTATTTTTCTTGCCAAGCATTTTTGTCTTGCGAGCAGCCATCTCCAGCCATTTTTGCTCTGATATAAATGTTACTGCATCCTCCCTAATTGTATTTCCACAATATTTAAGATTTGTTTGTTTTTCCCTCTGAGCTACAGTTCAAGGATGAGGTTTTTCTGATTTATGTATTTTTCTACATACTGAGGGTATGGGGCTTAGAGAGTACATAGATACTAAAACATAAAGCCTCAGTAATTGAAACAGTGTATGCATGTATTGATACAGAAAGATCATCAGGATAGCTTTTTTTCTTGTTGGTTTATTGGAATATAATTGCATTACAATGTCGTGTTAGTCTCTTCTGTACAACATCGTGAATAAGTCATGTGTGCCGTGCAGGCTGCATCACTTCAGTTGTGTCCAACCCTTTGTGACCCCATGGGCTGTAGTCGCCAGACTTCTCTGTCCCAGAATTCTCCAGGCAAGAATACTGGCGTGGGTTGCCATGCCCTCTTCCAGGGAATCTTCCCTACCCAGGTATTGAACCCATGTCTCTTAGATCTCCTGTTTTGGCAGGTGGGTTTTTTGACCACTGGTGCCACCTGGGATATTTACACATATTCCCTCCCTCTAGTGCCTCCATCCCCGCTACTCCATCCTACCCACCTAGGCCATCACAGAGCACCTAGCTGAGCTCCCAGTGTTATACAGCAGCTCCCCATCTCTGTCTATTTTACACAAGGTAGTGTATATATAGAGAGAGACTGCTATTGTGGAAGCAATTGGAAGAGTGTGTATAAATATATCTTTACACGTTGACTTACATGTTTGGTGTTGTATACCTAAAACATATCTCTAGAATGATGGACAAAGAGTTACTTGGTCACCTGTAGGGAAGACCCCTGAGTGGTAGTAGGGTGGAATTGGGAGGGAGGCTTTCCTCTGTGTGTCTTTTATACTTTGAACGTTTTGAACGATGTGAACGAACTACTTCTTTAAGGACGCATGAGCTCATCCTTCTCTTCTGAGGTTTAATTGCTCCATCCTGGGATTCCTCAGCCCTGTAGAAAGTGTATCCTGGTCCCCATGGGGAACTTTGTGCCAGTCTTCCAGCTCTGTGTGGGCTCTGAACGGCTTAGCATCAGTGAGGTAGGTGACCCCAGTCAGTCACTGCCCATAGCTTCCCAGCCTCTGTGTCTGTCACACTCCAGTCAGCAATGTGTGTATCTCTCCAAACATAGGCTTGTTGGTGAAAATTCTTGTAATTTTTTTTTTATTTACCAGTCTCATTTTTGGGATTTGGGGACAGAGCAGGCTGTGTGCATTAATCTTTCTTGGCTAAGCATTTTTAAAGTATGTGGCATAAACTTGTGCCCAATTCCTTTCTGGTTACTGCTAGTTATTTTTGTTGTTGTTGCTTAATGTTCATTATTTTTAGTTCGGTGAATTTGGGTTTGGATAGAGATTCTGGTTTCAGTTTCCATCATTTGGTTTAATTGCTGGCACCCACTTTGTGTCTTCTCTCTTGCTTTGGTAGCAGGCTCCATCTGAACACTCTCCTGGTCTGCTCCCAGCCTTTGTCCCCTCTCCTGTACTTACCATTCAGTCTGGTCTTGATCATATGTAGCCAGACTCCCAGCCCCACTAACCTGGCCCATGTCTCTTAGATCTCCTGTTTTGGCAGGTGGGTTTTTTGACCACTGGTGCCACCTGGGATATTTACACATATTCCCTCCCTCTAGTGCCTCCATCCCCGCTACTCCATCCTACCCACCTAGGCCATCACAGAGCACCTAGCTGAGCTCCCAGTGTTATACAGCAGCTCCCCATCTCTGTCTATTTTACACAAGGTAGTGTATATATAGAGAGAGACTGCTATTGTGGAAGCAATTGGAAGAGTGTGTATAAATATATCTTTACACGTTGACTTACATGTTTGGTGTTGTATACCTAAAACATATCTCTAGAATGATGGACAAAGAGTTACTTGGTCACCTGTAGGGAAGACCCCTGAGTGGTAGTAGGGTGGAATTGGGAGGGAGGCTTTCCTCTGTGTGTCTTTTATACTTTGAACGTTTTGAACGATGTGAACGAACTACTTCTTTAAGGACGCATGAGCTCATCCTTCTCTTCTGAGGTTTAATTGCTCCATCCTGGGATTCCTCAGCCCTGTAGAAAGTGTATCCTGGTCCCCATGGGGAACTTTGTGCCAGTCTTCCAGCTCTGTGTGGGCTCTGAACGGCTTAGCATCAGTGAGGTAGGTGACCCCAGTCAGTCACTGCCCATAGCTTCCCAGCCTCTGTGTCTGTCACACTCCAGTCAGCAATGTGTGTATCTCTCCAAACATAGGCTTGTTGGTGAAAATTCTTGTAATTTTTTTTTTATTTACCAGTCTCATTTTTGGGATTTGGGGACAGAGCAGGCTGTGTGCATTAATCTTTCTTGGCTAAGCATTTTTAAAGTATGTGGCATAAACTTGTGCCCAATTCCTTTCTGGTTACTGCTAGTTATTTTTGTTGTTGTTGCTTAATGTTCATTATTTTTAGTTCGGTGAATTTGGGTTTGGATAGAGATTCTGGTTTCAGTTTCCATCATTTGGTTTAATTGCTGGCACCCACTTTGTGTCTTCTCTCTTGCTTTGGTAGCAGGCTCCATCTGAACACTCTCCTGGTCTGCTCCCAGCCTTTGTCCCCTCTCCTGTACTTACCATTCAGTCTGGTCTTGATCATATGTAGCCAGACTCCCAGCCCCACTAACCTGGCCCCTGTGAGGGGTGCACCTCTTAGGGGGGATTTCTAAGTGCTTCTTGACTCTGCAGGGCTCAGCCGGTTGGAGAGTCCTCATAGCACCTTGGTTCTGGAGAACTAAGAAAGTGACGTCACTAAGAAAGTGACTGCCAGATCCGCTTTATACAGCTCTGGCTTCACACATGCACACACAAGCGCTTATGTTTCTTTTATCTGCCAGTGTTTTGCTTTAAAAGTTCATCGCCCTTTCAACATAAATTCCTTATAATTATTTCTCAATTTATAACCTTACCTTGCCAAAGATTTGCACTGCTCACAGAGATATCTTTCTGAAACCAAGAAGCAATCATGCAGGCTTCCCCTGGTGGTCCAGTGAGTAAAGACACCACCTTGCAGTGCAAGGGGCGCTGGTTCGATCCCTGGCCTGGGAAGATCCCACGTGCCGTGGAGCGGCTGGACCGATGTGTCCAATTACCAAGCCGGAGCTCTGGGGTGCATGCGCCCAGAGCCGGTGCTCTGTGACGACAGAGGCCACCGTGATGGGAGGCCCACAGGAGCCAAAGAACAAAGATGGATGAAAATAGAGAAATGAAAGACCAATAGATGGACGGACCAAGTGGCCTGCCCATCCCCCTCCCTCCTGACCCCACCCTCCAAAAGATAAATAAATAAAATTTAAAAATAAAAAAGAAGCAATCATGCCATTTTCCTGTTTACAAATGTTTAGTAGCCCCACATCAACTTCAGGGAAAATGTGCTAAAAATAAAAGCCATCCCAAAGCAAATCAGCTGTAGCCTGAGAGTGTAAGTTCATGGGACCAGGGACTTCTGCCCGTGGTGCCCCCAGTGTGAAGAACAGGACAGAGGAGGTCTTCCAAAAATACTTGTTGAATTAAATTAAGTAATAGCTACCTCTCAGTATTTCGGTCCAATAGATAAATCTCATGGACAGAAGAACCTGGCAGGCTAAAGTCCACGGGGTCACAAAAAGAGTCGGACACAGCTTAGCAACCTAATAACCCAACAACCATAGATACTTAGTACTGACTAAGTCTGCCCCATTGTCCCTCTCCTGTACTTACCATTCAGTCTGGTCTTGATCATATGTAGCCAGACTCCCAGCCCCACTAACCTGGCCCCTGTGGGGGTGCACCTCTTAGGGGATTTCTAAGTGCTTCTTGACTCTGCAGGGCTCAGCCGGTTGGAGAGTCCTCATAGCACCTTGGTTCTGGAGAACTAAGAAAGTGACGTCACTAAGAAAGTGACTGCCAGATCCGCTTTATACAGCTCTGGCTTCACACATGCACACACAAGCGCTTATGTTTCTTTTATCTGCCAGTGTTTTGCTTTAAAAGTTCATCGCCCTTTCAACATAAATTCCTTATAATTATTTCTCAATTTATAACCTTACCTTGCCAAAGATTTGCACTGCTCACAGAGATATCTTTCTGAAACCAAGAAGCAATCATGCAGGCTTCCCCTGGTGGTCCAGTGAGTAAAGACACCACCTTGCAGTGCAAGGGGCGCTGGTTCGATCCCTGGCCTGGGAAGATCCCACGTGCCGTGGAGCGGCTGGACCGATGTGTCCAATTACCAAGCCGGAGCTCTGGGGTGCATGCGCCCAGAGCCGGTGCTCTGTGACGACAGAGGCCACCGTGATGGGAGGCCCACAGGAGCCAAAGAACAAAGATGGATGAAAATAGAGAAATGAAAGACCAATAGATGGACGGACCAAGTGGCCTGCCCATCCCCCTCCCTCCTGACCCCACCCTCCAAAAGATAAATAAATAAAATTTAAAAATAAAAAAGAAGCAATCATGCCATTTTCCTGTTTACAAATGTTTAGTAGCCCCACATCAACTTCAGGGAAAATGTGCTAAAAATAAAAGCCATCCCAAAGCAAATCAGCTGTAGCCTGAGAGTGTAAGTTCATGGGACCAGGGACTTCTGCCCGTGGTGCCCCCAGTGTGAAGAACAGGACAGAGGAGGTCTTCCAAAAATACTTGTTGAATTAAATTAAGTAATAGCTACCTCTCAGTATTTCGGTCCAATAGATAAATCTCATGGACAGAAGAACCTGGCAGGCTAAAGTCCACGGGGTCACAAAAAGAGTCGGACACAGCTTAGCAACCTAATAACCCAACAACCATAGATACTTAGTAATCATTTTGAATAAATTTTGATCTAGTAATAACTTACTGATAAGGTTGCAGAATCTCTCTTTGTCATTTGGAAACAGCCAACCACAACAAAAGTATGCCACTTTGGTAGTTTTTATATGCTATGTTAATGAACATTGTGTTCAAATAAAGGGTAATAGTATAACGAATATAATGACAGTGGGATTGACTGTTAGCAGTCTAGAAGAAAAGAAAGAGATCTGCTGTCATATGAAGGTCAGAAGTGCTATTTGCTGGGTGACTGGTCGAGGCAGGTTCTGTACTATAGAAACTAAGTGAAGTGAGAGTTGGTATGGATGGCATCACTTGGAAAAAAATTCAGGTGCCTAACCAGGCAGATTCTCTGGAACAGGAATGAAGACGCACCTGCAGGCAAAGCCAGAAACATCTCTGCATCTGCATCAAATTAGAAAGCACTGATCAGCTTTTTATTCCCTAACTTATTAAGATTTAAATTTAGTGCTAAACTGTGCCCAAGCAAGCATGCTTCTATGCTGTTAGTGGGAGTGTATATTGATACAAGCTTTCTGGAAAGGAATTTGGTGGTGTATTTCAAGAGCTTTAAAGGCATTCATGCCATTTGACCCAGTAGTTACACTTCTGGGAACTGTCCCAAGGAAATAATCCTTTAAAAATGCATCTAAGCCTCAGAAAATGTTAAGTGTTATTTTTAATACTTCATTACTTCATTTATAGTATCAAGAAATTGAAACAATTTAAGAATCTCACAGAACAGATAAACAAATATATTCCACTCAAAGGAATATTATGACTCAAGTTAAAATATTTTGAAGAATATGTTGTAAGATAGAAATTTGCTTAAAATGTTAAATGAGAAAAGCAAACCACAAAGAATATAAACAATAGAAATTGAACTGTATTTTAAAAACAGAAGAAAAGACTGGTAGGAAATTTATCAGAATAGTGCATCTTTATTTTTGGTTACCAAAACTTATTTATTAGGGAAAACAATCAGATAATTCTTGTTTAGGGCTTTTGAAAGGAAACGTATAAATATTCGTGTTTCCTACGAAAGGGAGCTTTATAGTAGAGAAGGGGTAGTTAACAAAGCCATATGTAGCTGATTTGCATTATTTATCTCCAGATCACCCAACCTTTCTGTTCCTTTCTGTTTCGTGTCACACTTACAAAGCATTCTAACTTTGACAGCAGAGAAAAGCACCCCTAGATGAGGGTCTCTAAAATCCCAAGCACTTGGTTGTTACAAAGGCTGTGTCTCTATTACAAGTGAATAAATTGACATTTTGGTTTGTTAACTAGTCTCCTATGGATCTGATTAATCAGTCTCCCAAGAGCCTAATTCTTGCTCGTGAGTGGCATAAAATCAGATTTTTGAACTTGAAAGTCTGGGGTCCAGATTCTGGACTTGTTTGATCTCCAATCAAATACAGCAGCAACCCTGGAACACTGCTCAGACCATTAGCCATCTAGCCCATTGCAGTGGTAAAAGAAGAAAGACCAGAAATTAAAGGGAAAAAATCATAATTTTTATGTGATGAGCTGGTCTTTGAGTTAAAACAAAAAGCTAGAAAATGGTGATCTTTCCTTAAGTGGAAAGTGCTTGATAACTTACTTAAGAAAACTTTTGATTGTCAATTTTTTTTAGTCTTTTTTTATTTGAAGTGTGATCTGGCTAAGTGTAGTCACTTAATGTTTGACCTACTAATTAGCTTTGTTAGCAGTACTACATATTATACCATCAGGCTCTGTACTTTATTCATACTTTTTAAAAATAAAGGTTTATTCACATACCATTCAATTCATTCATTTAGAGTGTACAGTTCAGTATTTGCAGAGCTATGCAGTCATCACCATAATCAATTTTAGAACATTTTCATTACCCTGAAAGAAACTCTGTACGTACTGGCAGTTGCTTTGCATTTTCTTTCTAAGCTCCCAGCCCCAGGTCACCACTAATCTACTTTCTGTCTATAATTCTGCCTACTCTGGGCAGCTCATATAAATTTATCAGAATAGTGCATCTTTATTTTTGGTTACCAAAACAATAGAAAAAGATAATTCTTGTTTAGGGCTTTTGAAAGGAAACGATAAATATTCGTGTTTCCTACGAAAGGGAGCTTTATAGTAGAGAAGGGGTAGTTAACAAAGCCATATGTAGCTGATTTGCATTATTTATCTCCAGATCACCCAACCTTTCTGTTCCTTTCTGTTTCGTGTCACACTTACAAAGCATTCTAACTTTGACAGCAGAGAAAAGCACCCCTAGATGAGGGTCTCTAAAATCCCAAGCACTTGGTTGTTACAAAGGCTGTGTCTCTATTACAAGTGAATAAATTGACATTTTGGTTTGTTAACTAGTCTCCTATGGATCTGATTAATCAGTCTCCCAAGAGCCTAATTCTTGCTCGTGAGTGGCATAAAATCAGATTTTTGAACTTGAAAGTCTGGGGTCCAGATTCTGGACTTGTTTGATCTCCAATCAAATACAGCAGCAACCCTGGAACACTGCTCAGACCATTAGCCATCTAGCCCATTGCAGTGGTAAAAGAAGAAAGACCAGAAATTAAAGGGAAAAAATCATAATTTTTATGTGATGAGCTGGTCTTTGAGTTAAAACAAAAAGCTAGAAAATGGTGATCTTTCCTTAAGTGGAAAGTGCTTGATAACTTACTTAAGAAAACTTTTGATTGTCAATTTTTTTTAGTCTTTTTTTATTTGAAGTGTGATCTGGCTAAGTGTAGTCACTTAATGTTTGACCTACTAATTAGCTTTGTTAGCAGTACTACATATTATACCATCAGGCTCTGTACTTTATTCATACTTTTTTAAAAATAAAAGGTTTATTCACATACCATTCAATTCATTCATTTAGAGTGTACAGTTCAGTATTTGCAGAGCTATGCAGTCATCACCATAATCAATTTTAGAACATTTTCATTACCCTGAAAGAAACTCTGTACGTACTGGCAGTTGCTTTGCATTTTCTTTCTAAGCTCCCAGCCCCAGGTCACCACTAATCTACTTTCTGTCTATAATTCTGCCTACTCTGGGCATTTCATATAAATTGAATTATATAACATGTACTCTTTGTAACTGGCTTCTTCACTCAGCATCATGCTTTAAGGTTCATTAATATTATAGCATGTATCATTACTACATTTCTTTTTAATTTCTTTTATTTCTAATGTCCCACTGTCTAGCTATGCTACATTTTATTTATCCGTTCATCTGTAAATGGACATTTTTAATATTTCCGCTTTTTGGGTAATATAAATACCACTACAAACATTCATATACAGGTTTTTGTATGGCCATATGTTTTCATTTCTCTTGGGTATATATATTCCTAGGAGTGAAATTTCTGGGTTATAGGATAATTCTGTATTTAACATTTTGAGGCATACTGTTTTCCAGAGTGGCAGCATCATTTTCCAATCCCGTCAGCAATGCATGAAAGCTCCAACTTCACATCCTCCCTAGCACTGGTTATTATATTGTTGTTGTTGTTTTTCAGTAGCTAAGTCATGTCTGACTCTTTGCAACCCCATGGACTGTAGCATACCACATTCCTCTGTCCTCCAGTATGGCCCCCAGTTTGCTCAAATTCATGCCCATTGAGTTGGTGATGCTATCCAACCACCTCATCTTCTACCACCCCCATCTCCTTTCCCTTCAGTCTTCCCCAACAGCAGAGTCTTTCCCAGTGAATCCGCTCTTCACATCAGGAGACCAAAGTATTGGACATTCAGCTTCAGCAACAGTCCTTCCAATGAATATTCAGAGTTGATTTCCTTTAGGATTAACTGGTTTGATCTTATTATTTGTCTTTTTAATGATAACCTTCTAGGTGGATGTGAAGTACATTATGGTTTTAATCTTCACTTCCTGAATGATGTTGAATAGCTTTTCATGTGCTTACTGTCAATTTGCACATTTTCTTTGGAAAAATATCTCTTCACATTCTTTGCTCACTTTTAAGTTGGATTATGAGTTTTATTATGAATTATGAGTTCTTTATATATTCTTATATAAGTTTCTTAATATGTATATTTGTAGGTATTTTCTCCTGTGGGTTTTATTTTCACTTTCTTAATGTCCTTTGAGGCCCACAAGTTTTTAATTTTGATAAAGCTCAGTTTTGTTTCTGTGCTTTCATTTTCATATCTAATAAACCATCGCCTAATCCAGGATCATGAAAATTTACATCTGTGTTTTTTTCCAAGTGTTTTTGTAACTTTAGCTCTTTAGATCCATCTGGAGTTATTTTTTTGTATCTGGTGTAGGAAAGTGTCCCAACTCCTGTCTTTGGTATGTGGATATCCAGTTGCCCCAGAACCATTTGTTGAAAAGATAAATAGTTTTCCATTGATTTGTCTTGGCACCCTTGTTGAAAATCAAATGACTATGAATGTGAAGGTTTTTTATGTGTCCATACATTTGTATTTTTATATTCATTCTGTAAAAGTTTATTGAGCATCTTTATATGCCCAGCGTTGTGCTTGACATGTCCACTTTACTTGCTTTTGGTAACACAACCATACCTCTTCAAAGACGAGCTCTTCTTTGAAACTCATTCTAATAGAATGTAGCATCTCTTTTTCCTTAATGAGATATGAAATAATTTTCTTTCATAGTCAAACCTGTAGAGGTAATTTTAGCTTCCTATTATTTGTACGTGGTGTCTTGGCAAGTTGTAGTTCATCCAACCACCTCATCTTGCCTATTCCCATTTCAAATTCATGCCCATTGAGTTGGTGATGCTATCCAACCACCTCATCTTCTACCACCCCCCTCTCCTCTCCCTTCAGTCTTCCCCAACAGCAGAGTCTTTCCCAGTGAATCCGCTCTTCACATCAGGAGACCAAAGTATTGGACATTCAGCTTCAGCAACAGTCCTTCCAATGAATATTCAGAGTTGATTTCCTTTAGGATTAACTGGTTTGATCTTATTATTTGTCTTTTTAATGATAACCTTCTAGGTGGATGTGAAGTACATTATGGTTTTAATCTTCACTTCCTGAATGATGTTGAATAGCTTTTCATGTGCTTACTGTCAATTTGCACATTTTCTTTGGAAAAATATCTCTTCACATTCTTTGCTCACTTTTAAGTTGGATTATGAGTTTTATTATGAATTATGAGTTCTTTATATATTCTTATATAAGTTTCTTAATATGTATATTTGTAGGTATTTTCTCCTGTGGGTTTTATTTTCACTTTCTTAATGTCCTTTGAGGCCCACAAGTTTTAATTTTGATAAAGCTCAGTTTTGTTTCTGTGCTTTCATTTTCATATCTAATAAACCATCGCCTAATCCAGGATCATGAAAATTTACATCTGTGTTTTTTTCCAAGTGTTTTTGTAACTTTAGCTCTTTAGATCCATCTGGAGTTATTTTTTTGTATCTGGTGTAGGAAAGTGTCCCAACTCCTGTCTTTGGTATGTGGATATCCAGTTGCCCCAGAACCATTTGTTGAAAAGATAAATAGTTTTCCATTGATTTGTCTTGGCACCCTTGTTGAAAATCAAATGACTATGAATGTGAAGGTTTTTTATGTGTCCATACATTTGTATTTTTATATTCATTCTGTAAAAGTTTATTGAGCATCTTTATATGCCCAGCGTTGTGCTTGACATGTCCACTTTACTTGCTTTTGGTAACACAACCATACCTCTTCAAAGACGAGCTCTTCTTTGAAACTCATTCTAATAGAATGTAGCATCTCTTTTTCCTTAATGAGATATGAAATAATTTTCTTTCATAGTCAAACCTGTAGAGGTAATTTTAGCTTCCTATTATTTGTACGTGGTGTCTTGGCAAGTTGTAGTTTGTCGAAATATATAAATGTCCACATGTCTGAGTGTATTTTAGAGGGCTTGGAAAAATGAAAATTGATCAGAGATAGTCCACCTAATATATTGAAGATGAGGTTAGTTTTAAAGTGGATGAAGAATTTACGATCCGTGATGAGGGTTCTTGGTAGGTGCGGAGTTAGCCACGTGCACCTTGACAGGTCTAGGAAGTTGGTAAGTCTAGTTGCTGGTTGCAATGTGACCAGAGGGAAATGGTGAAGGGTGAGTTACTGGACTGAATACCCATAATTCTGCTTCCAGATTTCATTTTTGTAGCAGTTCCTTGCCAATGTGAAGTTACAGAGAGAAGAGACTGTTTTCAGATAATGTATTATTATTGGGTTTAAGGTGAATTAGAGGGAAGACTTTCAGATAATGGTGGTGTCTTGGCTTTAGATGCAGACTGTGGTTGTAGGAATTGAAAAGAGAAGCCAGAGAAATGTAAACTTAGCAGAACTTGATGATTATCTCAAATAACTAAACATGATTCCAGTGTTATAACTTGAAGGCATTAAGAAAATAATTGTACCAGTGCTTACTGTCAGGAATAAGCTGAGAAGAAATGGTACATAAACTTCGAGTTTATCTGCTTGTTGGCAAAATATAGAAGATGCCAACTTAATCATTAGATAGTGTATCATAGCAAGCCTGATAGCCGGGAGTTTTCACCATTCTGCCCTGACCCAGGCAAACAATTGAAAAGATAAATAGTTTTCCATTGATTTGTCTTGGCACCCTTGTTGAAAATCAAATGACTATGAATGTGAAGGTTTTTTATGTGTCCATACATTTGTATTTTTATATTCATTCTGTAAAAGTTTATTGAGCATCTTTATATGCCCAGCGTTGTGCTTGACATGTCCACTTTACTTGCTTTTGGTAACACAACCATACCTCTTCAAAGACGAGCTCTTCTTTGAAACTCATTCTAATAGAATGTAGCATCTCTTTTTCCTTAATGAGATATGAAATAATTTTCTTTCATAGTCAAACCTGTAGAGGTAATTTTAGCTTCCTATTATTTGTACGTGGTGTCTTGGCAAGTTGTAGTTTGTCGAAATATATAAATGTCCACATGTCTGAGTGTATTTTAGAGGGCTTGGAAAAATGAAAATTGATCAGAGATAGTCCACCTAATATATTGAAGATGAGGTTAGTTTTAAAGTGGATGAAGAATTTACGATCCGTGATGAGGGTTCTTGGTAGGTGCGGAGTTAGCCACGTGCACCTTGACAGGTCTAGGAAGTTGGTAAGTCTAGTTGCTGGTTGCAATGTGACCAGAGGGAAATGGTGAAGGGTGAGTTACTGGACTGAATACCCATAATTCTGCTTCCAGATTTCATTTTTGTAGCAGTTCCTTGCCAATGTGAAGTTACAGAGAGAAGAGACTGTTTTCAGATAATGTATTATTATTGGGTTTAAGGTGAATTAGAGGGAAGACTTTCAGATAATGGTGGTGTCTTGGCTTTAGATGCAGACTGTGGTTGTAGGAATTGAAAAGAGAAGCCAGAGAAATGTAAACTTAGCAGAACTTGATGATTATCTCAAATAACTAAACATGATTCCAGTGTTATAACTTGAAGGCATTAAGAAAATAATTGTACCAGTGCTTACTGTCAGGAATAAGCTGAGAAGAAATGGTACATAAACTTCGAGTTTATCTGCTTGTTGGCAAAATATAGAAGATGCCAACTTAATCATTAGATAGTGTATCATAGCAAGCCTGATAGCCGGGAGTTTTCACCATTCTGCTGACACAAACAGCTGATTTTCCTTCCGTAGTTGCTTGTTCATTTTTGAAACCTATATTGTAAAATGAGCTTTCAATTTTAAACCTTAAGCAGGGTTTATTTTGTTTGCCTGTATAAGTGTTCAAACCCCTGTACTTTGTCAGTGTCTTTGAAACACCTAAGAAAAGTACCTAGATTCCACGATTCTTGCCATTAACAATATTATTGTTTTTTTTTTTAATTTTATTTATTTATCTTTTGGAGGGGTGGGGAGGGAGGGGGATGGGCGGGCCACTTTCATTGGTCTTTCATTTCTCTATTTTCATCCGTCTTTGTTCTTTGGCTCCTGTGGGCCTCCAATTGTGGTGGCCTCTGTCATCGCAGAGCGCCGGCTCTGGGCGCATGCGCACCAGAGCTCCGGCTTGGTAATTGGACACATCGGTCCAGCCGCTCCATGGCACGTGGGATCTTCCCAGGCCAGGGATCGAACCGGCGCCCCTTGCACTGCAAGGCAATGTCCTTACCCACTGGACCACCAGGGGAAGCCCAGTATTACTGTTTTGAGGGAGGAAAAAAGTTCTAATATTGACTACACTGAAAGACATACTCTGTATAGCAATGCAGATAGGTTTCAGCTGCTCATGATGGTTTTGGCTTTAAACATTAAAACTTGGATATCTTAGAAAATCTATTACATTTTGAAACTTAGTACAGTACATATATTTATGTATTCATCTTAAAATTTCTTTCAGGAATCGTTCCATCTTCTGTTGTCCTGACTTCTTTCCAGGTGATGTCAAGAGTTTTTCTAATATGGGCAGTAACGCATAGTGTCAAAGAGGTAAGCATTTAAATAGACAAAAATAATATTAGCATTAACAAACGTTAGTCAGCTTTTCTTTCTCACATGTGTGTTGTGGCTAAAGATGGAACTCCAGGTCGTATCAGTGTAGCCCACATAAAATTCGCTTGTACTATGGGAATTGGCTTGCTGGTGGGAAACATACCCAAAATAGACAGAGTTGAAAAGAGAAGACTGATTATACAAAGTCCTGAAATCTCAGTTCCCTTGGAGATTTGGCTGGTGTGAATATGGTCTGCACCTCAGTTATGTCTTTCTGGTTTCTTGTTGGGATTCAGCACCATAGACTCTAGACAGCTGCATCCTTGTCGTGGGACTGCTTGGGGGAGTGAGGGACATGAGATCGTTTCCAGAACAGTCCAGTCTTTGTAGGACCAGAAGAAACAAATATGCTCCCACCCAGTCCACCAGGGTTAATTGAACTCCCCAGTCCCGAGCCTCATGGTTCTGGGAGATGTGTGCTCTTCTGGGGGTCTGAGGTTGTGGATGCCCAGGCGGGCCCAGGCATGCTTCTAGTAGAACTGGAGGGAGAGAGCCATCATTCCACGGGTGTAAATCCAAAACTGTCTTTCATTTTCTGGCATTGGGGAAGGGAATTATTCTCTAGTATGTTTTTTTTTTTAATTTTTTTCCCTCTTTTATTGTATTTTATTTATCTATTTTCATCCATCCCCATTCTTTGGCCTGTGTGGGCCTCCCATCACAGTGGCCTTTCTCATTGCAGAGCACTGGTTCTGGGCTCATGCGCTCCAAAGTGCTGGCTCGTAATTGAACACACCGGTCCAACCACTCTGGCACATGGGATCTTCCCAGGCCAGGGATCGAACCCATGGCCCCTGCACTGCAAGGTGGTCTCTTTACCCACCGGACCACCAGGGAAGCCCTGTTTTTTGTTTTTTTTAAAGACAGTTATTGCTTGCTAAAGTCACCATAAGGCAATGTACCTGTGGCTACCAGGAAGATTCAGTTTTCAGTTTTCCAGTCCCAACAACTTATCACCAACATTAATGGGTTCTTTATCTTCATGGAATATGCTTGTCTGTTAGCATTATCCTGGTATTTTCTTTGTCTTTTATTACACTGAAGTTCCTGTCAAAACATTTGGTTTTTCAGGATTTATTTAGACAGTTTTGTTTGTATTTTAACCAGTAATTGTTTTCAACTTTTTATTGGCATATGACATATATATAGAAAAATGCACATAGCTAATGAGTTTTTGATCAAAATTGACTAAGCTAAGTTGTTTTTGTTAATAGATCCACAGAATTTTCCTTTTAAGCCCTTTCATTCCTTGAAGATGTCCCCTACTTTCTATGTAGAATGGATGTAAAACAATCTCATACTTTGACATTATCACTTTTTAGAGTGGTCACATTTCTTTTAACAACAACAACGAAAAAGTCAACAACAGGCAAGTAAATCCTAATGTAGCATATTGCCCCTACTTCTCATTCTTAGTTGTTACTGGAGTAAGGAGAAGTCTCTCTCTTCATTGGTAAAACCTTTTGGAAACAAATCCCCACCCAGTCCCGGAGCCCCCATGGTTCTGGGAGATGTGTGCTCTTCTGGGGGTCTGAGGTTGTGGATGCCCAGGCGGGCCCAGGCATGCTTCTAGTAGAACTGGAGGGAGAGAGCCATCATTCCACGGGTGTAAATCCAAAACTGTCTTTCATTTTCTGGCATTGGGGAAGGGAATTATTCTCTAGTATGTTTTTTTTTTTTAATTTTTTTCCCTCTTTTATTGTATTTTATTTATCTATTTTCATCCATCCCCATTCTTTGGCCTGTGTGGGCCTCCCATCACAGTGGCCTTTCTCATTGCAGAGCACTGGTTCTGGGCTCATGCGCTCCAAAGTGCTGGCTCGTAATTGAACACACCGGTCCAACCACTCTGGCACATGGGATCTTCCCAGGCCAGGGATCGAACCCATGGCCCCTGCACTGCAAGGTGGTCTCTTTACCCACCGGACCACCAGGGAAGCCCTGTTTTTTGTTTTTTTTAAAGACAGTTATTGCTTGCTAAAGTCACCATAAGGCAATGTACCTGTGGCTACCAGGAAGATTCAGTTTTCAGTTTTCCAGTCCCAACAACTTATCACCAACATTAATGGGTTCTTTATCTTCATGGAATATGCTTGTCTGTTAGCATTATCCTGGTATTTTCTTTGTCTTTTATTACACTGAAGTTCCTGTCAAAACATTTGGTTTTTCAGGATTTATTTAGACAGTTTTGTTTGTATTTTAACCAGTAATTGTTTTCAACTTTTTATTGGCATATGACATATATATAGAAAAATGCACATAGCTAATGAGTTTTTGATCAAAATTGACTAAGCTAAGTTGTTTTTGTTAATAGATCCACAGAATTTTCCTTTTAAGCCCTTTCATTCCTTGAAGATGTCCCCTACTTTCTATGTAGAATGGATGTAAAACAATCTCATACTTTGACATTATCACTTTTTAGAGTGGTCACATTTCTTTTAACAACAACAACGAAAAAGTCAACAACAGGCAAGTAAATCCTAATGTAGCATATTGCCCCTACTTCTCATTCTTAGTTGTTACTGGAGTAAGGAGAAGTCTCTCTCTTCATTGGTGTCAAAATCCTTTTGGTAAATCACTTCTAACCTATGTTTCTTCCTCCCTTTACTGTGTACACTGTTTCCTCTCCATTTAACCAGCAACTCAGAGTTTTAACTTCCCAATCATCTTAAGTGACCTAAGCATCCTTCCTAATAGTGACTCATTTATATTCTTAAACAAGTAATGATATCCTTCCAATAATTAAATGTTAGGTACATGAAGATAGAGTGTTGTCAGCTATGGAGTGTTTAATTTGTTTGCCAATAGGGTCAGACACTAGGTGTCCAGGAGCTAATGATCCGGCAGATAGATTATTCATGGCCTCTGCTTCTCCTCTCTTCTGCGTCAGTCACCACTCCTCTGCTTATTGGCACTTCTGGCAAAGAAGGTAGACACGTGAATCAAAGACACTTACAGTTGAGGTTGAGCAATCGTTACCATATTGCTGTTACCAGCATTTGCCTGGGTATCCTGCGCAGAGCAGTGAGACAGCTTGGCTTAAAAACTATGAAATGTCTCTGTGGATTACAGGGATGTGGACCTGGCCATGGCCCTTTGTGACCACCTCCTGACAGATGCACAGACTCAACATTCAACAGATGGTTTCACACATAGCGTTAGCTCACTAATTTAAGTTACATGCTTGTTACATTTGCATATTCAAAATTGTTTCCCTGCAGCCAAGCTTACCCAATTTTTCTGTTGCTAACATATTTTCTTAGGAATGTAGTCAGTTTATTGTCTTTCTGTCACCTCTTAGGTCCTCTTCTTTTCATATATATATCCTATTGATATATCCTCTTTCTTGTGTAAATAGGATTCATTGTTTTTACTGAGCCATGGTCATGCTTCTTTTCTCATTCCCCTTTTCTTTGAAAAGAACCTATTCCTTGTTTTCTTTAGGCCTAGAGGCCCTCTTGGCCCACCCCAAGTTGCTAATAGCTAGCTTGAAAGCCTGCTGTGGCATTTCCGAGGCCAGTCTGCTGTCTGTCCCCTGCTCCTTACCTCCTGTTGGCGAGCCTGTTTCTCCTGCCAAGGGGTTCACATTAGCTATCATTCAGCTTGTTCTCTATGGCCTTACATATGGCTTCCTTGTTAAACGTCCACTTTTCTGTTTACTTAAAACATCTCTAAAATGACATTATTTTCCTTATTTTCAGCCTTGTTTGCTTTTTTTTTAACTTTTATTTTACTTTTAACTTGTACAGAGTTTTGTTATTTACAGATATGCATGTTCCCAGATTAGTCATATGTATATAGCCCCCTTCCCACCCTTCCTGACCATCACACAGCATTCCTGAAGGATCTCCTTTTCTCACAGAGCAATGACTATAGCTATTTTCTTCACTTATGATAGTACAGGCCTTCATGCTACTTCCTTTACGTCTCCCACCTTCTGTTCCTTCCCCACAATGTCCATGTGTCTACTGTCCATGTGTCTTTCTGTCGCTTCACTGCATGTGCCATCATCACCATCCTACTAGATTCCATATATATGTGTTAATATATTGTATTTTTCCTCTTTCTGACTGACTTTATACGTTCTAGATCCAGCCACCTCATTAAGGCTGATTCTTCTGCATTTCTCTTTACAGCTGTGTAGTATTCCATTGTATATATGTACCAGAGCTTCTGGATCCATTCGTTTGTCAATGGGCATCTAGGTTGCTTCCATGTTCTAGCTATTGTATAGAGAGCTGCAATGAACATTGGGGTACAGGTGCTTCTTTCAGATTTGATTTCATCAGGGTATAAGCCTGAGAGTGGGATTGCTGGGTCGTATGGTCTGTTGCTAACATATTTTCTTAGGAATGTAGTCAGTTTATTGTCTTTCTGTCACCTCTTAGGTCCTCTTCTTTTCATATATATATCCTATTGATATATCCTCTTTCTTGTGTAAATAGGATTCATTGTTTTTACTGAGCCATGGTCATGCTTCTTTTCTCATTCCCCTTTTCTTTGAAAAGAACCTATTCCTTGTTTTCTTTAGGCCTAGAGGCCCTCTTGGCCCACCCCAAGTTGCTAATAGCTAGCTTGAAAGCCTGCTGTGGCATTTCCGAGGCCAGTCTGCTGTCTGTCCCCTGCTCCTTACCTCCTGTTGGCGAGCCTGTTTCTCCTGCCAAGGGGTTCACATTAGCTATCATTCAGCTTGTTCTCTATGGCCTTACATATGGCTTCCTTGTTAAACGTCCACTTTTCTGTTTACTTAAAACATCTCTAAAATGACATTATTTTCCTTATTTTCAGCCTTGTTTGCTTTTTTTTTAACTTTTATTTTACTTTTAACTTGTACAGAGTTTTGTTATTTACAGATATGCATGTTCCCAGATTAGTCATATGTATATAGCCCCCTTCCCACCCTTCCTGACCATCACACAGCATTCCTGAAGGATCTCCTTTTCTCACAGAGCAATGACTATAGCTATTTTCTTCACTTATGATAGTACAGGCCTTCATGCTACTTCCTTTCGTCTCCCACCTTCTGTTCCTTCCCCACAATGTCCATGTGTCTACTGTCCATGTGTCTTTCTGTCGCTTCACTGCATGTGCCATCATCACCATCCTACTAGATTCCATATATATGTGTTAATATATTGTATTTTTCCTCTTTCTGACTGACTTTATACGTTCTAGATCCAGCCACCTCATTAAGGCTGATTCTTCTGCATTTCTCTTTACAGCTGTGTAGTATTCCATTGTATATATGTACCAGAGCTTCTGGATCCATTCGTTTGTCAATGGGCATCTAGGTTGCTTCCATGTTCTAGCTATTGTATAGAGAGCTGCAATGAACATTGGGGTACAGGTGCTTCTTTCAGATTTGATTTCATCAGGGTATAAGCCTGAGAGTGGGATTGCTGGGTCGTATGGTGCTTCTATTTTTAGTTTTTTAAGAAATCTCCATACTGTCTTCCATAGAGGCTGTATCAATCTACATTCCCACCAGCAATGCAGGAGTGTTCCCTTTTCTCCGCACCCTCTCCAGCATTTATTGTCTGTTGATTTGTGGATAATGGCCATTCTGACAGGTGTGAGGTGATATCTCATTGTAGTTTTGATTTGCATTTCTCTAATTATAAGTGAAGTTGAGCATCATTTCATGTGTTTTGGGGCCATCTGTATGTCCTCTTTGGAGAGGTGTCTATTTAGGTCCTTTTCCCATTTTTTGATTGGGTTGTTCATTTTTCCGGTGCTGAGTTGTCTGAGTTGCTTGTAGATTTTGGAGATTAATTCTTTGTTGGTTGTTTCATATGCTATGATTTTCTCCCATTCTATGGATTGTCTGTTCAGCTTTTTTGTAGTTTCTTTTGCTGTACAAAAGCTTTTAAGTTTCATTAGGTCCCACATGTTAATTTTTGGTTTTAGTTCTGCTATTCTAGTAGGTGGGTCATGGAAGATCTTGCATTGATTTATGTCCTTGAGGGTTTTGCCTATATTCTTCTCTAAGAGTTTGATGGTTTCTGGCCTGACATTTAGGTCTTTAATCCATTTTGAGTTGATCTTTGTGTATGGTATCAGGGAATGTTCCAACTTCATTTTTTTGCACGTAGCTGTCCAATTTTCCCAGCACCATTTGTTGAAGAGGCTGTCTTTGTCCCATTTTATATGTTCGCCTCCTTTGTCAAAAATAAGGTACTCATAGGTGCGTGGGTTTATCTCTGGGTTCTCTATCTTGTTCCATTGTTGTTTACTTTTAATGGTGGGAACCACATAACTAATGCTGAGGAAAATTGTTCTCAGAAATAACTGCTTAATAAAATATATCTCACTTTCTCATAGTAATGTTCAAATTCTTTTTGCTGTCCTCTGCTTTCATTCTAAGTTTTTGCATCATGTTTCCTCTAAAGTGGACACACATGCTTTGTTTTGTTTACATTTGGATTTGGGCTCTTGTCCCCCTCTCTCTGGCCTGTCTATTTTTTGTGTTCATTCCGCTTGTTGTTTTGTAATTATACATGATGTACTAAGTTATCGCCTATATACCTGACTAGATGCTACGTTTTTCATATTAGAGGTAGATTTCCTTTTAAGAGACCCTGTGAGACCTGCATCCTTACCTGTCACTGTTACTCTCTACTGCATAGTATGCTACTCACGTAAATGTCACCAGGTATTCCATAGAACTAAAAAGCGATCAGGTAGTTTTCTTCTGTGATCTGCCATCACTAGCAGGACATCTTGATGAGCAGGATATTAAAGATAAAATATCTCTGTGCTCAAAAGCTTTTCCCTGACCTAACATAGCAAATAATCTTCCCACTTCTTTCCTTTTAAAGGGACTTTTTATATAAGCAAAGGTAAGCTTCTGATAGCAAGCTCGGGGTGAGACATAGGGCTTGTGAGACACAGGAATCAGAAATTCTAGCAAACATGTTTTCCCACCTAACCCTCAGAAATGAACTAGCTTCTTCCCCATTCCTTCACCAGACTGGCCATGGCTATTGCCACATCAGGCCCCTGGACACTTGTTTCCTTCACTCTCTGTTTGGGTCTCTTCATTGAACTGAAACAAGGTGAACATTTTTCAGAGTGAAATGCAATGGGAAGTGCCACCTTCTGTCCCTCGCTCTGACCCTCCTTCAGAAACAGAGAAATCCACAGGGCACATAGTCTTTCTTGTCTAAAATGCAGCTAAGCCAAGCCCCAGATTCCTGGACACACAAGTAGGCTGCTGTCCCTTTTCCTGATCCAGCCCTCTTTGAAGAAAAGCTCTCAGTGTCCGATGGCCATGTTCTTGAGCAGAAGTCGCTGGGCTCTCACTGTGACTTCAGCAGCAAACACCCTCAGCACCTTACTAGGCAGAGGTAACTTGGTACGCTTAGAGCTTTGCCCTGGAGTGCCAAGCCTTCTTTCTCCCTCACCCTTTGCCACCTTTGGAAAAGGGTGTTTTCCCACATTCCTCTGGAAGGTCCTGTGAATTCTTCTGATGTGACCAGTCAGCTGCTCCCCACTTCTTTCTGGCATGCCCCTGGGCTTTGTGACACTTCAGCTGCCATCTTTGCTAACTTCTCAGCAAGCTGCCTACAAAAAGCCCATTCTCAGTGTTCAAGAAAGTTAGTAACCTCCAGTTCTTTATCATTATGCTGGTTTTTGTTGTTTGATGCATTAGAGTGTATAGAGGGCTTTATTAAAATATAATTATTCAATCTTAACAACTGTTAACTCTCTCTACAACTGTGGTTGTAGTCTCCACTTAAAATTTGGGAGCTAGAGAGGCAAATGTCTGTCAAATGGTAGAGCTGAAAGCAGACTTCTCTCACCAGTTAGAGATGTGATGTAAACACATTCTTACATTTGTGTGCTAACCATACTCTATCCCATGTAGAGTTGAGAACCCCATCTTTGACCCAGGAGCTCTTTTCCTCTTCAGTGGTTCTGTCCTACCACATGGGTTTCTGTCCTGCCATGTGTTACTGAGATAATGCTTCCCCAGCCAGATCAGTTACAAGTGAGAGGTAACTTCAGGCCCTGGGTGCTTTTCTGCAGGACTTTGCCTATATGCTTTTCTGCCTTTTTTAGTGCTCATTTTAGGGTACTCTGATAAATCCCTCCAGTTAATTGACCTTTCCCCTTGAAAGTTCCAAGACTACTTTTCATACTGCCATTTATGAACTGTTTGGAACAGAATTACCCAGAAAGCTTCTTAGAAATGCACGTTCCAGGTCCCACCCCACAACAAGTGCTTTCTTGACAGAGGTCAGGCACTAGTCTTTCTTGTCTAAAATGCAGCTAAGCCAAGCCCCAGATTCCTGGACACACAAGTAGGCTGCTGTCCCTTTTCCTGATCCAGCCCTCTTTGAAGAAAAGCTCTCAGTGTCCGATGGCCATGTTCTTGAGCAGAAGTCGCTGGGCTCTCACTGTGACTTCAGCAGCAAACACCCTCAGCACCTTACTAGGCAGAGGTAACTTGGGTACGCTAGAGCTTTGCCCTGGAGTGCCAAGCCTTCTTTCTCCCTCACCCTTTGCCACCTTTGGAAAAGGGTGTTTTCCCACATTCCTCTGGAAGGTCCTGTGAATTCTTCTGATGTGACCAGTCAGCTGCTCCCCACTTCTTTCTGGCATGCCCCTGGGCTTTGTGACACTTCAGCTGCCATCTTTGCTAACTTCTCAGCAAGCTGCCTACAAAAAGCCCATTCTCAGTGTTCAAGAAAGTTAGTAACCTCCAGTTCTTTATCATTATGCTGGTTTTTGTTGTTTGATGCATTAGAGTGTATAGAGGGCTTTATTAAAATATAATTATTCAATCTTAACAACTGTTAACTCTCTCTACAACTGTGGTTGTAGTCTCCACTTAAAATTTGGGAGCTAGAGAGGCAAATGTCTGTCAAATGGTAGAGCTGAAAGCAGACTTCTCTCACCAGTTAGAGATGTGATGTAAACACATTCTTACATTTGTGTGCTAACCATACTCTATCCCATGTAGAGTTGAGAACCCCATCTTTGACCCAGGAGCTCTTTTCCTCTTCAGTGGTTCTGTCCTACCACATGGGTTTCTGTCCTGCCATGTGTTACTGAGATAATGCTTCCCCAGCCAGATCAGTTACAAGTGAGAGGTAACTTCAGGCCCTGGGTGCTTTTCTGCAGGACTTTGCCTATATGCTTTTCTGCCTTTTTTAGTGCTCATTTTAGGGTACTCTGATAAATCCCTCCAGTTAATTGACCTTTCCCCTTGAAAGTTCCAAGACTACTTTTCATACTGCCATTTATGAACTGTTTGGAACAGAATTACCCAGAAAGCTTCTTAGAAATGCACGTTCCAGGTCCCACCCCATGTTTGATAGAGTTTGTGGGAGTGGAGACAGAGAATCATCACTATATTAAGCTCCTTGGATAAATGGATGAAACTTAAGGTTTGAGAAATACTCTAAGATACTTTAATTTTTTACTCCACCTTACTTTTTCTTGACTTTACTTTCCCTCTCTCCTTTGTTTCCTGGAAACCTAACCAAATGTCACCATCTCTGTTCCAAGTCCTAAAGCCATAGAGAATGAAAGCCTAGAGTTAGGGACTGTGGAGTTTTGGTTCCTTCTCCAAAATCCAGTGTCTGGCTCCCTTGCATAGAAGAAGAAGCCTGAGGGACCCATTTGAAGGCAGAGACAGATCTGAAACCACAGCATTAACGAAGCTAAACTCTCATTTGTTTTAGTGGGTGGGCTGCAGGGAAGGGCTCTGTTGTGGGCATGTGCTTCTTGTTGCCCGGCCAGCACCACAAGGTACATCGTTTATGGCAATTTCCACTGAGGGAAATACTGTACAAACGTCTCTCTTCTTGGATTTTCTTGAGAAATATCACCTTCCTTGGATAGCTTTATTATTTCCTAGGAAGTCAAATCCGTGTTCTAGAGCATGGAGGCCTAGCAACCATATCTTACATGAGGGATTGGTGAGTGTGGACTTCTTATCACTTACCCTGTGGCTCAGGGCAAAGCACTTCCACTCCCTACGCCTTGTTTTTCTCATCTGTGACAGAGTAACACTAGTACCTTACCCAGCTCATCTCACAGAGTTTTTATGAAGGTTAAGTGAAGGACCTATATGAAAACAGCAGCAGTGTTTATTTCTTATTTCATTTTTTAGAGTTTTGTTGTTTACTCCCACACATTGACCTGAGTCCGCCACAGGTGTACATATGTCCTCTCCCCTTCTGAGCCTCCGCCATCTCCCTCCCCACCACACCCCTCCAGGTTGCCACAGAGCCCCTGTTTGAGATCCCCTAGTCCCACAGCATATTCCACGCCCCCCCTCACCCCAATGTCTATAAGACTGTTCTCTGTGTCCACCTTTCACTGGGTAGCAGTTTTTAGACATCAAGGTCTACAGTTTGCAGGTCAAACTGGGCGAGCCCAGTTTGGGTCCTCCAGCTGGGTTCACCATGCACTCATGTCCTTTGCCACCTCTTGAAGCTACTTCCCCGTCAGCATATTTCCTGCGGCTACATGTGCTCCTCATTGTCCCTAATGGCCATCCATGAGCATGGCCTTCGGTGGGGCAGTCAGGGCCCTTCTTATCCCCATCATTCAGATGAGGAGCTGAGAGGCTGTGTCTAGGAGGTGTTGTTCCCTCTTGGGGAAGCTACCTAGAGAAGAAGCCTGAGTTAGGGACTGTGGAGTTTTGGTTCCTTCTCCAAAATCCAGTGTCTGGCTCCCTTGCATAGAAGAAGAAGCCTGAGGGACCCATTTGAAGGCAGAGACAGATCTGAAACCACAGCATTAGAGCTAAACTCTCATTTGTTTTAGTGGGTGGGCTGCAGGGAAGGGCTCTGTTGTGGGCATGTGCTTCTTGTTGCCCGGCCAGCACCACAAGGTACATCGTTTATGGCAATTTCCACTGAGGGAAATACTGTACAAACGTCTCTCTTCTTGGATTTTCTTGAGAAATATCACCTTCCTTGGATAGCTTTATTATTTCCTAGGAAGTCAAATCCGTGTTCTAGAGCATGGAGGCCTAGCAACCATATCTTACATGAGGGATTGGTGAGTGTGGACTTCTTATCACTTACCCTGTGGCTCAGGGCAAAGCACTTCCACTCCCTACGCCTTGTTTTTCTCATCTGTGACAGAGTAACACTAGTACCTTACCCAGCTCATCTCACAGAGTTTTTATGAAGGTTAAGTGAAGGACCTATATGAAAACAGCAGCAGTGTTTATTTCTTATTTCATTTTTTAGAGTTTTGTTGTTTACTCCCACACATTGACCTGAGTCCGCCACAGGTGTACATATGTCCTCTCCCCTTCTGAGCCTCCGCCATCTCCCTCCCCACCACACCCCTCCAGGTTGCCACAGAGCCCCTGTTTGAGATCCCCTAGTCCCACAGCATATTCCACGCCCCCCCTCACCCCAATGTCTATAAGACTGTTCTCTGTGTCCACCTTTCACTGGGTAGCAGTTTTTAGACATCAAGGTCTACAGTTTGCAGGTCAAACTGGGCGAGCCCAGTTTGGGTCCTCCAGCTGGGTTCACCATGCACTCATGTCCTTTGCCACCTCTTGAAGCTACTTCCCCGTCAGCATATTTCCTGCGGCTACATGTGCTCCTCATTGTCCCTAATGGCCATCCATGAGCATGGCCTTTCGGTGGGGCAGTCAGGGCCCCTTCTTATCCCCATCATTCAGATGAGGAGCTGAGAGGCTGTGTCTAGGAGGTGTTGTTCCCTCTTCGGGAACTGTGCTTGGACCAGAAGCCATGCCACTGTCTTCTAACCCAGGCTCCTTTTTCCACAGTGATGTTCCAGCTCTGTTAGCAAAAGGATGTTGAGATATGTTCAGTATCTTTGGTCCATTGAATGCTGAGTGTCTAAAGTTCTCCACCCTACTCCATCTATTCCCTTACTTTCTATTTTAAATGTTTCTGTGGGTGGATTTGCATCACCTTCACTTTTAAAATTAGCACCTCTCCTAAAGGTAGAAGATCTCATCATTTGATAGTTAATCAGACACTGTCAGACTTTAGACAACTCCAAGACAGATGTAGCAATACTTTAATGCCACTTCCACATCTGTTAATGGACACACAAAGAAAGAGGTACTTTTCTCATGGCTGGATGGTTCACTCTGACATTGTGTATATTTAGCTTAGGTGATTTGGGAAAAATCAGATTGTCTGTTTTTCTCTGAGTGTTTTTCTATCCCTTTCCAACATTTTCTTGAACTGTATTTAAAATTTTTATTTCAAAATATTGAAAAATGTTTAAATCCTTTTGGGTTCAGTGTAGGTTCTTTCTCCCATCGCCTTGGTTCTTTTGTAGCCCTTGGAAACTCCAGTGGAACTCCTTTGTTCAAAATGTAGTGTACCCTGTTCTTTGATATTTAAATCAGTTATGTTTAAAATAAAATAAAACAGAACATCTTAAACTATGCAAGCCAGAGTTCCCACTGACACCTACAAGAACACAGATAGCCCCATTTGTCAATTAAGAGTTGAATAGGTTCCAGGCTCAACAAAATCAGGAAATCAGTCTTGTTTGTGTTTAACGTTAGTCTTTTTCTCTGCTGGTCTCCCCTCCCCTTCACCTTTCTCTATTGGTGACCATGCCTCACAAACACCCTCACCCTTGAAGTTTCTCAGGACTTTCTTACCCCAGTGGCTGTCTCTGACCTCCTCCTTCCCATTTCTCATTCTGGCATGAGGGGGAGCAGTTATGCCAGACAAACTTCCTGGGAGACTGCAGTTATCTTCTTCTGGGAGATGTCTGTCACTCTGGGCAGGAAGGGCCAGGGCTTCCAGAAGCCATGCCACTGTCTTCTAACCCAGGCTCCTTTTTCCACAGTGATGTTCCAGCTCTGTTAGCAAAAGGATGTTGAGATATGTTCAGTATCTTTGGTCCATTGAATGCTGAGTGTCTAAAGTTCTCCACCCTACTCCATCTATTCCCTTACTTTCTATTTTAAATGTTTCTGTGGGTGGATTTGCATCACCTTCACTTTTAAAATTAGCACCTCTCCTAAAGGTAGAAGATCTCATCATTTGATAGTTAATCAGACACTGTCAGACTTTAGACAACTCCAAGACAGATGTAGCAATACTTTAATGCCACTTCCACATCTGTTAATGGACACACAAAGAAAGAGGTACTTTTCTCATGGCTGGATGGTTCACTCTGACATTGTGTATATTTAGCTTAGGTGATTTGGGAAAAATCAGATTGTCTGTTTTTCTCTGAGTGTTTTTCTATCCCTTTCCAACATTTTCTTGAACTGTATTTAAAATTTTTATTTCAAAATATTGAAAAATGTTTAAATCCTTTTGGGTTCAGTGTAGGTTCTTTCTCCCATCGCCTTGGTTCTTTTGTAGCCCTTGGAAACTCCAGTGGAACTCCTTTGTTCAAAATGTAGTGTACCCTGTTCTTTGATATTTAAATCAGTTATGTTTAAAATAAAATAAAACAGAACATCTTAAACTATGCAAGCCAGAGTTCCCACTGACACCTACAAGAACACAGATAGCCCCATTTGTCAATTAAGAGTTGAATAGGTTCCAGGCTCAACAAAATCAGGAAATCAGTCTTGTTTGTGTTTAACGTTAGTCTTTTTCTCTGCTGGTCTCCCCTCCCCTTCACCTTTCTCTATTGGTGACCATGCCTCACAAACACCCTCACCCTTGAAGTTTCTCAGGACTTTCTTACCCCAGTGGCTGTCTCTGACCTCCTCCTTCCCATTTCTCATTCTGGCATGAGGGGGAGCAGTTATGCCAGACAAACTTCCTGGGAGACTGCAGTTATCTTCTTCTGGGGAGATGTCTGTCACTCTGGGCAGGAAGGGCCAGGGCTTCCAAGGAAAGTGCCGCACTGTTAGGAGATTCATCTTGGACCCATAGCCAGACCTGTCCACCTGCCCAGTCCAGACCATCCTGCAGATGTCCGAGCCCTGCAGGCCTGAGCACTATTGGCTTCTTCCTTTCCCTTGGCCCCAGAACTTCCAGATCTTGTGTTTCCCCAAGATTCAGTTAGTTTTTTTAAATATTATGCTAAAGCCCTTCTACCCCATTTAATTGATGTTCTGGAAATGTCAGTGGTGTCTCCTACTTTCCTTCTATTTTTGCTAATGAAACCTCTAACAAAGAGGCTTGTTGGAATTCATCCTCTTCAAGCATAACACTTTTTCATACTATCGGGTAAGATCTTAATACATGTAGTTGCTGCTACTTATAAACAGTAGGAAGCCTGTTTAGAGCCAAATCTGGATACGTGAGCTCCTGAAATTCATAAAAATGTTTGACTTTTGGCACAGGAGACTGTCATGGAAAAGGAGAGAGAGTGAAAAAGAAAAAAAAAAAGTTATCTTGCAAGTCAAATAATAGTTCCCCAAAGAAGCCCCGGAGATGAATGAGATTCACAGGAAGGAGGCTAAATGGTTTCCGTATTGGTTGTAGGTTCAGCTGAAGTTTAAGACTGGCTCAGGGAAGCTTGTGTGTAGGACTAGGCTGTCAGCTTGTGCTGTCGGGGGGTCACCAGTAAGCGAATTCTGACACTCGAGCCAGCTTTCCTCCATGATTTGAGAGTAACATGAATTCAGATGTCTATTTCAAGCTAGCACGGGTAGTTTTTTTGCTCCTGTATAGTGACAGAAGCAAGTTGGTTACCAGCATTTTATCCCTGGACTATCTAATCCAAAGGAATTTTTAGCAAAGACAGAAGTGTTCTATGCCTGTGCCATTCATTGTAGTAGCTGCTGGTCATACATGAGCACGTATTGAACCCTTGCAGGAAGTTAGCCTGAGGAGCCGAATTTTAGTGTTACTTAATTTTAGACAGCCACATATGACTGAAGGTTAGTAGATTGGACAGTGTAGCTGTAGTTGTTCAGTGGAATATTATTGGACTGGCCAGAAAGTTCATCTGGGTTTTTCTGTACCATCTTAACGAAAAAACTCAAATTTTTTGGCCAAAACAACATTTACTATTCTCTTTATTTTGGTCTATTAGGTTTCCAGATATTTGATCTCATGTGTATGACTGTATGATTTCAAGGAAAAAAATAAGAAGCCAAAGGAAATTTATGTGATATACTTGTTATGCTGTGTTCTTTAAAATTTTTTGGGACTCAAGATTAAACTGGTACAGAAATCCTAATTGCAGGTGTGGGGAGCTGTGTGGAATTCTCATCTGTTGCAGAGGCAGCAGTTGATGAACTGGTGAGGCAGGAGGCCACACAGGCCCCACCTTTTAGTGACCTGCAGTTTGGCCTTTGCAGTGGAGTCCCCATGATAACATGTCCCACATTTGCCTTTGCTGAAAAGCATTTCACAGACCTCTTCTCTCCTATTTGACTTCAAGGATACCATAGAAATAGAGTCAACGTTATTATCCCTATGAACTCAAAGACTCTCACTTCACATTGTAAAAGGTGATTGGCATGCATCGTGAGCATTGCTAAAATAGGTCAGCAGAATCAAGGAAAGTTAAAAATTATTAGTGATAAACTCCTTTTAAACAGGTGTGCTCCGCGGTACAGTGAGTGGCATTTTTAAAGCATTGATTAATATCCATTTGAAAACTTCTAATGTGTAGGAGGAGGAACCGTGTCTTAAATCATCTATTCCTTTGCCAAATTGGTCCTTTATGTACTGAAGCTTTTTCAAAATGACTATATTTTCAGTGTGAATATGAAATATCAGATAATTTAAAAATGCATAAATGGACAAGAATGCCAGTACATTTAGTCTCCTGACCATTGACCTGCACAGCAAGTGCTGCAGGCAATGGGTCTCCAGGGAAGCCTTAAAGACGACAGGAACCTCCTGTGCCTGTGAATTATCTGTGACGTGTATTTCCATGGCTTCCAGGAAGAGGGCTCAATGACCTTTCTTATGTACCCGTATCAAGAAGCCCTAGATAGTCAGGAAGCTCTCATTAAAAGCTGTGATGCATCACAGATAAAAGAAAGTATATTACTAAGTCGTCTGCATTTTCCAGAGAATGGATCCCTTTCAAGTCTGAAGGGAAACCCTGGTGCACTTCGGGAATTTGTAAGATGTGGCTTGATATCTGTGTGTGGATGTGTGTGGAAGCATGCGGAGGGTGTGCTTGCACTCAGAAGGGAGGGAGGAAACTAACTCTTAGGTTTGATGCATTGAAGACTTTTTTAACCTGTCTTCTCCTTAAATTGCTGCCATAAATGTTTATTTTTAACAGGTTAAGTTTTGGTTTTGGTATCTTCTCCCTTTTACTGTATTTGGCTGTGGTAAAAATATTACCAGGATAACCGAAAGCTTGATCATTGTGCCTCTCTTTTGCCTGCTGCATTGGGGCTGACTTGTTAGGTCAAGTAGAAGGAATCTTTTGTTGAGGTAACTGCCCAAAAAAGTGTATGTTGAGAGTCTCAAGTGTAAAAACTAATCAGATTGACCAAGGTTTTCTGTATGAATGAAATGGTTTTTTAAATTTTTGAGCTTTTCAAATAGTCATGTTACATTTGTGTAGCACTTTGCCTTCAGTCGCAGAGCTTATCAGCTGCTTCCAGACGTCCCTCCAGCAGCTGGGTGTTAAAAGAAGGTTCAAGGAGAATATGATGATGAGTTATGATAACTAGAAGGTCTACATCGTCTCAGAAGAAAGGTGGTGTTCACCTCAGCTAGTAAATTGTGAATTGATCTGGATGTTATGCTGTCACTTTAAAAAAAAAAAAAAAAAGGACTTTCCCTGGTGGTCCAGTGTGTCAGCACACTGCCTTGCAGTGCAAGGGGCACTGGTTCAATCCCTGGCTTGGGAAGATCCCTCGTGCCGCGGAGCAGCTGGACTGATGTCCAGAGCTCTGCAACGACAGAGGCCACCACGGTGGGAGGCCCACAGGAGCCAAAGAACAAAGATGGATGAAAATAGAGAAATGAAAGACCAATAGAAGTGGCCCACCCGCCCCCTCCCTCCCCACCCCACCCCTCAAAAAGATAAATAAAATAAATGCTAAAAAAAGTAAGAAAAAAAAAAAAAAAGAAGGCAGAAGTACAGTTTTTTGTTTTTTTTTTTTAAAGATTTACGTATTTATTTATTTTGGGCGGGGATCGGGTTGGGAAGGGAAGGGAGCGGGCGGGCCACTTCTATTGGTCTTTCATTTTTCTATTTTCATCCGTCTTTGTTCTTTGGCTCCTGTGGGCCTCCCATCGCGGTGGCGTCTGTCGCTGCAGAGCTCTGGCTCGGTAATTGGACACATCGGTCCAGCCGCTCCGCGGCACGTGGGATCTTCCCAGGCCAGGGATTGAACTGGCACCCCTTGCACTGCAAGGAGGTGTCCTTACCCACTGGACCACCAGGGGAAGCCCAGTACAGATTTTTTAATGTAAAATCTCTCAACCTTAAAAAAAAAAAAAAAAAAAACTGGCTCAGATATTTTTTAAAGCAATGTACAAACTCAAACAAAGTATTTGCAAACCAGGATTATAGGCCATTGGTGTTGTTTGGTGTTTTTTTGGCCTCTAAGTCATCGTTTATTTTTCATTCATCTTTATACTTTGGCCTGTGTGGGCCTCCCATTGCAGTGGCCTGTCTCATTGTAGAGCACTGGCTCTGGGCACATGCACTCCAGAGTGCTGGCTTGTAATTGGACACACCGGCCCAGCCGTTCCTGGGCATGTGGGATCCTCCTGGGCCAGGGATCCAACCGATGCCCCTTGCACTGCAAGGCGGACTCTTTACCCACAGGGCCACCAGGGAAGCCCATGGGCCATTGTTTTAATAATTGTGTTCCAAGAGATGATATTCACAACCTTTGTTTTTATATTCTGTCTTACTGCCCTTTTTCTAATTATTAAACCATTATAGAACAAACGAATCATAACATTTCACAGTGTATATTATCAACTTCATGTTCCTTTGACCCTGTCAATTACACTTCTGACAGTGACCAATCCTGACCCCTCTAGAGTGTTGGGTAGGCATGCTGGGATGATGCCGTGCCCAGCTCTCCCCGGGGGACCACAGTAGCCTACCTGTTGTTCTCAGGCTGTCTTGCAATAGGTAAAGGACTGTTGCTTCATAGAACACTTAGGCTGTACTGGATGTATGTGATCAAGGTGGGATTCATCATGACTCTACTCTGAGGTGGTCCTTGCACTTGAGTTTGGTTGAAGGAAGTGGTTGAATGGAAACTTTTCAGTTCATGACATGCTCTTTGGAACTGAGAGAATCCAACAGAACTTTGGAAGAGCACTGGGAAAGTCTAGCAGCTGGGGAGATCTTTAGACATCCAGGCTTGGATGGTACAGGCTAATGCTTTGAACACTTAACAGAAACTACAACAACAGAACAAATTATTATCTTGGTACTTAAGCCCAAGAGGCATCTGCTCTGCCCAAGAGGCACCTGCACTGGATCCCAGCAGTGGCTGGCATAGATAGTAGAAACTTGATAGTGTTATCTCAGTGTCCGTATCAGGACACTGAGGCTGGGAGAGGATAAGAAGGACATGCCGCCCTGGAAACCTGGAGGTCTGTTTGGTTCCAGAGCTGCAGTGACTGGGAAGGAGGGCAGTTGTAGGAAGTTACCACTTTTCCTTCATGTTTCCCAGGAAATGGGCTCTGCAGATAGTAGCATTAAATGTGAACTAATGGGAATATTTTAGCATTTAGACCTGCATGTCTGACTTTGTCATAAAGGCAGAATTGGTCATGCATTGCTTCTTTACTGCATGCTTATTCATTTTCCTCATTGCATGTTCAGAACAGTTAATTTCATGACCAAGACTTGTGTTGGTGGGCCAAAATAGTTAACTAGGCCATCATCATATCAAAGAGTAGTTCTTAGTTATTGTTGTAATGAAAATAATTTTAAGCAATTCCCTTCGTTATTGTAAGTTAAGAAAAATTTATGTAGATGCAGTTTTTTCTCTCCTTTTTAAAGAAGAGAAGAATATTAATATAATTCACATTTTCATAGAAAATGAATGCTCTTTTCTGGTTTGTTTACTATTTATCCTATCATGGGTTTTTAATAAACACTAAATTGTTAAGGACACTTTCCAAAATATGAAATTAACTCATCCAGACACCTCGGGGACCACAGTAGCCTACCTGTTGTTCTCAGGCTGTCTTGCAATAGGTAAAGGACTGTTGCTTCATAGAACACTTAGACTGTACTGGATGTATGTGATCAAGGTGGGATTCATCATGACTCTACTCTGAGGTGGTCCTTGCACTTGAGTTTGGTTGAAGGAAGTGGTTGAATGGAAACTTTTCAGTTCATGACATGCTCTTTGGAACTGAGAGAATCCAACAGAACTTTGGAAGAGCACTGGGAAAGTCTAGCAGCTGGGGAGATCTTTAGACATCCAGGCTTGGATGGTACAGGCTAATGCTTTGAACACTTAACAGAAACTACAACAACAGAACAAATTATTATCTTGGTACTTAAGCCCAAGAGGCATCTGCTCTGCCCAAGAGGCACCTGCACTGGATCCCAGCAGTGGCTGGCATAGATAGTAGAAACTTGATAGTGTTATCTCAGTGTCCGTATCAGGACACTGAGGCTGGGAGAGGATAAGAAGGACATGCCGCCCTGGAAACCTGGAGGTCTGTTTGGTTCCAGAGCTGCAGTGACTGGGAAGGAGGGCAGTTGTAGGAAGTTACCACTTTTCCTTCATGTTTCCCAGGAAATGGGCTCTGCAGATAGTAGCATTAAATGTGAACTAATGGGAATATTTTAGCATTTAGACCTGCATGTCTGACTTTGTCATAAAGGCAGAATTGGTCATGCATTGCTTCTTTACTGCATGCTTATTCATTTTCCTCATTGCATGTTCAGAACAGTTAATTTCATGACCAAGACTTGTGTTGGTGGGCCAAAATAGTTAACTAGGCCATCATCATATCAAAGAGTAGTTCTTAGTTATTGTTGTAATGAAAATAATTTTAAGCAATTCCCTTCGTTATTGTAAGTTAAGAAAAATTTATGTAGATGCAGTTTTTTCTCTCCTTTTTAAAGAAGAGAAGAATATTAATATAATTCACATTTTCATAGAAAATGAATGCTCTTTTCTGGTTTGTTTACTATTTATCCTATCATGGGTTTTTAATAAACACTAAATTGTGAAGGACACTTTCCACATGAAATTACTGTATGAAAAAACTTACACTCATCCAGACACCTTTTTTTTTTTAAGCTACCACATGTCAGTATTTCTTACATTTCAATTTCTTATCAAGGAGGACATTCCTTTTAAGCAACTATATGAGTTACATTTTTGTTCAAAAAGCCTTAATAAAGTTATGGAAAAGACCAGGATTGTCGTCAGAATTGTCCTGTGCCCCAGCCCAAACCTTCTGCTGACGTCACCAGCAAGTCAGTAGCCCTGCGGCCTCACTCTCCCTTGGGGACCTGCCTTTCCACCCAAGGCTGTTCCATCCAAGACAGAGAACATGCAGGCCAGGAGGCAGATAGGTCAGTAGACCCTTATTGAATACCTTCCCTGTGCTGGTATTGTGCTGAGTGCTCGGATGCATGGAGAAGAGAAACCATGAGCTGCCCTCACAGGACTTGCTCAGGAGACGAATTGAGCAGTGCTGTAGCGTGGGGTAGCTGACAGGCAGGAGAGGCAGGCTGCTGGCACCATGTGTCCCACTCCCGCCGCCCAGCCCAGGAGTGCACCAGCCTGGTCTAGCTCCCGAGGAGCTCTGCCAGTCTCCCAGGCCCCATTGCTCCTCATGGAGTGGTCCCCGGAATCCAATGTGTTAATACATATAAAGCATTTACAACAATGCCTGGCATTTAGTGAGTGCTCAATTAGTGTCAGCTACATATTAGCTATAATGTAACTTCATCTTTTCCCAACATTTTAGTGACAAATTTCTGTACAACAGTGTTGAATTCTTTTCTGTGTCCTGAAGCAGAGATATAATTGACTTTTAAAACAGAGATATAATTGACTGTTCACATAGGAATGAATTATTTTATGCTTATTAAAATAGTTTCACAGTTAGCTGGTGAAGATTTATACATAATTACTTTTATCATCCTTAAGGGATAATTAGCCCTGCTAATGGGAGTTATCATTATCTTAATCATCATTATTATCCTAATCTAAAGCATTTATTGAAAATCTGATTTTGCCTTTTAAGTAAACTAACCCCTGTCCAAAGGGAGTTTGTGGACCTGCCCTTGGGGTACTTACACTATAAGACAGTAATAATGTGGATACCGATTTAGGCTCAGCGTTAAATCTATTGTTCCTTCTCAAGTGTGCTTTTATTGATAGTTTTTGTTAGAAATGCCCTTACGTCTTCTTTTATGGTTATGTAGCCCGCCTCTTCCAGCAGATTCAGAATCTTCATATCAAAGGCAATTTATAGAAACCAGATACTGTTTGTTTCTAATTATGTCCCCAAAGTGGTTGCTTAATACTCAGGTGGTATTTAAAATAGCTTATTTTGAAATAATTACAGATTTACAGAAAGTTTAAACTAGAGCAATACAAAAGACTCTCATGTTTCCCTCGTTCAGATTCTCCAGCTATTGACACTTTACTACATTTGTTCCATCGCCTACTCCTCTGTATTTACATATCCATTATCACTCTGTGCTTCTGAACCTTGAGAGCAAGCTGTACACGATGTCCTTTCACCCGTAAACACTCAACTACATGTTTCAGGCACTCTCCTTCATCATGTGCGTATAGCCCTCAGATGCGGAAGCCAAAATTGATAAAATGCTCCTATCCCATCCATGGGTCTCAGTCAGATTTCACTGTCTAAGCAGTGTCTTTTTTTTAATTTATGTCCTTTGTGGATGGCAAGTTTAGCCTTGAAGTAAAGATATAAGAGAAAACAATAGAATGGAAAAGACTAGAGATCTCTTGAAGAAAATTGGAGATATCACGGGGACATTTCATGCCAGTATGGGCACAATAAAGGACAGAAATGTCAAGGATCTAACAGAAGCAAAAGAGACAGCAAGAGTTCACAGATACAAAAAGGTCTTGATGAGCCAGATAGCCACAATGGTATCGTCAACTCACCTATAGCCAGACTTCCTAGAGTGTGACGCAAATGGGCCTTAGGAAGCATTACTACAAGCAAAGCTAGTAGAGGTGATGGAATTCATCTTTTAAAATCCTAAAAGATGATGCTGTTAAAATGCTACACGCTGGGCTTCCCCTGGTGGTCCAGTGGGTAAGGACACCGCCTTGCAGTGCAAGGGGCGCCGGTTCGATCCCTGGCCTGGGAAGATCCCACGTGCTGCGGAGCGGCTGGACCGATGTGTCCAATCACCAAGCCGGAGCTCTGGAGCGCATGCGCCCAGAGCCGGTGCTCTGCAACAACAGACGCCACCGCGATGGGAGGCCCACAGGAGCCAAAGAACAAAGACGGATGAAAATAGAGAAATGAAAGACCAATAGAAGTGGCCCACCTGCTACCCTCCCTCCCCAACCCAACCTCAGCCCAAAATAAATAAATAAATAAATAAATAAATCTTTAAAAAAAAAAAAATGCTACACGCAATATGTCAGCAAACTTGGAAAACTCAGCAGTGGCCACTGGACTGGAAAATGTCAGTTTTCATTTCAGTTTCAGAGAAGGACAATGCCAAAGAATGTTCACACTGCCATACAATTGCAGGTAATATCCTAGATCCTTCAAGCTAGGCTTCAACAGTACATGAATTGAGAACTTCCAAATGTACAAGCTGGGTTTCAAAGAGACAGAGGAATCAAAGATCAAGTTGCCGACATTCATTGGATCATGGAGAAAGCAAGGGAATTCTAGAAAAACATCTACTTCTGTTTCATTGATTACATTAAAGCTTTCGATTGTATGGATCACAACAAACTGTGGAAAATTCTTAAAGAGATGGGAACAACACACCTCCTTACCTGTCTCCTTAGAAACCTGTATGCAGGTCAAGAAGCAACAATTCCAACTGGCTATGGGGACTTCCCTGGTGGTCTAGTGGTTAAGACTCTGTGCTTCTAATGCAGGGGGCCGGGTTTGATCCCTGGCCAGGGAACTAGATCCCACATGCCACAACTAAGACCCAGTGCAGCCAAATAAAGCAATAATTTTAAAAAAAGAAAAAAAAAGAACTGGCTATGGAACAGCTGACTAGTTCAAAATTGGGAAAGTAGTAGGCTGTATATTGTCACTCTGCTTATTTGACAGGGTGCATCATGCAGTATGCCAGGCTGAATGAATAACAGGCTGGAATCAAGCTTGCCAAGAGAAATATCAATAACCTCAGATATGGAGTTGATACCAGTCTAATGATAAAAGTGAAGAGGAACTAAAGAGCCACCTGATGGAGATGAAAAAGAAGAGTGAAAAAATCTGGCTTAAAACTCAACATTCAAAAAATGAAGATCATGGTTCCAGTTCTATTGCTTCATGGCAATTAGAAGGGGAAAAGTGGATTTTATTTTCTTGGGGCTCCAGAATCTCTAAAGATGGTGACTGTAGGCGTGAAATTAAAAGACACTTTCTCCCTGGAAGAAGAGCTGCGACAAACCTAGACTGTGTATTGAAAAGCAGAGACATCACTTTGCCAACAAAGGTCCATATAGTCAAAGCTACGGTTTTTTCAGTAGTCATGTACAGATTATGAGAGTTTATCCATAAAGAAGACTGAGCACTAAAGAATTGCTGCTTTCGAATTGTGGTGCTGGAGAAGACTCTTGAGAGTTCCTCAGACAACAAGGAAATCAAACCAGTCAATTCTAAAGGAAAATCAGCCCTGAATATTCATTGGAAGGACTGTTCTGAAATTGAAACTACAGTACTTTGGCCACCTGATGTGAAGAGCTGACTCATTGGAAAAGATGCTGCTGCTGAGAAAAATTGAAGGTAAAAGGAGAAGCGGGCAGCAGAGGATGAGATGGTTAGATAGCATCACCAACTCAATGGGCATGACTTTGATCAAACTCTAGGAGACAGTGGAGGAAAGAGGAGCCTGGTATGCTACAGCCCATGGAGTCACAGAGTTGGGCACAACATAGTGACTGAACAACAACGTATCCGTGTAAATATGTACTCATACAGAAGTACACCTAAAAGTCTATCACTGTGTATATGTGTGCTCAGTTGCTTTAGTCATATCCAGCTCTTCAAGATTCCATGGACTGTAACCACCAAGCTCCTCTGTCCCTGGGGTTCTCCAGGCAAGAATACTAGAGTGGGTTGCCATGCCCTCCTCCAGGGGATCCTCCCAACCCAGGGATCAAACCTGCATCTCTTATGTCTCCTGCATTGGCCAGTGCATTTTTTTATCACTAGCGCCACCTAGGAGGCCCAATCACTATGTGTATATGTGTGTGTAAATATATATATTCAGTAGATTATACATATATATATGTATATGTATAAAACCACAAGCTCATACCAATTCCTCCAATTACAGTCCAGCACCATAATGTTCTTTCCAGCGTTCTCCCGTCCATGTTTGTAAATACCTACTCCAATAGCAAGTCCATTCTTTGAAATATATTGATTTATTTGCTCATGGCCCCCATCCTGCATTTTAAGAGAGATATTCTCCCCACAGCAGCAGGGGTGTGTGTGTGTGTGTGTGTGTGTGTGTGTGTGTGTGTGTGTGTGTGTGTGTGTGTGTGTATCTGAAGCCCTAGAAGACAAATCAGAACTGTTCAGAGTTTGGGGGCACAAACCTGGGTTCAGTATCTGTAAGCCTGTAAAATGGGGATTCAAAGAGATAATGCATGTTCAAAGTACTTCGCATGTAGTGTGAGTTCAGTTACTATTATTTTTATTGCTATTGTCATCATAGTTATTTTTATTTTCCCCCCAAATTAAAAATGGACAAAAGACACTTCTCAAAAGAAGATACACAGATGACCCATAAGCACATGAAAAAAAGTGCTCAACATGTCTAATCATTAGGGTGATACATACCAAAACCACAGTGAGATGCCACTTGATACTTGTTAGGATGGTTACTGTCAGGAAGAAAAAAGGACAGTAACAGTAGGTAAAGATAGGAAGAAATCGGAACCTTTTTGAGCTGTTGGTGTAAATATAAAATGGTGTAGCCAGTGTGGGAGACAGTTTGGCAGTTCCTCAAAGAGCTAAACGTAGAATTATCGTTATGATCTAACAATTCCGCTTCTAGCTATACCTGAAAGAATTGAGAACATGTACTCAAATAGATATTTGCATGCCCATCTTCACAGCAGCATTATTCACAGTAGCCAGAAGGAGGAAGCAATGTAAATGTCCATCCATGGTTGAGTCAACAAATAAAATGTGGTATTTACATGCAATATAATATTCAACACTTAAAAGGAGGGAAATTCTGATATATACTCCAACATAGATGAACCTTGAAAGCATTACACTCAGTGAAACAAGCCAGATGAAGAAGGACGTGTATTATCATTCCATTTAGTTGAGGTACCTACAATGAACAAGTTCTTAACGACTGAAGGTAGTATAGTGATTACTGGGGGCTAGAGGCAGGGAGAGATGGAGGGATATTATGTAAAGAGTACAGAGTTTGTTAGGGAGGATGAAAAAGTTTGGAAATGGATAGGGATGATAATTGCACAGCATGCTGAATATACTTAATGCCCATAAAGTATACATTTAAAAATGGTTTAAATGGTAAATTTAAAGTTATGTGTATTTCATCATAAACATAAAGAGATTAAAAACATTTTAAGATGGCATAAGATGAAAAACTGGCCTGTTTTCTTTGAAGAGTACTTCCTTTACCAATAGTGTCCACTTGTTACAGATACATTGTCTCTGCCACCCTACACACACACAAAGGAAGGTTGAAGAATGGTATTTGTAGAGGAAACAGACAGGGAAATTTGAGGAGTCAAGTGGATCTAGAAGGGCTGACCTGTGGGCTTAATTTTGTAGCCTGCAGTTTGTGATGGTCTTTATGTTTTTAAAAAGTTATTAAAAGAAAATATAACAAGAGAATACCTGACTAAGGCTACATATGGCACAAAGCCTTTTTAGCCCTTTTCAGGAAAAGTTGTGTCTCCCAAAATTCATATGCAGAAGCCCAAGGCCCTTATGTGGTGGTATTTGGAGGTGGGGCCTTTGGTAGGTAGTTAGTTTAGATGGGGTCACGAGGGTGGGATCTTCATGATGAGGTTCATGCCAATAAGACACTAATATCCCTGCACATGATACCTTTTCCATATTTTGAGAGACAGCCTCCTGTCTTTCTCCCTGCCATGTGAGAACATGGTAATAAAGCAGCCAGATGCAGGTCAGGAAGAGGGTCTTCACAAGGAGGCAAGCATGGGTGCACCCTGCTCTTGGATTCTAACACTGCAAGAAAATCCATTTCTGCTATCCGAGCCGCCCAGACCATAGTTTTTATTATGGCAGCCAGAGGAGACTGAGATAAACACAGTCTGCCAAAAACAGACTCTGGCCCTCATCTCCTAAATTTTACTGAAATCTCTTCACACAAGAAAGGGGAATCAAGATGAGGGAGGCCTCACCAGGAAGCTCGATCAGGGAATTTTTTTTGAAATAACCAGAGTGGTAAGCAGTAAGTTCCAAAAGGCTAAGAAGAATAGGGCTTCTACAATAGAGATTTTCTGGTGTGGCACCATCTGTTTTTCCTTGAATGTAATAAAAATGACAGCTTTTCATGTGGCAACCATCTGAAAGGATAGGGATGATAATTGCACAGCATGCTGAATATACTTAATGCCCATAAAGTATACATTTAAAAATGGTTTAAATGGTAAATTTAAAGTTATGTGTATTTCATCATAAACATAAAGAGATTAAAAACATTTTAAGATGGCATAAGATGAAAAACTGGCCTGTTTTCTTTGAAGAGTACTTCCTTTACCAATAGTGTCCACTTGTTACAGATACATTGTCTCTGCCACCCTACACACACACAAAGGAAGGTTGAAGAATGGTATTTGTAGAGGAAACAGACAGGGAAATTTGAGGAGTCAAGTGGATCTAGAAGGGCTGACCTGTGGGCTTAATTTTGTAGCCTGCAGTTTGTGATGGTCTTTATGTTTTTAAAAAGTTATTAAAAGAAAATATAACAAGAGAATACCTGACTAAGGCTACATATGGCACAAAGCCTTTTTAGCCCTTTTCAGGAAAAGTTGTGTCTCCCAAAATTCATATGCAGAAGCCCAAGGCCCTTATGTGGTGGTATTTGGAGGTGGGGCCTTTGGTAGGTAGTTAGTTTAGATGGGGTCACGAGGGTGGGATCTTCATGATGAGGTTCATGCCAATAAGACACTAATATCCCTGCACATGATACCTTTTCCATATTTTGAGAGACAGCCTCCTGTCTTTCTCCCTGCCATGTGAGAACATGGTAATAAAGCAGCCAGATGCAGGTCAGGAAGAGGGTCTTCACAAGGAGGCAAGCATGGGTGCACCCTGCTCTTGGATTCTAACACTGCAAGAAAATCCATTTCTGCTATCCGAGCCGCCCAGACCATAGTTTTTATTATGGCAGCCAGAGGAGACTGAGATAAACACAGTCTGCCAAAAACAGACTCTGGCCCTCATCTCCTAAATTTTACTGAAATCTCTTCACACAAGAAAGGGGAATCAAGATGAGGGAGGCCTCACCAGGAAGCTCGATCAGGGAATTTTTTTTGAAATAACCAGAGTGGTAAGCAGTAAGTTCCAAAAGGCTAAGAAGAATAGGGCTTCTACAATAGAGATTTTCTGGTGTGGCACCATCTGTTTTTCCTTGAATGTAATAAAAATGACAGCTTTTCATGTACTGATACTCCCCAAGCCTTTTAAAGTCAAACATATGATGCTGTTTGTGTATAAAGATTTTTCTCTTGTGCCCGTTTGTTTCTCCAGCTTGAATTTCTGTGTAAACTCCCTTAGCTAAATTACACAAAGCCACCCACTCCCCACACCTCCTCTCTCTCTGTAAAGCAGGGGGCTGAAACCTTCCGTCTGCAGTGGGGTGGGTCCAGCACACAGCTCACTGAACCAAGCAAAGGAGGATTTCCTGGCTGACCTGGTTGCCCCATGCCCCCATTTGTGCCGTGAGTGTGAGCATGCAGTTTTGAAATGTGGCTTCAAGAGATTTTTGGTCAACCTAGCCCAAACTCCTCATTGATCTTTCTGGCTTTAACTCATTCCCATTCTTACCCCTATTTTGTGTTATTGGATAATTGTCTGCAAATTGGATGAGCTTGATCTCTGGTTTTACACGAGTTCCCTGTTAATAACATGTACTTCCTGTAGATCTGAAGATATCATTTATGGAAAATGGTCATTTCTCCATCCTTAGTCTTTTTAAAATGATGACATGGTCTTCACAGCTGAATTCCTGAACAGACTGTTTTCACATTCACCCCGAGTCTGAGTCTTTTGGTGTAACAGGGCGGGTACCTGTGAATCGAATAACTTCTAGGCTGGATCAGAGTGGGAGGCCTGGGGGCTTATTTGCTTGCTTTTCCCCCGTTTGAGGGCCTCCAAGACGACACAGATACTAATATCAGGTGTCAAAGCACAGGCAGCAGATGAGGATTGAATTGTTTTTCTCCACAAGTATCTGTTGAGCTCCTACTTATGAAAAGCACAAAGTACTTTTCGGAATCAAAAAATGAATAAAACACGTTCCCTGCTTTCAAGACTTCACAATGCAAAATATTAGAAGAACTATTCCTGTTATAACCCAAAGATCTTTAAAGAAGGCTTTAGCCCATAGCTATAAAAACATTATCTCCTTACGACCAGGAGGATTACGAAGTATATACAAAAGTGAAGTGTGCTTTGAAATTATATTTTAGTATAGATGGGTTTAAAGCAAGGATTTGCGGACAGACTGAACAATGAAACATAAAAGCCTTCGAGGGGTTTAGCTTCTGCTTTGCTTTGGCTAATATAAGAGCACCAGGAAAGCAAAAAGTACTCCTGCTTTTGACAGTATAAAATTTTTATTATTTTTAGAGAATAGTAACTCTGGATTTTTGAAATTCTTTGTCAGAGCAATTTAGTTAATAGGTATGTAAATGACTGCTTATTTCATTGTGTAGGTGGATCTCTCCCTGTACAATTTCAGAGGAAGAATGTAAGTGCTAAATTAACATTGCAAATGCACAGAAGCCAAAGTTAAGGTTAGAATGCCATACCTTTGTTGCATTAGATGTTAGGAGTAAGACGGAGAAGATCCTGTAAGTGAAATTTGTTTGGTTTGCTCAGTGGAATTTCTTATTCACCTTCAACTCTGTAACTGCCCGTTATGAGTGTAAGAAAATCTAAGGTAATTGAGGTGCAAGGTTGTTCTTACTATTGGTTCTGGGGCGCCAGGGATCTTCATCAGCTTAACTGAAGTGGTGCTGTGAGTTAATACCACAGTCATCAGTTTCCATGTAAGATTTGCAGTCTGAGGCATCTCCTGAGAACATCCCCTAAAATAAAGATACCTAAGGAGCTTTATTAAGAGTAGATTGTGGGCTTCCCTGGTGGTCCAGTGGGTAAGGACACCGCCTTGCAGTGCAAGGGACGCCGGTTTGAGCTCTGGCCTGGGAAGATCCCAAGTGCCGCGGAGCGGCTGGACCGATGTGTCCAATTACCGAGCCGGAGCTCTGGAGCGCATGCGCCCAGAGCCAGTGCTCTGTGACAACAGAGACCACCGAGATGGGAGTCCCACACAGGCCAAAGAACAAACATGGATGAAACTGAATAAATGAAAGACCAATACAAGTGGCCCGCCGGCTCCCCTCCCCCCCAACCCACCCCCCACCCCCAAAAAAAGACAGTGTAAAAAAAAAAAAAGAGTAGATTGTTTTTTCAGCATGAAAACAGCTTCAGAGGAGGCTGAGAATTCCAGAGCTCTTCTGGCTTTAGCCACCTCCTGTGAGCAGCATGGAAGCTTCTGTAATCCTAGAGTTAAACCATCTCTGGGGACCGAAGCCATCAGTGGGAGAGAATAAATGGGCTTGCCTCATAGATGGTCTGCAGCCTCTTCATGGGAATTTAACCTGCCCAGGGACTTAGCTTCATCTTCAGTTGTGTTTTAATCATTATGTTGCCCTTCTTTGAAATTTCTTTGGATTCCAAGCTGTCAGGAAAATCAAATTAAAATGTTCGTTAATGGAACCCAAGCTTTCCACCAGTTCACCCTTCTCCCGTGTTGCCTAAGCGTTCTTGGCTCCCGCTAACACTGGTTCACATCTCCACATTCATGTCAGCAAGGAAGCACGCACAGACTCACTCATCGTGTTTGTTTCTCCCTGTGGGCGACAGCTCATGCAGTTCCCCTCCCTGTCTCTCTTACTCATCAGTAAGCAGAGTTCCTTCTCACTCGCCCCTCCTCCCTTGGCCCTGCGGTTGTTGTCCTAGGTGTGCCTGGGTTCCTTATGTGGCAAGCCCTTCCTGTGCTGTGCAGCAGGCCCTGAGGTTACAGACCAGGGGCTGCGTCGACTTCAGCCCACCAGCTCTACACAGGGGCAAGGGACCCAGCTCTACACAGGGTCAGTACTTCTTTGTTAAGATGTTTCATGTGTTTGTTTTTTCTTTTTTCTTCCTTTCCCTACAGGTACAGAGTGAGGACAGTGTCCTCCTGTTTGTCATTGCCTGGACGATCACAGAAATTATCCGTTACTCCTTTTATACGTTCAGTCTCTTAAACCATCTACCTTACCTCATCAAATGGGCCAGGTAAAGAAGTAGGGAATGAAGACTAACTTTTGAAGTGATCTTTTGCTGTATTTTTCCTTTATTGCCTAAAAACTGTGTGGGGTAGGGTTTGGGTAGAAATCTGGTCTATATTTCATCGTGTAACTTTGATTTATAAAAACAGTTTTAAAATTTTAATCTCTAAGTTATTTCTTTGGGATCAGTTCTTTCAGTTAAATTATTCACTAGAGATCTGATATGCCATCCTTTTTTGTCCATTGAAAATTTTACTCATGCACTTCTGCCATTATGATGGGGTGTTTTAGATCAAATCCAACTCCTGTCTCAATTTTTCCAACACAATAACTCTTAAATTACTCTTTAATTAATAACAAATGTTACAGGTTACTTTTAGCATATTATCAGTATAGTTTGCTTTGATTATTTTTAGCAGTAATATTCATTGCGAGTTGGGTGAAATGCTGATAATTCATCTGAACTAACCTGTGACACAGCTGGGAGCAACTTCTTGAGTTAGAAGAGACTATAGGAGAGAGGGGCAAAGCCACAGGATCAGAAAGAAGTGCCTCCTTTCATAAAAGGAAAACGGTGGTTCCTAGACAATCTACAAATTTAATGATTAAACTGAGACATAAGCCAGATGTTTCCACCGTTTCAAGGATGTGAACTTTTTTTTCTTTTCTTTTTTTTCCAGCAAACCTTTATATTAGGCAAAGAGGAAAATGGGAAAAACATAGCAATTTCTAACCAAGGTGGGCAGCAAGCTGATAGAAAGATAGAAAGCTGTCTGTCCTGGTTATAGGGAAAGTTTATTGACAAAACCTTGGTTTTACTGTCAGAGGAGGATGCTTTTGTCCATTGTCTTCTGTGGCCCATGGAAGAGACTTCTCCTCCACTGCCCTCCTAAGCATGGCTGAAGGTGACAATGGGAGCATGTCTTTCTTTCGTCACGGATTTCTCAGCACAGTGCCTGTACCTGGAGGTCTAGAACCCGGTATTCACTGACAGCCACGAGCCCCCAAAGGCTTTTTAAACCTGAGCTGATGGTTTCTTTAGCAATAGTACTTCAGAATGGCTTCCAGTTAGTTCCATAGGGTGAACCTCACTAATAAATTCTTTTTGAAACTTAAGAATCTCCTTTTTACAGTGAAAAACTTATGTGGAGTCATCCACGTGATAGTAATTGTAGGGTATTTTTGGACTGGAAAATTACATAATGACCAAGGCTGTCATAAATGTTTGAATTTTTTTTTTAATTAGCATGTATTTTCTTTTTCACAATAACATGTACAGACTTTGAAAACTTGGTAGCAGCACGCGCACGTTGGATGTGCTGGTTTATTTTCAGTCCACAGACCAGATGTGGTGTGCATTGCACAGATTCTTAGACACTATGTTTCAACACCTTCCTCCCAAAACCCACCCTCATCCCTCGAGGCAGTGCCCCTACTTGACCAATACTTGGCACCATCTCAGCTATTTTAGGGAGTTGTTTTGAAGAGTTGTTGATTTAGTCAGGCCAAATTTTGAGGCTGAGAAACACGTTTTAAAGTTTTATTTATTTATTTATTTATTTATTTGAGGGGGGGGGGGTGGGGAGGGAGGGGAGCAGGCGGGCCACTTCTATTGGTCTTTCATTTCTCCATTTTCATCTATCTTTGTTCTTTGGCCCGTGTGGGCCTCCCATCGGGGTGGCCTCTGTTGTCGCAGAGCACCGGCTGTGGGCGCATGCGCTCCAGAGCTCTGGCTCGGTAATTGGACACATTGGTCCAGCCGCTCTGCGGCACGTGGGATCTTCCCAGGCCAGGGATCGAACTGGCGCCCCTTGCACTGCAAGGTGGTGTCCTCCAGCCGGGCCCCCTTTTTTCGAAACATAGAAAGATAGAAAGCTGTCTGTCCTGGTTATAGGGAAAGTTTATTGACAAAACCTTGGTTTTACTGTCAGAGGAGGATGCTTTTGTCCATTGTCTTCTGTGGCCCATGGAAGAGACTTCTCCTCCACTGCCCTCCTAAGCATGGCTGAAGGTGACAATGGGAGCATGTCTTTCTTTCGTCACGGATTTCTCAGCACAGTGCCTGTACCTGGAGGTCTAGAACCCGGTATTCACTGACAGCCACGAGCCCCCAAAGGCTTTTTAAACCTGAGCTGATGGTTTCTTTAGCAATAGTACTTCAGAATGGCTTCCAGTTAGTTCCATAGGGTGAACCTCACTAATAAATTCTTTTTGAAACTTAAGAATCTCCTTTTTACAGTGAAAAACTTATGTGGAGTCATCCACGTGATAGTAATTGTAGGGTATTTTTGGACTGGAAAATTACATAATGACCAAGGCTGTCATAAATGTTTGAATTTTTTTTTTAATTAGCATGTATTTTCTTTTTCACAATAACATGTACAGACTTTGAAAACTTGGTAGCAGCACGCGCACGTTGGATGTGCTGGTTTATTTTCAGTCCACAGACCAGATGTGGTGTGCATTGCACAGATTCTTAGACACTATGTTTCAACACCTTCCTCCCAAAACCCACCCTCATCCCTCGAGGCAGTGCCCCTACTTGACCAATACTTGGCACCATCTCAGCTATTTTAGGGAGTTGTTTTGAAGAGTTGTTGATTTAGTCAGGCCAAATTTTGAGGCTGACGAAACACGTTTTTTTTAAAGATTTATTTATTTATTTATTTATTTATTTGAGGGGAGAGGGGTGGGGAGGGAGGGGAGCAGGCGGGCCACTTCTATTGGTCTTTCATTTCTCCATTTTCATCTATCTTTGTTCTTTGGCCCGTGTGGGCCTCCCATCGGGGTGGCCTCTGTTGTCGCAGAGCACCGGCTGTGGGCGCATGCGCTCCAGAGCTCTGGCTCGGTAATTGGACACATTGGTCCAGCCGCTCTGCGGCACGTGGGATCTTCCCAGGCCAGGGATCGAACTGGCGCCCCTTGCACTGCAAGGTGGTGTCCTTACCCACTGGACCACCAGGGAAGCCCTGACCAAACACGTTTTATTTTAGAACATTCGGAAACATACCTGCTTTGGCCCTTTTCAAAACCTGACTTGTAAAACCTGAATATAAGCAGTGGGTAAACAGGAAAGTGTATAAGCAATAACTTTCTACAAGACCAGTACTGATTACATCTGATCAGTTGAGGGGGAAGGGTCCGTCTTTCTGTTACGGCTGGTTTCACACACCTCAATAACGAAGGCTTGATCTGGTTCTAGGTACACCCTCTTCATTGTGCTGTACCCGATGGGCGTGTCAGGGGAGCTGCTCACCATATATGCCGCTCTGCCCTTTGTCAGGCAGGCCGGCCTGTACTCCATCAGTCTACCTAACAAGTACAACTTCTCCTTTGACTATTATGCATTCCTAATTCTGATAATGATCTCCTACATTCCAAGTAAGTAGATCTTTGTGCATATATTTATTTATGTGTTAAAAGTTGGCTCAACAAGAGCGAGAGTTAAAGTGTCTTTGGTTGTTTTTACATCATGAATCTAATTTATTGAGGACACTTTGGTTTTTGTTGAATCCTGACTGTCAGAATTTTATTGGTAGTAATTGAATAAAGGTGAACTCTTCTCAATACAGCTGCTAAAATTTTGTTCTTAGTGTGGGGGTTTGAAACGGTGAGTGCCAGGATAGGTTAACTGTTTATTGGAGGAAAGTATTGAGTTGGAAAGCCATCCCCCAAAAAAATCCATTAGAGACCTTACCCTGACTTTTCTGTCTCTTAAGAACTGCTTGTTACGGTATTTGAAAAACACTGTTAAGAGATTTCTACATTTTTACTGTATCAAAATAGATATTACTTCTCTCTTAAGGAATGGATAGTTGGCTAGAAATGAATACAATAAAAACAGATTAATTTTTTCTTTATTTCTTATTTTCTTGTTTAGCAATAAATACTGAAAGCCATCTGAACAGGACACAGCATTCTCTTGAGGATGGTTTCCGATTATTTTCATAGCCCTGCTGCAGGTTTAACTATATGGAAACTCAGACCTGCCTGCTAGCACAGGGGCAGAGAGAAAGGGCCACGTTTGAGGCTTCTCTGAAGTAGGTCGTGTTTGCTGAGAAGGAAGAGTTGTCTATTCCTTTTCTCAAATTCTGCTGTTCAGTTGCAATCCTATGATGGATTTCCACATATCCAAAAGAATTTTGTTTTACCCAAAGCCATATAAAGTGAGTGTCGTGCTTAAAAAGGGGAAAGGTGTATAAGCAATAACTTTCTACAAGACCAGTACTGATTACATCTGATCAGTTGAGGGGGAAGGGTCCGTCTTTCTGTTACGGCTGGTTTCACACACCTCAATAACGAAGGCTTGATCTGGTTCTAGGTACACCCTCTTCATTGTGCTGTACCCGATGGGCGTGTCAGGGGAGCTGCTCACCATATATGCCGCTCTGCCCTTTGTCAGGCAGGCCGGCCTGTACTCCATCAGTCTACCTAACAAGTACAACTTCTCCTTTGACTATTATGCATTCCTAATTCTGATAATGATCTCCTACATTCCAAGTAAGTAGATCTTTGTGCATATATTTATTTATGTGTTAAAAGTTGGCTCAACAAGAGCGAGAGTTAAAGTGTCTTTGGTTGTTTTTACATCATGAATCTAATTTATTGAGGACACTTTGGTTTTTGTTGAATCCTGACTGTCAGAATTTTATTGGTAGTAATTGAATAAAGGTGAACTCTTCTCAATACAGCTGCTAAAATTTTGTTCTTAGTGTGGGGGTTTGAAACGGTGAGTGCCAGGATAGGTTAACTGTTTATTGGAGGAAAGTATTGAGTTGGAAAGCCATCCCCCAAAAAAATCCATTAGAGACCTTACCTTGACTTTTTCTGTCTCTTAAGAACTGCTTGTTACGGTATTTGAAAAACACTGTTAAGAGATTTCTACATTTTTACTGTATCAAAATAGATATTACTTCTCTCTTAAGGAATGGATAGTTGGCTAGAAATGAATACAATAAAAACAGATTAATTTTTTCTTTATTTCTTATTTTCTTGTTTAGCAATAAATACTGAAAGCCATCTGAACAGGACACAGCATTCTCTTGAGGATGGTTTCCGATTATTTTCATAGCCCTGCTGCAGGTTTAACTATATGGAAACTCAGACCTGCCTGCTAGCACAGGGGCAGAGAGAAAGGGCCACGTTTGAGGCTTCTCTGAAGTAGGTCGTGTTTGCTGAGAAGGAAGAGTTGTCTATTCCTTTTCTCAAATTCTGCTGTTCAGTTGCAATCCTATGATGGATTTCCACATATCCAAAAGAATTTTGTTTTACCCAAAGCCATATAAAGTGAGTGTTGCTTCTCATTTAGCTGCTTCCGTAGGCATTGTGACTCTGAATCTTATTTTAGGCTTTAACATGCTGTATTCTCCCCTAAATCTCAGGTTAAATTCAGACTGGAGGGTTAGATTTTTCTTCAACCCACAGCATTAACTGGATGAATCATCCTGACAATCACAGGTGGCATGTTTGTGTCCCCTTGTGGAAATTTGCATTTCATACATTGTGAGGAAAAAGCCTGATGTCATGTGAGCGTTTATCTTGGAGAAGGTCTTGGATGCTCTTCTGCTCTGTGATTCCTTTTCACTTTTATTAACTACCTAGTCCTCTTCTCTGGGGCTGGAACCAGTGTGGCTAAAGGCTCTCTCTCTTTAAATATAAGAGGTAGTTGATTTTCAAACAAAAGATAAATATGGAAGACTATAAAAATTTAAGTAATAAGAATTCACTTAGAGCTTTTCACCTTTCACCTTTTGTTCCCCTAGAGTTTCACTTCCAGTCTCTAGAGCAACAGTTCCTAATGGCAGTTTTGCCACACCCAGACTAACCAATATTATCCTGATGTACACCACAGGATTTATTTCAATGCAGCCTAAGTCTTTGAATGGAGAGAAATGCTGCATTGGATAACTGGGAAGAGGGACAAGGAGAATATCATGAAATTAAACCAATAGCAAGGTGCTGCCACACTGATGGGAACCTGGGGCCCCTCCCTCAGAGTTGCTGCAAGGTTCCCAGTCTGTGGAAGGTGGGGCGTACCTCCAGGAGGAACAGCCCTCCAGAGCAGCCCATGTCTCTTTGCACCTGCTAGTCTTTCTTGTGCTCTGGAGGCCAACCAGCGCCAACCTTTTGCCTCTGCCTGCTTACCCCTCAGTATACAGAAGAGGCCTGATCACGCACAGCGTGACAGGATTCCTGAAGGGAAACAAACCCCGTTCCAGGGGATTTTCCTTCTTGGCCTTCGAAGAGAAGAGAAAAGGCACAGGCCTGAGGGCCAGCTCTCTTACAGAGAGTAGGGAAATGCTCTTCCCTCAACCAATACCTGCTTTCTTTACCTTAGTCCTTCCCCCTTCTTCCATTCTCAGGCTCTCGTCAATGAGAAAACTTGGCTTGGTTTGAGTTCGTGTTCTTTCTTTACTGAGGCTTGTCGAAGAAGAAAGGGGCTTCATTTCAAGGACAGGGATTAAAAGTTTCCCTTCGAATCCTAACTCCTCACCCAGACTCAGATGGCGGTGCAGGTCACTGTGTCTGCGGGCGCTCACTTTGCTTCTGCCTTGAGCGGCTGGCCCTGAGGGTTTTCAGTAGTTAAGTTGTTCATATTGAGACCAGTTTGTGTAGTTCATTCCACCCAACTGCATGTTTCCAACTTTCCAAAACTTTGTATTTATAAGAAGGAAAATGCAGAGTCAGGAGAGGTTGCTGTTGACATGAAGCCTTCTTTACCAAGTTTGGTTTCCCTCCTAGAACTTGGCTTGCTTTCAACCCTCTTTAATGGGAAGTGGGTGGTGTGCATATCTTACATTAAAGCAGCTCCTCTCCGTGATGGTCTTGAGCAGATGTGGCATCCTTACACCTGCAGCTCATGTTGCGCGTGGCCCGTGAGCCGCAGCCCTGGGAGTTCTCTCACATCGAGGTGCTTTGGCGTCCCTCTGGGGCACTCCTCTCCTCTGCTGCCTCTGCAGTGTGAGCAGGGACAGGAGCTGCGGGACTCAGCAGGCCTCTGAGGCCTGTTTACATCACCTCCCCCAACCCTGTGCACATGGGTAAGAGTTAGTGCAGGCATGGGCGTTTACAAAAGGCAGAGAGAAATGAGAAACCGTGCTGGAGGGTGAGGGCACCAAGAAGCAGGGTGCTGTCCACACTGTCAGGGATGATAGCCAGCAGGCCTCTGGTTTTAGAGAAACCGGAAGAACTTGCCGCACAAAGCATTCCCACTTGCCCTCTGCCTTCAAGTCTTAAGAGTGCCGTCTCCTTACAGGAGGGTGGGCCCAGGGACTCTTCCAATGCACCAGATGGACACATGCACACGCAGTCACCATCTCCACCCTCGTGTCCTGAACTATAAGAGCAGAAGCTAGAATTCTAAACCGCCTGTTGTCAGGTTGAGATTTGCAGTATAGTTCAAAGCAGTAGCCATGCATCTGGAATAATCCACTCGTTGGATTTGGTGTGAACACGTGGGTAATTGAGATGGAGACTGTGTCCCCCCAGTTCTGCTCACCAGGGAGTCACTACCAGAGTGACCAGCAAAGAATCTCCAGCCCAAGTACCCCCATTTCCGGTTCCCCCAACGCATTCCTTTCTCTTGGGCTCTGAGCACCCTCCAGAAGAATGTAATGGAATGAAAGGCTGTATTTGCTCTCCACTTCTGACCCTGGACCCTCGGTAGCCAGCAGACCCTTGCCTGGGGATAAAGGTGTACTGAGCCATCTTGTTGCCACTAAGGGCCTCGTGAATGGCTCTTGTCTCGTGGTCCTCTATCAGACCCCCTGGGTCCGTAGCCACCCCGTGTGAGTGGTATGGTCACAAATGCAGCCAGTGGAAAAGTCCTCCCTGTACTTTGCCACAAAGTTTCCCTTGGCTAAAGTATATCTATAGAAATGTGACTAGCCCCACATTTGTAAATGATCACAATTAGCATTCCTTATGGTTTAATTATATCCTTACTTCCAGTTTTTAGATTATAGAGCTTGTCAGATTTTCTGGCATTCATACCAAAATAGTTCTCTTGCTGTTGAATTTTATGCACAAGCTGGGTCTTTTCTGTGCATAACTTCCTGCCTGCAAACACTGAGCGGAGTGGATGGCAGCCCTGTTCAGCGCCGGGGCCTCCTCTGCAGTTTATCAGATCTGTGTGCACACGCCCCCTGATGTCTGGGTACTTTGGAGGATCGTTTGACATTTGGCCAACTTGGAACCCATTTAGAAAGAAACTGTCAGAAGAGAGTTGGCAGTAGCAGAAATCACCTCCCCCAAACACAGGTTATGGTCAAAAAAGTAGAGCTGCTGGGAAGGGAAGGTAGGATGGGTATGTATATCTAGAACCATCTCACTGGAATTTTTTATGTGGTATTTGAAACCCCAGTTTACAGTAGCATTGTGAAGGCCAGGAGCTTCAGCTTTATGGACACATGCACACGCAGTCACCATCTCCACCCTCGTGTCCTGAACTATAAGAGCAGAAGCTAGAATTCTAAACCGCCTGTTGTCAGGTTGAGATTTGCAGTATAGTTCAAAGCAGTAGCCATGCATCTGGAATAATCCACTCGTTGGATTTGGTGTGAACACGTGGGTAATTGAGATGGAGACTGTGTCCCCCCAGTTCTGCTCACCAGGGAGTCACTACCAGAGTGACCAGCAAAGAATCTCCAGCCCAAGTACCCCCATTTCCGGTTCCCCCAACGCATTCCTTTCTCTTGGGCTCTGAGCACCCTCCAGAAGAATGTAATGGAATGAAAGGCTGTATTTGCTCTCCACTTCTGACCCTGGACCCTCGGTAGCCAGCAGACCCTTGCCTGGGGATAAAGGTGTACTGAGCCATCTTGTTGCCACTAAGGGCCTCGTGAATGGCTCTTGTCTCGTGGTCCTCTATCAGCTCCCCTGGGTCCGTAGCCACCCGTGTGAGTGGTATGGTCACAAATGCAGCCAGTGGAAAAGTCCTCCCTGTACTTTGCCACAAAGTTTCCCTTGGCTAAAGTATATCTATAGAAATGTGACTAGCCCCACATTTGTAAATGATCACAATTAGCATTCCTTATGGTTTAATTATATCCTTACTTCCAGTTTTTAGATTATAGAGCTTGTCAGATTTTCTGGCATTCATACCAAAATAGTTCTCTTGCTGTTGAATTTTATGCACAAGCTGGGTCTTTTCTGTGCATAACTTCCTGCCTGCAAACACTGAGCGGAGTGGATGGCAGCCCTGTTCAGCGCCGGGGCCTCCTCTGCAGTTTATCAGATCTGTGTGCACACGCCCCCTGATGTCTGGGTACTTTGGAGGATCGTTTGACATTTGGCCAACTTGGAACCCATTTAGAAAGAAACTGTCAGAAGAGAGTTGGCAGTAGCAGAAATCACCTCCCCCAAACACAGGTTATGGTCAAAAAAGTAGAGCTGCTGGGAAGGGAAGGTAGGATGGGTATGTATATCTAGAACCATCTCACTGGAATTTTTTATGTGGTATTTGAAACCCCAGTTTACAGTAGCATTGTGAAGGTCAGGGAGCTTCAGCTGGCATCGCCCAGCAGGGACACTATAGGCATTTGGGGTGGGACAGTTCTTGGGGACAGTTTTGGGGGACTGTCACACATTGTGGGTTTCTTGGCCCCATGCACTGAATGCCAATAATCTCCCCTCTACAGTCCTCCAACCCCCATTTCCAAATCTTCCCTAGAAAGGCAGTACCAACCTGTTCATTCGAGAGCCGGTCCTTTTTATTTTTTACACTTTAATAATTATTTTTATTTTACTTTTTTCTTTTTACAGAGTTTTGTTGTTTACAGATATGTACAATCCCAGATTAGTCATATGTATATCCTTGGCCCCCTCCCTCCTCCACTGCCCTCCCAGTAACCCCCACCCCCACCTCCAGGCCATCGCACAGCACCCCTGAAGGATCCCCTATTCCCACAGTGCAATGATAATAGCTATCTCTTTCACGTATGATAGTAGAGGTTTCCATGTTACTCCCTCTATGCCTCTCACCCACTGTTCATTCCCCACAATGTCCATACATCTGTTCTCTATGTCTGTTTTTCCATCACTTCACTGCATGTGTTATCATTACCCTCTTACTAGATTTCATATATATGTGTTAGTATACTGTACTTGTCTTTCTCTTTTTGACTTACTTCACTTTGTATAATAGGTTCTAGATTCATCCACCTCATTAGGACTGATCCCTCTGCATTTCTTTTTACAGCTGAGAAGTATTCCATTGTATATATGTACCAGAGCTTTTTATTCCATTCATTCGTTGATGAACATTTAGGTTGCTTCCATGTTCAGACTATTGTGTGGGGTGGTACAATGAACATTGGGGTACAGATGTCTCTTTCAGTTTTGATTTCATCCGTATAGGCAAGGTTGCTAGTTCCAGGTACTTTGGAGGATCGTTTGACATTTGGCCAACTTGGAACCCATTTAGAAAGAAACTGTCAGAAGAGAGTTGGCAGTAGCAGAAATCACCTCCCCCAAACACAGGTTATGGTCAAAAAAGTAGAGCTGCTGGGAAGGGAAGGTAGGATGGGTATGTATATCTAGAACCATCTCACTGGAATTTTTTATGTGGTATTTGAAACCCCAGTTTACAGTAGCATTGTGAAGGTCAGGGAGCTTCAGCTGGCATCGCCCAGCAGGGACACTATAGGCATTTGGGGTGGGACAGTTCTTGGGGACAGTTTTGGGGGACTGTCACACATTGTGGGTTTCTTGGCCCCATGCACTGAATGCCAATAATCTCCCCTCTACAGTCCTCCAACCCCCATTTCCAAATCTTCCCTAGAAAGGCAGTACCAACCTGTTCATTCGAGAGCCGGTCCTTTTTATTTTTTACACTTTAATAATTATTTTTATTTTACTTTTTTCTTTTTACAGAGTTTTGTTGTTTACAGATATGTACAATCCCAGATTAGTCATATGTATATCCTTGGCCCCCTCCCTCCTCCACTGCCCTCCCAGTAACCCCCACCCCCACCTCCAGGCCATCGCACAGCACCCCTGAAGGATCCCCTATTCCCACAGTGCAATGATAATAGCTATCTCTTTCACGTATGATAGTAGAGGTTTCCATGTTACTCCCTCTATGCCTCTCACCCACTGTTCATTCCCCACAATGTCCATACATCTGTTCTCTATGTCTGTTTTTCCATCACTTCACTGCATGTGTTATCATTACCCTCTTACTAGATTTCATATATATGTGTTAGTATACTGTACTTGTCTTTCTCTTTTTGACTTACTTCACTTTGTATAATAGGTTCTAGATTCATCCACCTCATTAGGACTGATCCCTCTGCATTTCTTTTTACAGCTGAGAAGTATTCCATTGTATATATGTACCAGAGCTTTTTAATCCATTCATTCGTTGATGAACATTCAGGTTGCTTCCATGTTCAGACTATTGTGTAGAGAGCTACAATGAACATTGGGGTACAGATGTCTCTTTCAGTTTTGATTTCATCCGGGTATAGGCCTAATAGTGGGATTGTTGGGTCATATGGTGCTTCAAGTTTTAGTTTTTTAAGGAATCTCCATACTGTCTTCCATAGCAGCTGTATAAATTTACATTCCCAGCAGCAATGCAAGAGTGTTACCTTTTCTCCACACCCTCTCCAGCATTTATTGTCTGTAGATTTTTTGATGATGGCCATTCTGACAGGTGTGAGGTGATGTCCCATTGTAGTTTTGATTTGCATTTCTCTAATAATGAGCAACATTGAGCCTAGTTTCATGTGCTTTTTGGCCATCTGTATGTCTTCTTTGGAGAGATGTCTCTTTAAGTCTTTTTCCCACTTTTGATTGGGTTGTTCATTTTTCCAGTGTTGAGTTATCTGAGTTGCTTAGATTTTGGAGATTAATTCTTTGTCGGTTGTTTCATATGCTATGATTTTCTACCACTCTGTGGGCTGTCTGTTCACCGTTTTTGTAGTTTCTTTTGCTGTACAAAAGCTTTTAAGTTTCATTAGGTCCCACATGTTAATTTTTGTTTTTAGTTCTGCTATTCTAGTAGGCAGATCATAGAAGATCTTGCTTTGATTTATGTCCTTGAGAGTTTTGCCTATATTCTCCTCTAAGAGGTTTATGGTTTTTGGTCTCACATTTAGGTCTTTCATCCATTTTGAGTTGATCTTTGTGTATGGTATCAGGGAATGTTCCAACTTCATTTGTTTGCATGTAGCTGTCCAATTTTCCCAGCACCATTTGTTGAAGAGGCTGTCTTTGTCCCATTTTATATGTTCGCCTCCTTTGTCAAAAATAAAGTATCCATAGGTGCGTGGGTTTATCTCTGAGATAGAGTTAACTGACTCTATCTTGTTCCATTGGTCTATATTTCTGTTTTTGTGCCAGTACCACCATGCTGTCTTGATGACCGTTGCTTTGTAGTATTGTCTGAAGTTAGGGAGGCTGATCCCTCCAGCTCCATTCTTCTTTCTCAGGATTGCTTTGGCTATTCGGGGTCTTTTGTGTTTTGATATGGACTGTGTTATTCTTTGGTCTAGTTCTGTGAAGAATGTCACTGGTAATTTGATAGGGATCACATTGAATCTGTAGATGGTATTTGGTAGTATGGTCATTTTCACAATATTGATTCTTCCAAACCAGGAACATGGAGTATCTCTCCATCTGTTTAAGTTGTCTTTGATTTCTTTCATTAGTGTCTTGTGATTTTCTGTGTACAGTTCTTTTGTTTCTTTGGGTAGGTTTATGCCTAGGTATTTTATTCTTTTGGTTGCAGTGGTGAATGGAATTGTATCTTTGATTTCACTTTCTGATTTTTCATTGTTTGTATATAGGAATGCCCAGTGATTTCTGTGTATTGATTTTGTATCTTACAAATTTGCTGAATTTGTTGATTAGCTCTAGTAGTTTTCTAATAGTGTCTTTGGGGTTTTGTATGTATAATATCATGTCCTCTGCAAATAGAGAGAGTTTTAATTCTTTGTCGGTTGTTTCATATGCTATGATTTTCTACCACTCTGTGGGCTGTCTGTTCACCGTTTTTGTAGTTTCTTTTGCTGTACAAAAGCTTTTAAGTTTCATTAGGTCCCACATGTTAATTTTTGTTTTTAGTTCTGCTATTCTAGTAGGCAGATCATAGAAGATCTTGCTTTGATTTATGTCCTTGAGAGTTTTGCCTATATTCTCCTCTAAGAGGTTTATGGTTTTTGGTCTCACATTTAGGTCTTTCATCCATTTTGAGTTGATCTTTGTGTATGGTATCAGGGAATGTTCCAACTTCATTTGTTTGCATGTAGCTGTCCAATTTTCCCAGCACCATTTGTTGAAGAGGCTGTCTTTGTCCCATTTTATATGTTCGCCTCCTTTGTCAAAAATAAAGTATCCATAGGTGCGTGGGTTTATCTCTGAGATAGAGTTAACTGACTCTATCTTGTTCCATTGGTCTATATTTCTGTTTTTGTGCCAGTACCACCATGCTGTCTTGATGACCGTTGCTTTGTAGTATTGTCTGAAGTTAGGGAGGCTGATCCTCCAGCTCCATTCTTCTTTCTCAGGATTGCTTTGGCTATTCGGGGTCTTTTGTGTTTTGATATGGACTGTGTTATTCTTTGGTCTAGTTCTGTGAAGAATGTCACTGGTAATTTGATAGGGATCACATTGAATCTGTAGATGGTATTTGGTAGTATGGTCATTTTCACAATATTGATTCTTCCAAACCAGGAACATGGAGTATCTCTCCATCTGTTTAAGTTGTCTTTGATTTCTTTCATTAGTGTCTTGTGATTTTCTGTGTACAGTTCTTTTGTTTCTTTGGGTAGGTTTATGCCTAGGTATTTTATTCTTTTGGTTGCAGTGGTGAATGGAATTGTATCTTTGATTTCACTTTCTGATTTTTCATTGTTTGTATATAGGAATGCCCAGTGATTTCTGTGTATTGATTTTGTATCTTACAAATTTGCTGAATTTGTTGATTAGCTCTAGTAGTTTTCTAATAGTGTCTTTGGGGTTTTGTATGTATAATATCATGTCCTCTGCAAATAGAGAGAGTTTTACTTCTTTTCCAATCTGGATTCCTTTTATTTGTTTTTCTTCTCTTACTGCTGTTGCTAGAACTTCCAGGACTATGTTGTATAATAACGGTAAAAGTGGGCACCCTTGTCTTGTTCCTGATCTTAGAGAGAATGCTTTCAGTTTTTCACCATTGAGGATAATGTTCGCTGTGGGCTTCTCATATATGGCTTTCACTATGTTGAGATAGGATCCTTCTATGCCCATTTTCTGAAGAGCTTTTATCATAAATGGGTGTTGGATTTTGTCAAAGGTTTTTTCTGCATCTGTGAGATTATCATGTGATTTTTGTGGGGGGCCACTTCTTTTGATCTTTTATTTATTTATCTTTGTTCTTTGACCTGTGTGGGCCTCCCATCACAGTGGCCTCTCTTGCTGCAGAGCACCGGCTCTGGGTACACAATGCTCCAGAGCTCCAGCTCGGAAGTTGGACAGATCGGTCCAGCTGCTCCGTGGCACGTGGGCTCTTCCCAGGCCAGGGATCGAGCTAGCACCCCTTGCACTGCGAGGCAGTGTCCTTACCCACTGGACCACCAGGGAAGCCCTATCATGTGATTTTTGTCTTTCAATTTGTTTATATGGTGTATCACATTGATTGATTTGCAGTATTGAAGAATCTTTGCATGCCTGGGATGAACCCAAGTTGGTTATGATGTATGAGTTTTTTGATGTGTTGTTGAATTATGTTTGCTAGGATTTTGTTGAGGATTTTGGCGTGTAAATTCATCAGTGAAATTGGTCTATAATTTTCTTTTTTTGTGTTGTCTTTGCCTGGTTTTGGTATCAGGGTGATGGCGGCCTCATAGAATGTGTTTGGAAGTATTCCTTCCTGTGCAGTTTTTTGAAAGAGTTTTAGAAGGACAGGCATTAGCTCTTTTGTAAATGTTTGGTAGAATTCACCTGTGAAGCCATCTGACCCTGGGCTTTTATTTTTGGATAGATTTCTGATCACAAATTCGACTGCTGAGCTTGTGATTGGGTTGTTCATAGTTTCTATTTCTTCCTGGTTTAGTCTTGGAAGATTAATCTTCTGCAAGAAACTGTCCATTTCTTCGAGGTTGTCCAGTTTGTTGCCATATATTGTTCATAATAGTCTCTTATAATCCTTTGTATTTCTGCCTTATCTTTGGAATCGCTCCTTTTTCATTTTTGATTTTGTTGATCTGGCTCTTCTCTCGTTTTTTTCCTGATGAGTCTGGCTAGCAGTTTGTCGATTTTGTTTTTCTTTTTGAAAAGCCAGTTTCGTATTTATGGCTACATCTCACAGCATGTGGGATCTTAGTTCCCTGACCAGGGCTCGAACCCATGCCCCCTGCAGTGGAAGCTTGGAGTCTTAACCACTGGACCAACAGAGAGGTCCCGAGAGCCAGTCCTTTTTAAAGTAACTGTAAAATGAACAAGAACAAAATCTCCAGTGCTTAAGGGTTCTCTTGGTAGCTCAGACAGTAAAGAATCCACGTGCCATGTGGAAGACCTGGGTTTGATCCCTGGTCTGGGAAGATCCCCTGGAGAAGGGAAAAGCTACCCACTCCAGTATTCTAGGCTGGAGAATTCCATGGGTCGCAAAGAGTAGGACACAACAGAGCGACTCTCGCTTTCATATCCAAAACTGTCTTAGTGGTGTTCAGTTCACACACCCCTGCTCCCTCTTCTGACTCGAAGAACAGTGTTTCTGTAGAAGAACCTCTGGGAGATCCTCCCAGGTGACAGCAGGGGACAGAGAGGGTGAGACTCACCGTCAGGAGCACCAAGCGTGATCTTGACAGTGCGTCGTTTGCTTTGAGACCCCCGGCATGTGCCCACCCTCTCTAAGGTTTCAGTTCCTCCTCTGTGAGCAGGCACAGTAATTCCAGCCCTAGAATTCTTCCCCTGGTTGTTGGGATATAGCATGGAGCGTGTGAAGGGCATTCCTTGGTGGCTGTGTGGCATGCATCTTGACTGGTACCACTAGTGACAGTAGCAAGTCACTTTCCTGTCCACACTACCCTTCCCCCTCGGCTGAAGCAGGAGAGTAAGTTTCTTTGTGTTTTTCTTCTTTCTCCAAGCCCATCTTGTTACCCTCCTTGGTTGCTGGGAGGGAAGGTGGTCAGAGTTAGAGAGGACCTCGAGTCCATGTGCTTTACATAGAACATGCAGTTTTAAATCATCTCCTTAACTAGTTCTTTCTTTTCTTTGCAGTTTTTCCCCAGTTATACTTCCACATGATACACCAGAGAAGAAAGGTCCTTTCTTACACTGAAGAACACAAGAAATTTGAATAGTTCCTGCTTCCTGCACACTCCCAGAAACAAACTTTCCAATGACAAAAATGCTGCAGACTTTTTCAGTTCCCAATACGTTTCATAGAAAATAAGTAAGAACTATTTTTAAAATACTAACATAAATAAATAAATAAATAAAACAAAAACCAAAATCCAGTGTCATGTGGGCCTGGGATTTTCTACAAAACGAAAACGAACGTTATTACATAAAACATCCTGGCCAGTCCATTTCAGCATGCTCTTTTAACCAGAAGCTCCCAATATTTATGATGGCGCTGGAAAGGGATTTGGCATTTTATATCCTCCTGTATCCTTCACATGTCTGATAAGCAAAGATCTGTAACGCCACATACTTGAGCGTTACAGTCTGAGTCATGAGGTTGTGCCCACTGAGGGCCCAGCTCTCGGCAGTTACCTTTCAGTCTGCAGTGCGTTTAGCATTCCCTCTCAAAGTGCTTGACTGCATGCTGGAAGCCATTTGTTCTCTTGAATGCTCTGAAGTTATGGCTGGGAACCTTCCCCTCGTATCTAGTGAATGAAGTATACAATGTACATGTCTGTGAAACTTTGGGGACCAAGCGTGATCTTGACAGTGCGTCGTTTGCTTTGAGACCCCCGGCATGTGCCCACCCTCTCTAAGGTTTCAGTTCCTCCTCTGTGAGCAGGCACAGTAATTCCAGCCCTAGAATTCTTCCCCTGGTTGTTGGGATATAGCATGGAGCGTGTGAAGGGCATTCCTTGGTGGCTGTGTGGCATGCATCTTGACTGGTACCACTAGTGACAGTAGCAAGTCACTTTCCTGTCCACACTACCCTTCCCCCTCGGCTGAAGCAGGAGAGTAAGTTTCTTTGTGTTTTTCTTCTTTCTCCAAGCCCATCTTGTTACCCTCCTTGGTTGCTGGGAGGGAAGGTGGTCAGAGTTAGAGAGGACCTCGAGTCCATGTGCTTTACATAGAACATGCAGTTTTAAATCATCTCCTTAACTAGTTCTTTCTTTTCTTTGCAGTTTTTCCCCAGTTATACTTCCACATGATACACCAGAGAAGAAAGGTCCTTTCTTACACTGAAGAACACAAGAAATTTGAATAGTTCCTGCTTCCTGCACACTCCCAGAAACAAACTTTCCAATGACAAAAATGCTGCAGACTTTTTCAGTTCCCAATACGTTTCATAGAAAATAAGTAAGAACTATTTTTAAAATACTAACATAAATAAATAAATAAATAAAACAAAAACCAAAATCCAGTGTCATGTGGGCCTGGGATTTTCTACAAAACGAAAACGAACGTTATTACATAAAACATCCTGGCCAGTCCATTTCAGCATGCTCTTTTAACCAGAAGCTCCCAATATTTATGATGGCGCTGGAAAGGGATTTGGCATTTTATATCCTCCTGTATCCTTCACATGTCTGATAAGCAAAGATCTGTAACGCCACATACTTGAGCGTTACAGTCTGAGTCATGAGGTTGTGCCCACTGAGGGCCCAGCTCTCGGCAGTTACCTTTCAGTCTGCAGTGCGTTTAGCATTCCCTCTCAAAGTGCTTGACTGCATGCTGGAAGCCATTTGTTCTCTTGAATGCTCTGAAGTTATGGCTGGGAACCTTCCCCTCGTATCTAGTGAATGAAGTATACAATGTACATGTCTGTGAAACTTTGGGGTAGTGCCTATAATCAGAAAACAACTAGAACCCTTTTGTTTGTCTTTAATTGAGTCCTTACTGCCTGCCACTACACAATGTGCTCGAATTTAATAAGTATGTGTATATTATAGAGAAGCTACCATACCTGGGGCTCAGCCTCAATCCTGTTTTAACAAAATGGACAGTTTGGAGAAAGGGAAAGCTTGGTAGCTAGGCAATGACAGGTACCTTTCACAGTACCATTCCCAGAACCCCTGGGTAAGGCATTTGCCAGGAGGCGCTCTTGCTTAGGGACCTGAAGCCAGTCTAGTCTCTCAGGAGTAGAGAAAGCTTTGTTGAAAGTACATAGAAGATGTTAACTCTAGGAATAGAGTTTGGAAGAACTGTCAGGAATAGGTGTATGTACCGTTATGATTTTATTTTCACATTTTTATTCAGCTCTTCTGTTTGGGTACTTTTCCTCAGCATGGTCCTGTGTAATCCCCACCAAGTTGTAAGTCCAGAGGCAGTGACATGTTCCAGTTGGGCAGTCATGAACTAAAAGTAGTATTGTCCCCGCATTTTTGAGCAGCCAAGAAATACTTTGGACATATGGACATTGTCTAGTTAACGTCATGTCTGCATACTGTAATTGCTAAACTGTGCATTTAAGATTCTTCAAAGAAGAGTTGGATAAAAATGTAAAGCCCAAGTTTAGACGTGCTTTAGATTTTACACTTAGAGTGTTCTTTGTGGAAACGTTTTTCTTTTTTTTCTTTAATTGATTGATCTTTAAAAGTCTAACTTACTAGCTTACTGACTGGTTATCAATTAAAATATAATTGCTAATATTAGAAGCGTGTATAATGGAAAACTTTTAAATGCTTATTGTAATAAAAGCTTGAAAATTAAGATGAAAATGAGAAGAAAGTATGCAGCCTGAAGTTTAACGTAGGCAGATGTGTAATAAATTATTTTTGAATTGCACATTAAAATTCTGCTTAGAGGTAGCACTCTTAACTTGGGTATATTGAGATTAGAACCTATTCTTGTATTTGATAAAATACATGAGAAAGATTGTTTTTCATGCTTTGTTCTCTTTTTATTTTTCTAAAAGTTATTTCTACTATAATATAGAATCAATTGGGGTAATAGTCGCCTTCTTAAGTTGAATAAGATTTTTTCGCTTGTTTTTGGAATAGTTGTAGAAGATGGGATGCAAAATGCAGGTTTTCCAGAATTGCTGGGTTGGGAGTTTTATTCGGGCCTCTCTATTATAATTTGTCACTATTTATGAAAAACAATCTGTCACAAATAATGGTCATGCGTCAAATCAAACTCTGGCAACAAACAACTCCCTTGTCAAAAAAGGTCTCGACCCCAGTGTGTATTTTTGTCCATCAACATTTAAAATACTCATTGCAAAGAAGTAAGGCATGCGCCGTGTCCTTCAGTGAATCTCTCCGGAACTGATTTCTTTATCTCTGACGTGAATTTATTTCTCTCTGGAAGTGGTGCTCTTCTGTGCACTGAGGACATGTTAACCCCACCTGATATCACATCTTCTTATAAGGTATGAACGAGGAAGGTGGTGTTTCGATGGGTATCTTGTCAGACTTACGGCTTTCATTTCTGGGCACAGTCAAAGGCATCCTCAGCCTGGCTCTCCCCGCCTGATGGGGGATTTCAGATCCCCCTTCAGGGACCACCCTCTGGCAGAGAATTCTTTGAGGTACTCAGTAGTGCTTTGAAGACACAAGCTGTTAATTCGCATCTGGCTATGTTCTGTTTGCTAAGGTTGCGGTCATTCATTTAACACCTACTGACTGTTATCAGAGACTCCGAAGAAAGTTAGTCATGGAATAAAAGCACATCCTCCCTTGTTGAAAACGTTCCTCTGGAGCACACTTCTGACAGGAAGGGCTTAGAAGGTGTAGCATTGAGGCATGTGACGAGATTGTACCCTCACTTCCATTTGTATTTTTGGCTGTTCATTTATAATCAAAGGTTGGCATGGAAGTGGTACAACCTGCAAATTATTTTCAATTCTGAGTTTCAGAGAAAACATCCTAAGACAAAATCGAATTGCACATTAGCAATACTCTTAACTTGGGTATATTGAGATTAGAACCTATTCTTGTATTTGATAAAATACATGAGAAAGATTGTTTTTCATGCTTTGTTCTCTTTTTATTTTTCTAAAAGTTATTTCTACTATAATATAGAATCAATTGGGGTAATAGTCGCCTTCTTAAGTTGAATAAGATTTTTTCGCTTGTTTTTGGAATAGTTGTAGAAGATGGGATGCAAAATGCAGGTTTTCCAGAATTGCTGGGTTGGGAGTTTTATTCGGGCCTCTCTATTATAATTTGTCACTATTTATGAAAAACAATCTGTCACAAATAATGGTCATGCGTCAAATCAAACTCTGGCAACAAACAACTCCCTTGTCAAAAAAGGTCTCGACCCCAGTGTGTATTTTTGTCCATCAACATTTAAAATACTCATTGCAAAGAAGTAAGGCATGCGCCGTGTCCTTCAGTGAATCTCTCCGGAACTGATTTCTTTATCTCTGACGTGAATTTATTTCTCTCTGGAAGTGGTGCTCTTCTGTGCACTGAGGACATGTTAACCCCACCTGATATCACATCTTCTTATAAGGTATGAACGAGGAAGGTGGTGTTTCGATGGGTATCTTGTCAGACTTACGGCTTTCATTTCTGGGCACAGTCAAAGGCATCCTCAGCCTGGCTCTCCCCGCCTGATGGGGGATTTCAGATCCCCCTTCAGGGACCACCCTCTGGCAGAGAATTCTTTGAGGTACTCAGTAGTGCTTTGAAGACACAAGCTGTTAATTCGCATCTGGCTATGTTCTGTTTGCTAAGGTTGCGGTCATTCATTTAACACCTACTGACTGTTATCAGAGACTCCGAAGAAAGTTAGTCATGGAATAAAAGCACATCCTCCCTTGTTGAAAACGTTCCTCTGGAGCACACTTCTGACAGGAAGGGCTTAGAAGGTGTAGCATTGAGGCATGTGACGAGATTGTACCCTCACTTCCATTTGTATTTTTGGCTGTTCATTTATAATCAAAGGTTGGCATGGAAGTGGTACAACCTGCAAATTATTTTCAATTCTGAGTTTCAGAGAAAACATCCTAAGACAAAATCGGTACACACTGCTCCTTTGCAATTTGGATAAAAATTATACAACCATATATATAGTCATTTTTATATTTTTTCTATGTTGTGAAAACCAAAACTGTAATTTTATAAGTCTTTGATTCACTAAAAATTATATAATTTAAATGTATTTTTTGTATATTTAGAAATAAGGAGTTCAAAGACTATGCTTAACTTTCTATGCATGCATTTGGAAGCTGTTTTTACCTGATAATGTAGTAGTAAGTTGTATTCATAAAATACTGATCTGTGTTGCATTTCAAAATAAACTGGTGTGTGCTCTGCCTGGACTTGAAATCTAAGCAGTAGGTCTGGTGATTTTTCACACTGAGTGGCCTGAAAACAGTGTTGGAGAATTATGGAAGTTGCCGTTCCATTCTAGATTCCAGCTCTTTCTTACAGTTCTAAAGTCTGCTTCTGCTGCTCACAATGGTTCTACACTTAAAGGAAGAGTAGACAGATCATATTAAGAAGTATCCAAAAAATTGCTCTTCCTACCAGGCCATCTTCAAGCTTATCTAGCCAGCCTCCAGCCTGGATGCAGAAAGACAAGACAGGTTGCTCATATAGGTGGCCAGGAAAAATAAAAAGGTCATCAGTAAAAGATGGAGAAAGTGAAAGTCACCCAGTGGGTCCGACTCTTTGCAACCCATGGATTATGCCCGCCAGGCTCCTCTGTCTATGGAAATCTCCAGGCAGGACTACTGGAGTGGGTTGCCATTAACTTCTCCAGGGAATCTTCCCTACCCAGGGACCAAACCCAAGTGTCCGACGCCGCAGGTGGATTCTTTACCATCTGAACCACCAGGGGAGAAGGCCCTTGTCTTTCTGTGTGTGTGTGTGTGTGTGTGTGTGTGTGTGTGTGGAAAGAGAAAATACCGTTCCCGTGTTGGGAGGCAGGGAGAGGAAATACTGTTGCCCAGCAGTGTTCACCTTATAATTAAACAAATACTTAGTCAAGTGGTCAAGTGCCTCCTCAAAACACTTCCAAGTACAGAGCTTCACACACAGTGACTGGTGGGGAGAAAGACTGAGAGGATACTCGGCTCAGCCACTTCCAACCTGCCACTTCTAGACCCCGGATTTCCTCACCTCCGTGTGGTCCCTTTTTAGTTATTTCTGTAGGTCTCCTTCTAGTTATTTCTCAAGTGGTCTCGGGGTGCCTCCAACAGAGACATGACCCTCCCTGAGTCTGCCAGGTCTTAAGAGGTGTCACCCTGGTCTGGGACTATAGACAAATGTTCCAAAGAGGAGCATAACTCTTTCTGAATGCTGTCTGGTCACAGTTAGAAATTGCCAACACGATGGCTAGACTCACCTCTCTCCTCATAATAGAGTTAATCTACTTCAGAGATAGGCTCATGTATGAAAAGAAAGAAAATTACTTCAACTGACACTGAGGACAGATGGAAAAGTGAATAGCAGAGGCTATCCAGAAAACCACCTTTCCATCTTCGATGGTAATGGGAAATCAGCCAGGTCTTCGTAATTTGTCCTTGTCGTATCTTATGGCAGTTATGTGTGTACTAGTTAACATAAGCCCCAGCTTGAGGAATTGCCATTGGTATAATGAAGAGACCCACTGTTACATACAGCATTCCGAAAAATACTGCTGTGTTGTTCTGTTCCTTTAACAAGAATGAAGACTGACTTTGCATTTCTTCATATTTTCATATCCCAGCATTACAAATAGACTGGTTCATTGTGATACGGTTTTGTGGTGAAGGAACTGTTCTAAGTATCTATTACCAAAAATAACCATACCTATTAACATTCCTATGCCTGCAGCTAGGAACCAGAGTCAGAAGAGAGAGCTGTGTGGGCTTTTTTGACCTACACTGTTATTTTAAACATGTGAGAAACTAATCTGGTTTCTTTTTCAGATTTAGAGAAATACCCCTTACTGTTATAGGAGAAGCTGTCATTACCAAAAAAATTTTTTTTCCCACAAAAAGGCAACCCACCTGAAGAGTCACTTGATGAGCAAAAATAAAATATGAGAGGCAGTGTACTTAAGCACCTAGTACCCCTTTCATAATCTTTTTTTATTTTTTTGGAGATTGCATTTTCTTTGTTCCAAGTACAGAAAAGCTTCACACACAGTGACTGGTGGGGAGAAAGACTGAGAGGATACTCGGCTCAGCCACTTCCAACCTGCCACTTCTAGACCCCGGATTTCCTCACCTCCGTGTGGTCCCTTTTTAGTTATTTCTGTAGGTCTCCTTCTAGTTATTTCTCAAGTGGTCTCGGGGTGCCTCCAACAGAGACATGACCCTCCCTGAGTCTGCCAGGTCTTAAGAGGTGTCACCCTGGTCTGGGACTATAGACAAATGTTCCAAAGAGGAGCATAACTCTTTCTGAATGCTGTCTGGTCACAGTTAGAAATTGCCAACACGATGGCTAGACTCACCTCTCTCCTCATAATAGAGTTAATCTACTTCAGAGATAGGCTCATGTATGAAAAGAAAGAAAATTACTTCAACTGACACTGAGGACAGATGGAAAAGTGAATAGCAGAGGCTATCCAGAAAACCACCTTTCCATCTTCGATGGTAATGGGAAATCAGCCAGGTCTTCGTAATTTGTCCTTGTCGTATCTTATGGCAGTTATGTGTGTACTAGTTAACATAAGCCCCAGCTTGAGGAATTGCCATTGGTATAATGAAGAGACCCACTGTTACATACAGCATTCCGAAAAATACTGCTGTGTTGTTCTGTTCCTTTAACAAGAATGAAGACTGACTTTGCATTTCTTCATATTTTCATATCCCAGCATTACAAATAGACTGGTTCATTGTGATACGGTTTTGTGGTGAAGGAACTGTTCTAAGTATCTATTACCAAAAATAACCATACCTATTAACATTCCTATGCCTGCAGCTAGGAACCAGAGTCAGAAGAGAGAGCTGTGTGGGCTTTTTTGACCTACACTGTTATTTTAAACATGTGAGAAACTAATCTGGTTTCTTTTTCAGATTTAGAGAAATACCCCTTACTGTTATAGGAGAAGCTGTCATTACCAAAAAAATTTTTTTTCCCACAAAAAGGCAACCCACCTGAAGAGTCACTTGATGAGCAAAAATAAAATATGAGAGGCAGTGTACTTAAGCACCTAGTACCCCTTTCATAATCTGTTTATGTTTGGAGATTGCATTTTCTGTTCACTGTTTCCAGAACATGGACATATTACCATGGCACCACTTCCACATCTATCTATGAGCTTTGTGGATACGGTTCAGCTCAGTCGCTCGGTCACGTCTAACTCTTTGCGACCCCATGGACTGCAGCACGCCAGACTTTCCTGTCCTTCACCACCTCCCGGAGCCTGCTCATACTCATGTCCGTTGACTCAGTGATGCCATCCAATCATCTCATCTTCTGTCATCCTCTTCTGCCTTCTGTTTTTCCCAACCTCGGGGTCTTTTTCAGTGAATTGCCTCTTCACATCAGGTGGCCAACGTATTGGAGCTTCCACTTCAGCATCAGTCCTTTCAATGAATATTCAGGGTTGATTTCCTTTAGAATTGATTGATCTCCTTGCAGTCAGAGGGACTCTCAAGAGCCTTCTCCAGCACCGCAGTTCAAAGGCCTCAATTCTTCGAAGCAATCCAGATGCTGGAGTTGGTTAAAGCCCCCAGGCCACCTCCGCCTCCGTGTTGTCATAGCTAGGCTGCCCCACTGGAGGGCAGCACCTCACAAGCCATCGGGGGTCTTGGGAGTCAAAGACGTTTGGAACAGAGCTTTGACCCAAGGGCATTGAAGAGGCAGAAAGGCACACTAATAAAGATCAGTGATAGCTTTCTATTGTCGTATGAAGTGAAGGCAGCCACATGTTAAAGCACGTTCTGGAGGGGTACAAGAAATACCACTTTAAGAGCAAAAAACTCCAGCTTGGATGTGAGCTTTGAGGCTCCAGCTGGGCTCTTCCTGCTGCGGTATCTCCCCAGCTGGGACTGCAGGCGGCTAGGTTTGGAAAGGAGAGATGCTGGAGCTAGTCACAAAGCAGGTGTTAGTGCTCCTACTTAATGGAGTGCTTGCTTGTTAATCTTTGAAACATGCAGGGAGGTCAGTTCCCACTCTTTTTCTGTCCCTGGATATTTTTGGAGGGTGGCCTGGGCCATGAGAAAATGTCAGGTCACCTTATAAGGCTGCGTCTGGCCCCGAGAATGCTTGTCTGTAGCCTGTCCAGTACGCTCTGTGGGTGTGAGTTGACTCTTGGACTGTCGAGTTTTCTCACAGATTTAAAATACTTCTATTCATGCCAGGGATTATTCTCACTCTTTAACAGGCTTAAAGTCTTCCTCAAGAGCTGTGTAAATGACACCAATTTTGGGCATACCAAATAGATGCCCCAGGGCATTTGTAATCACTCAACAACCACAATAGTTGATATGGCCAGGGCAGATAGGAATAGTTTACTGCAGGCGATTTGTGTATTTTGCTGGTGTATGGCAAGGTGGGGTCCACAGAGTCCGTTCTAAGGGCAGTGGGATTAGGAGTATATTTGGGAGTTGGAGGGGGGGTGGTTCTGTGGTTTAAAATGTTGAAACAAAAAGTTGTCTCCTTCGGAACTTTTGCAAATCTTTTTTTTTTTTTTTTTGGCATGTAAATACGATTTGTGAATCTCCAAGGTGAGAGGAGCTAAAGAAGGCACAAAGCTACTTTCTGCCTTCTCCTTGAAACATCTTCGGGGCTGAAGCTCCTTGAACACCTTGAACAATGCTAACCCCTTGGCAGCTTTCCCCATCAGAGAATTAACATGCTCTGATGCATCCTGAGGGTGGGGGGTGAGGAAGAGGGCTTGACCTGGGATCTGAGAAGATTTATTTATTTTTTTTAGAAAAGCAACCGTCTCAAATATGTAAATGAATTACACCTCAGATTGAGATCCCAGCTGTGAGCAACCCTAGATGGACTCCACCATTTGCTAGTTTCTGGTGCATCTAAAGGGAGTCGACCCTGGATGGGAATGGAGACCCAGATGGGACTGCAGCCCCAAACTGGCTCAATCCAGCTGCCGCTCCCCCAGGGCCCACACCCTTGTTTCTTACGCTCCAGCTATCAGAGCCCTTCATCCAGGCTTATGTCTTCCTTGAGGCTCCTGCAGTCTTCCAGACTTTACCTTCATGCCTGAACAGCCCTGGGTGATGGTTGCTTTGTCCAGGGGCACCCTTTTCTGTGACAAGGCCTCAGAGTTCCTTTGGCTCAGGATGGCGTCCTCCCCAGGTCAGCTCACCACGTGCATACGTCCTTAAAGCCAGAGAAGCCGTCACTCTCTGTGCAGCGGAAACTGGAGACTTGAGAGGGCATATGACTTCCAGGCCACACAACGAGGCAGCTGGGAGCAGCTCTCTGCCCCGGCCCCACAAGGGCAACTCCAGGGCTGTGCCCTGCCGCCTGCTGCCCACACCCATCGTGGCTTTGCTGAGGCTCCCAGCCCTCTATCTGTTCCCCATCTCGCCCTGTTCCCCAGTCTCTCTTGCCCATGACCCCTCGGCCTTCCCATCAGACCCTCTGCCAGACTCCACTGTTCTTCCCACTGTAATCAGGAACCCCAGGAACCCCTGCCTTCCCATTGCACCCTCTTGGCAAAACCTGAGCTGGGGTCAGGCAGCTTCTCCTCATCCCTATGCCTCACCCTTGGGGCTGCCTGCCGGCCACTGCCCAGGATTCCCTTTAAACTCCATCCTCCTTAAATCTCTGGCTCCCTCCCAGCCCCAGATCGCACCCCTAGCTTAAGAGAAATCTGCCATCAGGGAGCAATTGCTTCAACTTTCTATCACCACATGTAAAGGCTTACCTAAGTTGACCACACCTTTTGCTTTTCCTCCTTTTTGCATGGAAGGGGTGACCCTCTGTCCAAAGCTAATCCCTTCCGTGGGCTCCAGATATTTCCATCCCCCTTAGGGACCTCACTCCAGCCATCCCATCCTCTCCGTACTTCCTCTTGCCGTCTCCTCCCCTAGAGTGTCTCCCGTCTTGGCTCTGACCCCAGCCACCCTCCCTCTCTCCTCCTGTTCCCTGGGAAAGGCACTACTGGCTTTCACAGCCCACTCTGCTCGTCTCACCCACGCAGCCTGGCTCGTCTATTAGGCCGTGGGCACGGCTCTCTTCCAGGTCACTAGCAACCTCCTTGTTGTGAAATCCAGTGTAAGCTTTGTGGCCCTCATCTTCTGGTTCAGATTGGGGTACTATCAGCTGGACGTTAGAGATAATGGTATGGCTTTGGAGTAGTAGCAGTGGGAACCCAGCAATACTGAGTCCTGGCCCAGACCTCTCATTTCTCCTCCCTGCATCTCTAATGAAGGTGTTGGCAAGAGAAATGAGGGAGGAAGCCACCGACAAAATGCGTAATGGTTAACTGTGACTCAAGCCCCAGGAACGTTCTGGTAAGCTCCTCACAGAACACTCGGGTTCCCTAAGCTAGTAAGAGTGGCTCAGACTAAAGGCACTTGTGAGGTCTGCTATGCTTACCTCTCACCCTATTCTTGTTCATCCCAGATCTTAGGTCCTACCACTGTGATAAGGAGAACAGCTGACCCAACACATCACCAGCTTCAGGGAAGGGAGGTTCAAAGATGTACATGTGCCACCAAGTTTGGCACCAGGCTGGGAAAGACAGGAAAGCATCCAGGAAGAGGGAGCAGATCCAGCTCTGCTTTCCACTTAATGGCTATAAGAACCAGAAGAGAGACCCACACCCCTGTAGACCAACCTCTTAATGCCCGTTGACTCCACTCCTGCTCCTTAGCAGATGGAGCTCCATCCATCAGAACCTTGAACCTGATCATGAAGATTATCAGCATTCTGCTTCCTTGGAGTCAAGACATGCTGGCGAGCGAAGGCATGCTGGGGAGGATGAAGAGGGACCTTGACATCCCTCCCCAGGAAGCCAGTGTCATTCTTGAAATGATCTTTGCTCTGAACAGCCTGCTTTTCTGGTTTCCTCCTTCCTCCTTGACCAAACTCGCTCAAGTTTCCTCTGCCAGCCCTCTGATGTGGAGGTCAAATACATCAAGAACCACTCAGGGTGCTGGACAAAATCAGATTCCTGGCTCCCTCAGACTTAATACATCAAGAACCACTCAGGGTGCAGATATGTATGACCCAAAATAATCTGAAAGGCACTACTGGCTTTCACAGCCCACTCTGCCGTCTCACCCACGCAGCCTGGCTCGTCTATTAGGCCGTGGGCACGGCTCTCTTCCAGGTCACTAGCAACCTCCTTGTTGTGAAATCCAGTGTAAGCTTTGTGGCCCTCATCTTCTGGTTCAGATTGGGGTACTATCAGCTGGACGTTAGAGATAATGGTATGGCTTTGGAGTAGTAGCAGTGGGAACCCAGCAATACTGAGTCCTGGCCCAGACCTCTCATTTCTCCTCCCTGCATCTCTAATGAAGGTGTTGGCAAGAGAAATGAGGGAGGAAGCCACCGACAAAATGCGTAATGGTTAACTGTGACTCAAGCCCCAGGAACGTTCTGGTAAGCTCCTCACAGAACACTCGGGTTCCCTAAGCTAGTAAGAGTGGCTCAGACTAAAGGCACTTGTGAGGTCTGCTATGCTTACCTCTCACCCTATTCTTGTTCATCCCAGATCTTAGGTCCTACCACTGTGATAAGGAGAACAGCTGACCCAACACATCACCAGCTTCAGGGAAGGGAGGTTCAAAGATGTACATGTGCCACCAAGTTTGGCACCAGGCTGGGAAAGACAGGAAAGCATCCAGGAAGAGGGAGCAGATCCAGCTCTGCTTTCCACTTAATGGCTATAAGAACCAGAAGAGAGACCCACACCCCTGTAGACCAACCTCTTAATGCCCGTTGACTCCACTCCTGCTCCTTAGCAGATGGAGCTCCATCCATCAGAACCTTGAACCTGATCATGAAGATTATCAGCATTCTGCTTCCTTGGAGTCAAGACATGCTGGCGAGCGAAGGCATGCTGGGGAGGATGAAGAGGGACCTTGACATCCCTCCCCAGGAAGCCAGTGTCATTCTTGAAATGATCTTTGCTCTGAACAGCCTGCTTTTCTGGTTTCCTCCTTCCTCCTTGACCAAACTCGCTCAAGTTTCCTCTGCCAGCCCTCTGATGTGGAGGTCAAATACATCAAGAACCACTCAGGGTGCTGGACAAAATCAGATTCCTGGCTCCCTCAGACTTATTGAGTCTGATCACTGGAGACAGAGACTGGGGGCATGTTTTCATTTTTTTATTAATTTTAATTTTTATTTTACTTTTTACTTCTACAGAGTTTTGTTGTTTACAGATATGTATGATCCCAAATTAATCATATGTATATCCCCTCCATCCCACCCCTCCAGGCCGTCGCACAGCGCTGGGGGCATATTTTATCTAAGCTACCAGGGAATGCCAGTCTGGGAATGGCCGGTAAGTGACTTAACTGGAAGAACATTGCCTTCAGGGGCCTCACCCTGAGAGTTCTATCCTAACTCCCCTTCTCACTTCAAACCCAAGTTGCCTGACTAAGTTCCCAGCCTCTGGAGCTGATTTGACCCTGGAACATGATCTATTTGACCCACAATACTTGTTTCAATTAAATCAGTAGTTAGCACTTTAAAACTGAGAGGTGTCATGTGACCACCATCTAAGAGAAAACAGAAGATGAGGCAGCAGGAGACCACATTCCCACTTGCTGGCATCAGTGAGAACCAGGGAGGGCCGCCCCTTGGATCAGGTGCTAGGGAAGGGATTGGGCTCAGGCCTCAGTGCCCCCACCCCTGCCCAGCCAGGCCCCTCAGGCATCTCATGCAGAAGCTGGAGAGGAGGAGCCAGCTTCTGAGTTCTCTCTCTGTGCTGAGGACTGCAGCCTTAACTTCAGCCCGTGTCCATTTCAGAGCACTGCCAGACCTCTTCACTTGGGGATCCCACTAGCACCCAGAGCTTAGCCAATCCAAAGTGAAACTCTCCTCCTCCCCCGCCACAAACCTCTTCCTTCTCTCCTCTGCATCCTTGTCTTTCCCACCTCACTGGATGGCACCCCATCCACCAGCTGGTCAACAAGAACCTGGAGCCATTGTCCCTCTTTTGCTCCATCCCTAGCCCTCACTTAGCTTTTAATCAGTTGGTAAGTCTTACTGATTCTATCTCCTTCCTCCTTGACCAAACTCGCTCAAGTTTCCTCTGCCAGCCCTCTGATGTGGAGGTCAAATACATCAAGAACCACTCAGGGTGCTGGACAAAATCAGATTCCTGGCTCCCTCAGACTTATTGAGTCTGATCACTGGAGACAGAGACTGGGGGCATGTTTTCATTTTTTTATTAATTTTAATTTTTATTTTACTTTTTACTTCTACAGAGTTTTGTTGTTTACAGATATGTATGATCCCAAATTAATCATATGTATATCCCCTCCATCCCACCCCTCCAGGCCGTCGCACAGCGCTGGGGGCATATTTTATCTAAGCTACCAGGGAATGCCAGTCTGGGAATGGCCGGTAAGTGACTTAACTGGAAGAACATTGCCTTCAGGGGCCTCACCCTGAGAGTTCTATCCTAACTCCCCTTCTCACTTCAAACCCAAGTTGCCTGACTAAGTTCCCAGCCTCTGGAGCTGATTTGACCCTGGAACATGATCTATTTGACCCACAATACTTGTTTCAATTAAATCAGTAGTTAGCACTTTAAAACTGAGAGGTGTCATGTGACCACCATCTAAGAGAAAACAGAAGATGAGGCAGCAGGAGACCACATTCCCACTTGCTGGCATCAGTGAGAACCAGGGAGGGCCGCCCCTTGGATCAGGTGCTAGGGAAGGGATTGGGCTCAGGCCTCAGTGCCCCCACCCCTGCCCAGCCAGGCCCCTCAGGCATCTCATGCAGAAGCTGGAGAGGAGGAGCCAGCTTCTGAGTTCTCTCTCTGTGCTGAGGACTGCAGCCTTAACTTCAGCCCGTGTCCATTTCAGAGCACTGCCAGACCTCTTCACTTGGGGATCCCACTAGCACCCAGAGCTTAGCCAATCCAAAGTGAAACTCTCCTCCTCCCCCGCCACAAACCTCTTCCTTCTCTCCTCTGCATCCTTGTCTTTCCCACCTCACTGGATGGCACCCCATCCACCAGCTGGTCAACAAGAACCTGGAGCCATTGTCCCTCTTTTGCTCCATCCCTAGCCCTCACTTAGCTTTTAATCAGTTGGTAAGTCTTACTGATTCTATCTCCTGAGGATCAGCTGAACTAGTCAACCTCCTTCTTCCACCAGCTCTTCTCTTATCTGAGCCTCAGCCATCTCAGCTGGACAGTAGCGGGGCCTCCCGGTCGGCTCTCGGCTTCCATGCTTGCCCTCCCCTCAACCCCGTTCTTCCTCCAGCAGCCAGCGTAGCCTTTTTTAAAAAATGCAGGTGTTACTCTACGACGGTCTTTGTTTCGGCCTTCGGTCCCTCCCTGTTGTTCTTGGTGTGAAGCCCAGACCGTGAACGTGGCCCAGTGACCTTCTGAGACGCGGGTCTGCTCCATCTTCACCCTTCTGCCCCCAGCATTCATGAAGGCCTATCAGGCACCTGCCTCTCACCTCCTGCCCCGTCTACCCATATTCTCTCTGCCGGGAGGCTCTCCCTCTCCATCTGGAAACTCCTTCCTGTCCTTCAGGGATGGCTGCGGCAGGACCTCCAGGAAGAGCCTGCCAGAGGCCCTAGGACGTGCACTTCCTGGATGCTTCCACCGTGGAGGGGCAGGAAGCAGGGCAGAAAAAAACGGGAGATCGGCTCAGTGAGGACTTCAGGTAACTGTGACATGTAGCTCATGAAACACTGTAGCTCGTGAAGCCACTGTGACCGCGCTCACATGGCCCTCCAGTTCTCACCGCCATCTCTTCTCACGCATTTGCCCATCAAGACTGCAGACTCCACAAGGTGGAGACTCCCCCGCCCCTCATGTACCACTGTATTCTCAGTGCCCAGCCTTCCACCAAGGTGTGAAGGAGTGACAGGAAACCGAAACAGGCCTAGACCCCCCCCTTCACTTGAGTTCTCTCTCTGTGCTGAGGACTGCAGCCTTAACTTCAGCCCGTGTCCATTTCAGAGCACTGCCAGACCTCTTCACTTGGGGATCCCACTAGCACCCAGAGCTTAGCCAATCCAAAGTGAAACTCTCCTCCTCCCCCGCCACAAACCTCTTCCTTCTCTCCTCTGCATCCTTGTCTTTCCCACCTCACTGGATGGCACCCCATCCACCAGCTGGTCAACAAGAACCTGGAGCCATTGTCCCTCTTTTGCTCCATCCCTAGCCCTCACTTAGCTTTTAATCAGTTGGTAAGTCTTACTGATTCTATCTCCTGAGGATCAGCTGAACTAGTCAACCTCCTTCTTCCACCAGCTCTTCTCTTATCTGAGCCTCAGCCATCTCAGCTGGACAGTAGCGGGGCCTCCCGGTCGGCTCTCGGCTTCCATGCTTGCCCTCCCCTCAACCCCGTTCTTCCTCCAGCAGCCAGCGTAGCCTTTTTTAAAAAATGCAGGTGTTACTCTACGACGGTCTTTGTTTCGGCCTTCGGTCCCTCCCTGTTGTTCTTGGTGTGAAGCCCAGACCGTGAACGTGGCCCAGTGACCTTCTGAGACGCGGGTCTGCTCCATCTTCACCCTTCTGCCCCCAGCATTCATGAAGGCCTATCAGGCACCTGCCTCTCACCTCCTGCCCCGTCTACCCATATTCTCTCTGCCGGGAGGCTCTCCCTCTCCATCTGGAAACTCCTTCCTGTCCTTCAGGGATGGCTGCGGCAGGACCTCCAGGAAGAGCCTGCCAGAGGCCCTAGGACGTGCACTTCCTGGATGCTTCCACCGTGGAGGGGCAGGAAGCAGGGCAGAAAAAAACGGGAGATCGGCTCAGTGAGGACTTCAGGTAACTGTGACATGTAGCTCATGAAACACTGTAGCTCGTGAAGCCACTGTGACCGCGCTCACATGGCCCTCCAGTTCTCACCGCCATCTCTTCTCACGCATTTGCCCATCAAGACTGCAGACTCCACAAGGTGGAGACTCCCCCGCCCCTCATGTACCACTGTATTCTCAGTGCCCAGCCTTCCACCAAGGTGTGAAGGAGTGACAGGAAACCGAAACAAATGATTTATCAGGGTCATATCAGATAACCTGTAGATTCTTTTTTTTTTTTTTTTTTTTTAAAGATTTATTTATTTATTTTGGGCGGGGGTCGTGTTGAGGAGGGAGGGGAGCGGGCGTGTCACTTCTATTGGTCTTTCATTTCTCCGTTTTCATCCGTCTTTGTTCTTTGGCTCCTGTGGGCCTCCCATCGCGGTGGCGTCTGTCGTTGCAGAGCGCCGGCTTTGGGCGCATGCGCTCCAGAGCTCTGGCTCAGTGATTGGACACATCAGTCCAGCCGCTCCGCGGCACGTGGGATCTTCCCAGACCAGGGCTCGAACCGGCGCCCCTTGCACTGCAAGGCAGTGTCCTTACCCACTGCGCCACCAGGGGAAGCCCTAACCTGTAGATTCTTTAAAGAAACGTAGGAAGGCAATGTGTTAGGAAGGGGCTGGGCCTGCCGCTTGGGCCCTCGTGCCCAGGTGTGGCCTCTGAGCAGGGGCAGAGGCAGGACTGGGTCCAGACCCCACAGGTCCCGAAGCCCTGCCACGGTGCTGCCTCCCTGCTCCCTGCAGCACAGGGGCACTGGTAGGGGCTGGCAGGGAGGGCTGCCGCACCCAGTAAGCTACTCAAAAAGCACAGTTGCTGGCTCCTTAGAGACGTTCAGTCTTCCCCACGCCCTGCAGTCCCCTGGAAACCCCCTGGACCGGCCCCCAGAAAAAGACCAGTGGGAAACTGAGACCCAGGAACGGCTCTCCCCTCCTGGGTTCCAGCCTGCAGCACCCTGCTTGGCACCTCTGGTCTGAGCCCTGGGGTCTGAGCTAAATCCCATCCCCCCTCCTGGCCCCAACTCAGCCATTCCGTTAGCAAAGCTGCTGACAGCTAAGAGACTGGTGACAGAGGATTCTTGCAGGCCTGGTGGTTACTTATCTGCAGCAACTGAGGGCCAGAGCTCCTCCCCAGAGTTGGCCTGGGCCCGCAGAGCCCGTGTGCCATGGCCTTCTCTGTCCACCGCCTAAAGCCTACGTCGTCTTGCTTATCTCTGCCTGTGCTCCCCAGCCTTAGGACAGAAGATCAAACTGTAAGCTCCAGGCGTTGACCACAGCCTGCCAGTGGCTTGGGTCTGTTTCAGTTTGTACCCCGAGTCAGGAGAAGGTGAACAGCCCCACCCTGCTCCATGGAGAGGTGTCACGAAACACCATCCACCTTCCCAAACCTCCAGCCCACGACTCACAGGAGGGAGCCGGGACCTGTCAAACCAGGACAGGCCTCAGACTAGCATCGTCACCTCCAGCCTCCACTCGTCCTAAGCGGGAAACTGATTCCAAGGAGAGAAAGGGACACAGGTGGTCAGTGGCAGAGCTAGCCACCGTGTTCCCAGCCTGCAGCACAGCCCTGCCGGCCACTTCTGGGTGTGCAGTGAGGGCGTTCCACGCTTCTCCAGGAACTTGAGCTTCCTGTCGTTGGAGGTAGAGCCTCAGCTGCCCACACTGTGATTTCAGGTGTAGACTTACAAGGAGATCAGAGAACTGGGGGAGATGGACCATCTCAGGCCCTGCAGAGGATGTCCCAGACACTGCCTCTACTGGAAGCTTGGAGGACACAACTGGGGAGTTGGGGGGATCTGTTCCAGGCAGCCCTATAAAGGCTGAAGGCAACAGGAAGAGGAAGGCTGCCGTGGACTTCCAGGGGCTGCCTCTGGCCACAGAAGCCCCCTGGCTGTGCAGCTTAACCCAGGCCCAAGAGGGCTTCCGGGAGTTCCTACAGGTATTTACCCAAGAAAGGAAGTTGGTGGGCTCCTTCCCAAAGCCCCAGCTCCCAGCATCAGCCCCTCTCCCCCTGCTGGAGAAACAGGGCCTGGGATGCAAGCCTGCAAATGTGGGATCTAAGGGCTGGCCTGGCCTCCTGTCGGGAATCTCAGTTTGGAGCCAGGCAAGTTGCCTTGCCTGGTATATTTAGAAAAGTCAGGCTCCGGTGACTCCCTGTTCCTTTACAAAGTGTGAACTGCACCCATCACATGGAAATGTGATTCACTTCTCAGCAGCCAAGCTGAACAGTTTCCCACCGCCTCCAGGCAACCCTCCTGCCTGCCCCACCCAGCCATCCAGCACCCACAGCTTGATGTTCCCCGCGTGGAGCTGAGGGCTCCGGCAATGCCGGGGCCGCCGAGAACAGGCAAACAGCACCTCCAGGGTCAGAGGCAGCACAGCTCTTTTGTATCTTTTTGGCAATGCGTTGGTCTCACTTAGTCTGGTTACTTTCTAGACATCTGTATGCCTCTTCCTCACAGGCCTCAGTTCTCCGTCCCCCACGGCACCCTGCTCCTCCTGCTCCTCCTGCAGCCCTAAGCCCTGGAGAGGCTCACGTTTGGTGGTGAGACTCAAGGGAAGCGAGCGCAGTAAAGCCGAGGTTACGCCCCGGCAACCTGTGAGCTGAACATGGCTTTCTTTTTAACCTGATATTCTAAACTGTTTTGATTAACTAACATCTTGAAATTAAGAGTGTTCTCATGAAAAAATAATAATAATAATAATTTCCAGCTTCTCTTAGGGAAAAAAAAGCCCTGGAACTCTGGAAACCCCTCGGTCCTAGTCCTGCAGGGCACATGTGGTCACAGGTGGGGTCTGGGTAGAGGCTCCCTCTTTGGATGAGCGGGTTCTACAGGCCACCCCACTAGGCCACATGTTGATGTGTGGGTTGTTTTGGGGACTGTTCCAGGAGCCCTATAAAGGCTGAAGGCAACAGGAAGAGGAAGGCTGCCGTGGACTTCCAGGGGCTGCCTCTGGCCACAGAAGCCCCCTGGCTGTGCAGCTTAACCCAGGCCCAAGAGGGCTTCCGGGAGTTCCTACAGGTATTTACCCAAGAAAGGAAGTTGGTGGGCTCCTTCCCAAAGCCCCAGCTCCCAGCATCAGCCCCTCTCCCCCTGCTGGAGAAACAGGGCCTGGGATGCAAGCCTGCAAATGTGGGATCTAAGGGCTGGCCTGGCCTCCTGTCGGGAATCTCAGTTTGGAGCCAGGCAAGTTGCCTTGCCTGGTATATTTAGAAAAGTCAGGCTCCGGTGACTCCCTGTTCCTTTACAAAGTGTGAACTGCACCCATCACATGGAAATGTGATTCACTTCTCAGCAGCCAAGCTGAACAGTTTCCCACCGCCTCCAGGCAACCCTCCTGCCTGCCCCACCCAGCCATCCAGCACCCACAGCTTGATGTTCCCCGCGTGGAGCTGAGGGCTCCGGCAATGCCGGGGCCGCCGAGAACAGGCAAACAGCACCTCCAGGGTCAGAGGCAGCACAGCTCTTTTGTATCTTTTTGGCAATGCGTTGGTCTCACTTAGTCTGGTTACTTTCTAGACATCTGTATGCCTCTTCCTCACAGGCCTCAGTTCTCCGTCCCCCACGGCACCCTGCTCCTCCTGCTCCTCCTGCAGCCCTAAGCCCTGGAGAGGCTCACGTTTGGTGGTGAGACTCAAGGGAAGCGAGCGCAGTAAAGCCGAGGTTACGCCCCGGCAACCTGTGAGCTGAACATGGCTTTCTTTTTTTAACCTGATATTCTAAACTGTTTTGATTAACTAACATCTTGAAATTAAGAGTGTTCTCATGAAAAAATAATAATAATAATAATTTCCAGCTTCTCTTAGGGAAAAAAAAGCCCTGGAACTCTGGAAACCCCTCGGTCCTAGTCCTGCAGGGCACATGTGGTCACAGGTGGGGTCTGGGTAGAGGCTCCCTCTTTGGATGAGCGGGTTCTACAGGCCACCCCACTAGGCCACATGTTGATGTGTGTTGTGGCCGTGTAGCCCCCTCTTCTAGGGTCTCCTGCTCTAACAGGTCGAGACCCAGATGCACCTGTATATCGCAGGTGAAAGTCAGTGTGTTCCCCCTGCTATAGAGACACAGTGGAGATGTCATTTCCCTCTCTTCCTTTAATTTCTCATTCTCACAGTCCTCAGTCTCCTGAATGTATCTCCTTCTTCTCCCCACCCCTCTCCAGTGCCCTGTATTATTAATTTGTGTGGGTCTATTTTAGCACGGCACCAACCTGCCCAGCCCCTGCCTGGTTCCTTGGAGACAGGGCATTGCAGAGGTTCGAGGTCAGGCCAGAGTTTGGTGCCTGCTCTGTTTTCCCGCCCTCGCCCCAAGCATCTTTAACATATAAGATGGGGATGAAATAATACCTGGCTTGCAGGGTTGCCGGGAGGGTTAAATGAACCATTGTCCCGCTCGTTAAATGGCTGAAGGGACACAAGTGAGCTTCGTGGACGGCAGAGCAGAGGCTGCAGCTGCCTTTCCAGGGGCTGCAGGAACCTAGCCACTTCCCCACCTCGTGGTCCCAGGAAGGAAGTGGTCCGAGTACCCAGGCTGCTCCCCAGGGAGGCCCAGGGCTGACGGTGCTTCTGGCCCCCAGGGCAAGAGCTCCCTTAAATGACGGGTCTCATCTGGTTGGAGGACACTGGTCAGGTTGAGGCTGGGCTCTCTCCAGGAGGCCAATCCAGCAGGACACACCAGGGCCCGAGACCACGTGTTCCCCTCCTTCTTCCAAATGACCAGCTCTGGTGCCTGTGCAAGGCTGTAGGACATCTGCCCAGGGTCTTGCCATGGGAGCCCAGGATGGGGCTCAGTGGAGACCTGACCAAGACCAGGGGTGGAGGTAACCACCCCTCCTTCTACTGGGATGTGCCGGCTTGATAAAAGCACCCTGGGCTTGGTAAAGGACCCCGTCCCAGAGTTCCTGCTGTGTTGTCCCTCTCTCCCTCTCTGCCCCGCATCCTGATGTCCTCCTCTGAACAAGGAAGGGGTGAGGAACTCTCAGGAAGCCCTGACACCATGTGACTGAGTCAAGCGCAAGGGAGGGACCATGTGGTAGAGAGGTGCTCATGTGATATCAGATCCACAGGTGCAGGAGTAACAGCTGACAATGTGGAATAAATATAAATCAAGACAGCTTGTCGGAGCCTTCTTGTTGTTGTTCAGTCGCGCAGTCATGTCTGACTCTTTGAGACCCGGTGGACGGTAGCCCACTGGGCTCCTCTGTCCGTGGGATTTCCCAGGTAATAATATAATAATACTGGATGGGTTGCTATGTCCTTCTCCAGGGGATTTTCCTGACCCAGGGATCAAGCCCGTGTCTCCTGCATTGGCAGGCAGATTCTTAACCACTGCACCACCAGGGAAGCCCCATCTGAGGCTTTAGGGTAACATAAAAAGGCCTGGAGCAAAAGGGGTTGGTCTTTGCCCCACCCCAGGATGTCATCTGCCCTCAGGTAGGTTATTGATGGTGTTTCTATGACGACAATGTTGCCAAGGGACACAGGAGTACAGAAACCTGAAGGTACTTTTTCAAATGCAGAGTGACTAACCCATGTGCTGACCTCTAAGGCAAGGGTGACCCATGGAGAGTAAGAGTGGCCAATATTTAGCTCTTACAATGTGCCAGGCACTGTTCAAATGTTTTATGTAAAGTAAGCTATGTATTTCTCTCAACAGTTCTATGAAGTCAACATTAGACTCCCATTTTACAGATGATGCAACTGAGGCATAGAAAAGTAACTGGTCCAAGGTCACCTGGCAGGTGAGTGGCAGAGCCTGAACATAAAGGGAAAACCTGATGCTTCATGACTGTACTAATTATATTGCTTTTACTGTTGCTCCACGGTCACGGGGTACTCCATGCTGAGCCCCCAGCTCCACTCTCTAAATGCCAAAGAACTGATGCTTTTGAACTGTGGTGCTGGAGAAGACTCTTGAGAGGCCCTTGGACAGCAAGAAGATCAAACCAGTCGATTCTAAAAGAAATCAACCCTGAATATTCATTGACAGGACTGACGCTAAAGCTGAAGCTCCATTTGCACCTGCTCTGTGATATCCCACATCCTGATGTCCTCCTCTGAACAAGGAAGGGTGAGGAACTCTCAGGAAGCCCTGACACCATGTGACTGAGTCAAGCGCAAGGGAGGGACCATGTGGTAGAGAGGTGCTCATGTGATATCAGATCCACAGGTGCAGGAGTAACAGCTGACAATGTGGAATAAATATAAATCAAGACAGCTTGTCGGAGCCTTCTTGTTGTTGTTCAGTCGCGCAGTCATGTCTGACTCTTTGAGACCCGGTGGACGGTAGCCCACTGGGCTCCTCTGTCCGTGGGATTTCCCAGGTAATAATATAATAATACTGGATGGGTTGCTATGTCCTTCTCCAGGGGATTTTCCTGACCCAGGGATCAAGCCCGTGTCTCCTGCATTGGCAGGCAGATTCTTAACCACTGCACCACCAGGGAAGCCCCATCTGAGGCTTTAGGGTAACATAAAAAGGCCTGGAGCAAAAGGGGTTGGTCTTTGCCCCACCCCAGGATGTCATCTGCCCTCAGGTAGGTTATTGATGGTGTTTCTATGACGACAATGTTGCCAAGGGACACAGGAGTACAGAAACCTGAAGGTATTTTTTCAAATGCAGAGTGACTAACCCATGTGCTGACCTCTAAGGCAAGGGTGACCCATGGAGAGTAAGAGTGGCCAATATTTAGCTCTTACAATGTGCCAGGCACTGTTCAAATGTTTTATGTAAAGTAAGCTATGTATTTCTCTCAACAGTTCTATGAAGTCAACATTAGACTCCCATTTTACAGATGATGCAACTGAGGCATAGAAAAGTAACTGGTCCAAGGTCACCTGGCAGGTGAGTGGCAGAGCCTGAACATAAAGGGAAAACCTGATGCTTCATGACTGTACTAATTATATTGCTTTTACTGTTGCTCCACGGTCACGGGGTACTCCATGCTGAGCCCCCAGCTCCACTCTCTAAATGCCAAAGAACTGATGCTTTTGAACTGTGGTGCTGGAGAAGACTCTTGAGAGGCCCTTGGACAGCAAGAAGATCAAACCAGTCGATTCTAAAAGAAATCAACCCTGAATATTCATTGACAGGACTGACGCTAAAGCTGAAGCTCCAATACTTTGGCCACCTGATACAAAGAGATGACTCACTAGAAAAGACCCTGAAGCTGGGAAAGATTGAGGGCAGGAGAAAAAGGGGGCGACAGAGGATGAGATGGTTGGATGGCATCGTTGACTCAATGAACATGACTCTAGGAGTCATGAGCAAACTCTAGGAGACAGTGAAGGACAGGGAAGCCTGGCGTGCTGGAGCCCATGGGGGCCGCAGAGTCAGACACGACTGAGCAACTGAACGACTTTCACCATCTGAAACCATCTCCAGCTGCAGCTGCCCCGCCTGGCTCCTGAGAGGGTGCCCAGCGGGCACCATGTAATTCATGCCCAGCAACAGGCAAGTGCCTGGGTTTGATCATCATGAAGAACCAACCCCTCTTATTTTCAAGTCAATCCCTAAATCTTTCCTTAAGCCTACTCAAGTGCCCACAGAGTGACACCATCCACACATCTCTCTTCCCCACTGTTGCCATCCTGCTCAGTCCCAGGACTTCCCTCTAGTGTCTGAGGCAGCTCCTTGCACCCCTGCAACCGGGATCCACTTCACGGAGACCGGAGTGGCCGCCTTGCTTAGACTCTGGCAGGAGGGTAGCAGTTACCCTGAGAGAGGAAGCCATGCCAGGTGGGGCCAGTAGGCCGAGCGGAGAAGCGGAGAAGAGAGATCTGCTTGGGGCACCCCGTGGTTTCTCGAGCCCCTTGGGTCCCTATGTTAGCTCCTGAGCACTCAGGAGCCCCAGAACAAGTGTGATTTCTCTTCCACGAGTCCCCCTCAGCCTTGACCTCCCCCGTCCTTTGGGCTCCCCAGGCCTTGATCACTGCTGCTGTCTCCCATGGAAGCACCAAAGCCCCTTTCCTGCTGCAGCAAGACCTGGCTCCCCTCAAAGAGAAGCAAACCGTCCCCAGCCCTCGCTGAGAATTAGGACAAAGGAGTGAGGACAAGGGGGAGCCGCCAAAACACACCCTGGCCAAGCCCCCGGGAAGCTCAGCCTTGTCCCACTGGAATCCCTGCTCCCTGAATGTCCAAGAGCTTCCTGACCGCTGACCATAGGTCCAGAAGAGCCTGCCTAGTGAGCCTCCCTTCTCTCCCGCAGGACAGGCACCTGGGTTTGCAGCTGGTGCAGCAAGCAGCAAGACCTGTCCCCCAAGCAGGAACCCAGGCTCTCCACTGAAGCGCTCAGTCAGCCTCACAAAACGGCCCCTACCAACACACAGTGACCACAGGCCCTGCTCACTCTTGAAGCCAGGGTGTTCCTGGTGGGTTGTTCCCCGCACCATGGGGGCCAGCAAGTCTGGGACCAGATTCCCCAGGTCCACCGATGACCGCCTAGGGAAGGAAGGTGGCTTCCTCTTCCTTGATTTGGTCCTGAAGTACTTCAGGGGCCAGGGACGGTCACTCACAGTGACTCAGGTTCTCCAGAGGAGGGCTCGTTGCAGTGCAGGCTGAGGTCCAGCCCCGGGCAGGGCCGCGCTCCCTCTGCAGGCTCTCAGGGACCATCCTCCCGTGTCTCTTCCAGCTTCCGCGGGCTCTAGTTGTCTTGATCTAGTTGCCAGATCTCCAGTCTCTGCCTCGTCTTCACATGGCCTTCGTCCCCATGCCGTTGTCTCACATCCCCCTCTCCTTCCCTTTCTCTCATAGGAACACCAGTCATTGCATTTAGAGCCCACCCCTAGTCCCAAATGATCTCATCTCCAGGGGAGATCATCATCTCATTTTGTTCTTAAAATATCTTACTCCGTAATTATATTTGCAGACCTTGTTTCCAAATGAGGCCACATTCACAGGGACCGGGGGTTAGTACTTGAACGTTGCTTTCTGAGGGACATCATTCAATCTGTTACAGTCAGTTGCCTCCTGTAAGATGGGACAACAGTAGACCTGCCCCATGAGGCGAAGATCCCGTGGGTTAACACAGGCACAGAGCTTAGAGCACATTATACATGTTGTAAGTGCTCAGTCACTACTAACTGCTCCTACTACCCCTCATCCTCCCAGAGGCTGCTCGGTGCAAGTGGTCCACCTTGCTTTGAGCTGCTGCCAGCTCCTCCTCTCACCTGCTCCGCCAAAACACCCGGGGCCCCGGAAGCTCAGCCTTGTCCCACTGGAATCCCTGCTCCCTGAATGTCCAAGAGCTTCCTGACCGCTGACCATAGGTCCAGAAGAGCCTGCCTAGTGAGCCTCCCTTCTCTCCCGCAGGACAGGCACCTGGGTTTGCAGCTGGTGCAGCAAGCAGCAAGACCTGTCCCCCAAGCAGGAACCCAGGCTCTCCACTGAAGCGCTCAGTCAGCCTCACAAAACGGCCCCTACCAACACACAGTGACCACAGGCCCTGCTCACTCTTGAAGCCAGGGTGTTCCTGGTGGGTTGTTCCCCGCACCATGGGGGCCAGCAAGTCTGGGACCAGATTCCCCAGGTCCACCGATGACCGCCTAGGGAAGGAAGGTGGCTTCCTCTTCCTTGATTTGGTCCTGAAGTACTTCAGGGGCCAGGGACGGTCACTCACAGTGACTCAGGTTCTCAGAGGAGGGCTCGTTGCAGTGCAGGCTGAGGTCCAGCCCCGGGCAGGGCCGCGCTCCCTCTGCAGGCTCTCAGGGACCATCCTCCCGTGTCTCTTCCAGCTTCCGCGGGCTCTAGTTGTCTTGATCTAGTTGCCAGATCTCCAGTCTCTGCCTCGTCTTCACATGGCCTTCGTCCCCATGCCGTTGTCTCACATCCCCCTCTCCTTCCCTTTCTCTCATAGGAACACCAGTCATTGCATTTAGAGCCCACCCCTAGTCCCAAATGATCTCATCTCCAGGGGAGATCATCATCTCATTTTGTTCTTAAAATATCTTACTCCGTAATTATATTTGCAGACCTTGTTTCCAAATGAGGCCACATTCACAGGGACCGGGGGTTAGTACTTGAACGTTGCTTTCTGAGGGACATCATTCAATCTGTTACAGTCAGTTGCCTCCTGTAAGATGGGACAACAGTAGACCTGCCCCATGAGGCGAAGATCCCGTGGGTTAACACAGGCACAGAGCTTAGAGCACATTATACATGTTGTAAGTGCTCAGTCACTACTAACTGCTCCTACTACCCCTCATCCTCCCAGAGGCTGCTCGGTGCAAGTGGTCCACCTTGCTTTGAGCTGCTGCCAGCTCCTCTCCTCTCACCCAGCATGGGCCACTGCTCTTTCTCAGCTTCAGTGGACCCCTCCAGCTTTATCCTGGGGCCCGTACCAAGCAGGACAGAGGCTGGCCTCCACTGCCAACCCATTGGCCCATTGAAAAAAAACAAAACAAAACAAAACTACATTGAAGTCCTATTGGAAGTTCTCAGGGACTGACATCACTTGGGAAAGTGAGGTGGTGGGGCTGCCAGGTCAGTCTGTCACCACCCAGGCTCCCTAGCCTTTGGCTGGGTGCAACTTCCATGAAACAAACAAACAAACAAATATTTTTAAAAACTAGAGCTTATTCAACTTTAAAAAATATGTATAACCCTTATTGAATTGTGCAAAAATATCTTGGTCACGAGCAATAATATGTGTGTGATGACCTCACAGAGCAAGCACAGCTCATCGCCATAGGCCCAGCTGTGTCTCCATTTCTTTTCTTTTTTTTTTTTTAAAGATTTATTTATTTATTTATTTTTGGGCGGGGGTCGGGTTGGGGAGGGAGGGGAGTGGGCGGGCCACTTCCGTTGGTCTTTCATTTCTCTATTTTCATCTGTTTTTGTTCTTTGGCTCCTGTGGGCCTCCCATCGCGGCGGCGTCTGTTGTCGCAGAGAGCCAGCTCTGGGTGCATGCGCTCCAGAGCTCCGGCTCAGTGATTGGACACATCTGTCCAGCCGCTCCGCGGCACATGGGATCTTCCAGGCCAGGGATCGAACCGGCGCCCCTCGCACTGCAAGGTGGTGTCCTTATCCACTGGACCACCAGGGGAAGCCCTGTGTCTCCATTTCTGCTGACAGTTTAGCTGATGCCCCTCACCTTTGTCTCTCCTGTATCCGGTACAGAGCCTGCCGTGTGGGAGTGCGGCACAGATATCTGTGGATAAACTGAAGGAGGAAGGCAGCCTGAAGGTAAGAGCAGAAGTCAAGGAGCTGAATGTGCAGCCGAGGACACCATCTCTTGGGGAGACACTGGTGGTCTGGGGTGACGGGAGTGTAGAAGGAAGGCCCAGACCAGGGGGACAACGGAGGCACAACGGACGAGCGTCAGTGGTCATGAGTGACGGACCAGTGCCCAGTGTTAAGGTTAAGCCATGACATATCCTGGAAAGGTGTGTGCTCAGTTACTCAGTCGTGTCTGACTTCTTGTGGCCGTATGGACTGTAGCCCACCAGGCTGTTCGGTCCATGGGATTCTCCAGGCAAGACTACTGGAGTGGGGTTGCCTTTCCAGTAGATCTTCCTGACCCAGGGAACCGGTCTCTCTTATGCCTCCTGCGTTGACGGGCGAGTTCTTTACCACTAGCGCCACCTGGGAAGCCTCCTGGAAAGGTAATCAGACAAAAAGAGACCAACCATAACCACTGGCCTGGCTGTGTAAAAGCACATCCGTTACCTTTGTTTTCATGGCTTGTTTATTCTTTACAACAAATTACTATGTAGCATAATAGCACTCTGTATATAATTAGGTGGCAGATTAATTTTGTTATTAGCTTCACTTAATTATACTGCTGAACTCAAGAGTTATACGGCTAAGTCTCCACTTCCCCTCCTACAAAAACAAAACGAAAACCCTCAAAGTCCGTTGCTCACGACTGCTTTCGCCACTGGAGGAGGTGGGAGGTGCAGCGCCACCTCAACAATGGAAGTGGGTCCCTGGCCAGAGCCCCCCTTGCCACTGCTGCTGAGTGCTGTCTCATCCTGAGCCCCGCTGTCCTGGGCCGCAGGGCTCCTTGGCTCTCACATATCCCCCCAGGCCAGCTGATGCCCATGTCACATGCACACTGCCGAGACTCTAAAAGCCTCAGAGGGGGTCAGTCCCCTCTACGTGCCGGAGGTGGGGAGGACTCATCTGGCTCCAGAGCTGGGGGAAGGCTGGGATGACCTCAGAGCCTCTGCTGGGTGCTTCCTTCACTCCAAGGGGTTCCGTCCTGCCCCCAGCCCCTGACGCCAGGCTCCAGCCAGCCTCTCGGTCACTAGCCCACCTGTTCCTTCCCCCTGCCTTCCCCAGTTTTCTTGTTCCTTCGGTGCCTCCTATTCCTGGTTTCTAGAGTGACAAGCACCATAGAGATGCTGATGGCTCCACAGTTCCAACCAGAAAGTCAAGCAGGGAGGAGGCAGGAAGCCACAGAGAGAAAAGCTACATGAGACATGCCACAATGCTGAGACTCTGGCATGTCCAGAAGCGAGAAGTAGCCCAAGGGACCCCTGCAAGATCCCCCTGGCTTCCAGCCATCCTTTGGGTCCATTCTCACTGCAAAGCTCTTCTCTCATCCAGCCTCATTCTGGGTTCTCACCTCACAGGACGGTTTCCTCAGTTTCTCTCCTTGCTGAGGTTAAAACACAACTGGCCAGCCTCCTATAAGGAAGCCCCTTTGGACCCTTGAACTCCTGATTCCCCTCCCCCTCCTTATCCCTACCCTGCCGCCACACACCGAGGCCTTTTCAAGACCGCACACCCCAGGTTCCTTCTGCAACAACGCAAGCAGTTGACAGTCAATGGGCACCATGGCCTCTGTCTGCACTGAAACCTCCAGACCTGGTCTCACTTGATTTTCAGGGTACCCATGGGGTACACGCTGTCGTTGCCATCACTGATCCACAGGCGAGGAGGATGAGGCTCGGACAGACTGGAAACCTGCCCAAGATGCACAGCTGGTAAGTTCAGAGCCAGGACTTGAAGTCAGGCTTATCCTGCTCTAGAGCCCATGCTCTTGTGGAGGGAGGCAGGGCATGCTGCAAGACACGGGGGCTCTTAGTTCCTCAACCAGGGACTGAACCCATGTCGCCTGCAGTAAAAGCATAGAGTCTTAACCACTGGACTACCAGGGAAGTCCCCCCATGCTCTTAACTGCTGCATTCTAGCTTCCCCTTTCCTATCATCATTCAATAAATGATGCATCTCTTTCAGGCCAGCCCCTGTGCTAAATGCTGAGGATGGGCCCACCAGCAGGGCAGAGACAGATGAACCTTGTGGAGCCAACACCCAGGCCCCTCCCTGGCAGGTGTGAGCTTGTTCTCCTGGGCCTCTGAGAGGCCTGATGTGGTGAGGATCAGCTGTACTGACTCTGTGCCCGGCTGAGGGGCACGTGACAGGGGAAAAGCAGCCTGTCGCAGGCTAAGCTTCAGGCGGCAGCCACTGCTGGGCCTCAGAGCCTCCTTGGGCAGTCTCCCGTACCCTAAACTTGAACATCAGTCGGGCCTTCCTCCTGTGGAGTTGGCCCTCTGTTGGGAGGGGATGGCAATCTTTCCTCAGTAAGAGGAGCTCCCTCAGCCAGACGTTGTTCCAGCTGGAAAATGGGCCTGCAGAGCTCTCCAGCTCCCCTCCCCGATGCCCTCCCACCTGAGGGGAACCTTCCTGGCCAGAAGGGCTGTGTCTCTGGGCTGGTGGAAGGCAGACAGAAATACTGGGAGGTCTCAATCCCCCTCCCTGCAGGCAGAGCAGCTGAGGGGCCTGAGGACAGGGCAGGGAGGCCACCTCCCCCGAGAACTGCCTGGCACCAGCGTCACACCGGGCTGGGAGCCGCCAGTCTCTCTAGAGGTGGGTGTCCATCAGGTTCTCATGGGAGGCTGCCCCTGAGCCGACGGTGCTTCTCAAGGGCGGTTTGGAGTGGCTTCCACCTCACCAACCCTGATTCAAGATTTGAGGCATAAGGTCCAAGGACCTGGTTTTCACAAGCACCCGACTGATTCTGAGAGTCACGCAGGTTTGAGAGGCAAGAACCAGAGGACGGGTGGAGAAGCTAATCCAGACAATGAAATCACCCAGGGAGCAAACCTAGAAAATTGGAAATTTCATAAACCTAGAAATTGGAAATGAGCTAAACCTGCACCTTCCCCATGTGTGTGCATCAGACAGAAAGGCTGGAAGGCCCTCCTTGTGACTCCTTTTGTGGGATGGGGTCTTCTTTCCTCTCTACCTCATTTTCACATTTTCTGTCAAACATTCGTCTTCAGGGAAGCCCCACCCAAGTAACCTCTGGGTCCCCGTTCCCTGCAGTCGTTCATGTTCTGTATTTCTTTCTCGGCGCCCTAGTGCAGGTGACACTAAATGACTGGGGGGTCAGGTTCTGTGCCGCCCTCTGGAGTGCAGACTCCGAGAGGGCGGGGGTCCTTGCTTTGTTCACAGTGGTATCTCTAGAACTTGCACTGTGTTTGGCACATCATAGGCGCTCCTGGATATCTGTTGAATGCCTGAGTCGGGTTGCAAAGCTGGGAGAAGTCAGCTCAGGTAGGAGGGAAGAAATGTAGAAGATAGACAGTGCCTTGTAGTTTGCAGGGCCTTTCCCCAGCCAGGAATTGCTCAGCTCACATAGGAATTTCACAGGGCCATGGAATCCTCCTGCCATGGAATCAGCCCATCTACCTCCCTGCATCTAAACCCTTCTGCTCTTCTTCCCAGAGATTCCTGCCAGTGGACGTTCCTCAGTGCTCCTTCCTCATTGCTCTTGACAGCGTGTATGTGCTTTGCTATAGGACATTCTTCTTTGATCTGGTTCCTGGGTTTCTTATGCCATTTTTATCTGCCTTTCCCTCCTCTCAAACACAGACTCTAACATTACCAGAACGAGACAGAAACTTAGTGATGACCAAAGAGTGCAGCTTTTAAGTCTTTTTTCTTTTTCTCCTAAGCAGAAAGAAAAGCTATGACAAGCCTAGGCAGCGTATTCAAAAGCAGAGACATCACTTTGCTGACAAAAGTTGGTTATAGTCAGAGCTATGGTTTTTCCAGAAGTCATGTTGGATGTGAGGGTTGGCCCATAAACAAGACTGAGCACCAAAGAATTAATGCCTTCAAACTGTGATGCTGGAGAAGACTCTAGAGAGTCCCTTGGACTGCAATCAAACCAGTCAATCCTAAAGGAGATCAACTCTGACTATTCATTGGAAGGACTGATGCTGAAGCTGAAGCTCCAATACTTTGGCCACCTGATGTGAAGAGGTGACTCATTGGAGAAGACCCTGATACTGGGAAAAATAGAAGGAAGAGGAGAAGCGGGTGACAGAGGACAAGATGGTTGAATGGCATCACTGAGTCAATGGACATGAGTTTGAGTAGGTTCTGGGAGACAGTGAAAGACAGAGAAGCCTTGTGTGCTGCAGTCCATGGGGTTGCAAAGAGTCAGACATGACTGAGTGACTGGACTGAACTGAACTGACGTATAAAAAGTATTTTTCCAAAAAAATCAGAATCTGAATCCTAAAATGTGAGGTCAACAAAAGGGGAGCAGCTCTGAGTCCTATAGGGAATGAGCACACCCCCAGGAGCTCCAAGGAACCCCATTTGAAAACCAGTGATAGACATGTATGTGGACGAGAAAATCCAGAGATGGGGAGTGAAATGCTCCAGCCAGGACCACAATGTGAGTCTTTCCTGCCTGGAGTTCACAGCCAGTGTTTCCAGACCTCAATGAAAAAGGCAACATTTGGGGCCCTCTTCCATTGTACATTTTAAAAAATATGTTTTGGTATCACTGGAGGGACTATGCGTTTTGTGTTTTCTCTTTGGTGTTTGTTTTTTTTTTTTTTTTGCCAAAAAATTGGCAACGTTATGCAAACATGTTTCCCAAATCTCCAAATCTTTGAACAAAGATGGTAATCATTTTCTCAAACATTTCCACATAGGGCTGCAGAGTAAGGCCCATCTTTTTTGTATTATTTACTTATTTATTTCTTTTGGAGTGCATTTTGAGCATAAACCATGCTATCTCAACAAAGATCCAACTGGAATGAGAAATGATGGCGGCCTCGGTGCTGGGACTCATTAAACCTTTCAGCCCCAGGGACTTGGGGATTTTCATGGAACCAATTTCCTCCTTGGGATTGTTAACATAATCCCATAATTGGAGCATTGAGGGACCTTTTAGCTGCCAGCTCAGTGCTCTAAGGGAGCTCATTTCCAAGGACCAGGAGGAAGGTCCAGGCCTCTTCATGGATTTCCCATTAACTACAGGCTCTCTGACTCACACCCTCACCTTGCCCTCCATCTTCAGCCAACTCCCAGACCTCAGTCCTCGGGACTCTCAGGTGTCTAGAAGAGAGGGGTCAACAGGGGCTGCAATATAGCAGTACTCACAGGTCATCCATCCCCCATGTGCCACCAGTAGAACATTCAGACTTGGCACGTGTGCACGTGTGCTCAGTCATGTTCAACTATTGCGACCTCGTGGACTGCAGCCCACCAGGCTCCTCTGTCCGTGGGATTCTCCAGGCAAGAATACTGGAGGGGGTTGCCATTTCCTCCTTCAGGAGCTCTTCCAGACCCAGGAGTCCATCCCATGTCTCTTCCGGCATTGGCAGGTGGATTCTTTACCACTGAGCCACCTGGGAATCCCTAATCATACTTAGGTGCCATTTATTAAGCTTCTAGTATGTTCTAGGCACTGTGCTAGTTTACCTAATACTGATGACAAGAAATGACGGTGGTGTTATCTTCATTTTGCAATTGAGAACTCTGGTTTTTCAGAGGAGCCTGAGCTGAGCCAAATCATATTTCATTTAATATTTGCATACATTATTTCTTCTAATACTAATAGTGGTTAACTCTTTTTGAATGTTCACTATCTCTTAAAAGCTTCACATGGATAAACTCATTTAATCCTCAGGACAAGTCTATGAAATTGAGTATGATTAAATCCCCACTTTATATATGAAATAACTGTGACACAGAATGGTTCAGAATCTTGCCTGAGGCTAGTTCCTCAGGTCTCAGCCTCATCATTGCTTCTAGGTAGTCTCAGTTCACTTCAAGCATTGACGTATTCCTTCCACGACTTAGGGGAAACAATACAGGGAGTGTCTAAGAGCAAGGACTTTGGAGTCAGACACAGCTGGGTCCCACTTCCAGCTCTATCTGCATGAGTGTGGGAAAGTAGATTAGCCGTCCATCACTCCACAACAGATCACCCCCGTGTTTGGCTGCTTAAAACCACGAACATTTACTATCTCATGGTTCTGTGGGTCAGCGATGTAAGAGCAGCTTCCTGTGTGGTTCTGGATGAGGTCTCTCATGAGGCTGACCTCAAGACATCACTGGAGGCTTCAGGCAGCTCCAGACTCATCTGGGGGAGGAGCTGCATCTAAGTTTACTCCCTGGAGCCTCTCCACAGGACTACCTAGCCACCAAGCCGCTGACTTCCCCCCAGGGCAAGTGATCTAAAAAGTGAGAGAGGCCCTGAGATGGAAGCCACAGTCTTTTCTAACTCAATCTCAGAAGCAGCTTTCATTACTTCTACTCTTTTCTAGTCATTAGAAGTGAGGGGTAAGTCCAACCCATGCTCAGGTTGTGGGAGATTACATAAGGATCGTAAATGGAAGGAGAGGGAAATACTAGGCCAGTTTAGAGGGCCTGCCGTGGGCTTCTGTGGTAGCTCAGGGATAAAGAACCTGCCTGCCAATGCAGGAGGTATGGATTCAATCCCTGGGTCGGGAAGATCCCCTGGAGAAAGAAATGGCAACTCACTCTAGTATTCTTTTTTTTTAAATTTTGGTCTCTTTTATTGTTTTGTTTTTTCTTTCATCCATCTTTATTCTTTTGGCCTGTGTGGGCCTCCCATTGCAGTGGTCTCTCTCGTTGCTGAGCACCAGCTCTGGACGTATGTGCTCCAGAGTGCTGGCTTGTAATTGGACACACTAGTCCAGCCACTCCTTGGCATGTGGGATCTTCCCAGGCCAGGGATCAAACTAGCGCCCCTTTGCACTGCAAGGAGGATTCGTTACCTACTGGACTACCAGGGAAGCCGCCACTCCAGTATTCTTGCCTGGGGAAATCTCATGGACAGAGGAATCTGGCGGGCTACAGGTCATGGAGTTGCAGAAGAATCAGACACGTCTTAGCAACTAAACAACAACAGAGGGCATGCCACACAAGCCACTAAACTCCTGAGACTCAGTTTCCTCATCTATAACATGGGAACCAGAGTTCCTGCCTCTGAGAGTTCTTTTGAAGCCTCCGTGAGATAACACCTTTCCAGGTGGATCAAACAAGTGGCAGCAGACAGTGGGTGCTTCTCAAGAGTTCGGTGCTCCCACCACCAAGGCTGTTACCTGCTTGCAGACAGGGACACTGCATCTTCCTTGGCCCCCTCTGACCCTTCAGTGCCTGCCTAACTCAGCAACCAGCACTTCCTTGCACAGAGCACCTTTCTCTGGTGCATGCAGAAGAGGGTTATAAGGAGCATACCCTTCACCCACCCCCAAGGCCTGTGGATTGGGCCTCCCCAAGACGTCGGAAACCTCCTCTAAGACCCAGCTGGGCCACCAGAGTCAAGTGTATCCAGGGCTCTGGCTGTTGCTGGCACTCAGCCTACTCTACCCAGAGATGGTCAAGCCAAGCAAGGACCATGAGGGGCTAGTCATGGGTGCAAATATGCCAGCTCTGCTCCTGTGGGCCCTGGCATGGCAGAGCCACCAAACATGGCCCAGATCACTCCCGGACCAGCTGGCCCAAGGGCAAGAACAAGTTCCAGAGTGCTAGACCACCTGCGTCTGGCGACAGTGACTGCTGGGGGCTCCCTGGGGCACGTCATCAAGGAACAACATGTTGCCCTCTAGGGTGCTTGGCGATGGTGGCAGCTCTTTTATTGTTTTGTTTTTTCTTTCATCCATCTTTATTCTTTTGGCCTGTGTGGGCCTCCCATTGCAGTGGTCTCTCTCGTTGCTGAGCACCAGCTCTGGACGTATGTGCTCCAGAGTGCTGGCTTGTAATTGGACACACTAGTCCAGCCACTCCTTGGCATGTGGGATCTTCCCAGGCCAGGGATCAAACTAGCGCCCCTTTGCACTGCAAGGAGGATTCGTTACCTACTGGACTACCAGGGAAGCCGCCACTCCAGTATTCTTGCCTGGGGAAATCTCATGGACAGAGGAATCTGGCGGGCTACAGGTCATGGAGTTGCAGAAGAATCAGACACGTCTTAGCAACTAAACAACAACAGAGGGCATGCCACACAAGCCACTAAACTCCTGAGACTCAGTTTCCTCATCTATAACATGGGAACCAGAGTTCCTGCCTCTGAGAGTTCTTTTGAAGCCTCCGTGAGATAACACCTTTCCAGGTGGATCAAACAAGTGGCAGCAGACAGTGGGTGCTTCTCAAGAGTTCGGTGCTCCCACCACCAAGGCTGTTACCTGCTTGCAGACAGGGACACTGCATCTTCCTTGGCCCCCTCTGACCCTTCAGTGCCTGCCTAACTCAGCAGCCAGCACTTCCTTTCACAGAGCACCTTTCTCTGGTGCATGCAGAAGAGGGTTAGAAGGAGCATACCCTTCACCCACCCCCAAGGCCTGTGGATTGGGCCTCCCCAAGACGTCGGAAACCTCCTCTAAGACCCAGCTGGGCCACCAGAGTCAAGTGTATCCAGGGCTCTGGCTGTTGCTGGCACTCAGCCTACTCTACCCAGAGATGGTCAAGCCAAGCAAGGACCATGAGGGGCTAGTCATGGGTGCAAATATGCCAGCTCTGCTCCTGTGGGCCCTGGCATGGCAGAGCCACCAAACATGGCCCAGATCACTCCCGGACCAGCTGGCCCAAGGGCAAGAACAAGTTCCAGAGTGCTAGACCACCTGCGTCTGGCGACAGTGACTGCTGGGGGCTCCCTGGGGCACGTCATCAAGGAACAACATGTTGCCCTCTAGGGTGCTTGGCGATGGTGGCAGCTGCTTCAGATCTGGAGCTCCAGGAAAGGGGCAGAGAGGAGGGAACAGGGGGAGAGCCAAATTCATGGCAAAGGACCACATAAACAGCCAGGCTGTGGACCAGGAAAAGAGACCAAGCACAGCAGAGAAGCAATGGCTTCCAAATGGGAAAGGCACAAGCCACAGAGGCATGGGTTTGACTCAGGCTCAGTCTCTTGTCCACTGGATGGCTTTGGACAGGCTGCACAATTTCTCTTCATTTCTGGTGCCTCATCCACGAAATGACTTTCCACCTCACCCAGAGATGGTGAACATCAGCAGTGTGAGGGGCAGAGTGTGGCTCATGGGAGGTGTTCCATAAGTGGAATCATCATATTATCAGGGTGGGAGGGTGCTTAGGAAAAGACAGAAACAAGCTGTTTCATTTTGCAAATTTAATTGACATATATATACACATTAAAAGGTGCATGTATCGTAAGTGTAAAGCAAGACCAACATTCCCAACATGTAACCACATACATGTAACTAGCATCTCGGTCAAGAAACAAAACACAACCAACACCCCAGAAACCCGGTTTGTGCTCTCTACCAGTTCCTATCTACCTGCGAGGAGACGTGCTACGCTAACTCCCAAGACACTGTTTCTATGCTCTATTTATGTGAAAACAAAAGGCATGCCCTCGTTTGTGTCTGTCTTTTTTGACTTAATATCCACCCACGCGGCTGCACATGATTGTGGTTTGTCGGCTCTCGTTGCTCTGTAGTGTTTCAGGACACTCCAGCTTGTTGATTAATTCTTCTGTTGATAGGCATTTGGACTGTTTTCAGTTTGGGATGCTTAAAAAATGGGGTGCCACGAACATTCTCCGATCTGTTTTTATTTGATGGATTTAGGGTAGAATTAAAGATCCCCTGGAGAAGGGAACAGCTACCCGTTCCAGTATTCTTGCCTGGAGAATCCCATGGCTCATCCAGGGGGTGACAAAGAGTTGGACGGGGCTGAGCGACTTTCACTTTCACTTTTGTGGGTCAGAGGTCACTCATACTTAAAGCTTTAGTAGGTACTGTCCATAGAATTTTCTTAAGTGTTTGTATCAACGTAGGCTCCCCCCAGCAGTGAGCAGGGGCTCTGCATCCTTGTGCTCACTGGATGTGGTCACTCTGTTTCTTTTCAGTCATTTTAGTGGAAGTGCAGTGGTGATTTTAATCACGATTTTAATTCATATCCTTTGGGTAACTAATGAGGAGGAGCACCTCTCCCTGTGTTTGCTGAATATTGGGTAGGAGTCTGAGGGTTTAATTTCTGTCCTTGATGGGCTGCTCTAGAGGACTGATCCCACCCCCTGCCCGTGGGAAATTTTGGATTTCACCCCTGAGAAAAGCGTGGGCATTGAGCCACAGAGCTGCAGACGGGCTCCAGCGCTCCATCCCTTGTGCAGCAGGCCTTGTGGCTTCAGGTGTGCGCTCAACCCGCCCCTGCCAGGCAGGCACACTGGTGTGAGATTGTTGAAGGCAGAGAGTGGCCGAGCATGTGCTTTTGTGCTGTTGCTGTTTCTCCGGGCTAGCAGGGGATAAAGAAGGTTAGTTCTCCTGGGCGGGTGGTTGCAGGGATTCCAGGCTCAGGCTCTAGTTTGGTGTGTGTTGAGGGGCAAACACGTGGCAGCACTCTTGCTGATGTGGATCACGTGGACCACAGTGGGGTGGGGGGTGAGGGGGTCCTGGGGCCGTCAGACGGGGCCAGTGACTTCCCAGCCCCCCAACTCCCCATCGTGGAAGAGGTGCCAGAGCTCCTGGTGGGCCAACTCTACTGCAAGGTACCCCCAGAAGTCCAACCGACCTCTGTTCCACCAGCCCTTCCAATGATTTTGTGAAGTCCTCAATCCCTGTATTAAATTATTTTCTGCTTAAAATAACTAGAGAGACTGCTATACCTGCAATTAAACCCCAACTGATGTATTACTGTACACTGATACCAGCTCTTCATGGAAGAAAAGATATTTTAAGACCAGAAAATAGGGAAGAACATAATCCTAAAATAAAGAAAGGTTCTCTTAAATTTCATTAAATCAGTCCCCTGAAAAGCTCATTTTCCTTTTTTCATTCTGCCAGTGGAAATTTCTGCCCTTGTGGGCTCTAAAAGAAGAAGTGAATTTAGAAGAGGAACTAAAAGAAAACCTGAAGAGTGCCCCCTGCCATGGGGCATGAGAAAGCCAAGAACTGCTGGGTTGCTGTGTGCTGATTACTTAACTATAATACCAGGGGTCACGGGACCAAAACTCATTTAAAATGCCATGAACAATATTGTTTCTATGGGTTCTTTCACCCTGCTCCAGGGTCAAGGGTCAGGAAGAGCTTTCGGTGACAGGGAGCTGGGCGTGAGGCACTGTACCTGAGTGAGACACACTATAGCTGTGTCCCAGGATACAATCTGAGTGATCGTTAGGAAGAGTGGGGTAGGTATTCAGTACAATAAGTGGTAATAACAGAATGCAGGGGAAACAACTCCTGAAAGGAGAGAGAGGAGCTGGAGCGAGGAGCCATCCTGGAGGACCTGACACGGCATCCTGGGTGGTGAGGAGGTGTGCTGGGATCCAGAAGGTTCTGGCTGCCGTCCCTGCTCTGCTCAGGCGCAGCTGCTCCATGGCTGCAAAGGCCTCCGTGCTGAAGCCCGGCGGGGAAGGAAGTCTCCAGGCGCGGGCTCTGGTGACCGTGGCCTCAGCTGCGGTGGGGGCAGGGGTAGTTCCTGATGCTGTCAGCAGGGTCTTGTCCAGAGGGACGAGGAGAGGGGCAGATGCTACCGTGAGGAGCTCTGGAGATGGAAGCTCCTGAGTCATCTTCTGGCCCGGTGGTACGCTGTGATGCTTTCCTTCTCTTTCTCTCCTTTTTCCTCTCCGGAAATTTTCAAATATACACAAAAGTAGAGAGCATAGTACAATGAACCCCCGTGGACCCATCAGCTCAGTGACAACAATCATCAACTCATCAGCCCAGTGATTTTTAAGCAGTTTAGCCTCTGGTTCTCTGCTTGCTTCTTATGTGTAGCTGAATGAAATTATGAAATATTTACTTATGATTTTTTTCCTATCCCTTTCTCCCGTTCAAGCAGATGTTAGGAGAACTAACAATGCCCAGGAGAACTCAGAGTGTTTGCAAGGGAGGTGAAAGAGTGAGAAAGAATCTGCATTCATTTGCTACGGCTACAAACGAAATAGCACCACATACTGCGTGACTTAAGCAACAAGAAAGTATTGTCCCCATTCTGGAGGCTAGAAATCTGAGATCAAGGTTGCAGCAGTACTGGTTGGTTTTGAGGGCTGTGAGGGGACTCTGCACTCCAGGCCTCTCTCCTTGGCTTGTAGATGGTCATCTTCTCTATTTACATCATCTTCTTTCCATGCCTGCATGCGAACGGGTTTCCTCTTCTTAAAAGGACATCAGTCATATTGGATTAGGGACCACCCTTTGTTGTTGTTCAGTCGCTAAGTCACGTCTGACTCTCTGTGACCCCAAGGGTTACAGCAAGCCAGGCTTCCCTGTCCCTCAACATCTCCTGGAGTTTTCCTGAGTTCATGTTCATGGCCATTGAATTGGTGATGCCATCCAACCACCTCATCCTCTGTCACACCTTTCTCCGCCTGTCCTCAGTCTTTCCCAGCATCAGGGTTTGTTCCAATGAGTCAACTCTTCTCATCAGGTGGCCAAAGTATTGCAGCTTCAGCTTCACCATCAGTCCTTCTGATGAGTATTCAAGGTTGATTTCATTTAGTATTGATTGGTTTGAGCTCTTTGCTATCTCAGGGCCCACCCTAGTAGACTCATAATGTAGTCATACCTCTTTGAAGATCCTTTCTCCAAATCTGGTCACATTCTGAGTTACTGGAGGTTAGAACTCCAACAGAGCTTTCTTTAGAGAGACACAGTTCTACCCATGATGAGGACTCACTGGCACAGACTGAACGAATGTCTTAAACACAGAAAGGGAATCCCTCCAGGCTAAAAGGAATTTTCCCAGGGTGGAGGGTGGGCTAGAGAGAGGTGTCTGTGGGATGAGTAAGAGAAAGGCAGAGGGGACCATGGTCAGCTTTCAAAAGGTGCCCATGCCCCAGGGGTGGCAGATTAGCAGATTGGCAGACACAGCTGGACCCACAGAGACAACTGGAGAGACATGGCTTGTTAGTGGACATTCGTGTCCCAGAAGTGAGGCACAATCTGAGAGAAGAACACCAAGAATATCTGGGGTAAGCATTTCATCCGGCTTCTGAGAATGGGCCATGGGAATCAAAAGTTAATTTAGAAATTTTGACACTAGAGGAAATGATACTTTCTGAACCTCGAGTTTGTCAACTGAGAGCACTATCTGCCAAACATAAAACAGACAAAAGCAGACTGTTCCAGGTGGAACTCACCCCCACCCCAACCCTGGCTCTTCTTGCAGTGTCCCAAGGCAACCCAAGGGATCCTAGGGCCCCAGGAAACATTAGGGTCCCCGTACCCCTTATGGAACACACAGAACACAGAGGCTCAGATGAGGAAAAGGGGCAAGTACAAGGCAGGTTAGCAGCAGAACCCAGGCCTCGTGATTTCTGTCAGGACACTTGGCTTCCTTGAAGTTTTCCAGGGGGGTTGATGCTGTATCTTCAGTCTGTATCCACATGCAGATGGTGGGGTCCCAGAGTCATCCCAGAGTGGTAGAATCACTTTCTGTAAATGTGTCAATTTTTTGTCGTTGTTTTGTTTTAGCTGTTCTTACAGATGTGCAGTGTCCTGGGTTTTTTTCTTTTTTTTGGTAATATGTTCTCATTCATCTTTGAGGGCATCTTTGCTTTCTAGCCCAAAAGAGCATTCCGGGTTCACCTTGTCCTTTACCTACCCCAGGGAATTATCCCTGGAGTAAGCCAGGGATAATTATCCTCTGTTCCTCTGTTCCTACATGGAGTTTTCCTAGAAATTTCACCAGAAGAGAGATTGGGAAATTATCATCTGTTGGTGGGGGTGGGGTGGTAGTGGTGAACACCACAAAAGGCATTTCTATAATGTAGATTGATTATTCTATAACCAAATCATCCCCCACATACTGAGGTAATTCCCACATGCAGAAATGGCAGAAAACTTTCCTCTGGAACTTGCCTCTAGCATCTTTTAATACATTTCTTTCTGCTTCAGTTGTGTGTGTGTGTGTGTGTGTGTGTGTGTGTGTGTGTGTGTGCACTCAATCGCTCGGCTGTGTCTGATTCTTTGCAACTCCATGGACTGTAGGGCTCCAGGCTCCTCTGTCCACGGGATTCTCCAGCCACGAATACTGGAGTGGGTTGTCATTTCCTTCTCCAGAGGATCTTCCTGACTCAAGGATCAAACCTACGCCTCTTGCATCTCCTATACTGGCAGGAGGATTCCGTGCCACCTGAGAAGCCCTCTGCTTCAATTAAAAGAGTGAATTCAGTTCTCTGTAATTAACCCTCATCAATACGGTGATTGATACCAGGGTGGTGGCAAGCAATAGACTCTCAAGGAAGTGAGAATCTGAGGTCGGCTATCTGAGCTAGTTGGATTCAAAGGCAACAATGATCCTATAACATGAAGAGATAGTATTCAGGTAGTCCATATCACACTGTGGTGATGCAGTTATCACCTCTGGTCACTTAGGGGGAAAATAAGGTGGTGGAGGACAGCATTGCTGATGAGATAAGCCATTGTAGTGAGAATAAGGAATATAAAACCCAGGGAGTGGACTAGCTGCTTCTAACTGCAGTGTTTAAAGAGAAAAAAAACAACCTCGGGATTTTTTCTTCCTTTTAAAAAACAGCTTTATAGATAATGCAATTTTACTTCAATTTAAAAAGTAGCTTTGGGGCTTACCTGATGGTTTAGTGGTAGATAATCCGCCTGCCAATGAAGGAGACACAGGTTCAATCCCTGATCCAGGAAGATCCCACATGTCGAGGAGCAACTAAGCCCATGAGCCACAACTGTGGAGCCTGTGCTCTAGAGCCCTAGAGCTGCTACTATTGACCCCACACGCCACAACTACTGAAGCTTGCATGCTCTAGAATCTGTGCTCTGCAACTAGAGAAGTCCCTGCCATGAGAAGCCCACGCACTGCAACTAGAGGGCTCGCTGCAACTACAGAAAAGCCCGTACATCAACGAAGACCCAGCACAGCCATAACTAATTAAATATAATCATATAAGAAAATAAAGACCTTTTTTAAAAAGTAGCTTTATTGTCTATTTAGTTATGCATTTCATTGTTTAATTACTTCAGTCACGTCTGACTCTTTGCAACCCGATGCAGTGTAGCCCACCTGGCTTCTCTGGGTCCTCCAGGCGAGAATACTGGAGTGGGCTATCATTGCTTTCTCCAGGGGATCTTCCTGACCCAGGGATCAAACCCCATCTCCTGCACTGCAGGGAGATTGTTACCACTGAGCCACCAGAGAAACTCAGTTATGTATAATGACATACAATACGCTGCACATATTTAAACTGTACAATTTGATGTTCTGACACGTATATGTAAACATATACACTTGTAAACCATCACCACAATCAAGACAATGAGTATGAGTTCCCACCTCCCAGCCCAAGTTCCTCTTTCAACCAATCTCTCCTGCTCTTCTTTGCCTTCCTGTCATTCTCAGGCAATCACTGCACTACCTTCTGTCACTACAGATCAATTTGCGTTTTCTAGAGGTTTTTTTTAATAATTATTTTTATTTTACTTTTACAGAGTTTTGTTGTTTTACAAATACATATAATCCCAGATTAGTCATATGTATATGTAGAGGGTTTTTTTGTAAATGGAATCACACAGTATGACTCTCTTTTGTCTGGCTTTTTCTAGTCAGAATAATTATTATGATCATTTTGAGTTTTTTTCCTGTCATCGAATATATCAATCGTTCATCCCATTTTATTGTTGAATAGTATTCCATTACATGGATAAATCAAAGGTGTTTATCTAATCACTTGTTAATGACTATTTGGATTGTTTTTAGTTATGAATAAAGTTGCCATGAATGTCAGCATACTGGTCTCTGTATGGACATGTGGTTATATGCTTTCATTTTTCTTGGGTAAATACCTAGGAGAAAAGTGAATGGATTATATGGTATGTGAATACTTAATTTTAAAAAAAGCCACACTATTCACAGGGGTTGCACCATTTCTACCAGCAGTGTGTGAGAATTCCAGTGGCTCCATATCCTGTCCAGCACTTGGCAGGGTCACTCTTTAATTTTAGCAATTCTCATGGCTTGTGGTGGTATCTCATTGTGACTTTTTAATTTGCTCTTCCCTGATGACTAATGATGTTGAACATTCTTTCATGTCCTTATGTGTTATCTGTATATTGTCACCCATTTTTTGGTGACATGTTCAAATCTTTGGCCCATTTTTATTGAACTCTTTTCTTGTGATCAAGTTTAGAGTTCTTTTTAGATGCTGCCAGCAGATATGTTTATCTGCAAGTAATTTCTCCCTGTCTCTGGCTTGCCTTTTCATTCATTTAATAATGTCTTTTTGAAGAGTTCTTAATTTTGGCTGACCGCAATTTACCAAAAAAAAATTTTTTTAATAATTTGAAAAATAAGGAATCTGTGTTGTGGTAAAGAAATCTTTGTAACCCAAGGTCACAGAGATTTTCTCCCATGTACTCTTCTTACAGTTTAAAGTTTTACATTTAGGTCTATAATAAACTTTGAGTTGATCTTTGTTTGCTGTGAAGCATAGATGCGCAACTTTTTTCCCAAAGGATCAGACGGTAAAGATTCTGGGCTTTGTGGGCATCAGATCTCTGTCATCATTACTCAACTCTAAATCGTGGAAAAGCAGGCTGAGACAAAAATAAATGAGTGTAGCTGTGTTTCGACAAAACCTTATGTCTAAGAACAGGCACTGGCCCCATTTGGCCCCATGGCCAGAGTTTGCCTCTTTAAATGCCTTCTTTAAATGTCTTCCTTGAAGCTTCACACAGCATTGAAACTCCCCAGGCAACACACACAGCCCCATCCAGCCCTGTCTGTTGAGTCTGCTCCTCCTGGCTTAAAGATCCTTAGGCCCTGGATCTGTTTGAGTCTCAGCCTAAAGTTATGAATTTGCCATGAATGTCAGCATACTGGTCTCTGTATGGACATGTGGTTATATGCTTTCATTTTTCTTGGGTAAATACCTAGGAGAAAAGTGAATGGATTATATGGTATGTGAATACTTAATTTTAAAAAGCCACACTATTCACAGGGGTTGCACCATTTCTACCAGCAGTGTGTGAGAATTCCAGTGGCTCCATATCCTGTCCAGCACTTGGCAGGGTCACTCTTTAATTTTAGCAATTCTCATGGCTTGTGGTGGTATCTCATTGTGACTTTTTAATTTGCTCTTCCCTGATGACTAATGATGTTGAACATTCTTTCATGTCCTTATGTGTTATCTGTATATTGTCACCCATTTTTTGGTGACATGTTCAAATCTTTGGCCCATTTTTATTGAACTCTTTTCTTGTGATCAAGTTTAGAGTTCTTTTTAGATGCTGCCAGCAGATATGTTTATCTGCAAGTAATTTCTCCCTGTCTCTGGCTTGCCTTTTCATTCATTTAATAATGTCTTTTTGAAGAGTTCTTAATTTTGGCTGACCGCAATTTACCAAAAAAAAATTTTTTTAATAATTTGAAAAATAAGGAATCTGTGTTGTGGTAAAGAAATCTTTGTAACCCAAGGTCACAGAGATTTTCTCCCATGTACTCTTCTTACAGTTTAAAGTTTTACATTTAGGTCTATAATAAACTTTGAGTTGATCTTTGTTTGCTGTGAAGCATAGATGCGCAACTTTTTCCTAAAGGATCAGACGGTAAAGATTCTGGGCTTTGTGGGCATCAGATCTCTGTCATCATTACTCAACTCTAAATCGTGGAAAAGCAGGCTGAGACAAAAATAAATGAGTGTAGCTGTGTTTCGACAAAACCTTATGTCTAAGAACAGGCACTGGCCCCATTTGGCCCCATGGCCAGAGTTTGCCTCTTTAAATGCCTTCTTTAAATGTCTTCCTTGAAGCTTCACACAGCATTGAAACTCCCCAGGCAACACACACAGCCCCATCCAGCCCTGTCTGTTGAGTCTGCTCCCTCCTGGCTTAAAGATCCTTAGCGGATCCCTCCCAAGAAGATGGCAGTGTTTCTCATGTGCCACCCCTGCATTTCTTCCCTGCTTTCAGACCTACAAGGCACGAAGCATGTTCTTATATGCCCCAAAGGATCAAGCACACAGCCTGACTCTGGAAGCGCTGTCTACCTGCCACAGTCTAGGAGGACAAAGCCAACTGTGAGGTCATTCAGTCTTCATCCTCTGCCTGCTTTAGGGTGGCAGTAAAAGTCACGAAGGTTAGCTTCCATTCTGCCCCTAATGCTGTGCAATATCGATCAAGTCACTCCACTCCTCTCTTCCCTTGTATTCCCCACTGCCTATGTGTGTTGGGGGTGGGGCGGGGAGGCTGTGAGATTTCTCCTAACACTCTCAGTGTTACTGAGTTGATACGAATAAGACGATACACTTGTTACCCATCTGGTTTGCTCTCCCACCAGGCAATTCCAAAGCTATCTTCCTGAATTGCTTTTAAAAACTGTTTTCCTTCCTTTCAAGAGCACTGTACAAATGCAAGATATTGTTACAATTTTCTCTTTTTAAGTAATTCTAGAAAGCCCAGCCCCAGGATTTCACAATCTGTCACTGTCCCTTGGTGCCTCCGCCTGTTGCCAGGGAAGGAGATTATCCTGGCTTGGGGAAGGTCAGCCAGCCCCAGCACGCTCGCTCACACGGCTTGGCTTGCCATCCCCAATCACGATTCACAGTCAGCGATACAGAGACTGGACAAAACCACTCCGAGGCCAAGCAGAGTGGCCAGGGAGAGGAGAAACAACACTCGGCCCCACTCGAGCTCCTCACAGGCCACTCTAATCACCGCCCACGCCTGCGGGAGGGCGCAGCTCCCCAGTCTGCACAGCAAACAGGCTGCAGTCTGTCAGAATCCTGGAAGAGGTAAAGGCTTTGAGAACAGAGACCTCATCTGCATGGCCCTGGGGGCTCCCGCTTTGAACATAGCAGAGATGAAAGAGTAGATCGCCCAGACTACCAGACGAGCTGGTACACACGCAGCACAGACATAAAAATATTGATCACAGTCATCTCTAAATGTATGAAAGAGCCTGAGACCCAGAGATGCACTTCATGCCATGCTAACCTTAAATGAATGTCTGGATTTTTTAAGAATGAATTGATTAATTTGCTGTTATTAAGAATGATCCCCAGTTTACATAAGGGTGAATAATTTGAAAAGGAATTTCACATCATTGTCTAGGCCTTCACAACAAATCAAGGGGAGGAGAGCAGTTACCCTTGCTGGGGACTGCAGTTCAGAGAGGTGACCCATGACTTATTAGCCGACACACAGCTGGAAAGTGCACACAGCTGGAAAGAGAGAGCTTGTGGAGAACCTCCAGGTACTCTGACCCCAAGTGTAGCGCTCTTCCCTCAGTCCTCTGGGCAGACAGGAAAGACTGCTTTCTCGTCAGATGGAATGCTTCATAGAGAAGCGCAGGAGGAAAAAAAAGAGATGGGTTAACAGATGCCTAACGCTAGCTGAATCAGCTCTCGACCTATCAACAGGGAGAGAGTTGATAGGGCCAGGTTGGACCCAGTCCTCTCTTCTTGACTGACAATATTGCTCCTGGCTTAAAAAACAAACAGATTAGAGTGCAGGCACTGTGTTTTCTTTACAAAAGGATCTATCATAGAGATCTTTGAATAGTCGTCTCACCAAGGACATCTAAGATGGGTTCAAACTACACAAATGGTATGGAAACACAATTTGAGGAGAGATCTGTATATTGTATGGACTTCCCCGGTGGCACTAGTGGTAAAGAACCTGCCTGCCAATGCAGGAGACGTAAGAGACTCAGGTTCAATCCCTGGCTCAGAAAGAGCTCCTGGAGTTGGATGTGGCAAACCACTCCGGTATTCTTGCCTGGAGAATTCCATGGACAGAGGAGCCTGGTGGGCTACACAGTCCATGGGGTCGCACAGAGTCAGACAGGACTGAAGCGACTTAGCACAGGATATAGGCAATTACATATGCAGATAGACACCAGGGTAATCTGAGACAGAGGATGGGACAAAATAACCTCTATAAGGCTGATGGTCTCTGAAAGAGGTTGTGGACTCACGGGTGTGTGTGTGTGTGTGTGCTCCTGGAAGAAGACACATACAGTGGGAGAAAGCCTGGCTTTAACACCAAGGCTGAAGTTCAGTGATGCTTGCTTTCCAAGAAGGTTGCCTTTGACTTTTCTAATGAAAAATTAATAGGCACTTACTTGCTGCTGCCTTTAATTACATTTGCTAAAGACAAGTGTCTGCCAACCAGCACGGCTCTGGCTGTCTTCTGTGCTGGATCTGCTCTCAGCAAAGCTCACTGGTTTGGGAGGAGAAAGGGTGCCATTTTGCCTGAGCAGCTGAAGAGGCAGAAATATCATGGGATGGAAATCGTATCATATTTTATGCTAAAAGATCCCCACCCATAGGCATTCACCTGAAAGCTAAATCAAACACGTCCTGGTAGAGCATGGACCAGGATTCTAAAACTGTGGGTTGAGGACCCCAAAAGGACCAAGGACATTTTGAGAGAGGGCCACTGAGCCTTGTTTGTAGGCGTAATAAAATGCTTACCTACGGGCTTCCCTGGTGATCCAGTGGGTAAGGACACCGCCTTTCAGTGCAAGGGGCGCTGGTTTGACCCCTGGCCCGGAAGATCCCACGTGCCGCGAAGCGGCTGGACCGATGTGTCCAATTACCGAGCCGGAGCTCTGGAGCGCATGCGCCCAGAGCTGGTGCTCTGTGACAACAGAGGCCACTGCAATGGAGGCCCACACCAGGCCAAAAGAACAAAAGATGGATGAAACATAGATAAAGAAAAACCAATAGAAGTGGCCCGCCTGCCCCCCTCCCTCCCCCCACCGCCCCGCCAAAAAAAATGCTTACCTACAAGTATAGAACCACTTGTCTTGCATATATAAATACTACTGGGATTACTAAAGTATTCATTTACTTACTAAATAAAAATCAATTAATAAATTTATAATAGCTTTTTACTGATATATATTGTCTTAACTAAAGGTACATAAATATTATGTTGAGGTCCTCAAAATTTTTTAACCTTAAAAGTGAGCCTTCAGGGAACCCCCTGGTGGTCCAGTGGGTAAGACTCCAAGGCAGGTTAAGGTACCAAGGCAGGGGACGGGGGTTTGATCCCTTGTTGGAGAACTAAGATCCCTCATGCCACGTGATGAGGACAAAAACTAAAAAGTAGGGGGAAAAAAAGAGTCTTCAGGGAATTTCCTGACAGGCCAGAGGTTCTGACTCCACACTCTCACAGGCAAGGGCCTGGGCTCTGTCTCTGGTTGGGGAACAAAAATCGCAGAAGCCGTGCAGTGCAGCACAAAAATCAAAAAGGAAAGAAAGAAATAAAAAAGTTTTTACAGAGGAAAAGACTAAGAACTTGAAACTAGGGTATTCCTTGTATGACTGAAGCTGGATTACTGAAGGAATGGTTTTTCTGGATCCCACATTCCCCCCATTTTAAAAGTTTTATTAAGATATATTATACTTTATACTCCATAAAGATCATCCATTCAAAGTATGAAGTGGAATTTTTTGAGCATGTTTAGAGTTGCAGAACCATCACCACAATTTCAGAACACCTTCACCATCCCACTGTACTCACTAACCATTAATCCCCATCCCCCTATCCACTCCCTCCAAGTTCTAGGCAACCACTGGCTTCTTCTCTGTTTCTATAGATTTGCCTCTTTGGGACATTTCATATAAATAGGATCATACAATACGTGGTCTTTTGTGACCAGAGGAATGTTTTGAATCCTCAAAACTCCATTCAGTTGTTGTATATGCAACTTCTACACACACTATCTTCTTCTTACCTCTCCCAGAAGGCCCTCTTGCTTGCCCAAACCTATCAGAATGTTCGGTTCAAGTCAGATGCTCAGTCATGTATGACTCTTTGCGACCCCATGGACTGCAGCACGCCAGGCTTCCCTGTCCTTCACCATCCTCCCAGAGCCTGCTCTAACTCATATCTATTGACTCGGTGATGCCATCCAACCATCTCATCTTCTGTTGTCCCTTCTCCTTTTGCCTTCTATTTTCCCCAACATCAGATTCTTTTCCAATGAGTTGTCTCTTTGCATTGTGTGGTCAAAAGACTGGAGCTTCAGCTTCATCATCATTGTGATAGGGACAGAGCAGAATAGTTCAGATAGTTGTGGAGTCCTAGTAGGGGACTGTGGGTAGAAAGGGAAAAGTTGGGAGGCCAGTAAGTTACCAATAACTCAAGACAGCTGCTCCTTGTTCAATAAAGCAGGAAAAGCTGGGGAAGGAGGAGTCTGCATCTGCGTCAACTTAAGGAAGGCGGTCTTCTACCCTCCTATAGATATATGTTGCTGCCCACCCAAAGAGGAGGAGCAGAGCTTTTCTGCCTGTCTGCTTGCACCTCTTACAAGTGCTCTATCCTAATAAATCCCCTTCTTGCCTATCACTCTGCCTCTAAAGGGTATTCCAGAGGAAACGACTAAGAACTTGAAACTAGGGTATTCCTTGTATGACTGAAGCTGGATTACTGAAGGAATGGTTTTTCTGGATCCCACATTCCCCCCATTTTAAAAGTTTTATTAAGATATATTATACTTTATACTCCATAAAGATCATCCATTCAAAGTATGAAGTGGAATTTTTTGAGCATGTTTAGAGTTGCAGAACCATCACCACAATTTCAGAACACCTTCACCATCCCACTGTACTCACTAACCATTAATCCCCATCCCCCTATCCACTCCCTCCAAGTTCTAGGCAACCACTGGCTTCTTCTCTGTTTCTATAGATTTGCCTCTTTGGGACATTTCATATAAATAGGATCATACAATACGTGGTCTTTTGTGACCAGAGGAATGTTTTGAATCCTCAAAACTCCATTCAGTTGTTGTATATGCAACTTCTACACACACTATCTTCTTCTTACCTCTCCCAGAAGGCCCTCTTGCTTGCCCAAACCTATCAGAATGTTCGGTTCAAGTCAGATGCTCAGTCATGTATGACTCTTTGCGACCCCATGGACTGCAGCACGCCAGGCTTCCCTGTCCTTCACCATCCTCCCAGAGCCTGCTCTAACTCATATCTATTGACTCGGTGATGCCATCCAACCATCTCATCTTCTGTTGTCCCCTTCTCCTTTTGCCTTCTATTTTCCCCAACATCAGATTCTTTTCCAATGAGTTGTCTCTTTGCATTGTGTGGTCAAAAGACTGGAGCTTCAGCTTCATCATCATTGTGATAGGGACAGAGCAGAATAGTTCAGATAGTTGTGGAGTCCTAGTAGGGGACTGTGGGTAGAAAGGGAAAAGTTGGGAGGCCAGTAAGTTACCAATAACTCAAGACAGCTGCTCCTTGTTCAATAAAGCAGGAAAAGCTGGGGAAGGAGGAGTCTGCATCTGCGTCAACTTAAGGAAGGCGGTCTTCTACCCTCCTATAGATATATGTTGCTGCCCACCCAAAGAGGAGGAGCAGAGCTTTTCTGCCTGTCTGCTTGCACCTCTTACAAGTGCTCTATCCTAATAAATCCCCTTCTTGCCTATCACTCTGCCTCTCGCTGAATTCCTTCTGCGTTGAGGCATGAAGAACCTGAGCCTCAGTGGGTCCAGACATTGGGTGAGTGCTGGATTAAGTCCTGGCTGCCTGGGTTCGAGTCCCAGACAGGGTTTTTGGCCGGGATTGAGTCCTGACTACGTGGGTTCAAGTCCCAAGCACGGTTTTGGCTGGGGTTAAGCCTTAGCCACTTGGGTTCAAGTCCCAAGAAGGGTTTTGGCTGGGGTTGAGACTCAGTTACGTGGATTTAAGTCCCAAACAGGGTTTTGGCTGGGGTTAAGCCCCAGTCACGTGGGTTCAAGTCCCAAACAGGGTTTTGGCTGGGGTTAAGCCCCAGTCACGTGGGTTCAAGTCCCAAACAGGGTTTTGGCTGAAAGTCAAGCTCCAGCCACGTGGGTTCAAGTCCCAAGCAGGGTTTAATCAGGTCTGGGCCCTGGGTTTAAGTCTCAAATCGAGGTAGAACCTTTTCAATTCCTTTCAATGAATATTCAGGGTTTATTTCCTTTAGGACTGACTGGTTAGATCTCCTCGCAGTTCAAAGGACTCTCAAGAATCTTCTCCACCACCACAGTTCAAAGGCATCAGTTCTCTGGTGCTCAGCCTTCTTTATGGTCCAGCTTTCACACCCATACATGACTACTGGGAAAACCACAGCTTTGACTATATGGACTTTTGTCGGCACCGTGATGTCTCTGCTTTTGAATATGTTCTTCCTATCAGTTCTCAGCCTTTTTGTTCAAGCAGCACTGGGCACAAGCTGCATGGCCCATCTCCCCTGGCGCTGTGCTGTTCTCCAGCTCTTTCTGTGACTTCTCACCTCTAACTTCTTGGGAGTGGGATCTTGCTGGCATACTTCTTGGATTCCGCCCACTCAGCTGTGTCTAGCACAGTTTTCTGCTTGAAATGGTAATCAGTTTAGGAATGTTGAAAGAGTAAGTGGCTCATGGTGATATTCCCACACTTTTAGGAAAAAGGGATTCAGGAGAAAGTGCAAGAAATTCTACCCTCCTATAAAAGCTGGGGGTTTGGTCTGCTTGCACCTCTTACAAGTGCTCTATCCTAATAAATCCCCTTCTTGCCTATCACTCTGCCTCTCGCTGAATTCCTTCTGCGTTGAGGCATGAAGAACCTGAGCCTCAGTGGGTCCAGACATTGGGTGAGTGCTGGATTAAGTCCTGGCTGCCTGGGTTCGAGTCCCAGACAGGGTTTTTGGCCGGGATTGAGTCCTGACTACGTGGGTTCAAGTCCCAAGCACGGTTTTGGCTGGGGTTAAGCCTTAGCCACTTGGGTTCAAGTCCCAAGAAGGGTTTTGGCTGGGGTTGAGACTCAGTTACGTGGATTTAAGTCCCAAACAGGGTTTTGGCTGGGGTTAAGCCCCAGTCACGTGGGTTCAAGTCCCAAACAGGGTTTTGGCTGGGGTTAAGCCCCAGTCACGTGGGTTCAAGTCCCAAACAGGGTTTTGGCTGAAAGTCAAGCTCCAGCCACGTGGGTTCAAGTCCCAAGCAGGGTTTAATCAGGTCTGGGCCCTGGGTTTAAGTCTCAAATCGAGGTAGAACCTTTTCAATTCCTTTCAATGAATATTCAGGGTTTATTTCCTTTAGGACTGACTGGTTAGATCTCCTCGCAGTTCAAAGGACTCTCAAGAATCTTCTCCACCACCACAGTTCAAAGGCATCAGTTCTCTGGTGCTCAGCCTTCTTTATGGTCCAGCTTTCACACCCATACATGACTACTGGGAAAACCACAGCTTTGACTATATGGACTTTTGTCGGCACCGTGATGTCTCTGCTTTTGAATATGTTCTTCCTATCAGTTCTCAGCCTTTTTGTTCAAGCAGCACTGGGCACAAGCTGCATGGCCCATCTCCCCTGGCGCTGTGCTGTTCTCCAGCTCTTTCTGTGACTTCTCACCTCTAACTTCTTGGGAGTGGGATCTTGCTGGCATACTTCTTGGATTCCGCCCACTCAGCTGTGTCTAGCACAGTTTTCTGCTTGAAATGGTAATCAGTTTAGGAATGTTGAAAGAGTAAGTGGCTCATGGTGATATTCCCACACTTTTAGGAAAAAGGGATTCAGGAGAAAGTGCAAGAAAGCAAAATCAAGAACAGAAACATAGACAAAGGGTGGAATGTGGACACTAGAATCCAAAGGATTGGCAGCTGCCAATCAGCAGTAATCTAGTGTTGTGACTCAAGGGCATTAAAAGGCTCTGGGCCCACAAAGGGTCTTGCATTACCTCCAGCAGCAACTGAAAGAGCATATTAGTCACTCCTTCAGCTGAAGGCATTAACCGCCTCCATTAAAATGCAAATGCCAACACCTGGGAGAGTGGCAGATTGAGCTATTATCAGCCATTTCCACCTCAGCTACAATCTGAGCTCTTTGAATAGTTCCTGTTCCCAGAGGCCCAGAGGTCTGGAGGTGAGTATACAGTCTGGAAAAATCTAGGGCCCAATTCCCTATGGCTAGTTGCAAGTGTATTACCATCTTTGATTTCCAAGCCAGGGAAACCAGAGGTCAAGTGTCCTCTGGCCAGTGGATGGCCAGTGTCCTTGGTTCCTCGTGGGTTCCTGGTGGGGGACAGGTTAGGGCAGAGGGTGGCTTCCAGGGACCTCTGCCAGCTGTCACCAGTGGCTGAGACATGGGATCCCAAACCTCCATGGATGACCTAACCCCAAGACACATGATGTTCCATCCTGTTAGCTACTGACTTGGGGATAGTGAGTTCTTCAAAAGAAAGGTAAATCATCTAGTTTTAGGTGTGGGGCTTGCTCTCAAAATGCAAATATCCAGGGGAAGTTGACATCCCTTTGGGAATTAGCTGTTCTTTAAGGTTCTTTCACCCTTGAGACAACCTAGGGTTCTTAGAGTTCTTCAGTTCCTTGTGAAGAACTCTCTACAGGGCATCGCTCTCCTAGGCAGCAGGCAGAATTTATTTTTAATCTCCCATTCCTAACTGACTGTCATTTCTATCCTCCTCCTTCCTGCTCCCGAGCACCTGTGCCCCCTTTTGGTTCCATTTGCCTTGCGGGCTGCTCAATGTCCCAAGTATTCTCTTGAACCTCTCCCTAATTTATCCCTCCTCTTAAAGAGCAAGCATTCATTCTCTCAGTGAGAATAACTGGTTTAGTCTTTAGAGGTAGAAGCCTGATGATTAAACTCATCTGTACCAACAATAATGACCGGCAGTCCTGGCATAAATACTTCAATCTCCCAGAACTATCTGCATTCAGTTTTTCAACCACTTTTTTTTTTTTGGTTGCACTGGGTCTTTGTTGTGGACTTCCTTTCTAGTTGTAGTAAGTGGGGACTACTTCCTAGGTGCAGTCTGCAGGCTTCTTATGTCGGTGGCTGTTGTGGAGCATGGGCTCTAGGGCCCCGAACTTCAGCACTTGGGGAAGGTGGGCTCAGTAGTTGCAGCTCCAGGGCCCTTGAGCACAGGTTCACTAGTTGTGGTGCAACAGTTGCCCCAAGGCATGTGGGATCTTGCCAGATCAGAGGTCAAAGCCTTGTCTCCTGCATTGGCAGGCAGGTCGTTTTCCACGGAGTGACCAGGGAAGTCCCTCAACCACTTTCTTGAAATGTAATTTATATACCATAACATTCATCCAGTTGACTTAAAGTGCAATTCAATGGCTTTCAGTATATTCCTCAGGTTTCACAAATATCACTGTAATCTAATTCATGACCCTACCCTGCCTCAAACAAAATTTGTATCCATTAGCAGTTATTTTCTACTCCTCCTCTTCTCCAGACCTAAGCAAATACTAATCTACTTTCTGTCCCCTAGATTTTCTGCATTCTATTTTAGGGAATGGTTATATTCCCAAAGCATGACTATCTAATGGTGGGATTTTCAGCACTGTGGGGAAAGAAGCTGTTTTTAGGTACAAAAGTATTACTGAGACTCACTTCTACAAGTATTTCTTAAAAAAAAAAAGTTCTTTTTTAAAAATTTTGGCCTCTTTCCTTGGTCTTTCATTTATTTATTTTCATCCATCTTTGTTCTTTGGCCTGTGTGGGCCTCCCATTGCAGTGACCCCTCTCACTGCAGAGCACTGGCTCTTGGCGCATGCACTCCAGAGTGCTGGCTCATAATTGGACACACCAGTCCAGCCATTCTGCGGCATGTGGGACCTTCCCAGGCCAGGGATTGAACTGGCGCCCCTTGCACTGCAAGGCAGACTCTTTACCCACTGGAATGTCAGGGAAGCCTACAAGTATTTCTAAACAATCTAAAATCTTGTCGTGATGGTTTAGTCACTAAGTTGCATCAGACTCTTGTGACCCCATGGACTGCCAGGCTCCTCTGTCCATGGGATTTCCCAGGTAAGAATACTAGAGTGGGTTGTCATTTCCTTCTCCAGGGGATTTTCCATCCCACGGGTGGAATCTGGGTCTCCTGCATTGCAGGCAGATTCTTTACTGACTGAGCTATGAAAATATTAGTATTCTAATTTCCAAAATAGAACTATTCTTTCAAAAAGAAGCAAGAGGAAGACGGCTGGAGAAAAGGGGGCCTGCAAATCATCCAAAAGGGCCTGCTGTGCCTGGAATGCCTAGGCACCTCTCCTCTGCAAACCAAGTGCTCACTTCAGAGAGAGGACAAAGAGAGCAAGGTGCACATACTGGAATTGCTCTTCAAAATCTCTGCCCTTTAGGATTTCCCGAGTGGTCCAGTGGTTAAGAATTTGCCTGCCAGTGCAGGGGTTTGATGCCTAGTCTGGGAAGACCCACATGCTGCAAGGCAGCTAAGCCTGTGCACCACAACTACTGAGCCTGCACTCTAGACCCGAGAGCCGAAACGACTGAATTCAGTGTGCCCTAGAGCCTGTGCTCCACGACAAGAGAACCCCTTGCAACAGGAAGCCTGTGCATCTTAACTAGAGAGTAGCCCCCTGATTGCCCAACCTAGCCAAAGGTTGCTCCTAGCAACAACGAACAGCCTGTCAACTGAGTCTTAGACCCATTGCAGGCAGGGGAAAAAAGTGTGTCTTTTGTTCCTGTGACCCCAACAGTTCTTGGTTTTCATCTGACCTTTCAAACTCCTTCTCTACACAGTGGGTGACCCCTGGTTTCCCAGTCAAGTCCTAGCCAGGCCTGACCCTGCTTAGCTTGCGAGATCAGGCAAGATCGGGCTGATCAGGGTGGTGCAGCTGTACACAGCCCGGTGTTCGTGTCAGCCCATCACAGGGCTTCCAGCCAATGGCATCGTTCCCGTCACCATGTCACCATTGGGCTCCTGAATCAGCCGGTGGTTTTCATTTTTCTTGTTCCAGTGTCCCACATTGGCGCCTTGCACTGCAAGGCAGACTCTTTACCCACTGGAATGTCAGGGAAGCCTACAAGTATTTCTAAACAATCTAAAATCTTGTCGTGATGGTTTAGTCACTAAGTTGCATCAGACTCTTGTGACCCCATGGACTGCCAGGCTCCTCTGTCCATGGGATTTCCCAGGTAAGAATACTAGAGTGGGTTGTCATTTCCTTCTCCAGGGGATTTTCCATCCCACGGGTGGAATCTGGGTCTCCTGCATTGCAGGCAGATTCTTTACTGACTGAGCTATGAAAATATTAGTATTCTAATTTCCAAAATAGAACTATTCTTTCAAAAAGAAGCAAGAGGAAGACGGCTGGAGAAAAGGGGGCCTGCAAATCATCCAAAAGGGCCTGCTGTGCCTGGAATGCCTAGGCACCTCTCCTCTGCAAACCAAGTGCTCACTTCAGAGAGAGGACAAAGAGAGCAAGGTGCACATACTGGAATTGCTCTTCAAAATCTCTGCCCTTTAGGATTTCCCGAGTGGTCCAGTGGTTAAGAATTTGCCTGCCAGTGCAGGGGTTTGATGCCTAGTCTGGGAAGACCCACATGCTGCAAGGCAGCTAAGCCTGTGCACCACAACTACTGAGCCTGCACTCTAGACCCGAGAGCCGAAACGACTGAATTCAGTGTGCCCTAGAGCCTGTGCTCCACGACAAGAGAACCCCTTGCAACAGGAAGCCTGTGCATCTTAACTAGAGAGTAGCCCCCTGATTGCCCAACCTAGCCAAAGGTTGCTCCTAGCAACAACGAACAGCCTGTCAACTGAGTCTTAGACCCATTGCAGGCAGGGGAAAAAGTGTGTCTTTTGTTCCTGTGACCCCAACAGTTCTTGGTTTTCATCTGACCTTTCAAACTCCTTCTCTACACAGTGGGTGACCCCTGGTTTCCCAGTCAAGTCCTAGCCAGGCCTGACCCTGCTTAGCTTGCGAGATCAGGCAAGATCGGGCTGATCAGGGTGGTGCAGCTGTACACAGCCCGGTGTTCGTGTCAGCCCATCACAGCGTCTTCCAGCCAATGGCATCGTTCCCGTCACCATGTCACCATTGGGCTCCGTCGACACCTCTCTGCATGGCTTCCTGACTAGTGCCCTCTGCTTTTGCATCTTGCTTTTCCAATCTAGTTGTAACATCACCAGAGTTGGCCTCCCCAAACCAAACAGCCCAGGATACCTCTCTCCCCCAATTCAAGCACTCTTCCCTATCTTCAAGCTGAAGCCCACCCTCCTCCACATAGTGTTAAAGAGCCCAACCCACTTTTCCAACTTCACTCACGGTTGCCAGTCAGTCCCTGCACCTCACCCCACCCCTCAGACTCCATTCTCATCACTGTTTCCCAGATGTACCATTTGTTTATCCAACAAACAGCTAAGGGGTACCTCCTATGTGCCAGGTACCAGGCACAAGAATGGGTAAGATACCACTTCTGCCCTCCAGTAGCTCAACAGAAGGTGGAAACAGTTCTGAAAACAAGTCAAGATAATACAATGTGACAAGTGCAATAATGGAGAAAAGCAAGGTGTGCTGGGAGCTGAGGAGGAGGGAGTGCCTAGCAGCCTGGGATTGGGGAGGAGGGGAGAGGCTCGGCAGAGGTGCGATAAATTTGGTTTGTGCTGGGGTGTGTGTGAAGAGTGATGTCTGCAGAGGTTTAAAGAGTCATTTATGGGTGGCTGGATGATGTGGGGAAGTGGTGAATACTGAGAGCCAGCAGGTAGGAAGAGGCAGTCTTTTGGACAGTTTTCAGTCGGGATGTGACATGTAAGATCAAACTGGATGGCAAGGAGGGAGAGCTGGTAACTGGCCAGGCAAGGAGGAGAGAGGATGTGGGCAAAGATAGTAGCCAAAGATTGTGAAAGAGACAGATGTGAAAAGATGCAGGCATGGTGCAGGACTCTGGGAACCGGGATAGGAGGGCTCACCAGTCCAAGATCCAGGATGTAGGGGGATGGTAATTCCACCAGCGGCGAGAAAACAGAGGGAGGAGCAAGCTTCGTGGGCCACGACCTTAGTTTCAAACAAACTGAATCTAGGGTGGGGGTGTGGTCAGCTGTACACAGCCCGGTGTTCGTGTCAGCCCATCACAGCGTCTTCCAGCCAATGGCATCGTTCCCGTCACCATGTCACCATTGGGCTCCGTCGACACCTCTCTGCATGGCTTCCTGACTAGTGCCCTCTGCTTTTGCATCTTGCTTTTCCAATCTAGTTGTAACATCACCAGAGTTGGCCTCCCCAAACCAAACAGCCCAGGATACCTCTCTCCCCCAATTCAAGCACTCTTCCCTATCTTCAAGCTGAAGCCCACCCTCCTCCACATAGTGTTAAAGAGCCCAACCCACTTTTCCAACTTCACTCACGGTTGCCAGTCAGTCCCTGCACCTCACCCCACCCCTCAGACTCCATTCTCATCACTGTTTCCCAGATGTACCATTTGTTTATCCAACAAACAGCTAAGGGGTACCTCCTATGTGCCAGGTACCAGGCACAAGAATGGGTAAGATACCACTTCTGCCCTCCAGTAGCTCAACAGAAGGTGGAAACAGTTCTGAAAACAAGTCAAGATAATACAATGTGACAAGTGCAATAATGGAGAAAAGCAAGGTGTGCTGGGAGCTGAGGAGGAGGGAGTGCCTAGCAGCCTGGGATTGGGGAGGAGGGGAGAGGCTCGGCAGAGGTGCGATAAATTTGGTTTGTGCTGGGGTGTGTGTGAAGAGTGATGTCTGCAGAGGTTTAAAGAGTCATTTATGGGTGGCTGGATGATGTGGGGAAGTGGTGAATACTGAGAGCCAGCAGGTAGGAAGAGGCAGTCTTTTGGACAGTTTTCAGTCGGGATGTGACATGTAAGATCAAACTGGATGGCAAGGAGGGAGAGCTGGTAACTGGCCAGGCAAGGAGGAGAGAGGATGTGGGCAAAGATAGTAGCCAAAGATTGTGAAAGAGACAGATGTGAAAAGATGCAGGCATGGTGCAGGACTCTGGGAACCGGGATAGGAGGGCTCACCAGTCCAAGATCCAGGATGTAGGGGGATGGTAATTCCACCAGCGGCGAGAAAACAGAGGGAGGAGCAAGCTTCGTGGGCCACGACCTTAGTTTCAAACAAACTGAATCTAGGGTGCTGGTGAATACCAAGGAGCAGCCACAGGGAACTCTCCAGTGGACGCGGGAAAGCTTGGAACTGGGAAGGGGAGGCAGGGGCTGAAGATTCAGATTCAGAAATACCTTAGTGAAAATATGATTATCCTTTGGCCCAGCAATCCTACTTGTAGGAATTTCTCCTAGGATACAATTAAAGAAGTGTGTGTGAAGATTTATCAACAAAATGGTCATTGTTTATAACAGTAAAAGAGTGGAAACTTTTTATAAACTGCCATGACAGTGAAAAATGTCCAACAGTAGGAGACTGGCTAAGTAACGTTTGCTATATTCATGCAGTGGAATTCTGTTCAGACAATAAAATGGATATTGTAGATGGATGCTTTTTAGTGGTAGAGTACAAGTAGAGTGAACTTGGGTTCCATTCTGCTACAAACCCTGGACCCTGGGCAAACTTTGATTCTCTAAGTCTTGGCTTTCTCATCTCTGTAGTGGGGCAAATATCCTCATCCTCAAAAGGGTTATATGACAATAAGGTTTACAGACATATTGTTGCTTAATATTAGTCCATTCTCTTTGTCTCCTGACTCCTCCTCTGCTGGCTCCAGATTCAACCTCTTTTTGGCCCCTACAGTAGGAATTAATGCCTCATCTCTCCAACCTCCCAAAAAAACTCTCTTTGGACCTCTACTGAACACTGCCTGAATTGTGCTCTGAACTGGAGTTGGCGGCTAGCTCCTCTCTCCCCTGTCTGTAACCAGAGGAGGGTCCCCTCTCCATCCCTGAAGTACCTAGGACAGTGCCTGGCACACGGGGTTTGCTCTGTGAATGTTTGTTGACTAAATTAAGGCTTCAGGCTTTTTATGACTTCGCTAATCATGGATTGATGACTCAAAGGCTGGAATACTTTAGGGTTAGTTTGTTTATATCTTTTAGAATGGTTCTCCTCCCGATTTGTAATTCTGGCAAACTTTAGATTCCAATTTGCAAAGAGATTTCCATCAGGGAAAGGAAGGGAAGCTTACCTAGGCCTCTAGTCTGTTTGTCAGAAACTCCACAGGAAGAGCTGGAGGAGGAAAGTGAAGGTCGTTTCTCCCTCCTGGGGTCAGACGTGCCCCACACGTCCAGGGTTTAGGCTGAGGGAGCGACCAGCAGGATTGCTTAGGGGCAATGGGAATTGGATAGGTACATCATTCCACGGGTTTATGTCCTTTAACCGGAAAAAAAATCCCTCTCCACTCCTGCCTCTATGTCGCTGTGCAGGAGTATCTAGTCCCCTTCCAGCAGGGCCTCTCCACCTTGCTCTGAGTCCATCCTTTCTGCTAACGCGTTGATAGGTAAAGAGCCAGCCTGGCGCCGACGAAAGATCTTCTAGTTGCAAGTTAGGAGATCCGTGTGGCCCATGGCAAATCAAACTCTGAAGCTCTAGTTTCCACATCTATAAACTGGGAATACTCACCCGGCCCTGTCCCCTGTCGCAGCCCAGGGTTGTTGAGAGGAATCAAATGAAATTTCAATAATAATAAAAACAGCGACAACGTACGAGCGAGCAAACAGCTGTTCATAAACGCCAGGTGTTCCGGAATGCTGTCTGGGGGGCGGGGGCGGGGAGATCCCTCTCGGTAACTATCAGAAAAGCACTCTTGTCGGCCCAGCGCTGGCAGTATCGGCCTCACCAACTGCATCTCCATCTTTCCCGTAACTGTCTTCCTGCCGCCTCAGAGATCCTCAGTCTCTCCATCGCCCCTGTCCATTTCCCTTGGGCCCTTCCGACCCTCCAGGGGCTCTGGTCTTCAGCTCCCTGCGGCAGTCGCTGCCAAGGCGCCCCCAGCCCGTTGCGCCCTCCTTTGGCACAGCCGCCCGGCCAGAGAATCGCCCAATAAGAGCGCCGGACTCAAGTCTGACAGCTCAGGAAGCGGCCAATCGAGCCGGGCCAGGGACGGGGGGCGCAGCGCGGGGGCTGAAGTTGGGCTGAATGGGGGGATGGGGGACTAAAGGGGGGATACAAAAGAGGTGAGCTAGGACTAGGGGCGCAGGAACCCAAGCGAGGTGGCTAGGGAGGACCGCAGGCCACCCAGGTCCGGCGAAGGGACCACGGGCTGGATGCGGCTCCAGGCGCCAGGGAGGGAGGGGGCGCGGCGAGAATTTTAGGTGAGGAAGGGGATCAGGGGCCCCCACGGTACCAGGCGCCTCACGTCCAGGGTTTAGGCTGAGGGAGCGACCAGCAGGATTGCTTAGGGGCAATGGGAATTGGATAGGTACATCATTCCACGGGTTTATGTCCTTTAACCGGAAAAAAAATCCCTCTCCACTCCTGCCTCTATGTCGCTGTGCAGGAGTATCTAGTCCCCTTCCAGCAGGGCCTCTCCACCTTGCTCTGAGTCCATCCTTTCTGCTAACGCGTTGATAGGTAAAGAGCCAGCCTGGCGCCGACGAAAGATCTTCTAGTTGCAAGTTAGGAGATCCGTGTGGCCCATGGCAAATCAAACTCTGAAGCTCTAGTTTCCACATCTATAAACTGGGAATACTCACCCGGCCCTGTCCCCTGTCGCAGCCCAGGGTTGTTGAGAGGAATCAAATGAAATTTCAATAATAATAAAAACAGCGACAACGTACGAGCGAGCAAACAGCTGTTCATAAACGCCAGGTGTTCCGGAATGCTGTCTGGGGGGCGGGGGCGGGGAGATCCCTCTCGGTAACTATCAGAAAAGCACTCTTGTCGGCCCAGCGCTGGCAGTATCGGCCTCACCAACTGCATCTCCATCTTTCCCGTAACTGTCTTCCTGCCGCCTCAGAGATCCTCAGTCTCTCCATCGCCCCTGTCCATTTCCCTTGGGCCCTTCCGACCCTCCAGGGGCTCTGGTCTTCAGCTCCCTGCGGCAGTCGCTGCCAAGGCGCCCCCAGCCCGTTGCGCCCTCCTTTGGCACAGCCGCCCGGCCAGAGAATCGCCCAATAAGAGCGCCGGACTCAAGTCTGACAGCTCAGGAAGCGGCCAATCGAGCCGGGCCAGGGACGGGGGGCGCAGCGCGGGGGCTGAAGTTGGGCTGAATGGGGGGATGGGGGACTAAAGGGGGGATACAAAAGAGGTGAGCTAGGACTAGGGGCGCAGGAACCCAAGCGAGGTGGCTAGGGAGGACCGCAGGCCACCCAGGTCCGGCGAAGGGACCACGGGCTGGATGCGGCTCCAGGCGCCAGGGAGGGAGGGGGCGCGGCGAGAATTTTAGGTGAGGAAGGGGATCAGGGGCCCCCACGGTACCAGGCGCCTCACGAGGCCGGGCCTGAGGATGCCGGCGGGGCGCCGAGGCGGGGGCCGCGGCCCGGTCGCGGGCAGAGGCGGCCGCGCGCGGCTGTGAGCCGAGGCCTGAGCGGCGCGGGGGGCGGGGAGGCGGCGGGAGGAGGGGATGCGGAGGGCGCTCCGGCGGCGGCGGCGGCAAGCGGGCGAGAAGGGAGGAGCGGCGCGAGCGGCCGGAGCAGCGCAGGGCCCGAGGCGTGCATGGCGCGCCCTGAGCCCGGCTCCCGCGGCTCCCCGCGGAGCGCCCCCGGGGCGCAGCGGCTCTTGGGCTGGCCCCTCTCTGCCGGCTGCATCTGAGTCCTGGCCCTCGATCTCCGGACGCCGTGCTTCTTGGGAGAAGCCCGCCTGCGTTGGGGTGGAACGGCGGCGGCGCTGCGCCGGATTCCGTCCTCAGCCTAGTCCTTCTGCGCCCGGCCGCGGTGGGCCCGCAGCCGGCGGCGAGGAGCCCGGGGCTTGAGGAGCCGCCGCGACAGCCTCCCTGGGCCGGCGGGTCCGGGCCAGCCCCGCTCGGTTTTGGGGAAAGGGGAGGCGAGAGGGGAAGGGCCGCGCTGCAGGAGCCGGTCCTCGCCCCCGCCCCCTGCGCGGACACGCTGAAGGCTGGGCTCAGCGTTCGCGGGGGCCAAGCTCCCACTCTTGCCGCGGGGGGTGGGGGATGAGGGCGACGGCCCCCTTGGGCTCAGGACCTTCCCCAGGGCTCTGGAGCTGTTGCTCCGCCCGCCGCCCCTCCCCGTCCTCTCCACCCCCATCCCACCTCCCCACCCCTCGTAAGAAAATAATGCTGGCTGGCGCTCGCACCTCCCAGTCGCTCCCAGTCTGCCGCAAGGAAAGGGCTCCGCTTAGTCTCCACGCCAGGACCCCTGCCGAGCCGCCCTAGCTGCCTCCTTGTCGCGTGTGCCGCTGGGCTCCGCTTAAGCAGAGTCTGCGAGCGCCGCGCCCGTGCATTGCCGGCCCCGCGGCGAGGAATTGCGGCTCCAGGCGCCAGGGAGGGGGCGCGGCGAGAATTTTAGGTGAGGAAGGGGATCAGGGGCCCCCACGGTACCAGGCGCCTCACGAGGCCGGGCCTGAGGATGCCGGCGGGGCGCCGAGGCGGGGGCCGCGGCCCGGTCGCGGGCAGAGGCGGCCGCGCGCGGCTGTGAGCCGAGGCCTGAGCGGCGCGGGGGGCGGGGAGGCGGCGGGAGGAGGGGATGCGGAGGGCGCTCCGGCGGCGGCGGCGGCAAGCGGGCGAGAAGGGAGGAGCGGCGCGAGCGGCCGGAGCAGCGCAGGGCCCGAGGCGTGCATGGCGCGCCCTGAGCCCGGCTCCCGCGGCTCCCCGCGGAGCGCCCCCGGGGCGCAGCGGCTCTTGGGCTGGCCCCTCTCTGCCGGCTGCATCTGAGTCCTGGCCCTCGATCTCCGGACGCCGTGCTTCTTGGGAGAAGCCCGCCTGCGTTGGGGTGGAACGGCGGCGGCGCTGCGCCGGATTCCGTCCTCAGCCTAGTCCTTCTGCGCCCGGCCGCGGTGGGCCCGCAGCCGGCGGCGAGGAGCCCGGGGCTTGAGGAGCCGCCGCGACAGCCTCCCTGGGCCGGCGGGTCCGGGCCAGCCCCGCTCGGTTTTGGGGAAAGGGGAGGCGAGAGGGGAAGGGCCGCGCTGCAGGAGCCGGTCCTCGCCCCCGCCCCCTGCGCGGACACGCTGAAGGCTGGGCTCAGCGTTCGCGGGGGCCAAGCTCCCACTCTTGCCGCGGGGGGTGGGGGATGAGGGCGACGGCCCCCTTGGGCTCCAGGACCTTCCCCCCAGGGCTCTGGAGCTGTTGCTCCGCCCGCCGCCCCCTCCCCCGTCCTCTCCACCCCCATCCCACCTCCCCACCCCTCGTAAGAAAATAATGCTGGCTGGCGCTCGCACCTCCCAGTCGCTCCCAGTCTGCCGCAAGGAAAGGGCTCCCGCTTAGTCTCCACGCCAGGACCCCTGCCGAGCCGCCCTAGCTGCCTCCTTGTCGCGTGTGCCGCTGGGCTCCGCTTAAGCAGAGTCTGCGAGCGCCGCGCCCGTGCATTGCCAGCCCCGGGGAGGCGCCGCCCGCAAGGACACCTCTCCGTCCCGCCTCGTCCGCAACTCCGGTCCTGGTCGAGCTCGACGCGAGCCAGGAGTCCGGACGTCCCTCTGCGCGCCGCTCAGCAGCTCGAGCAGTCCCCGCTGCCCCGGTTCGGAGCCAACTCCCTCTCGGACCTGGGGCTCCGGACGCGGATTTTCAGCCACTTCTCACCTCGGGGCTGTGCCTGCCTCCCGCTCGCTCTCCCGCTGCCCTCCTTCTCCGCTCAGGACGGGGGTGCCAAGATGCCCCGCTACTGCCCAGGGCCCCGGGCCGCCCCCGACGTGTGACCCCAGCCTGGTCCCCCTGCTCGGCCGTCCGCCTTCCCCTTGGAGACCCCCGGCCCGGCTCCCGGGGGAGGAGGAAGAAGACGACGAGGCCGAAGGGGGGATGTCCAGCTCCAAAAGCGTGAGCCCCCCGGGCTACGCGGCGCAGACAGCCGCGGCGCCGGCGTCCCGGGGAGGCCCAGAACACCGCTCCGCGTGGGGCGAGGCCGACTCCCGCGCCAATGGCTACCCTCAAGCCCCCGGGGGTTCGGCCCGCGGCTCCACCAAGAGACCCGGGGGGGCGGTGACCCCGCAGCAGCAACAGCGCCTGCCCAGCCGCTGGCGCAGCGACGACGAAGACGACCCTCCGCTGAGTGGCGATGACCCCTTGGCCGGGGGCTTCGGCTTCAGCTTCCGTTCCAAGTCGGCCTGGCAGGAGCGCGGCGGCGACGACTGCGGCCGCGGCAGCCGGCGGCAGCGGCGGGGCGCGGCCGGCGGGGGCAGCACCCGGGCGCCCCCTGCGGGCGGCGGCGGCGGCTCGGCGGCGGCCGCCGCCGCAGCGGGCGGGACGGAGGTGCGCCCCCGCTCGGTGGAGCTCGGCCTGGAGGAGCGGCGGGGCAAGGGTCGCGCCGCGGACGAGCTGGAGGCCGGCGCCGTCGAGGAAGATGAGGGGTCCCGGGATGGCGGCAGCTCGGCAGGCTCGAGCGCGGGGCCTGGCACGGTGCTGTCGCTGGGCGCCTGCTGCCTGGCACTGCTGCAGATATTCCGCTCGAAGAAGTTCCCATCGGACAAGCTGGAGCGGCTGTACCAGCGCTACTTCTTCCGTCTGAACCAGAGCAGCCTCACGATGCTCATGGCTGTGCTGGTGCTCGTGTGCCTCGTCATGTTGGCCTTCCACGCGGCACGGCCTCCGCTGCAGCTGCCCTACCTGGCCATCCTAGCGGCTGCCGTGGGGGTGATCCTCGTCATGGCCGTGCTCTGCAACCGCGCCGCCTTCCACCAGGACCACATGGGCCTGGCCTGCTACGCGCTCATCGCCGTGGTGTTGGCCGTCCAGGTGGTGGGCTTGCTGCTGCCCCAGCCACGCAGCGCTTCCGAGGGCATCTGGTGGACCGTGTTCTTCATCTATACCATCTACACGCTCCTGCCCGTGCGCATGCGGGCTGCAGTACTCAGCGGGGTGCTCCTGTCCGCTCTGCACGTGGCCATCGCCCTGCACACCAACGCTCAGGACCAGTTCCTGCTCAAGCAGGTAGGGGCCCACCTGGGCACGGGGACTGGATAGTAGGGTGTGCAGGCCTTAGCCTCACCCCAGAGGCAGCCTGCCTTCACCCTTTAAAGTGGTGAGAAGAGCCAGAGAGCTATAGCTGTGTCAGCTGTGTGGTGTTGTCTAGCCTCTGAATCGCCTCGGAGCCCCAGCGTCTCCCTTTACAAAAGGAGTGCTCTTTTATATAATGTTCCCGCCGGTGGAAGATACACCAAACCCTATCCACTAGTGTAGGGATGCTCCTAAGGAAGGAGGGTTGGAGGAGAAAATTTCTTGGAGGGATGGATCCCCTCCTCTTCCTGCCCTTCTGTCCCTCTGTCAGAAGGCCTCTGACAGAGTGGCTGGCCGCTCCAGTCCCTCTGTCTCCAGAGAGCTACTTACAGTTTGTGGAGAACTCAGCTTGAGTTCTGGATGGAGGATCGAGGAGGGCAAGCCCTAGGCACTCCTTGCCCAGTCTTAGGGAGGAGAACCAGTAACCCTGCCAGTTGTCCGAGGCTGAGGGCTTGGGAGCTGGAAATATCCTGAAATTGAGGGAGGACTGACAAGTGTGTTTCATTTGCAAGAGTGCCGCAAGCCAAAAAGCTGCCTTCAGCAAAGTGAGAAGCAACCTTTGCGTGTGATGACAGTTCCCTCGTGGCCTGAGCAGAAAGCTAGTGTTGTATCTCGTGACCCCTTCATGTGGCTGCTCCTGGTTATAGCTTGTGTTGGGGGCTTTTTTTTTAACCACTCCTGGTATGAGTTAGGTGATCCTTGGATGTTGGACTTAGGAGGAAATAAAAGTTCCACCTGGTTAAGTGGTGATTCCCCTGAAGACTTGTGGGAGAGAGGTCTGCTTGCCATGGTGACCTTGGGTGAGACTGGCTCTTCTGCCATGCACACCTTCTCTCCTTAGCCATGCCCTTGTCTGTGGCACCATGGGCCGCATCTACCGGCCCCTGCTCAGCCTGCTTGGTTGTGGTGCAGCCTGGATATGAGAGTCAAGTGTGCCCTTGCTGCAGCCTAGCCTCTCGACTGTGGACCCTGCTGCATCCTCCACCTCTTTCTGGGCATCTGCTTCCTCTAACAGAACTTCTTAACTAGCTGTATTCCATTGTCATCAGCATCTTCCTCCTCACTCGCAGCACCTTTTCGTGGACTTTGATACTATTGAGGACTGTGTGCTTCTTGAGGGGCTCTCCTGACTTTCTCAAAATAGCACCAGTGTGGGCTTCATGGCGGTGGGCTTTAGTTGCACCTCCAAGACACATTGTGACTGGAAGAGAGCAGACCTTCAGCCTCTCTGGGCCCTAGGTTCCTCGTCTCGCAAATGAGAAGGTTATGCATGCGCCTTCCAATTCCATGCCCCTATGCCAAGCCTCGCCTCTGCACGGAGCTGCTCCTTCCATTCCAGCCATGTGGGCCTCTCTGCATGGCCAACGGTGGAGTCAGAGCCACAGAGTGGGGCACTGGCTTATTTCCTAGTGCCACTGGTTTTACTCCCCATCCAGTGTAAACCCCTTAGATGCAGGATTCCTGAGGTATATGCACTTTTGCTTCTCTACCCTCTCTGCTTTGTCTAGCACAGTATAAGATACTTAGTAGGGATTTCATAATGTCTTAACTGGTTGTATTCCAGTGAGTGAAGTAGTTGGGATTGTTGATGCTAAGTTAAAAATTTTTTCTGAACTGTATTCAGAACAAAAAAATAAATCTTTCGAGATCATCTTTCAACTTAAGGGAAAAACCTATTGAGAGCTGGTTTTAAAAAGTTTACTATTGTCAGTGTTAATAAAACCTCCAGATGTTTTGATTTAGAGCTGAAAGCTATCAGATGAGTATTATGTCTTCGGACAGTGTTCCTGGCTTGTATGGGTCTAGCTTTTCTGCAGTGGGACAAGCATGGCATCTACACGGAGCAGCAGAGATACCTGGGATCATTCAGAGTACTTATTGAGCCAAAGTTGGGACTCAAGGGCCTGGTGACAGCCTGGGCCGTCTGAGATTTGTGACTTCGGGAGACTGGAGTCAGATCCCAGGATAGCAGTGCTGGGCCAGGGGCACTTCATCTCCATCTTACCGTGAAAATGCCATTGCAGCAGCAGAGGTGGCTGACGGGCTTCCCCATCTAGATCCTCAGGCCTGTCCCTCCTCACCACCCCTCACGCATGCTTCTTTTATCCATTGTGGTCTTGAGACCTTCTCCTGTCTGCAGGCTTTTGGGTGGGTTTGCGCTTTACTTCTCATGACTTGTTTAAAGGCAGCTTATTAGAAATGGTCCTCGATAACCAGAATGTAAGCATTCTTTCTAGTTGACTTCAGAGAAAACTGTTATCTTTTTTTTTTTGGTTTGTATTTCCTTTGTCATCCTAATTATATCTGATATAAACTTTGTGTTTCTTGAGCAAACCCTATTGGGTGGTGGGAAATACTATGGGGACAGTCAAGCATTACACGCTGCCTCAGATGACCCCAGGTTCATCGCCTTCCAATTCCATGCCCCTATGCCAAGCCCTCGGGAGCTGCTCCATTCCAGCCATGTGGGCCTCTCTGCATGGCCAACGGTGGAGTCCACAGAGTGGGGCACTGGCTTATTTCCTAGTGCCACTGGTTTTACTCCCCATCCAGTGTAAACCCCTTAGATGCAGGATTCCTGAGGTATATGCACTTTTGCTTCTCTACCCTCTCTGCTTTGTCTAGCACAGTATAAGATACTTAGTAGGGATTTCATAATGTCTTAACTGGTTGTATTCCAGTGAGTGAAGTAGTTGGGATTGTTGATGCTAAGTTAAAAATTTTTTCTGAACTGTATTCAGAACAAAAAAATAAATCTTTCGAGATCATCTTTCAACTTAAGGGAAAAACCTATTGAGAGCTGGTTTTAAAAAGTTTACTATTGTCAGTGTTAATAAAACCTCCAGATGTTTTGATTTAGAGCTGAAAGCTATCAGATGAGTATTATGTCTTCGGACAGTGTTCCTGGCTTGTATGGGTCTAGCTTTTCTGCAGTGGGACAAGCATGGCATCTACACGGAGCAGCAGAGATACCTGGGATCATTCAGAGTACTTATTGAGCCAAAGTTGGGACTCAAGGGCCTGGTGACAGCCTGGGCCGTCTGAGATTTGTGACTTCGGGAGACTGGAGTCAGATCCCAGGATAGCAGTGCTGGGCCAGGGGCACTTCATCTCCATCTTACCGTGAAAATGCCATTGCAGCAGCAGAGGTGGCTGACGGGCTTCCCCATCTAGATCCTCAGGCCTGTCCCTCCTCACCACCCCTCACGCATGCTTCTTTTATCCATTGTGGTCTTGAGACCTTCTCCTGTCTGCAGGCTTTTGGGTGGGTTTGCGCTTTACTTCTCATGACTTGTTTAAAGGCAGCTTATTAGAAATGGTCCTCGATAACCAGAATGTAAGCATTCTTTCTAGTTGACTTCAGAGAAAACTGTTATCTTTTTTTTTTTGGTTTGTATTTCCTTTGTCATCCTAATTATATCTGATATAAACTTTGTGTTTCTTGAGCAAACCCTATTGGGTGGTGGGAAATACTATGGGGACAGTCAAGCATTACACGCTGCCTCAGATGACCCCAGGACATCAGGTATTGGAGGATGGCCTATGTTCGTTGCTTTGTTCTTGTCTTTGATGAAGATACACATGCAGGGAAATGGGGTAGAAGTGTGCAGTTTTTGATGCTGGGGCTTTGGGAATGTCCCTCCATGGCCTTGGACACAGAGTAGGTCCTCAGAAACTGCGTTGGCATTTTTTCAGTTCTCATGAGAGGCTGGTTTCCTTGCCAGCTGATCCACAGTCTAGATCTTCAACTTCAGTATCCGATCTCAGTATTTCATTTGTTCCCATTCCCTCTTCTGTCCTGGGCTGTGCCCTTTGCTCCAGTTAGGAGGAGAAACAGTGTCTTACCTGATGCCTCCTGGTGGCTTTTACTCTAGACGGAGCTGAGAGACAAGGTGGGGCAACCCTTTTGATGGGGGGGTGTTTCTTCCTTTGGCTGTATCTCCTGCTCGAGCTCTTCCCCTGGTTTTCACCCCCCTCCCCTGCTCTTTTTCTCTGACTTCCTTTGGCTCTCCTCCTCCTCCAGTCCCCTGTTGCTCTCCTCTCCTCTGCCTGCCTTTCTGCTTCCCTGTCTCTTACTCTCCACGCCCAGCCTCTCAGCCTCGCCTTCTGTGCTCGTCTCACTGTCGTCTCCTCGGTGGGATACAGTAGGAGCATCACGGGTTGTTTTTTTTCTCTTTTTTTTGCCTGTTAGAAGTCCCTCTGCTACACCCATACCATAAATAACACTCAAGCATCTGCCAAACACATTCCTCACTTGTGCTAATAGGCTGCAATGATGCCGGAGCCTGTTGCCGTGGCAACCTCATTTTTGTTTGACTGTATCCCACTCTGCTCCATAAAGCCTCTGCCCGCACTCATGCACAAACAAGTACGCTCGCACAACTATTACATATGCTTAGCTATTAGAGATCATTTTGGAGAAAATGTCTTTGGGTCTTACGGGGATGGGCGGTCGTTTGGCCGAGGAGATGAGCATCTCCGCATGTCCAGTGTTAGTCTAGGAGGTGATAATGGATGGAAGAGCTCCTTAGAAAGTAGAGAGTCCTCCTCAAATGTGGGGCATTATCCGTTTGCACCTACACTGAATCCACCTGACATGGTTTCTGAAAAGAATATTCTGACCCTATGGGTCCCTGTGAGCCTGAGAGAGCTGTCAGAAGTTGTCCTTGATGGATGGGCTGATCCGCCCCTACCTAGCCTGTCTTCAGCCCCTTCCTTTCTCCCCCCGTCCCTTTGGGAAAAACTCCGTGGTTTTCTTCTTTTGTGCCTGTTTGAACCCACAGTTGTCACCAGAAAGGCACTTGCATTGTGTGGGGAATGTCCTGTGACCATGAGCATGTGTGACCATGAGCACATGTGAGTGCTGAGGAGCCTTGGGCTGGATGGCGTTGGGGAGGCAGACCAGGAAGTGACTGCTGTGGCTGCTGAAGGGTGGGCGTCTGCTGCGTGGGCAGGCTCCAGTATGTGTGTGGTTATGTGTGCAGGTACACATATGTGTGTGTATCTGCCTGCTGTGTGTGCTGGCCTGAGTTGTGGAGGTGGGCCTAGGGAAGCCTTTGTGTTGACTTTGAAAGGAGATCATCGCAGCTCTGTGCTGTTTTTTCTTGGTGGGTGCCTGGCTCCCTGAGGCTGTTTGCATTTCTGATTCTGGGCTCTTATCAACCTTCTGACCTTGACCTCTGTCTCCCCGGGGAAGTACCCTGGATGCACATGCCCCCACTTTCCATAATGAGCCTGGGGGTAGACTTGAGGGTCAGTTTCCCTGGTCCTGTAGAGTCTCACCCTTCCCTTTCAAAAGCTTCCCAAGCTGCCTACCCACTCAGCCATCCAGAGAGCCCCACGTCCAGCCGCCCCTCACTCTGGAACTTGGCCCAGAGGCCTGTGAGGTGGGTCACCGTGGCTGCCCTGTGGGCCCTGCTGACAGCCGCTGCCTCCCTGCCTGCTGGGTGGAGTGGAAGAGGACACATGCTTTCACCACGAGGCCGGGACTCTACCACCAGTCACTTGCCCTGTCACCCACATTTCTGAATGGGAGATATCTGGCCATAGTGAACCCCAGCCGCAACAGCAGGCTGGGCTGGGGGGCCGGCTCTGAGTTTCTGGCTGGGCAGGGTCTGCTCATCTTGTTTCAGTGCTAATTGTATGTGCTAATTGTTTTCAATTATGTGGGCTCCTTATCTCTGCAGCGGGCAAGGAGTGCTTGGAGAGGGGCAGAAGCCTCGGGGTGGGGTCAAGCAGAGCTTCTAGAAGGTCGGCTTGTGGATCCCAGTGGAGCCTTGATGCCTGTGGGAAGGAGTTCAGGGATGTTAGAAGCCTGGTTGAGGAGCAGAAACTTCTACTGCTGTACTTTGGGAGTGTTGACAGTTTGATCTAAGTTTTGATCTCGAGCAAGAGCATGAGGTCTATGTGCTGTGGAACACGGGACAGTGTGCTCATGTTTGTCTATAAAGAGGACACAGATGACGTATTAAACCCCAGCATGGAAACCTGTCCATGGCTGCCTGCTTGGCACCTCTGTTCACTTTATTTGTCTTGTGGTGGATCCAGCTCATGGTCATTTACTTCCCAGGAGCATCCCCTGTGTTAGGAATGGAAAGAGTTTTCTCTGAGAGTCCCATGTGAGTGTGCCCAGAAATTCTTTGGGTGCAGTTCCATGAGTCACACTTTATTTAGCATGTCTTTCTTTCATCTATGCCTATCAGGTGGGGGAGCTTGCTAGTGGAGGGCAGGATCAGTGCTAATTTTCTCTCCCCAGACACAAAACTCCATGAAGATTACTGGAAAGCCCTACCCCCCCCACACCCCCACCTCTCCACCCTCCAGCTCTTTTCTCCAATTCGGATCAGTTCAGTTCCTCAGTCGTGTCTGACTCTTTGCAAGCGCATGGATTGCAGCATGCCAGGCTTCCCTGTCCTTCATCTCCCAAAGACTGCTCAAACCTATGTGCATTGAATTGATGATGCCACCCATCCATCTCATTCTCTGTTGTCACCTCCTTCTGCCTTCTGTTTTTCCCAACATCAGGATGTGAGGTGGGTCACCGTGGCTGCCCTGTGGGCCCTGCTGACAGCCGCTGCCTCCCTGCCTGCTGGGTGGAGTGGAAGAGGACACATGCTTTCACCACGAGGCCGGGACTCTACCACCAGTCACTTGCCCTGTCACCCACATTTCTGAATGGGAGATATCTCCATAGTGAACCCCAGCCGCAACAGCAGGCTGGGCTGGGGGGCCGGCTCTGAGTTTCTGGCTGGGCAGGGTCTGCTCATCTTGTTTCAGTGCTAATTGTATGTGCTAATTGTTTTCAATTATGTGGGCTCCTTATCTCTGCAGCGGGCAAGGAGTGCTTGGAGAGGGGCAGAAGCCTCGGGGTGGGGTCAAGCAGAGCTTCTAGAAGGTCGGCTTGTGGATCCCAGTGGAGCCTTGATGCCTGTGGGAAGGAGTTCAGGGATGTTAGAAGCCTGGTTGAGGAGCAGAAACTTCTACTGCTGTACTTTGGGAGTGTTGACAGTTTGATCTAAGTTTTGATCTCGAGCAAGAGCATGAGGTCTATGTGCTGTGGAACACGGGACAGTGTGCTCATGTTTGTCTATAAAGAGGACACAGATGACGTATTAAACCCCAGCATGGAAACCTGTCCATGGCTGCCTGCTTGGCACCTCTGTTCACTTTATTTGTCTTGTGGTGGATCCAGCTCATGGTCATTTACTTCCCAGGAGCATCCCCTGTGTTAGGAATGGAAAGAGTTTTCTCTGAGAGTCCCATGTGAGTGTGCCCAGAAATTCTTTGGGTGCAGTTCCATGAGTCACACTTTATTTAGCATGTCTTTCTTTCATCTATGCCTATCAGGTGGGGGAGCTTGCTAGTGGAGGGCAGGATCAGTGCTAATTTTCTCTCCCCAGACACAAAACTCCATGAAGATTACTGGAAAGCCCTACCCCCCCCACACCCCCACCTCTCCACCCTCCAGCTCTTTTCTCCAATTCGGATCAGTTCAGTTCCTCAGTCGTGTCTGACTCTTTGCAAGCGCATGGATTGCAGCATGCCAGGCTTCCCTGTCCTTCATCTCCCAAAGACTGCTCAAACCTATGTGCATTGAATTGATGATGCCACCCATCCATCTCATTCTCTGTTGTCACCTCCTTCTGCCTTCTGTTTTTCCCAACATCAGGATCTTTTCCAGTGAGTTGTCTCTTTGCATCAGGTGGCCAAAGTATTGGAGCTTCAGCTTAAGCATCCGTCCTTCCAATAAATATTCAGGGTTGATTTCCTTTAGGATTGATTGGTTTGATCTCCTTGCAGTTCAAAATGACTCTCAAGAGCCTTCTCTAACACCATAGTTCAAAGGCATCAATTCTTTGGCACTCAGCCTCCTTTATGGTCCAACTCTCACATCCATATGTGACTATTGGGATAACTATAGCTTTGTCTGCTGCTTTTGTGATGTCTTTGCTTTTGAATATGCTGTCTAGCTTTGTCATAGTTCTTTTTCTAAGGAGCAAGGAGCAAGCTTTTCTCCAGGCAACATCCAAATCCAGGACAGGAAAGATCTCTCTTTACGACATCATGACTAAAATCTGGGAGTCCCTAGTTAATGAGCTTCATGCGAAGCAGCATTTTGGTCTCGCTGTTAGCAAAGGCCTGCAGGGTCTTGGTTAGGCTTATGAGCATATCCGGTTCATAAGGAAGACTGAAGCCCATGTGAGATTCTACGTCTGATTCTAGAATTCGGAGGAGGGTACGAGTTTCATCAGGGGACTGGAAACCCTCACTTCTGAGAGACCGTTTGAAAGGATGAGAGATGTTTAGCTGGGAGGAGAGCAGACTGTGGCAAGGTAAGAAAGCAGAAACATGGGCAGTTTCATTTATTGCTGGGATCCCTGTTGTCAGATGTTAGAAGAGGGACTGAGTTTATTTTCCGTTGCTCCCAAGGGCAAAGTTGGGACAGATTTCAGCTCCAGGTGTGTGCGTGGGTGCTAAGTCACTTCAGTTGTGTCCGACTCTCTGTGACCCTTTTGACTGCAGCCCACCAGGCTCCTCTGTCCATGGGATTCTCCAGGCGAGAAGAGTGGAGCGGGCTGCCATTTCCTTCAACAGGTAGAAGATGCATTCTGGCCTTTGGGGTTGTAATCAAACCAGATGCGTCCAATGGTAGCCAGCTGTGTCAGTGGAGGTGTTTTTACTCCAAGCTTTTTACTGAGGAAATGAAACGCTTTGCTTTGGAAGGTCTGGGGTGGGTCTCAGGAAGGGATCTATTTTTTTTGGCAGCTTGGATCTAGTTTTCAAAGCTCTCTGGCTGACCTTGATGATCTAGTCTTAAGTTTGGGATCGTCGGCTAAGATAACCAGTCAATTCACACCCAGTCCTCGGATTCTCTGGTTTCACGTCTTGCTGCAGTATGAATGCCTGCTGAATCTTTTGGGCTATCCTGTCGTCAAGTCTAGCTTGGTCTCTGTTTAAAAGCCACAAAGCCCCTGCAAACTTGCAGGCCTATTAGGAAATGTCCAGGAAGGGCTGGTGAGCATACTGATGTAGGATACAGAGGGGAAGATGACTGGTAATGGTGAAAGAGAGTGGGAAGGACTGCCCAAACCTGGACCTGTGTTCTCTCTTCCTGTCTCCCAGCTGCTCCCATCCCTCCCACTCTTGTTTGAGGCAAAGCAAGCTCTGGCTCAGCACTGGTGGTGGTAGTGGTGGTGGGGCAGTGGGAGGTCAGCAAAGAACTAGACCTTAGTTTGAGTCCTGATTTATTCATTAATTTTTCTGGTAAGTGAATATGAAAAGCATGGAGGACAGCCCAGGTCCAGAAGGGATGGTATGGAATGTGGAAAGTAGGTGATCTGGGGTAGGCAAGAGGTTGGGAACGAGGAGATGGTTTGAGGAAGGAAGAGTAGGAGGCCAGGAAAGGAAGAAGAGGTTGGAGCTGTGAAGATGGGGAGGGGAAAGCTTAGTGGTGGGGGCAGGGATGCTCTCCGGAACAATGGCATACAGTCACAAGAAGAGGGGGGTAAACAAGCAAACACCAGGAGACAGTAGGGACTTTATTCTCTAGGCTGGCCTCATGTGTCAGCCTGCACACACCCTCCACATACATACATACTCTTCTTGCTCTGGGAGGGTTGTGAGCTCTTGCTTCAGGGCTCGAGGCTTCCTGACCTCACACCTCCTCTCTCTTCCCCTTAGGGGCTCCCTGGAGATTATCACACAGATCCCTACAGTCCCACGTGTGTCTTGGAAGGGGTCCTGAGGGACCTCGGTAGGGGACACGTAGTAGGTGTTCAGGGAGGATCTGAATGAATGAATGAATGAACGGGTGGTGGGGTGGGTGGACGGCTCCGCGCAGACTCTGGGCTGTGCCGAAGTGCTAGACCAACACCTCCACAGAAGGAAGCGATGCAGCTCGGCTTGGAGCCTATTTTGGTGGATTGTTATCCTAAACTCCAAGCAGGGCTTCCAGCATCCCTCCTGCTGCAATTTAGAACGTGCGCCTTCTTGGAAACAGAGAGCTGTTGCCTGGCACTGCTGGTACTATATCCCTTCACAGATTTGAAAACCGTTATTAAGTCATTCTTTCAGTCTTCCCCTCATTCATTCAGACAACAACCATTTATTAGGTGCCTACTGTGTACCAGGTGCTACGCTAGGCCACCAGGGTCCAAAGATGAGTCAGCCTGAGTCCCAGCACTCAGCATTGCCTTTAACCCCCTCTGGGCAAATTCTACTGCGTATTAACATATTAAAAGCTTTAAGTTCTACAATAAAGAGTTCTGTTTAATCTGGTATTTCCTAAACTTACCTGACACAGGACTGAATATGTGTATGAAATATTGATCAACATCACTCCAAAGGACAGTCAGTAGGATTTGCAGGAGGGGGTTTTTGCATGAAGCCATTATCAAACATATTTGACCCCAGAACCAGTTTTTGAAGAAACATGACATTGGGGTTCCCAGGTGACGCTAGTGGTAAAGAATCCACCTGCCATTGCAGGAGATGGAAAAATTGTGGGTTTGATCCCTGGGTCAGGAAGATCCCCTGGAGAAGGGAATGGCAGCCCACTCCAGTATTCTTTCCTGGAGAATCCCATGAACAGAGGAGCCTGGCAGGCTACAGTCCATAGGGTTGCGGAGTTGGACACACCTGAAGCGACTTAGCACAGCAGAGAGGCATTAGTGTTTGTTGGAACTCACTTTGGGATACAACTGCTTCAAGGGCTGGGAGGATCTCAGGGTCCAGCCCCCTGCCTCTGGGATAGGCCTAGGCAAAGTCATCTAGATGTGGGTATTTGTTTTGGGGGCTTTCCTCCCTCAAAAAGGAGATCAACCAATCTGCATTTAAAGTCTCATACTCCACCTGCTTCTGAAATTCGTTATAAAGCAAAATGATGGGACTGGAAGGGACCAGGAGATGCCTCCTTTATCTTGAGTATCAATTTCCTTTAGGGTTTTTCTGGTGTCGTTAGACTTCGGGCTGTGTACAATGACCTTAGGTGGGGCTGGGGTCCGTGCACTGAGAGCATGGCTAGACCAACACCTCCACAGAAGGAAGCGATGCAGCTCGGCTTGGAGCCTATTTTGGTGGATTGTTATCCTAAACTCCAAGCAGGGCTTCCAGCATCCCTCCTGCTGCAATTTAGAACGTGCGCCTTCTTGGAAACAGAGAGCTGTTGCCTGGCACTGCTGGTACTATATCCCTTCACAGATTTGAAAACCGTTATTAAGTCATTCTTTCAGTCTTCCCCTCATTCATTCAGACAACAACCATTTATTAGGTGCCTACTGTGTACCAGGTGCTACGCTAGGCCACCAGGGTCCAAAGATGAGTCAGCCTGAGTCCCAGCACTCAGCATTGCCTTTAACCCCCTCTGGGCAAATTCTACTGCGTATTAACATATTAAAAGCTTTAAGTTCTACAATAAAGAGTTCTGTTTAATCTGGTATTTCCTAAACTTACCTGACACAGGACTGAATATGTGTATGAAATATTGATCAACATCACTCCAAAGGACAGTCAGTAGGATTTGCAGGAGGGGGTTTTTGCATGAAGCCATTATCAAACATATTTGACCCCAGAACCAGTTTTTGAAGAAACATGACATTGGGGTTCCCAGGTGACGCTAGTGGTAAAGAATCCACCTGCCATTGCAGGAGATGGAAAAATTGTGGGTTTGATCCCTGGGTCAGGAAGATCCCCTGGAGAAGGGAATGGCAGCCCACTCCAGTATTCTTTCCTGGAGAATCCCATGAACAGAGGAGCCTGGCAGGCTACAGTCCATAGGGTTGCGGAGTTGGACACACCTGAAGCGACTTAGCACAGCAGAGAGGCATTAGTGTTTGTTGGAACTCACTTTGGGATACAACTGCTTCAAGGGCTGGGAGGATCTCAGGGTCCAGCCCCCTGCCTCTGGGATAGGCCTAGGCAAAGTCATCTAGATGTGGGTATTTGTTTTGGGGGCTTTCCTCCCTCAAAAAGGAGATCAACCAATCTGCATTTAAAGTCTCATACTCCACCTGCTTCTGAAATTCGTTATAAAGCAAAATGATGGGACTGGAAGGGACCAGGGAGATGCCTCCTTTATCTTGAGTATCAATTTCCTTTAGGGTTTTTCTGGTGTCGTTAGACTTCGGGCTGTGTACAATGACCTTAGGTGGGGCTGGGGTCCGTGCACTGAGAGCATGGCTGCCAGTGGGAAAGTACAGATACATCCTTCAGAGCATCCTTCCTCTCCAATTTTCTTGGTTTTCTTTGCACCCCCACTATCTAAAAGGAGCAAGACTTTGGAGAATGTCGATTATAAACGATGACAATATATTGAGCTCTTTATTTTATTTTATTTATTTGGGGCTATTCTGGATGTTCACTGCTGCTGCAGGCTCTTCTCTAGTTGCAGGGAGTGAGGGCTACTCTCTAGTTGAAGTGAGTAGGCTTCTTGTTGCTGTGACCTCTCTTGTTGTGGAACTCGGGCTCTAGGGCTCACAGGCTTCAGCAGTTGTGGCACATGGGCTCAATAGTTGCAGCTCTGAGGCTCCAGAGCACAGGCTCAATAGTTGTGGCTCACGGGCTTAGTTGCTCCGCGGCATGTGGGATCTTCCTGGATCAGGGATCAGACTCATGTCTCCTGCATTGGCAGGCGAACTCTTTACCACTGAGGTATCAGGTAAGCCCCTATATTGAGTTTTTATTGCAAACCTAGCATTGAACTAATCCCTCCCATATATAACCTCATTTAATCTTAATATAAACCCTAAGAGAAAGACCTTCTTACCCTCTATTCCAGGGCTGCAGAATATGGGATAAGAGAAGGCAAGTAACTTCCCCAAGGTCACTCAGTGAGCGAGCATGGCAGATGGTTCGGCGCCGGCCCATATTCCCTGGGCATGTACCTTTTGCTCTTGCCAGCCAGACTGCCAGCTGTCAGCACCTGAGGGCGTTCTCTGGCCCGGAGCCTCTCTGACTGCTTCTGGGGCAGGTCAGAAGCGCTGGGGAGGGTGTGCCCATCCCCAGAGCAACTCTCAACCAATGGCTGTTGGGCTTTAGTGGGTAAATACCCCAGTGCCCTTGAGCCTGGTGTGTGTGTGTGTGTGTGTGTGTGTGTGTGTGTGTGTGTGTGTGTGTGTCTGTGTGTGTCTGTGTGTGTCTGTGTGTGTCTGTGTGTGTTGGGCAGGGATGGGGGGAGTATAATTTTGAGACAAGTCTTCTGTGTTGGCTTCCAGTCCTGCAGAAGGATTCAGCTCTGGTTGCCCACAGTGGCACAGGCTTATTTGTTTCTTTTCTTTCCTTCCTTCCTTCTTTATTTTCTCCCTCCTTCCCATCCTCCTCTCCTCTCCCCTCTTCCTTTCATCCTTCCTTTCTCTTTTTGTTTTTCCCCTTTTTACTGATTTTTCCATTCCCTGTCTAATATTTTCTGGAGTCACCTCCCAGGTAAACCACGTTCAAATCCTTGTCTGAGGATCCTTTTCTAGGGAAAATCCAAACTGAGAATGGAGAAGTTGGGATTCTATTCCAGTTTAACTTCAACACTACGTGGGGGGAGTAGTTGCTTTACTGGGGCAAAAATGCATCAGGTTCCAGGACTTCCCTGGTGGTCCAGTGGCTAAGACTCTACGCTCCCAATGCAGGGGGCCTGGGTTCAATCCCTGGTCAGGGAACTAGATCCCACATGCCACAACTAAGAGTTCTCCTTTTCACAGCTGGAAAAAAAAAAAAAAAGATTCCACATATGGCAACTAAAAGATCCCACATGCCACAAGGAAGATTGAAGTTCCTGCATACCACAACTAAGACCCGATGCAGCCAAGTAAATAAACAAATGTTGTTTAAAATGCATCACGTGCAGAACTCCAAGGTCGACTCAGAATCCTAGTCCTGTGTGGCCCCTCACTCCTATCTGATAACATATGTTTGTCACCAATACAGTGGTTTCTGGACCAGTGGGGTGATGTGACAAATGTATTTTTTGTTTTGTTTAATATATACATTTTTTATATATTATGTTTTGAAGCCTGCAGATGGTTGCCGCCCATATTCCCTGGGCATGTACCTTTGCTCTTGCCAGCCAGACTGCCAGCTGTCAGCACCTGAGGCGTTCTCTGGCCCGGAGCCTCTGACTGCTTCTGGGGCAGGTCAGAAGCGCTGGGAGGGTGTGCCCATCCCCAGAGCAACTCTCAACCAATGGCTGTTGGGCTTTAGTGGGTAAATACCCCAGTGCCCTTGAGCCTGGTGTGTGTGTGTGTGTGTGTGTGTGTGTGTGTGTGTGTGTGTGTGTGTGTCTGTGTGTGTCTGTGTGTGTCTGTGTGTGTCTGTGTGTGTTGGGCAGGGATGGGGGGAGTATAATTTTGAGACAAGTCTTCTGTGTTGGCTTCCAGTCCTGCAGAAGGATTCAGCTCTGGTTGCCCACAGTGGCACAGGCTTATTTGTTTCTTTTCTTTCCTTCCTTCCTTCTTTATTTTCTCCCTCCTTCCCATCCTCCTCTCCTCTCCCCTCTTCCTTTCATCCTTCCTTTCTCTTTTTGTTTTTCCCCTTTTTACTGATTTTTCCATTCCCTGTCTAATATTTTCTGGAGTCACCTCCCAGGTAAACCACGTTCAAATCCTTGTCTGAGGATCCTTTTCTAGGGAAAATCCAAACTGAGAATGGAGAAGTTGGGATTCTATTCCAGTTTAACTTCAACACTACGTGGGGGGAGTAGTTGCTTTACTGGGGCAAAAATGCATCAGGTTCCAGGACTTCCCTGGTGGTCCAGTGGCTAAGACTCTACGCTCCCAATGCAGGGGGCCTGGGTTCAATCCCTGGTCAGGGAACTAGATCCCACATGCCACAACTAAGAGTTCTCCTTTTCACAGCTGGAAAAAAAAAAAAAAAGATTCCACATATGGCAACTAAAAGATCCCACATGCCACAAGGAAGATTGAAGTTCCTGCATACCACAACTAAGACCCGATGCAGCCAAGTAAATAAACAAATGTTGTTTAAAATGCATCACGTGCAGAACTCCAAGGTCGACTCAGAATCCTAGTCCTGTGTGGCCCCTCACTCCTATCTGATAACATATGTTTGTCACCAATACAGTGGTTTCTGGACCAGTGGGGTGATGTGACAAATGTATTTTTTGTTTTGTTTAATATATACATTATTTTATGTATTATATATATTTATTTGTTTGTTTTGAATTTCTGCTTTCTGTCCCCTAGACAGTGGCTCTGATATCTGCCAAAGGACTCGAGTACATTGACATTCGATTAGCATTTTATGATAGATGACAAAGCACTCTCCCCTGTGTGACCTTCCTTGCTTCTCACTACCGCCCTGAGGGGGTTAAGAAGGCGCACACTTTAGCTTTGGGCCCAGGGGTCTCCTTCCACAGTGGCGTCTGGCTCGGACGGACATCACATAATCCGTCACTTCCAGAGCCTGCTTTGATGCTGTGGGAAAGGGCGGCACTGTTTAGGGGACCCTGGGGTCGGAGGTTTTCCTGTGACAAGCCCCTGAGTGATCTTCTGATGGGTGAGGAGGGACTGTGACCCGGAGAGGAGTCCCGTGCGATGCCGGGGTAGCTTAGGTCTGGGCATGAGGCTGCCTCGTGTCCAGGCATCTGGTGGCATATGTGGAACAGGGGCAGGATGAGAGGAAGCGGCTGGGGACACAGCAGTGTCAGTTCTCGAGGTCAAATCCGGGTCTTTTTGTAGAGATGCAGCTAGTGGATAGAGCAATTTGGTGTTTACGCTAGGGTGTCTTTTGAGCCCAGCTCTCCTACACCAGCACCATCCTAAAAGCACCTCAAACCTCCTGCTTCAAGTCCACTCTGTCCTTCATCCAGAAAAATAGAGGAAAATGTAACTCCTGCCCAAGTGCCATTCTTTTGCCCAGTGGATTGTCAAGATTTTGTTTTCACATTTTCTTTTGGGAATGACTGTGGTAGTTTAATCTCTAAATTGTGTCCAGTTCTTTTTTGACCCCATGGACTGTAGCCTGCCAGGCTCGTCTGTCCATGGGGTTTCTCCAGGCAAGAATACTGGAGTGGGTTGCCATTTTCTTGAATGGGAAGGCTGTTTGTTTGTTCATTTAACTTGCCCAAACCCCCGGTCTTCCTCTGGCCAAGTCCCTTTTCCTGTAACCATTTCACCATGCTGCCTGGGCGGGACCTGGCCATTCCCCTGACGGGTTCCCAGTGGACAGCACCAGCTGAAGCACCGTGGTTCTGATACCTCAGTGGAGGAGGCTGCCGAGCCATGCTGAATCTCAGGTGAGCAGGGAAGGCCTCTACCCCACCCTGCCTTTGCTGTATTTTTGTTTTGTTTAATATATACATTATTTTATGTATTTTTTTGGTTTTGAATTTCTGTTTTGTCCCTAGACAGTGGCTCTGATATCTGCCAAAGGACTCGAGTACATTGACATTCGATTAGCATTTTATGATAGATGACAAAGCACTCTCCCCTGTGTGACCTTCCTTGCTTCTCACTACCGCCCTGAGGGGTTAAGAAGGCGCACTTTAGCTTTGGGCCCAGGGGTCTCCTTCCACAGTGGCGTCTGGCTCGGACGGACATCACATAATCCGTCACTTCCAGAGCCTGCTTTGATGCTGTGGGAAAGGGCGGCACTGTTTAGGGGACCCTGGGGTCGGAGGTTTTCCTGTGACAAGCCCCTGAGTGATCTTCTGATGGGTGAGGAGGGACTGTGACCCGGAGAGGAGTCCCGTGCGATGCCGGGGTAGCTTAGGTCTGGGCATGAGGCTGCCTCGTGTCCAGGCATCTGGTGGCATATGTGGAACAGGGGCAGGATGAGAGGAAGCGGCTGGGGACACAGCAGTGTCAGTTCTCGAGGTCAAATCCGGGTCTTTTTGTAGAGATGCAGCTAGTGGATAGAGCAATTTGGTGTTTACGCTAGGGTGTCTTTTGAGCCCAGCTCTCCTACACCAGCACCATCCTAAAAGCACCTCAAACCTCCTGCTTCAAGTCCACTCTGTCCTTCATCCAGAAAAATAGAGGAAAATGTAACTCCTGCCCAAGTGCCATTCTTTTGCCCAGTGGATTGTCAAGATTTTGTTTTCACATTTTCTTTTGGGAATGACTGTGGTAGTTTAATCTCTAAATTGTGTCCAGTTCTTTTTTGACCCCATGGACTGTAGCCTGCCAGGCTCGTCTGTCCATGGGGTTTCTCCAGGCAAGAATACTGGAGTGGGTTGCCATTTTCTTGAATGGGAAGGCTGTTTGTTTGTTCATTTAACTTGCCCAAACCCCCGGTCTTCCTCTGGCCAAGTCCCTTTTCCTGTAACCATTTCACCATGCTGCCTGGGCGGGACCTGGCCATTCCCCTGACGGGTTCCCAGTGGACAGCACCAGCTGAAGCACCGTGGTTCTGATACCTCAGTGGAGGAGGCTGCCGAGGGAGAGCAGTCATGACTGAATCTCAGGTGAGCAGGGAAGGCCTCTACCCCACCCTGCCTTTGCAGCATCTGACACTGCATCTAACATCAGAGTCCCTCTGAAACACCCTCTTCTTTTTCTCTGTAGCACTCATACTGGTCTGTAATTTTATCTCAGTAGGTTTATCTATCTGTCTTTCAACTTGACAGTCAGCTCTCTGAGGACAAGGCCCTTGTGTGTTTTAGTACTCAGATATTTGCTGAATGTTCCTGACTTTTTGACCCCTGCTGCCCAGCACTGTGGGAAGCAGGTGTACAGTTCCCATTCTCAGGTTCCACTGGAATGCTGACTCCTGGCAGCCAGGGGTACCTCCCTGGACTGAGGCGAGTTTGTCCTTTGCGGTCATGGGGCTCCGAGCCTGCGAGAGTGGGCTTAGGAAACACTGCTTTCCATCTCTGCCCTCCCTCTTGTGGGTTCTCTCTTGATCTGTCTGGTGATGTCAGGCAAGTTCCTGTTGTCCTCCATTTGCTTCTCGCTCCCATCCTTGGTCCCCTTTCTTATTCTCAGCTTTCTTCTGGTATCTTTTTCCTCCTGAGTCCTCCCACTTCCCCTCTTTCCAGCTGTAAGATGTGGGAAAGACCTGAGAGACTCACTAGGAGGCCAGTTCAACTTCTAGGACAATAAATATGAGCATGTACAAATTTCAAACAGTGTTTTTTGTTGTTGTTTTGTTTTTAAGAAATTTCATCCTTTAGGCCTTTGTGTTTCTTTTTCTTATTTTTGATCAAAATACCTTATATGCTTTGTGGCCCACAGTCATGTGTTGGTCGTTACCAAACAGTATTCTTCATTGTTCCATGGGGTTTCTCCAGGCAAGAATACTGGAGTGGGTTGCCATTTTCTTGAATGGGAAGGCTGTTTGTTTGTTCATTTAACTTGGCCAAACCCCCGGTCTTCCTCTGGCCAAGTCCCTTTTCCTGTAACCATTTCACCATGCTGCCTGGGCGGACCTGGCCATTCCTGACGGGTTCCCAGTGGACAGCACCAGCTGAAGCACCGTGGTTCTGATACCTCAGTGGAGGAGGCTGCCGAGGGAGAGCAGTCATGACTGAATCTCAGGTGAGCAGGGAAGGCCTCTACCCCACCCTGCCTTTGCAGCATCTGACACTGCATCTAACATCAGAGTCCCTCTGAAACACCCTCTTCTTTTTCTCTGTAGCACTCATACTGGTCTGTAATTTTATCTCAGTAGGTTTATCTATCTGTCTTTCAACTTGACAGTCAGCTCTCTGAGGACAAGGCCCTTGTGTGTTTTAGTACTCAGATATTTGCTGAATGTTCCTGACTTTTTGACCCCTGCTGCCCAGCACTGTGGGAAGCAGGTGTACAGTTCCCATTCTCAGGTTCCACTGGAATGCTGACTCCTGGCAGCCAGGGGTACCTCCCTGGACTGAGGCGAGTTTGTCCTTTGCGGTCATGGGGCTCCGAGCCTGCGAGAGTGGGCTTAGGAAACACTGCTTTCCATCTCTGCCCTCCCTCTTGTGGGTTCTCTCTTGATCTGTCTGGTGATGTCAGGCAAGTTCCTGTTGTCCTCCATTTGCTTCTCGCTCCCATCCTTGGTCCCCTTTCTTATTCTCAGCTTTCTTCTGGTATCTTTTTCCTCCTCCTGAGTCCTCCCACTTTCCCTCTTTCCAGCTGTAAGATGTGGGAAAGACCTGAGAGACTCACTAGGAGGCCAGTTCAACTTCTAGGACAATAAATATGAGCATGTACAAATTTCAAACAGTGTTTTTTTTGTTGTTGTTTTGTTTTTAAGAAATTTCATCCTTTAGGCCTTTGTGTTTCTTTTTTCTCTTATTTTTGATCAAAATACCTTATATGCTTTGTGGCCCACAGTCATGTGTTGGTCGTTACCAAACAGTATTCTTCATGCTGTTCCAAGCAATCCCATGAAAAGCAGTTCTCACGGTGTGTTATAAACTTCCTGATAGTTGATTGCCTGGTGTCACAGCTCAGGCGTCTGCTCCGGTTTTCACCTCAAACACCCAGGCTGAGACGTCAGCTCTCGGGGTGGGGTAACCTCCAGTCACCCAACAGAACTGAAGGTGTAGGAGGTGCAGGTATATCTAGGAGCTTTTATATAACCCGGCGGAGAGGGGGGCTCTATGGGGTGGGCCAGGGTCTCAGCATTTTGGAATGCTCCTGCTGATTCTGACATGCACCGGCGATGGGAACTGTGGCTCTGAGCCTCCCTGCATCAGCGGAGGATGACGCTGAGCCTGATTTATGGCTGTATTGAAAGGCGGGTTGTTTATATCAAAAGGGGTTTATTGTGGTGATTCAGTAAAGAGTGATGACCACTAAAAATTATTGCAGGCGTGTAATAGAGGAAGAAAAATTGGTTGGTGGTTGGTGGTTGGTGTATAAAATCTTATCAAGCCAGACTGTGGCTCAGTATATTTATGTTCCTCTTCTCAACAGCAATTAGCCCCAAACATGGCTCGATACACGGCTTAGTGCTATGCTGTAATAACTGCAAGGATATTTTAGAAAATGACGACTACACCATGTGCACCACGGAGCCATCTTAACAAAGAGGCACGTCTCACTTGGTGCTCCTGAGTGGCTGTGGGTTACCCGCAAAGGTCGAGGGGTCACCGGGAACTCTTCCCTTCTCTCTTTTTTTATGTGGTGTTCCCCCCAAAAAGGGAGACATTGTACCTGAGTCTTTGTAAGTCTCCCTCCAGCTGGAATGTACACAAGAGCAGCATCTGTAATAGAGGCTCAGTACCTACCTGTTAAAGAATGAATGATTTGGTCAGAGTTTACAGCAGAGAAATGGCAGTGTCCAGCACGCATTCCAGCGTTACTTTCTCTTTGACCCTTAAGCTCATGAAGTGTGCAAGGAATTAGTACATAGTTAGAGACCCCCTGAGTGCATGTATTGTTATCAACGTGTGGCAAAGACTTAGATCAAAATACCTTATATGCTTTGTGGCCCACAGTCATGTGTTGGTCGTTACCAAACAGTATTCTTCATGCTGTTCCAAGCAATCCCATGAAAAGCAGTTCTCACGGTGTGTTATAAACTTCCTGATAGTTGATTGCCTGGTGTCACAGCTCAGGCGTCTGCTCCGGTTTTCACCTCAAACACCCAGGCTGAGACGTCAGCTCGGGGTGGGGTAACCTCCAGTCACCCAACAGAACTGAAGGTGTAGGAGGTGCAGGTATATCTAGGAGCTTTTATATAACCCGGCGGAGAGGGGGGCTCTATGGGGTGGGCCAGGGTCTCAGCATTTTGGAATGCTCCTGCTGATTCTGACATGCACCGGCGATGGGAACTGTGGCTCTGAGCCTCCCTGCATCAGCGGAGGATGACGCTGAGCCTGATTTATGGCTGTATTGAAAGGCGGGTTGTTTATATCAAAAGGGGTTTATTGTGGTGATTCAGTAAAGAGTGATGACCACTAAAAATTATTGCAGGCGTGTAATAGAGGAAGAAAAATTGGTTGGTGGTTGGTGGTTGGTGTATAAAATCTTATCAAGCCAGACTGTGGCTCAGTATATTTATGTTCCTCTTCTCAACAGCAATTAGCCCCAAACATGGCTCGATACACGGCTTAGTGCTATGCTGTAATAACTGCAAGGATATTTTAGAAAATGACGACTACACCATGTGCACCACGGAGCCATCTTAACAAAGAGGCACGTCTCACTTGGTGCTCCTGAGTGGCTGTGGGTTACCCGCAAAGGTCGAGGGGTCACCGGGAACTCTTCCCTTCTCTCTTTTTTTATGTGGTGTTCCCCCCAAAAAGGGAGACATTGTACCTGAGTCTTTGTAAGTCTCCCTCCAGCTGGAATGTACACAAGAGCAGCATCTGTAATAGAGGCTCAGTACCTACCTGTTAAAGAATGAATGATTTGGTCAGAGTTTACAGCAGAGAAATGGCAGTGTCCAGCACGCATTCCAGCGTTACTTTCTCTTTGACCCTTAAGCTCATGAAGTGTGCAAGGAATTAGTACATAGTTAGAGACCCCCTGAGTGCATGTATTGTTATCAACGTGTGGCAAAGACTTAGAGGTAAGAAAGGTGATGGAGAGATGGGGCTTGCACCCTGAAAGGAATTCCTTCCAGTGCACTTGCAAGCCACTTCTTTCCTTGAACCTCTGGCTAGAAAGATACGAAGCTCCTGCTGCAGCCCTCACCTTCTGCGAGGACCGAGACACACAGGAAATGGGGCTCCTTCTGACGAGCGGAGGATTGAAAAGCACCATATGGGTGGGCCGAGGCCTGCGAGGCGTCCCTCTCCAGGACAGGGAGATGGGCTGGGGTTAAATCCTCCACGAATGGCCACGTGTGGATTACGACGTGGTTGCTTTTGGAAAGGAGTTATCTGGGGAGAGTTAATTTTGGATTTTGCTTTGCATTTATTTTTAAAATGGAATATTTCTCTGGCATTGATGATAATGGCCTAGAAAAGCCAGTTAGTCACCGTCTGACATCTTCCCCATGTCGGGAGCGGGCTGCCCCTGCGTCTTTCCTGCCTGATGACTGTGGGGCTGATTTAAACCCTGTCCCTTGGGGGGGGTTTCACTGGCAAAGAATCTGTGAGGGAGTGCCACTGGATCTAAGTGGGGTCACCCTCTGCTCTATCCTGGGAGTCGGGGAACGGCCCCTGGCACTGCTCTTTGCCTCTCCTCGGAGGCCGCGGTGGCATCCAGGTGAGGTCTCATCCTCCCATGTACAGGTGTGTGAGACGGGTCCAGTGGCTTTTTTTGTTCTTTAATTTTATTTTGTATAGTCTCCTGGAGGGCAAAGGAAAATCACTCAAGTCTGGATTTAAAAACAGACCTAGTTTCTCTAAAGGAAACAAAAGATATGGGCTAAAAGACAAGCCCCACCCGGCTTCCCTGAGGGTCATCTCTGCTTCCTCCCCTTTGGAGTCAGAGGAGGTCTCAGGGCAGATCCTGGCCTCTCTGCTCTCCGAAGCGGTGGCGGAAGGGAGGAGACACTTGGAGAGGTGACGCAGGTGGCATCAATTCTGCAAACTTCGTTGAAAGGCGGGGAGAAGGGCTGAGGCTGGTGTGCAAGGAATTAGTACATAGTTAGAGACCCCTGAGTGCATGTATTGTTATCAACGTGTGGCAAAGACTTAGAGGTAAGAAAGGTGATGGAGAGATGGGGCTTGCACCCTGAAAGGAATTCCTTCCAGTGCACTTGCAAGCCACTTCTTTCCTTGAACCTCTGGCTAGAAAGATACGAAGCTCCTGCTGCAGCCCTCACCTTCTGCGAGGACCGAGACACACAGGAAATGGGGCTCCTTCTGACGAGCGGAGGATTGAAAAGCACCATATGGGTGGGCCGAGGCCTGCGAGGCGTCCCTCTCCAGGACAGGGAGATGGGCTGGGGTTAAATCCTCCACGAATGGCCACGTGTGGATTACGACGTGGTTGCTTTTGGAAAGGAGTTATCTGGGGAGAGTTAATTTTGGATTTTGCTTTGCATTTATTTTTAAAATGGAATATTTCTCTGGCATTGATGATAATGGCCTAGAAAAGCCAGTTAGTCACCGTCTGACATCTTCCCCATGTCGGGAGCGGGCTGCCCCTGCGTCTTTCCTGCCTGATGACTGTGGGGCTGATTTAAACCCTGTCCCTTGGGGGTGCTTTCACTGGCAAAGAATCTGTGAGGGAGTGCCACTGGATCTAAGTGGGGTCACCCTCTGCTCTATCCTGGGAGTCGGGGAACGGCCCCTGGCACTGCTCTTTGCCTCTCCTCGGAGGCCGCGGTGGCATCCAGGTGAGGTCTCATCCTCCCATGTACAGGTGTGTGAGACGGGTCCAGTGGCTTTTTTTGTTCTTTAATTTTATTTTGTATAGTCTCCTGGAGGGCAAAGGAAAATCACTCGAAGTCTGGATTTAAAAAACAGACCTAGTTTCTCTAAAGGAAACAAAAGATATGGGCTAAAAGACAAGCCCCACCCGGCTTCCCTGAGGGTCATCTCTGCTTCCTCCCCTTTGGAGTCAGAGGAGGTCTCAGGGCAGATCCTGGCCTCTCTGCTCTCCGAAGCGGTGGCGGAAGGGAGGAGACACTTGGAGAGGTGACGCAGGTGGCATCAATTCTGCAAACTTCGTTGAAAGGCGGGGAGAAGGGCTGAGGCTGGCCCTGGAGTGCTGTGTAGGGCATTCCCCGCTGGGTCTCACACCCCCAGCTGGGGTGGCTCGAGCCTGGAGGGAGTGGGCAGTGACTGTGGGCCGGTGAGCTCAGAGGACCCCTTGTAGTTGAGAGTGGTGGGAAGCAGGCCCTTCTCTTCCCCAGTGAAGGTGCCGAGGCTCAGAGCCTTGGGTTTCAGAAGCCGAGAAGCCACCGGGTGCCACAGGCCGCCCTGACGTTTCTCACCTGTTCCAGCCCCCTGGTGCAGTGCCACCCTTCCAGGGAATGGGTATCAGATGGTTTTGGAGGTGCCTCCCTCTGCGTTATGTGAACCTTGACCTCTCCAGGCCCCCAGAGTGAAAAGCCTGGGGAGCCACCTGACTGGCAGGTAGGAGTGGGTGGGGCCAGATGCCTGGCTTTGTGATTGCCTCCACCCAGGGCTGCGGACTCTGCACAGGCACTCCCTGGGGAGGGGGACTGCTCCTTCCTCCTTTGCTCCAGGGACAGCTCTGGATTTGCGGATGTCCTGAGAGCCCGCTTGATGGAGGGTGGGCTGTCCTTTGGGAACAGCATCTGTTTATTTTCCATTCACCAGCCTTTGCTGCTGTCCTGATCAACCCCTGGGGCCTTGGGCATGGGGAGGGAAGAGGGGCCTTTGTCTTTCCCCTGGGGGCATGTTCAGTCTGACGGAAGTCTTCTGCCTTTCTGAGATGCCCGACCTAAAGATAGGACAACATTGCTAATTCCTGCCGCATATCACACCCTTGCTGTGTGCTGCTGAGCACTTGGTAACTTGTTTGGCCCTCATAATCTCCCTTTAGGTGGGTATTACTTTTTTGTAAAAGAGAATATTTTGTCAATGAGAGAATAGAAGCTCAGAGAAGGTACGTGGCTTATGTGAGGTTGTTGTATAGAGGGCGGTCAGGCGGGCTCCTGAGCTCATGCCAACAGCCAAGACACGGGCAGCTCCCACACTAGTGTGTGCAAGAATTCCCCACGAAGACAGCTTCAAAGTCAGTTCCTAGGCCCCCTGTCGAGAGAGCCTGATCCAGTACGTCTCAGGTGGAGCCCAGGAATCTGCATCTTAAGTGGGCACCCTAAAAGTGGAGGCCAGAGACCCAGCCCCATCCTCCAGCACCTCCCCCAGTAGAGAAAGGATTCAGCTGACAGGGTCTACCTTCCCTGAAACGATGTGGGATGGTGCCCGGCCCCCACAGGAGCAGAGGCTTCTAGGTTGACTTCCCCACGTGTGAGCTGGGGAAGGCAGAGGGAGATGCTTTGGCTGGGGTGGGAGGGGCCTTTCTGCTGGACCTTGGCTGAGGGGTCTCAGCAGGCAGCGCTGAGGGGGCTTTTGGAAGAGGCAAGGGTGGGACTCTCATCTGGAGGCTGAGAGCTGGGACATGGTCTGAGGGCAGAGTGCATGTCACGGCCAGAGAGAGGTGGCAGCAGAGGGATTTGCAGGCGGCTGCAGGGCCGCCGGCTGTGATGCTGCAGGCACAGAAGTCTTGACCAGGAGACCTCTGCCTCTGCCTCTGTCTCAGTTTCCTCATCTGGACCACACAGATCAGGCCTTCCCTGAAGGTCCATCCAGCGGGTACATTAACAGGGGCACCGGGGCCCAAAAAGAAAGGCCTTCACTCCAGAGGCCTGGATGGGAAGTGCATCAGGACCAAAAATGATACAGCCCTGGGGGAGACTGAGACTCAGACGGCCAGACAATGCGTGCTCCTCATGAGTCCTTGTCCATCGATCTTCCTGGTCAGTGTCGCTCCAGCTTCTGAAACTCAGCATGTTCCCAAACAAAATTCATCATCAACCCTAAATTGACCCTGAATGGACTGTATTTTTATCATATCCGTTCTCTCTTTCCCTAGGTACTCATGTTAGTTGTTTGTAGGACTGACTTGTTTAACAAATACCTGCCATGTATTTTGGGCTTCCCTGGTAGATCAGCTGATAAAGAATTGGCCTGCAATGCAGGAGACCCCAGTTCGATTCCTGGGTCAGGAAGATCCCCGATAGAAGGGATAGGCTACCCATGCCAGTATTTTTGGACTTCCCTGGTGGCTCAGATGGTAAAGAAGCTGCCTGCAATGCGGGAGACCTGGGTTCGGTCCCTGGTTGGGGAAGATCCCCTGGAGAAGGATTAGGCCACCCACTCCAGCATTCTTGCCTGGAGAATTCGATGGCTCATCCATGGGGTTGCAAAGAGTCAGACACGACTGAGTGACTTGACTTTGGTGGTGTGTTTGGCGCCAAGAAACCAAGATGAGCAAGCTGGAGGCCAGAGACCAGCCCATCCTCCAGCACCTCCCAGTAGAGAAAGGATTCAGCTGACAGGGTCTACCTTCCCTGAAACGATGTGGGATGGTGCCCGGCCCCCACAGGAGCAGAGGCTTCTAGGTTGACTTCCCCACGTGTGAGCTGGGGAAGGCAGAGGGAGATGCTTTGGCTGGGGTGGGAGGGGCCTTTCTGCTGGACCTTGGCTGAGGGGTCTCAGCAGGCAGCGCTGAGGGGGCTTTTGGAAGAGGCAAGGGTGGGACTCTCATCTGGAGGCTGAGAGCTGGGACATGGTCTGAGGGCAGAGTGCATGTCACGGCCAGAGAGAGGTGGCAGCAGAGGGATTTGCAGGCGGCTGCAGGGCCGCGGCTGTGATGCTGCAGGCACAGAAGTCTTGACCAGGAGACCTCTGCCTCTGCCTCTGTCTCAGTTTCCTCATCTGGACCACACAGATCAGGCCTTCCCTGAAGGTCCATCCAGCGGGTACATTAACAGGGGCACCGGGGCCCAAAAAGAAAGGCCTTCACTCCAGAGGCCTGGATGGGAAGTGCATCAGGACCAAAAATGATACAGCCCTGGGGGAGACTGAGACTCAGACGGCCAGACAATGCGTGCTCCTCATGAGTCCTTGTCCATCGATCTTCCTGGTCAGTGTCGCTCCAGCTTCTGAAACTCAGCATGTTCCCAAACAAAATTCATCATCAACCCTAAATTGACCCTGAATGGACTGTATTTTTATCATATCCGTTCTCTCTTTCCCTAGGTACTCATGTTAGTTGTTTGTAGGACTGACTTGTTTAACAAATACCTGCCATGTATTTTGGGCTTCCCTGGTAGATCAGCTGATAAAGAATTGGCCTGCAATGCAGGAGACCCCAGTTCGATTCCTGGGTCAGGAAGATCCCCGATAGAAGGGATAGGCTACCCATGCCAGTATTTTTGGACTTCCCTGGTGGCTCAGATGGTAAAGAAGCTGCCTGCAATGCGGGAGACCTGGGTTCGGTCCCTGGTTGGGGAAGATCCCCTGGAGAAGGATTAGGCCACCCACTCCAGCATTCTTGCCTGGAGAATTCGATGGCTCATCCATGGGGTTGCAAAGAGTCAGACACGACTGAGTGACTTGACTTTGGTGGTGTGTTTGGCGCCAAGAAACCAAGATGAGCAAGCTGTAGACCTTGCCCTCGAGAGCAGACCCATCCCTCCTATATGCCCAGCTCTGTCCCAAGGACTTTGTTTTTGTTCTGTTAACTCATCTAATCCCTGCCACAGCCCTCAGAGATGAGCCCTGCTGAGGTCACCCCCATTTTGTAGATTCAGGGCACTGAGACTGACATGTTAGGTAACTGGCCCGAGCTCACGGCGAACTAGGCAGCCTGGCTCCAGGTCTGGGCTCTGACCTCCCAAGTGCAGCAGACAGATGGGCGTTCACACCTGCTGGGCACAGCATGACGCCTGCAGTCTTAGCAGCAGAGACAAAGCCTCCCTGCAGCAGGGAGGAGATGGGAAGAGGCATGTGGCAAAGGTGAGGCTGTGGTAGGGGGACTCGCTTGGGAAGGCTATAGGTTTTTGGACCAAGGTGGTTGCAGTTTTTTGGAGGCAGTGGGCATCTCTGAAAGGTTCTCATGCAGCAGAGTGAGTGGACATGGCTGCATCTGTATTTGGAAAGGGGGCTCTAGTGTGCAGGGCTGGAGGGAGAGCTGGTGCTGAGTGCCGAGGCTGCCGTCCTTGTTTAGGGGGGCTGGAGAAGGCCCAGGAGTGGTTGTGGGGTGCGTTGAGCACCAGGACCTTTAACAAGACGGGGAGCACCTTGGTGTTTTTCTGTGGGTTTCTCCTTGCCTTGATCGTCCATGGTGCTATGCCCACTCCCTGGTGCTCCCCAAGAAACCAGCTCGCCAGCCTCTGGGAACTAGAAATCATCTCTTTTCCAGGGGACCTGGGGTGGATCCAGAGCGCCCTCTTCCTTCCCTTTTCTTGGGATTTAAGTGTCCTATGTTAGGAACTTCTCTAATGGTCCAGTGTTTAAGATTCTGTGCTCCCACTGCAGAGGACCTGGGTTTGATCCCGGGTCAGGGAACTAGATCGCGCACTCTCTGCAACTGAGAATTCGCATGCCACAGCTGCAGATCCTGCATGCTGCAATGAAGATCGAAGAGCCTGTGTGCCACAGCTAAGACCTGGCGCAACCAAATAAATAAATATAAACACTAAGTAAATATCTCATGTCAGCCTTCTCTCCTCAAATTCCCAGGGCTTTGCCTTTAACTAGGTGTTACGCCCTCAATCATTTGACCTCTTAGCTCCCCCTCCCTCTGGAACCCAGGAACCCCGCCCTGACCAGCTCCTGGTGCCCAGAGATCTCAAGTCATCCCTCTCTGGGCCCTGGGATCCTGGTCGCCCTGAACCCCCGTAGAGCTCCTCGTGCTCCTTCGGGGCCAAGACGCCACCCTTGGACACACTGTCCCTTCTGGGGGTTACTTGACAAAATGCATATTTGCAAAGGGCCTCGCTCGTTGCTTGTCTGCTTCCCCTCCCCTGTTAGAATCAGCTTTCCAGGCAGAGTCTCCTTGTGCCCACGGCTGTGTTCCCTGCACCTGCACAGTTCAAATCCCAGTTCCTTCCTGTCCCAGCTGTTTCTCCTTGGCAGGCTCCTTGCCTTTCTGAACCTCAGTGTACCCCCACAATATGGGACAGAGAGCTGCGCCTGAGAGTTGTGCTGAGGATTCTCTGTGATGATGAATGCACAGCCCTTTGCACAGAGACTGCCAAGAGACACGCCCTCCTAATGACCTGGGATCTGTCCTGGCTGTGAGGACAGGCTTTCAAATTCCCACCCATTCCAGGAGAGACAAGTGTTTCTTTTGAAGTCCTTTGTGTTTGGGCACTGGTAAACAGGGTAGGAGAAAATTGCATTCCATCTGCAAAGAAGGCTGAGTGGAAGAAGGACTAGGTCCTGGGTCGTGGGTCTTCCTCCCACCCCGGCCCATCCTCATCCACCAAGTGGTCAGCATAGCCCCTCCAGAAGTGAGGCAGCCTCGAGCACTGACTGGGACCAACCTGGGAGCCGGAGCCAGGACTTTGCTGGGGGGTGGTGTGGGGTGAATGGGAGTGGGCTCAGTCAGGTCCCCCTGAATTTGGGGATAGCTTTAGCTGAGGGAGGGGCTTCCCAGGTGCCATTAGTGGTAAAGAACCCGCAGGTTCTTTACCAATGCAGGAGACATTAAAGATGAAGGTTTGATCCCTGGATCAGAGGAGGGCATGGCAACCCGCTCCAGTATCCTTGCCTGGAGAATCCCATGGAACTGGCGGGCACCAGTCCATAGGGTCGCAAAGAGAAGGGCACGACTGAAGAGATTTAGCCTGCGTGCCTGCACATAGCTGGGGGAAACTGCAGGGATGTGACCAGTGTCCTTTATAGAGAGGCCTGGAAATAAACTGAGGATGACATTGGAAGGGTTGGAACCCTAGCGAAGGGAGAAGGGAGCGGGTGAACATCTGCTTCTCCCAGATGTGCTTCCTTCTTAACTTCATGAAGACAGGCACACTTGCCACAAAAGACGCAGAAGCACCCATGGGCCACCAGAGGCCTCCGGGCGGAGAGCACTCAGAGCCTGAGAGAAATCAGTTCAGACACTTGAGGATCTAGCCAAGGTCAAGTGACAACCAGGACGTTGAGTCAAATCCTTCAACCTCCAAATGAGCGTCTAGGTGGGGCAGGGCCCATGGCCCGGGTGAGAGTATGTGATGATGTCCAGAACCTTCCTGCAGATGGTTGGACCTTTGAGACTGTACCAGGGCTGGCCAACTGGGTGGACTGTTGGAGGATGGCTGGGAAGCGGCCTGCCAGCTTCCTGCCTGTCCTTAACCTTGTGTGCCCCTGACTGGGCCCCTCCTCTCCAGAACTGTTACCGTCACGCTGCGCGAGGGGCCTCTGGGCCTGGGCCGCAGTTAGGGTGCCTGCGGAGGGGCTGTGCCAGAGCCAGAAACCACAGCAGCCCCAGACCCGGGCTAATGGAGGCAGTCTAGAAATGGACGTTTTTTCTTTTTTGGCTAAATTAACATTTGGCATTTGAGGGTGCTGGCCCCACGCCCGGCCACTCTGGCCTTCTGCCTGTCAGTCCCTTTGAGGCTATTTTTGCCATTCACTTATTTATTAACTATTATTGCTCCCCAGGACAGATGGGCGCACACACACACACACGCACACACCATTCAACCCAGAGCCCATCAGAAAAACCATCTTGCGCCCACCAGGCTGGACCAAAGTAGAAACATGGGACGCAAAAGAGACAAATATGTTCTCTCTAAGTCCGAGTCATGGGAGACACTCACCTCCCCAGGCTCATCATTACCCAGAAGCACTGCCATATCCAAAGTGTCTGTTTTTCCCGTTCTCTTGGCTTCAGGGGTCTTCAGCCCTGCCGAGGGGCTATGACTGAGAGGACTGTGGGTCCTGCCTGAGCCATCTTTCCAGAGACCTCTGCAGGGTGGCCTGGGAGATCTAAGGGCTCTCTGCTAGGATGCAGGAGAGCCCTGTTTCCTTCCTATAGGAGGCCTGCTTCTCTGCCCTACCCCCACCAAACCCTCACCTTCCAGAGGAGAGGAACTTGGCTTCTGCCTTCAGAGAGCTCCCAGCCTGCTGAGGACAACCCTGGGCTCTGGTCGTGAGATGAACAGGCCCCACTGAGAGGATGGAGCATCAGGAGGACCAGGTCCCACCTGAGGGGCAGCGCACACTTGGCCCTGACCCCCATCCGCTCCCTCTGAGAGCAGGTGGTTAGCACAGAGCAGGTGCCGGCCCCGCCCACCACACCGACCTATCCGCAGGGCGAGGTGTGAGGTTCAGGGGTGCAGAGTGTGGGATGATCCCCACACTGTGGTCCAGTCCCCATGCCTTAGGGCCATCTCGCCTGCGCTGAAATTGGGGCCCTGGCACTAAGGTTGTGATCTCCTTCCCCACTGCCATGACCCCAGGGCTCCCCTAGGCCAGCATGGCACCAACTGGAGAAGAGAATGAGCAGCAGGGACCCCCTGCCTCCTGAGGCTACCTGGGGCCTTTCCTGGGCCTTGGTGTGTACCTGTGAGAGTTGGGAATGCTGCTTCTGCAGCCTCCAAGGCTTGGAGCTGGGGGTTCAGGGGCTGGAGTGGGAGTGCCAGCAGCCCCAGACCCGCTAATGGAGGCAGTCTAGAAATGGACGTTTTTCTTTTGGCTAAATTAACATTTGGCATTTGGGTGCTGGCCCCACGCCCGCCACTCTGGCCTTCTGCCTGTCAGTCCCTTTGAGGCTATTTTTGCCATTCACTTATTTATTAACTATTATTGCTCCCCAGGACAGATGGGCGCACACACACACACGCACACACCATTCAACCCAGAGCCCATCAGAAAAACCATCTTGCGCCCACCAGGCTGGACCAAAGTAGAAACATGGGACGCAAAAGAGACAAATATGTTCTCTCTAAGTCCGAGTCATGGGAGACACTCACCTCCCCAGGCTCATCATTACCCAGAAGCACTGCCATATCCAAAGTGTCTGTTTTTCCCGTTCTCTTGGCTTCAGGGGTCTTCAGCCCTGCCGAGGGGCTATGACTGAGAGGACTGTGGGTCCTGCCTGAGCCATCTTTCCAGAGACCTCTGCAGGGTGGCCTGGGAGATCTAAGGGCTCTCTGCTAGGATGCAGGAGAGCCCTGTTTCCTTCCTATAGGAGGCCTGCTTCTCTGCCCTACCCCCACCAAACCCTCACCTTCCAGAGGAGAGGAACTTGGCTTCTGCCTTCAGAGAGCTCCCAGCCTGCTGAGGACAACCCTGGGCTCTGGTCGTGAGATGAACAGGCCCCACTGAGAGGATGGAGCATCAGGAGGACCAGGTCCCACCTGAGGGGCAGCGCACACTTGGCCCTGACCCCCATCCGCTCCCTCTGAGAGCAGGTGGTTAGCACAGAGCAGGTGCCGGCCCCGCCCACCACACCGACCTATCCGCAGGGCGAGGTGTGAGGTTCAGGGGTGCAGAGTGTGGGATGATCCCCACACTGTGGTCCAGTCCCCATGCCTTAGGGCCATCTCGCCTGCGCTGAAATTGGGGCCCTGGCACTAAGGTTGTGATCTCCTTCCCCACTGCCATGACCCCAGGGCTCCCCTAGGCCAGCATGGCACCAACTGGAGAAGAGAATGAGCAGCAGGGACCCCCTGCCTCCTGAGGCTACCTGGGGCCTTTCCTGGGCCTTGGTGTGTACCTGTGAGAGTTGGGAATGCTGCTTCTGCAGCCTCCAAGGCTTGGAGCTGGGGGTTCAGGGGCTGGAGTGGGAGTGACCAGGCCTGAGTCCCAGTATGGCTTCCTCTGTTCTCTCACTTGGCTGGCCCACCCCAGCCTTCCCTTCTTAGGGCATGTGCCAGCCATTCTCCTCATTCCCCTAGGAAGACCCCACACTCCTGGGTCTGGGTACTTGCTGCAGATTGACCGCCAGCTGCCGGGCTATGTCCTGTGGGGCTTTTCTGCCATGAGACTCAATGCCAGCCCTTTTCAGAGTCAGGGAACTCCTTGTGGGCAGGGGGCTTGTCTCTTTCATCAGACTGAGAGGGAGGGTAGGGGCTGCATTCCCTCCACTAAGGCTAGGAGCTCCTGAAGACAATGGCCACGTCTCCCCCATCAGACTGGGAGCACCCAGAGGGCAGAAGATGCTACCTTCTCCTTCAGACTGGGAGCTCCTTGAGGACAGGGTCAAGACCCAGATTCTGGCTGTGGGATGCAAAGGGGCTTGGTCCTAGATATCTGGAAAGCTTGAAAAGAGGGTAGAATGTTGGGGGCCACATGGCTGTAGTTGGGGATGTGGAAGATGAGGAACTTCCCACCTCCCTGCTGGAAATCTGAGCCAAGCAGTCCATCCCTTTAATCAGGAGCCTCCCTCCACTTCCCCTTCTTCCCAGGGTGGAGTAGGGATGGGTTTTATAGCTTGGGGTGGGGGCAGGATTTCACAAGCTTAAGAGCCAGCTGAGCACTAAAGGTTTGTGCTAGTAAACTCAGGGAGTGAGTCTGGGAGGCAGCTGAGGGTGTGGGATGGGCGGGCACTCAGGCCTGGGTAGCACAGAGCAGGTGCCGGCCCGCCCACCACACCGACCTATCCGCAGGGCGAGGTGTGAGGTTCGGGGCAGTGGATGATCCCCACACTGTGGTCCAGTCCCCATGCCTTAGGGCCATCTCGCCTGCGCTGAAATTGGGGCCCTGGCACTAAGGTTGTGATCTCCTTCCCCACTGCCATGACCCCAGGGCTCCCCTAGGCCAGCATGGCACCAACTGGAGAAGAGAATGAGCAGCAGGGACCCCCTGCCTCCTGAGGCTACCTGGGGCCTTTCCTGGGCCTTGGTGTGTACCTGTGAGAGTTGGGAATGCTGCTTCTGCAGCCTCCAAGGCTTGGAGCTGGGGGTTCAGGGGCTGGAGTGGGAGTGACCAGGCCTGAGTCCCAGTATGGCTTCCTCTGTTCTCTCACTTGGCTGGCCCACCCCAGCCTTCCCTTCTTAGGGCATGTGCCAGCCATTCTCCTCATTCCCCTAGGAAGACCCCACACTCCTGGGTCTGGGTACTTGCTGCAGATTGACCGCCAGCTGCCGGGCTATGTCCTGTGGGGCTTTTCTGCCATGAGACTCAATGCCAGCCCTTTTCAGAGTCAGGGAACTCCTTGTGGGCAGGGGGCTTGTCTCTTTCATCAGACTGAGAGGGAGGGTAGGGGCTGCATTCCCTCCACTAAGGCTAGGAGCTCCTGAAGACAATGGCCACGTCTCCCCCATCAGACTGGGAGCACCCAGAGGGCAGAAGATGCTACCTTCTCCTTCAGACTGGGAGCTCCTTGAGGACAGGGTCAAGACCCAGATTCTGGCTGTGGGATGCAAAGGGGCTTGGTCCTAGATATCTGGAAAGCTTGAAAAGAGGGTAGAATGTTGGGGGCCACATGGCTGTAGTTGGGGATGTGGAAGATGAGGAACTTCCCACCTCCCTGCTGGAAATCTGAGCCAAGCAGTCCATCCCTTTAATCAGGAGCCTCCCTCCACTTCCCCTTCTTCCCAGGGTGGAGTAGGGATGGGTTTTATAGCTTGGGGTGGGGGCAGGATTTCACAAGCTTAAGAGCCAGCTGAGCACTAAAGGTTTGTGCTAGTAAACTCAGGGAGTGAGTCTGGGAGGCAGCTGAGGGTGTGGGATGGGCGGGCACTCAGGGAGGCCTGGGGTGGGGCCTCTGGTGGCCTCAAGACTGAGTGTCCTCTTGAGCCGTTGCTTTCTATGACCCGCTCTTGAGTCGAGGGCCAGGGCAGCCCCATTAACTGGCCTGTCTCCTCCCTCTGAGGTATAGGGAAATGTCATCTCTTGTCTTGGAGCTCATCACTAATGCTTCTTCCCAGGAGGGATCATTGGGGCGTCTTCTCTGGTCTGTGCATCCAGAATTTGCTGACCCCTGACAGACTCTGTCTTTCTCCCCACCTTGAGAAGGACCGTCTCGTTAATGGATCTGCTCACCCCTCTCCTGGACTCAACCCTGGGATTCGTTTGGAGTGTGATGATTTCTTAGGGCTCCCAGCAGGCCAAGGAGGGGGACTAAGCCTGCTGCTCATGGGCCCTGCCTGGAAGCCATTGTCATAGGTCCTGGAAAGAAGTGGGCCCTCCTGGCTAGCTCTGCCGCCTACCTGTTTACCAGTTACCCTAGATGAGTGACCACGGCTGTCTGACCCTCAGTGTTCTCATCTCACCTTCTGGGGCTGCTGCTGTCCACGACACAGTGCTGTACACTAATGTGTATAAAATACCCTGCCCTTCCCCAGTGCCCATGGAAATCCCATGGACAAACCTAGAGGAAGTGAGTCAGTGAGATTTCTAGTTCCTTCACAGAGCCGCCCCGACTTTTCTATGGTCTTATGTCCTTGAACGTCTGGCCGCTTTAACTCACCCAAATGTAGGCTCAGCTTTGGTGCTACTTTGCAGAGAGAAGGGAGAGAGTGTGGCCATATTAGGAGCTAGAAATCAAGACCCAGATTCTGGCTGTGGGATGCAAAGGGGCTTGGTCCTAGATATCTGGAAAGCTTGAAAAGAGGGTAGAATGTTGGGGGCCACATGGCTGTAGTTGGGGATGTGGAAGATGAGGAACTTCCCACCTCCCTGCTGGAAATCTGAGCCAAGCAGTCCATCCCTTTAATCAGGAGCCTCCCTCCACTTCCCCTTCTTCCCAGGGTGGAGTAGGGATGGGTTTTATAGCTTGGGGTGGGGGCAGGATTTCACAAGCTTAAGAGCCAGCTGAGCACTAAAGGTTTGTGCTAGTAAACTCAGGGAGTGAGTCTGGGAGGCAGCTGAGGGTGTGGGATGGGCGGGCACTCAGGGAGGCCTGGGGTGGGGCCTCTGGTGGCCTCAAGACTGAGTGTCCTCTTGAGCCGTTGCTTTCTATGACCCGCTCTTGAGTCGAGGGCCAGGGCAGCCCCATTAACTGGCCTGTCTCCTCCCTCTGAGGTATAGGGAAATGTCATCTCTTGTCTTGGAGCTCATCACTAATGCTTCTTCCCAGGAGGGATCATTGGGGCGTCTTCTCTGGTCTGTGCATCCAGAATTTGCTGACCCCTGACAGACTCTGTCTTTCTCCCCACCTTGAGAAGGACCGTCTCGTTAATGGATCTGCTCACCCCTCTCCTGGACTCAACCCTGGGATTCGTTTGGAGTGTGATGATTTCTTAGGGCTCCCAGCAGGCCAAGGAGGGGGACTAAGCCTGCTGCTCATGGGCCCTGCCTGGAAGCCATTGTCATAGGTCCTGGAAAGAAGTGGGCCCTCCTGGCTAGCTCTGCCGCCTACCTGTTTACCAGTTACCCTAGATGAGTGACCACGGCTGTCTGACCCTCAGTGTTCTCATCTCACCTTCTGGGGCTGCTGCTGTCCACGACACAGTGCTGTACACTAATGTGTATAAAATACCCTGCCCTTCCCCAGTGCCCATGGAAATCCCATGGACAAACCTAGAGGAAGTGAGTCAGTGAGATTTCTAGTTCCTTCACAGAGCCGCCCCGACTTTTCTATGGTCTTATGTACTTGAACGTCTGGCCGCTTTAACTCACCCAAATGTAGGCTCAGCTTTGGTGCTACTTTGCAGAGAGAAGGGGAGAGAGTGTGGCCATATTAGGAGCTGAGCAAAACCCTTCAAGGGCCCCTTTCTGCCAGGAAGGAAGCTGGCAGTCCCAAGCCTGCACGGTTTTCTGCCTCCCGATAAAGACTACAGTATTATGATCTAATGTCTGTGCTGTCCACGGAATAGCCGGGGAAGAAACACAGAGTAATACAATTAGTACAACAGTAATAATAACTGTGGTGTTGGAGAAGGCTCTTGAGAGTCCCTCAACTGCAAGGAGATCGAAGCAGTCAGTCCTAAAGGAAATCAACCCTGAATATTCATTGGAAGGACTAATACTGAAGCTGAAGCTCCAATGCTTTGGCTACCTGATGCAAAGAGACGACTGATTGGAAAAGACCCTGATGTTGGAAAAAACAGAAGGCAGAAGGAGAAAAGGGCAACAGAGAACAAGATGAGGCATCACTGAGTCAGTGGGTATGAGTTTGAGCAATCTCTGGGAGATGGTGAAGGACAGGGAAGCCTGGCATGCTGCAATCCATGGGATCGCAAAGAGTAGGACACGACTGAGCCATTGAACTGAACTGAACAATAACAGCAAGGACATCGGCAAGCACACACAATTACAGAGAAGGCTGAAACTCGGGCCTAGCTGTAGGCCAGGGCTGTCGTGTACCAGGGCTGGCGTGCGGCTTGAAGGCAGGAGATTCCAGGTTTTCTCCCCCTGCTTAACCAGGGCCTGGTCTTGTGCCTGGAAGCCATTGTCATAGGTCCTGGAAAGAAGTGGGCCCTCCTGGCTAGCTCTGCCGCCTACCTGTTTACCAGTTACCCTAGATGAGTGACCACGGCTGTCTGACCCTCAGTGTTCTCATCTCACCTTCTGGGGCTGCTGCTGTCCACGACACAGTGCTGTACACTAATGTGTATAAAATACCCTGCCCTTCCCCAGTGCCCATGGAAATCCCATGGACAAACCTAGAGGAAGTGAGTCAGTGAGATTTCTAGTTCCTTCACAGAGCCGCCCCGACTTTTCTATGGTCTTATGTACTTGAACGTCTGGCCGCTTTAACTCACCCAAATGTAGGCTCAGCTTTGGTGCTACTTTGCAGAGAGAAGGGGAGAGAGTGTGGCCATATTAGGAGCTGAGCAAAACCCTTCAAGGGCCCCTTTCTGCCAGGAAGGAAGCTGGCAGTCCCAAGCCTGCACGGTTTTCTGCCTCCCGATAAAGACTACAGTATTATGATCTAATGTCTGTGCTGTCCACGGAATAGCCGGGGAAGAAACACAGAGTAATACAATTAGTACAACAGTAATAATAACTGTGGTGTTGGAGAAGGCTCTTGAGAGTCCCTCAACTGCAAGGAGATCGAAGCAGTCAGTCCTAAAGGAAATCAACCCTGAATATTCATTGGAAGGACTAATACTGAAGCTGAAGCTCCAATGCTTTGGCTACCTGATGCAAAGAGACGACTGATTGGAAAAGACCCTGATGTTGGAAAAAACAGAAGGCAGAAGGAGAAAAGGGCAACAGAGAACAAGATGAGGCATCACTGAGTCAGTGGGTATGAGTTTGAGCAATCTCTGGGAGATGGTGAAGGACAGGGAAGCCTGGCATGCTGCAATCCATGGGATCGCAAAGAGTAGGACACGACTGAGCCATTGAACTGAACTGAACAATAACAGCAAGGACATCGGCAAGCACACACAATTACAGAGAAGGCTGAAACTCGGGCCTAGCTGTAGGCCAGGGCTGTCGTTCGTGTACCAGGGCTGGCGTGCGGCTTGAAGGCAGGAGATTCCAGGTTTTCATACTCAACTCTCCCGCCCACTGCTCTCCCCTATTAAATAAAAAAACCTTCTGGACAAATCAACAAGTGCCTTCCACTACAGCACCGTGTGGTCTTGTGCCCTTCTAGGGGCGGAGGGCGAGGTCTCAGAGAGGGAGGCCGTGAGCTCCCTTTGTTTCGTGTGTCCCCTGCTCCCAACTCTTCACACCCACTCGCAACTCCTGCCTGCGTATTGACCCCCACTGAAGGCCTGTCTTCTCCATCGAGTGGCGACTTGAGCCAGGGTTCAGGAGACAACTGCCCGGGAAGAACTCTCTCCATGACTCGGTCAGATGGCCAGAGTGGACCACACCCGGGTTCGGGATTTAGGACAAGGTGTCATAGTGAGAGAGTATCTGCTGTGCTACCCAGAACTGGCACAGATGCTTATATTGTGTGATACAGTTATTATAGTGAAATGACAGGGGACCACTTGCATTAGAATCCTGGCTTTGTCATGCATAAACTCCGTGACCTTGGGGAAGTTCCCTAACCTGTCTGGGCCTTTGCTTTCTCATCAGAAAGTGGACATAATCAAACTAACATTGTGCTTATCCATGTTTATAATGGTATATGGTACATGGTAAGCTCATGAGGGTCAGTTTGTTTTCAGTTACTGTTCTTTCAGCAGGAACAATAACTGTACCTTCAGCAGCTCCCACCCTTGGGTTCTGTTCTGTGTGAGATTGTCTTCCGAAAAGATGTTGAAATTCTAGCTCACAGTACCTTTGACTTTATTTGGAAATAGAGTCTTTATGGATAGTCAATTAGATGAGGTCCTGAGGGAGGGTCCTAATCCAGTATGACTGGTGTCCTTAGGAACAAGGGGAAATCTGGACCTAGAGGGAGACGTACGTGGAGGGAAGATGAGCTGAAGACACAGGGAAAGCGCCGTCCTCAAGTCAGGAGTGCCTGAGGCTGCCGGCAGTGGCAGAGGGCCTGGAGGAGAGTCTCCCTCCCCACGCTCAGAGGCTGACTCCTTGATCGTGAACTTCTGGCCACCAGAACCGTGAGACAATTTTTCTTTGTCATTTGAACCACTTGGTTTGTGGTACCTTGACAAGGTAGACCGAGAAATGAAGGCGGGGTCCAGTGGGACTGTGGCCCTTGGCCTCCCACTGCTCCCCTGGGCTGCCGGCCACCCCCAGGGGAGAAGAACGAACGGGGGTGGGACTAAGTCGAGCAGGGCTCCTGCCTGACGTCAGGCTGCAGCTGGCCTTGGGCCTTGAGCGTTCGTTTCAGGTGACCTGGGCTTTGGGCTGTGCAGGTAAATGGAGCTGGAGCCATTTCTAGGGCCTGGGGTCCAGATAGCCCACTCTTCACCTCCCACCCTGCCCTCCTGCCTCTTGTCTCTGCTTCTTGGAGCACTCCCTGCCTCACCGCTGTTCCAGGCAGGAAGAAATGGAGATAGGAGATAATAAATCCCTGGAGAAGACAAGCCAAACTGGGATGTGGGCCTGAGCATCTCTGCCCCTCTCCTGCCTGTCTCCTGGGGCTTCAGCTCTGATCTCTGGGTGGGAAATGGTCTGCCTCTCTGCACTGTGTCTGTGTGTGTGAGAGAGAAAGAGACTGCGTGCGTGTACTGAGAATGTCCCTCATTAAGCTCCCGTGGGCCTCATGACTGTGACTCATAAATGCACGATCGAACTGCGCTGGCCAGAGGAGCCCTGTCCCTGGGTGGCTGATGCTGGATCCCTGGCCAGCGCCAGGGCCCTCTGAGGTGCACCTTGGCAGCCCGCCTCTGCCTGCTTCTTCCAGAGAACGGGCTGTGCAGTAGCATCTAAGGGAACAGACAGGTCTGATGTGTCTCTGTTGGCACGGTGTGGAGATCTAGCAGGGAGGAAGATGCCAGCTTCACCCACTGGGAACTTGTCATTTGTGTGGGGCAGAGGGGGCGAGTAGGCAGTAAGACAAGCACGAAAGAACTCTTAATCCAGGGGCACAGAGCAAGGAACATAGAGAAGTGCACCCTGAGCGTCGAGATGGAGGGCTGGGGAGGGGGAGGAGCTCAGCACAGGGAGTCAGGACGTCCTGTCCCATGGGTGGGTGGGGGAACATGGGCAGGAGTACACTTCACAAAGAAGCCTCTGAGGTCCCAGCATTGCTATAGAAGGTTGCGAAGAGTCGTGTCTGATTCTTTGCAACCCCAGGGACTGTAGCCCACTAGGCTCCACTGTCCATGGGATTCTCCAGGCAAGAATACTGGAGTGGGTTGCCATTTCCTTCTACAGGGGATCGTCCCTACTCAGGGTTTGAAATACCATCTCCAGCATTGTGGGCAGATTCTTTACCACTAAGCCACCACCAGGCAAGCCCATGACTGATTTAGACGCATCAAAATTGATTGGGAGTTACACCTGCCTTCTGAATTGAGAGTGTCTTCTTTGCTGTATCACCTCCTTTCTTGATAGATAGCTGGCCTCTTCCAAGTCAGGAGATACATGTTCATCTCTAGCACTCAGCAAAGTGGACACTTCATAAAAATGTGTTGCCCAAATGAAAGAAACACAATGCTTAGCAGGTGCATGTATTTGTTAAGTCAGTGGGGGCAGGGGCAGGTGTTTAAGGAAATGTCCTCTCTTGAAGCGGGAGGCTGACTGGTGATGGAGGAGGGCTCACTGGTTCTGACTGGCTTGTCCACAAAGCAGTGGTTTCCCTCAAAATACGTGATCTGAGACTGCGCTCAAGTGGGCCTCATGACTGTGACTCATAAATGCACGATCGAACTGCGCCAGAGGAGCCCTGTCCCTGGGTGGCTGATGCTGGATCCCTGGCCAGCGCCAGGGCCCTCTGAGGTGCACCTTGGCAGCCCGCCTCTGCCTGCTTCTTCCAGAGAACGGGCTGTGCAGTAGCATCTAAGGGAACAGACAGGTCTGATGTGTCTCTGTTGGCACGGTGTGGAGATCTAGCAGGGAGGAAGATGCCAGCTTCACCCACTGGGAACTTGTCATTTGTGTGGGGCAGAGGGGGCGAGTAGGCAGTAAGACAAGCACGAAAGAACTCTTAATCCAGGGGCACAGAGCAAGGAACATAGAGAAGTGCACCCTGAGCGTCGAGATGGAGGGCTGGGGAGGGGGAGGAGCTCAGCACAGGGAGTCAGGACGTCCTGTCCCATGGGTGGGTGGGGGAACATGGGCAGGAGTACACTTCACAAAGAAGCCTCTGAGGTCCCAGCATTGCTATAGAAGGTTGCGAAGAGTCGTGTCTGATTCTTTGCAACCCCAGGGACTGTAGCCCACTAGGCTCCACTGTCCATGGGATTCTCCAGGCAAGAATACTGGAGTGGGTTGCCATTTCCTTCTACAGGGGATCGTCCCTACTCAGGGTTTGAAATACCATCTCCAGCATTGTGGGCAGATTCTTTACCACTAAGCCACCACCAGGCAAGCCCATGACTGATTTAGACGCATCAAAATTGATTGGGAGTTACACCTGCCTTCTGAATTGAGAGTGTCTTCTTTGCTGTATCACCTCCTTTCTTGATAGATAGCTGGCCTCTTCCAAGTCAGGAGATACATGTTCATCTCTAGCACTCAGCAAAGTGGACACTTCATAAAAATGTGTTGCCCAAATGAAAGAAACACAATGCTTAGCAGGTGCATGTATTTGTTAAGTCAGTGGGGGCAGGGGCAGGTGTTTAAGGAAATGTCCTCTCTTGAAGCGGGAGGCTGACTGGTGATGGAGGAGGGCTCACTGGTTCTGACTGGCTTGTCCACAAAGCAGTGGTTTCCCTCACTACCAGGGAAGAGGACCGAAGAGGAGAGAGGGTGGGAACCTCTCACGGGCACAAGTGCTTTTCTTCCCTGGAAAGGCAGACCCGCTGCAGCCTTTTCATGCCTCCTGGCCCAGATTGTGTGTGGTGGGGTGAGAAGGGAGGAGGAACCTGTACCTTTGGAGATGCTAGCAAGTCAAGAGCACTTGAGCCAGACAGGTGTGCTCATGGGGTCAGATGGAACCACAGTGCGCCTCTAGAGTTTGTGTCTCCGAGGGGAAGAATTAGTCGGCTTGGGCTGCCCTAACAAAATGCCACAGACTTGGTTTAAACAGGTATCTATTTCCTCACAGTTCTAGAGGCTGGAAGTCAAGATCAAGGTCCCAGCAGGTTTGGTTTCTGCAGAGAACAGTTTTCCTGGTATGCAGACGGCTGCCTTCTTCCTGGGTTATCACATGGCCTTCCCTTTGTTCCTGAGCTTGGAGAAGGAGAGATCTCAGATATCCCATCCTGTAGCTATAAGGGCACCAACCCCAATGGATGCGAGCCCCACATTTATGACTTCATTTAATCTTAGTAACTGCCCTAAGACCCCATCCCTCAATACAGTCACACTGTGGACCTATCAGTTTTGGGGTGAATGTCCTGTGCAAGAAGATAGCAGGTCGTGGACAGTGCCACCCTCTACGGGAAACAGCATCACCACTTCCAATCTCCCTGCACTCTCGCTTCCTTCCTCCTGTCTCTCTGACTCCCTCTTCCCTGTTGGTGTTCAGTCGCCAAGTCATGTCCGACTCTTTGTGACTCTCCCGCCCCTCCTCCTGCTCCCTTGAAATAGCTGGGCCTTTTCCTTCCAAAATTTTTCACCTGCCTTCTGAATTGAGAGTGTCTTCTTTGCTGTATCACTTTTTGTTCCCCCATCTCTTAGCACTCAGCAAAGTGGACACTTCATAAAAATGTGTTGCCCAAATGAAAGAAACACAATGCTTAGCAGGTGCATGTATTTGTTAAGTCAGTGGGGGCAGGGGCAGGTGTTTAAGGAAATGTCCTCTCTTGAAGCGGGAGGCTGACTGGTGATGGAGGAGGGCTCACTGGTTCTGACTGGCTTGTCCACAAAGCAGTGGTTTCCCTCACTACCAGGGAAGAGGACGGAAGAGGAGAGAGGGGGAACCTCTCACGGGCACAAGTGCTTTTCTTCCTGGAAAGGCAGACCCGCTGCAGCCTTTTCATGCCTCCTGGCCCAGATTGTGTGTGGTGGGGTGAGAAGGGAGGAGGAACCTGTACCTTTGGAGATGCTAGCAAGTCAAGAGCACTTGAGCCAGACAGGTGTGCTCATGGGGTCAGATGGAACCACAGTGCGCCTCTAGAGTTTGTGTCTCCGAGGGGAAGAATTAGTCGGCTTGGGCTGCCCTAACAAAATGCCACAGACTTGGTTTAAACAGGTATCTATTTCCTCACAGTTCTAGAGGCTGGAAGTCAAGATCAAGGTCCCAGCAGGTTTGGTTTCTGCAGAGAACAGTTTTCCTGGTATGCAGACGGCTGCCTTCTTCCTGGGTTATCACATGGCCTTCCCTTTGTTCCTGAGCTTGGAGAAGGAGAGATCTCAGATATCCCATCCTGTAGCTATAAGGGCACCAACCCCAATGGATGCGAGCCCCACATTTATGACTTCATTTAATCTTAGTAACTGCCCTAAGACCCCATCCCTCAATACAGTCACACTGTGGACCTATCAGTTTTGGGGGGAATGTCCTGTGCAAGAAGATAGCAGGTCCTGGACAGTGCCACCCTCTACGGGAAACAGCATCACCACTTCCAGTCTCCCTGAACTCTCGCTTCCTTCCTCCTGTCTCTCTGACTCCCTCTTCCCTGTTGGTGTTCAGTCGCCAAGTCATGTCCGACTCTTTGTGACCTCACGGACTGCAGCACGCCAGGCTCCCCTGTCCTTCACCATCGCCCAGAACTTGCACAGACTCATGTCCATTGAGTTGATGATGCCATCCAACCATCTCATCCTCTGCTACCCTCTTCTCCTCCTGCCCTCCATCTTTCACAGCATCGGGGTCTTTTCCAATGAGTCATCTCTTTGCATCAGGTGGCCAAAGTATTGCAACTTCAGCTTCAGCATCAGTCCTTCCAATGACTATTCAGGGTTGACTTCCTTTAGGATTGACTAGTTTGATCACCTTGCTGTCTAAGGGACTCTCGAGTCTTCTCAAGCACCACAATTCGAAAACATCAGTTCTTTGGCCTTCAGCCTTTTTAATGATCCAACTCTCACATACCTCACCTGGGTCCTGCATTATAACTTCCTGCCCCTGGGTGGGGCCTTTGTCTCAGTTTTTTTAGTGTGAAACATGGCAAAGTAGAGAGAATAACAATGAGTGTTCAGATTCAACAATTTTGGCATGATTTTTGCCATATTTTTTTGATCTCTTGCTGAAGTCTATTAGAACAAATTCCAACCATCATGGGTGTATACCTGTATATGCTTAGTATTTCCGAAAAAAAAAAAAAAAGGTGCATATGAAATTTTGATTGCTGCCTCTCCAGGTCAGTCGGCCTTGCCGTCACTGCTCCGTTTCTTCACTGTGAATTTTTCCCAAGGGTGTGGTGTTGGGAAAAATCAAAGAGAACTTGAAAAGAACAACAGTGGAGTAGGAAGGTGTGGCAGATTGAACCCGAGGCCTGGGTTTTGTAATTAAACTGTGTTCTCCCTGGTTGGAGCTCCTCCCTAAGGCCACAGGGGCACTGTGGGACATGCCACTCGCTCTCTGTGGTCGCCAAAAAAGTAATCATTTTCTAAACGGTCCCACAGACACTGAAGAGAGGCCTCCTGGGTCTACTGTCACCTCCGGGAGGACAAGTGGCCCAGCTCAGAAAGAATCTGGGTCATTTTATCTTGTGCCGTGAAGATCTCCCCAGGGCTCAGTAAGACGTGGCCTGTCAGCTAGAGCCCAGGCACACCAGCACGTGGCATGGAGGTGCACTAGAGGGTGGTGGGGCTGGGGAGAGCGGGCAGCTCAAGGCTCTGTCCAGGGCTGGTCCCGCCCTGTCCCCTGATCCCCAGAGGAGTCACCGGAAGTTTCATGGTTGCGTCTCATTCCTCTCTAACAAACGACTTTCTCTCCCTCTCTTGGCAACCAAGCCGTGTTTACAGACAATATCAGAGGCTAGAATAAACAGTTCCTGTCAGACCCGAGGGCCACTGGGGACCGTGGGAGGACCTGCGGGTCTCCTCTCTGGTGACTGGGAGGGGGCTGCAGGCAAGCCCATTGTGGCTCACCTGTCAGTTCTTCTCTCTGTAGCAGAAGCTGTGGGGTGCGAGAGCCCCACATGCAAATCCTGCTTCCTGCCTTGGTTACCCTTGTGACCCTGCCACCCAGCCTCAAAGAGCCTGTTTCTTCCTTTGTAAGTCCTCAGAAAGGCTGCTTGAATACCTCACATACCTCACCTGGGTCCTGCATTATAACTTCCTGCCCCTGGGTGGGGCCTTTGTCTCAGTTTTTTTAGTGTGAAACATGGCAAAGTAGAGAGAATAACAATGAGTGTTCAGATTCAACAATTTTGGCATGATTTTGCCATATTTTTTGATCTCTTGCTGAAGTCTATTAGAACAAATTCCAACCATCATGGGTGTATACCTGTATATGCTTAGTATTTCCGAAAAAAAAAAAAAAGGTGCATATGAAATTTTGATTGCTGCCTCTCCAGGTCAGTCGGCCTTGCCGTCACTGCTCCGTTTCTTCACTGTGAATTTTTCCCAAGGGTGTGGTGTTGGGAAAAATCAAAGAGAACTTGAAAAGAACAACAGTGGAGTAGGAAGGTGTGGCAGATTGAACCCGAGGCCTGGGTTTTGTAATTAAACTGTGTTCTCCCTGGTTGGAGCTCCTCCCTAAGGCCACAGGGGCACTGTGGGACATGCCACTCGCTCTCTGTGGTCGCCAAAAAAGTAATCATTTTCTAAACGGTCCCACAGACACTGAAGAGAGGCCTCCTGGGTCTACTGTCACCTCCGGGAGGACAAGTGGCCCAGCTCAGAAAGAATCTGGGTCATTTTATCTTGTGCCGTGAAGATCTCCCCAGGGCTCAGTAAGACGTGGCCTGTCAGCTAGAGCCCAGGCACACCAGCACGTGGCATGGAGGTGCACTAGAGGGTGGTGGGGCTGGGGAGAGCGGGCAGCTCAAGGCTCTGTCCAGGGCTGGTCCCGCCCTGTCCCCTGATCCCCAGAGGAGTCACCGGAAGTTTCATGGTTGCGTCTCATTCCTCTCTAACAAACGACTTTCTCTCCCTCTCTTGGCAACCAAGCCGTGTTTACAGACAATATCAGAGGCTAGAATAAACAGTTCCTGTCAGACCCGAGGGCCACTGGGGACCGTGGGAGGACCTGCGGGTCTCCTCTCTGGTGACTGGGAGGGGGCTGCAGGCAAGCCCATTGTGGCTCACCTGTCAGTTCTTCTCTCTGTAGCAGAAGCTGTGGGGTGCGAGAGCCCCACATGCAAATCCTGCTTCCTGCCTTGGTTACCCTTGTGACCCTGCCACCCAGCCTCAAAGAGCCTGTTTCTTCCTTTGTAAATCCTCAGAAAGGCTGCTTGAACGATGCACTGTCAAGTTAAACCGCTGGCTCAGGACTGGTCGTTCAAAATGATGCTTTCTCTTCCCTCCGACCTGGAGCTCCTGTGTCCTTCTGGCATGGAACACAGAAAATCACTGGCAAAGAATGAAAATTATTGCTGGTACAATTTCTGAGGAGCACTTGCCATGCGATATCTCATTGGAGTGTCAGTGAAATAGGAATTGTCATCACTCTCATTTTGCAGATTTGAAAACTGAGGCTCAGAGAAGCTAAGAAAGTTGCACAAAGTTGCACAATAAGTGTAGAGGTAGGGCTTGGATGTGGCACAGGCCAGTGGGTAAAATGGGTGTGGAGTGGCCAGAGGGCCAGGGTTGTCCATCTGGGGCCTGAAAAAGCTAGAGGTGGAATGAGAAATTGTTCAGTCTTTAAAGCTTCAGTGTCCTTTCAAGTCAGTCTGCACTGACCCATCCTGGGCAGATCCTCTGGAAGTCTGTGTCTTTAGGCGGCAACATACTGTGTGGACCACTTTTTTTTTTCTTTTATAAGGTTTTTTTGGAGGGGGATGTGGACCCTTTTTAAAGTCTTTACTTATTACAATATTATTTCTGTTTTCTTCTTTGGTTTTTTGCCCCTGAAATATATGGGATCTTATTAGCTCCCCCACCAAGAACTGAACCTGCATCCCCTGCATTAGAAGGCAAAGTTGTAACTACCGGATCACAGGGAAGGCCCTGGCTGGACCACTTTTTTTTTTTTTTTTTTAAGATTTATTTATTTATTTACTTTGGGCGGGGGTCGGGTTGGAGAGGGAGGGGAGTGGGCGGGCCACTTCCATTGGTCTTTCATTTCTCTATCTTCATTCGTCTTCATTCTTTGGCTCCTGCGGGCCTCCCATCGCGGTGGCGTCTGTCGTTGCAGAGCACCGGCTCTGGGCACATGCGCTCCAGAGCTCCGGCTTGGTGATTGGACACATCAGTCCAGCCGCTCCGCGGCACGTGGGATCTTCCCAGGCCAGGGATCGAACCGGCGCCCCTTGCACTGCAAGGCGGTGTCCCTACCCACTGGACCACCAGGGGAAGCCCTGTCTGGACCACTTTTAACTTTTCTTTCTCTCTTCCTCTCTGTGTTTGATTTTGTTTGAACCAGAACTGGCAGGATCCCTGGGGGGTCACCTCCCCTAGCTCTGTCTGAGTGAGGCTCCGCTCACAGAGGTGAAACGACCAGCCCAGGGGCACATGTCTCTTACAGGTGGCACTAGTGGTAAAGAATCCACCTGCCCATGCATCAGATGCCAGAGATGTGGGTTCCTGGGTCGGAAGATCCCTGGAGGAGGAAATGGCAACCCACTCCAGTGTTCTTGCCTGGAGAATCCCATGGACAGAGGAGCTTGGCTACAGTCCATGGGGTCACAAGAGGCGGCACACAGTCCCCCGGGGCGTGGACTATGGCTCCTAGGCATTGTTCTGTCCACTGTGTGGCCCCGTCCCTCGTTGGTCTTTGCTGCTTATGTGCTTCTTCGGGCAGATCCTGGGGTTTCTGTCTCACGCATCCAGCACAGACATGTTTAATAAATACTCATCACACAAATCAAAAGGGAAGGGAACTCCTTTCTCTGTTCTTTCAGAGGCAGGAGCAGGAGCTGCCTCAGGCTGCAGCCAGAGACCTTTAGGTTAGACTGACAGTGGGCTCAGGCAGGTCTGCTTCTGGCTGTGGCCCTGGACTCCGTGGTCTCCTCTGCTGAGAGCCACACCAGTGTGGGGTTTGTTTGGAGGAATCCAAGGCAGGTCTGGATTCAGAGGTGATCTCCTATCTGTTCTTCTGACTTAGGCCTCAAGCTTCTGAGTGGAGGCCCTCCCCGTGAACATTTTTGGGGGGGTTCTGCTCCACGAATTCTGTCTGGGAGGGAGTGCCTCTCTCTCTCCTTGGACGGAGATCAGAGGCCTCCCAGGAGTGGACAGCCTTCCCCAGGCCCCAGCCCAGCCATGGGCTGGGTTCAGAGCTCGGGGATCGCATCAGGGACAGGAAGTTCTCCCGCTGCCTGAGATTAGGGCTCGGGGAAACGTGACGCTCAGAGCCTGCCTTTGGAAGGGCCACTGCTTAAGAAAGCAGCCGGGTCCTGAGTTTGGCCCATCTGCCAGGAAGCAGGGTCTGCAGCGCCTCTCCCATAAGCTGGCAGCCCTTCTCAGGGGAGACGGGAAAACAGAACAGGAGAGAGCAGCTTGTCTCCTGGACCAGCCCGTGTTGTGAAGCCTGCTTCCAACACCGAGGACGTATGTCGCTGGGGCACCGTGACTTCTCTCACGTCTGGGTTCAACCAGGAGACCAAGTCCAAGGCTGGGCTCTGATGCCGCCCTGGAGGCTGTACCTGGCGAGGGATGGCCCCCCAGCCTTTGTGATGCGTATGTTTGTGGACGGGGCTATTTGGGGCACTCGTTGGCTGAGCACGTGACGGTGACTGCCCTTTTTTCATTTGTTTGTTTTGTTTTTAGCCCAAGGAAGGATCCAGATGTTTCTAGTTCTCCAGCTGTTTTCTGTGGTAAAGCTGAAGACCAGAGATAGAAAATGAAGATTGTTGGGTGGGGGGTGGCGGTCCCAGAGCCTTCCACATAAGATAACCAGCCGATAGTTTGCCTTGCTTGGGCAGGAGGGCTCAGGTTCCCTCTGCACTGGACCCTCGCTTTCAGCCTTACTGTGGAGCACGCTCCCCTGTTAGGTCTGTGTTTGTACCTTCCCTCGGAGCTCACTGCCACCTGCACTGTCACCGCCATCTTCCTTCCTTTATCATGTCCCCCCAAGAACCTTCCTTGGGACCCCAGCCCCTTTGGGAGTCACTCCTTCAGTAGGGCCCGGAGTTCAGGGAACACTGTGGTTGCATAGTTGGCCTTGGAGTCAGAGGGAGGCACCCGGGGATGGTCCCTATCAGGTTTTTTCTCTGTCACTCCCGTCCCCCGCGTGCTAAGGGTGGCCTGGTGGCAGGAATCTGAACTAAGACAGGGCACCCAGACTGGGCCCAGTCAAGCCCACAGGGGAAGAGGATTTCTCTCCTCCCTGACATTGCCCTTTGGTCAGGAAGCCTCCCAGAAACCTGGCCTCCCTCCCTCCTGTGGTGTCTCCTGGGGCGTTCTGGGAGTCAGAGCCTGGCTGCCACCTTCCAGAGGCGAGGGCTGGTGTCCCGAGATCTTGGCTGAGTGCCCGGAAGCTCTGTTGGCCTTTGTCAGGGGAGGGCGTGCTCCAGAAGGTGGGAAGTTCTGTTCGGGGGTGAGAGGGTTTGGTAAGTGGCCCCCACAGGCTGCAGGGACAGGAACCGGGCCGTGGGGAGGGGGAGGGGGAGGCTGCGGCTCGTCCACCTGGGGCTCTATTGTGCCGTCAACACGGCAGAAGGTTGCACACAGGCCCCTCACCTGTATTGACATGTCAGCCCAGCGGTCCCTTTACCTCGAGTTCTTGGGGGCCAGATCCTGCAGCCTGGGCCCCCAGGCTGTCCTGGCCTGGCGCCTGAGCTCAGGAGCAGCTTTAACCTCCTCCCTGCTTTGCATTTAGGACTTGGGCTGAGTTGTGGGGGTGGAGCCTGTAAAGCTGAGCCGGCTGACTGTGGGAGCTAGGCCTTGATGCGCCTCTGGCTGGTGGGCCTTCTGTTTAGGGATCAGGGGCGGCGAGGAGAGGGCACAGGCGCTGGCACCCGGTGCTGGGCTCAGGCCTTTATCCTCTGTCTCCTTGGGGCTGGTCAGGGTCTGTTGTTTCTGGAGGTTTCTGTCTCAGGATGGGAACCCTGAGGGCACGGCCTCAGAGGGTGACCCCCGCCAGGTGCCCAGGACAGGGCCCCAGACATGGTCACCTGACTGCCCGGACAGCGATGGGGGAGGCCAGACGCTGGCTGGCACCCATGTGCTCGCTGCTTGGATCATGGGACCCCAGCCCCTTTGGGAGTCACTCCTTCAGTAGGGCCCGGAGTTCAGGGAACACTGTGGTTGCATAGTTGGCCTTGGAGTCAGAGGGAGGCACCCGGGGATGGTCCCTATCAGGTTTTTTCTCTGTCACTCCCGTCCCCCGCGTGCTAAGGGTGGCCTGGTGGCAGGAATCTGAACTAAGACAGGGCACCCAGACTGGGCCCAGTCAAGCCCACAGGGGAAGAGGATTTCTCTCCTCCCTGACATTGCCCTTTGGTCAGGAAGCCTCCCAGAAACCTGGCCTCCCTCCCTCCTGTGGTGTCTCCTGGGGCGTTCTGGGAGTCAGAGCCTGGCTGCCACCTTCCAGAGGCGAGGGCTGGTGTCCCGAGATCTTGGCTGAGTGCCCGGAAGCTCTGTTGGCCTTTGTCAGGGGAGGGCGTGCTCCAGAAGGTGGGAAGTTCTGTTCGGGGGGGAGAGAGGGGTTTGGTAAGTGGCCCCCACAGGCTGCAGGGACAGGAACCGGGCCGTGGGGAGGGGGAGGGGGAGGCTGCGGCTCGTCCACCTGGGGCTCTATTGTGCCGTCAACACGGCAGAAGGTTGCACACAGGCCCCTCACCTGTATTGACATGTCAGCCCAGCGGTCCCTTTACCTCGAGTTCTTGGGGGCCAGATCCTGCAGCCTGGGCCCCCAGGCTGTCCTGGCCTGGCGCCTGAGCTCAGGAGCAGCTTTAACCTCCTCCCTGCTTTGCATTTAGGACTTGGGCTGAGTTGTGGGGGTGGAGCCTGTAAAGCTGAGCCGGCTGACTGTGGGAGCTAGGCCTTGATGCGCCTCTGGCTGGTGGGCCTTCTGTTTAGGGATCAGGGGCGGCGAGGAGAGGGCACAGGCGCTGGCACCCGGTGCTGGGCTCAGGCCTTTATCCTCTGTCTCCTTGGGGCTGGTCAGGGTCTGTTGTTTCTGGAGGTTTCTGTCTCAGGATGGGAACCCTGAGGGCACGGCCTCAGAGGGTGACCCCCGCCAGGTGCCCAGGACAGGGCCCCAGACATGGTCACCTGACTGCCCGGACAGCGATGGGGGAGGCCAGACGCTGGCTGGCACCCATGTGCTCGCTGCTTGTTTAAGACTCTGCGCTCTCTCCTGAACCTGGAAGGATTCCATTCCATTTTCCAAACATCTTGCATGTTTTGCTTGCTCAGCCCTCCACGAGGGGACCGCATGGTGGACAGCAAGCTCTCCTCAAAGCAGGCACTGATCACTTATCACCGGGAGGCAGGGGCAGAATGCTGGGAGAGGAGCCTCAGGGCAGGAAAGAGGAGCTTTCTGACAAGCAAAGCCAGGAAGGTCATGAAGGTCGGGCTGGGTGGTGAAAGGCCTATGTGACAAATGGAGAATGTCTTTGTCCTGCAGCTTATTTGGAGGTGAGTGGAAGCCAGAGTGACCCGTGGTAAGGAGCTTGAGCTTTACCTGGTGGGTGACAATTAGCCACGGAAGGTATTTGAGTCCAGGATGACTGATGGTGTGATAGGAGGAAGATCTTCCACTATTGAGGCTTTCGTGTGTGTGCTTGTGTCCTTTGATTTCATCCTCCCTGCTGCCCTCTAAGTGGGGTTTTGTTATCCTGGTTTTCCAGAAAACCGAGTCTCCAAAGCCATTCAGCTAGTGGGCGGTGTAAGTGTGATTCCACCATCAGGTGCAGGTGCACCTTGAGGTGCAGAGTGTGGCCAAGGGCCTTGGCATAAGGAGGGTGAGCTGACACCTGGGGGCATGTTCCGAGGCTGCACCCTCCAGGAGAAGGAGGGGAGGAGGGGAGGAGCGCTCTCCCACAGGGCGGAGATGCCCTGGAAGGGAGTCTTTGTGAGCTGTTTCCTGGGGAGTTCTAGAAAGGAAATTCCCAGTCACCCTGCCGCCCTCAAAAGCAGTGAGCTGTGTTCCCACCCCCATCCCTCCCTCCCTGCCCCTCCGAGCTCTGGAGGGGGCCCTGGGGGCGGATAGGAGCTGATAGGATCCCTGCCCTGGGCCCTGAGAGGAGAACAGAGGAGGGTTCCTCTGCCTCCTCCCGTCTGGGGACCTCTGGACTATGGTTCACTGCCCTGGGGAGCATAGGTCTTGGGGTGGGGAAATGGGGATGGGAGGGGCAGTGGAAAAAGCTAGGCGGCTGCAGCAGGCAGATTTATGATGGCTCTCTCTTTAGGTGTTTGTGCTTCCCAGGCCAGTGGGCTGGTGAAGAGAGAACAAGTTAATCTGTATCCCAGAGATGGATTAGCTCCTCAAAGGCCAGGAAACTTCCCGGGCTCAGCAGACACCTGGAGGAGGTAGGGCCAGGCCAGGAAGGGGTGCCTTTCTGGGGCACTTCCTACATGATTAAGGAAGGAGGTGCCAGGGGAGCAGTACCTTAACCACCTGGAGGGCTTGTGGGGGTCAGGGGCTGTGTGCGGTGGGGCCCACCCCAGAGTTTCCCAAAGCGGGTGCAAGAATTCCTATTTCTAGCCGGGTGATGCGGCTGCTGTTGGCGTAAGGATTCCACTTGGAGAACCATGGTGCTCGGCACTCAAATGAGAGTTTATGATGACTCTTCCCTCACCCCCCCTTGGACAGATCTCTGGTGGGGAACTCGCCCTTTCCACCTAGAAAGCCACCTCCTACCTCGAGGTCCTGGTTCAAGGGATACCTTCCTCTGTGACCACACTGAGAGGTGCGTGTGCTAGGCCATCTGTCCTCATGTATGCACGCTGCTGGGTTGAACGTTGCTGTTGCACAGTCCCTCAACACTGGGAGCCCCTCTCACTAATCGCCAGGCCCCGTGGTGCCTCGCAGAGGGCCGGTCACATAGAGTAACTAGGGGCAAGTGGCTCCGGTTACACAGAATGATGAAGCCCATTCTCCATGCCAGGAAATCGAGGTTCACATGGGGAGGCGTTGCACAGAGGCCTCCTAGGCTGGCTAGGGGCGCATCAGAACTAGAACCTGGCTTCTTGGACTCCTGCTGGAGACGCTCTGTGTGGACAGTTCGACCAAAACAGCTTGAAACCCCAGCTCATCCTCAAGTCTCTTTGACATCTACAGAGATGCACTGCATAAATGTAACTACAGTCCACAGAGCTAGAATTTTGTGACTGCTTTTTTTTTTAAATCAACATTTGACGTACTGATTTTCTTCTGGAGTGTACCGAGGAGCGTCTTTTGTGTGCTGACCCTGCCTTCTCTCATTCAGTTCTCACCACAGCCCTGGACATAGTGCTGTGCCCGTGTTCGAGGGCAGACTCCACCACGGAGGTCGTGTTCTGAGGTTTGTTCAGTGTTTCCAAAGCGTCGTGAACATGGAGTTGGGGTTTGGAGTTTTCACCGTAGGTTCCGGGCTCTTTTACCAGAGCAACGCTTATGCTTCTTTCTATGTGCCCACTTATACTGTGCATCATGGATGAATGCACTTCCTACATGATTAAGGAAGGAGGTGCCAGGGAGCAGTACCTTAACCACCTGGAGGGCTTGTGGGGTCAGGGGCTGTGTGCGTGGGGCCCACCCCAGAGTTTCCCAAAGCGGTGCAAGAATTCCTATTTCTAGCCGGGTGATGCGGCTGCTGTTGGCGTAAGGATTCCACTTGGAGAACCATGGTGCTCGGCACTCAAATGAGAGTTTATGATGACTCTTCCCTCACCCCCCCTTGGACAGATCTCTGGTGGGGAACTCGCCCTTTCCACCTAGAAAGCCACCTCCTACCTCGAGGTCCTGGTTCAAGGGATACCTTCCTCTGTGACCACACTGAGAGGTGCGTGTGCTAGGCCATCTGTCCTCATGTATGCACGCTGCTGGGTTGAACGTTGCTGTTGCACAGTCCCTCAACACTGGGAGCCCCTCTCACTAATCGCCAGGCCCCGTGGTGCCTCGCAGAGGGCCGGTCACATAGAGTAACTAGGGGCAAGTGGCTCCGGTTACACAGAATGATGAAGCCCATTCTCCATGCCAGGAAATCGAGGTTCACATGGGGAGGGCGTTGCACAGAGGCCTCCTAGGCTGGCTAGGGGCGCATCAGAACTAGAACCTGGCTTCTTGGACTCCTGCTGGAGACGCTCTGTGTGGACAGTTCGACCAAAACAGCTTGAAACCCCAGCTCATCCTCAAGTCTCTTTGACATCTACAGAGATGCACTGCATAAATGTAACTACAGTCCACAGAGCTAGAATTTTGTGACTGCTTTTTTTTTTAAATCAACATTTGACGTACTGATTTTCTTCTGGAGTGTACCGAGGAGCGTCTTTTGTGTGCTGACCCTGCCTTCTCTCATTCAGTTCTCACCACAGCCCTGGACATAGTGCTGTGCCCGTGTTCGAGGGCAGACTCCACCACGGAGGTCGTGTTCTGAGGTTTGTTCAGTGTTTCCAAAGCGTCGTGAACATGGAGTTGGGGTTTGGAGTTTTCACCGTAGGTTCCGGGCTCTTTTACCAGAGCAACGCTTATGCTTCTTTCTATGTGCCCACTTATACTGTGCATCATGGATGAATGCTCTGATCTGGTCTGGTCCTTTTTTAAAAATTGAGATGAAATTCACATAATATGAAATTAACCATTTTAAAGAGTGTCACTCAGTAGCGTTTGGTACGTTCATAATGCCTTCCAATCATGAGCTCTGTCTAGTCTGAAACACCAAGAAAAGCCCCCAGGAACCCCCCATACCGTTAGAAGTTGTTCCTACCTCTCCCCTTCCCTCGGTCCTTGGCAACAGCCTGGCTGCTTTCTGTCTCTATGGATGTACCTGGTCCGGGTATTTCACGTGAGTGGAATCATGCCACGTGTGCCTTTTTCTGCAGCATCTGTCCTGTATGTTGTCCCTGTTTGTGGATGAATAATATTCATTTGCAAGGACATATCACATTTTGTTTATCCAGCCACATCCTTTTCAGTAAGCAGGGAGCTCCAGGAGCTGATGGTGGACGCTGGAGTGTGATGCTAGTGTTTGCGAAGAGAAGGGGTCTAGGAGTGAAGTGTGCTAATGGGGACTCATGGAGCATGGGGGCATGGTAAGGAGTCTTGAGAAGGTTGGTGGTCAGAGTTGGGACTGGGTATGGGCCCCCGAGGGATAAAGCAGGAAGAGCGGAATGATGAAGCTTGGCAGGGAGGGGCAGCTGAAGGGGTGTTATTCCTAGAACAGAGGGGCATTCGGTTCAGGGAAATGTGTGGCTAAATTCCAAGGTTGTCCCCAAGCCTGCATGTGAATGGCTTCAGCTTGAGGGATTTTGCTCCAAAACCAAGGCATGACCTGGTGCCCAGATGGAAAGGGTCCTGGATTTCCTGGGAAAGAGGAGCAATAGCCACGGCCTGGCCTGCAGCGCGGGTGTACGAGTGGCAGGCTGGCTGGACATGGCGTCCTTGTGTCCCTGAGAAGAGCAGGGCCTTATAAGGAGCCCGGCTGGGTGGAGCTGTGGGAACGCCAGCTTGCTCTGCCCCAAGTCACCCCGGCGTCTTTGTCCCTCCCAGCGGCACAGCAGCCAGGGTTCACTAGACCGTTGTTTATGCCATTAGAATGATCATGGGAGAAATGGAAAGGGACTAACCCTGAGTCTCAAAGCACAGTTTAAGGAGAGGGAAACCCTTTCTCCTGGCCCCAAGTCAAAAGGCTTTCTAAATTAAACCATTTTTTAAAGAGTAAATCATTTTAAAAAAAGTGTCACTCAGTAGCGTTTGGTACGTTCATAATGCCTTCCAATCATGAGCTCTGTCTAGTCTGAAACACCAAGAAAAGCCCCCAGGAACCCCCCATACCGTTAGAAGTTGTTCCTACCTCTCCCCTTCCCTCGGTCCTTGGCAACAGCCTGGCTGCTTTCTGTCTCTATGGATGTACCTGGTCCGGGTATTTCACGTGAGTGGAATCATGCCACGTGTGCCTTTTTCTGCAGCATCTGTCCTGTATGTTGTCCCTGTTTGTGGATGAATAATATTCATTTGCAAGGACATATCACATTTTGTTTATCCAGCCACATCCTTTTCCGTAAGCAGGGAGCTCCAGGAGCTGATGGTGGACGCTGGAGTGTGATGCTAGTGTTTGCGAAGAGAAGGGGTCTAGGAGTGAAGTGTGCTAATGGGGACTCATGGAGCATGGGGGCATGGTAAGGAGTCTTGAGAAGGTTGGTGGTCAGAGTTGGGACTGGGTATGGGCCCCCGAGGGATAAAGCAGGAAGAGCGGAATGATGAAGCTTGGCAGGGAGGGGCAGCTGAAGGGGTGTTATTCCTAGAACAGAGGGGCATTCGGTTCAGGGAAATGTGTGGCTAAATTCCAAGGTTGTCCCCAAGCCTGCATGTGAATGGCTTCAGCTTGAGGGATTTTGCTCCAAAACCAAGGCATGACCTGGTGCCCAGATGGAAAGGGTCCTGGATTTCCTGGGAAAGAGGAGCAATAGCCACGGCCTGGCCTGCAGCGCGGGTGTACGAGTGGCAGGCTGGCTGGACATGGCGTCCTTGTGTCCCTGAGAAGAGCAGGGCCTTATAAGGAGCCCGGCTGGGTGGAGCTGTGGGAACGCCAGCTTGCTCTGCCCCAAGTCACCCCGGCGTCTTTGTCCCTCCCAGCGGCACAGCAGCCAGGGTTCACTAGACCGTTGTTTATGCCATTAGAATGATCATGGGAGAAATGGAAAGGGACTAACCCTGAGTCTCAAAGCACAGTTTAAGGAGAGGGAAAAAGAAACCCCTTTCCTCTCCTTCTCACTCCTTCGAATTCAAATGAATCACCGCTTTGTTGGTCAGCAGCACCAGACAATCTTTGTAACTGACCTGAGAGTCTTAGGGTGAGTGTTTAAAATGTAGGTGTTATTAGGGCTTCCTTGGTGGTCCAGTGGGTAAGGACACCGCCTTGCAGTGCAAGGAGCACCGGTTCGATCCCTGGCCTGGGAAGATCCCGCATGCTGCAGAGCGGCTGGACCGATGTGTCCAATTACTGAGCCGGAGCTCTGGAGCACATGCACCCAGAGCCGGTGCTCTGCCACAACAGAGGCCGCTGTGATGGGAGGCCCACAAGGGGCCAAAGAACAAAGATGGATGAAAAATAGATAAATGAAAGACCAATAGGAGTGGCCCACCCACCCACTCTGCCCCGCAAAAACAATATATATATAGGTGTTATTATCCAGGTACCGAAAGATAGGGAGATGGCTGCCATTGAAAAGATAGTTTGTACTCACATGTCCCGAGAGGAGAGGGTGCATTACCCCATATAGGATGGCCACACGGAGAAGCAGGGGCTGCGTCTGGAGGTAGAGTGAAGAGAAACATGGGCAAAACCTCTGTTGTGTTTCTGCAGAAAGGAATGAATGAGGCAGTGTGAGCAGGCTTTGAATTGGCTAGTTTGAGTAATGTCAGCGGGCTCTGGGGCACAGGACTGTCTGAGTTGCCTGGTGTCTGTCCCTGGGGTGATTTAGGGCAGGGAGTGGTGGGTTAAAGTGAGTGAGTGTGAGAGCTTGATGAAGGAGGTGGCTGGAGTCGGGCTCTGGTCTGGTCAGTTTGCATGTGGAGGCAAGTTGTTTACTGTCTCTAGGAATTGACTGGGCTCCAAAGTGCAACAGTATCACTAGCATACCTACAGAGTGACCCCAGAACTTAACCTGGAAGTAAACAAGCTAGACTGATTAAAGACCATATTCTTTTTAAACTTGCCCAATAAGAGTTAGAAGACTTGTGTGTGTATATATATGTATATATACTATAATATTTATATATAAATAGATAACAGAAATAGAATCAATATTGAATTTACACCTTGTACTGGGTTGTCATCTTAGAAAAAAACCTGAAAGAACTTCTGAGCCAACCCAATATTTAATGCTGTGTTACACATAGACTTTTTATTTTAACATTGTGAACTTTTATACTTGATTATATCTCTCATTAATAACTCAAAATTTAAATATGACCTGCATCATCGCCACCTTGCTTTTGTATAAAAGCATAAGACCCAGGTTGCTTCCATATACATACATTTATGGCACCTCCTGGACCATACATTATTTTGAGGCGCTTTCTTTGGAGAAGGCAAAGTAAAATCATGCGGAGTGTTGATTGTTTTAGTCTTTAGGTATTAAGCATCTCAGGGAACAAATCAAAGCTTATTAAAGGTAAATCAAAGTAAAAATCCTAAAAAAGAAAAGAAATACTGAAAAATGAACAGTTAAGATGGCTACAATGAGGAACCATGGGAACATGCTCATGGCACAGCCCTGGTCAAGCTGGCAGGGGTGCCTCTCCCCTCAGGCCCTGCTCTCCTCCTGGCCTCTCGTAGCTCTGAGGTCGCAGTCCCGGAGGAGAAAACAAAGTTGGAGTCTTCTCCACTGCCTGGATGGACTCTTGAAAGAATTTGCCTTCCAGGAAGAAGGAAGAGGAGGACTTGAAGATGTCTGTGCTCTGCCCCAAGATGACTGGTGTCTGCCTATCCATGTCTGTCGGCTCTAGACTGATGTTCAGAGCCTCGATCAGGGCTGCAGCAAGGACCACACAGGGTGGGACTGCTGAGGGCCTCAGTCTTGTCCATGAAATTGAGGCACAGCAGCAGAGGGGCCAGGCTGGAAGCCGGCACTGGTTGACCCTCAGGCCTTCACCAAGCAGCTCCACTTTCAGACGCTACTCCAGCCGATGGGCAGCCACAGTCACGGTTCACATTTCTGGTGGTCCTGGCCTGCTTATTCCCCACTGTTCTCCCTCTGCCCTCTCTGTGTTATCCCAGTGGCATCCCAGAGTCAGGGAAGGTCTGCCTAGTTCTCTTTTTGGTCCGTAGCCAGACAGAGGCTCTGAGGAGGCCAGAGGGAGGGGCTCAAACCCCAAAGTGGACAAATTTACCAGACCCCTTGGACAGGGTTTCTCTTTGAGAGCCAGTTGAAGATGGAGCATAAAAAAGATGGAATAAGACAGAAATCTGTCTGTCAACTGCTTTCCCTTGTAACCAGGGGCACATGTGCCTACACAAGTCCAGGTTCAGTTTGACTCCTCCAGGGAGCCCTGGTTTGGGGACTTTCCTACAAAGCTTGCTCCATCTAGTCTGAGAAAATCCCCTGGACCTGAACTCTGTGGCTCTGGTGTCACATAGGCAGCCTACAGAGCTGCCAAGAGCCCTAGTCTGATGGGGGTGGAGGATCCCACTTTCCTGAGCGGCCTTCCCCCCCGCCTCCCAAGAGGCCTGTGCAAGTGTTTGTTCTGGGCCTAGTACACGTTCTTCCCTCCAGAACACAGCTGGACAGACAGGGCAAGGCAGGAACCAGGACCCAAATGCAGGCAGGGGGCACGTAGGCTGGCTGCCCGCCTTCTGACCCCATCCCTCTGACCTCTCTGGAGTTCAGAGTCTGGATGCGGAGTGGTAAGGTAAGGGTGGAAGGTACCGGGGGGCCCTCTGCTTGACGCTCGGAGCAGACCGGCAGCATGCAGGTGATGATGACCATCCCCTGGGTCTGGCGGGGACTGTTTTTGTCCAATGTCTGAAGGTAGGGGAAGAGGAGCCGTGTCTTCATCAGGGCCTTGTGTTGTCAGCTCTCAGGTGCTTGGCAGTGCTTGTTCACCACCTGTTCATGCTGTCCTTAGAAGTCCCTTTCTAGGACTTCCCTGGTGGGCCAATGGCTGGGACTCTGCACGCCCAAAGCAGAGGGCCTGGGGTTTGATCCCTGGTCAGGGAACTAGATCCCACTTGCTGCAACAAAGAGTTTGCTGGCCGCAACCAAAGATCCGACATGCCTCCACGAAGACTGAAGGTCCTCAGTTGTTCTTGCCACAGCTGAGACCTGTGCAGTCAAATAAATAAAATACTTAAAAAAAAAAAAAAAGAGGGCTTCCTTGGTGAGTCAGGACACCGCCTTATAGTACAAGGGGTGCCAGTTCGATCCCTGGCCTGGGACGATCCCATGTGCCACGGAGTGGCTGGACAGATGTGTCCAACTACCGAGCCGGAGGTCTGGAGTGCATGTACCCAGAGCCAGTGCTCTGCAGCGACAGAGGCCACTGCGATGGGAGGCCCACACATGCCAAAGAATGAAGATGGATGAAAATAGATAAATGAAAGACCAATAGAAGAGGCCAAAAAAATTAAAGAAAAAGAATATCATTAAAAAGAGAGAGAGAGAGACAGCCCCTTCCTGAAGCCGGCAGCAGCGGCTGTCCGCTTGGCCCGGGCAAGGTTGTGCCTCAGACATAGTGCCTGTTGCACGACTTCTGCTGGTGTGCTTTGCAGTTGGCCGTCTGCATCATTGAATGGTTCCTAGTGGGGGCAGGCCTCTGTACTTCCTCACTGTGTTTCAGATTCTTTGAGAGAAGAGGAGCCAGTCTTACTCCTCTCTTTCCAAACTGAAGCTGTGGCTAAGGCAGGAGGGCGACCACCTCCACCTAGCTGACGCTTATCCTGTGGCGTGTGAGAAGGTGGTGGGAGAGAATACCTTCTTCCTGGAGAGTCGAGAAAACCTCAGGGAGGAGGGCTTGGGGGCAGGGGTAGAATCTACAGAGAAAAGGGATGGAACACAGAACGACAGAAGGAGGAATATGACAAGAACCCATAGGAAGGAGGGACCCAGGACCTGTGAGGGAGACTGCGTGAGGAGAGGCCCCGTGGGTTGGGAAGACTGTACCAGAGGTTCATCCTTCATCTCCTGGGCAGCCAGAGCCCTCTGGGAGTTTTTGATTGAAGTGGTTGGCTCATTCACCAGGTGGTGGTATGGGGGCGGATTGGGAGGAGAAGGTGCTGTCCTTAGGAAGTGGGGAACTGAGAACAGGTTCTTCACAGCACTGGGACACTGCCTAGTTCTTCCTCCCGTGATTCTGATAGGTGGATTCCCATCTCACTGACAGGAAAACAGGACTGAGTCATACAGGCTGCAGGTGGTGTAGCCACGATTCAAAGCTGGGTCTTCTGTCTCTGAATTTGTCCTCAGGACTCTGCAGGACGTGAGGCCCTGGTAAAGAAATGTTTCAGTTTCATTGTTCATCCCTTCAGTGCTTTCGTGATTTCTTTTTTTTTTAATTACCAGTCTTAGATACTAAATGGAAGTACATCTTCCCTGCCTGAATGGAAAAACTGTCGATAGGCTAGAGTCCTGTCTGGACACTTTTTCCAGCCACGGTCCTATGAGCTGCTCTACCCTGGGAGGGAGAGCTTGTTTGCATTACTGAGGCCCCCACTTGCCTTCTAACATCCTGCCAGCATTGTCAATCACCCTGTCGGCAGGCTTACCAGGAGGCCAGTGCTGTCAGGCAGCCAGATTTGATCCCAGGAATAGTAACTTTGGATGAGAGCCTCTGCAGCCCCAGCATTCCACCTCTGGGCCTGGCCCAAGCCGTGTGTTTGTGAGAGAAGAGGAGCCAGTCTTACTCCTCTCTTCCAAACTGAAGCTGTGGCTAAGGCAGGAGGGCGACCACCTCCACCTAGCTGACGCTTATCCTGTGGCGTGTGAGAAGGTGGTGGGAGAGAATACCTTCTTCCTGGAGAGTCGAGAAAACCTCAGGGAGGAGGGCTTGGGGGCAGGGGTAGAATCTACAGAGAAAAGGGATGGAACACAGAACGACAGAAGGAGGAATATGACAAGAACCCATAGGAAGGAGGGACCCAGGACCTGTGAGGGAGACTGCGTGAGGAGAGGCCCCGTGGGTTGGGAAGACTGTACCAGAGGTTCATCCTTCATCTCCTGGGCAGCCAGAGCCCTCTGGGAGTTTTTGATTGAAGTGGTTGGCTCATTCACCAGGTGGTGGTATGGGGGCGGATTGGGAGGAGAAGGTGCTGTCCTTAGGAAGTGGGGAACTGAGAACAGGTTCTTCACAGCACTGGGACACTGCCTAGTTCTTCCTCCCGTGATTCTGATAGGTGGATTCCCATCTCACTGACAGGAAAACAGGACTGAGTCATACAGGCTGCAGGTGGTGTAGCCACGATTCAAAGCTGGGTCTTCTGTCTCTGAATTTGTCCTCAGGACTCTGCAGGACGTGAGGCCCTGGTAAAGAAATGTTTCAGTTTCATTGTTCATCCCTTCAGTGCTTTCGTGATTTCTTTTTTTTTTAATTACCAGTCTTAGATACTAAATGGAAGTACATCTTCCCTGCCTGAATGGAAAAACTGTCGATAGGCTAGAGTCCTGTCTGGACACTTTTTCCAGCCACGGTCCTATGAGCTGCTCTACCCTGGGAGGGAGAGCTTGTTTGCATTACGAGGCCCCCACTTGCCTTCTAACATCCTGCCAGCATTGTCAATCACCCTGTCGGCAGGCTTACCAGGAGGCCAGTGCTGTCAGGCAGCCAGATTTGATCCCAGGAATAGTAACTTTGGATGAGAGCCTCTGCAGCCCCAGCATTCCACCTCTGGGCCTGGCCCAAGCCGTGTGTTTGGAGAGGACAGGATTGTCCTCCTTGCCATCAGCCTTAAAAGGTCCTGCTTGAGGTCCAGGCATCCCGCATGTCTCTTGATAACCAGTTGTGCTTCTGCCTTCTCTTCATTTATCAGAACCCTCCACGAGCCTGTTCTGTCCCCAGCCTATCTCAGCTCTTAGAGAGATGGGGGCCAGAAGGTCCCGTCCAGCTTCTAGAATGTGCTTCCTTCTCGTGTCCTAACTGGGCTTCTTTAAGTCCAGGTGGTGCCAATGGCAAAGAACCTGCCTGCTGATGCAAGAGACATAAGAGACGTGGGCTCGATCCCTGAGTCAGGAAGATCCCCTGGAGGAGGGCATGGCAACCCACTCCAGTATTCTTGCCTGGAGAATCCCATGGACAGAGGAGCCTGGTGGGCTACGGTCCATGAGGTCACAAAGAGTCAGACTGAAGTGACTTAGCATGGGAAACTCTCTCAAGGGTGTTTAGCACTAGTCTTGGAGGAGGTGGTGCACAAAAAAAGCCTGCCTTTTCAGCCCTTGTCTACTCAGTTTTCTCCTCAGGACCCACTCCAGCCTGGCCAGGCCTCACTGAGGCATTACCTGGAGATTCCAGGGTGAGGCAGGCACCATGGGGTCATCTGGGATCATATCAGTGTCTGATGTGTTTCTAAGTCCCTTTCTAAGACAGGGCATGTTCTCTAGGCTGGTTTGGTTATAGCCACACATCACAGCAGAGGCTGCAGAGAATGGCTGCGAAAGAGGTCAGGGTGCAAGGTGAACTCAGCTTTCTTCCCCACACCCTCAGGAAAAGTTGCCTCACTCTTGCTACCATCTTTTCAATGAAATCTTATATAGAAAAATGGGGAAAAACAATTAATAGTCACTTGGATCACCATCTCCCCTTTCTAAACCCCAACTCCGCTACCCGGGCCCCAGCCACCAACTTGACTCCAAAGAACACATGCTGAAAATCATGTCCTTTAGACTCTAGAGGGGTCAGACATATGCTTGTTTTTACCCTAAGTGCCAATAACCACAAAATACTCTTATTTTTTTTAAGGGGGATGGGATAAGGGCAGCTGTTCCCCACCGGCATGTGAATTACACTGGTCCCTGGAGGAGTGCAGCCCCAGCATTCCACCTCTGGGCCTGGCCCAAGCCGTGTGTTTGGAGAGGACAGGATTGTCCTCCTTGCCATCAGCCTTAAAAGGTCCTGCTTGAGGTCCAGGCATCCCGCATGTCTCTTGATAACCAGTTGTGCTTCTGCCTTCTCTTCATTTATCAGAACCCTCCACGAGCCTGTTCTGTCCCCAGCCTATCTCAGCTCTTAGAGAGATGGGGGCCAGAAGGTCCCGTCCAGCTTCTAGAATGTGCTTCCTTCTCGTGTCCTAACTGGGCTTCTTTAAGTCCAGGTGGTGCCAATGGCAAAGAACCTGCCTGCTGATGCAAGAGACATAAGAGACGTGGGCTCGATCCCTGAGTCAGGAAGATCCCCTGGAGGAGGGCATGGCAACCCACTCCAGTATTCTTGCCTGGAGAATCCCATGGACAGAGGAGCCTGGTGGGCTACGGTCCATAGGGTGACAAAGAGTCGACTGAAGTGACTTAGCATGCGCAAACTCTCTCAAGGGTGTTTAGCACTAGTCTTGGAGGAGGTGGTGCACAAAAAAAGCCTGCCTTTTCAGCCCTTGTCTACTCAGTTTTCTCCTCAGGACCCACTCCAGCCTGGCCAGGCCTCACTGAGGCATTACCTGGAGATTCCAGGGTGAGGCAGGCACCATGGGGTCATCTGGGATCATATCAGTGTCTGATGTGTTTCTAAGTCCCTTTCTAAGACAGGGCATGTTCTCTAGGCTGGTTTGGTTATAGCCACACATCACAGCAGAGGCTGCAGAGAATGGCTGCGAAAGAGGTCAGGGTGCAAGGTGAACTCAGCTTTCTTCCCCACACCCTCAGGAAAAGTTGCCTCACTCTTGCTACCATCTTTTCAATGAAATCTTATATAGAAAAATGGGGAAAAACAATTAATAGTCACTTGGATCACCATCTCCCCTTTCTAAACCCCAACTCCGCTACCCGGGCCCCAGCCACCAACTTGACTCCAAAGAACACATGCTGAAAATCATGTCCTTTAGACTCTAGAGGGGTCAGACATATGCTTGTTTTTACCCTAAGTGCCAATAACCACAAAATACTCTTATTTTTTTTAAGGGGGATGGGATAAGGGCAGCTGTTCCCCACCGGCATGTGAATTACACTGGTCCCTGGTCCCACAGTGTGGAGGAGTCCTCAGGTGCTGGGTCTTTCCCTGACCAACCCAGGCACGTGCCTGGGCTGAGCATCCAGGTCTTTCTCCTCGTCTGTCTGCTCCATCCTCCTGTTGGTGCCATGAGGACTCTCAGGAAACTTCAAGTCAGGACCCTCATTGTATATTTTTTTCCCTAGAATTATGTATGCACTTTTGGAAGCCACAAAAAAAAAAAAGAAGGAAAAACAAACACCCCTATTCCCATCACCCTGAATGGGCACTATTTGCTTTATGGTGAATTTCCTTTTGTGGACATATAGGTGTTGAACCCCATGTAGGGGTAGAAAACTTTGTTTTTTTAAAAGAATTAAATTACAGTTATAAACTACCAGCCTGTTAATACTCTGCTTTTTTTTTTTTTTGCTTGTTTTTAATATGGCCAAAAGTACATTCTATGTTGGTCTCCTGTTTTTCCCAATTACTGCACAATATTTCATAAATGAATTTGCCATTATTATAGTTTAGCCATTCTCTTATTATTAGATTTTGACTCCTTCACTATTTCAGTGTCTTAAAGTAGTGCTGACATGAAGGTCTTTGCACATAAAGCCTTTTGATTATTTAGGATTATTTCCGTAGGATTCTCGGAAGTGAAACTACTGGGTCAAAGGGTTTGAACATTTCTAAAGCTCTTGACACACGTTGCCAAATCGCTGTACAAAAGGATCGAGCTGGTTCACATTCCCGATAGCAGGGTAAGCGGGTGACTCTCCCGCTGCTTCTCCTAGGCATCCAGCTCCCGGGTTACAGACGAGGAAACCCAAGAGCAGAGGCATGAGCAAGTGGTGATCCCGGTCGCACCGTCCTTGAGAGCAGAGGGCATTCCGGGATTGAGGCCTGTGGGCTCTCCCCGTGGACCTCTGAGTCTCCTCGCCACCTTCTTCTGCTTTCACCATGTTTCCTATTCTTGTTCTGAGTTGCATCCCCTTCTTTCCTATGGAGGCAAGGAGAGCATAGAGTTCTGCTGCTTCTGAACCGTGTCCACTGCCCTTTCTGCACGTGTGCTGTGGAAGGTGCCGGGCGTCAAGGGCCAGTCCTGGCACCACCTTTGTGCACTTGACTTAGCAGTTTGTTCCAGAGAGAATGTGAGGCATCTGTCAGGGAGAATATACATGCAGATACATAAAGCTCAGAGAAGTGATGCTGTACAGCAAAGTGCACAAAGTCAACAGTGCTGGACGGTATCCTTACAGTGTTGTTAGAAAACTGGGTTTCATGATGTGTGGTGGGGTTTTTTTGGCCACTTTCTATTGCTCATTCATTTATTTATCTTTGTTCTTCGGCCTGTGTGGGCCTCTCATCACAGTGGCCTCTCTCGCCGCAGAGCATCGACTCTGCGCACATGTGCTCCAGAGCTCCGGCTCGGCAGTTGGACATCGGTCCAGCCACTCCACAGCACGTGGGATCTTCACAGACCAGGGATCCAACTGGTGCCCCTTGCACTGCAAGGCAGTGTCCTTACCCACTGGACCACCAGGGAAGCCCCGACATGTGGGTTTTGTTTTTTTTGTTATTGTTGTTGTTTTTTTTTTATCACATTAAGCAATGTGGAGAGGGAGAGAAAGGAAGTGAGACCTGGGGACAGTTCAAAAGGGACTCTCTCAGCACCTGCAGACCTACAGGACACAGACCAGGAAGCCCACCCAGTGCTCGCTAAGCTCCATTGTCCAGTGGGAGCATGACATCAGCCACAGGTGCAATTTAAAGCTTCCCCAGTAGCCACCTTTTTAAAAAATGAAAAGAAACTGAATTTGCTGGTGGTCTAGTGGTTAGGACCCTGTGCTTTCACTGCTGAGGGCTCACGTTCAGTCCCTGGTTGGGGAACTAAGATTCCACAAGCTGTGTGGTATGGCAAAAAAAGAAAAGAAAGAGACAGGTAGATTTCTGGTAGCACTAATTGATAGGGCCCAGTATATCCAAAGTATTATTTTAATATGTAGCCCATATAGAAAATTATCATTGAGATATTTTGCATCTTTATGAAGCCTTTGAAATTAGTATCTATATATTTCTTTTCTTTCTTTTTTATTTATTATTATTTTTTTTTACAGAGTTTTTACATCTGTAAAAACTGCCAAACATCAACATGAATGAGCCATAGGTATGGTGTCTCTATTATACTTAACATCTCATTTTACATGCCATTAGGCTCAGACAGTAAAGAATCTGCTTGTAATGCAGAACACCTGGGTTGGGAAGATCCTCTGAAGAAAGGAAAGGCTACCCACTCCACTATTCTTGCCCAGAGAATCCCCTGGTTCATCCATGGGTCGCAAAGAGTTGGACATGACTGAGTAACTTTCACTTCACATTTAGACTCATCACATTTCAAGTGGTGGATAGCCATGTGCAGCTAGTGGGCAGCTCAGCCACAGACCCTTTCCAGAGCTGCAGAGATCTCCCGTGGCTAGCACTGCACTCCACTTTCACTCTCCGCTTGCTGTGGAAGCTCCGCTGCGATGTAGAGTAGCCCGTGAGGGACTGAGGCCTGGGGGAGGTGGACAGATGACCACCTCCTCCACCCTAGACCTGTTCCTGGGAATTGAAAGGCCTTAGCTGTGGTGCTTGTCTTGTGAGGACCTAGTGTAACTGAGGAAGCCTTGTGGTCCTCTGGGAGCTCTCTACTAACCAGGAGATCTTGCAGCCTAATGAAAGAGAAAGATTCCCCCCCTTGGGGAGTTTACAATGAAGTTAGAAATTTAGAACCCACAATCCAAGGGTCATTTATAGCAACATCATGGTAGATGCAAGGATCTACAGTGACAGAATGCAGCGTGGCTTGTTGAAGGAGCGGAACGTGAGCCAGGGTGCAATTTAAAGCTTCCCAGTAGCCACCTTTTAAAAATGAAAAGAAACTGAATTTGCTGGTGGTCTAGTGGTTAGGACCCTGTGCTTTCACTGCTGAGGGCTCACGTTCAGTCCCTGGTTGGGGAACTAAGATTCCACAAGCTGTGTGGTATGGCAAAAAAAGAAAAGAAAGAGACAGGTAGATTTCTGGTAGCACTAATTGATAGGGCCCAGTATATCCAAAGTATTATTTTAATATGTAGCCCATATAGAAAATTATCATTGAGATATTTTGCATCTTTATGAAGCCTTTGAAATTAGTATCTATATATTTCTTTTCTTTCTTTTTTATTTATTATTATTTTTTTTTACAGAGTTTTTACATCTGTAAAAACTGCCAAACATCAACATGAATGAGCCATAGGTATGGTGTCTCTATTATACTTAACATCTCATTTTACATGCCATTAGGCTCAGACAGTAAAGAATCTGCTTGTAATGCAGAACACCTGGGTTGGGAAGATCCTCTGAAGAAAGGAAAGGCTACCCACTCCACTATTCTTGCCCAGAGAATCCCCTGGTTCATCCATGGGTCGCAAAGAGTTGGACATGACTGAGTAACTTTCACTTCACATTTAGACTCATCACATTTCAAGTGGTGGATAGCCATGTGCAGCTAGTGGGCAGCTCAGCCACAGACCCTTTCCAGAGCTGCAGAGATCTCCCGTGGCTAGCACTGCACTCCACTTTCACTCTCCGCTTGCTGTGGAAGCTCCGCTGCGATGTAGAGTAGCCCGTGAGGGACTGAGGCCTGGGGGAGGTGGACAGATGACCACCTCCTCCACCCTAGACCTGTTCCTGGGAATTGAAAGGCCTTAGCTGTGGTGCTTGTCTTGTGAGGACCTAGTGTAACTGAGGAAGCCTTGTGGTCCTCTGGGAGCTCTCTACTAACCAGGAGATCTTGCAGCCTAATGAAAGAGAAAGATTCCCCCCCTTGGGGAGTTTACAATGAAGTTAGAAATTTAGAACCCACAATCCAAGGGTCATTTATAGCAACATCATGGTAGATGCAAGGATCTACAGTGACAGAATGCAGCGTGGCTTGTTGAAGGAGCGGAACGTGAGCCAGGGTGCAAGGCCGTGGCTGGGGGAGACAATGGCATGAGTGGAGAAAATGTAGCAGGAGTAACAAAACTGAGACGGAGAAGAAACGGGTGTGGTTATTTTCAAAGAGGGCCCGAACTTCGGATTGGAGTGTGTGGGGGCATAAATACTGTGAGGGTTTAGACGTGATCTGATGAGCCAGGGGAGGCTGTTTCAGGCTTTTGAGCTGCAGAGTGATGGGGTCAAAGTGAAATTTGAAGAAGATGATCCTGGTGGCAGTGGCCCTGAGTGGGCTGGTTTGCAGCAGGGCAGCCTGGCCTGGAATCTGGACCAGAGGTAACAAGCCGGATAGAGAGTGTAGTGATGATGGATGGCCAGGCGTATTCAGATTCATCCTTGCAAAATCTCAGAGCTGGGCACCTCCCAGTGTCCTTGTGTCACCTCAGCCTAGGGATCCCTGAAGCAGGCCCCCAGACCTGAGTGGGGTCGACACTGGCCTCTCCCATTACTCTGTAGCTGGGGTGTGTGGATCTCAGCTGAGGGGCAGGTAAAGCCCTTGATTTTGGAAGGAAGGAGACTTTGCTTGAGGTCAGTCGGGGGCCTCTTTGCTAATGAGTCCCGCTCTCTAGGTGCTGGGAGAGCTGGTTTCCATGGCAATGGGCACAGGTTGGCAAGTGTTCTGAGGAGGAGGGCAGCAGACAGCTGCTTGGGTGCTGCAGGGCTGAGGAGGTGGGGCACCCAGACAAGAAGGTGTCTGAACCCCAAGAAGCCTTTGAGCAGTTTGTTAGTGCCCAACAGTCCGCTAGACTTTGAGAAGGAGGGTCAGCCCCTGAGCTTTTCTTCTTCCTTGTCTCCTGTCCTCTCTTCTTCACTCTCCACAGTGACCTTTCTGTGCTGTCTTTCCCCCCACGTGCCCCCTGCACTGTTTCAGCCCTGAGATCAAACAGCTTGAGTCTGAGATACACTTGACGGAGGCCCCTTTTCCTCATCCCTCTTCCTCTCTGGTTTTAAAAGCCCATCACTTAAGCTCAGAGGGGAAAAAATGGTAGAGAGTGGGAGAGAAGAGCCTCCCCACAGAACAGAAGAAGTTTAAGCTAGACCTTAGGAAGAACTTCCAGACCTGAAGATTAAGGGCTGGAAAGGCTGCCTCAATGGTTCCTTTCTTTGGCGGTCCCTGAGCCCCAGGGAGACTCCCGCCTGGTCATGTAGGAGAGAAGAGGGGCCGAGGCATCCTGGATGTTTCTGTGCCTGCCCCCCCACCCCCCCCCAGGCCACAGCAGAGAGTAAGGAAAAAGTCAGTTAGGCAAGGCGCAGAAGGACTTGTTGGCAGGGCCTCCTTCCCTTCCACCTAGTTCCAGCCATTCTCAGGAACACCAGAACAGAAACAAATTTAGCCCTTCTATTTTTTAGAATTTATGGAGAAAACATTAGCATAAAACTCTTCTTGGGCAAGAGGGAATTCCTTCCCAGCTGGACTTCCTTTTGTCCTTCTCCAGTTCTGGGAGATCACATCCTCCACGTGTCTCCCCAGAGTGGTGGGAAGCCCCGTGTGTGAGGGTGCCCGGGGGCGTGCATGCCTGTGTGTGGTCTACAACGCAGGGCCCGATCTGCTGTGGTGTGGACCCGGGTCTGCAAGTGCAGCAAAGGTTCACTGACCACCCAGTGGGTGCTGAGCGTGCTCAGCTGTGGGGAGCCAAACAGGCTGCACGCTGTCTGCACACGGCTGACCGCCTAGCAGAGCAGGGGAGGCGAAGGTGCAGTCTGCTCTGGTCAGCATGGGATGGGAAAGACTCAGGGGAAGGCCCAGGCTGGGGCCTGCAAGGGCAAGGGTGAGGAGGATTTCAAGGCAGGTGGGACCTGGCTGGGGAGAGAGGTGCCAGGCTGTGTGAGGTCACACTGCGGTCACATGGGGGCTGGGGGCACAGTGTGGGGAGAGGAGGCAGATGAGGGTGGGAGCGTGGGGGTGTTGGGGGAGGTAAGCCCTCTCGGACGCCTCAGCAGAGCCCAGTTTGGGGGTTACTGCATAGCCCTGCGGCTCATTTGTCAGGTGACTGGCCCAGGGGACGCGGGGACTGGGATCCCACCTGGACACTGGCTGATGGGTCCTTTGAGTGAGAAGAACTCTGTGTCATGGCTTGGGGGCTGGGGAGTCCCTCTGCTCATCACACAAGGCCGCTCAAAGTGGGCAAGTCCAAAGGGTAAACCGCTTACAAAAATGAAGTTTGCCTAGCAAACCCCTTCTCTCCAGAACCCTTGGGGAATAGGCCATTTCTAGATAATGAAGTATTTATGCTGGCATTTATTATTATAACTATTTCTGATGGAGCTCTTCCTAAAATATGTATAATTCTCTGTCCAGTCCTTACATAGTCCCTGATGCGATATAGCCTTTCCTGGGTGGCTCGAGCCACCTTTGTGTAAGTTAATTATCGTCTTCTGCTGTAGTGCAGGGCACACCTGCTTAGGGGCTCCTGTGTAAAGTCACCCAGGAACTGGTTTGGGGATAATTTATTCAAGTCTAACCCATCATTGTCTGTCTTCTTCCTTGGTCACCTGTCAGAATGATCACTGTGCCTTCCCAAGCAGCTCCCCACCTCGCCCACCCCCGCCCCACTTCTGATTGGCTATTTCTAAGCTGCATGAGCTTGTTGTTAGAATTCGTGGATACTGACAGTTGTTAGGTACTTCGTGAGAACCTGAGATCGTCACGTATGGCTCAAGTTCATGAACGTGAGTGCATAGCCTAGGTGACATCTGTTTTGTCACATTTAGGGTTGGGTGTCTTTTGGGCTGTTTTCTGGGTTCTCAGCTCTCCTACAGAACAGCAGTCCCCAACCCTGGTACCAGGGGCCAGTTTTATGGAAGACAACTTTTCACAGGGTGGTGGTGGAGGGGTGGAGGATGGGGGCGGGGGATGGTTTGAGGATGATTCAAACACATTACATTGATTATGCACTTTATTTCTAGAATCTGACGCCACCTCTGATCTGACAGGAGGCGGAGCTTAGGCGATAATGTGAGGGATGGGAAACGACCATAAGATTAGTTGAAACTCTACTTGCCCTCCTGTTGCTCACCTCCTGCCGTGTGGCCCAGTTCCTAAGGGACCACGGATTGGTACTGGTTCATGGCCCAGATGTTGGGAACTCCTGCTAAGAGAAGGCAAGTGTAAATATGCATGCTTTTTATTCATCCAAAAACAATTAGGGACTTTCCTGCTGGTCCAGGGTTTAAGAATCTGGTGGCTTAGTGCAGGACACATAGGTTCAATCCTTGGTTTGGAAACCAAGACCCCTCATGGCATGGGGGAACCTAGCCGGTGCACAGGAACTACTGAGCCTGCATGCTCTCAAGCCCGTGTTCCCCAGCAAGAGGAGACCCCGCATGAGAAGCCCGAGCACTAAAACTAGTCCCTAATCCCTGCTGGCCCCGAGGAAAACCCAGTACAGCCAATAAATTTTAAATAAATTGTTAAAAAACAAAAAACCAATCAGATCCCTGGAAGGGAATACAAAACAGTTGATTGGTTAGGTATTGAAGACAACATCCTGTATCATTTCTGATTTGGATGAGAAAAAAGACTAATTGAATTAAGAGAATAAGTCAAAGGTATGTACTTTTTAAGTTAGACAAATAAATTTAAAGCCTTAGCACCTTAAAAGTAGCTGTTGTTATTGTGATCCTCTCTGAGGGGCCTCAGCAGCCAGGGCAGAAGGAAAGGCAGGGAAACTAAGAATGGGCCAGCCAGGCCTGGGGCTGGTGTGGGGTGGGAGGTGGTCTGCAGGAGGCCCAAATCCACGACAACAGTGGCGACCGTGAGTGAGCACCTGGCCAGGTCAACTCAAACAGGCCCTTTGCTCATGTTGTCTGGTCCTTCATCTCTAGTGGTTTGTTTCACATTTAGGGTTGGGTGTCTTTTGGGCTGTTTTCTGGGTTCTCAGCTCTCCTACAGAACAGCAGTCCCCAACCCTGGTACCAGGGGCCAGTTTTATGGAAGACAACTTTTCACAGGGTGGTGGTGGAGGGGTGGAGGATGGGGGCGGGGGATGGTTTGAGGATGATTCAAACACATTACATTGATTATGCACTTTATTTCTAGAATCTGACGCCACCTCTGATCTGACAGGAGGCGGAGCTTAGGCGATAATGTGAGGGATGGGAAACGACCATAAGATTAGTTGAAACTCTACTTGCCCTCCTGTTGCTCACCTCCTGCCGTGTGGCCCAGTTCCTAAGGGACCACGGATTGGTACTGGTTCATGGCCCAGATGTTGGGAACTCCTGCTAAGAGAAGGCAAGTGTAAATATGCATGCTTTTATTCATCCAAAAACAATTAGGGACTTTCCTGCTGGTCCAGGGTTTAAGAATCTGGTGGCTTAGTGCAGGACACATAGGTTCAATCCTTGGTTTGGAAACCAAGACCCCTCATGGCATGGGGGAACCTAGCCGGTGCACAGGAACTACTGAGCCTGCATGCTCTCAAGCCCGTGTTCCCCAGCAAGAGGAGACCCCGCATGAGAAGCCCGAGCACTAAAACTAGTCCCTAATCCCTGCTGGCCCCGAGGAAAACCCAGTACAGCCAATAAATTTTAAATAAATTGTTAAAAAACAAAAAACCAATCAGATCCCTGGAAGGGAATACAAAACAGTTGATTGGTTAGGTATTGAAGACAACATCCTGTATCATTTCTGATTTGGATGAGAAAAAAGACTAATTGAATTAAGAGAATAAGTCAAAGGTATGTACTTTTTAAGTTAGACAAATAAATTTAAAGCCTTAGCACCTTAAAAGTAGCTGTTGTTATTGTGATCCTCTCTGAGGGGCCTCAGCAGCCAGGGCAGAAGGAAAGGCAGGGAAACTAAGAATGGGCCAGCCAGGCCTGGGGCTGGTGTGGGGTGGGAGGTGGTCTGCAGGAGGCCCAAATCCACGACAACAGTGGCGACCGTGAGTGAGCACCTGGCCAGGTCAACTCAAACAGGCCCTTTGCTCATGTTGTCTGGTCCTCATGTGACACCACCCTCTAGGAGCTAGTGTTCTTGTCCTCACTTCACATGGGGGCTCAGAGAGGAGAACTAATGTGCCCACAGCCGCAGAGCTCAGCTCAGAGATAAACAGCTTGTTCAAGGCCCGTGGCAGAGCAGTGCGATGGGGAGCCGTCCAGGTGGAAGCAGTGTGAATTTCTGTGCCTGGCTGCTCACTTGTCTGCCTTGTAGGTGGTTACAAGGCCTGAAGCTCTGAGTCTTCGTAGTGGATGCCATGGTCCAGGCCCAGGGCCCTTAGAGCCATGCGTCCCTTGGGCCCAGGTAGTGCTAGTGGTAAAGAACCCGCCGGCCAATGCAAGAGATGTAAGAGATGTGGGTTCGATCCCTGGGTTAAGAAGATCCCCTGGAGGAGGGCATGGCAACCCACTCCAGTATTCTTGCCTGGAGAATTCCATGGACAGAGACACCTAGCGGGTTACAGCCGGAGTCAGTCACGACTAAAGTGACTTAGCGTGCAGTTGGGATGAGCCAGTTGGGATGGGGGAGACATGTGACCCCCCATGCCCCACCCCCAAAGACAAAAAGAGCTCGTCCTATTCAGGCTGAAGGGTGGGATAGATAAGAACAGAGTGTAGGGGGCGGGGTGTGTGTATGAGTAACGGAGACAGAATGATGCCGAGCAAGGTAACAGCAGCGGCTCAAGAGGCCTGGCTTCAGACTCTTCTTGGCCGCTGCCTCCCACTAACTGACCTCAGGCCGGCCTGGCACCGTCTGGGCCTTGGGCCACCGGTCATGAACCCAGAGAGTTGAGAATGATTTCTCAGTCTCTAACTCTGTAGTGTAGGCACGCCCTCCCCGATGATACCTGTAGACACCAGGCCGCCTCCACCATTCCTCAGACTTCTTCGAAAGACTCGACAGGCTTTATCCTACCTGGAACTCACAGAATTTTCCACTCAAGGTTTCTCTGAGAGGAAAAAAAAATCTTTATGGCATGCAGGGGGGGCTGGTGTGGGGTGGGAGGTGGTCTGCAGGAGGCCCAAATCCACGACAACAGTGCCCTGAGTGAGCACCTGGCCAGGTCAACTCAAACAGGCCCTTTGCTCATGTTGTCTGGTCCTCATGTGACACCACCCTCTAGGAGCTAGTGTTCTTGTCCTCACTTCACATGGGGGCTCAGAGAGGAGAACTAATGTGCCCACAGCCGCAGAGCTCAGCTCAGAGATAAACAGCTTGTTCAAGGCCCGTGGCAGAGCAGTGCGATGGGGAGCCGTCCAGGTGGAAGCAGTGTGAATTTCTGTGCCTGGCTGCTCACTTGTCTGCCTTGTAGGTGGTTACAAGGCCTGAAGCTCTGAGTCTTCGTAGTGGATGCCATGGTCCAGGCCCAGGGCCCTTAGAGCCATGCGTCCCTTGGGCCCAGGTAGTGCTAGTGGTAAAGAACCCGCCGGCCAATGCAAGAGATGTAAGAGATGTGGGTTCGATCCCTGGGTTAAGAAGATCCCCTGGAGGAGGGCATGGCAACCCACTCCAGTATTCTTGCCTGGAGAATTCCATGGACAGAGACACCTAGCGGGTTACAGCCGGAGTCAGTCACGACTAAAGTGACTTAGCGTGCAGTTGGGATGAGCCAGTTGGGATGGGGGAGACATGTGACCCCCCATGCCCCACCCCCAAAGACAAAAAGAGCTCGTCCTATTCAGGCTGAAGGGTGGGATAGATAAGAACAGAGTGTAGGGGGCGGGGTGTGTGTATGAGTAACGGAGACAGAATGATGCCGAGCAAGGTAACAGCAGCGGCTCAAGAGGCCTGGCTTCAGACTCTTCTTGGCCGCTGCCTCCCACTAACTGACCTCAGGCCGGCCTGGCACCGTCTGGGCCTTGGGCCACCGGTCATGAACCCAGAGAGTTGAGAATGATTTCTCAGTCTCTAACTCTGTAGTGTAGGCACGCCCTCCCCGATGATACCTGTAGACACCAGGCCGCCTCCACCATTCCTCAGACTTCTTTCGAAAGACTCGACAGGCTTTATCCTACCTGGAACTCACAGAATTTTCCACTCAAGGTTTCTCTGAGAGGAAAAAAAAAAATCTTTATGGCATGCAAAGCCTTCTTTCTCTGATCGTAAAAGCTATATTTATATATATATATATATCCTTTGAAGAAGTCTGAAAGATAAGAAAAAATATGTATTGAAGAGAAGATGTAAAATCCCCCTTAATTCTACCGCATTTGATATTTCCTTCTAATCATTTAAAACCGACATTCATGTAATACAGGATATGCTGTTCTGTACCCCCTTCCTGCACTCCTGTTACTACCTAGTGCATCTTTCTTAATTATGCAAAGTAAACTAGATGCAAGAAGGGGGCTTTCGCTGGGCTGACTGCCCTTCAGCGGCCTGTGTCAGCAGCTGCACTTCTGAGTCCTCTGGAAACCCGTGACCCTGCCCGTGGCCTCAGAGCCCTGGTCAGCCAGGAAGCCATGACAGAGGCACCCTGAAAGGACCTGGCCACCCATTAGCCTGCATCCCTTCTTGCCCCTGTAGCAAGCCGAGCATGGAGCTACTCACTCATAGTCTGAGTTAGGAGTGGCGCCCCCTGCCTCATGCAGTGAGAGCCGCGTCTCCCCTGCGAGGTAATAGGAGCCCTGGGCCCTGGAAACGGCTCAGTGCATTTCATGGGGTGAGGTTATTTTGGTTGTGTTTCCATCCTGTGGTATTTAGACTTTGGGAAGGGACGAGCGTGGGGAGCAAGGAGACCAGGGACAGCCCCGGGGGCGTGCTGTTTCTCAGCCTCCTGGGCCGGGTGGAGGCTACCTCCCAGGAAGGACACGGCCATTGTCCGCCCCTAGTGCTCAGCCCTAGAGTCTCCCTTCTTTCTGGGTAAGAAGTCACAAATTGTAATTTATAGCCTCGCTTACCCAAGAGATGATCTTTCACTTTATTTTGGATCACTTGCTGTCCCTGCCCGGCCCTCAAGGACATCTGGAAGTGTTTAGACAGGCTGTGGTCGTCACTCAGGGGGGGGGCCCACCGGTCATGAACCCAGAGAGTTGAGAATGATTTCTCAGTCTCTAACTCTGTAGTGTAGGCACGCCCTCCCGATGATACCTGTAGACACCAGGCCGCCTCCACCATTCCTCAGACTTCTTCGAAAGACTCGACAGGCTTTATCCTACCTGGAACTCACAGAATTTTCCACTCAAGGTTTCTCTGAGAGGAAAAAAAAAAATCTTTATGGCATGCAAAGCCTTCTTTCTCTGATCGTAAAAGCTATATTTATATATATATATATATCCTTTGAAGAAGTCTGAAAGATAAGAAAAAATATGTATTGAAGAGAAGATGTAAAATCCCCCTTAATTCTACCGCATTTGATATTTCCTTCTAATCATTTAAAACCGACATTCATGTAATACAGGATATGCTGTTCTGTACCCCCTTCCTGCACTCCTGTTACTACCTAGTGCATCTTTCTTAATTATGCAAAGTAAACTAGATGCAAGAAGGGGGCTTTCGCTGGGCTGACTGCCCTTCAGCGGCCTGTGTCAGCAGCTGCACTTCTGAGTCCTCTGGAAACCCGTGACCCTGCCCGTGGCCTCAGAGCCCTGGTCAGCCAGGGAAGCCATGACAGAGGCACCCTGAAAGGACCTGGCCACCCATTAGCCTGCATCCCCTTCTTGCCCCTGTAGCAAGCCGAGCATGGAGCTACTCACTCATAGTCTGAGTTAGGAGTGGCGCCCCCTGCCTCATGCAGTGAGAGCCGCGTCTCCCCTGCGAGGTAATAGGAGCCCTGGGCCCTGGAAACGGCTCAGTGCATTTCATGGGGTGAGGTTATTTTGGTTGTGTTTCCATCCTGTGGTATTTAGACTTTGGGAAGGGACGAGCGTGGGGAGCAAGGAGACCAGGGACAGCCCCGGGGGCGTGCTGTTTCTCAGCCTCCTGGGCCGGGTGGAGGCTACCTCCCAGGAAGGACACGGCCATTGTCCGCCCCTAGTGCTCAGCCCTAGAGTCTCCCTTCTTTCTGGGTAAGAAGTCACAAATTGTAATTTATAGCCTCGCTTACCCAAGAGATGATCTTTCACTTTATTTTGTCAGAGCTGCACTTGCTGTCCCCTGCCCGGCCCTCAAGGACATCTGGAAGTGTTTAGACAGGCTGTGGTCGTCACGCAGGGGCCCCATGAACTGCCCGGGGAAGGGTGGGTTTGGCCTAGTTTAGAGGCCCAGCCACCTCAGGGGCGGCACGTACTTAGAAATCTCAGAATGTAGCTCGCTTTTCGCACCTCAGACCCACACACTTTGGCTTCCTTTCCTACCCGTCTCCTCCCATCCCACCCACCTGGAGGGATCAGGGAGCCTGTACATCCTTCCAGTTTCCGGGCACCCCTGGCCGGTCTGTTTGGGCAGCTGGTCCTCGTGTGCAGGTGCACTGGGCGGCCCCGGAGCTCCCGGAGGGTCAGATGGGAAGTGCGCTGGCCCCTGCCCAAGGCTGGATCAGCGCTAAGTGCTTTGGTATTTGTTTCTGGTTCTCCAGAGTATTTCCAAGGAGGTCTCTCGATCTCAAAACATCCCCTTCGTGCCCCGAGTCTCTAGCAGGATTAAAAGTTAAACAAATACTCTCTTCTCAGGTAGAGATTTTGGGGGACAAAGGTAGATCACAGAACCTTCATAGATGCAAACTCCAGGCTGCTGTCCTGAGCAGGTGAAGGGGAGAGAAGGAGCAGGACAAGTCCATTCCACAGATGGGACTGGGTGGCCTTGCCTTGATGGCCCAGGACCAGCATGGGATTATAAGCAGGATCCTTTACCAACATCCATGGGACTCGAAGCCCAGTTTGCTTTCCTTACTCCGTGAGCTTCTTAATTCTCTGGAGCAACTGTTGATTCTCCTTTGTGTCTCAGCCTCAGAAAAATCTAAGGAAAGCTATTAACTCTCCCTGAAGGGAGATGGACCGTTTTAGAGAGACCTGGGCTCCTGAAGACCACCTATACAAGTCAGCTAACAAGATCTCACGGGGATGCTGGCCATCCGTGGCCCATCCCACCAGCATGCACGGGGGAAACAGACCTGAAGATGCAGTGGGAGACCTTGAGAGAAGCCCTAGCCCGACGGCCAGCTGGGTGATCAAGTGGGCTCTGAAGGCATCTCTGCCTCTGGCATGAGCACATTCAGGGACCGCCAGCTCGCTCTTCGTTCCCCCCTTTTCTACAAGTGGCAGAAATGTCAGGCTTGGCTGTAACCTGTGTGTGCTGGGAATGAGGAGGAGCGGGGATGGGTTTTGTTTTCTGATCCGATGGTTCAAAGTGTCTGTCCCACTTCCCAGCCGGAGCCCAAAGCTGGAAGCTTGGTGACTCGGGGATGGGCAGCCACCCTCACCTCTGTCCCCTAGGGCCACCTGCTCTGTGCTGGTGTCCAGCCATGCGCCAGGACCACTTCCTACCCTTCTCATGGCTCCGCCCTCACTCTGTACTCCCTGACCCTGGCCCGGCTCTTGGGGAAGCCTGCAGGCCATTCTGGACATCTGTGTACTCTCCATGCAATCAGGCTCTAATCGTGTTCACTTCATGCTGGAGTTTATCCTGCTCCGAGCCATGGACTGAGCAACAATTTATCTGGGGAGAGTTGATTGACCCTGTGGTCAGCCAGGGGAAAAGTTCTAGGTTTTTCTAACCTCAGGGTTAGTGTCCTTCTCATATAGTCGTCATATGCTCTCTGCATGTGGTGCTCTGCTGGGGGGGCGTCACCAAGAGCCAGAAACAGATGTGGGCCTGCGCTGGATTAGGAGTTCCCGGCCGTGGTGTACAGAGGGCGGGGGGTGGCCAGCTGTCTCCTGTGAAAATGCTCCACGTGCAAGTGAACCCTACTAGGATTGGGGCAGAGGGACTCGAAGATTTAGGGACAAGACTACACATCTTAGCCCCGAGGAAACTCTTCAAGCTGTGTTCCTATTTCTGAACCAGTTCCCTTTCCCTCCAGGGCCGGAATTTCTTGCAAGGATTTTCTAATGTGGTCCGTGGTTTTATTCCGATCCTCCTCCCTGGAGTGGCCAGCGGGATCCCTCCCCACTGTCTCTGGCTTCCAGTCCTGTACTGCCACCAAGCCCTCATTGTGGATGAACTCTCTGCCTGCTGAGGACTCCTCAACTCCTGTCCCTCTGTCTCAACAGCCCCCTCGGTGCCCTCCCTGGCTTTCTGGAGCCCCCCCGACCTTCCACTGGCCTGGCCGCTGTTTCTGTCCCTTTTGGCTCCCACCCTCCCTCCTTCCCTCTCCCCCATCCCCCATCACTTCTGGCATCTTCGGCCTCTCCTCTCTCAGATGCTGAGTGAGAACACAGGTTCTCCTGCCTCAAACCTATCCTGTCTCTTTCAGGCTTGACTCTACCTTGCATAACCTTCCTCCTCTTCATCACCACCAGCCCTCTCAACAGGGTAGTTTTCCTTAAACCCAGCAATCCCCACCCAACCCCTGCCATGAGGAGAGCAGCCCTTCTGCACACACCAGGACTTCTTGGCTACCACGTAGTCGAGCCCCCTCGGCCGCTGGTCTCCTGCCTCTCATCAGCCTGGCCCTGCCTCCTTTTGGACCCGCGGGGTTCTCCTTTCCGCCTGCTCCCCCTCTATCTCCTGTCATGCCCCCTGGTCCTCTCTTTCCACCTTAAGTATTGAGGTGTTGAAGCTCCACAAAGGGCTCTCTTCTGGCTGACCTCGGCCTCCTCTGTGGTCCATTGCTATATCCCTCTGGCCCAGGTATTTCTAGAAATCCACGCTCAGAGTTGAAGCTGTCTGTTGCTCCCAGGCTGTTTGTCGCTGGAAACATCAGAAGCCCATCATGTGCACAGCCTGATCCGTCTACCCCCATGTCCTCAGCGAGGCTGGCTCCTCCTCCACCTCTCGTCTCTGTCTTGTTTTCCGGCCTCACCACCCCTTGTTGCTCAGTTAAGAACTGGGAGTCGCGCTCAACTACTCCCTCTCCTCGCCTCCCACTTTCACCTGGTCATCTGGTGTTGATGGTTGTGACTCTGAAAAGGCTCTCTCAGTTCCTCCACCTGCCTCCCCGCCGGCCCTGGTTAGCCCTCATCATTCCTCGTCTGCACCGCTATAGCAGCCTTTTAACGGGGTCCTGACTCAACTCTTTGCCTCATTGGCGCACCTTCCACACAGCTGTAATGATACATTTCCATAACTCAGGATGGAGCACATCGCTTCCAGGCCATTCTGGCTCTGCATGTGGCTTCCCTCTCCCCATCTGCCTTGCACAGCTGCCTCTTCAAGCTTTCCTGGAAGGCTTTCAGTCCCTCCAAGTGGTTCCGAGTCATCTTGCATTTCAGAACCCAAGTCAAACATCACCTCCTCCAGGAAGCCTTCCTGCTCCATGTCCCAACTTGCAGGGATAGACTCTTTTTTATCTCTCCTTGGGGCCCCTCTGTGGCCGCACTGACCCAGCTGTTATGCCCTCCTGGTTTTCTTTTTCTCCCTCTAGAGAAAGACACACTCAGTGCAAGATGTGTGTGTCTCAAGATCAGACATCAGCCTTTATTTGTTGCTGATTTCTCTGGCTCTAGCAGAGTGCCTGGCCTGCCATTGGCCTCAGTACATGTTTGTCTAATTAATGTTGTATGAAGATACACTCTCTTTTGCATCTGCTAATAGACCTTTTTAAGGGAGGTTACTGTGTCACTTGGTTTGAATGCCTCACATTTGTGCCTGGGCTGGGCTGAGATGAGTGTCCTCCTTAGCTTCTCGCAGGCTTCCTCAGCTGTCTTCAGGCTTCTCTCTGCAGGCTGTTGGATTGGCCTGTTTTTTTTTCTCACCTCATGTTCACATGCGGTTTATCTCCAACTTCCTGTATGCTGGTCATGTCCTCGGCAATTAATACATACTTCCAGAATGATGTGTGTGTGTGTGTGTGTGTGCTCAGTCATATCTGACTCTTGCAACCCCACGAACTGTCGCCCACCAGGCTGCTCTGTCCATGGAGTTTTCCAGGCAAAAAAACTGGAGTAGGTTGCCATTTCCTTCACCAGGGGATCTTCCCAATCCAGGGATCAAACCCTGATCTCTTGTGTCTCCTGCATTGGCAGGCGGATTCTTTATATCAACTGTGCCAGCTAGGAAGCCCATCCAGAATGACCCATTTGGCCAAATTACTTTTTTCCCCTGGCTAGTTTCCCCAAACCCAGGCATTTTCTGGGAAGGTAGAAGAGGTCTCAGGTTCCAAGCTCATTTAGATAACAAGGTAGGCTCACATGGACTGAAACATTACCAAGGAGGTACAGGTATTGAAAATAAAACCACCTAATGCATTTCAAAGCCTGATTCCAGTGGTTTTCAGATTATTCATAGGATACTTCACAACTCGCAAGCACACATCACTAAATCTTATGTATGCATATGTGTGTGTACCTTCATCCTATTTCTGTAGGTTGTATATACATTTTAATTTTGTGGGTTCTGGTTCTGTGGACTGTAGGACATAGCCTTGAGCCTGCTCCATGTCCCAACTTGTTTTTTGGCCCTGGATTTCCTCTGGCCCCTAGAGAAAGACACACTCAGTGCAAGATGTGTGTGTCTCAAGATCAGACATCAGCCTTTATTTGTTGCTGATTTCTCTGGCTCTAGCAGAGTGCCTGGCCTGCCATTGGCCTCAGTACATGTTTGTCTAATTAATGTTGTATGAAGATACACTCTCTTTTGCATCTGCTAATAGACCTTTTTAAGGGAGGTTACTGTGTCACTTGGTTTGAATGCCTCACATTTGTGCCTGGGCTGGGCTGAGATGAGTGTCCTCCTTAGCTTCTCGCAGGCTTCCTCAGCTGTCTTCAGGCTTCTCTCTGCAGGCTGTTGGATTGGCCTGTTTTTTTTTCTCACCTCATGTTCACATGCGGTTTATCTCCAACTTCCTGTATGCTGGTCATGTCCTCGGCAATTAATACATACTTCCAGAATGATGTGTGTGTGTGTGTGTGTGTGCTCAGTCATATCTGACTCTTGCAACCCCACGAACTGTCGCCCACCAGGCTGCTCTGTCCATGGAGTTTTCCAGGCAAAAAAACTGGAGTAGGTTGCCATTTCCTTCACCAGGGGATCTTCCCAATCCAGGGATCAAACCCTGATCTCTTGTGTCTCCTGCATTGGCAGGCGGATTCTTTATATCAACTGTGCCAGCTAGGAAGCCCATCCAGAATGACCCATTTGGCCAAATTACTTTTTTCCCCTGGCTAGTTTCCCCAAACCCAGGCATTTTCTGGGAAGGTAGAAGAGGTCTCAGGTTCCAAGCTCATTTAGATAACAAGGTAGGCTCACATGGACTGAAACATTACCAAGGAGGTACAGGTATTGAAAATAAAACCACCTAATGCATTTCAAAGCCTGATTCCAGTGGTTTTCAGATTATTCATAGGATACTTCACAACTCGCAAGCACACATCACTAAATCTTATGTATGCATATGTGTGTGTACCTTCATCCTATTTCTGTAGGTTGTATATACATTTTAATTTTGTGGGTTCTGGTTCTGTGGACTGTAGGACATAGCCTTGAGCCTGCTCGATGTCTAATCGATGTTTGTTGAATGAATGAATGAACAAACGAACAGACTAGAGCTTGAGGGAGTACCTTTTCTTTTCTTGAAGATATGGCAATTTCTCGTGGATTCTAAAGCATCCGTGAGCAGTGCTGGTGGACACTTCTGGCTGCCCCCCTTCACTGTCTCGAGTGGCCGTTTTCTGCTGGCTCATGACCTTCGGTCACATATGTGGTGCTGAGAAGACCCAGCTGTGCCCCTTCTAGAAGTCATGGGCATAGGTGGCTAACAGACAGTGTGGGAAGAAAGTTTCTACAGGCTGGAAAGAAAAGGAAGCTGGTCAGAGTTCTTGGAACTGCCTAAGGAGGTGGCTGATTTAGGCCCAGGGCTCAGGAGCCTTAGGGGTCAGAGTATGGTGTGCTCTGTATAATTTACCATGAAAAATTTACCATGAAATATACATACCATGAAATATATATATAGTATAATTTACCATGAAAACCAGGCTCTTTTCGGCAGTGAAAGCAGAAGAGAGCACTGTGAATAATTTACCCAGGACCATCCTGGGCAAATCGGAACCGAGGGCCTTCTGAATGGAAGGCAGGCCTTTCTGGGAGCCCTGCCGTCCCATCTGGAGGGCACCTGTGCAGACTGGGGCATCGTGGGCGGTGTGCGGGGACCTTGAGAGGCAGGGGTCGGAGTTGAGCTCTGTGCGGGTCCTTCTCTCTGGCACTTGGGGTCCTGACAAGCCCTGGAAGGTCTCCCCTTGCCCTTGCATCCTGTGCGCCCCTCTGTCTCACCAGCTGGGTCTCCAGAAAGTGGAGGAGTCATGACTCCTGGCGCGGACACTGCACGTCCGGCTGGAACGAAGTGGGGCTTATTTATAAAAGGCTTTAATAAAATAAGCCTTTTGGCTCTATTGACATTTCCTCTCCTTTCTCCACTGCTCCCCTCCCCCGCCCCCGCCCCCTCCTCTCTCTCTCTCTCTCTCTGTCTCCTTCTCTCATACACACACACAGATCACTGGTTGTGAGTGTGTGTGTGTGCATCTACAGTGAACATTTTTTGCCCCTAGAAGGATGTGCTCTCCAGTGGAGTGCAGCGAGGGCTCCAGGGTGACCTCTGCAGGAAGGGCAGCTAGTTTGGCTCCAGAATCTCGCTTGTTTGTTTGTTTACCGGGGGCATGGCGGGGTTCAGAGTGTAAGGAGGGGGCTTGTGTTCACATTGTTCAGAGACATCTGCTGTTTGCAATAACTTGCCAGTCAGGCGGAGCTGCTGGGTGGTTGGCTTTGCAGTGTTCCCTGTAAATATTATGACTTCGAGGACTGGGGCGGGGCCCAGCGACTTCAAGGAGACTGAAGGGCTGCTCCTGTGCTTGGTGGCTGCATCCCTGAGGTCCTGATGTCCCTTCCTTCTTTTGAGCTGAGGGTCGCAGAAGGAGTGGTGGCTTTAGGAGCAGCAGGAAGGCCAAAGCGGCTGCTAATGGCCTCTGGGATCCTCGGATTAGAGAAGTCAGGGGCTCAGAGATTGTCTCAGAGCCGAGTGTCAGGGTGGGAGGTGGGGAGAGGAGAGGCACCCCTGGCTTTGGGTCAGTTCCTGTGGCTTTAATGGGCAGGAGGCAAAGAGGGAACAATTTTCCCGGCAGTGAAGTCAAATGGCCCCTGGAGCTTGGGTGTGGGGTCAGAGAAAGGGTAGTGCATGTGATGGTGGACAGGCCTTACCAGGACCCACCTGGCTCCGAGTCCCAGCTCTGGCCCTTACCCACTCTCTGCCCTGAGGCAAGGCTCTCAGCCTCTGAATCAGTGTGTAGGGAGGGCACAGCCGGTGCTGGTGCAAATACAGCTGGTGTGGTCAAGGACTCCGAAAGCCATCAAAGCCCCTTCTTGTCCACAGGCGGCCACACTTGACCTTGCCCCGGGGAAGAGGCAGCTTCTCTGACATAGAGTCTGGGATCCAACTCCAGGACTCCGTGTTTTAGATTTCCCTTGGTTGGACGGCTCATCTTCAGGTCCAACCAAATTCCTTGATAACACGTACTGCTGAGCCGACCCGCTCAGTTCTCAGAGGAGACAGCTGGTCCCATCTGCAGCTGCAGGCTAAAGGCTGTTTATTATTAAATCTCCCTCAGGGTCTTTTTTTGGGTCCTAGCCACTTCAGGCCCTCTGATCCGGGAGTCATAAGACCGCGTGGTTAATAATATCTGGTGGGGTCTTCCTGGGTTCAGAGCTGCAGGGGGTGAAGAATCCACGGATGCCCTCCTGCTTCTAGGACAGGAAGAGGCACTCCTGAGACCTGGGGGAGGCGGGGGTGTGTGTGTGCACGTGCACAGGAGCCTGTGCGTGTCCAGGATGCATGTGCGTGGGCAGGAATGCATGTATGTGTGTGTGTGTGCATGCCCTTCTGGGTGGCCCCGGAGAGTAAACCTCCTTAGATGACTTTCACGGGGGCCTTTGCATGGGGAACTGCAGCCGCTGCTGTGGAGCCTAAAATTAGCTCTGTGGGTGTGGGCGGGCACTTTTCCATCTGGCTTTCCTCTCCCTGAAGATCTTGTCCCCCCCGGAAGGTGGGAGCCTGGAGCTCAGCTGGGCAGCCCCGCCCCACCTCACCCTGGTTTGGGGGCAGGACTCTGAGCGTCGCTGACTTCCCCAGCGAGCAAAAGAATTGCTCTCTCCCCTCTCGGCCTTGACCGATGGCTGGTAAAGCCGAAGGGCCACGTGAACCCATTTCACATCTCTGCAGGGGCGGCAGGGCAGCTGCCGGGCTGGGCTGCAGAGGGGACAGACGCCCTGCCTTCCTTCTGTCCCACGCTGCGGCCATGTCTGGCCCTGACTTGGCTTTACTGGGGCAGCAAGAAGGCCAAGACGGCCCACGGTCCCGGAGGCAGAATCACAGTTCCCAGACGCCTCTGCAGCGACTGCCTTTCCCTTTGCCCTTCCCACCTCTTCACAAAGCCCCGTCTCCCCAGCAAGAGTCTTCCTGGGTACCTCTGTGCCTGAGCATCCCTCACAGAGTATCCGTAGGGGATGAAGTAGACTGGAGCACTCCCTTCTGTCTCCAGGATGGGGACACTTGGCCACCCCCTGTGCACGGTGGTCAGGGTCATCTGGCAGCAGCAGCAGGCCCTGGGCGGGTGTGGAGGAGGCCGGGGCCAGGGTAGATGCCAGATGCCACCGAGTCTTCTCCCCTCGTGCTTTTCTGCTTAAGTCTTTTTGTGGCAAAATATAAATAACATAAAATGTATCATTTTAACCTGTTTTAAGTGTACAATTCAGGGTCATTAAACACGTTCACCATGTTGTACAGCTAGCTATCACCTGCTTCCATTTCCAGACCTTTTTTCCATACTCAATAGAAACTAGGCACACATTAAACAATAATTCCTCACTCGTCTCAGCCCAGCCTCTGGTAACCATTATCAGCTTTACTGTCTATTAATTCTACAGTGTTAGATAGCGTGTATATAAGCTGAATCGTAGAATACTTGTGCTTTTGTGACTACCTTCGTTCATGTAGTGTTATGTCCTTAAGATTCATCCATGTTAAAGCATCTGCAGAATTTCACTCCTTCTTAAAGGTGAATGCTGCACTATTATACACCACATTTTGTCTATCCATCCATGTATATTGAGATGTTTCCACCTTTTGACTATTGTGAATAATGCCACTGTGGCCCTAGCAGTACACATTTTAAGTCCCTACTTTCAACTTTTGGGAATATATACCCAGAGGTTAATTGGTGGATCTGAGGGTAATTCTAGGTTTAATTTTTGAGCAACAGCCGTGCTGGCTTCCACAGTGGCTTGCACGGTTTTACATTCCCACCAGCAAGTCACAAGGGTTCCAGTTTCTCCACATTCGGCAACACCCTATACTTTTTTAAAGTCTGGATTAAGTACAGACCAGCTTGGGGACAAGGGATGGATATGATTTAAGAGGACTTTTCTGGCTTGAAAGAGGCGTTCAGAACCTCTGTTTGGGGAAGGATACCTGAGATCAGAGTGTCGTGTGCGCAAAGGGACATGGAGGGCCTGTCTTCTTCAGTTATTCAGCTGACTAATACTTGGCTCATTTGTGTGGTTTGGAATTGCAGTGCAACAGCCACCAAGTCACTGAAATCTGTCTGTGTGCATGTGTGTTAAGTCGTTTCAGTGGTGTCTGACTCTGTGACCCCATAGACTGTAGCCTGCCAGGCTCCTCTGTCCGTGGAATTCTCCAGGCAAGAATGCTAGAGTGGGTTGCCGTGGCCCCCTCCAGGGGATCTTCCTGACCCAGGGATTGAATCCTGATTTCCTGTATTGCAGGCAGATTCTTTACTGTCTGAGACACAGGGAAACCCTGAAATCAGTCTATATAAAAGCAAAGGGCAGGATATTGAAAGAACACGAAAGGAAAAAGGAATGAGGCTACACAAGGTGGAGAGGGGGTATAGATGGCCAAAAAAGTCATTGGAATGCTTGTTGAATGCTGAATATAATGACTGTTAATATAAACACCCAAAAAAGAGTGTCCTGTGCGGGGGGAACAGCCATAGCAAAGACCCTGGGGCTGGCATGTGCCTAGTCAGCGAGGGAAGGAGAGGGTGCAGACTGTGGAGGGCCTCACGACCCCCGTCACAACCTGGTCCTTTCTGCTGTATTTATTAGCACTGTTCTCGCCTTATGATATAGTGCCTTAAGATATAATCCCTCATTTAATCCTCATGCCACCTGGCAAGCGGCCCCATTTCACAGGAGAGGAGACTGAGGCATAGCAGATCCTTGCCATGGGGAGAGAGGAAACAGCAGGAAGGGGCCCTTCTCATGCAGAAAGGACAGAATCTGAGGAGGGCCTGTGGTGGAGACCCCAGGCCTGGTGTTGTGGGCGTGTGCTCACTCTATTTTGGGGGAGTGGCCCCCACATGGCATCCTGACCCTAGGAGAGGGAACCACAGTGCTCATTTTCACAAAGAGGGCAGGTGGAGCCGATTGCAGCACACGGTGTAGGTTGGTAAGTGAACTGACAAAACTCACCTTTGTCAGGTCGCACCTCCTCTCTTCCCACTCCCCACATGGGAAGCAGGATCCACAATCCCTTGAATGCTGCTCAGGGCCTTGCTTGACGGGACCAGATCAAGTTGAGGGCAGAGGACTTGCAGTCATTTTCCACCCACGTCTGTTCAGCGTGTTCCCCATTTCCATGGCTCCTTACCAATGTTTGCGGTTGATAATCATACCAAGGCCCCGGTAGTTCCAACTGGGACTTTTCTGGCTTATTTTTCCCTGGGAAACCAAAATGTACTTAAGCCTAGATTTATTTTGAGAAGAGAAGTGAGGGAAGTCCCCTAATTCTAATTAGGGAAGTAGCCCTAACTGGGAGAGTCTGGCCTATTGATGGGAGGGGAAAGTGAGACCCAGAAATGTCTGACTCTGTCCGTTGGGATTCAAAGGTCCTGGGCTTGAATTCTTACCCTGCATTCAGTATTTTATCTACATATCCTTGGGTTGGGGCTTCCCTGGTGACTCAGACGGTAAGGAATCTGCTGCAATGTGGGAGACCCAGGTTTATCCTTGGGTTGGGAAGATCCCCTGGAGAAGGCAATGGCTACCCACTCTCAAATTTTTGCGTGAAGAATTCCACGGACAGAGGAGCCTGGCTGCTAGAGTCCGTGGGGTCACAAAGTGTTGGATACAACTGAAGCAGTTAACACTCTCACTTTGCCTTGGGGTTGAGTTGGCTTCTCCTGTGAGTCTCAGTTTCCTTTTCTGCAAAAATGAGGATAGTCTATTCGAGCTGATGTGATGACCTGCGCTGAGATACTTCCCAGGAAGGAGAAATGCAGTTATGGGAGCGCTTTTAGCACGGAGACTCTGTGCGAGAGACCTGGGGCTCCGGTTGGGTTTCTCAACTTTGCAGATGCCACTCCCCACTCACCTTCTACCCGCTCTGAGGTCCCCTGTCTCTGAGCCCCCGTGGAGCGACCCCACCCTCACCCCCACAGCCTTCCCACACTCTGCTGTCACCGAGCCCTGCTGACAGCCTCCATTGTCTGCCTCGCCCACTCTTTTCTCACACCTTCTCTCCCCCTTGCCTTCGCCCCTGCTTCCGATCCCCCCTCCACAACCCTCCCCTCCAGGCAGCCGTTGCTGTCCTGGATTCTCTCAAAGTTCCTGCAAACCCACCTGCTCTGTGGGCCTGAAGCCTCTCACCTCCTGCCCTGTGTCGGTTCTTGTCTTACCTCCCATGACTCCCGCTCCCCAGGGTGGAGAGACTCTGTGTCGATTCAGACAGACAGAGAGAACTGCCTCACCAGTCCTTCAGAAGGGGAGCTGATGGGAGGTCTCGCCCCAGGGAAGCCAAAGCATGCTCCAGGCTCAGCCTCTAGGGGGTCCCAACATGCCTCACCTCCCCCGACGCTTGTCCTCTCTATCAACCCCGCCTTCCAACACCAGAACCTCTGCCCACAAAAGACCAGGCAGTAAGGTAAAGTGCCACAAGCGTTCCTGTGCCCCTCAGCTGGAGACGGTGCTGAGAGCACCATTCCTGTCTGAGAGCAGGTGGGCAGGTGGAGCATGCAGGGAAGCTAACATCTGCACCTGGTGCTCTTTCTAAGGACCACGGGACAGTAGCCAGCACCAGGAATTTACTTTGGAGAATTTCAGCCTGAGTTCCTGGAAACTGGGGATGCACATTCTGAAAATGAGAGTGTAGGGCAGGGCATTGACCACACCAGCTTTTGTGCAGAGTCAGAGGACAGCCCAGAGAAGAGCCGCCTTGGGGCTTTAGAGGACTGTCTCTGTTTATAGCAGCTGATGTCACTTTCATCTGAACATCATTCCTCACCTCTCCTCTCAAAGCTGCACACGAACCCTCAGCTATGATGGGGGGAGCTGGTGCTGAGCGTCTCCACTTTACCTTTGAGGAAACAAAGGCGTGAGAAGACACCACTAACGACCCCTGGCCAGTCGGAGCAGCCCTCCGCCTCACCTGCAGATGACAGGGTAGGAGCCTTCCATCTCGATACGGTAGTGAGGCTTCCTGTGGATCGTGTCAGGCTGCCCTCCTGCAGGACGCGGCCAGCTAGACTTGCTGGCGCTTCAGAGGAGTGAGGGCAGAGCAGAAGGGCATGGCCTCTCTGTCACCTTGGCTCTTCCCCCAACTCCCACTCCCATCTGGAGGACCACCAGCTGATCTCTGCCTGGGGCTCTGTGCTCTGGGAAACCAGGCTCCTGGTCAGTATGTCATCTCAGGACAGGAGGCTTTGTCCCCCCCCGGCAGGGACATGGGACCATTGGGTTCCGCAGCGGCTACAGGAGCCTTCAGGACTCTGGACAGAGTGACCCTAGTTAGGGTCACATAGCAATGTGAGGATGTGCTCTCCACATTATTCTGTTTTTATGGGTACTTGGAAAGACTGTGTACCTGAACCTCCCTCACCGTTAATTTGGGGCCACAGGACTGAGTCGTAGCCAGTGCATTGTGGGTGAAAGCCAGTTACACCTCAATGCATATCACCTCTAGCCCTGGTCCATGAAAATCCCCGTGCCTTCCCTTCTCCCCTTCCAAATATGACCTGACACAAACCCTTCACACGGTCCAGATGTGGCCTGCACCAGATTTTTTATGAACCAGAACTCAACTTGTTCAGAACTAAGTGCCGGCCTTGTCAGGGCGTACTTGGTGCTCTTTCTAAGGACCACGGGACAGTAGCCAGCACCAGGAATTTACTTTGGAGAATTTCAGCCTGAGTTCCTGGAAACTGGGGATGCACATTCTGAAAATGAGAGTGTAGGGCAGGGCATTGACCACACCAGCTTTTGTGCAGAGTCAGAGGACAGCCCAGAGAAGAGCCGCCTTGGGGCTTTAGAGGACTGTCTCTGTTTATAGCAGCTGATGTCACTTTCATCTGAACATCATTCCTCACCTCTCCTCTCAAAGCTGCACACGAACCCTCAGCTATGATGGGGGGAGCTGGTGCTGAGCGTCTCCACTTTACCTTTGAGGAAACAAAGGCGTGAGAAGACACCACTAACGACCCCTGGCCAGTCGGAGCAGCCCTCCGCCTCACCTGCAGATGACAGGGTAGGAGCCTTCCATCTCGATACGGTAGTGAGGCTTCCTGTGGATCGTGTCAGGCTGCCCTCCTGCAGGACGCGGCCAGCTAGACTTGCTGGCGCTTCAGAGGAATGAGGGCAGAGCAGAAGGGCATGGCCTCTCTGTCACCTTGGCTCTTCCCCCAACTCCCACTCCCATCTGGAGGACCACCAGCTGATCTCTGCCTGGGGCTCTGTGCTCTGGGAAACCAGGCTCCTGGTCAGTATGTCATCTCAGGACAGGAGGCTTTGTCCCCCCCCGGCAGGGACATGGGACCATTGGGTTCCGCAGCGGCTACAGGAGCCTTCAGGACTCTGGACAGAGTGACCCTAGTTAGGGTCACATAGCAATGTGAGGATGTGCTCTCCACATTATTCTGTTTTTATGGGTACTTGGAAAGACTGTGTACCTGAACCTCCCTCACCGTTAATTTGGGGCCACAGGACTGAGTCGTAGCCAGTGCATTGTGGGTGAAAGCCAGTTACACCTCAATGCATATCACCTCTAGCCCTGGTCCATGAAAATCCCCGTGCCTTCCCTTCTCCCCTTCCAAATATGACCTGACACAAACCCTTCACACGGTCCAGATGTGGCCTGCACCAGATTTTTTATGAACCAGAACTCAACTTGTTCAGAACTAAGTGCCGGCCTTGTCAGGGCGTACTTGTTCCTGCAGCATAGCCATGCGTGTTAGCACAGCTGCACATTAGATTTAAGGGGCCTGGGACTTCCCTGGTGGTCCAGTGGTTAGGAATTCATCTTCCAATGCAGGGGACGTGGGTTCTATCCCTGGCTGGGAAACTAAGATTCCACATCCCATAGGAAAACTAAGCCCACACGCCACAGCTACCGAGCCTGCACAGTCTGGACCCCGCAAGCCACAACAAAAGAGAAGCTTGCTCGCCACAATGGAAGATCCCACATGCGGCAACAAAGATCCCACATGCCGCAACAAAGACTCGACACAGCCAAATAAATAAATTGAAAAAAAAAAAAAAAAAAAGGATTCGAGGACCCTGGTGCAGTCCTGCTGTCCTCCTATGTCAAACTGTGCTCTTAGGCCTGGAACCCATGTCCTTACGTGGAAAAGTAACGCACCAGACCCTCTTGGGGTCTGAAATTTGGTGAGACTGGGAAGATCAGAGTTGAGTAAGCATAATGGGGAAGGAAGGATTGATTCCTGAGCTCAGGATGAAGAGTCAGGGCAGGTGGCTGCTATGTCCACGCTGTTTCTCAGCTTTGTCCTTGAGTGGAGATATGGGTGGCTTTTGCTTTGGGAATGCCCAGCTCATAACTGGTTTGATTTTCTTTCCCATTCATTCGTTCATCCCCTCATTCATTCATGAAAAGTTTCTTGAGCATGTATTATATGCTGGGCACCATGCTAGGTGCTGCTGTTTCGCTGGTGAACAGATGGGGCTCTCGGTCTAGCAGGGAGGTTGTGCATTGATGAGACATCACACTGGTAATGGTAAAAATACCATATTCAACACAAAAGGGAGAGAGACATGGGCTATGGTTAACTGTTGGTGGATGTTACTTCGGGAGATCAGAAAAGGCTTTTCAGAGGGATTGAATGTTTGGGTGCCGTCTAAAAGAAGAGTAGGAGGTAAAGAGAGGTGGGATAGGTGGGTTTCCTTGAGAGAGGGGGCCCCTTTTACACAGAAGCCCTGCGGCCGAATGGAGTGGAATTGGACTCACGGTAGTGATGATAGCCAGAGATGATGTGAGATGAAGCTGGAGGTGCGGAAAGAGGCAGATGACACAAGCCCAGGGAGCTAAGTTAGGAGGTTAGCTTTTACTCCAAGAGACTTGGAAGTTATCAGCGTTTAAAGTGGGAGAGGATGTGTAGTTTACATGAGCAGATTTGTGTTTTGAAAAGATCATCTCGGCTGCTGTGTACAACTCCAGGTCTTGTCTGCTCAGCCATCGTCCACTGCACGTGGACAGGTGTGTGTGTGTGTTTGTGTTTGAGGGGGATCTTGTGCATGATTTTAGAAAGACTGCGGTCCAAGCTTGCCTGCTTCTTGCTGGGGCACGTCTCTCCCCTGGCCTGCCCCAGCCAGGCAGATCGATGTGTTCCATGCTTGAAAACCAGAGGATGGAACTTCCCCAGGGGATGACAGGAATTCACCAGATGCAGATCCAAATTCTGAGAAGAACGCTGGTGGAGAAAGGAACTATTGTCTAAAATTAGGCTTTGGGAATGTTTCAGTGAAACTTCTTCCTGCCCTTTCCTTGCTGAGGGCTTGGCACTGGTTCCCCCCTCCTGCCTGCCTAGACCTCTCTTCCCCAGCCTCTCCTCATCCTCTTAGCTCACCCACCCTCCTCTGCTCTAGGGCTAAGGTTGAGAGGTTCATTGTTACTTATTTTATTTAAAAAAAATTTTGGCCACACCACGTAGCTTGCAGAATCTTAGTTCTCCAACCAGGTATTATATGCTGGGCACCATGCTAGGTGCTGCTGTTTCGCTGGTGAACAGATGGGGCTCTCGGTCTAGCAGGGAGGTTGTGCATTGATGAGACATCACACTGGTAATGGTAAAAATACCATATTCAACACAAAAGGGAGAGAGACATGGGCTATGGTTAACTGTTGGTGGATGTTACTTCGGGAGATCAGAAAAGGCTTTTCAGAGGGATTGAATGTTTGGGTGCCGTCTAAAAGAAGAGTAGGAGGTAAAGAGAGGTGGGATAGGTGGGTTTCCTTGAGAGAGGGGCCCTTGTACACAGAAGCCCTGCGGCCGAATGGAGTGGAATTGGACTCACGGTAGTGATGATAGCCAGAGATGATGTGAGATGAAGCTGGAGGTGCGGAAAGAGGCAGATGACACAAGCCCAGGGAGCTAAGTTAGGAGGTTAGCTTTTACTCCAAGAGACTTGGAAGTTATCAGCGTTTAAAGTGGGAGAGGATGTGTAGTTTACATGAGCAGATTTGTGTTTTGAAAAGATCATCTCGGCTGCTGTGTACAACTCCAGGTCTTGTCTGCTCAGCCATCGTCCACTGCACGTGGACAGGTGTGTGTGTGTGTTTGTGTTTGAGGGGGATCTTGTGCATGATTTTAGAAAGACTGCGGTCCAAGCTTGCCTGCTTCTTGCTGGGGCACGTCTCTCCCCTGGCCTGCCCCAGCCAGGCAGATCGATGTGTTCCATGCTTGAAAACCAGAGGATGGAACTTCCCCAGGGGATGACAGGAATTCACCAGATGCAGATCCAAATTCTGAGAAGAACGCTGGTGGAGAAAGGAACTATTGTCTAAAATTAGGCTTTGGGAATGTTTCAGTGAAACTTCTTCCTGCCCTTTCCTTGCTGAGGGCTTGGCACTGGTTCCCCCCTCCTGCCTGCCTAGACCTCTCTTCCCCAGCCTCTCCTCATCCTCTTAGCTCACCCACCCTCCTCTGCTCTAGGGCTAAGGTTGAGAGGTTCATTGTTACTTATTTTATTTAAAAAAATTTTTTTGGCCACACCACGTAGCTTGCAGAATCTTAGTTCTCCAACCAGGTATTGAACCTGGACCCTGGCAGTGAAAGTGCTAACCACTGGATCACCAGGGAATTGGCCATTATTGCCTATTTTAGACCTCCAGAAAGTAGGCAGACTGGCTATTGGCTGATGGTGATTTCCACTTAGTAGATTATGTCCTGATGCCTCAAGTATAAGGGCCTCTAGGAGCAAGTGTCCATTCCTCCTAATGGGACGTTTCTCAGAAATTATATAGCCTGGATTGGGAGGCAGCAGGCGGAAAGACCTTAGTCCTCAGATGAGATTCTGATTTCTCTTATGGAAATGCCAAGTCCCAGAGCCTTCCCCCGGACCCCTTAGCTTAACTGTGACTACCTCAGCTACACTGTTGGCGTTTCCTTGCTTTTCAATCTTGTGGGTACCTTAGCCACAGTCCCACTGAGACAGGCAGAACTGTCCTTGAGTCTCCCCTACCCCACTTCAGTCCCTTGTGCCGGAGAGCAAGCAGATTGTGAAATGCCAGGTCTATTGCACACGTGCCTCCAAACAGCTCTGAAAGAACTCAGCTTCTGGCTTAAACCCGTCTATTACCACCACCACCATGATGCCCACCGCGACTTTGAAGGTTAGCATGGAGCCCATCTGTGCGACTGTGTGTGCCTGATAATCACCAGGACAGATGCTTATGTGGACAGGTGAGCAAGATGTTTGCTTCTCAGGGTTCAGCGAGGCCTTGGAAGTCACCGTCCAGCCTCCCAGCACCCCACCCCCTGTGTGAGTGCCGTGTCCCGCTTCTCTGGAAACCACAGCGCCCCCTGTTAACACGGGAGGAGGAGACCAGCTCTTAGAATGGCCAGCCTGCTGGAAACCCCGTCCCTCTGACCCCTCCCTCGTGCATTCCTGGGGCAAACTTGTTGCTGCCGACATTCTTTCTCAAGGAGGCAAGATGGTGCCTGCTGACCTTGGGTTGTTAACATCCTTTGTTCTCCAGATTGCTCTGAGAACTTGGGAGCCTGTCTCTCACGAGTGGCTGAGCCCCTAACGGGACAGGCTCTGCTCTAGGGCTAAGGTTGAGAGGTTCATTGTTACTTATTTTATTTAAAAAAATTTTTTTGGCCACACCACGTAGCTTGCAGAATCTTAGTTCTCCAACCAGGTATTGAACCTGGACCCTGGCAGTGAAAGTGCTAACCACTGGATCACCAGGGAATTGGCCATTATTGCCTATTTTAGACCTCCAGAAAGTAGGCAGACTGGCTATTGGCTGATGGTGATTTCCACTTAGTAGATTATGTCCTGATGCCTCAAGTATAAGGGCCTCTAGGAGCAAGTGTCCATTCCTCCTAATGGGACGTTTCTCAGAAATTATATAGCCTGGATTGGGAGGCAGCAGGCGGAAAGACCTTAGTCCTCAGATGAGATTCTGATTTCTCTTATGGAAATGCCAAGTCCCAGAGCCTTCCCCCGGACCCCTTAGCTTAACTGTGACTACCTCAGCTACACTGTTGGCGTTTCCTTGCTTTTCAATCTTGTGGGTACCTTAGCCACAGTCCCACTGAGACAGGCAGAACTGTCCTTGAGTCTCCCCTACCCCACTTCAGTCCCTTGTGCCGGAGAGCAAGCAGATTGTGAAATGCCAGGTCTATTGCACACGTGCCTCCAAACAGCTCTGAAAGAACTCAGCTTCTGGCTTAAACCCGTCTATTACCACCACCACCATGATGCCCACCGCGACTTTGAAGGTTAGCATGGAGCCCATCTGTGCGACTGTGTGTGCCTGATAATCACCAGGACAGATGCTTATGTGGACAGGTGAGCAAGATGTTTGCTTCTCAGGGTTCAGCGAGGCCTTGGAAGTCACCGTCCAGCCTCCCAGCACCCCACCCCCTGTGTGAGTGCCGTGTCCCGCTTCTCTGGAAACCACAGCGCCCCCTGTTAACACGGGAGGAGGAGACCAGCTCTTAGAATGGCCAGCCTGCTGGAAACCCCGCGTCCCTCTGACCCCTCCCTCGTGCATTCCTGGGGCAAACTTGTTGCTGCCGACATTCTTTCTCAAGGAGGCAAGATGGTGCCTGCTGACCTTGGGTTGTTAACATCCTTTGTTCTCCAGATTTCTCTGAGAACTTGGGAGCCTGTCTCTCACGAGTGGCTGAGCCCCTAACGGGACAGGCTGGGTGGTGGAGGTGAGGCCTTGACACTTGACTGTCGGGGCCCTGAGGCTCCAGGAAGGACACCCTGTGGAGAGCCTTCTTGGCTGAGATTACTGGCAGCGGGACCTGGGAAAGCTCAGCGCCTGGTTTATCTCTGTTTGTCATCCACGGAGGAAAAATGAGAGTGTGCTTCCTTCTTGGAGGCAGGGCTGTTTATATATGCAGGATCTTGACACACGCATGCATGCTTTCACACACAGAGACTTGGAAATACTAAGTTCCCCACTTTGGACTCTGTGGCAGTGAACAGACAGTGAGCAGATCCTGTCCATTTCCCCTGGGAACAGATGTGCTTCCCTCAAGGAGAGGCTCTGGTAGGGTGGGGGTGTCACTGAGATGGGGTCTGTGGAAGGGATGAGAGACGGTGGGAGCTCCTGTCCCCTGGAAGGTGACCCGTGAAGACCTGGGCTGCAGGGGACGGTGAGGTTAGGTGGGAGAAGAACTCCACAAGGATAGACATGGCAGCGTCCACTCCCTGGACAGCTCGCCATTCTTCAGACTGAACTCATCGTCTGCTCCACCCTTGGTATCTTTAGCAACTTTCCATCTCTGGCAAACGTGCCCTACACATCTGAGTCTCCCAGGGACTGGGTTAGTCCCAAATTCTGTCAATACTTTCCTCGTGAAGCTTCCTGAATTCAGCTCGCCTCTCCAGTCCCGTTCCTGTCCCCCGAAGCAACAGGATTCCAGCCCTGCAGACCCAGGGCCCCCATGGATGCTGTGGATCCTTCCTTTTTGCTATCTCCAGGCCTCTTTGCTGGAGACAGAAAGGGCAACCCACTCCAGTATTCTTTTCTAGAAAATTCCATGGATGGAGAAGCCTGGCGGGCTACAGTGCATGGGGTAGCAAGTATATACCTATATGGGGCTTCCCTAATGGCTCAGTGGTGAGACCCCGTTTCCATCGCCTGGGTTGGGAAGATCCCCTGGAGGAGGGCATGGAAACCCACTCCAGTATTCTTGCCTGGAGAATCCCATGGACAGAGGAGCCTGATGGGCTGCAGTCCATGGGGTCACACAGAGTCAAATACGACTGAAGTGATGAAGCAGAAGCAGCAGGCCCCTTTGCAACTGCCAACAGCATATTCTTCCTTCTTAGGGGCCAGGGATCCTAGTGGTTAGCCCTGTCCTAGCTGTGTGGACCTGAACATGTTGCTTGACCTTGCCGCGTTTCCCAGGTTTCTTTGTCTGTAAAATGGGAATTCTCCTTGCACCCACCTCATAGGATTGTCCTGGGGATTAAAGGAGATTATATCTGTACATTGTCGTCATTCAGTAGACAGCAGTGGCTATTAAAGATCGTTTCACCACCTGGCAGTGGCTCCTTGCGGCTTGTGATCCCGAGTCCAGCTTTCCATCCGGGTAGACAGTGGTTCTCCTCTGAGCCACGCTGGCTGCAGGGTTAGCACCTGTCGCTCTCTCATCCTGCCAGGGAGTCTCTTCATGGCCTCAGCCATGCCAGGGTTTTTCCAGGACTTTCACTTTCATCTGAAACTCTCCCCTCCCACCCAAACCTAAGTCAGCCCCCACCCCGACCTCTCCCCTTCCCTGAGCCTGTCTTGGCCTCTGTGGCCGTGGAGGTGTCTGCTGTCGGAAGCCAGCCGTCTTGCTCTTCTCCATCAGGTATCCCTGCGGTTGCTATAAAGGCGGGGGTCACGTCTTGAATGTCTCCATCCAGCCTGTCTCACGGGGCCAGCCACATGCTGATCTGGCTCCCCAAATAAGGAGTCGAGAGTTGACCATAAAGATCAGTAGAAACTTTTCTATCAAATATAGGGCAGTCTGATCCTGATTTGATAGGAGCCCAAAGGTCAAAAAATGGTTCCCAGGTGACTGCGCGGATGAACTGGAATTGGACTCCAGCCCAGGTCCTGTCCTCCCTCAGGCCTGATCCTTTGTTACCTGGGGAGGGCTGGATCTTGGCTTCTTGGCCAGATTCCACAGCTCAGCCAGTAGCCGTGACAGAAGCAGGCAAGTGGCTGTAGTGCTTTGTTGTGAGGGCGATTTAGCTTACGTGGCTTATGCTAGCGCTCAAGGTGGTCCCCAGGACTCCAGGGCCCTTCAAGGCAGGAAGGCTACTGCTATGAGATCGTGGGGTGGGTGTGGGTGGGGAGCACTTGTCCCTCTCAGCCCTCATTCTCCAAGTCCGGCTCCTGGAGCAGCCCCGGCTGAGACTGGTCGGCTCCAAGGGAGTTCTCTATCCCTCTGGGTATTCATCCAGTTAGTGCCATTAAGCTAGGAAGCCAGAGGCATGGATAATACCAAACAGCAGAGGATTTCTAAGTGCATTTGATGGTTTGGAATGCACCGGATGATTTGTAGCAGACTTCCTCTCTTAATTATTTTGGGCTCATGCTGAGGTCAGATCAATCTGTATTCCTTGTGTATGTAGCGCTGCCTGGAAATGGCTGTGGCTAGAGCGAGCCAGTCGTTCCTGGATGTGTTCGCTCCTTCTCCTGCTCACCCAGCAGTTCTTAAGGACCTGTAGTGTGCTGAGCACGGTGCAGGGTGCCGAGGCTCCTCGAGGCGTGGCCCCTGTGCCCCGAGAGCGGACGGCTGACCCTGGGAGGTAGTCCGCTATGGATAATCCCCACAGTGGATGAGACCTGAACTGACCCGGGGGGAGCCAGCAGCCGAGGGCTCCAGCGTCCGCCTTTCTGAGCACCTCTGCCCCCTCCTCTGCTTGTCAGGGATCAGGCTGCTAGGGTCCAAGGTGGTTCTGCTGGACTCTGCTTTCTGCCGCAGCTGTGGCCCTCTTTAAGAAAGTGGAGTCAACACACATCCAGGCTTGCAAAGCTGACTTATTAGGGGAGCGGCCCTTTGCTTCACATAGGGCGCGCCCCCACTTCCTTTCCATGGCAGCTCGCTTGGTGCAGACCTTGAGCCACAGAGGACTGCCAGGTGACTCTGGGGCCAGCCATGGCCCAGGTGGGCTCTCCTGCCCTCACTGCTGGCGTTGGACAGGGCACTGGGAGCGGGGTGGCGGGGGCTGGGCTGCTGTGTTCCTCTCCTCTCTCGTTCTCACACTCTGTCACTCCAGGGACACGCTCGTGGCCAGGGAATGGAGAGCATCTGCTGTTGCTGGCTCGGGTTCCCCTCCAGACTTCTTTCCGAGGACTCAGTCTCTCTCCATGCACCTCTGAGTCCTGAGGAGGATTCTGCTTCTCCCAGAGAAAGTACTCCGCTGGCTCTTCTCACTCAGGCACGCTCAGGCAGCATTGCCGTGCAGGGCTTGGTATCCTGCCTCTCAGGGCATCGAGATGCTTCTCCAGATGCCCCAGCAGTCCTGGGAAACACCCTGTCTGCCCGTGTTCCGGGGAACAGAGTGCCATTGCCGGGTCCCTGGGGAGAGGTGAGGAGGCCCGGCCACCACGGGGCTGGAGCTGAGAGGGCCTGGCGTTCTAGCAGGGAGCGTGGGGGTGAACCGAGGCAAGAGGAGCGGCTCGGACTGATGTGGCAGATCGTCTTTCCAGGCCCTAGGATGCGCCCTGGGACAGGGAGACAAAGGGTGTGTGGAGAAGCCTCATCCGCTGCTGTTGCTGGCGTATCAGGGACCCCTCCAGGACCGGGCGAGGGCTGAGCTGGAGTTCACACTTCTGTACAGACTCAAATAATTGTTTTAAAGAGAGAAAATAACTTGGATTATAAAAGAGGAGCAAAAGAATATGCATAACTGACACTTTTCTGTACAGCAGAGATTGGCACAACGTGGTAAATCAACCACTCTTTAATGAAAAAAATTAATAAACTAGAAAAGAAGGGCTGAAAAGGACCCAAAGATGAAAAGGGAACTGCTGGACCAGGGGGCCCAGACCCCCGGTCTAGTCTCGCTACAGACCTCAGAGACCTTGCTAAGGTCTCAAAGCCCTCATTCTTCCCCAGATCTGGCTGAGAAGCAGCCCAAGGCCCAGCTGGTCCTGAGGCAAGCCCTCGAGCACCTTCCGCTCTCCTGGGCTTTGCTGTGTGGAAATGCTGAGGGGCCATCAGACAGGAAGCGGAGGTTCCAACGCCTGGGCTGGTCCAGGCCTGGCAGTTTGCCAAGAGCCCCCTGAGAAGAGACGCTTTGGCCTTTGCTTCACTCCCCCACAAGGCCTGTTGTCTCCAGGCTAGAGCCTCCAGAAGTCACCGGCCAAAGGAGGGGAGCCCCCTTGTCCAGCAGGGGTGGGCCGCGATCCTTGGAGGCCTCTGCCCCCAAGCCTTTGCCTGGTCCTCTAAGCCTGATTGAGAGAAGCCGGGCTGCCTGTGCCCAGGGTCCCGAGGCTCCAGACTGGAACCCTCAGGAAGATGGTCACGTGTCACTTTCCCTGGGAGACGCTCTGGGAAACACTCCCAGCCCTGTTCCTGGCGCTGAATGCCTGACAAACACTGATCCATGTCCTTGCTCGCTCCACTCCCCAGCTGGGGACTGGGCATGGGTTGGGATTCTCTGCTTTCACTGTAAGAACGGCGGTCCGGGAGATCGCCCCCCTTTGGAGCTGAGAGGGCCTGGCGTTCTAGCAGGGAGCGTGGGGGTGAACCGAGGCAAGAGGAGCGGCTCGGACTGATGTGGCAGATCGTCTTTCCAGGCCCTAGGATGCGCCCTGGGACAGGGAGACAAAGGGTGTGTGGAGAAGCCTCATCCGCTGCTGTTGCTGGCGTATCAGGGACCCCTCCAGGACCGGGCGAGGGCTGAGCTGGAGTTCACACTTCTGTACAGACTCAAATAATTGTTTTAAAGAGAGAAAATAACTTGGATTATAAAAGAGGAGCAAAAGAATATGCATAACTGACACTTTTCTGTACAGCAGAGATTGGCACAACGTGGTAAATCAACCACTCTTTAATGAAAAAAATTAATAAACTAGAAAAGAAGGGCTGAAAAGGACCCAAAGATGAAAAGGGAACTGCTGGACCAGGGGGCCCAGACCCCCGGTCTAGTCTCGCTACAGACCTCAGAGACCTTGCTAAGGTCTCAAAGCCCTCATTCTTCCCCAGATCTGGCTGAGAAGCAGCCCAAGGCCCAGCTGGTCCTGAGGCAAGCCCTCGAGCACCTTCCGCTCTCCTGGGCTTTGCTGTGTGGAAATGCTGAGGGGCCATCAGACAGGAAGCGGAGGTTCCAACGCCTGGGCTGGTCCAGGCCTGGCAGTTTGCCAAGAGCCCCCTGAGAAGAGACGCTTTGGCCTTTGCTTCACTCCCCCACAAGGCCTGTTGTCTCCAGGCTAGAGCCTCCAGAAGTCACCGGCCAAAGGAGGGGAGCCCCCTTGTCCAGCAGGGGTGGGCCGCGATCCTTGGAGGCCTCTGCCCCCAAGCCTTTGCCTGGTCCTCTAAGCCTGATTGAGAGAAGCCGGGCTGCCTGTGCCCAGGGTCCCGAGGCTCCAGACTGGAACCCTCAGGAAGATGGTCACGTGTCACTTTCCCTGGGAGACGCTCTGGGAAACACTCCCAGCCCTGTTCCTGGCGCTTCCGAATGCCTGACAAACACTGATCCATGTCCTTGCCTCCCGCTCCACTCCCCAGCTGGGGACTGGGCATGGGTTACTTGGGATTCTCTGCTTTCACTGTAAGAAGAATAATTGCTTTTGTGGCATCTTATTATTAGTGCCTATTTAGTTTATCGTCCTTGAGAAGTAGATAGAATCTCCCTTTGTTCTAGAAGAGGAATCTGGGGCTTACTAAGGTGCTAACAGGACTCAGACCACACTGCTCACCTCATAAGTACCTGAGCCGGGTCCTGAGCCCAGGTCTCCTGACACCAGCCCCCGTGATCTTCCCCACACCGTGCTTTGCCCCTTGAGATAACGCAGAGCCCGCACCTGCTTTCCTCTGGGCCTCCATTTCCCTGCTTGTGGAGCGCAGCCACGCTGCTTCCTTCCACTCTCGAGAATCCAGCCAGTCTGTCTGCTTTGTCTCTGGTCTGGTTTCTGGGTGTGGGCCCAGTTCTTGTCAGGACCACTGCCTCAGAACCCTTCCCCTGTTTGGAAGTGGGCTTTCCATTTTCACACCTCCAACCCCCTCCTGCCTTTCCTCATCTTCTGCGGTCTGCATGTTGTGATTTCTCCCTTCTGCGCTGGAGGAAGTGATGGAAGAGGAGGGGGGAGGATGGGAGCCAGCTGCCCGTGGATGTTCCAGTCGAGAAACCGCTGCCGTTTGCAGGTGTGGCAATGTAACAAAGAGACACCAGGATACAGCCACTTTGTGAAGATGAGAATTTCTTTCTCTCAGGTAGTCGTCCCAAAGTGACCTGCTCTGGCCCCTGAGGTTGCTCCACTACCCACAAGGCCTGTTGTCTCCAGGCTAGAGCCTCCAGAAGTCACCGGCCAAAGGAGGGGAGCCCCCTTGTCCAGCAGGGGTGGGCCGCGATCCTTGGAGGCCTCTGCCCCCAAGCCTTTGCCTGGTCCTCTAAGCCTGATTGAGAGAAGCCGGGCTGCCTGTGCCCAGGGTCCCGAGGCTCCAGACTGGAACCCTCAGGAAGATGGTCACGTGTCACTTTCCCTGGGAGACGCTCTGGGAAACACTCCCAGCCCTGTTCCTGGCGCTTCCGAATGCCTGACAAACACTGATCCATGTCCTTGCCTCCCGCTCCACTCCCCAGCTGGGGACTGGGCATGGGTTACTTGGGATTCTCTGCTTTCACTGTAAGAAGAATAATTGCTTTTGTGGCATCTTATTATTAGTGCCTATTTAGTTTATCGTCCTTGAGAAGTAGATAGAATCTCCCTTTGTTCTAGAAGAGGAATCTGGGGCTTACTAAGGTGCTAACAGGACTCAGACCACACTGCTCACCTCATAAGTACCTGAGCCGGGTCCTGAGCCCAGGTCTCCTGACACCAGCCCCCGTGATCTTCCCCACACCGTGCTTTGCCCCTTGAGATAACGCAGAGCCCGCACCTGCTTTCCTCTGGGCCTCCATTTCCCTGCTTGTGGAGCGCAGCCACGCTGCTTCCTTCCACTCTCGAGAATCCAGCCAGTCTGTCTGCTTTGTCTCTGGTCTGGTTTCTGGGTGTGGGCCCAGTTCTTGTCAGGACCACTGCCTCAGAACCCTTCCCCTGTTTGGAAGTGGGCTTTCCATTTTCACACCTCCAACCCCCTCCTGCCTTTCCTCATCTTCTGCGGTCTGCATGTTGTGATTTCTCCCTTCTGCGCTGGAGGAAGTGATGGAAGAGGAGGGGGGAGGATGGGAGCCAGCTGCCCGTGGATGTTCCAGTCGAGAAACCGCTGCCGTTTGCAGGTGTGGCAATGTAACAAAGAGACACCAGGATACAGCCACTTTGTGAAGATGAGAATTTCTTTCTCTCAGGTAGTCGTCCCAAAGTGACCTGCTCTGGCCCCTGAGGTTGCTCCACTACCCACAAGGCCATTCTCCTCATCTGTATGTCAAAAGTGGGTTTGGGAGCTATCTGTGTTCCAGCCCAGAAGAAAGTGAAAAGAAAAAAAAGCTGGTCAAGCAGGACAGGGCGCTTATCTGATGATGGACAGGGGGCTTATCTGATGATGAATGGAAAGGGAGATGGCATGGAAGTTGCACACATCACTTCTGTTCATGACCCTTTTGAGATGAGCATCGTCATGTGACCACACCTAGCTGCCAGGTTGGCTGGGAAAGACTGTAGCTGGGCAGTCACGACTCCAGCTACTGCGTAATGGTTTGGTAACAGGGGAGAATGAATTTAGGTGGACTGCTAACAGTCTCTGTCACTACTTTTAGAACTATTTTTTAAATATAATTTTTACTGGCATATTTTTGATTTACAATGTTGTATTAGTTTCTGTAGTACGGCAAAGTGAATCATTAAACACATATATATACACACACACATATATATATATACATACATATACATACACACACCTAGTCTTAAACATATATATATATGTGTGTGTGTATATATATACACACCCCATATAGGTCATTACAGAGTATTGAGAAGAGTTCCCTGTGCTGTACTGTAGGTCCTTATTACTGATCTGTTTTTTATATAGTAGTGTGTATGTGTCATTCAGAATCTCCCAGTTTACCCCTCCCACCCCTCTTTTCCCCCCAAGTAACCATAAGTTTGGTTTCTACATCTGTGACTCTTATTTCTGTTTTATAAACAAGATCATTTGCACCGTTTTTTAGATGCCACAGATTAATTTAAGTTATAGCATATGATATTTGTCTTTCTCTGGCTGACTTCACTCCGTATGACAATCTTTAGGTCCATCTATGTTGCTGCAAATGTAAACTTGTTTTTTAAGTAAAAAAAAATAATTATCTACTCTAACGGGCCATGGTAGGGGGTTGCAATGTGATCATCTATAGTCCAGCAGATGGCCCTCGAGCTGAAAGTGTGTTTCTGAGAGCGGAAGGGGTCAGTCTGCGAACAGACTCTTGCTGCACATTTCCCACTGGGGGCTTTTTACAGATTTGCATCAGTAATGGTTGAATTTAATGGCTCACCCTTCGACCCCCAGGTCATGTCTCATGAGGAAGAAGGCTTAACTCTTTTATCCTAAGAATTGGGCTCTTGATTCATGTTGATGCTTGGTAGTAAACAACAAAACTATTCTCCTTCCATTAAATAAATAAATACATAAAAGAATATCCATGGGGCTTCCCTAGTGGTCCAGTGGGTAAGGACACCGCCTTGCAGTGCAAGGGGCGCTGGTTCGATCCCTGGCCTGGGAAGATCCCACGTGCCGCGGAGCGGCTGGACTGATGTGTCCAGTTACCAAGTCGGAGCTCTGGAGCGCATGCGCACAGAGCCGGTGCTCTGCGACAACAGAGGCCACTGTGTTGGGAGGCCTACTTGGGCCAAAGAACAAAGATGGATGAAAAATAAATGAACGACCAATAGAAGTGGCCCACCCACCCCCCTCTCTCCCAACCTGCCCCCCAGCAAAAGAATATCCATGAAACAATAAAAAATTATTAATTTTACTAAAAAAAAAAAAAAGAGCAAAGAATTGGGCTCTTAAGTCCCAGCTCTGGTCAACCTTCCCAGTCCTTTTTAGAAGGACAGCTGGGAGTCAGAGGCAACCAGGGCCAACTCTTGGTTTCCTCTCTGGGAGGCTGTCATGTCACAGAGAAGGCCCCCTGAGTCCTAGGATGTCAGGGCCCTTCCAAAGCAGCTGAGAGACGTGGGGTCATGTTTTAAATAAGACAAAACCTCAGGAGACCCAGACTTGCTGAGGCAGCCAGGCTACGAGGAGAAGGGCTGACCCTGCAGTAATCTAGGTCCTGTCTGTTCATCAGGCCTCATTTCCGCATTATCTCATTTCTCCGCCCAAGTCCAGCCTCTAGGGATTTCCCAGTGACCTGCTAAAGGCTAGCCAGTCAGGGAGCCCCCCAAGACCATACCCGGGTCTCCCGAGCCCCAGCCCGACAGAGCTGTGCACCTACTCAGAGGGACACGTAGACTCGCCTCCTCTGGTAGACACCATCTCCAGGCCCTTAGTTACTGCCACATTTGTCCATCTTTCTTGGCCTCATCGGTGTTTTATTTAATTCTATCTCAGGCCTTTGCATTCCCAGGATGGGGGGCTTGTAACCCCTTCTCCTGCCTTGTGCTTGTTGCTCAGCGTCAGAGGCAAAGACTGGGAGTCTGGACTGTCTTCTGACATGAGCTGGAGTAGTAAAGGCCTTGAAAGTGCCCCGTAGCTGTCAACGTCCTTTTCACCCACTTATTCATTTAATGAGCATTTGTTGAGTGCCTTCTGTGCCTGCTGTGTGTCAGCCTCTGTCCTGGAGGACGAGGATGTAATAGTGAGCAGGAGGAGGCATGGCCCGCCCCTGGAGGGTTGTCCTCTAGGTCTTAGCCCTCCCAGCCACTCAGGGCATCGCGACACCAACTTGTGTTACTTTGCACCTGTAACATGTTTGCATCAGTAAAATAAGCAGGCATCCATAGTCCATTGCAGAGGTTGTGTGACTTGCTCAAAGTCACAAGGCCAGCACCTGGGTGCCCTGCCTCCTAGCAAAGCGCTCCTTCCGTGGTATTTCCTTGCCTATCTCTCTAGGCAACATCTGGGGTAACCTCCGGATCTGCCGGAATCCCTGCTGAGGGGCCTGACGGAACTGGGCAAGCCTGCCTTGTCCTGAACAGCCCTAGGGTGACCCTCGGTCCTGGGCTATGCACGGGATGTCCAGGCCTGCCACACAGACAGACGTGGTCCTGTACATGTTCTGCGCTCAAGCTGAGGTTAGGTAAGCGGCTTGTTGGCACTTTCTCTTTCTCTTTGGCATTTCTTTTTTTCTTCCAAATTCAGCAGACCTAAAATGGGCCCCTGGAGGTGAGGACTGGAGAGAGGGAGGAGGTGTGGGTGGGGAAGCCGCATTTCACCTGTGTGGGGCAGAAAACCGACCTCCGTGTTTGGGGAGGGGTGCTCTTTTCCCTCCCTGGATCTGATTCCAGCATTCTGTCAGCCCTTCCCTCCACCTCCACAGCCCAGCATCATCCTCAGCTGTCACCGCTCACCTAGAACAATGAAAGCTTGTCTGACTTTCCTAGAAGGGGAGGAGGACGCTGAGGGTGGAGGAACCTGGGGAGGGGTGTTCCGTGGCCTCCTCTGGTAGACACCATTATTTGGTCCATCTTTCTTGGCCTCATCGGTGTTTTATTTAATTCTATCTCAGGCCTTTGCATTCCCAGGATGGGGGCTTGTAACCCCTTCTCCTGCCTTGTGCTTGTTGCTCAGCCAGAGGCAAAGACTGGGAGTCTGGACTGTCTTCTGACATGAGCTGGAGTAGTAAAGGCCTTGAAAGTGCCCCGTAGCTGTCAACGTCCTTTTCACCCACTTATTCATTTAATGAGCATTTGTTGAGTGCCTTCTGTGCCTGCTGTGTGTCAGCCTCTGTCCTGGAGGACGAGGATGTAATAGTGAGCAGGAGGAGGCATGGCCCGCCCCTGGAGGGTTGTCCTCTAGGTCTTAGCCCTCCCAGCCACTCAGGGCATCGCGACACCAACTTGTGTTACTTTGCACCTGTAACATGTTTGCATCAGTAAAATAAGCAGGCATCCATAGTCCATTGCAGAGGTTGTGTGACTTGCTCAAAGTCACAAGGCCAGCACCTGGGTGCCCTGCCTCCTAGCAAAGCGCTCCTTCCGTGGTATTTCCTTGCCTATCTCTCTAGGCAACATCTGGGGTAACCTCCGGATCTGCCGGAATCCCTGCTGAGGGGCCTGACGGAACTGGGCAAGCCTGCCTTGTCCTGAACAGCCCTAGGGTGACCCTCGGTCCTGGGCTATGCACGGGATGTCCAGGCCTGCCACACAGACAGACGTGGTCCTGTACATGTTCTGCGCTCAAGCTGAGGTTAGGTAAGCGGCTTGTTGGCACTTTCTCTTTCTCTTTGGCATTTCTTTTTTTCTTCCAAATTCAGCAGACCTAAAATGGGCCCCTGGAGGTGAGGACTGGAGAGAGGGAGGAGGTGTGGGTGGGGAAGCCGCATTTCACCTGTGTGGGGCAGAAAACCGACCTCCGTGTTTGGGGAGGGGTGCTCTTTTCCCTCCCCTGGATCTGATTCCAGCATTCTGTCAGCCCCTTCCCTCCACCTCCACAGCCCAGCATCATCCTCAGCTGTCACCGCCGCTCACCTAGAACAATGAAAGCTTGTCTGACTTTCCTAGAAGGGGGAGGAGGACGCTGAGGGTGGAGGAACCTGGGGAGGTGCGGCTGGATAATTGTTCTCCAAGATGAGATTTTTGGAAGAGAGAAACGTCATTTGCACTCAGATTATAAATAAACTTCTAGGCCACAAAACTTTTTGCCAGGCCACAGAGCAAGCTCTCTCTTCCCGCAGAGGTCAGAGAGCTGTATGAGAAGCAGTTTATGGGTGGCAAAGCCCCGCCCAGCTTCTCTAGGGAGCCTTGCCAAGGCACGCCCACTGAGCCAGCCTGTCCATCACCTCCGACCCCTCTGCCCCAACTCAACGTCCTTGCTTTGAACATTTCTGCGTTTCCCCACCGCTTTGTACATGTGATTCCCACACCTTGGGAGGTGTGTGTAATGGGGGTGGTCCTCGCCTGGCATAGATACTGAAGGACTCTGGCCTCCTCTGGGCTTCCCCACAGAGACAGCCTGGGTCAGACAGGAGAGTTGTGTATGATTTCCAGGTGTGACCAGCTGTCTTAAAGCTACAGCTTACATGCTCAGCATTGGGCATTTTATTGCATTTCAGGAGAACGTGGGACAGACCATCTGAAATCAGGTTTCCCAGGAAGTCCTATCCATGGCAGCTCTGTTCCTGGTACTCAGGATGGCTGGGCTGCCAGGGTGCCCCAGGCCATGGCCACTCCATGGACTGTCCCGGTAGCAGAGACCTTGGCCCACCACCCGTTGCCTCTGCCATTTTCTAGACAAGGAAACTGAGGTCCTAAGAGGAAAAGGGACTTGCTTCGAGCCATGGGGCAACTTTTCTTTTTCTTTTTTTTGCAAGTCCTGGATGAGAGCTCAGCCTCTTAAGTCCCTAGTCCTTCCTTGACACGGTGCTGCCGCCAGACATTCACTCCTTGTTCTCAGGCTGCCTCATCTCTCCATGATGTTATTTACTTATTTTTGTTATTTATTTGGCTGTGCTGGGTCTTAGTTGCAGCATATGGGACCTTTGATCTTTGTTGTAGCATACAGGATCTTTAGTAGCAGCATGTAAATACTTTGTTGCAGCATCTGTTCAGTCCAACCTCCACAGCCCAGCATCATCCTCAGCTGTCACCGCCGCTCACCTAGAACAATGAAAGCTTGTCTGACTTTCCTAGAAGGGGGAGGAGGACGCTGAGGGTGGAGGAACCTGGGGAGGTGCGGCTGGATAATTGTTCTCCAAGATGAGATTTTTGGAAGAGAGAAACGTCATTTGCACTCAGATTATAAATAAACTTCTAGGCCACAAAACTTTTTGCCAGGCCACAGAGCAAGCTCTCTCTTCCCGCAGAGGTCAGAGAGCTGTATGAGAAGCAGTTTATGGGTGGCAAAGCCCCGCCCAGCTTCTCTAGGGAGCCTTGCCAAGGCACGCCCACTGAGCCAGCCTGTCCATCACCTCCGACCCCTCTGCCCCAACTCAACGTCCTTGCTTTGAACATTTCTGCGTTTCCCCACCGCTTTGTACATGTGATTCCCACACCTTGGGAGGTGTGTGTAATGGGGGTGGTCCTCGCCTGGCATAGATACTGAAGGACTCTGGCCTCCTCTGGGCTTCCCCACAGAGACAGCCTGGGTCAGACAGGAGAGTTGTGTATGATTTCCAGGTGTGACCAGCTGTCTTAAAGCTACAGCTTACATGCTCAGCATTGGGCATTTTATTGCATTTCAGGAGAACGTGGGACAGACCATCTGAAATCAGGTTTCCCAGGAAGTCCTATCCATGGCAGCTCTGTTCCTGGTACTCAGGATGGCTGGGCTGCCAGGGTGCCCCAGGCCATGGCCACTCCATGGACTGTCCCGGGTAGCAGAGACCTTGGCCCACCACCCGTTGCCTCTGCCATTTTCTAGACAAGGAAACTGAGGTCCTAAGAGGAAAAGGGACTTGCTTCGAGCCATGGGGCAACTTTTCTTTTTCTTTTTTTTGCAAGTCCTGGATGAGAGCTCAGCCTCTTAAGTCCCTAGTCCTTCCTTGACACGGTGCTGCCGCCAGACATTCACTCCTTGTTCTCAGGCTGCCTCATCTCTCCATGATGTTATTTACTTATTTTTGTTATTTATTTGGCTGTGCTGGGTCTTAGTTGCAGCATATGGGACCTTTGATCTTTGTTGTAGCATACAGGATCTTTAGTAGCAGCATGTAAATACTTTGTTGCAGCATGTGGGATCTAGTTCCCTGATCAGGGATCAAACCAGGGCACCCTGCATTGGGAGTGTAGAGTCTTAGCCACTGGACCACCAGGGAAGTCCCCTCCCCATGGCTTTAAATCCATATACTTTCCTAAATCCTCCCAAGTTTCATGACATGATACAAACATGGACATCTCAACTTAATACAGTGTTTTTAATAAAGATTTTTTATTGAAATATAGTTTTTACAACATTGTGTTAGTTTCAGTATATACAGCAAAGTAGATCAATTATATGTATGTTATACATCTATCTACTTTTTTTTAGATTCTTTTCCCGTATGTGTGCTCAGTCACTCAGTTGTGGCTGACTCTTTTTGACCTCATGAACTGTCGCCTGCCAGGCTCCTCTGTCCATGGAATTTTTCAGATAAGAATACTGGAGTGGGTAGCCATTTCCTTCTCCAGGGGATCTTCCCAACCCAGGGATCAAACCTGCGTCTTCTGGATTGGCAGGGTTAGTAAAGGATTCTTCACTACTGTGTCACCTGCGAAGCTCCCATGTGACACTTGATCTTAGCCAGTAGGCCATTACGGAGTTCTGAGTAACGTTCCCTGGGCTACGCGTAGGTTTGTGTTCGTTCTCTGATTGTACATAGTAGTGTGTTTATGTCAATCCCCACCTCCCAGTTTATCCCTCCTCCCTTACTGCTTGGTGTAATTCCTCAGTGTGTACCTGAGCCCTGTGTCAACACTTCCAGCCCTTCGGGGTCTTATGGTTGAGTCTCACGCCCAGAGGCCTTGTCCTTTTCCTCCTGCACATGTCAGACTCCCCGGAGCCAGAGGGAGTAGCTGTCCTGGGGCGCTGCATCTGAAGTCAGCTCTGAGCCAGGTAGACGAATAAATGAGTCTTTGGAAGATGATCCCCTCAAGGACAGGGTTGGAGGCCCGTCCACCCATGGTGGCCCAAAGGTGAGCTCTAGGTCAGTTCGCCGAGAGTCAAGCTTTCTAAACAGCAGTTGGGTGTTGGGCAGATCAGCCTGGGGGCTCCCTATGTCTGCCATGCTCCCCAGCTCTCTTGCTTTCTTTCCTTTTATTCTACAGCCATGCTGTCCAACAGAACTACAGAGAGCCACGTATACAATGTTGACTTTTCTTGTAGCCAAAAAAGTTTTCTTTTTTAAATGGGTGAAGTTAATTTTAACAATTTTTTTTTACTTCACCCACTATCTCCAGAATATCATTTCAACAAGTAATTAAAATAAAACATCACATCAAAGTCTGGTGTGTGTTTACATTTACGGTACACCTCCATTTAGGCAAGACATGTTTCCAGTGTTCACACCCACATGCAGTGGGGAGCTGCCCGCGTGGCCAGCGCAGGCCTGCTGCTCAGAAGACCCCTGTCCTCCTTGGAGCCTCTCGTCCTCCCCGCCCTCTGCCTTTGGGGAAATCAGAGTCTCTCTCCGTTCCCTTCACTCTGTGCTCTCTCCTAAGCATCCTAAGAAACAGTCGCCTGGACAGCCCCTGTGACTTGAAGTGAACGTCGCTCGGTCGTGCCCAGCTCTGCAGCCCCCGGGACTGTCGCCCACCAGGCTCCTCTGTCCATGGAATTCACCAGGCAAGACTACTGGAGTGGGTAGCCATTCGCTTCTCCAGAGAATCTTCTCAGGGATCGAACCTGGGCCTCCTGGATTGCAGGCAGATTCTTTACCATCTGGACCACCAGGGGAAACCCCTTGCAGCCTGGACCCCTCTTCTGCCCCATCCCCCTCAGAGGTCACAAGTGGGGCCCTGACAACCTTGGGTCCCAAGTCCCTCGTCCGCCTCGGCCGCACACTCTTCCACTTTAATGACTCCTTTCCGGTTAGCTTCCATGACACTCCCTCCCTCACCCCACTCCCCATGGAGACCTCTGTTCCCATGGAGAGCCACTCCTGGCCCATGCTGGCTTTGGACCCCAGCACCGCTCCTGCTCGCCTTTGCAGGGCCCAACCCCACTTAGGCCCTGGTCCTTTTCATCAGTGACATTCCTTACCTTTTTCCCCTCTTTTTTTTGGTGGGGGGTGCTGCTTCTATTGATCTTTCATTTATTTCCATCTTAGTTCTTTGGCCCATGTGGGCCTCCCATCGCAGTGCCCTCTGTTGTGGCAGAGCACTGGCTCTGGGCGCATGCCCAGACTGATCCCCAATTTATAGTTTTTAACTTTCACGCCACTGATCTCCAGAACCTAAATCAGAGAGCCACGTATACAATGTTGACTTTTCTTGTAGCCAAAAAAGTTTTCTTTTTTAAATGGGTGAAGTTAATTTTAACAATTTTTTTTTACTTCACCCACTATCTCCAGAATATCATTTCAACAAGTAATTAAAATAAAACATCACATCAAAGTCTGGTGTGTGTTTACATTTACGGTACACCTCCATTTAGGCAAGACATGTTTCCAGTGTTCACACCCACATGCAGTGGGGAGCTGCCCGCGTGGCCAGCGCAGGCCTGCTGCTCAGAAGACCCCTGTCCTCCTTGGAGCCTCTCGTCCTCCCCGCCCTCTGCCTTTGGGGAAATCAGAGTCTCTCTCCGTTCCCTTCACTCTGTGCTCTCTCCTAAGCATCCTAAGAAACAGTCGCCTGGACAGCCCCTGTGACTTGAAGTGAACGTCGCTCGGTCGTGCCCAGCTCTGCAGCCCCCGGGACTGTCGCCCACCAGGCTCCTCTGTCCATGGAATTCACCAGGCAAGACTACTGGAGTGGGTAGCCATTCGCTTCTCCAGAGAATCTTCTCAGGGATCGAACCTGGGCCTCCTGGATTGCAGGCAGATTCTTTACCATCTGGACCACCAGGGGAAACCCCTTGCAGCCTGGACCCCTCTTCTGCCCCATCCCCCTCAGAGGTCACAAGTGGGGCCCTGACAACCTTGGGTCCCAAGTCCCTCGTCCGCCTCGGCCGCACACTCTTCCACTTTAATGACTCCTTTCCGGTTAGCTTCCATGACACTCCCTCCCTCACCCCACTCCCCATGGAGACCTCTGTTCCCATGGAGAGCCACTCCTGGCCCATGCTGGCTTTGGACCCCAGCACCGCTCCTGCTCGCCTTTGCAGGGCCCAACCCCACTTAGGCCCTGGTCCTTTTCATCAGTGACATTCCTTACCTTTTTCCCCTCTTTTTTTTGGTGGGGGGTGCTGCTTCTATTGATCTTTCATTTATTTCCATCTTAGTTCTTTGGCCCATGTGGGCCTCCCATCGCAGTGCCCTCTGTTGTGGCAGAGCACTGGCTCTGGGCACACGCGCTCCAGAGCTCTGACTCGGTAGTTGGACACATGGGTCCAGCGGCTCCGCAGCACGTGGGATCTTCCCAGGCCAGGGACTGAGCCGGCGCCCCTCGCACTGCGAGGCGGTGTCCTTACCCACTGGACCACCAGGGAAGCCCCCTTCTCTTTTTTTTAGGCCACACTGTGAGACTTATGGAGAACTTAGTTCCTTGACCAGGAATCAAACCCACACCTCCTGCAGTGGAAGCGCTGAGTCCTAACCACTGGAACACCATGAAATTTCCATCCTCACCTCTCTGTTGTGGTCTCTCCACCTCTCGCACTTTCGCCTTGACTACCTCTTTCCGGCTGTCCAATTAATCTTCCTCGAGTCCAGCTCTGAGCACGTTTCCCTGTGGAAAGCCCACAGCATTAGAGGTTGAAAGAGCAGGAACGTGCTTATGCTATAATGTTGAGTGAGAAAAACCAGAACACTAAATTATAGAAACATGAAGATCCCAGCTTCACAAAAGCAAATACAAAAAGCTGTGAGTAAATTCACGAGAAAGGAAGGGAGGAAGCAGACAACACGGGTTGTCTTTGGCGGGGGTTAGGGGGGTACATTGATTTGATTTTTTTTCTATCCTTTTAAACATGTTCTCTCATTAATGTACATTTTATACATTTAATCAATTTTCCTTTTATAACTTGAAAAATTAATACACCTTTTATGTTTGAAAATGCAGCCACCAAGAGGTTTCAGTGCTCCCTGGCTCATGCGTTAACTCTTTACCCTGACGTGGATGTCCCTCGTGATGCAGCCCTGAGCCCCACCGGGTCTCAGTTCCCCTGAGCTCTGTCCCGGTCCGGAGTGACTTCTTCATGAGCCTCCGACAGTCTTGCACCTTCTTCCTTCCACCCCTTCCCGCAGGTGGTTTCTGCCACCTGGATGTGCCTCCGCTGTCATGCTGGCTGCCCAGATCCTGCCACAGGCTTCCTCTGCAGGCACTCTAGCCTTCCTCGTCCTCACTGCCCTGACAGGACCTCTTTTTCTTTTGACTTATTCTTTCCCATTTGACTTATTCTGGCTGGTTGTACAGGCATCTGAATTCTCATGTCTTTCATTTAGAAAAGAAGTTCCTTCAGTCTGCCATGCTTGAAAAGCATGTATGTTTTTCCTTTTTTAAAAATAAACATATCACTTTTTTCTTTTAAGATTCATACATACGGTAGAAAAGTAGGAAAGTATTCAGTGATCTAAAGAAAAAAGTAAAAAAAGAAAATAGCTATAATCCCACCACCTAGAGACATCCTATCATGGTCAATGCACCTATAGTTTTAGATTGGGACCACGCTGAATGTGCAATTCATAACCCTTGACCAGGAATCAAACCCACACCTCCTGCAGTGGAAGCGCTGAGTCCTAACCACTGGAACACCATGAAATTTCCATCCTCACCTCTCTGTTGTGGTCTCTCCACCTCTCGCACTTTCGCCTTGACTACCTCTTTCCGGCTGTCCAATTAATCTTCCTCGAGTCCAGCTCTGAGCACGTTTCCCTGTGGAAAGCCCACAGCATTAGAGGTTGAAAGAGCAGGAACGTGCTTATGCTATAATGTTGAGTGAGAAAAACCAGAACACTAAATTATAGAAACATGAAGATCCCAGCTTCACAAAAGCAAATACAAAAAGCTGTGAGTAAATTCACGAGAAAGGAAGGGAGGAAGCAGACAACACGGGTTGTCTTTGGCGGGGGTTAGGGGGGTACATTGATTTGATTTTTTTTCTATCCTTTTAAACATGTTCTCTCATTAATGTACATTTTATACATTTAATCAATTTTCCTTTTATAACTTGAAAAATTAATACACCTTTTATGTTTGAAAATGCAGCCACCAAGAGGTTTCAGTGCTCCCTGGCTCATGCGTTAACTCTTTACCCTGACGTGGATGTCCCTCGTGATGCAGCCCTGAGCCCCACCGGGTCTCAGTTCCCCTTGCGAGCTCTGTCCCGGTCCGGAGTGACTTCTTCATGAGCCTCCGACAGTCTTGCACCTTCTTCCTTCCACCCCTTCCCGCAGGTGGTTTCTGCCACCTGGATGTGCCTCCGCTGTCATGCTGGCTGCCCAGATCCTGCCACAGGCTTCCTCTGCAGGCACTCTAGCCTTCCTCGTCCTCACTGCCCTGACAGGACCTCTTTTTCTTTTGACTTATTCTTTCCCATTTGACTTATTCTGGCTGGTTGTACAGGCATCTGAATTCTCATGTCTTTCATTTAGAAAAGAAGTTCCTTCAGTCTGCCATGCTTGAAAAGCATGTATGTTTTTCCTTTTTTAAAAATAAACATATCACTTTTTTCTTTTAAGATTCATACATACGGTAGAAAAGTAGGAAAGTATTCAGTGATCTAAAGAAAAAAGTAAAAAAAGAAAATAGCTATAATCCCACCACCTAGAGACATCCTATCATGGTCAATGCACCTATAGTTTTAGATTGGGACCACGCTGAATGTGCAATTCTGTATTCTCTTTTTACCCCAGTTGAGATTATATTTTGAAAATTTCCCCATGATGTTGAATCTTCTTCAAATGAAACACTTGAAAGGCCTTGACACATTCCAGGGTATCAAAGCACCATCATTTATTTAACTTGCCTCCAGTTGCTCAGCATTTAGTCATTCCCCATTTTTACATGTTCAAATTATCCTTGGATATAAAGCCCTGCCCGAGCGACTGAGTCTCTGTAGTGCAGATTCCCGAGAGGAGACTGAATCTGGGTCAAGAGTGTGAACATTTTTAAGGTCTTCATCATCCTTCATTCTTGTGAAAGTCGCTCAGTCGTGTCTGACTCTTTGTGACCCATGGACAAGCCTTGGGATTCTCCAGGCAAGGATACCGGAGCGGGTAGCCCTTCCTTCTCCCGGGGATCTTCCCAGTCCAGGGATTGAACCCAGGTCTCCCACATTGCAGGCAGATTCTTTTTTTTTTTTTTTTTAAACATTTATTTTATTTATTTATCTTTTGGGGGGAGTCGAGAGGGAGGAGGAGGGGCGGGCCACTTCTATTGGTCTTTCATTTCTCTATTTTCATCTGTCTTTGTTCTTTGGCTCCTGTGGGCCTCCGATCTCGGTGGCGTCTGTCGTCACAGAGCGCCGGCTCTGGGCACATGCGCCCCAGAGCTCCGGCTCGGTAATTAGACACATTATTCCTGCTGCTCCACGGCACATGGGATCTTCCCAGGCCAGGGCTCGAACCGGCGCCCCTTACACTGCAAGGTGGTGTCCTTACCCACTGGACCACCAGGGAAGCCCCAGGCAGATTCTTTGCCCTTTGAACCACAAGGAAAGCCCAAGAATACTGGAGTGGGTAGCCTATCCCTTCTCCAGGAGATCTTCCTGACCCAGGAATCAAAGTGGGGTCATTACAAGTGGATTCTTTATCAGCTGAGCTACAGGGAAGCCCTATACACATGACCAAATTTGTTTCCAGAAGGGTTGTGACCTCACATCCCCAGTGAGGGATAGGATGGTGCCTGTGCTATTGCATTCTTGCTGACGTATTACCACGAAAGGCACTTTGTTAGTTTAATAGGCAAAATACTGCTTTCATTTGTGTTTTGTTGCACATTTTTCATATTGTCCGTTTATAAGTCATGTAATTTTACTTCTTGGAAAAGCTTCTTCATCTAGAGCATTCATTTTTCTGTTACATTTTCCCAACCCAAGGATCAAACCCAAATTTTACTTATTCATTGTTAATTTATTAGCCACTTCGTATATCAATTGTAAGAGGATTGCTTGCTCTGCCTTATTTGTTGAGCATTTGTGGAACTAACTTGGGGTTAGCAGCTGCAAAGCCTGCAAAGTGTGTGTCCTCTCAACTGCTACTGTGTGTGGGCTTGCCTCTACCCCCAGACATGGCATTCGGGAGGCCAGGGCCTGCGTGGCTGGACTTGAGGTTCCCCAGAGCCCTGACACTGCTCTCTGTTAGTAATTTTTTAATGAATTAAGAGGATGTCCTGTCGAAGTCCTGTTATTCGAAAGCTGCTTTTCCTATGGCTACATACACAAGGTCTGGGGGCTTCCTAGGAGAAAATAACCAAAGATGACACAAATAAAAGTGTACAGTCTGGCCATTTCTCTTTAAGGGCACCGCTGTTCAGGTTACAGAGTAAAATACCTCACTGGTTATTATCACTATTTGCTTTAAATTTTAAGGGAAACAGTCCCAGTGTGCTACCACCTCACCCCTACTAGAATGAAAGTGAAAGTGTTAGCTGCTCAGTTGCGTTCAGCTCTTTGAGCCCATACTCATGGCTCATCCGTCTTTGTTTTTCTCTGTGGCCCACATGGCACTGCAGATGGTCGGTTTGCCCTTTGACACCCCACCCTAAGGACCAAGGGGCCCCAAAAGGAAGCCCCAGGCAGATTCTTTGCCCTTTGAACCACAAGGAAAGCCCAAGAATACTGGAGTGGGTAGCCTATCCCTTCTCCAGGAGATCTTCCTGACCCAGGAATCAAAGTGGGGTCATTACAAGTGGATTCTTTATCAGCTGAGCTACAGGGAAGCCCTATACACATGACCAAATTTGTTTCCAGAAGGGTTGTGACCTCACATCCCCAGTGAGGGATAGGATGGTGCCTGTGCTATTGCATTCTTGCTGACGTATTACCACGAAAGGCACTTTGTTAGTTTAATAGGCAAAATACTGCTTTCATTTGTGTTTTGTTGCACATTTTTCATATTGTCCGTTTATAAGTCATGTAATTTTACTTCTTGGAAAAGCTTCTTCATCTAGAGCATTCATTTTTCTGTTACATTTTCCCAACCCAAGGATCAAACCCAAATTTTACTTATTCATTGTTAATTTATTAGCCACTTCGTATATCAATTGTAAGAGGATTGCTTGCTCTGCCTTATTTGTTGAGCATTTGTGGAACTAACTTGGGGTTAGCAGCTGCAAAGCCTGCAAAGTGTGTGTCCTCTCAACTGCTACTGTGTGTGGGCTTGCCTCTACCCCCAGACATGGCATTCGGGAGGCCAGGGCCTGCGTGGCTGGACTTGAGGTTCCCCAGAGCCCTGACACTGCTCTCTGTTAGTAATTTTTTAATGAATTAAGAGGATGTCCTGTCGAAGTCCTGTTATTCGAAAGCTGCTTTTTCCTATGGCTACATACACAAGGTCTGGGGGCTTCCTAGGAGAAAATAACCAAAGATGACACAAATAAAAGTGTACAGTCTGGCCATTTCTCTTTAAGGGCACCGCTGTTCAGGTTACAGAGTAAAATACCTCACTGGTTATTATCACTATTTGCTTTAAATTTTAAGGGAAACAGTCCCAGTGTGCTACCACCTCACCCCTACTAGAATGAAAGTGAAAGTGTTAGCTGCTCAGTTGCGTTCAGCTCTTTGAGCCCCATGGACTGTAGCCCGTCTGGTTCCTCTGTCCATGGGATTTTCTGGGCAAGAATACTGGAGTAGGTTGCCGTTTCCTTCTCCGCGCCCACTAGGATAGCTATAATAATAATATAAAAAGACAGAACCAGTGTGGGGGAGGATGTGGAGCGTCAGATCCATCAGCCATTGCTGATTGGAATCTAAAAGGTGCAGCCACTTTGGAAAACAGTGGGCAGCTCCTCAAAACCTATAACATAGAGTCACCATGTGACCCAGTGTCTTAGTCCATCCAAGCCACTGTAACAAAATATCAATATCATAGCCCGGGTGGTTTAAACAACATTTTTTCTCCCATTCTGGAACCTGGAAATGTCAGATTCAAGTCACCAGGGTCTGGCGGGGCCCTCCGGGTCATGGATGGTCATTTTCTCACTGTGTCCTCTTATGGTGGAAGGAGGCTAGAAAACTCTTTGAGGTCACTTTTGTAAAGGTGCTCATCTGACTTATGAGTACACCACCCTCGTGACCTAACCACCTTCCCAAAGCCCCACCTCCTAATACCGTTACATTAGGGGTTAGCATTTTAACATATGCATTTAGTGGGAGGGGACAGGAACATCCAGACAATGTTGTTCAGTCCTTCACTTGTGTCTGACTCTGTGACCCCGTGGACTGTAGCCCACCAACCTCATTACTGCATCAGCTCCACCTCACATCATCCGGCATTAGATCCCTGAGCCTGGGAACCCCAGGCATAGAATTCATCCTTTTAGAGTATGCAATTCAGTGGCTTAACTGGGATAATACCTTAAAAGCCACTGAACTGTATACTCTAAAAGGATGAATTCCATGGCCAGGGTCCCCAGCCTCCGGGATCTAATGCCTCATGATCTGAGGTGGAGCTGATATAATAGAAATAAAGCGCACAATAAATATAATGCTCTTGAATCATCCCAAAACCGTTCTCCTAGTCCCCTGTTTGTGGAAAAATTGTTTTCCACAAAGCCAGTCTGGCCATTTCTCTTTAAGGGCACCGCTGTTCAGGTTACAGAGTAAAATACCTCACTGGTTATTATCACTATTTGCTTTAAATTTTAAGGGAAACAGTCCCAGTGTGCTACCACCTCACCCCTACTAGAATGAAAGTGAAAGTGTTAGCTGCTCAGTTGCGTTCAGCTCTTTGAGCCCCATGGACTGTAGCCCGTCTGGTTCCTCTGTCCATGGGATTTTCTGGGCAAGAATACTGGAGTAGGTTGCCGTTTCCTTCTCCGCGCCCACTAGGATAGCTATAATAATAATATAAAAAGACAGAACCAGTGTGGGGGAGGATGTGGAGCGTCAGATCCATCAGCCATTGCTGATTGGAATCTAAAAGGTGCAGCCACTTTGGAAAACAGTGGGCAGCTCCTCAAAACCTATAACATAGAGTCACCATGTGACCCAGTGTCTTAGTCCATCCAAGCCACTGTAACAAAATATCAATATCATAGCCCGGGTGGTTTAAACAACATTTTTTTCTCCCATTCTGGAACCTGGAAATGTCAGATTCAAGTCACCAGGGTCTGGCGAGAGCCCCCCTCCGGGTCATGGATGGTCATTTTCTCACTGTGTCCTCTTATGGTGGAAGGAGGCTAGAAAACTCTTTGAGGTCACTTTTGTAAAGGTGCTCATCTGACTTATGAGTACACCACCCTCGTGACCTAACCACCTTCCCAAAGCCCCACCTCCTAATACCGTTACATTAGGGGTTAGCATTTTAACATATGCATTTAGTGGGAGGGGACAGGAACATCCAGACAATGTTGTTCAGTCCTTCACTTGTGTCTGACTCTGTGACCCCGTGGACTGTAGCCCACCAACCTCATTACTGCATCAGCTCCACCTCACATCATCCGGCATTAGATCCCTGAGCCTGGGAACCCCAGGCATAGAATTCATCCTTTTAGAGTATGCAATTCAGTGGCTTAACTGGGATAATACCTTAAAAGCCACTGAACTGTATACTCTAAAAGGATGAATTCCATGGCCAGGGTCCCCAGCCTCCGGGATCTAATGCCTCATGATCTGAGGTGGAGCTGATATAATAGAAATAAAGCGCACAATAAATATAATGCTCTTGAATCATCCCAAAACCGTTCTCCTAGTCCCCTGTTTGTGGAAAAATTGTTTTCCACAAAGCCAGTCCCTGGTACCAAAAAGATTGGAGACCGCTGTCCTATGGGGTATGATTTATATCAATGAAAAAACAATTAAAGAAAGGTAAGAACCCAATCAGATTCTCATTCTGAGAATCTTGCTAGGGTAAGACTTGGCCTTCTAAGACAGGCAACGAGCCTTTCTCACCCACAGTGGCGAGTTCCTTGGAGAAAGCCGGGTTAGAGGCTGCTGCTGGGCGTCGGTCCCTCATCAGCAGCATGCTGGGTGACCAGGATCTATAACGAAGGCCTGCAGCACCTAGGACGAGGGTGAAGGAAAGCTGAGTGTTCCTTTATTAAATAGAATTAAACGAAAGTGGACCTAAATTAGTCGGGATAAATAACAGCTCAGGACAGTAGAGTAGGACAGGCTCTGCACTCGGAATGAGACTCTGATTGAGTTCCACTGCCGTCTTGCTGGGTGACGGAGGCTCCTGCCTCCAGTCTTAGTTCCTGCATCAGCGGGGTGTACGTGTGTGTGTGTGTGTGTGTGTAAAGACACCCAGCGTGCCTCTCTTAGAAGTTTACAATGAGGATGTTGTGAACGCCAGGAAGGCATTTTGAAGGCTGTAAATTGCTGCCACCCGATCCTTCCTAGAAACTTGTCCTACGTTAGTCTACATTGCCTTTCCTAAACATGGATGAAGCAGATGCTAATTATTGATTTGCTTTAAGCCATAGTAAAATTGTATGAAATAAACATCGTACTTTTAGAATCCTCTTGTAGATTGGTGTTTTCCAGAGGCGGTAGGTAGCCTGTATGATTGGAGTAGTGAGAAAGGGAAAGTGGCCCATGAGGACACCTGTGGAGTCGTAACAGCAGCACAGGAGTGTGGACTTTGTTTTATTGGAGGGCATTTGAGCAGGACAGTGTCATGATATAAGGGGATATGAGAATCTCTGACATAAAGGAGAGTTGCGTAGAAGATTCCAGTGCCAGAGAGACTGACGAGCCCCAAGCAGCTAGATCCTAGCTGGAATGGAGAGAAGTAAGTGCCATCTGGGCAGAACCCCTGATTGGAATAAAGTAAGCAGAGAGCCTGGTCATGTTTGTCCAGACCCATTGAGATGGACCAGCTACCTCCATGAAAGAGGACCTCATCACAGAAACACCCAGGCAGAGATAATGTGGCTTTGATTGCCCAAAAAAAGCATACAGCAATCTTTATTCTTTGTAAAAAAAAAAAAAAAAAAAAAAAAATTAAAGAGACATCACTATGATGAAAAACGTTAAATATATAGTGTTTTTTAAAAGTCACTACCTAGTAGAGTTTGCTACAGTATACAAGGAGCCCTGCTGATATGCCTTCTGAGTATATAGTTTAAGATGATTCTTCCTTGAAAATGTTTGGATCTATACGAGGAATAGGAATAAAGGGCTGAGTGTTCCTTTATTAAATAGAATTAAACGAAAGTGGACCTAAATTAGTCGGGATAAATAACAGCTCAGGACAGTAGAGTAGGACAGGCTCTGCACTCGGAATGAGACTCTGATTGAGTTCCACTGCCGTCTTGCTGGGTGACGGAGGCTCCTGCCTCCAGTCTTAGTTCCTGCATCAGCGGGGTGTACGTGTGTGTGTGTGTGTGTGTGTAAAGACACCCAGCGTGCCTCTCTTAGAAGTTTACAATGAGGATGTTGTGAACGCCAGGAAGGCATTTTGAAGGCTGTAAATTGCTGCCACCCGATCCTTCCTAGAAACTTGTCCTACGTTAGTCTACATTGCCTTTCCTAAACATGGATGAAGCAGATGCTAATTATTGATTTGCTTTAAGCCATAGTAAAATTGTATGAAATAAACATCGTACTTTTAGAATCCTCTTGTAGATTGGTGTTTTCCAGAGGCGGTAGGTAGCCTGTATGATTGGAGTAGTGAGAAAGGGAAAGTGGCCCATGAGGACACCTGTGGAGTCGTAACAGCAGCACAGGAGTGTGGACTTTGTTTTATTGGAGGGCATTTGAGCAGGACAGTGTCATGATATAAGGGGATATGAGAATCTCTGACATAAAGGAGAGTTGCGTAGAAGATTCCAGTGCCAGAGAGACTGACGAGCCCCAAGCAGCTAGATCCTAGCTGGAATGGAGAGAAGTAAGTGCCATCTGGGCAGAACCCCTGATTGGAATAAAGTAAGCAGAGAGCCTGGTCATGTTTGTCCAGACCCATTGAGATGGACCAGCTACCTCCATGAAAGAGGACCTCATCACAGAAACACCCAGGCAGAGATAATGTGGCTTTGATTGCCCAAAAAAAGCATACAGCAATCTTTATTCTTTGTAAAAAAAAAAAAAAAAAAAAAAAAATTAAAGAGACATCACTATGATGAAAAACGTTAAATATATAGTGTTTTTTAAAAGTCACTACCTAGTAGAGTTTGCTACAGTATACAAGGAGCCCTGCTGATATGCCTTCTGAGTATATAGTTTAAGATGATTCTTCCTTGATATGTTTTACATCATAATGGCTTTCTTCTGAGAAAGATCCCCCAAAGCTTCCCACCAACAGCATTCAGGAGAAATGAAGCCCAGGGCAAGCAGAAGGAACCTTTGTCAGGCTTTTCAGCTCATTTTATTTGGAACTTATCTGGTTGCTAGCATGGATGTTTATAAACAGAAAAAGCACTAGAACAGGAAGGATTCTGCCTGCCTTTAAAGCTGGAGTCCCAGGCCACACCTGCAGAGTACTGGGGAGCTGGTACTCAGTTCCCAAGGACTCTGAGATGATCTAGCCTGCTGTGTCCAGGTGTGTAGATTTGGAAAATCAAGTTCCAGCTTTGGCTTGCCCTGAAGTGAGGCAATTTCAGGCCCTCCCTGATGAGAAGAGGAAGCACTGTCGCCTGTCTGTGCAGGAGCCCCTGAGCGTGGAAGAGAATCTGGAAGAGGGAGTGGGTTGATGTGGGAGCTGGGCCACCCTTGGTGTGCTGGGGCTTGGCCAAACATGGAGGGTGTCAGAGTTGGGGGAGAGCAGGGAAGAAAAGGCTGCCTGGTAGGGTTACCAGTAAAAAGAACAGTTGCCCAGCTAAACTTGAATTTCAGATAAATATTTTTTTTGTATAAGTGTGTCCCCAGTATTGCACAGGACATACTTATACTAAAAAAAAAAAACTTGTTTATTGGAAATTCAAATAGAACTGAACATCTTACCCCCTCTCCTCAGTCACCCAGTCTGGCACCCTGGGGAATTCTGATTCTCCACCTCTTACCACCCCGATCAGATCCACCATGTTCACACCTTGTAAGGAGCAAGCTGACTTGTCCAGAACAGGATCCATGCAAAATAGCAAATTGCGAGGGGGTCCTCCTAGCTTCTTTTCTTTGGTTCCAAACGGGTTCACTCCTCATTCCTCTTGGCCTCTGGCCTTTCTCAGGACTGTTGCATAGCAAGCATATGGTGACCGGCCCATGGGGCTCCCTGAAAACTCAGAGAGGAGAGCCAGCAGGCATAGCAGTGCCCAAGGCAAGCTGCTGGGAGCCCTTTCAGGCTTTCCCACGGAGACGTTGCACATGTTGAGCACTGTAATGTCGCTTGTGGCCAATCAGACCTGCAGCCTGCAGACAAGAGAGATTGGGTTTCTGAAGCGCTGGGGATTTAGGAATGCCAGTGGAGCTGTAAATATGCACAGGCACCTCCTCTGGGTTTCCGCTTGGAGACCAGAATTCCAAACATTCCCCTCTCACTGAGTTCCTCCTGGTGTGGTCCTGGGACCTCCCAGACCCAAACCATCCGCAGGGATGGTTTTAAAAGCAGATGCCAAAGCCACTGCCTGGACTGAGGTTTGTTGTATTCTCAGGTGTCCCTGGTACTCCACCTGGTGTGATGTAGGTATTCCTTCACACACACACATACACACACACATCCCTTCCATGTGGTTGGATGTGTCCCACGAGGTTTATACAGGGAAAACCAACAAACCCTTAATTAGGCCTTGTTTACCTGTTGTTGTGACTGACACCTGTTATTATTTACTAATTAAGTATTTTGCATAAGGATGAAATGGCTCAATATTTGAGCATTGTTGTTAATGGAGAAGAAAGCTGGTCAACATTTGATTTGGACCCTCATGCCTGAGGTGTAGGGCTTCCTGGTGGCTCGGATGGTAAAGAAACCACCTGCAATGCGAGAGACCTCAGTTCAAAGTCCTGGTCAACAATGGTTGATTTTAAAAATAGGGGCCATCTTACAAAAAACTTGTTTATTGGAAATTCAAATAGAACTGAACATCTTACCCCCTCTCCTCAGTCACCCAGTCTGGCACCCTGGGGAATTCTGATTCTCCACCTCTTACCACCCCGATCAGATCCACCATGTTCACACCTTGTAAGGAGCAAGCTGACTTGTCCAGAACAGGATCCATGCAAAATAGCAAATTGCGAGGGGGTCCTCCTAGCTTCTTTTCTTTGGTTCCAAACGGGTTCACTCCTCATTCCTCTTGGCCTCTGGCCTTTCTCAGGACTGTTGCATAGCAAGCATATGGTGACCGGCCCATGGGGCTCCCTGAAAACTCAGAGAGGAGAGCCAGCAGGCATAGCAGTGCCCAAGGCAAGCTGCTGGGAGCCCTTTCAGGCTTTCCCACGGAGACGTTGCACATGTTGAGCACTGTAATGTCGCTTGTGGCCAATCAGACCTGCAGCCTGCAGACAAGAGAGATTGGGTTTCTGAAGCGCTGGGGATTTAGGAATGCCAGTGGAGCTGTAAATATGCACAGGCACCTCCTCTGGGTTTCCGCTTGGAGACCAGAATTCCAAACATTCCCCTCTCACTGAGTTCCTCCTGGTGTGGTCCTGGGACCTCCCAGACCCAAACCATCCGCAGGGATGGTTTTAAAAGCAGATGCCAAAGCCACTGCCTGGACTGAGGTTTGTTGTATTCTCAGGTGTCCCTGGTACTCCACCTGGTGTGATGTAGGTATTCCTTCACACACACACATACACACACACATCCCTTCCATGTGGTTGGATGTGTCCCACGAGGTTTATACAGGGAAAACCAACAAACCCTTAATTAGGCCTTGTTTACCTGTTGTTGTGACTGACACCTGTTATTATTTACTAATTAAGTATTTTGCATAAGGATGAAATGGCTCAATATTTGAGCATTGTTGTTAATGGAGAAGAAAGCTGGTCAACATTTGATTTGGACCCTCATGCCTGAGGTGTAGGGCTTCCCTGGTGGCTCGGATGGTAAAGAAACCACCTGCAATGCGAGAGACCTCAGTTCAATCCCTGGGTTGGGAAGATCCCCTGGAGAAGGAAATGGCAACCCACCCCAGTATTCTTGCCTAGAGAATCCCCATGGAGGAGCCTGGTGGGCTGCAGTCCGTGAGGTCACGACTAAGCACGCATGCACACCTGAGGCGTGAGATCATTTTTAAATTACGAACTCCTTTCTGGAAGACTGTAGGCAGAATTCCATCAGCTTTGACTGAAACCTCCTCTGCATCCATAACCTTGGCATCTACACTGGGGTCTTAGCATCTCTGAAGACCTGGCACACAGATTCTCAGTTTTTTGGTGGGTGGTATGTATGTGTGCCCGAGTGTGTGTTTGATGTATTAATCTCTTACTTTTTCACTCTCAGGTCCAGTTTGCTGAAATCACCCTTGTCAACGGGCCTTGCTCAAGACCCCTTCTCTCACCTAGCATGCTTTTCTTGCTCACCCCACTGTGTGTTTAGTGAATGGGAGAGAGGAACGCTGAGCCTCGCTAAGCTTAGCCAAGCCATTTGGACCCTATTGGGTTACGGCTCATCGTTTTACCTGGATTTGCACCCTCTGTTGCTATTGGCCTTGGGCTGCAGGAGGAGTCAGATTACAGCAGGAGTGGCCAGGAGGATTAGTTCTGAGATATGGCAGAGGCCAGTTGATAATTACTTCGCGGGTCATGTCTCAGAATAGACTTTGGTTCCTCTTTCTGACCGCAAAGAGGAAAAGCTGCCCTTTCCCTGGCTAGCCGGCTCCCCCTTTTTTTTTTTTTTTAAATTTATTTTTATTTGTTTATCCTTTTGAGGGTGTGGGGTGGGGAGGGAGGGGGATGGGCGGGCCACTTCTATTGGTCTTTCATTTCTCTATTTTCATCCGTCTTTGTTCTTCGGCCCCTGTGGGCCTCCCATCGCGGTGGCCTCTGTCGTCGCAGAGCGCTGGCTCTGGGCGCATGCGCGCCAGAGCTCTGGCTCGGTAATTGGACACATCAGTCCAGCCGCTCCGCGGCACGTGGGATCTTCCCAAGCCAGGGATCAAACCAGCGCCTCTTGCAGTGCAAGGCGGTGTCCTTACCCGCTGGACCACCAGGGGAAGCCCCGGCTCCTCGTGTTTTCCCCGCTAGTCCATCCTGGACCTTTACTCTTGTTCTTTCTTTCCCTTGTGGTTCAAGAGTAAAGAATCTGCCTGCCAATGCAGGAGATGTGGGTTCAGCCCTTGGGTTGGGAAGATCCCCTGGATCTTTCCCCTGGAGAAGGAAATGGCAACCCACTCCAGTATTCATGCTTGGAAAATCCCATGGATAGAGGAGCCAGGCAAACTACAGTCCGTGGGGTTGCAAAAATGTCAGGCACAGCTTGGCAGCTAAGCAATAACCATTCACATACAGTAGAATTCCGCTTCTCTGGTGTATTACACACACACACACACACACTTGCATGCTTAGTCATGTTCAACTCTTTATGACCCAGTGTACTGTAGCTTGCCAGGCTCCTCTGTCCATGGAATTTTCCAAGCAAGAATCCTGAAGTAAGTTTGGGTTCCACTTGGAATCACAGTGTGTAGCCTTTTGAGTGTGGCTTCTTTCACTCAGCATAATTAATGTACGACACATCCATGTTATTATGTGTTATCACTAGATTGTTCCACTTGAACATAACTTCGCGTGTGATTGGGTAGATACCTAGGAATGAGCTTGTTGCTTTTATGGCCAGTGTATGTATGAGAAATGCCAGAATATTTCCAAAAGGGCTGTACCATTTTTCATTCCTACCAGCGAGGTATGACAGTTCTAGCTGCTACACACCTCACCGATACCAGTGTTGGCCACTCTTTCTTATTTTGTTTTCGTTCTTTAAAATTGTTTGTTTTTATTTATTATTTATTTGGCTGCCTTTGGTCTTAGTTGGGCCCACGGGATCTTTGTTGCATCAGGTGGGCTCTTGCATTGTAGTGTTCAGACTCTTTAGTTGTGACACATGGGCTCTGTAGTTATGGCATGGGGACTTAGTTGCTCTGAGGCATTTGGAACCACAACCAGGAATAGAACCCGTGTCTCTTGCATTGCAAGGCAAATTCTTAACAACTGGATCACCAGGAAAGGCCTTCTTTTCATTTTTTAAATTTGGTTTTATTTTAACGATTCTACTAGTGTTTAGTAGTATCTCATTGTTTTCTTTAATTTGCATTTCCCTAATGGCTAATGATTTTGAGCATCTTTCTCTGTGCTTGTCATCCCGATATCTTCTTTGATAAATTGTCTACTCAGATATTTTGCTTTTTGAAGAAGCAGTGTGACAGGTTTTAATTTTTGATTTGAGAGCTCTTTTTGAATTTTGGATACAAGTCTTTTTATCAGATACATGATCTGCAAATAAATTTTCCCATTCTATGGCTTGTCTATCCATTTTCTTAACAGTGTCTTTTGAAATGTCTTTTGATGTCTAATTTATCAGTTTGTCGTTTCTTTTCTTTTTTTTTACTGGGGCAGATAAGAAGTCTTAGCCTAACCCAAAATCTTGTGTTTTCTTCTGAAAGTTTATTTAATAGGCTTAGGTTTTACGTTTGGGCCTATGAATTGTTCTGAATTCATTTTTGTGTATCTTGTGAGATTTGAGTTAATCATAGGGATAATCAGTTGTTCTGGCACCGTTTGCTGAAAAAAGATTATCCTCCTCCATTCTGTTGCCTTTGTATATTTGTCAAAAATATATCACACCTTTATTTAGGTGTGATAGACGATTTGCAGATATTTTCTCCCATTCTGTGGGTTGCTTTTCACTTTCCTCATGATTCCTTTTGAAGCACAAGACTTCTTAATTTTGATCAAGTACAGTTTATCTCTTTTTTTCTTTCATCATTTGTCTTTTGGTGTAATGTCTAAGAAATCACTGTCTAGTCCTAGGTCATGAAGAATTTATTCCCATGTTTTCTTCTCTGAGTTTTATAGCTGTAGCTTTCATATTTAGGTCTCTGATCCATTCCAAAAGTTTAATTTTTTGTTATGAGGTTTAAAAAGTTAAATAAATATGTTATGAGGTATCCTCATCAAAATCAGCAAACCCTAAACATAAGGGTGTATTTCTAGACACTCAATTCTATTCTATTGATCTATATTTCTTGTGTTAGACCAGTACTGCACTAGTTAAATTACTGCCTGTCTCTTGCAAAGAAAAACTGGATCACCAGGAAAGGCCTTCTTTTCATTTTTTAAATTTGGTTTTATTTTAACGATTCTACTAGTGTTTAGTAGTATCTCATTGTTTTCTTTAATTTGCATTTCCCTAATGGCTAATGATTTTGAGCATCTTTCTCTGTGCTTGTCATCCCGATATCTTCTTTGATAAATTGTCTACTCAGATATTTTGCTTTTTGAAGAAGCAGTGTGACAGGTTTTAATTTTTGATTTGAGAGCTCTTTTTGAATTTTGGATACAAGTCTTTTTATCAGATACATGATCTGCAAATAAATTTTCCCATTCTATGGCTTGTCTATCCATTTTCTTAACAGTGTCTTTTGAAATGTCTTTTGATGTCTAATTTATCAGTTTGTCGTTTCTTTTCTTTTTTTTTACTGGGGCAGATAAGAAGTCTTAGCCTAACCCAAAATCTTGTGTTTTCTTCTGAAAGTTTATTTAATAGGCTTAGGTTTTACGTTTGGGCCTATGAATTGTTCTGAATTCATTTTTGTGTATCTTGTGAGATTTGAGTTAATCATAGGGATAATCAGTTGTTCTGGCACCGTTTGCTGAAAAAAGATTATCCTCCTCCATTCTGTTGCCTTTGTATATTTGTCAAAAATATATCACACCTTTATTTAGGTGTGATAGACGATTTGCAGATATTTTCTCCCATTCTGTGGGTTGCTTTTCACTTTCCTCATGATTCCTTTTGAAGCACAAGACTTCTTAATTTTGATCAAGTACAGTTTATCTCTTTTTTTCTTTCATCATTTGTCTTTTGGTGTAATGTCTAAGAAATCACTGTCTAGTCCTAGGTCATGAAGAATTTATTCCCATGTTTTCTTCTCTGAGTTTTATAGCTGTAGCTTTCATATTTAGGTCTCTGATCCATTCCAAGTTAATTTTGTTATGAGGTATGTTAAATAAATATGTTATGAGGTATCCTCATCAAAATCAGCAAACCCTAAACATAAGGGTGTATTTCTAGACACTCAATTCTATTCTATTGATCTATATTTCTTTTGTTAGACCAGTACTGCACTAGTTAAATTACTGTAGCTTTATAGTAAGTCTTCAAATTGAGTAGTGTCAGTCTTCCAACTTGGTTCATCTTCTTCAAAATTATTTTGGCTATTCTAATTGCTTCACTTTTCAATATAAATTTTAGACTCTACTTGTCAGTTTCTTAGAAAAACCCCTCTTGAGTTATTATGATCATGTTGTGTCTATACATAATTTGGGGGGAAAATTGACTTCTGAACAGTGTTGGGTTTTCCAGTACACGCACATGGTATGTCACTCTACATTTAGGTCTTTTAATATTTATTTCACCAATGTTTCAGTTTTCAGTGAACAGGTTTGCAATATTTTGTTAGATTTATGCATGAATATTTCATAGTCTTGATGATATTTATGTGCTCCTTTAAAAATTTCACTTCTGATTGTTCATTGCTTGCATATAGAAACACAGTTGGTTTTTCCTATATTGACCTTGTATCTTGTGATCATGTATCTTTCTGTTTCTAAGCTCGTTTATTAATTCTGACAGCTATTTTGTAGATTCTTTGGGACTTTCCACATAGACAATCATGCCATCTGCAGATAGAGACAGTTTTATTTCTTCCTTTCCAATCTGTATACATTTTATTTCTTTCTCTTATCATATTGCTTGTTTTAAGACCTCTAGTATGATGATGAATGCAAGTAATAAGAGGGGACAATTCCTGGTCTTAGGTGAAAATATTCAGTCTTTCACCATTAAGTGTGAAGTTAGCTTTAGGTTTTCACATATGCCATTAATCAGATTGAGGAATTTCCCTTTGGGTCCCAATTTGATAAGAGTTGTTTGTTTGTTTGTTTGTTTGTTTTAACTTGCAAAGATGTTGAGTTTTGTCAAATGTCTTTTCAGTAACTATTGAAATAGCTATATGATTTTCTATAGTCTGTTAATATGGTGAATTACATAGATTTTGTTTTTGTTTTTTTTTTTTTTCGGGCGGGAGTCGGGTTGGGGAGGAAGGGGAGCAGGTGGGCCACTTCTATTGGTCTTTCATTTCTCTATTTTCATCCGTCTTTGTTCTTTGGCTCCTGTGGGCCTCCCACCGCGGTGGCGTCTGTTGTCGCAGAGCGCTGGCTCTGGGCGCATGCGCTCCAGAGCTCTGGCTCGGCAATTGGACACATCGGTCCAGCCACTCCGCAGCACGTGGGATCTTCCCAGGCCAGGGATCGAACCGGCGCCCCTTGCACTGCAAGGCGGTGTCCTTATCCACTGGACCACCAGGGGAAGCCCACATAGATTTTTTAATATTGAACCAGCCTTCCATTCCTAGAACAAACCCCACTTGGCCATGTTGCATTATCATGATGCATTATTCTGTCTGAGGCTAGCTCCTCACAGTCTCCTTTCCAATTTCTCCTCACTCCTTGTTTTATCATCTGACATTTTCCTCTTGCCTTTCAAAAGATGTCCCTAAAGAGAGCATTCTTCAGTGAACAGGTTTGCAATATTTTGTTAGATTTATGCATGAATATTTCATAGTCTTGATGATATTTATGTGCTCCTTTAAAAATTTCACTTCTGATTGTTCATTGCTTGCATATAGAAACACAGTTGGTTTTTCCTATATTGACCTTGTATCTTGTGATCATGTATCTTTCTGTTTCTAAGCTCGTTTATTAATTCTGACAGCTATTTTGTAGATTCTTTGGGACTTTCCACATAGACAATCATGCCATCTGCAGATAGAGACAGTTTTATTTCTTCCTTTCCAATCTGTATACATTTTATTTCTTTCTCTTATCATATTGCTTGTTTTAAGACCTCTAGTATGATGATGAATGCAAGTAATAAGAGGGGACAATTCCTGGTCTTAGGTGAAAATATTCAGTCTTTCACCATTAAGTGTGAAGTTAGCTTTAGGTTTTCACATATGCCATTAATCAGATTGAGGAATTTCCCTTTGGGTCCCAATTTGATAAGAGTTGTTTGTTTGTTTGTTTGTTTGTTTTAACTTGCAAAGATGTTGAGTTTTGTCAAATGTCTTTTCAGTAACTATTGAAATAGCTATATGATTTTCTATAGTCTGTTAATATGGTGAATTACATAGATTTTGTTTTTGTTTTTTTTTTTTTTCGGGCGGGAGTCGGGTTGGGGAGGAAGGGGAGCAGGTGGGCCACTTCTATTGGTCTTTCATTTCTCTATTTTCATCCGTCTTTGTTCTTTGGCTCCTGTGGGCCTCCCACCGCGGTGGCGTCTGTTGTCGCAGAGCGCTGGCTCTGGGCGCATGCGCTCCAGAGCTCTGGCTCGGCAATTGGACACATCGGTCCAGCCACTCCGCAGCACGTGGGATCTTCCCAGGCCAGGGATCGAACCGGCGCCCCTTGCACTGCAAGGCGGTGTCCTTATCCACTGGACCACCAGGGGAAGCCCACATAGATTTTTTAATATTGAACCAGCCTTCCATTCCTAGAACAAACCCCACTTGGCCATGTTGCATTATCATGATGCATTATTCTGTCTGAGGCTAGCTCCTCACAGTCTCCTTTCCAATTTCTCCTCACTCCTTGTTTTTATCATCTGACATTTTCCTCTTGCCTTTCAAAAGATGTCCCCTAAAGAGAGCATTCTTCAGAATGCCTATAATCTGGACCTTCAGCCTCCACTCCTCATCTCGTTCTTCTCCTCAGCCCTCTCTCAGTGGTCCCCGGAACTGCAAGGAGGCGTGTTCTTGGGGTCTCCTTTCCCAGTCACTGCACTGGTTCATACAGCAGACTGCAGTCTATTTCTTTCCTGCTCTTGGGGGCTCTTCTTTCTGTGTCAGCTCTGCCTTGCCAGCCCCCAGCCTTATGGAAGTCTTTGTTCCCTCAAACTCTGGGCTTCTGAGATAGTCTCCTGACCCATCTCTTACCTCCCATGCATTACTTTTGTTCCTGATGAATATTCCTGAAGCGGTGTGTTGATTCTGCTATTCTTTGCTTCAACAGTGTTTGTGGCTCCTGTTGTAGGATCATGCCAGGACTTCTCAGCCTGACAGTCACATGTCTCTGACTACAGTCTGCCTTCCCAGCTTCTCTCTGTGGACTGACCCTCAGGATCAGAGAGGCGAGATTATTGATTCAGGTACCTTGAGTACCTTGCAAACCTGAGCTTCCTGGATACTCTCTTCAGCGATGCTCTGTCTCTCGCCTGCCAGCCTCACCAAACATGCCCCTAACCCCAGGCCCAGCGAGCCCAGCCTGCCCAGAGGTCTCTCCTTGCCCTGTGCTCTTCTCCGCTCCCTCTTGCTTGGCATGACTCCGTTTCTGCTTCCTGTTGCTGGTTCTCTGTCAGTCCTGACCATTATCCCCTCAACAGGACTATAAGTTTCTGTAGAGCAGGGGTCGTCTTCACTTGTAACAAATAGTCTGGGTTCTTCTCTGTGTTGTGTTTACATAAAACAACAGCAGTAGGATTCTGGGTTGGATGGGGTCGGGGTGGGGGGTTGTGAGTCATAAACCGAGTTGGTGGGGCTGGTAATCTAAATTTGCCCCTCCCCTGAAGACTCCTCAGGGAGGCATCTGGGTGTATCCAGGAGGTGCTTGAGGGGAGCCCACAGTGTCCTTCAGCTAGAAAGCCAGAATTTATTGTGCACCTGCTGCTGCTTAGTCATTTCCGTTGTGTCTGACTTTGTGTGACCCCATGGACTGTAGCCTGCCAGGCTCCTCTGTCCATGGAATTCTCCAGACAAGAATACTGGAGTGGATTGCCATGCCCTTCTCCAGGGAATCTCCCCAACTCAGGGATAGAACCCGGGTCTCCTGCACTGCAGGCAGATGCCTCACTAGTGAGCCACCAGGGACGCCCCGTGTATACACATTTGAGACCCCATGGACTGTAGCTCACCAGACTTCTCCGTCCGTGGAATTTTCCACGCAAGAATACTGGAGTGGGTTACCATTTCCTCCTCCCGTTGTGCACCTAGGAGAGAGCAAGACTGAGATGGGAGAGGCAAAGGCTCTTTGTGCATGAACTGGGGACAGACACAGTCCAGGACGTCTCCAGGGAAAGATGGAACCCCTGTGGCTCTGGGCCTGAGAGCCTGGGTGGAGTCCGAGCCATCACAGAGGTCGGATGGGGAAAGCCTTCAGGTAGAAGGCCGAGCAGAGCCAAGGGCAGGATATCTAGGTCCAGAGAGCAAGAGGACCCTGGAAGAAGCATGTAGGAGCTGCTGCCGGTCACGGTCAGGAAGCCGAAGTCCCAGGGATCCAATGGACCAGTAGACTAGAGACAAGTGCAGGGTTCCCGGGGGCGGGAGGAACCAGAGCAGAAGGTGCAGGCCCAGCCTGGGCTCCCCTGCAGCAGTTGAGACTAAGAACTGCATGCTTGGAGGGAGTGATTGAGACCTAGAAAGCTGAGCCTATTTGTGTGGCTTCTGTCCGACGTGGCCTGAGGCAAGGGCGGGACAGGATCCCTCTACCAGGTAACCCTGGAGCATACCTGCCCAGAGCAGCAGTGACCAGACAGCACTTGACCAGATCTGGAAAGCGCTCTGTCAGCTTGGTTTTGTGTGCTGTGTTTTCCCTTAGCTTTTCAGTAAGTACTGCTTTCAAAAGAACCCCAGCCGTGTCTCTGTGGCCTGAGCGAGAGTGGTGTCTCTCCACCGTCTCTGTCAGCACAGAGAAGGGCGTCTGTGTGGAGTGGGCGTGAAGGAGGTGCCCACCAGCTGGTGCGGTGGTGGGAGGGTCGTCAGCAGGTTCTGGGACTGGTGCAGAGAAGGAGATGAGACCTTGTGTGGACACTGATCCCTGCTGGCCAGCCAGGGACATCCTTCCCTCGGTCCCCAGAGGGCTTCACACAGCGCTGCACATCAGCAACTATTTGCTTGGAGCTGATCCCTGGGGAATCCCAGCTAAGGCCTCTCTGTGGAAGAGCAGCCCTTTGTCCTACATGGCCCCTGTCGCCCTTTCATATGGTAAAATCCTGTCCCCCTCAAGAAGCCTTCCTTGCAGCGCCCTTGCCATCCCAAGCACCCACAGCTCTGACGCAGCGTCCCCAGCACACCTAGCCTTGTCACCTTTGGGACTATGGACACAGCCAGTAGAATCATTTGGTGACTCAGCATCCTTAGGGCCACATTCTGTCGCAGGCCAGCCGAGTTCTGGGCTCTGAGGACATCAGGGAGCCGAAGTTATTACACTTGGCTACTCCCAGCAGTTGGCTGCGGGTGGGCGCCCTTGGCGTCTGCTGGCAACTAGGTGTGTGTTTCTCCAGTGGGGCCTGGGGGCTCTGAGCCCGGGGAGTGAGAGGGTCGAGGTTGGGGCACCAGTGCCTGGTGCCTGCTCCACGCCTGAGCTGGTGTCCTCATCTCTCCCTCTGCAGCTCGTCTCCAATGTCCTCATTTTCTCCTGTACCAACATCGTGGGGGTCTGCACCCACTACCCAGCCGAGGTCTCGCAGAGACAGGCCTTCCAGGAGACCCGGGAGTGCATCCAGGCGCGGCTCCACTCGCAGCGGGAGAACCAGCAGCAGGTGAGTAAGGCCCTCCCGCCCCGCAGGGCTGGCAGGAACCTGCCTCGGCCCAGCTGCCAGCCTGCCCACCAGCAGTGCTCTGGGCAGCTGTCCAGCCCTGCCCATTGGGCAGGGGCCAGGCCGTGGGGGATGTTTCCCCTGGAGGGCGCCCAGCGTTCCTGGCTCTGCGGGAATGCTCTCGCTCTTGAGAGCCCAGGAGAACGAGCTCTAGCCCTGCCCTTGCCTGCTGTCTCCTCAACCTCCCTGTGGTTTGCAGGCAGACTGAGCACCCCAGCCCTGGAGGGGAGGAAGCGGCCCTCCACCCCACCCCTCCCAAAGCTGATGACCTGGGTGGCGAGATCCTCAGCATTCCCCCCCTGGGATGGAGGTGCTCCCCATGGGAGCGGCTGGGAGAGGAGAGGACTCCCAAGCTGTCAGCCCCAGTGACACTCTCACTAGGCCCTTCCTGTGGGCTGAGGTCTGCAGTGCCTCTCTCTCCAGGCTCCCCACGCCCCTAGTCACTGTCTGCTCTTGCTTCCCTTCCAGCCCTGCACCTGGTCACTGTGCCTGGCCAGGTCCCCAGCTCAGGCCGCCCTGTCTGAGGCCTGGCCTTTTTGCATGCTCTCTGGTCTCCAGGTCCAGCCTCTTGAATGAAACCCGTGCTCTCTTCTCAACATGCTTACCCCACTTCTGCTCACTGCCAAGCCCCTGTCTGCCTTAAACACCTCCTCTCGGGACTTCGCTGGTGGTCCCGTGCTTAGGACTCTGTGTTCCCAATGCAGCGGGTCCTGGGTTCGAGCCCTGGTCAGGGAACTAGTTCCCACATGCTGCAACTAAGACCCAGAGAAGCCAAATAATAATTAAAAAAAAAAAAAAGCTCCCTCTCTCATCCCTATTCCAGACCCCGGCATCAATTACCTGAGATCAGGATACCTTCCAGCCCATTCTGGGTTAGGGAGTGCCTCCCTTATCTCAATCCTGGGCCTCAACTATCTCCAGTAAAATTACCATTCACAGTTCATCATAGTTTGCTTGCACTTGCTCTAACCATGCAAGACAGTCTAGCAAATCCACAGGGATTTGGGGGAGAAAGTATGTTCACCATATCATGTTCCAGGCTGGGAGGAAAGCCTGCTTCAGGGACAGGCACCCCTACCAGGCTGGAGGAAGCCTGCTCCAGGGGACAGGCACCCCTCACCCAGCCAGGGACACGTCCAGCTGCCTCTGCCCTTGGCCGTGGGGGATGTTTCCCCTGGAGGGCGCCCAGCGTTCCTGGCTCTGCGGGAATGCTCTCGCTCTTGAGAGCCCAGGAGAACGAGCTCTAGCCCTGCCCTTGCCTGCTGTCTCCTCAACCTCCCTGTGGTTTGCAGGCAGACTGAGCACCCCAGCCCTGGAGGGGAGGAAGCGGCCCTCCACCCCACCCCTCCCAAAGCTGATGACCTGGGTGGCGAGATCCTCAGCATTCCCCCCCTGGGATGGAGGTGCTCCCCATGGGAGCGGCTGGGAGAGGAGAGGACTCCCAAGCTGTCAGCCCCAGTGACACTCTCACTAGGCCCTTCCTGTGGGCTGAGGTCTGCAGTGCCTCTCTCTCCAGGCTCCCCACGCCCCTAGTCACTGTCTGCTCTTGCTTCCCTTCCAGCCCTGCACCTGGTCACTGTGCCTGGCCAGGTCCCCAGCTCAGGCCGCCCTGTCTGAGGCCTGGCCTTTTTGCATGCTCTCTGGTCTCCAGGTCCAGCCTCTTGAATGAAACCCGTGCTCTCTTCTCAACATGCTTACCCCACTTCTGCTCACTGCCAAGCCCCTGTCTGCCTTAAACACCTCCTCTCGGGACTTCGCTGGTGGTCCCGTGCTTAGGACTCTGTGTTCCCAATGCAGCGGGGCCTGGGTTCGAGCCCTGGTCAGGGAACTAGTTCCCACATGCTGCAACTAAGACCCAGAGAAGCCAAATAATAATTAAAAAAAAAAAAAAGCTCCCTCTCTCATCCCTATTCCAGACCCCGGCATCAATTACCTGAGATCAGGATACCTTCCAGCCCATTCTGGGTTAGGGAGTGCCTCCCTTATCTCAATCCTGGGCCTCAACTATCTCCAGTAAAATTACCATTCACAGTTCATCATAGTTTGCTTGCACTTGCTCTAACCATGCAAGACAGTCTAGCAAATCCACAGGGATTTGGGGGAGAAAGTATGTTCACCATATCATGTTCCAGGCTGGGGAGGGAAAGCCTGCTTCCAGGGGACAGGCACCCCTCACCCAGCCAGGGACACGTCCAGCTGCCTCTGCCCTTGGCAGAAAGGGGTGCTCTTAGATCCGAGGATGCTCCTCAGTGCTCCCTGATGAGGGGACTCAGCACTGTTCCCCAGCCACCCCCTGCCTACTCCTCCTGGCCCTCAGTCCCAGAACGAGTTATAAACAAGGAAAGTCTCTCAGGAATCTAAGCAATTTGTTGCACACTTTCTCCCAGTCATTCTATATTTCCGTAGACCTGTTCTTCAGTGTATACTGTTATCACCAGGAGCTGTTTACCGAGACTTCAGTAAACATGAGCCGACCTTTAATGGCCATGTCCATTGATGCTGCCGGAGGCCAGGCCCGCCCACAGAGAGTGCCATTCCTCACTCTTTCACTTAAGGCTGTCAACTCTGAGCTGAACACGATGCAGTTCCCACCCTCAGGGAGTTCCTGGTAACAGGCTGAAATGCATGGTGATGGGGGACTCTACGGGAAGGCCCAGGGTGGCGGAGTGATGCTGGCAGCCAGAGTCAGGCCCCTCCTCCTGGGAAGGGGGTGAGCCTGAGGGACGTTAGCAGCAGTGCGTGAGGAGGGTGATCGTAGTGGAGGAGCAAGGCCTTGACCTTGGTGATCAGGAGGATGGGGGTGCCACCGGCAGAGGCAGGGAACTTGAGAAGAGCCGCCAGAAGGGTGAGCATGGCGTGGGTGTGATGTCAGGTGCCGGTGGCAAGATACCCAGCAGGCAGCTGAAGTCACGGCGCCCTGGACCAGGGAGAGGGCGTGGGCAGTGGCCAGGGAGGCTGGTGGAAACCTTGCTCCCAGAGGGCAGGAGTGAGCAGGAAGAGGACAGACGTGGGGCTGGGAGGAAGGAGGGGAACTAGACAGACGCAGGAGACATCTCAGGGCCGCGGGAAAGTGTGGCCCCACTTCTGGTGCTGAGAGATGGGAGGGAGGGTGAAGAGGCTTCGGATCGTCGGGAGGAAAGGCTCCAGAAGAGAGGATTTGTGAGCGAGGCTTGAGAGCGCCTGACAAGCGGAGGGAGCTGCGGAGGGTGCAGGCTGAGGCTGCATACCCTGGGGCTGCTGGACCTGTGGGGCAGGCAGGCCCAAGAGGAGAACACAGAGAGGGGGCCACAACCAGACCCCGTCGAGGGCTGACCTGACCCTCCCCCACTTCACAGGGTGGCCCCGGCCCCTCTCCCTGCTTCCCTCCAACCTACCCTTCAGCCAGTCTTAATTTCTGGTTTCTCAAAGTCGGTGAGCATTCCCATCCTCACGGGCCACCACCCCCTGAAAATGGAGCCCCTCTCTAGCCTGTCACCCTCGGGTCCTCACGAAGTCTTCTGTGACCACCCCACTTCTCCCCAGCCTCGGACAAGCTCCCCTGCGCAGTGCCCCATAGGACCCGGAGCCGCACGAGGCTGGGAACTTGTGCGGGAGGAACCTGGCCTGTCTGGTTCACAGATCACTTCTGTGAAGCTCATGATCACTTCTGGCACCCAGTGTGGAGCCTGGACCAGGGTCGGTGCACAGGGAATCTTTGATGGCTCAGTGAATGTCCTCTAAATCTCCAACAAGCCCATCCCTATTTATAGATAAGGAACTGGAGGCTCAGAGAAGTTCATCATTTGCCCACGATCTCAGGGGACACCCAGGCTTCTGACCCAAGGTGCTTGGTACTACAGGCTCACCAGGAATGCTTCTGCCCATGGGCCTCCAAGAGCACAGGTGTCCCAGGGAAGTGGAGCCCAGGTAGCCCTGGGGCAGGTCTCCTCCCCCAGTGTGTGCGAGTGAGTCTGAGGAGAGCTGAGAGGTTTTCCAGGGTCTGGGATAAAAGCATCTGCCTCCCCCTCCAGGAGCGGCTCCTGCTCTCTGTCCTTCCCCGTCACGTCGCCATGGAGATGAAAGCAGACATCAACGCCAAACAGGAGGATATGATGTTCCATAAGATTTACATCCAGAAACATGACAACGTGAGGTAGGGGCGAGGCTGGGGGGCAAGGGCAGGGTGGGAAGACTAAATCCCACAGGAGTTGATGTGTCCCCGCCCTCTGCTTCAAGAGGGCCCAGCCCAGCCAGGTGGCCTGGTGGCTTTGGAATGTGTGCTGTCTGCGGCGCCCGCTAAGTCTGTTAAGTGAACGAGTATTGATGGGGAGGAAGTGAGGCTGCAGGAGGGAGGAGAAAGGAGAGAGCAACACCACCAGCTGCTGGAGAAACTCCTAGCCTAACGAGGGAGACAGAAAGTGCAGACTGGGGACCCCAACGTCACTATCATCGTCTCGGTCTTCCTCAGCCTCCGGCAGCCTGTGTGCCTTCTGAGCCCGTGTGTGCCGGGCACTGCACCCGGCATTATCCACCTCGTGGCTCATTCTGTCAGGAATGAGCATCAGCATCCTTTGCCTAGCGAATGAGCTCAGAATGGCTAAGACCCTTGCCCAAGGTCACTTGTCCGGGATTGATAGATGGGGTGCATCGAGGTCACCGGCCCCCCCAAGCCTACGTTCCTTTTGCTGCCTGCTTGCTGCTTCCCCAGACAGAAGCGCTGACAGCAGGAACATGCAAACAGATGCAGATTAATAGGGTGAAAAATTTGCCTCTGCACGGGGACATGAAGCGATCCAGTGGCCTTGGTCCAGCATGGCTTCCTGGAGAGCCCGCTAATCCTCCCATATGCCCAGAAAAGGAGCGGCCTTTGAGCATGTTTGTCTCTGAGCGGGTTCTTTCCCCACTGGGCCAGTTTTCCTGGGACCCGTGAATCCTCGAGGACTAATGTGAAGAAAATCTTCTTCTGGAGCTTTGGAATGAATTTTCATTAAAGGGGCTAAAATAATTGTGCCTGAGTACACACACACACAGATTCATATTGACATATTCAGATGAGGCTGATGGCGGGGTGGGCAGTAGGCATGTGTTCTCCTGCAGAGTGGGCAGGACTGCCCAGGTCCCAGGGTGCCCTGGAATCTGCCAAGCCAACCGATGGGCAAACGCGCCATGGAGATGAAAGCAGACATCAACGCCAAACAGGAGGATATGATGTTCCATAAGATTTACATCCAGAAACATGACAACGTGAGGTAGGGGCGAGGCTGGGGGGCAAGGGCAGGGTGGGAAGACTAAATCCCACAGGAGTTGATGTGTCCCCGCCCTCTGCTTCAAGAGGGCCCAGCCCAGCCAGGTGGCCTGGTGGCTTTGGAATGTGTGCTGTCTGCGGCGCCCGCTAAGTCTGTTAAGTGAACGAGTATTGATGGGGAGGAAGTGAGGCTGCAGGAGGGAGGAGAAAGGAGGGGCAACACCACCAGCTGCTGGAGAAACTCCTAGCCTAACGAGGGAGACAGAAAGTGCAGACTGGGGACCCCAACGTCACTATCATCGTCTCGGTCTTCCTCAGCCTCCGCAGCCTGTGTGCCTTCTGAGCCCGTGTGTGCCGGGCACTGCACCCGGCATTATCCACCTCGTGGCTCATTCTGTCAGGAATGAGCATCAGCATCCTTTGCCTAGCGAATGAGCTCAGAATGGCTAAGACCCTTGCCCAAGGTCACTTGTCCGGGATTGATAGATGGGGTGCATCGAGGTCACCGGCCCCCCCAAGCCTACGTTCCTTTTGCTGCCTGCTTGCTGCTTCCCCAGACAGAAGCGCTGACAGCAGGAACATGCAAACAGATGCAGATTAATAGGGTGAAAAATTTGCCTCTGCACGGGGACATGAAGCGATCCAGTGGCCTTGGTCCAGCATGGCTTCCTGGAGAGCCCGCTAATCCTCCCATATGCCCAGAAAAGGAGCGGCCTTTGAGCATGTTTGTCTCTGAGCGGGTTCTTTCCCCACTGGGCCAGTTTTCCTGGGACCCGTGAATCCTCGAGGACTAATGTGAAGAAAATCTTCTTCTGGAGCTTTGGAATGAATTTTCATTAAAGGGGCTAAAATAATTGTGCCTGAGTACACACACACACAGATTCATATTGACATATTCAGATGAGGCTGATGGCGGGGTGGGCAGTAGGCATGTGTTCTCCTGCAGAGTGGGCAGGACTGCCCAGGTCCCAGGGTGCCCTGGAATCTGCCAAGCCAACCGATGGGTCCTCCATCCGTCTCCTGAAACAGACTTTAAGCCTTTACAGCGCCTGCACAACGCATTTGTCCTCAGGGTATCCAATCCCCTCTGACGCCCACCTACATGCCACTGTGAGGCAGGGAGGGTGGGGCCAACGTCAGCCTTGGGTTCTCAGAAAGAAAACCACCCTATGCCCAGGAGGTGTCCTGAGGGGGCTATGGGCTCAGGTGCACTCCCCTCAAGAGGGGTGGGGGTCCAGGCCTCGACAGGTGGAGCTGACTCGAGGGCCTCCCTGCTCACCTCCATCCTCGTTGTCACCAACCATAGCTAATACCTGTGTGGAGCATTCATTCACCCAATCTCTGCTCTAAACACTTTTGTATATTTACCTAATCCCCACATCACACAGGAGATATTGGTACTATTATTATCTCCTTTTAACAGGAGAATAAATAGGTGCGTAGGTGAACTTGTCCAAGATCCATACAGTTAAGTGAGGGAATTGCGCTTTTTGATACTGAAGTTTTCACCTAGCCCAACTACTAGACAGATATCTTATATACACCCAGCAGGAGGGGTTTGTGTAATGCTTCTGTGGGAAGGAGGCTTGGGGAGCCTTCAGGAAGGAGGGGGCTCAGAGGAGGCGGGAGAGAGGTTTGGGCAGGAGAGAGTTTTCTCACCTGCAGGCGTGTGACTGAGGAGCCATCGGGGCCTTTTCTGCCTGATGGCTACCCCTCAAATGTGGGGTCCCCACCTTAGGACAGGTAAAGAAACAGCGTTCTTCTCCAGAACAAATCCCAGAGGCCCAAGGTTCAGAGGGGAAGGGGTGACCCACCCAGCATCCCAACACATCTAACCGCCTGAGCTCAGCCCTCTGGAATTTTCTCTCTGGGTCCCGTCTTCACCAACCTGCTGGCCCCAGCATGGCTCTGTTCCAGGCAGAGCATGGACAAAGGGTGCTTTCCTTCACCATTAGCACAGCAGAGGTTTCAGCAGATTTACTAAACTGTGAAATGGAGCACAGAGGAAATCCAGAGGCTGAGGCAGAGTGTGTTCTCCTGCAGAGTGGGCAGGACTGCCCAGGTCCCAGGGTGCCCTGGAATCTGCCAAGCCAACCGATGGGTCCTCCATCCGTCTCCTGAAACAGACTTTAAGCCTTTACAGCGCCTGCACAACGCATTTGTCCTCAGGGTATCCAATCCCCTCTGACGCCCACCTACATGCCACTGTGAGGCAGGGAGGGTGGGGCCAACGTCAGCCTTGGGTTCTCAGAAAGAAAACCACCCTATGCCCAGGAGGTGTCCTGAGGGGGCTATGGGCTCAGGTGCACTCCCCTCAAGAGGGGTGGGGGTCCAGGCCTCGACAGGTGGAGCTGACTCGAGGGCCTCCCTGCTCACCTCCATCCTCGTTGTCACCAACCATAGCTAATACCTGTGTGGAGCATTCATTCACCCAATCTCTGCTCTAAACACTTTTGTATATTTACCTAATCCCCACATCACACAGGAGATATTGGTACTATTATTATCTCCTTTTAACAGGAGAATAAATAGGTGCGTAGGTGAACTTGTCCAAGATCCATACAGTTAAGTGAGGGAATTGCGCTTTTTGATACTGAAGTTTTCACCTAGCCCAACTACTAGACAGATATCTTATATACACCCAGCAGGAGGGGTTTGTGTAATGCTTCTGTGGGAAGGAGGCTTGGGGAGCCTTCAGGAAGGAGGGGGCTCAGAGGAGACGGGGAGAGAGGTTTGGGCAGGAGAGAGTTTTCTCACCTGCAGGCGTGTGACTGAGGAGCCATCGGGGGCCTTTTCTGCCTGATGGCTACCCCTCAAATGTGGGGGTCCCCACCTTAGGACAGGTAAAGAAACAGCGTTCTTCTCCAGAACAAATCCCAGAGGCCCAAGGTTCAGAGGGGAAGGGGTGACCCACCCAGCATCCCAACACATCTAACCGCCTGAGCTCAGCCCTCTGGAATTTTCTCTCTGGGTCCCGTCTTCACCAACCTGCTGGCCCCAGCATGGCTCTGTTCCAGGCAGAGCATGGACAAAGGGTGCTTTCCTTCACCATTAGCACAGCAGAGGTTTCAGCAGATTTACTAAACTGTGAAATGGAGCACAGAGGAAATCCAGAAAATCCTCCGCTCAGAAACAGTCCAGCAGAGCACAGGCTCTCAGCCGGGCGTGGCTGGCACAGCTGTCACATCTGGCCACCTCTGCCCATCACTCTGCCCTCTCACCGCGCTGTCCTCCCACGCGGGGGGCATCGGCTCACATCCCACCCCTCTGTTCCTGTCTCCGCCCCCTCCACTCCCACAAAGGCTGTGACTCTGGGTCAGTGTAGGAGTCATAGAGAAGTGAGAGCACCTGAGTGGCAAGAATCAGAATCAGGCCCCAGGGTGGGTGATGTTGGTTCTAGAAGGTACTCAGGATCAATGGCAGCAATCAGGAAAGAGATGAAAGGAGAGAAGAGTGAAGATGCCATCATTCTCACGGGGACAGACATAAGTCTGGCTCTGAAATTGCCAGGGACAGGGGCGGCTGGCACACATCAGAAGGCAGCCCGGGCAATCATATGCAAATATCCCACTGGCTATTTTCCCTTGTTTCATCAGCCGCCACCACCTCCCGGTGCAGCCCTTGGGGGCCCCGGTGCATTCCTTGCTCTGGTCTCTGATTTGGGGCTGAACCTTTGGCTTTGGTTGGGGGTTGAGTAGTAGGTGGAGGGGTGACCTCGCCGTGTAGAAATGCACTCTGGGGCTTGGCTCAGGGTCCAGTGATTAGCCCTGGGGCCTGGGGCCTGGGGCTATGCAGCCCATCATGTTGTTCCAGCTCTGCTGTGACCGGGTCTGAACCTCAGTTTCCTCATCTGTGCAATAGGTTAGGAACAGTCCCTACTTAACATAGCTTTTAAAGAGTGAATGAACTAATAAGAGGAAAGCACTTAGCACAGTATCTGGCACAGAACGAGCATGCAGTCATTGGGAGCAGCTATTATTGCTGTTACTGTTATTCTTATGATGATTATCACACTCCTATCAACAAAGAGAGGCCCGGGGACTCTGGAGCTGGATGGAAGGTTGATGAGTCACATTTGTCAATTCTCGGTGGAGTTGTAATATTTAGAGAGGGCGATGACATCCTGTTCTCTAACCCCACCAAGAGCAAGGCCTCAGAAAAATAAATCAGCTCTGCGGTGTGACAGTTCGGGCCTGGATCTAAGGGTAGGGAGAGACTAATGAATGGCCAGAGAATTTGACCCTGGTGGGAAGGCTGAATTCATTAATTCCAGGGAGGATCGTTGTGCCGTATACAGTTCCTGGGGTTCTGGGGAGGCCTCTTGGATTTCTGGTGGTGTGGACTGAGGCCAGTCAGAGGCCAAGGAACCCTCAGGACCTCCCTGGAGCACCCCCAGATGCTTCTCCTGTCTGATGTCTGATAACAGGTAGGGATATCTCAGTCGCTCTTTCCAGGCAGGTCCTTTGAGGCTGGGGCCATGGCTGGGTTCAGACCTGTGACTTCAGAGCCCTCCCGCCCACCCTCACCTCCCCCTGCTGCGGCCACAGTGCCAGGGTCAGCAGAGGGCCGGGCTGCCTCCACTCCTGGGACAAGGGCCTCTAGAACATGCCAGTGGAGACTGCTCTGGGCTAAGACTCCCAGTGCTCTGCTCTGGGAGGAAGAAGATGGAGACCAGAGGAAGGGGCAGCCAGAGAAGGCACCACATGCGGGAAGCACAGTCTGGATGCCAATGCAGCCAGAACCCAGGTACAAATGGGTCACCCTCGCCAAGAGGTCACTGTGGTGGAAGAAGCAGAGTGTCTGTGTTGAGCAGGTTAGGTCATGCCTCACCTGCCACTTAGGAGCCGTGGGGACTTGGGCAGGTCCCCGAGTGTCCGCCTCCATTTCCTCATCTGTGACATGGGAATGGTGATACTGACCCGCTCATCCAGCCAGCAGAAATTTCACCTCTGTCTCCTTGCTGTGAATCACCAGCTGTGTTCTCAGACCCTCAGCTGGAGGCAGGCACCGTGGTGGGAGTTGAGGGGGACACTGGCTCTGTCATCGGGAAGCCCCTCTTCTGTTTGGGAGAACAGACAAACAGCAGAGGGTAAATTGGAGACATAGCACGCGGGGAGTGCAGCTAGCGACCTGGCAACATGGACTTTGCACTCTGGCGGAGTACAATGCTTGACAAACCACCTCTCAGCCACTGAGGAGCAGAGCCTGGAAGAGGGGCCATGGGGCTTAGCTCGGTGGAGTTGTAATATTTAGAGAGGGCGATGACATCCTGTTCTCTAACCCCACCAAGAGCAAGGCCTCAGAAAAATAAATCAGCTCTGCGGTGTGACAGTTCGGGCCTGGATCTAAGGGTAGGGAGAGACTAATGAATGGCCAGAGAATTTGACCCTGGTGGGAAGGCTGAATTCATTAATTCCAGGGAGGATCGTTGTGCCGTATACAGTTCCTGGGGTTCTGGGGAGGCCTCTTGGATTTCTGGTGGTGTGGACTGAGGCCAGTCAGAGGCCAAGGAACCCTCAGGACCTCCCTGGAGCACCCCCAGATGCTTCTCCTGTCTGATGTCTGATAACAGGTAGGGATATCTCAGTCGCTCTTTCCAGGCAGGTCCTTTGAGGCTGGGGCCATGGCTGGGTTCAGACCTGTGACTTCAGAGCCCTCCCGCCCACCCTCACCTCCCCCTGCTGCGGCCACAGTGCCAGGGTCAGCAGAGGGCCGGGCTGCCTCCACTCCTGGGACAAGGGCCTCTAGAACATGCCAGTGGAGACTGCTCTGGGCTAAGACTCCCAGTGCTCTGCTCTGGGAGGAAGAAGATGGAGACCAGAGGAAGGGGCAGCCAGAGAAGGCACCACATGCGGGAAGCACAGTCTGGATGCCAATGCAGCCAGAACCCAGGTACAAATGGGTCACCCTCGCCAAGAGGTCACTGTGGTGGAAGAAGCAGAGTGTCTGTGTTGAGCAGGTTAGGTCATGCCTCACCTGCCACTTAGGAGCCGTGGGGACTTGGGCAGGTCCCCGAGTGTCCGCCTCCATTTCCTCATCTGTGACATGGGAATGGTGATACTGACCCGCTCATCCAGCCAGCAGAAATTTCACCTCTGTCTCCTTGCTGTGAATCACCAGCTGTGTTCTCAGACCCTCAGCTGGAGGCAGGCACCGTGGTGGGAGTTGAGGGGGACACTGGCTCTGTCATCGGGAAGCCCCTCTTCTGTTTGGGAGAACAGACAAACAGCAGAGGGTAAATTGGAGACATAGCACGCGGGGAGTGCAGCTAGCGACCTGGCAACATGGACTTTGCACTCTGGCGGAGTACAATGCTTGACAAACCACCTCTCAGCCACTGAGGAGCAGAGCCTGGAAGAGGGGCCATGGGGCTTCTTGCAGGGGAGCTGGGAGGGTAGAGGAGGTACAGCGTGCAGGGTGTAAAGCCCCAGGCCCAGGAGGGGCCGCAGGCTGTCTGCAGTGCAGAGGCAGAGCAGGCCCCCGGGCAGGCTACCGGGGGAGAGCCAAGGTCAAGTAACCCCAAATGCCCAAGGTTTCAGGAGGCAGGGGACGCCCAGCCAGGCCGAAGAGGGTACTGAAGGATTCTCGGCTTCCACAGGGTCCCGGCTGAATGAGAGAGGCCTGCACTGTAGATTGGCCGGGACACTGGAGCCCTCAGGCTTTACAGGTTGTAGATAGTGGGATCATTCCAGATTCCTCTTGGTGGGAGTGTAGAGACGGCCACTGCCTCCAGGGGGCGCTGGTCCTCTGCCGAAGAAACACCTTCCTCACCCGGCTCCCTTCTGTTTGGACCCTGGGAGGGCTTCAGGGTGGGGATGTGTGTGTGTGCGTGTGTACATGTGTGTGTGTGTGTAGGTGGGTCTTGGCTCATTGACTTGAATGAGAGCCTCACTCTCAGACCCAGGAGCCCTGTGGAGCCGGAGCTGGAAGTGAGGTAACACCTCCTCCCTACGCAGTGGGGTGTCGCAGGGTCTAGGGAGGCTGCCCTGCCCCCAGCCCTCTCCACGCCCTTCCCTGCTCTCCCCAGCCTCCCCCTTTTAAGGTTATCGTCTCCTCCGAGGACTTGGCTGTGTCCCCAGATCGCTCTGGCGTCTGGCTCCGCTACAGTGTGGTTCTGAATTACAATGACCGCGCGATGTCTGCGATGCTCAGATCCCTGTGGGTGGACCGTGCACCCTGTGGGCAGAGAGGGAAAGCGTTTGCCTCTCCACATCCCCCGACTCGTGAGCAGACAGAAGTGTACAGCTTTCCTGTCTCCAGTCTGATATTAAAAATTGTATTCTTCTCCTGTCAGACTTACTACCAGTTACAGATATAAGTGGTCTTTATATTATCATCTCACCCATTCCACAAGCATTTATTGAGCTGCTACTATGTGCCAGGCATGCCTCAGAGTAGAGGGATACTATGTTGCCCCTTAGGAAATGTTCAGCCCTCACCCTGAGGTAGGGCTGAGCCGGATGCTGTGGGAACGCAGCTGATGGCCCCACTGGGGGAGACACTGGGGTTTTCTTTAAATTAATCAGTGAATTAATTATTTCAGTTGTGGTAAATATCCGTAGAATACGATCTATCAATTTAAGCATACAGGTCAGCGGCTTTAGGTACATTTACATAGCTGCACCACCATCCCCTCTGTCCACCTCCAGAAGAGTTCTCATCTGCGGGACTGAATCTCAGCACCCATTAAATACTAGCTCCCCATTCTCACCCTTCCCCCAGCCCCTGGCAGCCACCATTCCACGCTCCATGAACTTGGCTATTTCCAGGTACCACCTAGAATGGAATTGTGCAGTACTGGTCCTTTTATGTCTGGCTTATTTCACTCAGTGTCTTCAAAGGTCATCCACGGTATAGAATGTGTCGTGTTTTTTTTTTTTTTTTTTTCTTTTTAAGGCTGAATAACATTCCGTGGCATGTACTAATCACGTCTGTCTACTGGTGCATCTTTTGATGGACACTCAGTTGCTAACCTCTCGGCTGCTGTGAATAGTGCTGCTGTGAACATGGGTGTTCAAATATCGCTTTTGTCCCTGCTTTCAGTATTTTTGGGTATATGCCTAGAAGTGAAATTTCTATTACATATGGTAATTCCATTGCTTTCTTTAAAACTGTATCTGTTTGTTTATTTTTGGCGTTCTCTAGTTGCGGCGAGTGGGGAGCTACTTAGCTGCAGTGCACGGGCTTCCCAGCGCGGTAGCTCCTCCTGTTGCAGGGCACAGCAGCGGTGCTGAGGCTCCGGGGTGGAAGCACATGGGCTCAACTCCCTCGCAGCATGTGGGATCCTCCCAGACCAGGGATCAAACCCGTGTCCCCTGCATCGGCGTGCAGATTCTTAACCAACTGGACCACCAGGAAGTCCCAGTAATTCTAACTTTTAAAGAACCCCATTCTGTTTTCCATCGTTGTTCACGATTTTACCATTGCACCAACCATGCTGTACAGATATAAGTGGTCTTTTTTCATCTCACCCATTCCACAAGCATTTATTGAGCTGCTACTATGTGCCAGGCATGCCTCAGAGTAGAGGGATACTATGTTGCCCCTTAGGAAATGTTCAGCCCTCACCCTGAGGTAGGGCTGAGCCGGATGCTGTGGGAACGCAGCTGATGGCCCCACTGGGGGAGACACTGGGGTTTTCTTTAAATTAATCAGTGAATTAATTATTTCAGTTGTGGTAAATATCCGTAGAATACGATCTATCAATTTAAGCATACAGGTCAGCGGCTTTAGGTACATTTACATAGCTGCACCACCATCCCCTCTGTCCACCTCAAGAAGAGTTCTCATCTGCGGCACTGAATCTCAGCACCCATTAAATACTAGCTCCCCCTTCTCACCCTTCCCCAGCCCCTGGCAGCCACCATTCCACGCTCCATGAACTTGGCTATTTCCAGGTACCACCTAGAATGGAATTGTGCAGTACTGGTCCTTTTATGTCTGGCTTATTTCACTCAGTGTCTTCAAAGGTCATCCACGGTATAGAATGTGTCGTGTTTTTTTTTTTTTTTTTTTTTTTTTAAGGCTGAATAACATTCCGTGGCATGTACTAATCACGTCTGTCTACTGGTGCATCTTTTGATGGACACTCAGTTGCTAACCTCTCGGCTGCTGTGAATAGTGCTGCTGTGAACATGGGTGTTCAAATATCGCTTTTGTCCCTGCTTTCAGTATTTTTGGGTATATGCCTAGAAGTGAAATTTCTATTACATATGGTAATTCCATTGCTTTCTTTAAAACTGTATCTGTTTGTTTATTTTTGGCGTTCTCTAGTTGCGGCGAGTGGGGAGCTACTTAGCTGCAGTGCACGGGCTTCCCAGCGCGGTAGCTCCTCCTGTTGCAGGGCACAGCAGCGGTGCTGAGGCTCCGGGGTGGAAGCACATGGGCTCAACTCCCTCGCAGCATGTGGGATCCTCCCAGACCAGGGATCAAACCCGTGTCCCCTGCATCGGCGTGCAGATTCTTAACCAACTGGACCACCAGGGAAGTCCCAGTAATTCTAACTTTTTAAAGAACCCCATTCTGTTTTCCATCGTTGTTCACGATTTTACCATTGCACCAACCATGCACAAAGATTCCAATTTCTTCACATCCTTGCCTGGTGTTGGGTCCGGACCACAGACCTGAGTTTGTCCCGGGGCACAGAATGGGGATCAGTGGGGAGTGGAACCAGCACCTCGCTGTCTCTCAAAGTGGGGAGCCCAGGAGGAAACTGGAAGAGAGGGAAGTCGGGGCACAGAGTCACTGACCAGTTAAACAGGTCAGGTTGCCTTTAAAACAGTGAAATCAGTTGTGCTTTTGATTCTGATTCTAATGAGGAGGCTGGTGCTGGACGGAGTGAGTCAAAGAGGACATCGTTAAGATGAAAGTGTTAGTATCAGGACCTTAAAGAAGAATGGGGTTGATTTTTCATCTTTTAAAAATTAACCTTTTTTGGGCTTCCCTGGTGGTCCAGTGGGTAGACAGTCCGCCTTGCAGTGCAAGGGGCGCCAGTTCGATCCCTGGCCTGGGAATATCCTACATACCATGGAGCGGCTGGACCAATGTGTCCAATTACAAGCCAGTGCTCTGGAGCGCATGTGCCCAGAGCCAGTGCTCTGCTACAGGAGAGGCCACTGCAATGGGAGGCCCACACTGGCCAAAGAACAAAATGGATGAAAATAAATAAATGAAAGACAAATAAAAGAGGCCAAAAAAATTTTTTAAATTGACCTTTTTAGTGGACCAAGGACATATATTCTTTGTAGAAAAACAGGAAAATAAGAGCGACATGAGACGTGACTAGAAAGCACCTGTCTCGTCACCACTGAGAGGTCCCGGCTACGCTCGGTCCTGGTGAGGAACTCCTCCCTTTAGGAAGCGTCTCCCCATCTCTCCCCATACTGTAGAAATAGGCCTGAAGCTGTTGTGGGGGCTTCACTGTCTGGGTGGAGGAAGATTTGGGGGGCAGAGACAAGAGCAAGGGGCCCTGAGGCCGGCAGTGGGAATCCCAGGATATACCTTGACTGCAGACCGCCTGTGCCCGGTCCTGGCAGTCAGACTTGTAGGGATCCCCCACTTTCTGAAGGCAGGGCACGGCCGTCCCAGGGCGGCTTCTCCCTGCAGGTGGGTGTGTGCCAACACCCAGTGTGCTCAGCATCCTCTTGTTGGCCTCCGCCTTGCCCTCCCCACCTGCCCTTCGAGCCTGTGGAGTCAGATGGTCCTCTGGCTGCTCCCTATCCCAATGCCCTGCTTTAATCATTTCCCAGCACCCCTCGGGAAATGCCACGTCATCTGGTGCCCATTTTCAAGTGTATTCATAGGCCACATTTGATTGTGCTGCTCACCTGGGGCCTGGGGTGGCCCATCACCTCTCCTTTATCTTACAAGGGGCATGGAGCCAGGCTTACAGGGCTTGGGGCAAGTGGAGAACCGCTAAGGGGGCAGTCCTCTCCATCCACAAGAGACCCCTGGCCTGTGGCTGGGCCTCCCCCGGCTACACACTGAGGACCTCCAGGCCACTTCCTGCCCTCCTTCTCCAGAATGTTAAGCTCCCACTGGGCCCGCCATCAGGGGCGTTGGGCTGAGGCCTGGCAATGCTCCCTTCCTGGCCCCACCCCATGACCTCTGTCTCCAGGCCGCTGCTCTCCCCAGGCCCACCTGGACAGGTGGTTTGCCCCTTGGCATTTCTCAAGTTCCCTCTCTGTGTCAGATGGGGAACGCCAGAGCTCAGAGGGGTGGTCCCTCCTGCTACCGCCAGCCCCGATCCGCCCCCTGCTCCCCGCCAGCTCCTGGCTGCTCCGAGATGCTGCGGAATGCAGCTTCGGCACGGGAACAGGATGGGAACAGGATGAGATGCAGTTCCATCCAGTCCTAGGGCCTGTTGGCAGTGAGAGGACACAAGAGAGAGGAAATGAGCTTAACCAGAAATGCACCTGGAAAGGCTGCACTGAAGCTGCGACAGAATGAAGGGCCTGGTGCAGTGATTGGGAGGAAGGGCCTCTGCAGGAGAAGGGCGGCGACTGTGAGTGATGAATGGCAGGCAGCTAGGGAGGCGCGCACAGCCGCCAGGGGAGGCCTACCCAGCTTCTGCACGCGCCCCCGAGGGCCTGGTTGTGTTGCCAAGACAAGCCCTCAAGTGGGAGCTAATCGACGAATTAGCACCATAGCGCAAGTCTGGGCCCGCCCAGTCGTAAAATGGCCTTCGGAATCACCAAGGAGCAGCGTGGGAAGTCTTGGCCAGCCAAACAGACAGCCTGCTGTCGGGTAAACCTTGTAAACCAGAGGAGTGTCCAGAAATGACGGACGCTAAGCGGAGTCCTACCCCCGAGGCAGTGAGGAGATGGGGGCATCATGGGGGTGGCAGCATTTCCATCCACGTGGAGGACAAGCCGCAGGGCTCGGGCTTGGGACCTGTCCAAGCATCCACACCAGTTAGAAGCCTTACTTTGAGCCATCTCCCGTCTGGCTGCTGGTCCCTGTCACACCGTGTGAAGGAAGCAAGCCAGCAACTGCCCCTCCCTGGTTCCTCAGCAGCCATTGAAAGTACTTTTTTATAGAAGAGGCGATCCCAGCTGGTGGGAGGGAGGCTCAGGCTTCCCCAGGCACTGTCCCCGGAGGTGTGGTTTCGACATCCCCTGGCACAGACCAGGAGACTGCCTGGCCTCCTCCGTAACCCTTCCACCATTTGTTCTATGAACACTGCAGAGAGCCTGCAGGGTGTCAGGCCGGGATCTCCCCAGGCTTGTGTCTGACCCAGTGAGACTGAAGGAAGAGCTACTGGACTTACTGATCCCACTTCTTCCTTGCTCTAAACTATGACTAATCTCTTCCATTTAACAAAATGCATATCAAACATTGTGTCGGTCGAGTCGTGTCCTCCTAAAAGATACATCGGGATTCCCTCATCACTCAGCTGGTAAAAAATCTACCTGCAATGCAGGAGACCCCGGTTTGAATCCTGGGTTGGGAAGGTCTCCCTGGAGAAGGGATAGGCTACCCACTGAAATCTACTTGGGCTTCCCTGGCTGCTCAGATGGTAAAGAATCTGCCTGCAATGCGGAAGATCTGGGTTTGATCCCCGAGTGGGGAAGATCCCCTGGAGGAGGGCATGGCAACCCACTCCAGTACTCTTGCCTGGAGGACCCCATGGCTCGCCCACGCGGACTGGAAAGAGTTGGACACTACTGAGCAGCTTCAGAGAGAGAGAAAAAAGACACATGGTCCTGAGCCCTCGTCCGCTCGTACCTGTGAATATGACCTGATTTAGAAATAGAGTCTTTGCAGATGAAATCCAATTAAGATGAGGGCCTTCTAAAGAGTGTGGGCCCTGGGTCCAAGGGTAAGTGGTGCCCTTATAAGGAGAGGAAAATGCCATGCAGACAGAGATGCACATGGAGAACGCCTTCTGAGGACAGAGGCCGAGACTGGATGACCCAGCTGGCAGCCGAGGAGCCCGAGGATTAGCGGCCAACCCCAGAGGCCAGAGAGGCCAGACTCTCAGAGGGAGTGTGGCTCTGCTGATGCCTTGACTTCAGAGTTCTCACCTTCAGACTTGGAGCCTCTTGTCTGCCAGACAGGACTCAGAGAATAAATTTCCGTTGCATTAAGGCACCCAGTTTGTGGTACGTTGTTAAAGCAGCCCTAGGAAACTAACAGGCACCTACCGTGTGCTGGGGGGCTGTGTGTGTGGAGGGGGGATGGACGGAGCAGAGGGCAAGGTGGACGAGGCCCGTCCTCATTCACACAGTCATTCCAAGTGTCCTTGAGCAATTCCTCTGTGTGCCAGACATTGTGCTAGAGGTGGGACGCTGCAGTGAATGGAAATGGACCCAAGTCCCTCCTTCAAAGGCTTTACATTCTAGGGAGGAGAAACAGGCAGGAGCATGATCATCAAAACAGCAATAATAGGTAATATACTAAGTGGTGAAATGGCAGTAGGGAAGGGAGATGGGCCTATGGGAGACATTCGAGATGTAAGTAGGCCAGCGAATGCCTCGAGAAGGTGGCATTTAAGCAAGAACAGTGGTTCTCAACCCTGGCTGCATGTTAGAATCGCCAGGGAAGATGACAATAAAAAGCAGAACAGAAGCTGTCAGTAACCGAGCCCCTTCCCAATGGAGTCAGAGTCTCCAGGGACCTGGCTCCGGGACCTCTCCACAGAGGAGCTCCCTGGGGGATTCTGATGGACACCAGGTCTGAGAACCACCAGACCAGATGATAAGAGAAGGCGCTCTCGAGCCCCAGCCAGGTCCCTGTGGAGAACGAGACTGGTGGCAGGCCTGCCTGTGTCCATTCGAGGCGGCAGAGGCCATCCTGGCTCAGTGGCCGGGAGAGCCCAACCAGCTGGGGGCTGAGGACGCAGTGAAGTGAGACCCTCTGAGCCCCAGTCCACACACGTCTGCCTCGTGCTAGGCCTCCTCCTGGGTTTGGTGCTAGGGGTTACCCTGCCCAGCAGCAATCCTGCCTGTGCTGGGTAACTGTTGTTCAGTCGCTCCGTTGTCTCTGACTCTTTGCAACCCCACGAACTGCAGTGCACCAGGCTTTTCTGTCCTTCACTGTCTCCTGGAGTTTGGTCAAACTCATGTCCATTGAATCAATGATGCCATCTAACCATCTCATCCTCTGTCGCCCCCCTTCTTCTCCTGCCCTCAGTTTTCCTCAACATCAGGGTCTTTTCCAATGAGTTGGTTCTTCGCATCAGGTGCCAACATATTGGAGCTTCAGCTTCAGCATCAGTCCTTCCAATGAATATTCAGGGTTGATTTCCTTTGGGATTGATTGGTTTGATCTCCTTGCAGTCCAAGGGACTCTCTCAGGAGCCTTCTCCAACACCATTGTTCAAAGGCATCAATTCTTCATCTCTCAGTCTTCTTTACAGCCCAACTTTCACATCCATACATGACTCTAGGAAAACCATAGCTCTGCCTGTGTGGACCTTTGTCAGCCAAGTGATGTCTCTGCTTTTTAATACGTTGTCTAGGTTTGTCATAGCTTTTCTTCCTTAGAGCAAAGCTGGGGTGGGATTATTTTTCTTCCCACCATGATGGTGGGGGGGAATCATCAGCCCCCAAAACTAGGCTTCTGTTGTGTAGCCTGGGACCCCGTGTGGAATAGCCCTGGGCCTGGTGTCCACCAGCTCTGCAGTCAAAACACTGATGCTTATAAAGGTGTTCCTTGACTGAGCAGCTGACCTTGACTCCAGGGCCTGGGACCCCGTTGTGGAATAAACCCCCTGAGAACCACCTGGCGGGACCTCTCCACAGAGGAGCTCCCTGGGGGATTCTGATGGACACCAGGTCTGAGAACCACCAGACCAGATGATAAGAGAAGGCGCTCTCGAGCCCCAGCCAGGTCCCTGTGGAGAACGAGACTGGTGGCAGGCCTGCCTGTGTCCATTCGAGGCGGCAGAGGCCATCCTGGCTCAGTGGCCGGGAGAGCCCAACCAGCTGGGGGCTGAGGACGCAGTGAAGTGAGACCCTCTGAGCCCCAGTCCACACACGTCTGCCTCGTGCTAGGCCTCCTCCTGGGTTTGGTGCTAGGGGTTACCCTGCCCAGCAGCAATCCTGCCTGTGCTGGGTAACTGTTGTTCAGTCGCTCCGTTGTCTCTGACTCTTTGCAACCCCACGAACTGCAGTGCACCAGGCTTTTCTGTCCTTCACTGTCTCCTGGAGTTTGGTCAAACTCATGTCCATTGAATCAATGATGCCATCTAACCATCTCATCCTCTGTCGCCCCCCTTCTTCTCCTGCCCTCAGTTTTCCTCAACATCAGGGTCTTTTCCAATGAGTTGGTTCTTCGCATCAGGTGCCAACATATTGGAGCTTCAGCTTCAGCATCAGTCCTTCCAATGAATATTCAGGGTTGATTTCCTTTGGGATTGATTGGTTTGATCTCCTTGCAGTCCAAGGGACTCTCTCAGGAGCCTTCTCCAACACCATTGTTCAAAGGCATCAATTCTTCATCTCTCAGTCTTCTTTACAGCCCAACTTTCACATCCATACATGACTCTAGGAAAACCATAGCTCTGCCTGTGTGGACCTTTGTCAGCCAAGTGATGTCTCTGCTTTTTAATACGTTGTCTAGGTTTGTCATAGCTTTTCTTCCTTAGAGCAAAGCTGGGGTGGGATTATTTTTCTTCCCACCATGATGGTGGGGGGGAATCATCAGCCCCCAAAACTAGGCTTCTGTTGTGTAGCCTGGGACCCCGTGTGGAATAGCCCCTGGGCCTGGTGTCCACCAGCTCTGCAGTCAAAACACTGATGCTTATAAAGGTGTTCCTTGACTGAGCAGCTGACCTTGACTCCAGCTTCCCCTGGCTTTGATTTCCTGAGAGTTAAGGAAGAATATCCAGAACCGCTCTATAGCGGTGCTTTCAGCTACATTGAGAGAGACCTTTCCCTCTGACTGGATGAGGTGGGGCTGGCTGAGAGACGGGGAGCAGGGAGGTGGCTGGTGGGCGGGAGGGGGTCAGCATTCACCTTAAGGCACTGGGAGCATCACCAGTGTGGATGTCCAGACACCAGGTATCAGGGCCTCAGGGGGCTCCGGCTCCCTTTCATCCTCTGAGCTCCTGCCCCGGGGCTGCGCCTCTGGAACAGCTGGTCTGAGTCCTGCGGGTCACCCACGGTCTCTCTGCTCCTCCTTCTCCTCCTTGCCGTCTCTTCCTTCCCCCTCGTTTGTCTCCTCTCGGGCAGCTCCCCCGTGTCTCCTCTTTGGCTTTCCTCCTGCACTTGTCGGCTGGTCTGCACTGGGACAGAGTGGCTGGTGGAGCCATGAAGCTGGGAAGCAGCACTGAGCTCTGGCCTGGGGTCTGCCTTCGCGCCCTTTCTTGCACTTGCTTGAGCCAAGCCCCACGAGGCGCTCCCGCTTCCTCGCGTGTAAGCTAATGCCCAGCGTGTGCCCAGCTTCCATGAGAGTCCTGTGCTTACCCGCCTATGGCAGCCCCCACCCGCCCCTCCACCTCCCTCCCCTACATATACAATGCCAGACCAGAGCATGATGCTCCTACTCAGTTAAGATGACCGTGGGGCCAGTAGACGGTGTAACGTTTATTGGCTTAACTCCTGGACTGTGGAGCCAGGTTGCTGGTGTGGCTTCGGGCAGATGACTCGACCTCGGTGTGCTTCAGTGTTCTTACCTATAAAAGGATTCCAATTCATGAGGTGGTTATGAGGCTGTAATGAGGCTTTAATACCTGTAAAGGGCTTAGTATAGTGTCCACTTATTTTAAAATATACGTGTTATTATCTAGGCATGATGAGGCTAACAGGTCAGGAGACAGCTGCCACTGAAACCAGAGTTTGTTACTCACAGGTTCCGAGAGGAGGGGGTGCATTGCACCGTTGAGGGGGCCACACAGGGCAGCACAGGGGGCTATCAGGAAGCAACGTGAGGGAAAGTGTGGGCGAAGCCTCCACTGTGGCTTCTGCAGGAAGGAACAGGAAAGGGAGAGTCAGCAGGCTTCCAAGTGACTAGTTTTAACAATGTCCACGGGCTCTGGGGCACAGGACCTTCTGAGTCCCCTGGCGTCCGTCCCTGGGGCAATGAGGCCAGGGCCGTGGTGGCCCAGGTGTGAGAGCCTGACTGGAGGCTCTGGACTCTCAGGCGCATGGTTGACCGTCTCTAGGAACTGCCCGGCCCGGGAGCGGCAGGCTCCCCGGGTCAGGAAGGCCCCAGGTGTCAGACAGCAGAGGGGAAAGACATCCTTCATGCACCCACACACATTTTCCAAATAAAATGACAAGATATGTTTAGTTCTGCATTCTGCTGTGAAATGAGGCTGTCCGTCTGGAGCCTCGGGAGCTGCGAGGATCAGAGGAGAAAGCTCAGGCCGTGGGGGAGTGCCCCCAAGCTGCCATTCACGGCTCCTCCCGAGGCGCGTGCCCTCATCCTGGGACGGGGACCCCGGACCCTCCTTCAGGGCTTCCTGGAGGGCCCCAGCCCCCAGCCCAGCCCCCAAGCGCATCTCAGCCCTTAAGAGCTGTTACATCTCTGCATCCATTTTAAGAAAAGACTCCCAGAGCCCTGACACATTCTGGCCCAGGGGCCTCACCTCTGATAGTCTGTTTTGAAAGAAAAGGAAGACGTGCTGAATAGGGACCAGCGGCGCACCTGAGGGGCCCAGGGGTGAGGCCAAAGAGTGGGCAGGACCAGGTCAGGGCTTCCCTAGATGCTTGCTGGCTGCGTCTTCCTCACCCTCCTCCCTGGGGTCTTTGCTCTCTCTTCTGGAGCAGGGGTCTGCAACCTCCAGGCTACAGATCGGTACACCGTGTCAGACCAGCAGTGGCATTTGATTAGAAATCAAGTGCACAATACATATAAGGTGCTTGAATCCTCCTGGAACCATGCCCGCTCCCCCTGGTCTGTGGAAACATGGTCTTCCATGAAATCGGCCCCTGGTGCCAAAAAGACTGGGACCTCTCTGCTAGAGGACCCCCTCGGGCTGGAGGGCCTGGGCTTGGACTCCCTTGTGTATGGGTTTGGGACCTGAGACCTCTGTGTGGCCGCCACTAGGGCCTGAAACACTTTCCAGACGAGAGGAACCAAACACCCCTCTCCTGAACTCAGCTACCTTGCGCAGCTGCTCAGGAATCAGACGGTGGGCAGGCCTGAGAGGCGGCTGAGGATGGGGGCCAGCCCTGTTGGTGTGGCCTCAGGTGGGGGCACATGTTCCCAGGCCTCGTGTGCCCCCGCCCGCCTGTCCTCCTGGGTAGGGGTGAGGGTGCAGGGAGATACAGCGAGAAGGGCTGACTCAGCGTTTCCTGGCCAGCTGGGAGAGGCCACCAGGGTCAGCTCTCTCTGTCCACTCCTCAGCAGCCGTTCAGAGTTCCCAAGACTCTTGCTGGCCTATGGGCCTCCTCAGACAGAGGGTGGCCCCGGCTGTGTCCTCCCCAACCTTCCTCCCTCATGGCATTCTTTCCCCCGTCTCCCCAGCATCCTGTTTGCCGACATCGAGGGTTTCACCAGCCTGGCATCCCAGTGCACTGCCCAGGAGCTGGTCATGACCCTCAATGAGCTCTTCGCCCGCTTCGACAAGCTGGCTGCGGTGAGTCGCCCTGCCCACTGCTCTGGGGCCCCGTGTGCCTGAGCCAGGGCCAGCAGGGCTGCCTAGGATAGGGGCTGCGGGGCCGCCCTGGGGACCGGGTGGGCAAGGCTGCGTAGGCTGCAGCTGCCTGTTCTCACGCCTCACGCCGGCCCGGCCACATGCTCAGAGACACTGTCACAGTGTCGCCAGCCGCAAGGGAGCGAGCCCTCCATCGGTGGATAGGTGGCGAGGCCTGCAGGGAACCAGGCCCAGGTCCCTGAATGTGTGCAATGTTTGTTTGAGAGAGCCAATTCAATGCCACACAACCACTTTCCTGATGAAGGTGGCCAGAGTGATTAAAAAAAATAAGTCTGAATCTCACTGGCCTGCCAATGGCTGCGTGTCACCCCTGGGAGGTCCACAAAGTGGACTCCTCCACGTTGGAACAGATTGGAAGTGACCCCCAGGGCATGGAGTGTAAAGGACACATGTGTCCCTTCGTCCTGTTTATGCTCTGTCGTCCTTCTGCAGCCTTTGTGGCTTTGAGGGACGCTCTGTGCCTTTGGAGAGGCCTATGTCGGGGGACACTTACTGCAGCGTCCACCGTCATGTGGACACGTCCCTGGGCCGTCACAGGATGCCGGGCCAGGTCATGGATGAGAGCTGGTGCCAGGGCCTCCAAGGGCATTGACAGGGGCCTCCCAGCTCACTGATTTTATCACCAAACGTGGCCCAGGCGAGCGAGGACATGCTCAGTCCTTAGGCACTGGAAGGACCTCAAGGGAGAGTCCAGGGCACACAGATACTTGAGTTCCAGCATCCCGGCTTCAGGAAATAACTTCTGGGCTCCAGACATGGACAGTTAGAACTGGTGATTAATGATGGTCCATCTCAAGCCCAGTTCCTCATCAGCTGCAGCCTTCGGGCTGACCGTGCTGCGGACAGGGGCTTCCGCTCATGGCTGTCTTAGCACACCCATGCTCACCAGCTTAGCAAAACTCCCTTGGGCAAAAATCTCAGGCTGAGGGTCAGACAAGCTTTAGTTAAACCTTATGTCTGCTTCAGTCTTTCATACAAGGAGAGTCACAAAACTGTTGTAGAACCCTCAGCCAAGACTCGGAGCGTGCCCCAGGGCTGGAATGGGATGGGGCCTCACTCTCCACTTGCGGCCTTTCATGCTGACGGGTCTGCCCACGTCGCTGCCCCACTGAGCTAACTGTGTTCACCTTGGGCCTCAGCTGTGGCCATTAAAGCGAGTTCCTGAGCCTGGGGTGGTTGGAATGCTTCTCAAGGCCCGTTGTGCCTGTCCTCTGCCCCCCACGGCTCCTGATAAGCCTGTCCCGACGCTGGGGCCTCACCTCGTGCCAGCCCTGGGTCTGTGCTCGCTACCCTAAAAGGCAAGTTATTCCAGGCCACGGTGCTCTGCCACACAACCACTTTCCTGATGAAGGTGGCCAGAGTGATTAAAAAAAATAAGTCTGAATCTCACTGGCCTGCCAATGGCTGCGTGTCACCCCTGGGAGGTCCACAAAGTGGACTCCTCCACGTTGGAACAGATTGGAAGTGACCCCCAGGGCATGGAGTGTAAAGGACACATGTGTCCCTTCGTCCTGTTTATGCTCTGTCGTCCTTCTGCAGCCTTTGTGGCTTTGAGGGACGCTCTGTGCCTTTGGAGAGGCCTATGTCGGGGGACACTTACTGCAGCGTCCACCGTCATGTGGACACGTCCCTGGGCCGTCACAGGATGCCGGGCCAGGTCATGGATGAGAGCTGGTGCCAGGGCCTCCAAGGGCATTGACAGGGGCCTCCCAGCTCACTGATTTTATCACCAAACGTGGCCCAGGCGAGCGAGGACATGCTCAGTCCTTAGGCACTGGAAGGACCTCAAGGGAGAGTCCAGGGCACACAGATACTTGAGTTCCAGCATCCCGGCTTCAGGAAATAACTTCTGGGCTCCAGACATGGACAGTTAGAACTGGTGATTAATGATGGTCCATCTCAAGCCCAGTTCCTCATCAGCTGCAGCCTTCGGGCTGACCGTGCTGCGGACAGGGGCTTCCGCTCATGGCTGTCTTAGCACACCCATGCTCACCAGCTTAGCAAAACTCCCTTGGGCAAAAATCTCAGGCTGAGGGTCAGACAAGCTTTAGTTAAACCTTATGTCTGCTTCAGTCTTTCATACAAGGAGAGTCACAAAACTGTTGTAGAACCCTCAGCCAAGACTCGGAGCGTGCCCCAGGGCTGGAATGGGATGGGGCCTCACTCTCCACTTGCGGCCTTTCATGCTGACGGGTCTGCCCACGTCGCTGCCCCACTGAGCTAACTGTGTTCACCTTGGGCCTCAGCTGTGGCCATTAAAGCGAGTTCCTGAGCCTGGGGTGGTTGGAATGCTTCTCAAGGCCCGTTGTGCCTGTCCTCTGCCCCCCACGGCTCCTGATAAGCCTGTCCCGACGCTGGGGCCTCACCTCGTGCCAGCCCTGGGTCTGTGCTCGCTACCCTAAAAGGCAAGTTATTCCAGGCACGGGGTGACTCTGTTTGCTTCCTGTTTCTTTCCCTCCCACTTTTCTTTCCTGCTATTTTTAATGTTTAAAATTAATTTGTTTTCCAGGAGAATCACTGTTTGCGTATTAAGATCCTGGGAGACTGTTATTACTGCGTCTCGGGGCTGCCGGAAGCCAGGGCCGACCACGCCCACTGCTGCGTGGAGATGGGCATGGACATGATCGAGGCCATCTCGTAAGTCGCCAGGGTGCCTGTCCGCAGGCCGGGACCCTGCGCATCTCCGGGGACGGCCCGTCTGCGGTCCTGCAGCCTGAGTCGCTGACTCGTGTTGAACCGATGGAGGCTGGGAAACGGTGGGGCAAAGCCACGTCCCAGGGACCCAGGCCACACCCGAGGGTTTACCCACACCTGCAGGCTTTGGGTCTTCTCCTGGGAACTCTGCACACAGGACCCTGTCCTGGGAGAAGGGCCGGCTTTGTAGACTCCAGGGCACCAGGAGCTGTGGAGCCGCCCACCAGGAGGCGGGACTGGCTGGCCATCGCAGGTGCCCTGTGCCGAGGGCCTAGCCCCGCAGGCCCCCTGTCCTCTCACAACCACCCAGCCAGAGGCAGAAGCCACGGGTCCCGTTCTCCCCAGATGAGAAAGGCTGGGCTGCCAGGGCCTAAACAGCTCCCCAGGGTAATACTGCTAGGCAGGCGGGTTCAGACACAGGTCTCCCGTTTAAGAAGATCCATCCTTCCTGGGAGCTAGAGCAAACAGGATCTTTGGGCCAATCCTTGGTCACTGCTGACCACAGAAGAAGTTGGGCCTGGGCGATCCAAGCTTACCATCAGCCAAGGGAGCGCATCAGAGACCGCCTCCAGCATCAATGACTGTGAGCTTTAGAAGAGCCTGGGCGGGGCCAAGGAAAAGCCACAGTGGGCAAGGTCAGAGGTCAGAGTCGCTGGCCCAGGAGGCTGCCGGGTTCATCCTGTCTGGCTGAGTTCCTTTCAGTGACGGTTGCTGAGTACCCCTGCGTGCCTGGGCTAGACAGGGGGCCCTCAACTGGAAGCACTGATCTGTTCTGGTACCAGTTCTGGTACCAGTCATGCCCAGGGGACACCAGCAGGTAAGAGAGGCAAATGGCAGCGAGAAGGTCCAGGAGGGGGCAGTTGGTTCCACTGGGAGGACCAAGCGAGGCTTCGTGAAGGAGGTCGCCTTGGAGTTAAGCCTCAAAGGGAGAATGAGAGACGTTAAGGCCTTGTGGATAAAAGGCACAGCTCCAGCAAAGGTAGCTGGCAGAGCTGATGCCAGTAGGAGAGAAAGGCTGGATGATGTACATGTTTCCTGTGGAGGGGTCAGCCTCTTGGTTTTGGACAGAGCAAGAGCTGGAGTCCATATGGTGGTCCTGCCCACCAGACCAGATCGGACTGCCGGCCCCACGGCTGGCTGAGTGAACCCATCTGCAGGGAGTCAGGGAGGGTCCAGGTCCCTAAAAAGTGCACACTGTGAACCTCCCGCCAGAGCAGCGGCTCCCTCTCCTGTTAACCCCAGGCCCTAGACAGGCACCCAGAGCTGCAGAGCTTCCATCCGACTCCCCCGCCTCCCGGCAGCCCGCCATCTCCTTGGGGGCGCCCGGGTACGTGCATGGTGCATGTGGTGGGGCTGGAGCCGTCTTCCAGCATGTGGAGCACCCTGGTCCCCTGCACCTGTCCCAGCCCCCTTTCTTTCCTGGGCAGGGTCTGTGTTCTCTCTTTCTCCATCATCCTGCTCATATTGAAGCAGCAGCAACACAGATACGTCGGTAATTATAGGAATGGGTTTGGAGTGACTAGAACTCTCCTGTTGACTCAAATCGGCACTAAAGTGCGCTTGCCTTTTCAGAACACGACTTCATTATTGACTGAGGGTAGTGTCCTGGCTCGGGGGAAGCCGCGGGGCCTGGGTTGTAGTGTGAGGCGCTGCGCCACCTTGTGGGGAAGCTGGGAAACAGCGCGCTCAGCTCACAGCCCGGTAGCCCCGAGGGCCCCGAGGGCCCAGTCCTTGCCCTTCAGGTTGAACAGTTTCAGACTCTGGATTTGGGCTGGCCCAGAGAGAAATGACTCTTTGACCCCTGCACCTTCTCACGCACCCTGACCCCCTGCCTTCCAGCCACCCCCACTGTCTGCGCCTGGCCCTGACCCCTTCCCAGCCTTACCCCTGCTCCATCCCCAGGCTGGTCCGTGAGGTGACAGGTGTGAACGTGAACATGCGTGTGGGAATTCACAGCGGGCGAGTGCACTGCGGTGTCCTGGGCCTCAGAAAGTGGCAGTTCGACGTCTGGTCTAACGACGTCACGCTGGCCAACCACATGGAGGCTGGAGGCAAGGCAGGGTGAGTGAGGGAGGGCAGCTTCCTGCCTGGCCCCACCCAGGGGGCTGTCATGGGAGGGGTCAGGGTGGGCACGTCTGGGTAACTGTGGCCCTGTAGTTGGCAGCATTTAAGTGGAATTCCTCTAGTAACTGAGCACTGATGCCACACACAGCCGTTTGTAGGGGGCATGGTCCCAACCTTCACCTGGTCTTCATCCAAAAAGTGTTTACACAGAACTTGGTGGCCTATTGTGAGATGCAGGAGGTAGGGTAGACTTCTAGAGCGGGGAGGAACCCTGGATAATTTCAGGAATGAGCAGGACATAAGGAGGTGGAAGGTGAGCTGGCCTGGCCGACGGGGCCACGTCGGGAGAGGTGAAGGAGGCGGGGTTGGGGGAGGTGCCAGGCTGAGGCCACGCCCAGGTAGAGGAAACCAGGATCCTTCCAAGGCATGGAGGTAGAGCAGATGGCCTTTTAGGAACCAGGGGGAGAAACACTGCGTGTGTTTAGAAGGACACCTGCCAGGCTGGGGAGTTTGGACACGATCCTGTAGTCCGCAGGAGCCACCGTGGGCTTCTGAGCCAGTCTGCAGGGCTTGTGAGGCTGGAGGCCGTGTTCTCCCGGCAGGCCGGCGTGTTCCATTATTATACTAACATGAGGCCGATGTGCTATGGGGCGGTCACGGTGGACGTGAGCTGGGGAGGGGCCCACCGTGCCGTCTTGATGACATCGAGGGGTACAGTCCACCGAGGGACCCAGGTGGGAGCGAGCATCTGAGCCAGCGTTTGGGGCTCTGGGATTGAAACGAGGACTGAGTCAGGTGCCCCTTGACTCTGCGTGGGAGCGGGGGCTCTGTGTTCACATCCACCGCCCTGCTCTCCCCGCCTCCCTCCCTCCCGCAGACGCATCCACATCACCAAGGCCACACTCAACTACCTGAACGGCGACTACGAGGTGGAGCCCGGCTGTGGGGGCGAGCGCAACGCCTACCTCAAGGAGCACAGCATCGAGACCTTCCTGATCCTGCGCTGCACCCAGAAGCGGGTCCGGGCGAAGGCCGCGGTCGGGCGTGGTGGGGGCGGGTGGGAGCCAGGGGTCCGCGGAGGGAGAGAGGTGGAAGAGCTTCATTCCTTGAGGGAGAAATGCTTCTTGGCCTGCTGCTCCCTTCTCTTACCCTTTCCTTGAGTCAAGTCCTTAGGCAGTCGTGGTTCCTGCGTCTCGGGAAAGGACAGGAAAGCCGCAGAGGGTTTGCAAAGGCTGGTGGCAAAGAGAGGATGTTTCATTTTACTTCTGCTGCAAAAATGCAACAGACCTCAGATCAGTTAGTAAGAACGTAGCCAAACGCCATGAGATGGCCACACAGCCTCAGGAACTCAGTGTACATCCACCTCTATGTCCATCTCGTTCTTTGCCTATTACCTAAACTAGGTGGATCTCACTCTCTCTCTCTGCCTGTACTTACATATCTCTATTCTCCATACTCTGCTTTCCCCGCTCTTTCACTTTCTAGTCTTTCTTCTTCCTTCTTTTGTCTCAGCCCACACTTGCCAAAATAGAAAACTGAATTATTAGCAGACTTCAGTGTTCTATTTTTAATAGTATCATGCTCCCGTGTTCTTAATTTTTAAAGCAAACAAAGACGTTTTCTCTTTCATGCACTTTATAGTTCTCCCTAGATTAAAATGCCTGTTATTTATAAATCTGCCGATTGAATTTATCTGTTGGTCAGAGCCCTTTGATAAAAAAAAGAAAAGAAAAAGCTTCCCTGTTTCTTTCCTAAGGAGTTAGACTAAAGACAAAATTAGGCTGCGAAGTTCAGAGAAAGTCTTGAAGTCAGGAAAAGGGGATTTTTCAAGGTGGGCAGAGCTATTTGAGGCAGGCACCTGCCCTGGGAGGGACATCAGAGGAGCACCCCCCCCACCACCACCACGGAAGCACAGCCCAGCACTGCATCTTGCTGGGCAGGGTGGGGGAGGTGGTCCCTGAGGGAGCTGTGCCAGGCACCTGGGAGAGGGAGGGGAAGATTTAGGTACTTTGGGGAACGCGCCTTGTGGCTTAATTGACTCCTTTTAAAGCCTTTGCTTGTTGTTTGGCTGGAGGATAAAATGGACTGAAATCCTCCCAGCCCCTCCTCCCACACCCTTCCTCTCTGCTGGGCCCACAGACCTCGTCTTCCTGCCCCACCCAGGCTAAAGGCATTCCCTCTACCCAGGGGCCTCTGGGTTTTGGTTCTTCTAGCTTGATAAGAAAAGGTGAAATGGGACAACCCCCGATCCCAGCCCCGGCCCAGAGCCTTGTCTGGCTAAAGCAATCAGTCCTTCCCCTCTGCCTCCCCTATCTGAGCAGCTCCTTCCACCGTCTCAGGGATGGAGTTAAGGGGGTATCCCCACCACCCCTCCACCAGACCTCTCTAGCCCCCCTCGAGCGTGCTTGGATGGACAGGTAGATTGTGGTGGGCACATGGAGAGCTGACTGAAACCCCATCTGTATTTGTACAATGCACGAACCTCACGTTCTAATGACCCAAGCCCCCCTCTCTGCCTTCTGAGCAGCGGGACCTGTCCTACTGTGCACCAACCGTGCTAGAATGTACCTGTTTGGGAGTAGACATTGGAACCTCTGGTTTCCTCTCCCTCCATCACCCCCAGGCCCTTTCAGACCCAGACTTGTGCCAAAAGCAGATGTTCCCACACCCCTGTGCTCTCTCACAAGACAGACCTCATCCCCCTGTTCTGCTGCTCCCCTGCCAGAGGCTCCCAGCTCTCAGCCAGGGCTGGCCGTGAGGAGTCTGGAGGGACTTAGGAGGCTTTGGGTGAGCATTAGGGTCTTGGCTGACCTCTGGGCTCCAGGCTGTGCAGAGAAGGAAGAGGCCGCACTGCAGCCCCCACCTGGTCAGGCACAGGGAGGAATGGAGAGGCTTCTTGCAGGGACTCACCCGATGGGCCTGCCCACGGCCTGATGCGTCTATGTTACTCTCCCAGAAAGAAGAGAAGGCCATGATCGCCAAGATGAATCGTCAGAGAACCAACTCCATCGGGCACAACCCGCCACACTGGGGGGCCGAGCGTCCCTTCTACAACCACCTGGGTGGCAACCAGGTGTCCAAGGAGATGAAGCGGATGGTGAGTGGCCAGAGGGGCGGTGTGGGGGCCGTTCTCTCCAGGACTGGGGCCTCCTGCGGGTGTGAGCACTGGGCCGGGCCCCTCGTGTGCCCTAGGGAACCTGGGGAGCCACAGAAGGAAACATTGGAAGGGGGTTCACCCTAACTTTGGCCTGGGCTTTCTCTGTGGGCCGCACCATCTCTTTTGACATACCTGATTTGGCTTTGGAGCAGCGTGGCGATGCCCCTCCCTTCTCCCCCTTGGCAGGCCTTGCTGGTGGAGGCTGGAAGAAGGCCTGTCTGGCTGGACTTAGGGCCCACACTGAGCCTCCAGGGGTCTCTTGGCACCGTCTGGGGCACCCCGGGGAGTTAGGTGGGCACCAGCTTGTCAGACACCTTCCAGCATCTGCTGAACTTCCCTGGCGGTTGAAACACCTATTCTGGCTCCGGCGCTCAGAAAAACATCCCAGGGCTTGTGGGCAAGTGCTAGGTGATGGTCTTTGTGCCCTCGGTGCTGAGAAACACCCTGCTGATTCCTATCTTCCTGTGAGAGCGTGCAGACTGAGTGAGCACAGGCTGTGGTAGGGGCATTGCCTCTGTCTCAAGGAACCCTGCCTGCCTCGGGGGACAGACCCCCCTCAGCCACCCCTGCACACACCAGGGACGGCGATTCAGGATGCACTGCCTGTGTTCCATCTGTTGAGGCTAGAAAGAAGACCTCAGGGAGGGAAGAAGGGGGAGAGGGGTGACGAGCATGTCCGGCGCAGTGTTTTCTTTCTTTTCACATGAGAGCTTGGCTTCTGGATCTGAACACACTACTCAGCTCAAGGGCTGCCTGATGCCCAGGCAGGTGTTGCCCAGCCTGGGAGAGTGATGGGTGTGTGTGTCCATTGAGTTCCCTCAGATCCAGAGAAAGCAAGAGGGGGCATGCCCCCAACACGACGATCCCGCACTGGGGGACTGTGGATCTGACTGGGGTTAGGTTGCCGCTGCTGGGACTGGAGCCTCCAAGAGGCCAGCTGGGTCGGCAGACAGATCCAGGGGTCTGAGGGAGGGGACAGGCTGGGGACCGGTCAGTCTGCTTTTTGCCAGCTAGCAAGTAGCAGATGACCACGTTTTCAGGAAAATGTACAGAAGAGAAAAAGTGAGTTGAGGCAGGACCACCATTTGAATGTTCAACGGTAAAGAAGCCAGGTGTAGGACACCGAGGTGTAACATAAGGGACAGAGCGAGGGAAGGCTGACATGTGGCCTCCGGGCTGGGGGCTTGGACCTGGTCAGTGCTGCCAGGGCTCCAGCAGGCCCCTCCCCAGAGTGATGACTGGACCCTCCCCGTCTCACCCCTGCGTGACCAGGATGGCCAAGAGGCGAGAGAGCAGGAGGGAGGAAGGGGGAAGACTGGGAGCAGGATGCCAAGAGGGAAGCTCTCACCCAGGTGGGAGGAAAGAGGAGGGCAGAGGGGCAGGAAGACTGGAGAGAGGACAGAGAGGGGAAGAGGGAGATGAAGAGGGAAGGAAGAGATGATGGAGAACAGAGAGGAAAACGGGAGAACCACCAGCCAGCAGGAAAGGGGCCTGCTCTCTATTCTGTGTTTAAAATCTTTGGGAAGTCTTTTCTCTGGTGACATTTGGTAGAAGTAGACTCTTCAGTTATTTCAGAGTCTCCGAGGAGGCAGTTTGGACTATAAGCACCTCTTTGGCAGACTCATTAATCATTGTTAGGACAAGAAGCCTTGGAAGAATTAGCAGAAGGGCTGTAATTGGGACGCTGTCTCAGGGGAGACTGACTGCCGGAAAGGCTCCTTCTGGTGATAATTGCTTCACCTAGAGGGAAGGAAATGGAAAGTGAGCAGAAGAAAAGGGTTGGGGACACCCTGTAGAGAACAAGACATGAGAGCTTGGCTTCTGGATCTGAACACACTACTCAGCTCAAGGGCTGCCTGATGCCCAGGCAGGTGTTGCCCAGCCTGGGAGAGTGATGGGTGTGTGTGTCCATTGAGTTCCCTCAGATCCAGAGAAAGCAAGAGGGGGCATGCCCCCAACACGACGATCCCGCACTGGGGGACTGTGGATCTGACTGGGGTTAGGTTGCCGCTGCTGGGACTGGAGCCTCCAAGAGGCCAGCTGGGTCGGCAGACAGATCCAGGGGTCTGAGGGAGGGGACAGGCTGGGGACCGGTCAGTCTGCTTTTTGCCAGCTAGCAAGTAGCAGATGACCACGTTTTCAGGAAAATGTACAGAAGAGAAAAAGTGAGTTGAGGCAGGACCACCATTTGAATGTTCAACGGTAAAGAAGCCAGGTGTAGGACACCGAGGTGTAACATAAGGGACAGAGCGAGGGAAGGCTGACATGTGGCCTCCGGGCTGGGGGCTTGGACCTGGTCAGTGCTGCCAGGGCTCCAGCAGGCCCCTCCCCAGAGTGATGACTGGACCCTCCCCGTCTCACCCCTGCGTGACCAGGATGGCCAAGAGGCGAGAGAGCAGGAGGGAGGAAGGGGGAAGACTGGGAGCAGGATGCCAAGAGGGAAGCTCTCACCCAGGTGGGAGGAAAGAGGAGGGCAGAGGGGCAGGAAGACTGGAGAGAGGACAGAGAGGGGAAGAGGGAGATGAAGAGGGAAGGAAGAGATGATGGAGAACAGAGAGGAAAACGGGAGAACCACCAGCCAGCAGGAAAGGGGCCTGCTCTCTATTCTGTGTTTAAAATCTTTGGGAAGTCTTTTCTCTGGTGACATTTGGTAGAAGTAGACTCTTCAGTTATTTCAGAGTCTCCGAGGAGGCAGTTTGGACTATAAGCACCTCTTTGGCAGACTCATTAATCATTGTTAGGACAAGAAGCCTTGGAAGAATTAGCAGAAGGGCTGTAATTGGGACGCTGTCTCAGGGGAGACTGACTGCCGGAAAGGCTCCTTCTGGTGATAATTGCTTCACCTAGAGGGAAGGAAATGGAAAGTGAGCAGAAGAAAAGGGTTGGGGACACCCCTGTAGAGGGAAACAAGACACCCCCCACTCCCCTCCTTGCTGGGCAGAGTTACCCAAGGGGCCAGCATCATCCGAGTACCGTCTCCTGGCCCCTGCCTGCCCGGTCAGTGTCCTGTCTGGGACAGAAGCTGGCAGCCACCAGGCACACCACTGGCTTTGGTGTTAAACTCTGACCTCCACTGAAGATGGGGTGAAGGGTGGGAATTAGATTAAGCAGCGACCCAGAGCAGTTAGAGGGGAGTAAGGCATATTCAGGGGTTTCTTTCTTTAAATCTTGATCCAGCTTCTACTTAGCTTCTCAGACATAGGGATGAGCTGCGCTGGTTTAGGCGTGTGTTGTAAGGTCCCTAAGATTGTTTATTAAGAAGAAGGTTGATGGAGAAGCATGCAAGGCGAGGACTTGGGGACCAAACAGAAACACTGGGCTGAGCTGCTCCCCAAAAGTACTGAGGCAGAACTGCAGGAATTATCTGAAGGTCCTCCTCCCTGGTGTGAGGTTGGTCCCCGCCGGGTGTTTTAAAATGAGAGAGGAGGATCGGAATTGGTGAGGCAGAGCAGGCTTTATTGGACGGGCGCCCTCGGGCGTCCCTCACGGGGAGGAGAGGAGAGAGGGAGTGAGGGAAAGCGCACACAGAGACTGGGAGGGCCCCCTTTATAGGTAAGGTGACGTGGTCAGCAGAGTCCCTGGCCAGGTTGGGGCACCGTCGGCCTGATTGGTTGAGGCCAGGTGTTGGGGCGTTCGCAAATGGGGCAGTTTCATCTTTCCTTTGTCCAGTGAGAACTTCTGGCGGGGGCAGAGTGGTCCTCCGTTGGTGTCATGGCTGTTTTTCATTGGCCTTGTTCAATCTGGCGTGAGGGGCCTTCTAGTCAAGGTCTTTCTTGTGTCAGGGAGGTAGGAAGTGGGGGAAAGGAGCCTCGGGACCAGACCTTACACCTGGGCTGAGGACCACTGTCCTAGAGCTAGTAAGCAGGGCCGGGGACTGGAACCCAGTCTGCTGCTTCCAGAGGGTTTTGTAGGCTTTTTCTTTTTTTCCTGCACCAAGTCTTCCTGGTGGTGCGAGGGCTTTGATTCGACACACAGGCTTTCTGTAGCTGTGGCTCACAGGCTTCTGGTGATGCCGGGGCTTCTCTGGTTGTGGAGCGCCAGCTCTGGAGTGAGCCCGGTCGTTACGGCACACAGGCTTAGTTGCCCTGCGGCAGGTGGAGTCTTAGTTCCCCCACCAGGGATCAAACCTGCATCCCCTACATTGAAGGTGGATTCTTAACCCCTGGACCACCAGGGACGCCGCTGGCCTGTGTTCTCAGAGGCCCTTGGCTGTGATTCATCCACTAACGTGTTTCCAGACTGCTCTCAGCTCACCACCTCAGCCAGCACCCAGGGGGCCTAGCGCAGATCCAGCCTCCAACAGGAGCCCGTACAAACAGCTAAAGGAGCTCTGGAGAAAGTCCGAGAGAGGTTTGTTAGGAACGTCTCAGCTATAGTTTTGAGCTGCAGAGACCAGCATAGGCATAACGTGACTTGGGCAGCCTCTGAGTCAACCCACTCCAGTATTCTTGCCTGGAGAATCCCAGACAGAGGAGCCTGGCAGGCTACAGTCCATGGGGTCACAAAGAATCGGACACGACTGAACTACTAACACATACACATCACCAAGCCAAGGGCTGGAGGAAGGTGAGGGGAGGTGTGGAGAAAGACGACGATTTGGGTATGGGGACTGGAAGAGCTCGACGCATGGGTTTTGCCAGTGAAGGAAGTGAACTCACCGTGCGCCCCCGTTGTCTAGCACGGAGCCTGTCCCAGACCCAGCTGTGCTCACCCAGTGAAGGTGCCCGAGGGATGGACGGATGACTGAGGGCCAGTGCGCTCCGTGTCCAAGCTCCGGGTGAACCGTGGAGAGAGGGTGAACTACCTCGTCATCTGCATCCCTTCTGTTCTCACTGTCTCGCCTTTGTCTGTCCCTCTCTTTCAGGGCTTTGAAGACCCCAAGGACAAGTGAGTCACGTGCCCTTCTTCACTCCTGTTCCTTGGTCTGGGGGCTGTCTCCACGCTGCCTGGAGCTCGGCTTCCATGGTCCATCGAGGATGAGCCCGGGACACGTAGTCTTGGCCACAGTGAACAGAGCCCACTGCTCCTGAGAGACGAGCAGCGGCCCCGCGGAGGCTGGGCCTTGGCACCACCTGGTTTAATCCCCACGCCACACACACACATGTGTGCACGCCCCCACACACGTGTGGCTCCCAGGAAGGGGCGGGCCTTGCGCATGGGTCACCAGCTCCTGGCCATGTCCCAGTGCCCTGAGGGAATAGCCCCCACGTCTCTCCTCCACTCCCCCATCTCTGGGACTGTCAGAAATCCCACTTGAGGACTGAGCTCTACTCTAGAAGTAGGGCATTTAGTTCATCACCCAAAGACTGTGGAACCTGCTTCCCAGAGAGTCCCCCGAGTTAGGAGAGAGCAGCCAGGGGCCTCGCGGGCCCTGCGGTAGAGGTCTGGCCTTCTGGTCTCAGCCTTTGATTTCAGGATGATGGTGCAGTGGAGAGTGCAGAGGAGAGATTGCTACCTGCAGGGAAAAAGCAAACCCTTGATGCTAATTTATATTATCATTATCATGTACAATACAGATGGGGTCCCCGCTGGTGCTAGTGGTAAAGAACCTGGCTGCCAATGCACAAGACCTGAGACACAGGTTCGAGCTCCAGGTTGGGAAGACCCCCTGGAGAAGGGCACGGCAGCCTACTCTAATATTCTTGCCTAGACAGTCCCATGGACAGAGGAGCCTGCCAGGTTACCTGCTATCATTATCATATAATAATTATTACTATCATTATCATATAATAATATATATACCAATAGAGTTAGAAACTCTTTATGATCAGTGGCCTTCTCTGGTGGCTCAGACAGTAAAGAGTGTGCCTGCAATGCTGGTGACCCCGGTTCAGTCCTTGGGCAGGAAGATCCCCTGGAGAAGGACACAGCAACCCACTCTGGTATTCTTGCCTGGAAAATTCCATGGACAGAAGAGTCTGGTGGGCTGCCATCCATGGGGCCACAAAGAGTTGGACACAACTGAGCAACTAACACTTCCCTTTCACTATGGTCAGTGAGGCCCTGCCCCCAGCCCGCGGGGCAGGTTTCTGAGACTTGAGCCATTTCCTGCGCATGTAGGCACTTGGCTTCTGGCTATCCTGAAGTCAGTCTCAGCTTCCCAACCCCTCACAGGGCTGGCCGGCCCTTCTGATCGGTCTGGGTGCACAGGCTAAGCACTCCCCACTTAGCAGCACCCCTGGTGGTCAGCCTGTCTTGTGTCTATCTCCCTTGCTCCCCAGGAATGCCCAGGAAAGTTCAAACCCTGAGGATGAAGTGGATGAGTTTCTGGGCCGTGCCATTGACGCCAGGAGCATTGACAGGCTGCGATCTGAGCATGTTCGCAAGTTCCTCTTGACCTTCAGGGAGCCCGACTTAGAGAAGAAGGTACAGCACCCTCGTGGGAAGGAGGGCCCCGGGCAGAACCAGGACCCAGGGGAGGGGCACGAAGCACAGGCTGTCTCCCTTCCTGTCTCCATGACCATGAAAGAGGTCCTTCTCGTCACCTCCATTTCCCCAGCTCTGATGCTGTCCTAATCAGGAAATAGGGCTTTTAGGGAGACTTTCTTGGTGGGAAAAGAGACATCTTAATGTCTTGGTGCCTCAGTTTCCTTGTCTGAAAAGAGAGGATATTTAACATACTTAGCTCATGGTGTCATAATGAGGATTAAACAGTATCTGCTACACAGTAGAGGTTCAATAAACATTGCTTTCCTATTATTGTTACTATTATCATTATAATGACCAATGAACCATCCAGCTGCCTTTGGCACACTGGAACCTCAAAATTAGAAGGAGTGGACAAGAGCTCTTTGTCCCCTCTCCTTAAACTGGGACTGAGAAAGTTAGAAACTCTTTATGATCAGTGGCCTTCTCTGGTGGCTCAGACAGTAAAGAGTGTGCCTGCAATGCTGGTGACCCCGGTTCAGTCCTTGGGCAGGAAGATCCCCTGGAGAAGGACACAGCAACCCACTCTGGTATTCTTGCCTGGAAAATTCCATGGACAGAAGAGTCTGGTGGGCTGCCATCCATGGGGCCACAAAGAGTTGGACACAACTGAGCAACTAACACTTCCCTTTCACTATGGTCAGTGAGGCCCTGCCCCCAGCCCGCGGGGCAGGTTTCTGAGACTTGAGCCATTTCCTGCGCATGTAGGCACTTGGCTTCTGGCTATCCTGAAGTCAGTCTCAGCTTCCCAACCCCTCACAGGGCTGGCCGGCCCTTCTGATCGGTCTGGGTGCACAGGCTAAGCACTCCCCACTTAGCAGCACCCCTGGTGGTCAGCCTGTCTTGTGTCTATCTCCCTTGCTCCCCAGGAATGCCCAGGAAAGTTCAAACCCTGAGGATGAAGTGGATGAGTTTCTGGGCCGTGCCATTGACGCCAGGAGCATTGACAGGCTGCGATCTGAGCATGTTCGCAAGTTCCTCTTGACCTTCAGGGAGCCCGACTTAGAGAAGAAGGTACAGCACCCCTCGTGGGAAGGAGGGCCCCCGGGCAGAACCAGGACCCAGGGGAGGGGCACGAAGCACAGGCTGTCTCCCTTCCTGTCTCCATGACCATGAAAGAGGTCCTTCTCGTCACCTCCATTTCCCCAGCTCTGATGCTGTCCTAATCAGGAAATAGGGCTTTTAGGGAGACTTTCTTGGTGGGAAAAGAGACATCTTAATGTCTTGGTGCCTCAGTTTCCTTGTCTGAAAAGAGAGGATATTTAACATACTTAGCTCATGGTGTCATAATGAGGATTAAACAGTATCTGCTACACAGTAGAGGTTCAATAAACATTGCTTTCCTATTATTGTTACTATTATCATTATAATGACCAATGAACCATCCAGCTGCCTTTGGCACACTGGAACCTCAAAATTAGAAGGAGTGGACAAGAGCTCTTTGTCCCCTCTCCTTAAACTGGGACTGAGAAAGTAAATCTCAGGGCACTTGGGTGGCTCGCCCTAGGCCACTCAGTGAGGCAGTGACAGAGCCGGAGCCAGACAGAGCGGGTCCGGGGTCTTAGCTCCACGTCACAGGGTCTCCCTTGTGTTCGGGCAACATGGGCTCATGTGAACTCATGTTGTGGCCAAGTGAGGCACATAGCCTCAGAAGGGGGAAGCCATGAGAAGGGAACTTAGCCTACTTAGCAGCCTAAGTGAAACTGACTCATGCCTTACCCTCTCTGGGTGACTCTCAGCCAGCATAGCCATTCCTGGCTCCAATTGGTGTCATGGAAGGGGTGGGAGCTGGGAGTCAGGACCTTGGAGGTGAGCTCTGTGCCTCTGAACAAGTCGCATGACCTCTCTGAGCCCGAGCATGCTCATCTCTGAGGTAGCAACAGCAGCGGTCCTGTGCCCGTTTCTTGGGATCGTTATGATCACTCTCAGGGCGACCCGACCTTCAGAGTTTCTGGTTTAACATAATTCATTCGCCCTCCTCGTGGGCACCACCGTGTGGTGAGTGGACTCATCTCTGGAGAGCTGAGGCCAGTGCTCGTTCTTGGCTGGGCTTTCCAGGTCTTGGGAGTGGGCCGTCCTGCCTGTGTCTGGGTGGAAAGGGCTGAAGCAGACTGGCTGGGTGGCTCCACCCCTTCACCCTGCCCATGTCCTCCCAGTACTCCAAGCAGGTGGATGACCGTTTCGGTGCCTACGTGGCATGTGCCTCGCTCGTCTTCCTCTTCATCTGCTTTGTCCAGATCACCATCGTGCCGCAGTAAGTAACCCATCCCTCCGGTGCCCTCTTCTGGCTGTAGGGGTCCAGGGGCGGGAGGGGAGGTCATGAAGGAGAGCAGAGGCAGGGGTCTGAGCTGAGCTCACTCGGGCAGAGAGAGAAGTCTCCAGATGTGTGCTCAGGAGGACCAGGAAGCCAAGAGTTGGCTTCCTCCCTGATGGGGAGGCGAAGTGCTCACTGCCGGGAACTTCTGTCTGGGCCCAGCCCAGCCCGTGGGAGACCCCCTCTCTCTCCACTTCATCTTCTCATCCTGTTTTAACACAGAGTACCTTTGCCCACTGAATTATCCAAAGAATTCACCAGGCTGGTTTCTGTGTGAACTTTGGTTCTTGCAAAAAATCAGTGCATCTTCAGAAGGTAAGGGTTGGACTTCCCTAGTGGCCCAGCAGGTAAGATTCTGTGCTTCCGATGCAAGGGGCTCAGGTTGGATCTCTGGTTGAGGAACTAAGATCCCACATGTTACACAGCACAGACAAAACATAAAAAATAAATATTTATAAAATACAATTTTATTTATTTATTTATGGCTATCTGGGATCTTTACTGCTCACAATGAGTGGAGGCTGCTCTCTAGGTGTGGTGTGCAGGCTTCTCATTGTGGTGGCATCACTTGTTGGGGAGCACAGGCTCTAGGCTTCAGGAGTTGGGGCTCCCAGGCTCTAGAGCACAGGCTCGGGAGTTGTGGTGCACACGCTTAGCTGCTTCACGACATGTGGGATCTTCCTGGATCAGGGATTCAATCTGTGTCTCCTGTCTTGGCAGACAGATTCTTTACCACTGAGCCACCAGGGAAGCCCAGTCATTTTTTTAAAGATAAGAGTTTTCCGTCACTCTGGATATTTCAAAGAATGAATCTCAGATTCTCTAGGCTTTTCTCAAAGAGAGCTTCCTGAACTCTTCTGAGGACTGGCCAGGTCCTGAAAGAGTCCTGTGGCTTTCAAGGGGACCGCTCAGAAGTGGGCTGTTGGAAATGAAATGTTTGTTAGATGGTCATTCACTGTAGTGTCACAGTTAAGTGAAAAAAGGCAACCGTTCCACATATATATGTATGTATGTGTGTGTATATAGATGTACATGTGTGCATGTATGTATGCATAATACGTCTCTTTTACTTTTCACTAAGCAATATTTCAAATGTACAGAAAAGTAATTAATGTAATCAACACCCACCCCTAGGTAGAACAATTGTTAATATTTTACAAATTTTGTTATCTATTTTTCGGCCTTTTAAAATTGAAATATAGTTGATGTTTCTTTTTAGTTTCAGGTCAGTCCCTTCACTATTCACCTGAAACTATCACAACATTGTTAATTGGCAGCCGTGGGAGACCCCCTCTCTCTCCACTTCATCTTCTCATCCTGTTTTAACACAGAGTACCTTTGCCCACTGAATTATCCAAAGAATTCACCAGGCTGGTTTCTGTGTGAACTTTGGTTCTTGCAAAAAATCAGTGCATCTTCAGAAGGTAAGGGTTGGACTTCCCTAGTGGCCCAGCAGGTAAGATTCTGTGCTTCCGATGCAAGGCTCAGGTTGGATCTCTGGTTGAGGAACTAAGATCCCACATGTTACACAGCACAGACAAAACATAAAAAATAAATATTTATAAAATACAATTTTATTTATTTATTTATGGCTATCTGGGATCTTTACTGCTCACAATGAGTGGAGGCTGCTCTCTAGGTGTGGTGTGCAGGCTTCTCATTGTGGTGGCATCACTTGTTGGGGAGCACAGGCTCTAGGCTTCAGGAGTTGGGGCTCCCAGGCTCTAGAGCACAGGCTCGGGAGTTGTGGTGCACACGCTTAGCTGCTTCACGACATGTGGGATCTTCCTGGATCAGGGATTCAATCTGTGTCTCCTGTCTTGGCAGACAGATTCTTTACCACTGAGCCACCAGGGAAGCCCAGTCATTTTTTTAAAGATAAGAGTTTTCCGTCACTCTGGATATTTCAAAGAATGAATCTCAGATTCTCTAGGCTTTTCTCAAAGAGAGCTTCCTGAACTCTTCTGAGGACTGGCCAGGTCCTGAAAGAGTCCTGTGGCTTTCAAGGGGACCGCTCAGAAGTGGGCTGTTGGAAATGAAATGTTTGTTAGATGGTCATTCACTGTAGTGTCACAGTTAAGTGAAAAAAGGCAACCGTTCCACATATATATGTATGTATGTGTGTGTATATAGATGTACATGTGTGCATGTATGTATGCATAATACGTCTCTTTTACTTTTCACTAAGCAATATTTCAAATGTACAGAAAAGTAATTAATGTAATCAACACCCACCCCCTAGGTAGAACAATTGTTAATATTTTACAAATTTTGTTTTATCTATTTTTTCGGCCTTTTTAAAATTGAAATATAGTTGATGTTTCCTTTTTAGTTTCAGGTGAACAGTCCCTTCACTGTTCACCTGAAACTATCACAACATTGTTAATTGGCTCTACCCCAATATGAAATGTTTTTGGTGTTAAAATAAAAATTTAAAAATGTGAATAAATAGAGTCAAAGGAAGTATAGTTGATTTAAGCATGTTGTGTAAGTCTCAAGTGTATTTCTGATTTTTTAAGGTAAATTTTAGACACAAGGACATTATGCCCCTGGTAAAATGTCCGTCTATACCATTTTACAGGCATTTTCCTTCTTAACCACAACGCCTCCTATATACCAAGCTCTTCTCATTTCATCAGCGTTCCCCCAAACGGTCTTGTTGAACTCCATGAACTGGGCCAGGACCCCACACTGGATGTAACCACTGTAGCTGTAGCTCCTTAATCCCCTCTAGTCCGTGAGGCCTCCTCAGCCTTTACTTATCTTCCATGGCCTTGGCACTTCTATGAGTACTAGCCAATTAATGTGTAGACTGTCCTGGGCTTGCCCAGTGGCCCAGTGGTTAAGATTCCCTGCTTCCAATGCAGGGGGCTCAGGGTTTAATCCTTGGTCTGAAAACTAAGATCCCACAAGCTGTAGGTGACCAAAAAGGTTTTTTTCATGTGTAGAGTCTCAGTTCAGGTTTGTCTGATATCTTCTCATGATTCAATGGAGGTTATACATTTTTGACAAGAATCCCATAGAAGGGATTTTTTTTTTTAAATTTTAGCCTCTTTTATTGGTTTATTTATTTATTTATTTTCATCCATCTTTATTCTTTGGCCTGTGTAGGCCTCCCATGGCAGTGGCCTCTCTCATTGTAGAGCACCAGCTCTGGGTACATGTGCTCCAGAGCTCCGGCTTAGTAGTTGGACACACCAGTCCAGCCGCTCTGCGGCACGTGGGATCTTCCCAGGCCAGGGATTGAACTGGCACCCCTTACACTGCAAGGCGGACTCTCTACCCACTTGGCCAGAAGCAATCTTTTGTTCTTCTCAGTGCACCATATCAGTAGGTACAGGGTGTCACAGTCTCTCATTACCCAATGCCTTTTATTTTTAAATGGTGCCTGTTGTTGAAGAAATGGCCCCTGTGTTTGTGTCTGCTATGAGCCTATCAGGATACCGCAGGTGAAAACCAGACACCAGCAGCCAGCTGCTCCCTGGTTATGCAGCTGGTGCCCATTGCCCCCGGCACCAAGGCCAGGCAGAGCTGCTGGGATTGTGGGTCTTTATAGGCACAGGACCCATGTTCAGTAATGCATTGGAGTTATAGGTATAATAAGCAACCTAGACTTCTCTGTCCCATTGCAGCTGAGAGTCCCTTTGCTTGGGTGCGTAGTCCTACCTCCTTGCTGCTTCTCTCTTTCTGCAGCGTGGCTTGTGGCCCGGTTATTCCAGATCCCTGCTCTGCCGACAGTGGCTTCACTCTGCCCTGGCCACAGCTCCGAGATGCTATGCCTGGACGGAGGTCGTTCTCTGGCCAGCCCCTCTCCAGGGCAGCCTTGAAAGCTACTTGAAAGGCCTTTCCTTCCCTCTGAAGAGAGTTCTCTCCCTCAGCTCTGTTTGTTTAAGGCATCTAAGTGCAGGCTTCTGGGAGAGCCTGAAACAAAAAGACGCCTCCCTGGAGGTGTCCACCTACCTTCTGTGTCCTCCACTCGCCTCTAACCTGCTGACAATGTCTGGCATCTCAGGCCATCATCTCATTCCCTGAAAGGGAGAAGGGATGTCTGAGACCCCTGTGGTTGGTGGAGAGGCCATGCCTCGGCCAGCCCCTGCCCCAGGAGGGCCCTGGCAGGCCCCTGATGGAAAGCCACCTGCAGTTGTCTTGCCGGGGCATTCTTGCCCTAGGTGAACATTAAGCTCACCCGTAGTCTGCTCCTGTAAGGAGGGGCAGCCTGAGAGCCTTGTGGTTTTTATAATTCTTGTTGAGCTGGGTGGAAGAAGGGGAACAGAAACTGAGCAGGACTTGTGAAGCCTGGCAGTGGGCACGGGACAGGGTTTAGGGACTCTGCCCTCCAAAGGGACATGTCACTACTGTTTCTCAGAGTGACTGGTTGGGCTGTTGACAAAAGTATTTTAGCTATAAATGATGGCCATTTATCAAATCAGTGTTCACCGTCAGAGTTCCTTGTCAAGCCCTAAGTGACTGTCTGGAGGGAACAACCATGTGATTTTTAAAATGGGTCCTTCCAGGTTAAACAAAGTGAGTCTATGGATAGCTAAGGATGAGGTAAAACATTGAGCAGGTATCACCAACTCTCCATTTGGTGCCCCCACGGGCTGTGCTTCCCCAGGAAAGAGAGAGGACCAAGAGGAAGGGCAGGAGCCAGACCTTTAGGGAGGAGGATCAGTTCACAAGGCTCCATCTCTCCTCAGTGAGTCAGGGGCCAGGCACCCAAGACTGAGCCATGGGTGCAGGAGAGATGCAGCAAATTCTGCTCCTTCCACGGGGCCTCTCAGAGCCGTAGAATTCCCACCTCCTCTCTCATTCCAGCTCCGTGTTCATGTGGAGTTTCTACCTGACCTGTTTCCTGCTGCTGACCTTGGTGGTGTTTGTGTCCGTGATCTATTCGTGCGTGAAGGTGAGTCCAGCTTACACGTGAGCCCCAGTCACCTTCTTGCTTCCCGTCCCAGGAGCTGGAGAGTCATCCGTGAAACCCAGGTGTCTGAAGCTGGGTCCTAATTCTTGATTAGCATGGGCAGCAAGCCAGATTGCAGGAGCCCTAGTTTGTTGGGGAGCCTCATTTGGACTGGCTGTTTCAGTCAGCCTTTGCATGTCTCTGCAAGGAGAAGATACTGTCGCTGCTCTCTATCCAGTCCCCTGGGCTGGAGGAAGGGCACCTACCACAAAGCCTAGCACAGAGCAGGGGTCGATAAGCTTCTGCTGAAAGAATGGGTGAAGGAGCTCAGACCTCTTCCGTGTTCCACTGAGTCCGGGAAATGGCCTTGGAGGAGGCTGTAGCAGTGATGACTTTTGAGCTGCCCATCACATAGGTGAGAGGGAGACCCAGCGTGCTCCATTGTCTCAGACGTGGACACACGGCTAGTAATGTGAGGCCCTGCTCTGTGCCCTTCTCCCATGCCTCCTCTTAGGCATGCTGTCACGTCCAAGCCGTGTCCTCTGAGGGGACTGACCACAGACCACTCGGTCTGTTGTAATAGTCAATCAGGCTCCCGTTTACCTGGGGCACCATGTTCTCCTTCCTGGGATGTTGGGCCTTTCTCACCTCCAAAGTCCCCTTCTCCCTCCACCCTCCACACAGAGTCCTTCGTTAGGCTGTTAACTGTTTCATCACCTGATGGTCAATAACGTGGTGGATTGATCATCAGAGCTGGAAGGACCTTAAAACCATCTGCTGTGCTGCAGCCCGACCTCTAGTGGGGGCAGAGAGGGCTGGGGCCGGCCAGGGTGACTTGGCAAGTTGAGCTGGGTACTCAGCCAGTTGCTTCGCTGCGTGGGAGGCGTTAATCCTGGCTCCCTGCCTCTCCGCCAGCTCCTCCCCAAGGCTACAACCTTGCTCCGGCCCTGTGTGCGGCCCCTCTTGCCTTTTGCTCTTGCTGATGTCAAGCCCCCCCAAGCCTGTTTGTCCCCCAGTGGACAGTCCCACTTTCTTCATTCCATGGCTGTAAAAACACACCATATATTCACAAGAGTCAAAGGTGGAAACAGCCCAGGTGTCCCTCAACAGATGAATAAATCAACAGAAGTGCTGTGTCCATACAATAGAGTGTTATACTACCATAGAAAGGACTCAGGCTCTGACACATGGGCGGCAACAGGCGTGAGCCCTGAAGACATGACGCTAAGTGAAAGAAGCCAGACATCCTATGATTCCACTTACATGATATACCTCGAATAGACAAATTTGCAGAAACAGTGTAGACTGGAGGGGCTGGGGGAGGGGCGTGGAGAGTCTTCATTTATCAGGTGCAGAGTTAGGGTTTGTGGACTAGACAGCAGTGCTGCTTTCCCAGCCTTGTGCAGGTAATTCACGCCACTGAAACATACACTTAACACTGGATCAACTGGCAGACCGTAAGTTACATTTTGCAAGTTATATTTTACCACAATAAAACAAGAAACATACCATAGCTAAAATTTCCTCTTCAACATTCTTTTGCTGAATGCTCAAAAAAAGAATCTTTTCTTTTTTTGAAGTTATAAACTGAAGCCAAGTCATTGTTTGTTCATTTGAGGCATTTCATGAGCCTACTCACATCAGAATCAGAATCAACTGTTGCTCACAATTTCTAAACGGAGCCCAGATCTCTCTTTTCTGTTAGCTGCTTTGGTAAACCTGAGCTACACTGAATTCATTCGGTTGTGTTCCCTGTTCTTTGTGTCTCTCTGCTGGTCGGGGAGGAGGCGGAGGGGTGGGGTGGGGGCAGGGACAGGGCACAGAGGGAAGACCCACCTCCCACCTGCACTGGCCACATTGAGCTTATCGTTTGGTCGAGTGAATTCTTTTCTCTACTGTTAGAGACTATTTATAAAAGTCTTTCCTGTGGGGGCAGAGGGCTGGGGCCGGCCAGGGTGACTTGGCAAGTTGAGCTGGGTACTCAGCCAGTTGCTTCGCTGCGTGGGAGGCGTTAATCCTGGCTCCCTGCCTCTCCGCCAGCTCCTCCCCAAGGCTACAACCTTGCTCCGGCCCTGTGTGCGGCCCTCTTGCCTTTTGCTCTTGCTGATGTCAAGCCCCCAAGCCTGTTTGTCCCCAGTGGACAGTCCCACTTTCTTCATTCCATGGCTGTAAAAACACACCATATATTCACAAGAGTCAAAGGTGGAAACAGCCCAGGTGTCCCTCAACAGATGAATAAATCAACAGAAGTGCTGTGTCCATACAATAGAGTGTTATACTACCATAGAAAGGACTCAGGCTCTGACACATGGGCGGCAACAGGCGTGAGCCCTGAAGACATGACGCTAAGTGAAAGAAGCCAGACATCCTATGATTCCACTTACATGATATACCTCGAATAGACAAATTTGCAGAAACAGTGTAGACTGGAGGGGCTGGGGGAGGGGCGTGGAGAGTCTTCATTTATCAGGTGCAGAGTTAGGGTTTGTGGACTAGACAGCAGTGCTGCTTTCCCAGCCTTGTGCAGGTAATTCACGCCACTGAAACATACACTTAACACTGGATCAACTGGCAGACCGTAAGTTACATTTTGCAAGTTATATTTTACCACAATAAAACAAGAAACATACCATAGCTAAAATTTCCTCTTCAACATTCTTTTGCTGAATGCTCAAAAAAAGAATCTTTTCTTTTTTTGAAGTTATAAACTGAAGCCAAGTCATTGTTTGTTCATTTGAGGCATTTCATGAGCCTACTCACATCAGAATCAGAATCAACTGTTGCTCACAATTTCTAAACGGAGCCCAGATCTCTCTTTTCTGTTAGCTGCTTTGGTAAACCTGAGCTACACTGAATTCATTCGGTTGTGTTCCCTGTTCTTTGTGTCTCTCTGCTGGTCGGGGAGGAGGCGGAGGGGTGGGGTGGGGGCAGGGGACAGGGCACAGAGGGAAGACCCACCTCCCCACCTGCACTGGCCACATTGAGCTTATCGTTTGGTCGAGTGAATTCTTTTCGCTACTGTTAGAGACTATTTATAAAAGTCTTTCCTGCCTCCTTACGATTTATTGACTCTACCTATTTTGTAATCAGCATCACATTCAATCAGCTTGCTCTCGATTCCTCCATCCAGCCCAGAGATTTTTCTGACTGCTCTGAGGCCTCAGTTTCCTCAACGGGTGGAGGTGGGGGATGGTTGGAATGATCACCTCCCCACCCCCTTCCACCAGGGGAACCTGCTTCTTCCATCTTACAGATGTAGAGCTTCTATAGAGTTTGTTTAGGAAAAAAAAAAAAAAATAGTTCTGTGTGACTTATCAAGGCTGAAACCTGCCGGTCTGGGCCAAGAGGTGCATAGGCACTAATGCCCACCTTGGGCTCCTGGCTGCGTCCATCTCTCACAGCCTCTGATAAAGCCGTCTTCTCAGCGTTTATCCACTTTCTGGAAAGTAGACCCCCGCCTGAGCAGTTGTTTATAGTGTGAACTCCTCTTCCAGTTAATCTTCCAGTTGATCTTTCCTCTTTGTGTTGTGGATGAACTGCACATAAGAGGTGCAGGGGTTAGGTCTCCCCACTTGGAGCTAGGAGGTGGAAGTGTTGTTGTTTTGAGTAACTCATTTGTGTCCAACTCTTTGGGACCTCATGGACTGCATCCCACCAGGCTCCTCCATTCATGAAATTCTCCAGTCAAGAATACTGGAGTGGGCTGATAATGTCCTCCTCCAGGGGATCTCCCCAGCCCAGGGATCGAACCCATGTCTCCTGCATTAGCAGACAGACTCTTTACCACTGAGCCACCAGGGAAGTCCAGAATGTGGGATGGCTGGGGTTTAAAACCCATGTTGGCATGAGGCCCTTACTCTGATGTTTCTTGACTCCAGAGCCTATGATCCTTCCTCTCTAGGACACTGTCTTTGTTAATATATCCAGTTGACCCCTGAAAGGCCAAATGACGAGAGCAGTGGTGTGGCACCTGGTCAGCGTCCACCTGCTTTGTCCTGAAGTTTTCATATCTTTAAAATTGTTTTTCTGAAGCAGGAGCCACTGCTCCTGTTATTAGCTCCCTGTCAGAAAGTCTGTTTTCTTAAATGTTTTGCTGTAAGATTTTATCCAGATTCACTCCTGGAATGCCCTGGCGCCACATCACAGACTGGAAACCAAGATCCCGTTGATCTGCCTGAGACCTTCAGAGGGCCAGGATCAAAGCCATCCCTCACCCAGTCCTGGCTTATTGTGTTGCTATTCGCATTTTTCAAGTTTCAAGTTTAATTGATCAGATTGGGAGTGTACTGAATTGGCACTTTTTTCTTTTTTTTTAATTTATTTGATTTTGTTTTTTTCCACAATCACAATTTTTTTTTTAATTTGCTTTTTTGATTTTATAGAGTTTTGTTGTTTACAGATAAGTATAATTCCAGATTAGTCCTGTGTATATCCCATTGATTCTTTTCCTGAGCTGTGATAGTGAACAGACATCGAGCAATTGGTTTGCACAGACACAATCATCCTGCCAGAAAAAGGCCCTCCAGGATCTGTTTGCAGCTATAGAGTAGCCTTCTCTAAAACAAGGACATTTTACTCCAGGTGAAGAATTTTATCGTTTACACCAGGGTTAGTACAGGTAGAATTTCAAGTCAACATACAGGTGAGCATTCTATTACAGGAGATGAGATATTCCATAAATCATTGTCAGGCGAGGATGTCAAATCTTCTGGAAACTTGAAAAATCCAGCCATTCCTGGGTTCCTGCTGAGATTTAAAGTCAAGGTCTTTTGAAATAGTGACAAGGGAAACTGATTTGTAACAAGCCAGTGCATTGAGGTCATCATTCATTAGCTATTAGAAGTTTATTCCTGACTGAAATTTTAATAGCCTGAAGTTCTTCTCTTGGCCTCTGGGTGGCCCCTGTGGGGCTCCTGGTCCCAGGTTCAACCAGGAAGCCCGAGTGCCTGCAGTGTTCCCCAGCCACCTTTCTGGACACGAATTTGAGCAAACTCCAGGAGATTGTGAGGACAGAGGAAGAATCGGACACGACTTAGAGACCGAACCACCGCACCCCCTTCTATGGGCTTCCCTGGCAGCTTAGTGGTAAAGAACTCGCCTGCAATGCAAGAGATGTGGTTCTGATACCTGGGTTGGGAAGATCACCTGGAGAAAGAAAGGGCAACCCACTCCAGTATTCTTGCCCGGGAAATCCTATGGACAGGGAATCCTGGTAGGCTTCAGACCACGGGGTTGCAAAAGGGTCGGTCATGACTTAGCAACGAAACAACAACAAAACCACCTTCTGTAGAGGCTTTAGCATCTGGTGATAACTTTTGCCTAAATCAGTCGTTACACGGGTGATGGAAGAAGCCGTTCAGTGGATAGAAAGGGTAATTAGAGCTGAAATGGTTTAAGTAACATGGGGGACGGGAGGATGGAGTGGCAAAATCGTAAGCAGGCAAAGATTAGAAATCATCTGTTGTTCCGTTTCAGAGTAAGGGCCTCATGCCAAACACTTTCCACAGCTATGAAACCAAAAAGTCCTTTAATGAGAAACAAGGACTTTTGTTCTTATTGGCAACATCGCTCTTTAGAATGCAAATATTAGCTAAATTTTCTGCTGAATTTAACAGCTTCCAAAGCACTTACAAATACATCATTTTATTGGGTCTTCATAACCACCCTGGAATATCTCCTACACAGGAAAGTAGATATTCTGTCTACCACTGAGGAAACTGGGGCTCAGAGCTCATAATGACTTCCCTAGGATCACACAGTAAGAGGCTGAGCAGGAATTTTTTAAATAAGTGCTTTATTGAGATATAATTTGCATACTATAAAATTCTTCTTTACAAAGGTCATGTAATTATAATTTCTGTAGCTTTTAGTATATTCATACAGTTCTGCAGCTATCACCACCAATTCCAGAACATTGTTCAGTTCAGTCGCTCAGTCGTGTCTGACTCTCTGCGACCCCATGGACTGCAGCGTTCCAGGTTCCCCTGTCCTTCACCATCTCCTGGAGCCAGCTCAAACTCATGTCCATTGACTCCGTGATGCCATCCAACCATCTCATCCTCTGTCATCCCCTTCTCCTTCTGCCTTCTATTTTTCCCAGCATCAGGATCCTTTCCAGTGAGTCATCTTTTTGCATCAGGTGGCCAGAGTATTGGAGTCTCAGCTTCTGCATCAGTCCTTCCAATGACTATTTAGGGTCGATTTTCTTTAGGATTGACTGGTTTGATCTCCTTGCAGTCCAAGGGACTCTCAGGAATCTTTGCCAAAACAACAGTTTGAAAGCATCAGTTCTTCATTACTCAGCCTTCTTTATGGTCCAGCTCTCACATCCGTACATGACTACTGGGAAAACCATAGCTTTGACTGTACAGACCTTTGTAGGCAAAGGCATCTCTCTGCTTTTTAATATGCTGTCTAGAACATTGCCATCATCCCCAAAAGAAGCCCTATACCTATTAACAGTCACTCCTTATTCCCTGTTCCCACATTGCCTAGCAACCTCAAATCTATTTCCTGTTTCTATGAATTTGCCTGTTCTGGACATTTTGTATAAATGAAATCATATAATCTGTGGCCTTTTGAAACTGGCTTCTTTCACTTAACATATTTCAAGTTTTATTCATGTTGTGCCATATAACAGCACGTCATTCCTTTGGTCGACAGCCAAATAATATTCCAGTTTGTAGATATACCACATTTGGTCTGTTCCTTCATCAGTTGATGGACACTTTGTCAGTTTCTACTTTCAGGCTATTAATAATGCTGCTCTGAACATTTGTGTATGAGGCTTTATATGGACTTATGTTTTCAGTTCTCTTGGGTATGTGCATAAGAGTATAAAAGAGGGCTTCCCTGGTGGTCCAGTGGGTAAGGACACCGCCTTGCAGTGCAAGGTGAGCAGGAATTTTTAAATAAGTGAGATATAATTTGCATACTTTCTTTACAAAGGTCATGTAATTATAATTTCTGTAGCTTTTAGTATATTCATACAGTTCTGCAGCTATCACCACCAATTCCAGAACATTGTTCAGTTCAGTCGCTCAGTCGTGTCTGACTCTCTGCGACCCCATGGACTGCAGCGTTCCAGGTTCCCCTGTCCTTCACCATCTCCTGGAGCCAGCTCAAACTCATGTCCATTGACTCCGTGATGCCATCCAACCATCTCATCCTCTGTCATCCCCTTCTCCTTCTGCCTTCTATTTTTCCCAGCATCAGGATCCTTTCCAGTGAGTCATCTTTTTGCATCAGGTGGCCAGAGTATTGGAGTCTCAGCTTCTGCATCAGTCCTTCCAATGACTATTTAGGGTCGATTTTCTTTAGGATTGACTGGTTTGATCTCCTTGCAGTCCAAGGGACTCTCAGGAATCTTTGCCAAAACAACAGTTTGAAAGCATCAGTTCTTCATTACTCAGCCTTCTTTATGGTCCAGCTCTCACATCCGTACATGACTACTGGGAAAACCATAGCTTTGACTGTACAGACCTTTGTAGGCAAAGGCATCTCTCTGCTTTTTAATATGCTGTCTAGAACATTGCCATCATCCCCAAAAGAAGCCCTATACCTATTAACAGTCACTCCTTATTCCCTGTTCCCCACATTGCCTAGCAACCTCAAATCTATTTCCTGTTTCTATGAATTTGCCTGTTCTGGACATTTTGTATAAATGAAATCATATAATCTGTGGCCTTTTGAAACTGGCTTCTTTCACTTAACATATTTCAAGTTTTATTCATGTTGTGCCATATAACAGCACGTCATTCCTTTGGTCGACAGCCAAATAATATTCCAGTTTGTAGATATACCACATTTGGTCTGTTCCTTCATCAGTTGATGGACACTTTGTCAGTTTCTACTTTCAGGCTATTAATAATGCTGCTCTGAACATTTGTGTATGAGGCTTTATATGGACTTATGTTTTCAGTTCTCTTGGGTATGTGCATAAGAGTATAAAAGAGGGCTTCCCTGGTGGTCCAGTGGGTAAGGACACCGCCTTGCAGTGCAAGGGGTGCCGGTTCGATCCCTGGCCTGGGAAGATCCCACGTGCCACGGAGCGGCTGGACCCATGTGTCCAATTACCAAGCCGGAGCTCTGGAGCGCATGTGCCCAGAGCCGGCACTCAGCAGTGACAGACGCCACCATGATGGGAGGCCCACGCGGGCCAAAGAACAAAGACGGATGGAAATAGAGAAATGAAAGACCAATAGAAGTGGCCCGCCCATCCCCCTCCCTCCCCAACCCGACCTCCGTCCAAAATAAATAAATCTTTAAAATTAAAAAAAAAAAAGTATAAAAGAGTGGGCTCAGTCTGAGCTCCGATTACCCCAAAAGTAAGTGTTTTCCCAGAAAAAAAATGCCACAGACTTACTGCTCCATGAACACACCTCCGAGGCACCTCTGCTTGGCACACAGAGTTGAAGGTCTTCCCCACTCAGCCTAGAGCTTGAATGGCTTGCGAGCCTCTGTCACTGCTGCAGTCCTTCTCTGTGGTCCCTTCTTTCCCTCTGCTGCATAGCAAATGGTCTTGTTGGGAAGGTGGAGGGGCATTTGAAGTGGAAAAGATATACAGCTTCCCTACACGCTTCCCCAACCCAAAGCCCAAGACTGAGGAAGAAGCAGGGCGCTGTCTTGGTGATAAGACCCTGTGAAGGGTCTGAGATTTGGTTTGACACTTGCTGTTTCATAGATGTTGGCAGAGGCCACAAGAGACCTTATTCCTCATGGCCTAGCAAGCAGTACAAACATAAGCCTATTTGTGTTGGTTTCCCAAAGTCCCATGGGGGCCACGCGAGGGGCCCACACAGCTGCTGCATGTGGTGAGTTTGGGTCAGAGCTGAGGAACCTGGACCAAGGGCCTGGCGCTTGCTGGCCTCAAACACTGGAGCATGTGAGCCAGTCCTGTCCACGCTGGGCACGAGCAGTCATGTGATGGTCGCACTATGTCCCGTCACCTTCTTAGCTGTCTGTGTTACTCTGTAGCAGAGGGTGGCTGAGCTTTGCATATGGCACGCTCAGTCAGAACGCGCAGACGTGCTCAGGGTGACACGGGAAAAGCCATGCCCAGAACCCTGGCGTCCGGGCTCTGGCGCGTGCTTTTCCACCGCCTTCCTTGGCCTGTAGGGTTTCCGTGGGACACCTGCCGTGTGTGCAGGTCAGCCTACCGGGAGGCATTAAGGTGGGGGGTGTGTGGAAGAAACAGATCCACCACGTTGCTTTTCTGCCAACTTCTTTAGTCTAACTTGCTTGGGGGATGAAGAGGACACCCAATCATTTAATTACCCAAACCGTGATGGGTCTTTGAATGGACATACAGTGTGTGTAGTTGAAGGAAATATGGGGAGGGTTAGGTGAGGGAAACGGTTGATCCATGGTGTCCTTCTGAAAAAGCTCACGGAATTCATGTGACGGGGCCCCACTCTCACACGCTACTCTGCCCCTTTTCACATGTCCATCCGCTTCCTCCAGACGCCAGGCTCTCCTGGAGCCCTCAAGCCCACAGCTCCCTACTTCTTCCCAGAAGCTTTATGCTCCTCCCCGAGAAAGCTCTGGGTGCCTCCATGACTCCGTCACTGCCGCCTCCTGGCCCTCCCTGCATGTAACCCAGGGCCCAGCATCCACACCCGGGCACGCGAGCCTTTCCCTCCACCTCCCTGCTGGGGTGAAGGTAGCCTCTTTCCCTTCCTCCCTTCTCTCTCAGCTGTGAGCTCCTCAGGGGGACTCCCTCCTGGCCACCTGCCGAGTATAACTGTTGGTGGCCCCGAAGCAGAGGTTGGAGGCTCGCACACAGGAAGGGAGTTGGAAAGCTTTTGGGGTCCTGCTGGTGAGAGACAAAGATGGGGAGGACTTCCACCACCGCCTCCTCGGTGGCAGAATGTGGAGTCCAGTGAATTCTGTCTCATCTCTCTCTCTGCCTCCCTCTGCCCCTGGGACAGATCTTCCCAGCGCCCCTTCAGACCCTCTCCAGGAAGATCGTGCGGTCCAAGATGAACAGCACCCTGGTCGGGGTGTTCACCATCACCCTGGTGTTCCTGTCGGCGTTCGTCAACATGGTGGGTGGCTCCACCTCCCCCGCGCCTCCCCAGCCCAGGGGAGCCCTGAACCCCACAAGCACGGGCGGGGAGGAGACGTTCCCCGACGCCCTGGAGTACTCCCTCCCTGGAAGTTCTTATGTAGGTCTCACCTCCGGCCTGGGATCCAATTTAGCTCCTAAAGCCTTTCACACTGCCTTTAGTCCTCACTCGCGAGGCTAAAGGAGCCAGAAAGACTCCGGGGAGTACACCCCCCAAGGGAGGTTTCTAAGCCCTGTCCCAGGTGGTGGGGCACATCTTGCCCGCACGCGGCCTCTTCCAGGCTCATCCCCCGCCCCGGTCGGAGTCAGGCTGCACCTGAGACGAGGGGACAGGCATGTTTGCCTGTGGAGGCGGGCGGCCCTGGCCTGGCCCCCACGGCTGACCCTCTGCTCCCCTCTCAGTTCACGTGCAACTCCAAGGACCTGTTCGGCTGCCTGGGAGACGAGCACAACGTCAGCGCCAGGCAGGTGAACGCGTGCCACGTGGTGGAGTCCGCCGTCAGCTACAGTCTGGGCGACCAGCTGGGCTTCTGCGGCAGTCCCTGGCCCAACTGCAACTTCCCGGAGGTACTGGGCAGGCGGGGCAGCACACGGATGGGGACCTGCCACCCCAGCCCTCTCCACCCTCGGCTACTCTGACGGACTGTCTGGGGCCCTCGGGCTCACTGCCGTGGCAGGAGCCTTTTCCCCGAAGTCTGTCTCACCCTATGTGCCAGACGCCAGTGAGCAAGCCCAGCCTTCCCATGGAATAGTCATAGTGACAACAGTGATAGCATAGCTGCTGCTTAAAGGCTGCTTACCACGTGCCAGGCACAGTGCTCGGAACGTCCCTCTACTCACTTCACCCTCAGAGCAACCCTTTGGCAAAGACGCTATGATTAGCTCCTTTATACAGATGACATTGAGGCACAGAGAGGTTAAGTAACACGCCTAAGGTCACTCAGTAAGTGGCCGACCCAGAGCTCCCACCCGGTTCACCTGACTTCGGAATTTTTGCTCTTAACCGAGAGGCAGAGCTCATTTCTGGACGCTCAGCCTCAGCTGCATACTCAGTGCTGCCTCGGGGGACTTGCTGGACCCCTTGGCTGTAGGTCAGAGAGCAGAGGGGAGCAAAGGGAGCCCTATCCCTACCAGTCCTACCCCCAGGCTCACCCGCAGAGTACCGTGCGGTAGCTCTAGGATAGTCCCACTTTGTGCAGCCATTGTCCTCATCTAATCTTCCAGCATTTTTGTCACCTCGAAACGAAATTGTGCACCTACGGATTCCTGGGTTTACAAATCAAATGATGAGACCCTTTAGAGAGCAGCGTGGTGTGCTCGGTGCCGCCTCCGCCCCGCGCTGCTTCCTCAGGGAGGGGTTCTGCCGCGAGCCCCAGGATCAGGCTTCTGGCCCGGGGCATGCTCTCTGAGCCCTGGTCATTCCCACACCCCGACTCCCTGCCGGGGGCCCATGAAGCCGGTCAGATGAAGGCGGTGTTTGCTCTTTTCTGGGCAGGAGCCGTGCTTTCATCCAACTCCCAAAGGGCCCATGGCTTGGAACAGGGGTCTAGGATGGCAGTGAGGACCCTCGGGGGCAGTCACAGTGCTGGCCTCCTTCCCTTGCGCCCAGGAAAGGGGCCTGATCCGCCTCCGCTGTACGGACGGGGGGGGGGAAACTCAGTGAGGGGTAGGGCTCCCCGGCACCGGTGTCCCATGGACCGCCTGTCCCCAGGCCCCGCCCCGCCCCTGCTCTGCCCTGGAAGCCAGGCTCCACACCTTCCCTTTGCTCTCCACCTCTCTTTCCTCTCCCATTTCGCCCACAGGTGCTGCTGTCCCAGCGCTGGTTTTGGTCTCACAGGTACCCCTTGGGGCCGTCTCCTCTAGAGAGCAGGGGAGCCAAGTGGTGGCAGGGCTTGTTTTGGGTCCTCATGTGTGGGAGATGGTTGGTCACAGCCTTCAGCTCTCAGCAGCCCGACCCATTCCGGGCCCTCAGATCCCAGACCTTACCAGCTAGACACCCCACAGGCTGACCCCACCCCGTAAGTGCTGTCCTGATTCGGCAGCTCCTCAGAGACCCGGAGGTGGACCTCAGTATTCAGCCTTGGCCTCCCGGATGGATGTCTGGGCCCAGGGTCTGGATGGGCCTCTGGGCAGGCGCTTGGCTCGCCTCCACCCCGCCGAGGACGGGATTGTTCTGCGGGAGGCTGATGCGTCTGGGTGGCCCTCTCGGCTCCTGCCTCTGCCCCTTTCCCGCGGGTGAGCTGAGGCCGGCCCCTCCCTCTGCCCGTCTCCGGGGCCCCGCTCGCCACCAGCCACCAACGCTTGGCCTCCAGCCCAAGGCAGAGGCAGCAGACAGTGAGTTGCTTTGCCTGGCGCAGAAATCATGATGCTAAATTTAAAAGAAAGAGCAAACTAGTTGAGGCTGACTGTCTCGGATTAGTATCGAGAGACAACAGAACAGAAATTGGCCTCTGGGATGGCCTGCTTTGGCCCCTCAGACAGTTGTCTGAGGAAGAAACTGAAGCTCAGAGAGCAGAAGGGATCCCCCGCCAAAGAACAGGGAGAGGTCCAGTCCCCCTCATCTGCAAGCTTTCAGGTCAGATGTGTCTGGGACTTTGGAATTTTTCAGCGTTTAAAAGGTCACCTCACACCTTGGTGCAATCTGGCAGCACCTGATAATGAAACACAGAAATATTTCTGTAGCAAAATGTATGACTTGTCTAGGAAGCAGGAGAAAGGTGATAATTCACATCACATCGTGAGGTCAGTCTGGGCCCAGAGTAAGGTCAGTTCCGATGTTGCCGCCACATCCGTGATGAAAATGCTTTCCGTTTCAGGACACCGGATGGAAAGCTGCAGATCCAGGGCTGGGCCCTGCGTCCCTGTGGTCATGGAGGGCACCCCACACGGTGCCAGGGGCCTTCATATCGTGTAATCCTCACAGTGAGCCCATGAGATGAAAGGTCTTGCCTGTAGGGAAGCTGATGCTTAGAGAGGCTGAGCCCATGGCCTAAGGCACACCAACAGTCCTTCATGAATCAGGGCTGGCACGCAAGGCTGCCTGAGCGGGGAGCCCTGCTCTAACCACTCAGGCCTGAGGCTGGTACTGGTCGTAATTCAGCTTGCAGCCCCATCTCCTCGTTCCTACCCAGGGCCATTCACATCACAGGACAAGTCTGCCTTAGCAGAAACATTTCCCAGACCTGGTTTCATCCCAGACCCGCTCAGACTGGCGGGAGACTCCCGACCGGACCCGGAAAGGCGGGGCCATGGGCGGGGCCGGGCGCTGAGGCTGCCGCCCTCTCTCCGCAGTACTTCACCTACAGCGTGCTGCTCAGCCTGCTGGCCTGCTCCGTGTTCCTGCAGATCAGCTGCATCGGGAAGCTGGTGCTCATGCTGGCCATCGAGCTCATCTACGTGCTCGTCGTTGAAGTGCCCGGTGTCACGCTCTTTGACAATGCCGACCTGCTGGTCACAGCCAACGCCATGTAGGTGGCACCGCCTGGGAGGGTCTGGGGCCTTGAAGAGAAACAGGAAAAGCGGGAGACTGGGGTCCTGGGCTAGGGGGCTTGCCAGGGGAGTGTCCTTTTGCTCCCAGCTCTGACCACCAGGGCAAAGCAGGGCTGTTTTTTCCCCCGCCCCCGTCCCTCTTCCTGTGATGACGGTGGCCTCAGGGCTATAGGCCCTTCTGCCTCCAATCGCCTACTCAGTCCTAACCTCAGGCATCAGGGATTTATTCCTCATCTTTCTGGGGCAGCCTTTGATGGCCTATTTTCACCTCACTGCCCTTGCAGCCTCAGACCCAGAGGGTCAAGGCCCAGCAGTGATAATTCACATCACATCGTGAGGTCAGTCTGGGCCCAGAGTAAGGTCAGTTCCGATGTTGCCGCCACATCCGTGATGAAAATGCTTTCCGTTTCAGGACACCGGATGGAAAGCTGCAGATCCAGGGCTGGGCCCTGCGTCCCTGTGGTCATGGAGGGCACCCCACACGGTGCCAGGGGCCTTCATATCGTGTAATCCTCACAGTGAGCCCATGAGATGAAAGGTCTTGCCTGTAGGGAAGCTGATGCTTAGAGAGGCTGAGCCCATGGCCTAAGGCACACCAACAGTCCTTCATGAATCAGGGCTGGCACGCAAGGCTGCCTGAGCGGGGAGCCCTGCTCTAACCACTCAGGCCTGAGGCTGGTACTGGTCGTAATTCAGCTTGCAGCCCCATCTCCTCGTTCCTACCCAGGGCCATTCACATCACAGGACAAGTCTGCCTTAGCAGAAACATTTCCCAGACCTGGTTTCATCCCAGACCCGCTCAGACTGGCGGGAGACTCCCGACCGGACCCGGAAAGGCGGGGCCATGGGCGGGGCCGGGCGCTGAGGCTGCCGCCCTCTCTCCGCAGTACTTCACCTACAGCGTGCTGCTCAGCCTGCTGGCCTGCTCCGTGTTCCTGCAGATCAGCTGCATCGGGAAGCTGGTGCTCATGCTGGCCATCGAGCTCATCTACGTGCTCGTCGTTGAAGTGCCCGGTGTCACGCTCTTTGACAATGCCGACCTGCTGGTCACAGCCAACGCCATGTAGGTGGCACCGCCTGGGAGGGTCTGGGGCCTTGAAGAGAAACAGGAAAAGCGGGAGACTGGGGTCCTGGGCTAGGGGGCTTGCCAGGGGAGTGTCCTTTTGCTCCCAGCTCTGACCACCAGGGCAAAGCAGGGCTGTTTTTTCCCCCGCCCCCGTCCCTCTTCCTGTGATGACGGTGGCCTCAGGGCTATAGGCCCTTCTGCCTCCAATCGCCTACTCAGTCCTAACCTCAGGCATCAGGGATTTATTCCTCATCTTTCTGGGGCAGCCTTTGATGGCCTATTTTCACCTCACTGCCCTTGCAGCCTCAGACCCAGAGGGTCAAGGCCCAGCAGTGCTAGATAGCAAGGGGTGGGGGAGCCTTTCTTGCCCTGCCTGGAGCCAGACCCTCGGACACCCTTTCATCCTCATGGCAACGTCGGCAGGGCTGCCACGGACGGCTGGGTAGTGTGTGCACTGCTCAGAGGCTCCTGACTGTGGTGGCAAGGAGTTATGTCTCACAGCCAAGAGACGGCAAGTAGGAGGGCTGTGCCCTGACCCGTCAGCCTGGTCAGATAGTGACAGATGTCAGATTTTGAAGGGAGGAGGCTCTGTGATGGGAAAGCGCTCTGATTTGGGGTCGAATTGAGTTTGAATCTCAGCCTGAGACACACATTTGGCTATTTTCCCTGAACCTCTCATTATTTTTTCCTAGTTAAATGGGAATAATAATACCTACGGTAGTAAAATGTGTATAAACTGCCTTTTTCTTCCTATTATTTTCCCTGCCCGCCCCCACCACACCCGTCAGGAAGTACCAAGCATGTGCGTTGACAGGGCTGTGTCCCCTGAGAAAATGCCGCCAACGGTGCTTTCTCTGAGTCAGCGGAAGGGGTCCCTGCATCCATCTATCCAGTCACTCAGAAATATTTACTGAGGGCCTCCCCCGTTCCAGGCACCGAGCTTGGCAGTGAAGGTGCTGTCAGGGATAGAATCGGCAGTACCTCCAGTGTCAGAAACGGTGCCACCTTCTTGTGCAGAGAAAATGAAGGTGTCGTGTCGGCTCTAAGTCAGATGCAAGGAAGGGCTTCTCAGCGGCCGTGCGGAGCTGTGGGCAGATGGCAGGGAGACTGCAGTGTGGGGGGCCGTCAGGCTGCCGTCCTGTGGGCACAGGAGAGGGAGGGGGTCGGCCCTTCTACCCAAGGCTGGGGCAAGAGCAGGGAACTCTGCCTGGTCTTTCTCTCCCGCCCCACCCTCTCCCACCGCTCTTCCCGCCTCCTGGGGAGGCAGCCACCCCACAGAGAGTGGAGGTCCTTTCTGGACTGAGAGTCCCGGGTGTGGCCCTAGGACAGCACCGTCTACTAAATAAGTCATGCAAACTACAGGTGTAATTTTAAAATTTCTAGTAACTATATTAAAAAGGCACAACATGCAATTTCTTTTCTTCATTTTCTCAGGGGACACTCTGCACAATTAATTTTAATATTTGTTTAACCAATATATTCAGAATATTATTTCCATATGTAGTCATCTTAAAATGATTAATGACCTATTTGATATTTTCCCACACTAATTCTTCAAAACGGAGTATCTGTTTTACACTGATAGGACGTCTTAACCTGTACTAGCGACATTTTAAGCTCAGTAGGCACATGTGGCTAGTGGCTACTCTACTGGACAGGGCACGGGCCGTGTTTCTCCTCGTCTGGGGGCAGTGACGGGCTGGGGCGGGAGAGGGGACAGGCTTCTGCCCAGGTAGGGTCCCAGAAAAGGACTGGGTGATCTGTGATCCTGGTGACCAGATGCTGATTAGGGCCAGACTTTCTGCAAGCCTCCCATCCTGTGTCCTTGGGCTGGGGGGAGGAGTCTGGGGGGTGACAGAGGAGGAGCAGTAGTGGGGGTAGAAGTATGAGGTGGGGAAGCAGAGCTGGTGTAGAGGGTGCAGGGAGTGTGGGGTAACAGAGAGCCTGGAGGCTACGATGCAGGGAGCAGTCCTGAAGCGCCCTCCCCAACTCCTGTTCACAGAGAATTCAACAACAACGGGACCTCCCAGTGGTGAGTTGAAGCTCTTTGTGTGAATTCCCTGATAGGACCCCCGCCTGCCAGAGGCCACCGGCTCAGGCCACCAGCCCAGCAGAGAAGGCAGCGGTGCCCAGGTGGGAGGGACCTTGGTGGCAAGGTGGGTGAGGAAGGAGGAGGCCCTCCCTCTCTAAGTACCACGGGGCCTCACTGGGTAGGTGCCAGTCTTTTACAATCACCATCGCCCCGAGAGGATTCACAGACTCAAGACCAAGACCTTCAGGACTCACAGGTCAATCCACAGGCCTCCAGCTCTCCCAGGGCTGTGCATGAGACCCTGGGCACAGGGGTACACCCTCCTGCCCCCAGAGGGAGGAACAGAGGCCAGGCCTGCGTGGCTGCCTCGCTGCAGAGTCCCGGGTGTGGCCCTAGGACAGCACCGTCTACTAAATAAGTCATGCAAACTACAGGTGTAATTTTAAAATTTCTAGTAACTATATTAAAAAGGCACAACATGCAATTTCTTTTCTTCATTTTCTCAGGGGACACTCTGCACAATTAATTTTAATATTTGTTTAACCAATATATTCAGAATATTATTTCCATATGTAGTCATCTTAAAATGATTAATGACCTATTTGATATTTTCCCACACTAATTCTTCAAAACGGAGTATCTGTTTTACACTGATAGGACGTCTTAACCTGTACTAGCGACATTTTAAGCTCAGTAGGCACATGTGGCTAGTGGCTACTCTACTGGACAGGGCACGGGCCGTGTTTCTCCTCGTCTGGGGGCAGTGACGGGCTGGGGCGGGAGAGGGGACAGGCTTCTGCCCAGGTAGGGTCCCAGAAAAGGACTGGGTGATCTGTGATCCTGGTGACCAGATGCTGATTAGGGCCAGACTTTCTGCAAGCCTCCCATCCTGTGTCCTTGGGCTGGGGGGAGGAGTCTGGGGGGTGACAGAGGAGGAGCAGTAGGGGGGGTAGAAGTATGAGGTGGGGAAGCAGAGCTGGTGTAGAGGGTGCAGGGAGTGTGGGGTAACAGAGAGCCTGGAGGCTACGATGCAGGGAGCAGTCCTGAAGCGCCCTCCCCAACTCCTGTTCACAGAGAATTCAACAACAACGGGACCTCCCAGTGGTGAGTTGAAGCTCTTTGTGTGAATTCCCTGATAGGACCCCCGCCTGCCAGAGGCCACCGGCTCAGGCCACCAGCCCAGCAGAGAAGGCAGCGGTGCCCAGGTGGGAGGGACCTTGGTGGCAAGGTGGGTGAGGAAGGAGGAGGCCCTCCCTCTCTAAGTACCACGGGGCCTCACTGGGTAGGTGCCAGTCTTTTACAATCACCATCGCCCCGAGAGGATTCACAGACTCAAGACCAAGACCTTCAGGACTCACAGGTCAATCCACAGGCCTCCAGCTCTCCCCAGGGCTGTGCATGAGACCCTGGGCACAGGGGTACACCCTCCTGCCCCCCAGAGGGGAGGAACAGAGGCCAGGCCTGCGTGGCTGCAGGTCTTGCCTCGGGGCTATGCAGCCTTCAAGGTGTGGACTCTTTGCTGGGATAGAACAAGGGCTTGGGACAGCTGTTATTATTAGGAGTGCTAATAATATTAACAAATATAAACAGACAATAATAGCTACCAGTTTTGGAGTTCCTACTGTTTCTCAGATACTATATAAGGAGTTTGCATACAGGATCTGTAATTCTTGCCAGAATCTTGAAATGTGGGTATTGTTGTCCCATTTTACAGATTAGGAAACTAAGGTTCAGAGAGGTTAAGAGACTTGCCCAAGTTTGCCCAGAGATGGTCAGTATGGCCTGCCTGGCTCCCGTGTTACAACCCCTGTCTTATCAACGGAGAGAGACCAGGGTGTGCATGTTGCCTTTTACAATGGCCTGGCTCATCCCCTGCTGTCACCAGAGGGAAGCACCCCAGCAATGAAGGGAGTAAGCCTCAGGAGAGGAGTAGTGGTTGCTGAGCTGCAGGCTAGGCAGAGGGCTGCAAGGGGGCTGTCCTCCGAGAAGAAGGCACACCTCTGGCTAAGTCAGGAGGGTGAGGTGAAGGGAGCTGGAGCTGGAAGAAGACACAGAGGTCTGAGGGGGCCTCAGAGCCTGGCATGAAGCGCCAGGGCCCCTGCCTCCTGCCTGCAGCCCTGAGCACCCGACCAAGGTGGCGCTGAAGGTGGTGACGCCCATCATCATCTCCGTCTTCGTGCTGGCCCTGTACCTGCACGCCCAGCAGGTGGAGTCCACCGCCCGCCTCGACTTCCTCTGGAAATTGCAGGTGGGTGGCCGGCGGCTAGGACAGGGCAGGGGTGGGGGGCAGGGTTGTACCCAGACCTCAGGGCACTTTCCGGACTGGGCTGGGCCTGGGTTAATAGCCCAGTGCCCCAGGTCCTGGTGAGTCTGCCTCCTGCTCTCTGGGGCCAAGAGCCCAAACTCTACCTTTGACAAGGCCCAGTGTTGGGACCCTGCTGGGCCCAGGAGACGGGCTCTTAAATCTCAATGACTCGAGGCATCTCCTTTGTCAGGAGAGCTAGGGGACAAGAGTGGCAGGAGGAGAGGAGGGGAGGAGGTGTGCAGCCCGGAGGCCTGAGTGCAAGAGCTGGCACCAGAGGCCTCTGAGCAGGGCTAGATGTGACCGGAACTGGGCTTGAAGCCTCCTCCAGGGGAAGGCACCTAGAAGGGGCAGCAAAAATGAACGACAGGAAGTCCAGCCAGGTGGCTATGCCTTGGCCTTGATGCGCAGTGGCCCAGGCAGGGGCAGAGGTGCTGGGCGCTGGGTGCCCAGGTGGGACTGAAATCCAGCCTGCACTCTGCTCTCCAGGCTCCGTGCCCTGCATGCTGACTTTGTCTCCCTGAAGGAGGGGATGCTGCTGGGCCACGCACAGGTGCTAGCGGCAGCCCCTGTGTGGCCCCTTGCCACCTGCTGGACCACCTCAGACGTGCAGGAGAGGGTGCCCAGGGGCCGGTGAGAAAGCCTGGCCTTAGAGAGGGGCTCAGACCTGTTACACCCACTCAGCTGCTTGTAAAGCGTGGCTTGGCTCGGCCTCTTTGCCTTCCCTGGTCTAACCCGTGGGTAAAGACCATTTCTCCAGCTCATCTGCAACTAGCGTAGGCTTCCTTCATCCTAAGCTTCCTAGTGACATCGAGATTCAGTTCTTTCAGCAGGGCAGGAAGCCCTGACTTTCGCTGGCTGCTGAGTGAAGGTGGGGGCACCTAGCTGCCCCTTCTGTTGGGAGTCTTGTGTGAGATCTGGCTGAGGTCCCCACTGAGGTCTTCGGTGGCAATGTCCTGAGGCTGGGGGGCCATGTTTTCCACGTACACCTCCGGGGTGCCCCCGTGTGAGGCTTTTCAGGGAGCGGCCTCCCAGCCTCCTGCCTCTTCCTTTTCTTGGGGAAGCTCCCCAGAGGCCCCCAGCTCTCTTCTGGAGGCTGACTGGACTCTGTGAAGCCCGAGGCCAATTTCCCTCCCCTCCTCTGCTCATACCCCTACCTCCCCCATGAGCCCCGGCCCCTCCCAAGGTGGTTGCTGCTGTGTGACTCAGTTGTATTGCAAAGACTCCGGGGGGGCAACCCTGCTGGGCCCAGGAGACGGGCTCTTAAATCTCAATGACTCGAGGCATCTCCTTTGTCAGGAGAGCTAGGGGACAAGAGTGGCAGGAGGAGAGGAGGGGAGGAGGTGTGCAGCCCGGAGGCCTGAGTGCAAGAGCTGGCACCAGAGGCCTCTGAGCAGGGCTAGATGTGACCGGAACTGGGCTTGAAGCCTCCTCCAGGGGAAGGCACCTAGAAGGGGCAGCAAAAATGAACGACAGGAAGTCCAGCCAGGTGGCTATGCCTTGGCCTTGATGCGCAGTGGCCCAGGCAGGGGCAGAGGTGCTGGGCGCTGGGTGCCCAGGTGGGACTGAAATCCAGCCTGCACTCTGCTCTCCAGGCTCCGTGCCCTGCATGCTGACTTTGTCTCCCTGAAGGAGGGGATGCTGCTGGGCCACGCACAGGTGCTAGCGGCAGCCCCTGTGTGGCCCCTTGCCACCTGCTGGACCACCTCAGACGTGCAGGAGAGGGTGCCCAGGGGCCGGTGAGAAAGCCTGGCCTTAGAGAGGGGCTCAGACCTGTTACACCCACTCAGCTGCTTGTAAAGCGTGGCTTGGCTCGGCCTCTTTGCCTTCCCTGGTCTAACCCGTGGGTAAAGACCATTTCTCCAGCTCATCTGCAACTAGCGTAGGCTTCCTTCATCCTAAGCTTCCTAGTGACATCGAGATTCAGTTCTTTCAGCAGGGCAGGAAGCCCTGACTTTCGCTGGCTGCTGAGTGAAGGTGGGGGCACCTAGCTGCCCCTTCTGTTGGGAGTCTTGTGTGAGATCTGGCTGAGGTCCCCACTGAGGTCTTCGGTGGCAATGTCCTGAGGCTGGGGGGCCATGTTTTCCACGTACACCTCCGGGGTGCCCCCGTGTGAGGCTTTTCAGGGAGCGGCCTCCCAGCCTCCTGCCTCTTCCTTTTCTTGGGGAAGCTCCCCAGAGGCCCCCAGCTCTCTTCTGGAGGCTGACTGGACTCTGTGAAGCCCGAGGCCAATTTCCCTCCCCTCCTCTGCTCATACCCCTACCTCCCCCATGAGCCCCCCGGAAGCCCCTCCCAAGGTGGTTGCTGCTGTGTGACTCAGTTGTATTGCAAAGACTCCAAGAAACAGGTGGCGGCCAGGGAGGGGCGGCTGCCACTCCACTTCCTGGGACTGACTGCCTTTTCATGCTTACCCCAGGACCTTGTCCAGCTGGTGAGGACACAGAGTCAAAAGGAAGCTCCCACCAGGTTTTATGGGAGGAATTTTTAAAAAATGATGTTTGAAGTTACAGAAAAGTTCAAAGAAGAGTGTAAAGAACTCCTGCAGTGCCTTGATCAGATTCCCCAGCCATTTTTCTGCATCTGCCCCATCACCCAGACCCTCTGTCTTTTCTGACATGATGCCCCATCAGCCCCCTAAACTCCATGGCGTCTGCCTCCCCAAAGCAAGGACACCCTCTGCATTATCCCCGTGCGAACTCCCGGTCAGGAAATCAACACTGTTCACCCACCACCGCATCCCACTCACGGAAGTATTCATGTTCTGTCAGCTGTCCCATTTCTGGCCCAGGATCTCATCCAAGGTATCCTGTGCATTTAGTCACTATGTTTCCTGTCTTTGCCTCTCAGTTTGCCAGTCTTAATTAGGTCCTTGTTCTGTGACCCTCAGTCTGGGGTCCTTGACATTTCCTATGGCCAGACTCAGGCCCCGCCTTCTTGGAGGAAAAACATGGAAATGACACAAGGCACTTCTCAGAGCATCACCTTGCGGATTCCTGGGTTGGCTTGTTTCACCTCTGGTGACATTACCCTAGATCACCCTCTCGAGTGGGCATCTGCCAGATCTCTCCACGGTCGGGTCTCCATCTGCCCTTGTGTACCCTGTCGGCGTTTTGTGGAAAGATGTCTGGTGTTGCAGCAATATTCTGATCCTCAGCAAACCTCTCCTAGCCGCCGCAGCATCCATCGCCGGCTCCTGCCTGCCAGCGAGGGAGGACGTGTGTCATCCTTCCTTCTGCATTTGTGTATTTGTCTGGCTGCCCTGGGCCTCGGTTGTGGCCCACGGGACCTTTCACTGTAGTTGCCCCGTGTGGGCTTCGTTGCTCCACGGCATGTGGGAATCTTAGTTCCAGGAACCGAACCCATGTCCTCTGCATTCCAAAATGATTCCTCCTTGTATGTGTTAGTCTCTCAGTCATGTCCAACGCTTTCTGACCCCACGGACTGCAGTCCGCCAGGCCCCTCTGTCCATGGGATTCTCCAGGCAGGAATCCTAGAGAGGGCTGCCATTTCCTCCTCCAGGGCATCTTCCTGACCCAGGGATTGAACCCAGGTCTCTTGATTGTAGGCAGATTCTTTACCATCTGAGCCACCAGGGGAAGCCCAGACCTCTCCTTCTTCCCCTCTTATTTCATCATTCATTTATCTACATCAGCACAGACTCATAGATTCCTATGGCGTTCAGTGGGGTTTATAGTCTGCTCCTCTCATCATTTATTTTAATGCTCCAATTGTCCTGATTTGGGTCTGTGCTTCTGTGTTCTTTCACACACCTCCATCATTCTCTGAGTAGTCTCCGACTTTCTGGCACAAGAAGATGTCTGTGACTCATTGTGTACTTTTCCTTTAAAGTTCTCCAGATGTTTTTGGTGGAAAATGGTATTTGAAAACCCAGATCAGGGCACTCAGTGTGCTCGCACTTCTGGGTCCTCTCTGTGGACAAAGCTAGGAAATGTATGTATACAATATATAGAAAATATGCACATATACACATACATATGAATCGATACGACTCTAGTAACTGTCGGTTGATATTTAAGACCACGAGTCTAAAGCAGTACCTCATTTCCAGTGCAAAACCTCAGGCTTCTTTCTCCCCAGTTTGATAACAGTTAGGAAGGCCATGCACATGTATGTGCCTGTCGGGGGTGAGGGGTCTCTGCCTGCCAGGTGGGCCAGCCTCTCTCTGCTGAAGCATATCATTTTCCGTCCACCTCCCATCATACTCCAGGGGAGGACGATTTGGGGAGGGATAAATAATAACCTGAACACAGGTCCTGGGGAGGGACGAGTGATGGTCTGTTGGCCCGCCCCCAGACTTGCCTAGCATGCCCATTTAGCTGGTGGACCTGTGGTCATGGTGAGTGGGTGTGGTACCGACAGGGAGGTGGGGAGCCTGTGTTGAGCCTCGAGAAACACACCTGCATGGGCCCCTCCACTGGGCCCAGTTTTCAGGAGAGCCCATTCTTGTCTCCTCTCGCAGCACGGACCTTGTTAGGACCAGCAGGCACCTGTGAAGCCCTGGGCCCTCCTGCCTGAGCCGGGCCCAGCCCTATAAGCAGCTGGCTGTGCCAGCAGCTGCCCCGCATGTCCTGGGCAGAGTTCCCGGATGTGGCAGGCCCTCTGGCCAGCGCCTCCGTGCCTGGCCACTGTAGCAGGAGTTGGCATGCTTCCAGCGTCTTCCACACGCAGCCTCCACGGCTGACCCTCGGGGAAGATGGTCTCTGGGAAAGCACGTGTCACAGTTCTGCCACCTGGGGGCTGATCAGAGGCGCTGAGGGGCCTCTGGGTCCCCAGGCACGTGGTCTCAGCTGGCAGTAGGGACAGGAGTGGGGGCAGCTGGGGCTCTTCTGTGGGACAGCAGGCGAGAAGCAGAGGGATTCTTTGCTGTGCTTCACAACCTCCATCATTCTCTGAGTAGTCTCCGACTTTCTGGCACAAGAAGATGTCTGTGACTCATTGTGTACTTTTCCTTTAAAGTTCTCCAGATGTTTTTGGTGGAAAATGGTATTTGAAAACCCAGATCAGGGCACTCAGTGTGCTCGCACTTCTGGGTCCTCTCTGTGGACAAAGCTAGGAAATGTATGTATACAATATATAGAAAATATGCACATATACACATACATATGAATCGATACGACTCTAGTAACTGTCGGTTGATATTTAAGACCACGAGTCTAAAGCAGTACCTCATTTCCAGTGCAAAACCTCAGGCTTCTTTCTCCCCAGTTTGATAACAGTTAGGAAGGCCATGCACATGTATGTGCCTGTCGGGGGTGAGGGGTCTCTGCCTGCCAGGTGGGCCAGCCTCTCTCTGCTGAAGCATATCATTTTCCGTCCACCTCCCATCATACTCCAGGGGAGGACGATTTGGGGAGGGATAAATAATAACCTGAACACAGGTCCTGGGGAGGGACGAGTGATGGTCTGTTGGCCCGCCCCCAGACTTGCCTAGCATGCCCATTTAGCTGGTGGACCTGTGGTCATGGTGAGTGGGTGTGGTACCGACAGGGAGGTGGGGAGCCTGTGTTGAGCCTCGAAAAACACACCTGCATGGGCCCCTCCACTGGGCCCAGTTTTCAGGAGAGCCCATTCTTGTCTCCTCTCGCAGCACGGACCTTGTTAGGACCAGCAGGCACCTGTGAAGCCCTGGGCCCTCCTGCCTGAGCCGGGCCCAGCCCTATAAGCAGCTGGCTGTGCCAGCAGCTGCCCCGCATGTCCTGGGCAGAGTTCCCGGATGTGGCAGGCCCTCTGGCCAGCGCCTCCGTGCCTGGCCACTGTAGCAGGAGTTGGCATGCTTCCAGCGTCTTCCACACGCAGCCTCCACGGCTGACCCTCGGGGAAGATGGTCTCTGGGAAAGCACGTGTCACAGTTCTGCCACCTGGGGGCTGATCAGAGGCGCTGAGGGGCCTCTGGGTCCCCAGGCACGTGGTCTCAGCTGGCAGTAGGGACAGGAGTGGGGGCAGCTGGGGCTCTTCTGTGGGACAGCAGGCGAGAAGCAGAGGGATTCCGATGCCAGCCTCCTCTCTCGGGCACAGGTGTCCAGAGCAGGAGCAGGGGGCACTTATTTATGGGGAGTTTTTGTTGTTGTTTAGTTGCTAGGTTGTGTCTGACCATGATTCCACAGACGGTGGCCTTCCAGGCTCCTTTGTCCATGGGATTTTCCAGGCAGGAATACTGGAGTGGGTTGCCATTTCCTTCTCCAGGAGATCTTCCCACCCAAGGATTGAACCCAAGCCTCCTGCACTGCAGGCAGATTCCTTACTGCTGGACCACGAGCGAAGCCCAGTTTATGGGGAGGGGTGGGCAAAGTGTCCCACCTCATAGGAGCCACCTGGAAGACAGCATATCCCACTCAACCCCCCTCCCCCTAAGGGTCCAGGAGCTTCCTTGGGTGTGACCCCCATCCTTGCAGCCACATATCTAGTGGCTCCAGGAATAGTTGGGTCCTCTGACCTCTGGGGCACGGCTCAGACCCTGAGCCTTGGGGTCCCTCAGCTTTCTCCTTCCTTGCTGGACCCAGCCCTGCAGCCCTGGTGGGTGTGCTAGCTCCTTCCCTGGGGGCAGCCAGCGCCTACCTGGAGAGGTGGGGCCTGATAAATAGTCCTGATCTTTTTGGAGGTTCTAGCTACAGTGAATAGAAAGGCTTCCATCTATAGTTAGGAAAGGCCCAAGCAGGATGGTTTTTTCTTTTTTTCCCTAAGTCATCACTTATTTTTTATCTATCTTTATTCTTTGGCCTGTGTGGGCCTCCCATTGCAGTGGCCTCTCTCGTTGCAGAGCACTGGCTCTGGGCCCATGTGCTCCAAAGCACTGGCTTGTTATTGGACACACCAGCCCAGCCGTTCCTCAGCATGCGGGATCTTCCCAGGCCAGGGATTGAACCGGCACCCCTTGAACTGCAAGGTGGACTCTTTACCCACTGGACCACCAGGGAAGCCCCCAGGATGCTTTTAAACAGCTCTGATAATGATCCCTGGCCTGCCTGTCTGCCTGCCTTATGTACATGGTTGCCCGCCTCTGTTCAAGGGGCCACTCTGTTAGCCGTTGAGGGGAGGAACAAGCAGACCCCTCCCATACCCCCATACCCCAATACCCCATGAATGCTCTGGTCAGCTGGCTCCTTGTACATCGAGTGCAGGGCTACAGCTTGGGGGCCACTGTTGGCCTCTTGACCCCAGGGCTCTGCACTGTCCCTTTATCCTGGACAACGAGTTTGTCCCAGACCTAGGAACCAAGCTAGGGGACGTCAGTGATGTCCCTGCTCCACCCAGGTGGCACCTCGGGGCACCTGCACCTTCTGCTCCTGGCGTGAGTCCACTCGGGGAGCCAGGGAGACCCGGCAGGGCTCCAAGCAGTTTTCCCTGCATTCATTCTGCTAAAGTGGCTTTTATCAAACTGCTTTTCTGCTGGCATTTCCTGATATGAAAATAGAGAGTCAAGGAGCACTTCGGGGCTGGAGAGCTGCTTGGGTGTGGGTTTGGGCTCTCCTTTTACCCTCCTGCCTTCTTCTCATCTGGGACACACGCAATCCTTCCAGCTTCTCCTTCAGGACCAGTTTTCACTCAGGGGTCCCTCCTTCAGGATCAGCGCTCTCCTAGGTATTGCTTTCCAAGAGACAGGCGAGAGAGTGAGCTCCTTACAGAGCTCTCTTTTCTGATGGTCAGAGTACCAGACACTCTTTAGAGAAAGCCTGAAAGTAGAGACGGCAGTGGAGACACAAGGCTGGGCCTCCCTGCAGTGCCTGCTTTGGCACGTGGGTGGGCTGCTCTGCCTTTCCTAAGCAGCCCGCTGCTTGCCCTCCCTCTGACGGGCCCTCTGTCCCAGGCCACGGAGGAGAAGGAGGAGATGGAGGAGCTGCAGGCCTACAACCGGCGTCTGCTGCACAATATCCTGCCCAAGGACGTGGCCGCTCACTTCCTGGCCCGCGAGCGGCGCAATGACGAGCTCTACTACCAGTCGTGCGAGTGTGTGGCCGTCATGTTCGCCTCCATCGCCAACTTCTCCGAGTTCTACGTGGAGCTGGAGGCCAACAACGAGGGCGTCGAGTGCCTGCGGCTGCTCAACGAGATCATCGCTGACTTTGACGAGGTGTCGCTGGCCCCTCCCCTTTCCCGTCGTCCCTGTGGGCGGAGACGTCAGGGCCCCCAACCGTGGCCTAGCCACCGTCCCAGGCCCCTGTGTGGATTTCTTCCCCATTGCCTAGGCGCAATGGGGAGGCCCAGGCCCACGGACGTTAAGCGTCTTGCCTTGGGTCACTGCCTGTATGCAGCAAAGCTGGAGTTTCAGCCTCAGCTGCCCCATCGAGGCCCCGCCTGGCTGACTCATCACCACGCCCATCAACCGCCGTTCCTCTCTAGTCCTCTAGAGCTGCACAGGGCCCCAGGCTGGGAATCAGCATTTGCGAGAGTCCAAGGAAGAAAGCAGGCAGGGCAAAGATGCAAAGCCTTGAATAGCAGAGGCAGAAGCAAACATTCTCTTTGCCTGTTTGTTACTCCCTTATTGAGCCCCTAATGTGTGCCAGGTCCCAGGGATACCATGCCTGGTAGAGCAGTCTCGGTGCTGGGAGCTCACCACTAGTGACTGCGAGAGGCACAAGCTCAGCAGGAATACAGGGACAGGAGCACAAAAACCAGAGAGATGATAGAGCTGGGACCAGGCTGTGTCAGGCAGCCCCCGAGACTCTGGGACAGTGGGGTTACTGGAGTTGGCTGAAATGGGTGTGGAAAGGCTCCCGGCAGGTCCTGGCACAGGGGGAGAGTGTCTGCTGGACAAGGATGAGGAGGTTTTCCTGGGAGGGGTGGGGACCTGAGCCAGCCAAGGGAGAGGAGGCTGCCAATCCATACCGGGGAAAAGAGCCCCAGAGGTGACTCGTGTTCTGGCCCCAGGGGCTCTTGTATGAGGCTGGGCTCAGAGCCCACAGCCAGTGGGTGAGTGCTGGGGGAGGCCTGACTTTTGGGGGGCAGTGGGGCTCTACACTGAGTTAGTGGCAGGGATGGGCCCCTCAGTGTGAACTGGGGAGTCACTTCCCCGTGGACATCAGTGCCCAGCTCTGGGGTGACCCAGGCTTGCCTCTTTCTTCCCAGATCATTAGCGAGGACCGGTTCAGGCAGCTGGAAAAGATCAAGACCATCGGCAGCACCTACATGGCCGCCTCGGGCCTCAACGACTCCACCTACGACAAGGTGGGCAAGACCCACATCAAAGCCCTGGCTGACTTCGCCATGAAGTTGATGGACCAAATGAAGTACATCAACGAGCACTCCTTCAACAACTTCCAGATGAAGATCGGTGAGCGTGCTGCGGGCTTTTAGGGCTCCCCTCCCACCCTCCCCCATCCTGCTCCTGCGGGGCCCCCCGTTAAGCGTCTTGCGGACTGCCCCCGGGCCCAGCCCCAGAGGCCCCGCCTGCTGACTCATCACCACGCCCATCAACCGCCGTTCCTCTCTAGTCCTCTAGAGCTGCACAGGGCCCCAGGCTGGGAATCAGCATTTGCGAGAGTCCAAGGAAGAAAGCAGGCAGGGCAAAGATGCAAAGCCTTGAATAGCAGAGGCAGAAGCAAACATTCTCTTTGCCTGTTTGTTACTCCCTTATTGAGCCCCTAATGTGTGCCAGGTCCCAGGGATACCATGCCTGGTAGAGCAGTCTCGGTGCTGGGAGCTCACCACTAGTGACTGCGAGAGGCACAAGCTCAGCAGGAATACAGGGACAGGAGCACAAAAACCAGAGAGATGATAGAGCTGGGACCAGGCTGTGTCAGGCAGCCCCCGAGACTCTGGGACAGTGGGGTTACTGGAGTTGGCTGAAATGGGTGTGGAAAGGCTCCCGGCAGGTCCTGGCACAGGGGGAGAGTGTCTGCTGGACAAGGATGAGGAGGTTTTCCTGGGAGGGGTGGGGACCTGAGCCAGCCAAGGGAGAGGAGGCTGCCAATCCATACCGGGGAAAAGAGCCCCAGAGGTGACTCGTGTTCTGGCCCCAGGGGCTCTTGTATGAGGCTGGGCTCAGAGCCCACAGCCAGTGGGTGAGTGCTGGGGGAGGCCTGACTTTTGGGGGGCAGTGGGGCTCTACACTGAGTTAGTGGCAGGGATGGGCCCCTCAGTGTGAACTGGGGAGTCACTTCCCCGTGGACATCAGTGCCCAGCTCTGGGGTGACCCAGGCTTGCCTCTTTCTTCCCAGATCATTAGCGAGGACCGGTTCAGGCAGCTGGAAAAGATCAAGACCATCGGCAGCACCTACATGGCCGCCTCGGGCCTCAACGACTCCACCTACGACAAGGTGGGCAAGACCCACATCAAAGCCCTGGCTGACTTCGCCATGAAGTTGATGGACCAAATGAAGTACATCAACGAGCACTCCTTCAACAACTTCCAGATGAAGATCGGTGAGCGTGCTGCGGGCTTTTAGGGCTCCCCTCCCACCCTCCCCCATCCTGCTCCTGTGACCTGGTCCGAGAGGCTGATGATCTAGTGTGTCCCTCCCCAGGGTAGGGGTTGGCACCCATCACCCAGCAGAGTTCTGCCGGGGACTGGAGGTGCTGCCCTGCACGGTGGTGAACGTGGAACGCCCTTCTTCTGAGTTCCCACCTTCCCCACCTCTGTGCAGCCAGAAAGACTTTGTGGGAGACACTGTGTGCCACGGGCAAGGGCTTCCCGGGGAAGAGGCAGGAACTCCGACAGAGGTTACGTGGAGTTCCATGTGGTTTCTGAGTGTGGGAGCAGGCTCTAGGCATTGTGATGGTTCTTCTAATCTACACACACAGGGAAGAGAAATAGGGAGGATATGGAGATAAGTTGAGTCCTCGTATCGTCCCCGGATCCCTTCTTTGTCCAATGCCCTGGCCCTCGCTGGGTGGCTTTGAGGAACTTTGTTGATGCTGTGGGGATACGGGGGCTGCTGCAGGAGAGAGGGCAGCTCTGAGCAGAGGTCCTGGGTCAGTTCCAAAGTAGGCAGAGCCAGAGGCTGCTTGTTTAGAAAGTCTTTGAGCCAAAATCTTACAGATTTTGTTTTTCTATTTTTGTATTGATTTTATTGTTTTATTTCTTAATTGAAAGATAGTTGACTTACAAGATAATATTAGCTGTGGGTCTACAATGGAGTGATTCAGCCTTTTTATACATTATATTCCATTTAAAGTTACTGTAAAATGTTGGCTATATTCAGCCTTGTTGTTTATCACCCTTATCTTCTCTTCTGACGCGTTTCACGTCCCCAGGAGAGCTGGAGGCAGAGTGCAGGGAAACCCATGCCCACCAGCACCCCTGCCCATTTGCCCCCCTCCTGGAGCCACGAATGATCTCAGATCACAGCTCTGCTGCTCGATATGGCTCAGCAGCTCCTTTTGTCCTAGCACGTACCTTCACAAAGGATACCCAGGCTTTCAGAGGAAGAGTGACTTTTGCAGAAGAAATGGCTTTGTCGAGAGCTGCTCTCCGCCTCTTGAGGACGGTGGAGGCAAAGGATGCTTTCCAAAAGAGCAGGCCTTTGTCAAAATTGTGAATGTATTATCAACTGCCTTCCCAGAAATGTCCTAGTCCCCAAATGATTCCGATTTCAAATGTTTAAAAAAGGAACAGTGATTCACCAACAATGATACTGGTGTTTCAGTTCTCAAAATTAGCACAGTAAACTGAAATATGGAGGCTTAAAAACCAATATTGTGATCATGGATGTCCTCAGGAGATCTTTTGTTCCAGCTCGAGTGCTGGGAACTGGCTTTCCCTGAGGAGCTGGCCGTGTGGGCTGGTGGGCACATGCCTGTGGACTGGACCAGGCTTTCATTTTGTGTCAGCTGCTGGAAAGCCAGAGACCAGGGTCAGCGGGGGTTGGGGGGAGGTGGATGTTAACTGACGGGCAGCCTGGGCTTCTGTGTGAACGTCGCTCTCGGGTCCCCGTGGTGGTGCCATCCTTGCTTTCCTTTCGCTCTGTCTCCCGCCCCCACGGACCTGCCCTCCTCTCCTGGTGTGTGTGTTTCTGGGAGCTGCCCCAGTCCCTTCACTGGACCAGGACTGGGGATTGACTGGCGGGCAGACAAGTAGCTGGGCGGACAGATGGGAGCCCCTGCAGACTCTGGAGTCTCTTCCCTGGGGAGCAGGGCTTTGGACCGGTGAGGGCGACAGCCTAGCCTGGGCGTAGCACATGGGGTAAAACACTGCCCATGACTTGATGGAACCAGAGTGGAGCTTGATGAAGGGAAGAGTTTTGAGGACAGATGACATTTCTGATTTAGCGAGTGGTCGAGGGGTGTATGCAGGAGCTTCTGCTGTGCTTTGGTCTCACACAGAAGCAACAGTTAAGCCACAGTGAGGCTTCATGAGGCCCAGCATGAGAGACAGCTTATGTAATAGGAGGGAGTGCCCCGGGGCTTGGAGATGGGGCCTGAACTGTCTAGAGAACGCTGGTTGAGGCGGAGGTGTCTGGGAAGGCCTTTGCGGGGAGAGAGGGAGGAAGGACGCTTGAAGTAGAGACCAGCAGAGCAGAGGCTCAGGGGCAGGGCTGCTCAGGGTTGCTGTGGGCAGAGCTGGGAAGGCAGACAGACCAGAGCAGAAGCGGAGGACCGGGACGGAGAAGGAGAGCCCACACGAGGCGACAGGCTGCTTCCCAGCATCAGCTGCAGCGTAAGGCGTGATCCTCCACCCCAGGGAGGGTTACCTGAAGAGACACGGGCAGGGACGTGGGTTAGGAGGTAGGTTCTAGGAAGGAGAATGGTGGCACCCCTGAGACAGAGGCGCAAGAAGGGAGAAAACGGCGAGTCTGGTGTGCTGAGTCTGAATCAAAGTGAAAACTTAAATGCTACCGAGCAGGGGTGTTGCAGGAGAGGCAACCCAACAAGGCAGGAGGTCACCGGAAGCCTTGAGAAGGGCAGTCTAGCGGTGGATCTGCAGGAGCTGAGTGTTGCCTGGTGACGAGGCCGCAGGAGGAGCAGCTGTGTGAATGGATTCCTGCAGTCTCGAGTTAGCAAGCATGCGACAGGATCAGAGCAGTGGCAGCCATGAGGTCCGTTACAGCCTCAGGCCAGGAGGACCCCGAATCAGGGGAGAACCTGTCAAGAGTCGACAGAGGAATGGCGGCGAGGGCGGGCAGGTGAGCGTTAGTCTGAAGCATTCTACTTCTGTCCCCTGCAGGGCTCAACATTGGCCCCGTGGTGGCGGGGGTGATCGGGGCCCGCAAGCCTCAGTATGACATCTGGGGCAATACGGTGAACGTGGCCAGCCGCATGGACAGCACCGGCGTGCCCGACCGCATCCAGGTGAGTGCCGGAGCGCCACTCCCTTCTCCAACCAGTAGGGAGCCTCTGTGCGATGCTAGGCAGTCTTCCGGCAGGCTGCCCCCATTCCCAGTCAGAATTTCTGCAGCCTCCTTCGAGGAAGATGGGATAGCTTCTGCTGACGTACTGGGCGGCTTGGAGAACACGGTTGTGTTTCAGGCCCTCAGTACCTTGGACAGATCTTCTAGCCTGTGCAGAGCCCTCTACTGGCCACAGGAGGAAGTGTGGGGAACCCAGGCCAGGCCAGGAGTGCTAGGGCCCCGCACTAGGCACACAAAAGCAGACACAGGGGCTCAGGGGCAGGGCTGCTCAGGGTTGCTGTGGGCAGAGCTGGGAAGGCAGACAGACCAGAGCAGAAGCGGAGGACCGGGACGGAGAAGGAGAGCCCACACGAGGCGACAGGCTGCTTCCCAGCATCAGCTGCAGCGTAAGGCGTGATCCTCCACCCCAGGGAGGGTTACCTGAAGAGACACGGGCAGGGACGTGGGTTAGGAGGTAGGTTCTAGGAAGGAGAATGGTGGCACCCCTGAGACAGAGGCGCAAGAAGGGAGAAAACGGCGAGTCTGGTGTGCTGAGTCTGAATCAAAGTGAAAACTTAAATGCTACCGAGCAGGGGTGTTGCAGGAGAGGCAACCCAACAAGGCAGGAGGTCCCCGGAAGCCTTGAGAAGGGCAGTCTAGCGGTGGATCTGCAGGAGCTGAGTGTTGCCTGGTGACGAGGCCGCAGGAGGAGCAGCTGTGTGAATGGATTCCTGCAGTCTCGAGTTAGCAAGCATGCGACAGGATCAGAGCAGTGGCAGCCATGAGGTCCGTTACAGCCTCAGGCCAGGAGGACCCCGAATCAGGGGAGAACCTGTCAAGAGTCGACAGAGGAATGGCGGCGAGGGCGGGCAGGTGAGCGTTAGTCTGAAGCATTCTACTTCTGTCCCCTGCAGGGCTCAACATTGGCCCCGTGGTGGCGGGGGTGATCGGGGCCCGCAAGCCTCAGTATGACATCTGGGGCAATACGGTGAACGTGGCCAGCCGCATGGACAGCACCGGCGTGCCCGACCGCATCCAGGTGAGTGCCGGAGCGCCACTCCCTTCTCCAACCAGTAGGGAGCCTCTGTGCGATGCTAGGCAGTCTTCCGGCAGGCTGCCCCCATTCCCAGTCAGAATTTCTGCAGCCTCCTTCGAGGAAGATGGGATAGCTTCTGCTGACGTACTGGGCGGCTTGGAGAACACGGTTGTGTTTCAGGCCCTCAGTACCTTGGACAGATCTTCTAGCCTGTGCAGAGCCCTCTACTGGCCACAGGAGGAAGTGTGGGGAACCCAGGCCAGGCCAGGAGTGCTAGGGCCCCGCACTAGGCACACAAAAGCAGACACAGGCGGCTGGCTGCAGGGAGCAGGACTTGCGAAATGGAGCCCACAGCACTCAGGGTCTAGTCCTGAAAACCAGACAAGGCCACTGGTCTCAGGATGGTGCCCCCACCAGCCTTAACAGCCCAGGGTCCTGGCCAGAGACCTGGAGACCTTCTAGTCTCTTCGTCATTTGTGGGCTGGTGCTTGTGATTCCCCGGCCTACTCCTCTTCAGCCAATTTTTTTGTTTTTCTCAGGCCGTGCTTGACCTGACACAGAGAGGTCCTGAACTGGGCTCTCCTCGGGCACCCCAAGGTCCCGCTGAGGCCATAGGCCCTCAGTTACTCTCCCTGGGCTCAGCTTTCCCAGGTGGGACATTTTTAAGGTCATTGCTCACAGGGACAGTGCTTAACTGTCCCCTAACTTCACTCCCTTGTGGGGCCTGATCCCAGCACTGCCCCGGCTGGCCTGTGGGTGCCACCTGAGGGGCCTGGCCAGATGGCCTTCTCTCACCTCCATTCCTATGCCAGAGCGGCAGGGGGAAAGGAAGGACAGCCAGATGGGAGTGGGGTCCTGAGGAGAGGTAGGGAAAGAGGAGTGTTTACAGAGCTGAAACCCCACCCGTGGACAGGTGTGAGAGACTCCCTCAGTAACTCACAGCCCAGCACACAGCTTTGCAGAGGGCTTACCTTTCAGAGAGCAGGCTGCCCTCCTCCCTGGCTGGACAGCAGGCGTGTGATGGGGTGCCAGCCGGGCGTGCCGGCCTGACTGAGAAATGGCTCTGGGATCACCCGTGGCGAGGCACGAGCACACTGCTCCCCTTGTCGGCTCGGCCTGGCCCTTTGCCCTGCAGGGGTGCCCTGCAGACAAGGAAATGACAGCCGCTCCAGGACTCTTGCCCGGAAAGCTCCATGGAAGAAGTCTGGGACCCATGGGGTGTGTGTGTGTGTGTCTGTGTGTCTGTGTGTGTTTGTGTGTGTGCGTCTGTCTGTGTGTCTGTGTCTGTGCGTGCATGTGTGTCTGTGTGTGCATGTCTGTGTGTGTGTGTGTCTGTGTGTCTGTGTGTGCATGTCTGTGTGTTTGTGTCTGTGCGTGCGTGTCTGTGTCTCTGTGTGTGTGCGTGTCTGTGCGTGTGTCTGTGTGTGTGTGTGCGAGTGTGTGTGTGTGTCTGTGTGCGTGTCTGTGTGTGTGCGTGTCTGTGCATGTGTATCTGTGTGTGCGTGTCTTTCTGTGTCTGTGTGCGTGTGTCTGTGTGTGTGTGCGTGTCTGTGTGCGTGTGTCTGTGTGTGTGTGCGTGTCTGTGTGTGTGTGTCTGTGTGTGTGTCTGTGCATGTGTGTGCGTGTGTCTGTGTCTATGTGTGCATGTCTGTGTGTGTGCGTGCGTCTGTGTGCGTGTGTGTCTCTGTGTGTGTCTCTGTGTGTGTGTGTGTGTGTGTGTGTTGCTTCCCTGATGCCTCAGTGACGAGGAATCTGCACTGGGTTCCATCCCTGGGTTGGGAAGATTCCGCTCCAGTATTCTTGCCTGGAGACGTCCATGGACAGAGGAGCCTGCCAGGCTGCAGTCCACGGGGCCGCACAGAGTCAGACGTGTCTGACGTGAGTCAGCAGCAGCAGTGTCCTGTTGTTCCTGAAACCACATGAGAGTCCTCCTCTTTGTCCCAAAAGCCAAAGCCGAGGCAGGCGGTACAAGGGAGTCTGGACTCTAGCACTTAACTAGCTGCATAACTCCAGGCAAGTGGCTTAGATTTTCTGAACCTGAAATCATAGTTCTTATGTCATAGGAAGTGGAAATCAGCAGTGGTTCTCGAACTGTGGTGGAAAACCAGTTTCCAGAACTTTTTGAAAGTGGAGGCTTTGGTAAAACCCTTGGGCACTGATTGTGGGGAGTCAGAAAGCTGTGAGCGCCGGAGACCGCCCCTCAGCATCTGCATTTCTCTCATTGTGGATAAAGACAGGCAGTAGGAGGGGCCGGCCACCCCGCCCAGTCCGGAGTAGGTGCCCCCTCCGTCTGGGTTCTGAGGCCCTTTCTTGGAGGAGCTGCCCTGCAGCGGGGGCCTTGCCCACCCTTGGGAGTAAGGGGCACTCAGGGCTCAGGTCATGGATGGCCTGTCCTCTCTCTCCTGCTTTGGCCCCTAGGTCACCACAGACATGTACCAGGTGCTGGCCGCCAACACGTACCAGCTAGAGTGCCGGGGTGTGGTCAAGGTCAAGGGCAAAGGCGAGATGATGACCTACTTCCTCAACGGAGGGCCCCCGCCCAGTTAGCAGCCGCCGCGGGCGCCAGGCAGCCCGGCCTCCAGACACTCGGCGGAAGCCTCGCTCCAGCCCACGAGGCCGCCCCGAGATTTGCCACTTTTGACTCCAGAAAGCAGCTTCTGCCTTTGCGGGCGGGACGACGGGCGACAGTCTCCACTCCAGGCCCGGGTGCCAGCGTCCTGCGAGCACCAAGCTGACCAAAGATGTCTCCCCCTGGAGAAGGTGCCGCAGACGCGGTCAGAGAGGAGCTGCTGGAGGGACCCGGCCCAGCAAGCCGGAGCGCAGGGCCGCCGGGCTCGGCTCTCGGGCGCTCGGGAGGCGGCGCCACTCTGGCCCGGGCCCGGGGCTGCTTTTCTACGTGAGCCTTTAAACTTCCGACCGAGGCCGTGGCCCTGCTCCGTGCAGGCGGGGGCGCTCGGCACGCAGGAGTGCTGGCTTTGGAGCGACCCTGGTCTTCATCGCGGGCTCCGCCCACACCGCAGCCGGTGCCCCAGGACGGGGCAGAATTAACTGCGAGGGGGAGGCCAGAGAACTCGGAGCAAGGAGTGGTGGTTCTGACAAAACAAGAAAATATTTATTAAATAAAACAAAACCCGTTTCCGTGCCCTTCTTTAGACTATGCTAGTTGTATGCGTGAGATTTTCTGAACCTGAAATCATAGTTCTTATGTCATAGGAAGTGGAAATCAGCAGTGGTTCTCGAACTGTGGTGGAAAACCAGTTTCCAGAACTTTTTGAAAGTGGAGGCTTTGGTAAAACCCTTGGGCACTGATTGTGGGGAGTCAGAAAGCTGTGGCGCCGGAGACCGCCCCTCAGCATCTGCATTTCTCTCATTGTGGATAAAGACAGGCAGTAGGAGGGGCCGGCCACCCCGCCCAGTCCGGAGTAGGTGCCCCCTCCGTCTGGGTTCTGAGGCCCTTTCTTGGAGGAGCTGCCCTGCAGCGGGGGCCTTGCCCACCCTTGGGAGTAAGGGGCACTCAGGGCTCAGGTCATGGATGGCCTGTCCTCTCTCTCCTGCTTTGGCCCCTAGGTCACCACAGACATGTACCAGGTGCTGGCCGCCAACACGTACCAGCTAGAGTGCCGGGGTGTGGTCAAGGTCAAGGGCAAAGGCGAGATGATGACCTACTTCCTCAACGGAGGGCCCCCGCCCAGTTAGCAGCCGCCGCGGGCGCCAGGCAGCCCGGCCTCCAGACACTCGGCGGAAGCCTCGCTCCAGCCCACGAGGCCGCCCCGAGATTTGCCACTTTTGACTCCAGAAAGCAGCTTCTGCCTTTGCGGGCGGGACGACGGGCGACAGTCTCCACTCCAGGCCCGGGTGCCAGCGTCCTGCGAGCACCAAGCTGACCAAAGATGTCTCCCCCTGGAGAAGGTGCCGCAGACGCGGTCAGAGAGGAGCTGCTGGAGGGACCCGGCCCAGCAAGCCGGAGCGCAGGGCCGCCGGGCTCGGCTCTCGGGCGCTCGGGAGGCGGCGCCACTCTGGCCCGGGCCCGGGGCTGCTTTTCTACGTGAGCCTTTAAACTTCCGACCGAGGCCGTGGCCCTGCTCCGTGCAGGCGGGGGCGCTCGGCACGCAGGAGTGCTGGCTTTGGAGCGACCCTGGTCTTCATCGCGGGCTCCGCCCACACCCGCAGCCGGTGCCCCAGGACGGGGCAGAATTAACTGCGAGGGGGAGGCCAGAGAACTCGGAGCAAGGAGTGGTGGTTCTGACAAAACAAGAAAATATTTATTAAATAAAACAAAACCCGTTTCCGTGCCCTTCTTTAGACTATGCTAGTTGTATGCGTGTAAAAGACCCACAGGCAAACCAGGATGCCGCTTGGGAGGGTGGGCAGGGACCCCAACTTGTCTTTTTGTATTTTTTATTTTGTATTATTGAAAACCTTGGAGATCTAACAAATATACCAAATTCTATATTTTGTAAATTCTCTATATTAGAAAACAGCTGTGCACAGCAGGGCGTTTGTGCTCATTTGTACTGTACGTGTGTCCATGTATGACTTGGAGTGTGTGTGTGTGTGTTTATGCTGTGGGACTGGTCTCATTCAGGACACCTGCTTCCCTAACTTCAGAGTTTCCCAGGTCCAACCAGAGCAGTGGGCGTGTCCTTTCGGGGTACCATATGGGGGAAGACGCATGCACACTCTCTCTCACAGACACAAATTCATCATCTCCCTTAAGTAAAATGCAAACAGAATAAAAAGAAAACAAAAAGCCTCTTTCCCATCTCAGACCAAGCTGGAATGAAGGAAGCAGCCTCAAGCTGTGGCTGACAGCCCGGCCTCCCTCCGCACTTCTGCCCGCAGAGATGTCAGCATTTGCAGGGACAGGAGGCAGCCCCTGCAGCCCGGAGAGCTCAGCGGGCGTGCGGTGAGGGGAAGACTGGGCTGCCTGGCTTCCTGTGCTGGCCAGGCTTCAGGTGTCTCTCTCAGGAGAGGATCCCTCGATTGGGGCTGTAATATGCAGCCCTCAGGCCACGAAAGGACGGAGGCTTTGCTCTCCATCTGCAAACCAGACAGAGGAAAAAGTAGAGGCCGGTCCATGGGGCAAAGCTAGCAGAAATTTCGTTCTGATTTTCTTTTCGGGCAGAGGAAGCAGTCAAATATACCGAGGAAAAGTTCTATTTTTTAATATCCTATGAGGGAAGTATTTGGCAAATGATACACCGTCATAGAGACCTATTCAGACAGAATCCTCGGGTCCCGTGCCCAGAACATTTCACTCCTTCTCAGGGCCGCGTTATTCTCGCCTCCAATCAGAGCCGGAAGGAGGTGAGGAGGCAGCTATATGCCAGCTGCTGAGTGTTACTTTGATGCCCACCTGCGCCACCTCTCAGTGGACACGAGCCCCACCCTGCCCTTTCCACATGCCATGTCCCACCCCCAACTGAACGCTGTTCTGGGAAGCAAAGCTTAACGGGCCAAGTACTGGAGGCCTTGTCTGTCTGCGCTTCGGCTGCCCTAGCCTCTGAGGTTGGCATCACGCCTCTCGTGTCTGTCGTCAGGGGCTGGCACGCCCCATGGTGTTGTATTCAAGTTCCTGACCCCTGATGTGCTGGGTTTTCATTCTGCTCCCTACCTGAGTCGCGTGTGTGCTGGCCTCCCCGGTGTCTCCCTGGTGGTCACGGCCTCCCTGGCCTTGTGGGGCCCTCGCCCATCCCGGCAGTGACTGGTCACGTGTGCAGCGCTAGCTCTTCATTCCCTCCAAGGGGTGTGCGCTCTTTTGATCCCTGCTCTTGCAAAAATGAAAACAATTATGATTTCCCATGGAAATGGAAAAGTCTATTTAAATAATTTAACTATTAAACACTTTCACTGGTACCGTGTCCAGGTCTGATTTGTGTCCTGGGCCGTGGGCCTGGTTCCCGCTGGAAGAACAGCGCCCTCAGTGCAGGAGGGGGACCGCAGAGGAAGCCTCAGAGGCCAGAGAGCGCCCCTGGGTGGGGACAGCGCAGTGCAGTGGTGAGGATGTCGGCCAAAGACGGCGGTCAGGGTGGCGGCAGGTGGGAGACACTGGAGAGCTTGGACGTGCCAGGGTGCAGGAGGCTGAGGGACGGAGAGAGGAGGAGAGGGATCAGGGGTGAAGGGGACAAGCGACGCAGGATGGAACAAGAAAGATCCAGGATCAAGGGGAGGATGTTTTACAACAGGTGAGCCAAACGTTTCTATGCTAAGGGAATGAAAGCTGAAAATACAAGACAGAACACAAATCATTGAAAGGACCCAAGTAAGTGGCAGTGGGGGAGACGTAGGCAGAAGGTGAACTGACTTGACTTGGGTAGCTAGGAACATTTATCAGGCACTGTGTGTGCCGAAGCCTGGGATGAGTACCCTACACATGTGGCTTCCTTTGAACCTCCTGGCCACCACGTTTCACTGATGAAGAAACAAGAGCTTGGGCTATTTGCCTAATTCCACATAGCTGGTAATTAACAGATGAGATTAAAGTGGGTGGGCCTGTCTAGCAAGCCCACACAGGTAAGTTACTTCACACATGTGCAGGACTCCTCTCCCCTGAGAGGAAGGGAAAGGTGGTAGGAAGGCAGGGGACCCTTTTCAGCAATTCCCAGCTGCTATAACCCATGAACTGCAGGGTTAGATCTGGGCTCAGGAAATAAAACCAGAGGGGCCTGGGCAAATTAAACACAAGAAAGAATGAAAGCCACATCACTGGGGTTCATGCAACAATGGCCACAGGGGACACAGACGGGATCGTCCTGGTTCTAGGTAGGCCTCCTGTCCCAGAGCACAGACATCACTAGAAATTCAAATATGCGTGGTAAAGGATGTCCTTGCATAGAGCTACATTTTATTTATCTTTAATAATGTATTTATTTTACTTTTGGCTGTACTGGGTCTCTGCCACTGGGCTGGCTTTTCTCTAGTTGCAGCAAGCCAGGGCTACTCTCTAGTTGCAGTGTGCCAGATTCTCATTGTGGTGGCCTCTGTCGTGGAGTGAGGGAGACCCCACATATTTTGGAGCAACTAAACCCATGCACCACGACTATTAAGCTTGTGCTCTAAAGCCCAGGAGTTGCAAATACTGAAGCCTGAGCACTCTAGAGCCCATGCTCTCTGCAACACAGAGCTAAATTTTAACTTAGAGAACTTTCAGGATAGAGCGGAACCATGGGAAATCATCAGTCAAACCCATTTCACCTACAACCTACCTTCACTAGTCAAGTCATTTTAACCGTTGCTACAGAAGACTTGTGTGCCCTCCAATCTGCATGCAGCCTAAAGAATATGGTATAGGTCCAAGTTGTTTTCCAGAAACTTAAGAGTTAGCTACGTCTAGTTTGAGATGAGCCAGTCAGTTCAAACTCTTAAGCACCAACCCCTCAACTAGGTATGCACGAGTCACCTTTTTGAAGGTTGAAGGGCCACTTGGCAGAATTGTGGCAGACATTGGGTCAAAGGCTGGGGGGCTCCTGGTTTTGTCTCATTTTATTTTTGTTTTGTTTTGTTTTTGTCTTGATGTTGTTTGTCCATCTCTATGTCAAGTTGTCTTATTAAGAATTGACTATTGAGACTGAGCGTCTCAGTGACCACAGCAAGGAGTGGTAGAAAGATTCTGTGGCTGTGACCACCCAGAAGTAAAGCCCTTTCAAAATCAAAAATGTTAATTCAATTCCCTCTTGAAGCCTTCCGGCTGCATCCTCCCAAACTGGAGAGCTTTCAGTTATGAAAGAAGATGGCAGTTTTTGATAACACTGCATGGTTTTAGATTCAAAGAGCAAAATGGCCTGAAAATGGGTCCTTAAATTATAATAAAATTTTGCAACTAGACTTATTTTTTAAATAGGAAGAAAACTGGGATGACCTATCTTATGTAGTTTTTTATGTCATCGTATCAGAGTAAACCTGTGCAAAGAAAATAAGATCACAGTTCAGTAGGAAGAAAAGGCTGAAAAGAAAGGCGTTTTGCCTGATTCTAATGAAAAAGAGGACTTGCTATTAATTCAGTGGAACACTCGTTTATTCCTCCTCCACAGCCCCAGGTCCCCAACTTCCCCTGTTTCTGAGAATTAAGAAATAGGAATGGTCTACCCCTCTCATAGCCACCAGGGAGCCACTCAGTGTCAGGCACAGCCATCCTATCGTTAAGGCAAATCATCACTGGGGGTGTAAATGCTGAGAAGGTCCACTCTGTCCACTTCATGTTGAATTAATCAGAAGAACACTATGCTAGGACTTCCCTGCAGGTTCAGTGGTTAAGACACTGCACTTCCACTGGCAGGGGGCACTGGTTGGATCCCTGGTTTGGGGAACTAAGATACTGCATGCCACACAGCACAGCCCCCCCCACAAAAACAAAGAACAAAATGCCAATTTATAGAGATGACCCACAGAAAATGGAAAATGTCTTTTTGATTTTGCAACCCACAAGCCCATCTGAGCAGATGTTAAAAGTTTATTGAACACCCTCTACACTTCAGTCGGACAATGACTGCGAACCCTAACTTTGAAGGTTGAAGGGCCACTTGGCAGAATTGTGGCAGACATTGGGTCAAAGGCTGGGGGGCTCCTGGTTTTGTCTCATTTTATTTTTGTTTTGTTTTGTTTTTGTCTTGATGTTGTTTGTCCATCTCTATGTCAAGTTGTCTTATTAAGAATTGACTATTGAGACTGAGCGTCTCAGTGACCACAGCAAGGAGTGGTAGAAAGATTCTGTGGCTGTGACCACCCAGAAGTAAAGCCCTTTCAAAATCAAAAATGTTAATTCAATTCCCTCTTGAAGCCTTCCGGCTGCATCCTCCCAAACTGGAGAGCTTTCAGTTATGAAAGAAGATGGCAGTTTTTGATAACACTGCATGGTTTTAGATTCAAAGAGCAAAATGGCCTGAAAATGGGTCCTTAAATTATAATAAAATTTTGCAACTAGACTTATTTTTTAAATAGGAAGAAAACTGGGATGACCTATCTTATGTAGTTTTTTATGTCATCGTATCAGAGTAAACCTGTGCAAAGAAAATAAGATCACAGTTCAGTAGGAAGAAAAGGCTGAAAAGAAAGGCGTTTTGCCTGATTCTAATGAAAAAGAGGACTTGCTATTAATTCAGTGGAACACTCGTTTATTCCTCCTCCACAGCCCCAGGTCCCCAACTTCCCCTGTTTCTGAGAATTAAGAAATAGGAATGGTCTACCCCTCTCATAGCCACCAGGGAGCCACTCAGTGTCAGGCACAGCCATCCTATCGTTAAGGCAAATCATCACTGGGGGTGTAAATGCTGAGAAGGTCCACTCTGTCCACTTCATGTTGAATTAATCAGAAGAACACTATGCTAGGACTTCCCTGCAGGTTCAGTGGTTAAGACACTGCACTTCCACTGGCAGGGGGCACTGGTTGGATCCCTGGTTTGGGGAACTAAGATACTGCATGCCACACAGCACAGCCCCCCCCACAAAAACAAAGAACAAAATGCCAATTTATAGAGATGACCCACAGAAAATGGAAAATGTCTTTTTGATTTTGCAACCCACAAGCCCATCTGAGCAGATGTTAAAAGTTTATTGAACACCCTCTACACTTCAGTAGGACATAGACTGGTGCTGAATAGAGCTAGGGAGGAGGCAGACAGGCATTGCTACACCAACTGCGAACCCTAACTGGGACTCAAATGCTGCACATTATCAGGATTGCATCTTGTGGGATGCAGGGTCAAGAGAAAGAAGCCTTAATAGAGTAGGGGAGGTAAAAGAGAAGCTGAAATGAGAATCTTCAGAATTTCTAGGAAGAGTCTTTAAAGCCTATAGGCAACATACAATACAGATCCTAAGACCCCAGAGAATTTAAAAAGGTAGTTAATGACTTTTATTGGTGAGAGCAACCTCAATACACAGAGGAAACTGCAAAAGGTGGAGGGGGCTTTAGGAATGCCTATGTCTCAACTTGTTGAAATTACCTTCAAAGTTCTTAGTGGGGCTTCCCTGGTGGTCCAGTGGGTAAGGACACCGCCTTGCAGTGCAAGGGGCGCCAGTTCGATCCCTGGCCTGGGAAGATCCCATGTGCAGCTGAGCGACTGGACCGATGTGTCCAATTACCAAGCCGGAGCTCTGGAGTGCATGTGCCCAGAGCTGGTGCTCTGCGACCACAGAGGCCACTGTGATGGGAGGCCCACACGGGCCAAAGAACAAAGACGGATGAAAAGAGAGAAATGAAAGACCAATAGAAGTGGCCCACCCGTGCACCACCCCCCCACCAAAAAAAAGTTCTCCAAAAATAAATAAATAAAAACAAAGTTCTTAGTGGTAGGAACCATGTTCAGGAGGAAAGGGAACAGCGGGGAGTGAAATGGGCCACTCAGCTGGCCGCTGCCTTAATGCAGGGCAGAGCCAGACCCAATCGAGGACCCTCACAAGGGACGCAGCACAGAGTGGGAGGCCTCAAGACCCCTATCTTCCCCTACTCGGGGCACTGGTTGGATCCCTGGTTTGGGGAACTAAGATACTGCATGCCACACAGCACAGCCCCCCCCACAAAAACAAAGAACAAAATGCCAATTTATAGAGATGACCCACAGAAAATGGAAAATGTCTTTTTGATTTTGCAACCCACAAGCCCATCTGAGCAGATGTTAAAAGTTTATTGAACACCCTCTACACTTCAGTAGGACATAGACTGGTGCTGAATAGAGCTAGGGAGGAGGCAGACAGGCATTGCTACACCAACTGCGAACCCTAACTGGGACTCAAATGCTGCACATTATCAGGATTGCATCTTGTGGGATGCAGGGTCAAGAGAAAGAAGCCTTAATAGAGTAGGGGAGGTAAAAGAGAAGCTGAAATGAGAATCTTCAGAATTTCTAGGAAGAGTCTTTAAAGCCTATAGGCAACATACAATACAGATCCTAAGACCCCAGAGAATTTAAAAAGGTAGTTAATGACTTTTATTGGTGAGAGCAACCTCAATACACAGAGGAAACTGCAAAAGGTGGAGGGGGCTTTAGGAATGCCTATGTCTCAACTTGTTGAAATTACCTTCAAAGTTCTTAGTGGGGCTTCCCTGGTGGTCCAGTGGGTAAGGACACCGCCTTGCAGTGCAAGGGGCGCCAGTTCGATCCCTGGCCTGGGAAGATCCCATGTGCAGCTGAGCGACTGGACCGATGTGTCCAATTACCAAGCCGGAGCTCTGGAGTGCATGTGCCCAGAGCTGGTGCTCTGCGACCACAGAGGCCACTGTGATGGGAGGCCCACACGGGCCAAAGAACAAAGACGGATGAAAAGAGAGAAATGAAAGACCAATAGAAGTGGCCCACCCGTGCACCACCCCCCCACCAAAAAAAAGTTCTCCAAAAATAAATAAATAAAAACAAAGTTCTTAGTGGTAGGAACCATGTTCAGGAGGAAAGGGAACAGCGGGGAGTGAAATGGGCCACTCAGCTGGCCGCTGCCTTAATGCAGGGCAGAGCCAGACCCAATCGAGGACCCTCACAAGGGACGCAGCACAGAGTGGGAGGCCTCAAGCCCCTATCTTCCACTCGAATGGGGCACTCGACACTGGGACCCCACCAATGTGCATACTGCAAACAGGAGGGACACTGGAAAGACTGTTACATCCTAAACAAGACTCTTGAAGGTAAACAGGTGGCACATCAAGTGTGTGAGCTGAGAATGACAGTGACCAAGGATGACAGGGCCCTGGACCTCCTCTCAGTCCTGCATCCATCAGTATTCCTGAATGGAACCCCAGGTGACCACAACAGTGGGAATCAACTTTGTGATTCCAAGGCCACTTATTTTGTTTTAAATACCTGGCCTTCTAAACTTTCTTCTGAGAAACCTTGAAAAAGCCTTTTCTCCAGCTGCTGGACAGTCAAGTGGGGGAGACCTTTTGGAAGCATGGCTTTCTATACATGCCTCAAAGCCTCATTCCCCTTCTGGGATGAGATTTACTAAGTTAAATGCCAAAGGTACCTTTGCACTGCAAGCATGGACATTAAAATACCACCAGAGCAGGCTTGCACGTTGCAGGCTCTTTTGCTCTGACCCTGAAGAAAACATCCAGCAACCATTTGAGGAGAGAGATAGCAGAAAGTGAGCCCAGAGGATGGATGGATGGGAGACCAGGAGAACAAACACAGCTGTACTGATACAGGTTAGGCTCTGGAGCAAAAATCCAAAACTTAAAAGTTTTACTGATTAAAGAAACAGGGAATTTAACAGCCTTCCTTGAATATGATTTAATACACCTCTGCCTGTCACCTTCTAGAACTCTGACTTTACCAGTAAGAAACCACAGATGAATATTGTTTTGTGCAGGAACCAAAGAACAATTATTCAAACTGTAGAAGATATTCATCCAGTGCCTAACCCATATATTCTGCTGCTTTGGCGAATGATGTTGTGAAAGTGTTCTATCTCGATTTGAGACTGAAACCCAGGGCCCAGACCTAATTAAACCCTTCTTGGGACTTGAACCCACATGGCCGGGACTCGAACCCAGCCAAAACCCTGCTAATTAAAATCACTCACCCAATGTCTGGACCCACTGAGGCTCAGGTTCTTCATGTCTCTATGCAGAGAATTCAGAGAGAGACAAAGTGATAGGTAAGAAATAGGTTTACTCAGATTTAGAGAAAGCACACTCCACAGAGTGTGGGCCATGGCAGAGCAAATCCAGTGGCCCAGAAAACATGGCGTTCTTAGCTTTTATGGGCTGAGTAATGCCATATGCTTATGAGTGGGAGGATTATTCCAGCTCTTTTAGGGAAGGGGTGGAACTGTCATGGCGCCTCTGGGTGTGTCATTTAGCTTGCTGACTGAGGATCAAGGTCTGGTCTGTCTTGGGCCCATTTGATTCTAATGGGTTTATGCTGTGTCCTTGGACTGTGTCATTCTTTTCAAAAATTGTGCCCTGCCCCTTTCCCTAACCCTTACAGTTGGTTTACCATTTTAAATTGAAAGAATGCCTTTTGGGGGCATGCCCTTGACTTTTGAATCCTAAGAGTTGTCTCCTTTTGAATGGGAAGATCTAGATACAAAAGTTAAACAATACTGCTGGATGACACATTCTCATAAAATCATACAACTAGTCTTGGGATTCAGAGCAAAGGCTGCTGAAACTTCAGAACTCCTCTTGGGGTTAAATGAAGCTCAGGCTCATTTATCTTGGTGCAGAAAGAATTCAGCAAGAGGCAAAGGGTCAGGTAAGGGTGATTTATTAGCATAGGATGCTTGAGAGAAATACTAGCAGGAAAGGGAGTGCCACCCTGAGAACTTAGTGGGCTACAGTTTTATCATCAGAGGAGAAGTGGGAGGGGAAGGAGACCTTCTTCTTCTTCATTCTTTTCAAAAAAATATATGTTTATTTATTTGGCTGCACCAAGTCTTTGTTGTGGCATGCATTCCCTAACTGGGAATTGAACCCAGGAATTCAGTTTGGGAAAAAATAGGATGCACGTTGTCCTTTGGATGCTGGCCCAGTAATAGTTAACGTGTATATTTAAGGAATAATTTGAATGATCCCAGGTTCAAAAGACCTCAAATAGCCAAAACAATTTCTAAAGAACATAGCTTAAATCACGTTCCTGACTTCACACTATACAATGAAGCTACAATAATCAAAATAGTATGGTCTAACACAAAAACAGACATAGATAAATGGAACACAACAGACAGTCCAGAAATAAATCCACAATTATATGGTCAATTAATCTGCAATAAAGCAAGCAAGAATATACACTGAAAAGAGTCTTTTCAACAGTAGTACTGGGAAAATCAAACAGCTACATGTAAGAGAAATTAAAACACTTTCTCAAACTCTATACAAAAACTCAAAATAGATTAATGCCTAAATGTAGACCTGAAACCATAAAACTTCTAAAAGAGAACATAGGTAGAACACTCTAACATAGATCCAAAAAAAACCTGCTATAATTTGTCTTTTAAGGCAAATGACACAAAAGCAAAAATAAGTGGGATCTAATTAAACTTGAAAGCTTTTGCACAGCAAAGGAAACCACTGACAAAATGAAAAGAGAACCTACTGAATGGAAGAAAATAGTTGCAAATGATATAACCAATAAAAAGTTAGCACCTAAAAGATACAGATTATACAACTTAAAAAAATTAAAAATGAGAAGAACACCTGAATAGATATTTTTCCAAAGAAGGTATACAGATGGTTCAGAGGCACATGAAAAGATGCTCACCATTGCTGATTATCAGGAAAATGCAAATCAAAGTCACAATGAGACATCACCCCACATCTGTCAGAATGGCCCTCCCCAAAAAGAACACAAATAACAAATGTGGGCAAGGATGTGGAGAAAAGAGAAACTCACACAACTTGCAGGCACCGGTGTTGTGACGCCTCAGGCCAAACAACTAACTGGGCAGGGACACAGCCCCATCCATCAGCTGAGAGGCTGCCTAAAGGCTTGCTGAACCTACAGCCACCTCTAGATGTGTCCATAGACACAGTCCCGCCCACCAGAGGCCCAAGACCTGGCTCCTCCCACCACGGGGCAAGAATAGGCCCTACTCTAGAAGTCTGTGCTAGCCTCTCAACCAGCCTCACCCACCAAAGAACAGACATCAGACCTGAGAAGATTCAATCCTGCAGCCTGCAGACCCTGCCCATCCATAGCAGGCCAGACCCTACTCTGACCACCTGGGCCCTGTCTACTAGCAATCCAGTGCAAGCTTCAGGACCCCCGACCCTGTATGCAACAGGGCTATTCTCAGCACAAAAGCCCCTCTGTGTTCCTCGTTTACTGTTTGCTGATAAAAGACTTCAGTCTCCTCGGCCTTCCTTGAGTTCAAAGAGCAGACTCAAGCAGTTACTAAGGAGGAAAGTGAGAGACTGCAGAAACCAAGGAAAAGCAGTGAAGCAAGTAAGGTAATGATAGCTTAACAAAACAGTCCTAGTTCTTCCTGAAGGGGAATACAGAGAGAGAGAGAGAGAACAACCGGAACAACCTATCTTTGAGCTGTGTTGCAGAAGTTAAGACCCCACGCAGGTGGATGATAGAGGCTACCTGCTGACCACAAGCAGTATAACCCGTACTGGTTTGAATTAGAAGATTGATGAGAAAATTCCTACAACACTGCCCTGTTACCTCACCACCGACCAATTAGAAGAACTCCCAACCCTGACGGCAAATGTGGCTTCTAAAAACCCTCCCTGGAAGCCATTGGGGGAGTCAGGGTGCTTTCACACAAGCTGTCTGCTCCCCTTCCTGGGCACCTTCTCAGCGTGTCCAGAGCTTTCACATACTCACATAACCCTTTCTCACTGTGGTCTGCATGCCCCACCCCACCGCCATGCCCAGGAGGCAGTGGGAGAAATGACCGGTGCAGCTCCTGCAGTGGCTTGGATACTGGGGGACAAAAGCTGCGGCTTTAGCCCAGGGGCACGTCTAGTCAGTGTGCCCACCTGGCTAAGCGCCAACGATCTTGGCAGGAACAGAGGGCGTGCCCCTCTCCAAGGCTGACAATAGATGAAATGAGATCCCATGACTATCGCATTCTGTGGATTTTATCTTTCCAAAATTTCTAAAAGGCCCTTTGCTGTTTTTTTTTTTTTTCTGTCTTGGGAGGAAAAGCATGTTCGCTGTCTTGCTCTAGCCTATCTTCCCTTCTTACCAGCAAAGTCACTGTTTCCCAAGACAGACACAAGAACAAAGCCAAATGAGGCCACTGGGATGGCTGACCTCCAGGGTTTCTTCCTCTGGCATTCCCTGACTAAATATTTGTGCAATTCTTAATCCTACCTTCCAGCGCCAGACAAGGATGGTGCAAACATAAACACTATTGAATTGGGATTTTAAGATGTTAGAGCCAAAGGCAGAAAGACAACTGAGGTGAGAGCATGTTGCCAAGGGGGATTTGTGGGACAATCACCTTCCAACCAAAGTCCCAAGCAGCCTTTGTTCTGTCTACCTCCTGCCAACCCAGCAGCAACCATGCACGATGGATGCCCTTTTCTGTCAAGGGCCCTGATTCCTGGAGCGGGGAGAGGCAAGTGGAGGTTAGCCTAGGTTCACAAAGCAAGCAGGAGTCCAGAAAGGCAAGGTGATGGTGAGGAGACAAAGAAAAGGAAAAAGATTCTTCAGGGCGGAGGGTTAAGCAGGCATTCTGTCCTCACTGGCTTGCCAGCCCCAAACCTCACCATCTGTTTCTGGTGAGCAGAGCTGAACTACCCCCTCGGCTCATGAATATCGTAAGTGCATATTCAGCCCCAAGACCCTTTTCATAGCGCTAGCTTATTAGGCCTGTGAATTTAAAGAAGTCTCACTGGAATCCAGTAGGAGCCTCATCACTTTTCCCCCTCCTCAGCCAATTTCCAGTGTAGACTTGCCCATAATCTCTAGTTTGTCAGCATTTCTGGTAATCCTAACTTATTTTCCAATTTTGCAAAATTCACTTCTCTGCTTTGACTTTGTTAACTAGAGAGGTATTTCCCTGACTTTGTTAACTAGAGAGGTATTTCCCTGGTTCACATGGGATTGAGGGGTGAATGCATTTCTCTTCAGATTACCGCCTTGAATGCCATGTTGCGTTTGTGCTTTTTAAGAGTGCCTTGAATTTTCATGAGCCTCAGCATCTACATATTTCCACCCTGAGCTGGAAGGCTGCTGGCCTGCGCCACCCCTTTCTCCTGTCCAGGCACAGACGACGTGCACATACACACCTGTGGGGCCCTATAGAGTGGAGGGCACTGGGCGGCAGCCACTTAGGAATACCCCATAGATCAAAACAGGATGTTCAAAGCAAACGACGGTGGGACCAAAGGGCCAGTAGCAGGCAAGGGTCCCAGAGCACCTCCCCATCTGATGGCAGCGCTTCGGTACCCTGGAGATTGCGAGGGCTGGAGAAGTCTCCTTCTTCCTGGCTGAGTGACACTGGATTAAGTGACAACTTAATCCTGTTGACTCACCTAAACTGGATTTTGTTAAGCTCACATAAACTCTGTATATAAAACACCTGATATATAACAAGCATATGGCAAATGTCAGTGCCTCGATTCCCTTTTCTGCCTTTGAATGTGCCCCTGGTGCACTGCCCAGAAGCCTGCAGGGCAAGAGCCCGCCAGGGCAGGGCACTGCCTACTAAGTATTTCAACAGGATTCTTTCTTAATTCACAATTTCTGAAAAGTTATGCAATGATTTATTTGGGGTATTTGTGTTTCCAAAGACTCCTATTACCTTGAAAGTATAGCAACACCAACCAGAGAGACCACAATGAGGGAGCACATGCGGTCTTAGCACTTGCTGTGCCAGGCTCTAGGTGACAGCATTTATTGACTCCTTCAATCCTCACAACTCTCTGCCCAAAGCACTGTTACCTATACTTCATACACGAGGAAACTGAGCCAGAGAAGCTACATGACTTGCCAAGGTCACCATGCCAGTGGCAGGGAGAGCCAGAGGTCTGACTCTAAACTTGTAATTATTATTTGATAAGGCAAATAGTTATCTTCTACCTTTTGTTTAATGTTTTCATATACAGGCATGACTTAAAGCAGAGTTCCCATGAAATTACTTCAAATCAAAGAACCAACCTGGGCTAGCAAAAGCATGTGTTTATAACACATTTAGATGGTAAAACCAATAAAACTTAAACAGTCTACACCCAGAATCATTAATTCTGAGTTAGTTTTATGAGAAAGACTTAACTTTATACCTCCTTGCCCTAAAATCTAAGGCACACCTGAGGTTCATCATATCTGTGATTATACATGCAAGAATTTTAGGAAACAATTAATTCAGTCTAGGACATTCATAATGCAAGAATCAACTGTGACTTCATCTCTTTTCAAAGTAATATGCATTATTTACATATATATACTCCAACATATATTTCTCATATATTTTAATATATTTCCATGTTGCCTAGCTTAATATTACAGTGTGGTTGGTTACAAGTGTGAGTTCTAGGTAAGACTGATGTGAACTGAAATCCTGGTGCCACCACAAAGGTTAGATTGTGACTGTGTCTAAATCACTGGACATCTTTAGGCTTCAGGAGCTTCATCTACAACCCAGAAAGCCTTCATGAAGCATCCTGTGAGGATGCTTAGCACACATGGTGCTATATTCCCCTCCATGTTGGCCTCAACTGTCCTCACTGCAGCTACACCAGCATTGTCACCAGCCCAGTGTCGTAACACACATGTGAAGAACTTGCTTTCTGAAAGGCTCTGTGGCACGTAAAACTGGGTACCAATTTTTTGAATCGTTTAGTCTTGAATCCTAGGTTTGACCCTGAGCCTTTCTTTCCTCAAATGAATGTGAAATATAGTGCCCACCCCCGCCCCCTAAGGCTGCCATAAGGGTTAACTACCTAAGAGGCCCTACGCTGGCCCCATAAAAAGTGTTAATGAGCAGCACTCTTACCACACTAGTCCTAGATGATGTTGTTGTTCTGTTGCTAAGTTGTGTCTCTGTGACCTCATGGACTGCAGCAGGCCAGGCTTCCCTGTCCTTTGCTCCCTCCCTGTGCTTGCTCTCACTCATATCCATTGAGTCTACAATGCCATCCAACCACCTCATCCTTTGTCTCCCCCTTTCCCTCTTGCCCTCAATCTTTCCCAGAATCAGGGTCTTTTCCAGTGAGTCAGCTCTTTGCGTCAGGTGATCAAAGTATTGGAGCTTCAGGAGCAGTCTTCCAATGAATATTCAAGGTTGCTTTCCTTTAGGATTGACCAGTTTGATCTCCTTGAAGTCCAAGTGACTTGAGTCTTTCCAACACCACAGTTTGAAAGTATCAGTTCGTCAGCACTCAGCCTTCTTTATGGTCCAACTCTCACATTTGTACGTAACTACTGGAAAAACCACAGCTTTGACTATACAAACCTTTACTGGCAAACTGATGTCTCTACTTTTTTAATACACTGTCTAGGTTTGTCAAAGATTTTTTTCCAAGGAGCAAGTGTGTTTTAACTTCCTGGTTGCAGTCACCATCCTCAGGGATTTTGGAACCCAAGAAAATAAAATCTCACTGTTCCCACTTTTTATCCATATATTTGCATGAAGTGATGGGATCAGATGTCATGATCTCAGTTTTTGGAATGCTGAGTTTTAAGCCAGCTTTTTCACTCTCCTTTCACCTTCATCAAGAGGCTCTTTAGCTCCTCTTTCCTTTCTGCCATTAGAATGGTATCATCTGCCTATCTGTTATTTCTCCCAGCAATCTTGATTTCAGCTTGGGATTCATCTAATGATGTACTCAGCATGTAAGTTAAATAAGGAAGGTGACAATATACAGCCTTTCCCAATTTTAAACTAGTTCATGGTTCTTAACTGTTGCTTCTTGACCTGCATACAGGTTTCTCAGAAGGTGGTCTGGTATTTCCAAATCTTTAAGAATTTTCTACTTTGTTGTGCTCCATACAGACAAAGGCTTTAGCATAGGCAATGAAGCAGAGGTAGATGTTTGTCTAGAATTCTTTTGCTTTTTCTATGATCTAACAGATGTTGGCAATTGGATCTCTGGCTCCTCTGCCTTTTTTTTTTTTTTTTAAGTTTCTTTTTGGCCACTTCTATTGGTCCTTCATCCATCCATTCTCATTCATCTTTGTTCTTTTGGCCTGTATGGGTCTCCCATTGCAGCAGCCCCACCCCGACCGAGCACCAGCTCCGGGCATACGCACTCCAGAGCGCTGGCAGTAATTGGACACATTGGTCCAGCCATTCCGCGGCATGTGGGATCCTCCCAGGCCAGGGATGGAACTGGCGTCCCTTGCACTGCAAGGCAGTGTCCTTACCGACTGAACCACCAGGGAAGTCCCCTCTGCCTTTTCTAAATCTAGTTTGTACACCTGGAAGTTCTCAGTTCACATAATGCTGAAGTCTAGCTTTAAGGTTTTTGAGCATTACTTTGCTAGCATGTGAAATGAGTGCAATAGTACAGTAGTCTGAATATTTTTTGGCATTGCCTTTCTTTGAGATTGGAATGAAACCTAACATTTTCCAGTCCCGAGGCCACTGTTGAGTTTTCCAAATCTGCTGATATATTGAATGCAGCACTTTAATATCATCGTTTTTAGGATTTTAAATAGCTCAGCTGGAATTCCATCACCTCCACTAGTTTTGTTCATAGTAATGCTTCTGAAGGCTCACATGACTTCACACTCCAGGATGTCTGGCTTCAGGTTAGTGACCACACCATCGTGGTTAGGGCCAGGCCATTAAGGCCTTTTTTTTTTGTATAGTTTTAAGCCAGCTTTTTCACTCTCCTTTCACCTTCATCAAGAGGCTCTTTAGCTCCTCTTTCCTTTCTGCCATTAGAATGGTATCATCTGCCTATCTGTTATTTCTCCCAGCAATCTTGATTTCAGCTTGGGATTCATCTAATGATGTACTCAGCATGTAAGTTAAATAAGGAAGGTGACAATATACAGCCTTTCCCAATTTTAAACTAGTTCATGGTTCTTAACTGTTGCTTCTTGACCTGCATACAGGTTTCTCAGAAGGTGGTCTGGTATTTCCAAATCTTTAAGAATTTTCTACTTTGTTGTGCTCCATACAGACAAAGGCTTTAGCATAGGCAATGAAGCAGAGGTAGATGTTTGTCTAGAATTCTTTTGCTTTTTCTATGATCTAACAGATGTTGGCAATTGGATCTCTGGCTCCTCTGCCTTTTTTTTTTTTTTTTAAGTTTCTTTTTGGCCACTTCTATTGGTCCTTCATCCATCCATTCTCATTCATCTTTGTTCTTTTGGCCTGTATGGGTCTCCCATTGCAGCAGCCCCACCCCGACCGAGCACCAGCTCCGGGCATACGCACTCCAGAGCGCTGGCAGTAATTGGACACATTGGTCCAGCCATTCCGCGGCATGTGGGATCCTCCCAGGCCAGGGATGGAACTGGCGTCCCTTGCACTGCAAGGCAGTGTCCTTACCGACTGAACCACCAGGGAAGTCCCCTCTGCCTTTTCTAAATCTAGTTTGTACACCTGGAAGTTCTCAGTTCACATAATGCTGAAGTCTAGCTTTAAGGATTTTAAGCATTACTTTGCTAGCATGTGAAATGAGTGCAATAGTACAGTAGTCTGAATATTTTTTGGCATTGCCTTTCTTTGAGATTGGAATGAAACCTAACATTTTCCAGTCCCGAGGCCACTGTTGAGTTTTCCAAATCTGCTGATATATTGAATGCAGCACTTTAATATCATCGTTTTTAGGATTTTAAATAGCTCAGCTGGAATTCCATCACCTCCACTAGTTTTGTTCATAGTAATGCTTCTGAAGGCTCACATGACTTCACACTCCAGGATGTCTGGCTTCAGGTTAGTGACCACACCATCGTGGTTAGGGCCAGGCCATTAAGGCCTTTTTTTTTTGTATAGTTATTCTGTGTATTCTTGCCACCTCTCAATCTCTTCTGCTTCTGTTAAGTCCTTGCCATTTCTGTCCATTACTGTACAAATCTTTGCACAAAATCTTCCCTTAGTATCTCTAATTTTGTTGAAGAATTCAAAGTGCAAGGGCAAAATATTCTTTATTCACCTTTAGGCAAGGTCCCTTGACAACTCGGCCTCAAAGACATATATTGGCACAGAGGAGGCAGGTAACCAAGGCAGAGCTGGGAAGGGGCTGCTGGGTGCAGACAGGAGACAGAATGTAGAAGCCCTACTTCCCACTGTTAGGTGCAGCCTGAACGTGCTGCTACAGGCGATGTTTGCACTGCTGTACTGAGGGATATAGGAGACAAGGGCAAATGTGGACCGTGGGTGGGGTTGGGCTGAAAACACAGTTTGTTGCCAAGGAAACATCAGGAACAATTCATAAGGTTATGGTATTGATTTCGGGGACTCTGAGAATGAAGTCTGTTCTCTCCTTGAGATTCTCTAGCCTCCACTGAGACTATTCATTACACACCAACATTACTAATGCTGAAGAAAACATTTGTACACGTTAGTGCCACTCACTACACAAGCCATGTGGCTTCCAACCACACAAGGCTGCACAGACACTGTGATTTCATCTGCTGAATAAAGAAATGTAGAAAGCCTGGCTCCCAAGGTGTCACAAGAGTGGCAGCCACAGATGCTATTTCCCTTAGAAAAGCTCACCGCTCAAACAGAAGGCTGCAACATGCCAGCATTTAACACCCATCTCAGGACACGGATGAAGATGACCAGACTCTAGCAGTAAGGGCAAACCTGAATATTTTTTGGCATTGCCTTTCTTTGAGATTGGAATGAAACCTAACATTTTCCAGTCCCGAGGCCACTGTTGAGTTTTCCAAATCTGCTGATATATTGAATGCAGCACTTTAATATCATCGTTTTTAGGATTTTAAATAGCTCAGCTGGAATTCCATCACCTCCACTAGTTTTGTTCATAGTAATGCTTCTGAAGGCTCACATGACTTCACACTCCAGGATGTCTGGCTTCAGGTTAGTGACCACACCATCGTGGTTAGGGCCAGGCCATTAAGGCCTTTTTTTTTTGTATAGTTATTCTGTGTATTCTTGCCACCTCTCAATCTCTTCTGCTTCTGTTAAGTCCTTGCCATTTCTGTCCATTACTGTACAAATCTTTGCACAAAATCTTCCCTTAGTATCTCTAATTTTGTTGAAGAATTCAAAGTGCAAGGGCAAAATATTCTTTATTCACCTTTAGGCAAGGTCCCCTTGACAACTCGGCCTCAAAGACATATATTGGCACAGAGGAGGCAGGTAACCAAGGCAGAGCTGGGAAGGGGCTGCTGGGTGCAGACAGGAGACAGAATGTAGAAGCCCTACTTCCCACTGTTAGGTGCAGCCTGAACGTGCTGCTACAGGCGATGTTTGCACTGCTGTACTGAGGGATATAGGAGACAAGGGCAAATGTGGACCGTGGGTGGGGTTGGGCTGAAAACACAGTTTGTTGCCAAGGAAACATCAGGAACAATTCATAAGGTTATGGTATTGATTTCGGGGACTCTGAGAATGAAGTCTGTTCTCTCCTTGAGATTCTCTAGCCTCCACTGAGACTATTCATTACACACCAACATTACTAATGCTGAAGAAAACATTTGTACACGTTAGTGCCACTCACTACACAAGCCATGTGGCTTCCAACCACACAAGGCTGCACAGACACTGTGATTTCATCTGCTGAATAAAGAAATGTAGAAAGCCTGGCTCCCAAGGTGTCACAAGAGTGGCAGCCACAGATGCTATTTCCCTTAGAAAAGCTCACCGCTCAAACAGAAGGCTGCAACATGCCAGCATTTAACACCCATCTCAGGACACGGATGAAGATGACCAGACTCTAGTCAGTATAACTAGAAGAGTAAAACTCCAGCTGACGTGGCCTCTATGCACCACTCATTCATAACCCTGGTAGCTGGAGAGGTTTCTTCTATTAACTTTAGGCTAGGATAAGTCAACTTAACCCAATAGTTAGGTTTGATTTTTACCACAGTATCTTTAGATAGAAAAACTCCATTTTCTTAGAGATAATAAAGCAGAAAAATACAACTTGACCACAAAGAATGCAGCCCTAATAAACGGTAAGGAGAATATGTTGCCTCAATAATTTAGGGACCACGCTCTTGATCAGCTCGAAGAAGCCAGATCGGTTGTCGTCCCCTTCCCCTGGCAACATAATTCTCCTAAAAGAAAATGGGGGGAATGAAAGGGGTTCATAGGCAGATTTAGCAAGGAGTCCAGCCAGTCCCAAGGACAAGGAAGAGAAGAGGAAGGACAAGGAGAAATAAAGGCAACGATCTTCGATGTTGAAACTGAAAAATTCTAGTCTTACGTTAATTTGTGCATTTAACATTAGAATGTCTCACCTAGCCCTAAGGCCTGCCTAGAGACTGTCCTAGCTAATCTCATGTTAATGTTGTGGGTATGGGCCCATAGGGCCTTTACAACCTTAAGATACTCTTTTGATTTATTGTTTTGGTAACTGACTAGAAGATACAAGTTGCCATGCTTAAACTGGCAAAGGGGGATACTCTTCTATCCCCGTCCAGTAACTATGCTGGAAGTTTTTCCCTATCCTTTCTTACTTTAATAAACTTTTCACTGCATGAGAAAAAAAAAAAAAAAAGAATGCAGCCCTGAGGAGTTACCCATAATATGTTCAATTTGGTCTGAGTAGTAGCTGAATTTGAAATAATTTATTTACTGTTTTGCCACATACTCTATTAAAATTCTAACTTTTAAAGTGAATAAAAAGTCTATTAAAATAGCAAAAAGACACACACACTCACACTCTCTGATGTGTCTCCTGAAAATCCAACAGCCTGAAATGGGTCTTGGGTTACTCAGTAAATCTTTTGGAATAAAGGCCAAGTGACCATCTTTTTGGTAGGCAGCTAACCCCAGGAGGAAGCATTTTTTGTGGTTACTCAGCTAAAAAATCTTTTGGAAAAAGTCTAGTCAGTATAACTAGAAGAGTAAAACTCCAGCTGACGTGGCCTCTATGCACCACTCATTCATAACCCTGGTAGCTGGAGGTTTCTTCTATTAACTTTAGGCTAGGATAAGTCAACTTAACCCAATAGTTAGGTTTGATTTTTACCACAGTATCTTTAGATAGAAAAACTCCATTTTCTTAGAGATAATAAAGCAGAAAAATACAACTTGACCACAAAGAATGCAGCCCTAATAAACGGTAAGGAGAATATGTTGCCTCAATAATTTAGGGACCACGCTCTTGATCAGCTCGAAGAAGCCAGATCGGTTGTCGTCCCCTTCCCCTGGCAACATAATTCTCCTAAAAGAAAATGGGGGGAATGAAAGGGGTTCATAGGCAGATTTAGCAAGGAGTCCAGCCAGTCCCAAGGACAAGGAAGAGAAGAGGAAGGACAAGGAGAAATAAAGGCAACGATCTTCGATGTTGAAACTGAAAAATTCTAGTCTTACGTTAATTTGTGCATTTAACATTAGAATGTCTCACCTAGCCCTAAGGCCTGCCTAGAGACTGTCCTAGCTAATCTCATGTTAATGTTGTGGGTATGGGCCCATAGGGCCTTTACAACCTTAAGATACTCTTTTGATTTATTGTTTTGGTAACTGACTAGAAGATACAAGTTGCCATGCTTAAACTGGCAAAGGGGGATACTCTTCTATCCCCGTCCAGTAACTATGCTGGAAGTTTTTCCCTATCCTTTCTTACTTTAATAAACTTTTCACTGCATGAGAAAAAAAAAAAAAAAAGAATGCAGCCCTGAGGAGTTACCCATAATATGTTCAATTTGGTCTGAGTAGTAGCTGAATTTGAAATAATTTATTTACTGTTTTGCCACATACTCTATTAAAATTCTAACTTTTAAAGTGAATAAAAAGTCTATTAAAATAGCAAAAAGACACACACACTCACACTCTCTGATGTGTCTCCTGAAAATCCAACAGCCTGAAATGGGTCTTGGGTTACTCAGTAAATCTTTTGGAATAAAGGCCAAGTGACCATCTTTTTGGTAGGCAGCTAACCCCAGGAGGAAGCACTTCTGTGACATGAGTGGTAAAGACTCACCTGACAAGTCTGGTCTCCGTGGGGCCTTGACAAATCAGGATCGTAATGAGATTCCAGACACAGTCCAAAAGAAATGGTGCTATGCATTTCTCCAGACTAGATTCCACTGTGAAAAAGACCATATTTAACACCAAATAAATGTGCTAACCCAGAGGTAGCAGATTCACTTCATATAAGTTATAAAATTTACAAAATTGGGTAAAGGTTTTCCAAGTGTCAAGGCATTTGTCTTAAATGGATTTTCAAACTTTAACATGGGTCCTTGTTTTTAGCTTGGGAGAAGAATTCTTATGGGAACAAAATTCTCTATTAACCACATAAAAAAGCCCTGAATTGAAAGCCTCTGAAAGCTGGCACAAAGTTAAGGATTGAAGGCACAAATGTAATATGGAAATGTTTGTAAAACAACTGAGGATTCTGTTCATGTTAGCATTTCACAGGACCCCCCAAGTGCAAACATTTTTTGGGGCAGGGGAGGGAAGGGGGCAGGCGGGCCACTTCTATTGGTCTTTCATTTATTCAGTTTTATCCATCTTTGTTCTTTGGCCCGCGTGGGCCGCTCATCACAGTGGCCTCTGTTGTCGCAGAGCACTGGCTCTGGGTGCATGTGCTCCAGAGCTCCAGCTCAGTAATTGGACACATAAGTCCAGCCGCTCTGCAGCACGTGGGATCTTCCCAGGCCAGGGATCGAACCCGCGTCCCTTGCACTGCAAGGTGGTGTCCTTACCCACTGGACCACCAGGGAAGCCCCAAGTGCAAACATTTTTACCCAAATTCATAAGGAAGACGTCTCCTCTGTGAAACATGCTTTGACTTAGGATACTGGTCAAGGCAAAACTTGTTTTCCTTCTTCCAGCCTTGACTTCCAACAAGTTCAAGAATAAATTTTATACGCAATCACAGCAATGTCTTCACTCTTCCTTCCAGTCTCATTGGTTTTTCTTCCCTTAATGTTCATATTTTATTAACATTATTGTGTATGTCTTTTCTGGGTATGCTTCACAAATTCTTTCGGCAGAGAGGCCAGGTATAAATATACTTCAAATACAGACCAAAAAAAAAAAAAGCAAGCAAATATTGCAAATACTTCTAGGATATAAAAAGGAGTTATCTTTGCACTCATAGCACACCTGCATCAAAAGCAGTATTTCATAATTACCTTAAGTAAGATAATACACACCTAGATTTGACAATAGCAGGCTAAAGCTCATTAAGAAGTCCCTAGTACCTCAATTTTACCAAGAATAGACATATTCCCTGAATATAATCTTAGTTATCTTTATTGATAGAATCTTAGCTGTCTTCATTAGCCCAATCAGGGCTAAGAGATTGGAAACTATGTGTGGCTTCCCTTTGACCCTACATAAGTCATTACCACCTGGTTACCTTAGTGTCCTTCCTACTGAGCAAACACTATTCCCTAAACACTATCAAACCCATTATGATTAAGGAGGTAAATGCAGACTTGCTCTTTGAAGTAAAATTGCAATATATCTGCTACGTGTTACCATCGTACACATTAGAGGCCTAAATGATTCTTTCTCAAGAGCTTAAAAACTGTTTCACATTCATGGTAAAAATTTACCTTTCCAAATTCATAGTTTCTTTGGCAACAACATGACAGAGGCAAGGAAGTTGTATAAAGACTCAGAGATGCAGGCACCAAATAATGAAAGAAAACATTTCTAGACATAAAACATTATTTATACCTGTTTTCATTTTTACATTAAAATGTAAACATCCCCTTATCCAAAATAGCCGGTGAAAAACAAAACAAAAACAAAAAACAAATGAAGCCTTTAAAAATAGCTGGTGAGCTTTCAAGTGTCCTTGCTGAATGGATCCAAATACCAAACATGATAACTCAATAAAAAGAACCAAACTGGTAAGACAGCTATAAAATATCAATATACAGCAAAATCTCAATTGACCAGAATACTCCAATCTCCTGACTAATCAACTATTTACGATAAAACTCTTTTTGCTTTAACCATTATTTTAAAACCAATTCTTCTCAAGTTTTACTTTCCAAGTAAAGTGAACCACTTAACTTTTTGGCTCAGTAACTACAAGACACGAAACATAAATCAATTTTGTTTTGATGATTTGGGCTCATTTGGTACCTTAGGATATCTCTCAGAATATTAATAATTTCTATGAAGTACTGTTAGAGGAAGAAAATGAGATGAAACTGGAGTTTCTTGTATTACATAAACTCCCCAAATCATAAGCTTTCGCTGTCTTACCTCATTCTTCTAAAAAGCAGTGCAGCAAAAAAGGCTCTAGTTAAGCAGGACTTCTCACTGTAGACATACCTATATGTACTGATTCTGGAAAGAAGCAGTTTGGTGACTTTACCTCTCTGAACAATTTCTTCTGCTTCATTAATATACTCAGCAGCATGAATTGTATAGAAAGAGTCCATGGTTTTTCTGGATATCAAATTTCAAATCTCATGAATTACTTAATTGTAATCTTTCCTCAAGAAAATCATTCATGAAGATAACTTCCAAACCGGAAAGTGAAAGTGTTAGTCAGTCGTGTCTGACTCTTTGCGACCTCATGGACTGTAGCCCACCAGGCTCCTCTGTCCATGAAATTCTCCAGGCAAGAATACTGGCTACCCATTCCCTTCTCCAGGGGATCTTCCTGACCCGGGAATCAAACCTGGTCTCCTGCATTGCAGGCAGATTCTTTACCATCTGAGCCTCCAGGGAAGCCCTCAAAAGCGAGGAATTGTAGATTTTGCTATAAGAACCAAAATATGCTTCCCCTATTAATTCATAACTGCTCTAACAATCTTTATAAAATTATCAAAAAGCACCTCTAAGATATTTTAACTCCTCAAAGTCATGCAATAATAAGAAGTGCTGATTTAAAAGTATAAAAAAATCTGAGTTATGCTGGCTAAAATACTAAAAAAAAGAAGTGCTAAGAGAAGATTCTTCTGATTCTTTTATAACAGCTCAGTGTTTCCACAGTGCAGGAGCCACACCACTTGGCGGCATGTGAGGTGACTTTACGCAATACACAACACAGAATTAAATAATGCTGAATCAAATCACAGTGAGAATGTCATTCCCTTTATAATTTTCCTTTAAACTTCTGATAACTCTATAGAGAGAATCCCATTTTGGTGCTAGGTAATATCTCTCACTGCTACAAAGAAAGAGGAGGCTACTTGGATTCAGACCCTTGGCAGTCAATAGCATCCAGCTAGAATCTAACAACATCTTCTGTTTTAGTTTTAATTTTGTGGTTGTCTTTTTTAATGGCAAACTGATGCTGGTTTTCTATCTGGAGTAGATGCTAGTTCCTTTTTAAATTATTTTAAAATTTAAAAGATAAATATTAAGTAAATAATAGCATATATAACACTTAAGTGATTGAAGTTTGGCAAACAATGGCTATAGCCTAAGAAGAAATATTTTTAAAAAGTGATTTCAAAAGAAGGTATAAATGCAGTCTATGTGGTCTACTGTGTTTTCAATACTTATGATGCTCCAGAGATGAGCTCACCACAGCCTTCTCCTACATACAGGTGATTTCCAGAGTTAAGATTCAAGCAAAAATATAGAAGGAAGAGGAACCCATTCCACACCAATCTGGACTTCATAGGTACCATAAATATGCAAATGATCTGCTATTTAGTAAGTCATCTGTTTTATACATAAACTCTCCAATTCACTGCAGCATCTTTTATTTGGTCTATACTAATGCCTCACAAAGGCAAACTGGGGTTGTAGAGTTCCTGCTTGGTTCTCAGAGCAAGGAGCACACATACGTTTTGACTGAATTCTCCAGCCTCCAGGAAGCCCTAAAAGCAATGTAGATTTTGCTATAAGAACCAAAATATGCTTCCCTATTAATTCATAACTGCTCTAACAATCTTTATAAAATTATCAAAAAGCACCTCTAAGATATTTTAACTCCTCAAAGTCATGCAATAATAAGAAGTGCTGATTTAAAAGTATAAAAAAATCTGAGTTATGCTGGCTAAAATACTAAAAAAAAGAAGTGCTAAGAGAAGATTCTTCTGATTCTTTTATAACAGCTCAGTGTTTCCACAGTGCAGGAGCCACACCACTTGGCGGCATGTGAGGTGACTTTACGCAATACACAACACAGAATTAAATAATGCTGAATCAAATCACAGTGAGAATGTCATTCCCTTTATAATTTTCCTTTAAACTTCTGATAACTCTATAGAGAGAATCCCATTTTGGTGCTAGGTAATATCTCTCACTGCTACAAAGAAAGAGGAGGCTACTTGGATTCAGACCCTTGGCAGTCAATAGCATCCAGCTAGAATCTAACAACATCTTCTGTTTTAGTTTTAATTTTGTGGTTGTCTTTTTTAATGGCAAACTGATGCTGGTTTTCTATCTGGAGTAGATGCTAGTTCCTTTTTAAATTATTTTAAAATTTAAAAGATAAATATTAAGTAAATAATAGCATATATAACACTTAAGTGATTGAAGTTTGGCAAACAATGGCTATAGCCTAAGAAGAAATATTTTTAAAAAGTGATTTCAAAAGAAGGTATAAATGCAGTCTATGTGGTCTACTGTGTTTTCAATACTTATGATGCTCCAGAGATGAGCTCACCACAGCCTTCTCCTACATACAGGTGATTTCCAGAGTTAAGATTCAAGCAAAAATATAGAAGGAAGAGGAACCCATTCCACACCAATCTGGACTTCATAGGTACCATAAATATGCAAATGATCTGCTATTTAGTAAGTCATCTGTTTTATACATAAACTCTCCAATTCACTGCAGCATCTTTTATTTGGTCTATACTAATGCCTCACAAAGGCAAACTGGGGTTGTAGAGTTCCTGCTTGGTTCTCAGAGCAAGGAGCACACATACGTTTTGACTGAATTCTCCAGCCAAGATTCAGAGCTGCTGGCCAAGTCTTCCAATGGCATTTGACTACTTCCACTGCCAGGGCCCTGGAGAGAGGTCTCCTACTCTTCTGAATGATAACCTCACAGCCAACATTCTGCTGAAAGGAGTTCGTCTGGTGGGTGCTGCATGCTCACAGGCATGCCATGTTGGCTTAGGAAGGACAGCTGGAGAAAGAAAGCAGAGTTTCTCGCTGGTGGTGACCTGTTTCTTCATCACAGCGGCAATGATGGCAATGTCCTTCCTTTTCCTCCTGAAGCCAAGATCTGAAGGATGGTGTCAGACATCGTAATCCGGAGCCTTGCCCTGGGCTTGCCTCAGCCAGATCTGTAGTGTAACAAACGCTCCCACAGTCACATGAAAAAACAGCTGCCAGAGGTTGCGCAGTTCGTGAATATACATGTTGCATAGACAGATTAAACCAAAAGTCAAAAAAGATTTGACATTCCGCCAGCTGGTATAGTAGACAAGTAAATAACACTGTTGAAAGCATAAAAATGAATGCTGGTTAGGTTTATAGGAAGAAGAAAACAGATGCTGCAACTCTAAAACTGTTAACAGGTCACAGGATGAAATAAGAAAGTATAGTAAGAGGATTTTCCAACTAGAGGTAAGACAATGTAATGTCATTGAGGCATTTGGCTATGAAACCTTCAAAAAGAAAATGGGTTTTCCTTTTTCAAGAGAAAAAGCATTTTGTATATTTAAAATAGCTAAGTCCTTTGCAAACAAGCTGGACAAGTTCCTCAAGAAGACAGGAAACTAAGAAGCATTCTTAGGGTCTTAAAAGGTTGTCATCCCAGAAAAATTCAAGACACTCACACAGGCTATTCAACAAAATGAGCTCATATAACCTGAATCTGAGTATTAATGAAATCAACAAATATTCACCAATCTCCCACTGAGTCCAAAACTGAGATAACAGTAAATCTCCCCCTCCCCCAATTCCCACTGCAGCATCTTTTATTTGGTCTATACTAATGCCTCACAAAGGCAAACTGGGGTTGTAGAGTTCCTGCTTGGTTCTCAGAGCAAGGAGCACACATACGTTTTGACTGAATTCTCCAGCCAAGATTCAGAGCTGCTGGCCAAGTCTTCCAATGGCATTTGACTACTTCCACTGCCAGGGCCCTGGAGAGAGGTCTCCTACTCTTCTGAATGATAACCTCACAGCCAACATTCTGCTGAAAGGAGTTCGTCTGGTGGGTGCTGCATGCTCACAGGCATGCCATGTTGGCTTAGGAAGGACAGCTGGAGAGAAAGAAAGCAGAGTTTCTCGCTGGTGGTGACCTGTTTCTTCATCACAGCGGCAATGATGGCAATGTCCTTCCTTTTCCTCCTGAAGCCAAGATCTGAAGGATGGTGTCAGACATCGTAATCCGGAGCCTTGCCCTGGGCTTGCCTCAGCCAGATCTGTAGTGTAACAAACGCTCCCACAGTCACATGAAAAAACAGCTGCCAGAGGTTGCGCAGTTCGTAGATATACATGTTGCATAGACAGATTAAACCAAAAGTCAAAAAAGATTTGACATTCCGCCAGCTGGTATAGTAGACAAGTAAATAACACTGTTGAAAGCATAAAAATGAATGCTGGTTAGGTTTATAGGAAGAAGAAAACAGATGCTGCAACTCTAAAACTGTTAACAGGTCACAGGATGAAATAAGAAAGTATAGTAAGAGGATTTTCCAACTAGAGGTAAGACAATGTAATGTCATTGAGGCATTTGGCTATGAAACCTTCAAAAAGAAAATGGGTTTTTCCTTTTTCAAGAGAAAAAGCATTTTGTATATTTAAAATAGCTAAGTCCTTTGCAAACAAGCTGGACAAGTTCCTCAAGAAGACAGGAAACTAAGAAGCATTCTTAGGGTCTTAAAAGGTTGTCATCCCAGAAAAATTCAAGACACTCACACAGGCTATTCAACAAAATGAGCTCATATAACCTGAATCTGAGTATTAATGAAATCAACAAATATTCACCAATCTCCCACTGAGTCCAAGGGGCTAAAATTGGTATAGGAGCTGAGATAACACTTGAGGGAGAATTCATTCAACAGAAACTTATTGAGCATCTGCTATAACACAGGCGTTGTTTTTTAGTTTTACGTAAACAAAGACCTAACATGGAGCTTACATTCTACTGGAAGAAGACAGATTATAAACAACATATGCACTATCAAGTAGTTACGTACTGAAGATGTAAAAAAAAATTAGGACACAGAATGCTGATTGAGAAGGTAATAGTAGAGAAAGTACTCCCCTCTCCCCAAACCCTGGCATTCACCTTTCCTGCTTTATTTTTCTCCATAATGTTTATTAACATACTTCAAAGATATGTGTATTTTGTCATCTATATGCTTCCAAAAAAATCTAAGCTTCATAAGGGGGGAAGTTTTTAACTGTCTTGTTCGCTCAGTTTTCTCCACTGCCCCAGACAGTGCCTCGTATGTAAGAAGTGCTCAATAAAAATCTGTTCAATCAGTGAACTGTTTTCTAGAAGACACCTAAAATTCAAGGTCTAGGATAAACAGGAACTACATATGATCACAGAGTCTTAGGAAAGAAGCACAGGTCTCTGTGTGAAATTGTATCCAGACTTCAGAACAAGAAGAACATTAGAGTGATTGTGACAATGCAGGAAGAATGGGATGTTCTGCTTAGTTCTGTGCTTAGTTCTGCTTAGTTCTGTGTTTAGTTCTGTGCTTGTGTTCCATGCAAAATTTAATTGGAACCATTTATTTTATCAGAGTATTTTGCATTATATTTAAAAAGTCAAAAAAAATTTTCAGGAAAAACTTACTTTTGACACAATTTTAGACTTACAGAAAAGTTGCAAAAACAGTATAGAGTTCCCATACACCCTTTACCCTGACCAAATGTTATCCTCATATAACCACAATCATCAAACCAGGAAGTTAACATTGACAATAATACTATTAAGTCATCTAAAGATTTTACTTGACTTCTGCCAGCTGTGCCACAAGGCCCTTTTTCTGGCCCAGAATCCAGTCCAGAACTCCACACAGGCTATTCAAAAAATCTCCCTGAAGCTGAGTATTAATGAAATCAACAAATATTCACCAATCTCCCACTGAGTCCAAGGGGCTAAAATTGGTATAGGAGCTGAGATAACACTTGAGGGAGAATTCATTCAACAGAAACTTATTGAGCATCTGCTATAACACAGGCGTTGTTTTTTAGTTTTACGTAAACAAAGACCTAACATGGAGCTTACATTCTACTGGAAGAAGACAGATTATAAACAACATATGCACTATCAAGTAGTTACGTACTGAAGATGAAAAAAAAAATTAGGACACAGAATGCTGATTGAGAAGGTAATAGTAGAGAAAGTACTCCCCTCTCCCCAAACCCTGGCATTCACCTTTCCTGCTTTATTTTTCTCCATAATGTTTATTAACATACTTCAAAGATATGTGTATTTTGTCATCTATATGCTTCCAAAAAAATCTAAGCTTCATAAGGGGGGAAGTTTTTAACTGTCTTGTTCGCTCAGTTTTCTCCACTGCCCCAGACAGTGCCTCGTATGTAAGAAGTGCTCAATAAAAATCTGTTCAATCAGTGAACTGTTTTCTAGAAGACACCTAAAATTCAAGGTCTAGGATAAACAGGAACTACATATGATCACAGAGTCTTAGGAAAGAAGCACAGGTCTCTGTGTGAAATTGTATCCAGACTTCAGAACAAGAAGAACATTAGAGTGATTGTGACAATGCAGGAAGAATGGGATGTTCTGCTTAGTTCTGTGCTTAGTTCTGCTTAGTTCTGTGTTTAGTTCTGTGCTTGTGTTCCATGCAAAATTTAATTGGAACCATTTATTTTATCAGAGTATTTTGCATTATATTTAAAAAGTCAAAAAAAATTTTCAGGAAAAACTTACTTTTGACACAATTTTAGACTTACAGAAAAGTTGCAAAAACAGTATAGAGTTCCCATACACCCTTTACCCTGACCAAATGTTATCCTCATATAACCACAATCATCAAACCAGGAAGTTAACATTGACAATAATACTATTAAGTCATCTAAAGATTTTACTTGACTTCTGCCAGCTGTGCCACAAGGCCCTTTTTCTGGCCCAGAATCCAGTCCAGAACTCCACACTGTGCTTAGTCGTCACGTCTCCTCAGACAGCTCCTCAAGTCTTTGCTTTCCACGACCTTAGCAGTCTTAAAGAGCACCGATCAGTTATTTTGTAAAATGGCCCTTAATTTTTGTTTGCCTGATACTGTCTCAAGATTGAACGGAGGATGTCCAATTTTGGCACGAAGAATACCAAAGACATAATCTACAATGTGTTAAATTACTTATTAACTTTGTTCTTTTGGTAAGGTGGTATGTGATAGGTTTCTCCAATAAAGCTACTATTCTTCCCTTTGTAATCAGTACACTGTGGGAGGATACTTTGAGGTTATGTAGATTTCTAGCTCATCATACTTTTGCCCACTAATTTTATCATCTATGGATGATTCTTGCCTGTCACAGGTGTCTGTCAAATGACCAGTTTCTATTTCTATTTCTCTACATTTATTAACTAGAAATTCTACCATGAAGAAGAGCCAGATTACCTGGTATTTTTTTAAAAAATAAATATTTTATTGATTGTTTTCAAAAGCTAAAGATAATGGTCTCTATTCCACAAATTACTTATTAATTGCAGAGAGGAAAAAAGATACTTCTGCAATTGAGATATCTGTTGGGCATCACTTAAACAAATTATCAAACTTATTACAGGCTTCCTGACTTATGTGATTAGAAGTATACGGAATACTATACTACATAGTATTGTTACCAAAATAATTAACCTGAATCTAATCACATGGGACACATCTAGATTATGGGGCATTCTTTAAGGTACTTGCCTGGACTGTTAAAAAATGTCAAGGTTATGAAAGATAAAAGCAAAACAATAGAACAACAAAAAGGCCATGAGATGTGCTTGTAGATTAAAAGATACACAGCAACCAAACACAATGCATAAATCTGAAATTAGAGGAAAAGAGCTACAGAGAACATTTTAGAAACAACATAATCTGAATATTAATCCTGTATTAGATAATATTGTATCAGGGTTAAATTTCTTGAGTGTAATAAAGGTATCATGGCTGTGTACAACAGAAGGATGCCTTTGTTCTCAAAAGACACACACTGAAGTTTTCAGAGGTGAAATATCTTGATGTCTGTGATTTACTTTAAAAAAAAAAAAACAAACATGCAGAACTTCTGCTTCTGGAAAGATGGAGTTGATGCACTTTCCTCTATTCTTCCCTCTAAGTACAACTAAAATCCCTGGAAATTATATACCAAACAAGCATAAGATGGCTTTGGATGTAAGAGAAGAAGGCAGACAGGCTATGGACTTGAGACTTGAGACAAGTTTGAGACTTAGGAATGACACAACGGTAAATTATTTAAGGTGCTTTTTTTTTGCCTCATATACCCCACATTTGGAGCTGAATAAGCTGGCTACTAGAAACACCAATGGATGCACACCAACAAAACAAACAAACAAAATTCAATAAAATTTTGGTCTCTCTAGCCAAAAGACCAATTTCTATCTCATCTTTGACATTTATCGATGATTCTTGCCTGTCACAGGTGTCTGTCAAATGACCAGTTTCTATTTCTATTTCTCTACATTTATTAACTAGAAATTCTACCATGAAGAAGAGCCAGATTACCTGGTATTTTTTTAAAAAATAAATATTTTATTGATTGTTTTCAAAAGCTAAAGATAATGGTCTCTATTCCACAAATTACTTATTAATTGCAGAGAGGAAAAAAGATACTTCTGCAATTGAGATATCTGTTGGGCATCACTTAAACAAATTATCAAACTTATTACAGGCTTCCTGACTTATGTGATTAGAAGTATACGGAATACTATACTACATAGTATTGTTACCAAAATAATTAACCTGAATCTAATCACATGGGACACATCTAGATTATGGGGCATTCTTTAAGGTACTTGCCTGGACTGTTAAAAAATGTCAAGGTTATGAAAGATAAAAGCAAAACAATAGAACAACAAAAAGGCCATGAGATGTGCTTGTAGATTAAAAGATACACAGCAACCAAACACAATGCATAAATCTGAAATTAGAGGAAAAGAGCTACAGAGAACATTTTAGAAACAACATAATCTGAATATTAATCCTGTATTAGATAATATTGTATCAGGGTTAAATTTCTTGAGTGTAATAAAGGTATCATGGCTGTGTACAACAGAAGGATGCCTTTGTTCTCAAAAGACACACACTGAAGTTTTCAGAGGTGAAATATCTTGATGTCTGTGATTTACTTTAAAAAAAAAAAAACAAACATGCAGAACTTCTGCTTCTGGAAAGATGGAGTTGATGCACTTTCCTCTATTCTTCCCTCTAAGTACAACTAAAATCCCTGGAAATTATATACCAAACAAGCATAAGATGGCTTTGGATGTAAGAGAGAAGAAGGCAGACAGGCTATGGACTTGAGACTTGAGACAAGTTTGAGACTTAGGAATGACACAACGGTAAATTATTTAAGGTGCTTTTTTTTTGCCTCATATACCCCACATTTGGAGCTGAATAAGCTGGCTACTAGAAACACCAATGGATGCACACCAACAAAACAAACAAACAAAATTCAATAAAATTTTGGTCTCTCTAGCCAAAAGACCAAGACTGGGGTACCTTTTCACGACAGAGAACTTGTACATAATAACTATGTCACTACAGCCAAACACCACCAAAACCAAACCAAACCAAACCAACAAACCAAAACAGAGAAACAACAACAAAAAAACCCTGTGACCACCCACACTCACCCTATCAAAGCCTATGTGGGAAGCCTATAATGCTCTTAAGGAGAGGTTCTAAGTCTCCACGGGTTCAGAGGAGGCAAGTGAGAAGCCAGAACTTTGACTTCTACTGGTCACTAGGAGTCCCTCACCCTTACTCTGTGGTTTGCTGGAGACTAAGGGGAACTGTGGACATTCACCCCCACTTGACATGAACAAGGCAGTGGATTTCTCATCAGAAACTAAAGTTCAGGGGCTTTCCTGGTGGTCCAGTGGGTAAAGACACCACCTTGCAGTGCAGGGGGCGCTGGTTCGATCCCTGGCCTGGGAAGATCCCATGTGCCGCAGAATGGCTGGACTGATATGTTCAACTACCGAGCCAGAGCTCTGGAGCTCATGCACCCAGAGCCAGTGCTCTGCAGCGAGAGAGGCCGCTGTGATGCGAGGCCCACACAGGCCAAAGAACAAAGATAAACAAATGAAAGATCAATAGAAGTGGCCAAAAAAAAAAAAAGAGAAACTAAAGTTCAGTTAAGAATGGAACAACATTTTTCAAGTGTTGAAAGCAAAGAACTGTCGATCCAGAAGCCTTTATACAACAAAAAAATACCCTTTAGGAATGAAGGAAAAATAAAGACATTCTCAGATGAGACAAGACAAACAGAGTGTATCACCTACAAATACACTCTAAAGGAAAGGCGAAAGTAAGTCCTCTAAACAAAAAGGAAACAACAAAAAAAGGGACCTTGGAATATTGGATAGAAGAGGAACAAATACAAAATACAGGTTAACGTACTAGCCTTGCCTTTTTAAGAAATTTCTAAACTATGTTTGATGATTGAAGCAAAAAGTTGTAACAGTGTCTGATGTGGTTCTAAATACAGGCAAAGAAAATATTTAAGACAATTATAAATGGAGGCGGATAAAAGGATATAGAGATACGGTTTCTGTGCTTCACCTGAACTGGTACAATGATGCCACCAGTAAACTGAGGTAAGTAGATATAATGCAATACCTGGAGTAATATTTAAAAATCTAGACAAAGAGACATACTCAAAAACAGTATAGAGAGGCTTTCCTGGTGGTCCAGTGGGTAAAAGAGTCCACCTTTCAGTGCAAGGAGTGCCGGTTCAATCCCTGGTCCAAGAAGATTCCATGCACCATGGAGTGGCTGGACCAGTGTGTCCAATTGCAAGCCAGTGCTCTGGAGTGCATGTGCCCAGAGCCGGTGCTCTGCAACAGAAGAGGCCACAGCAATGGCCCACACAGTCCCACACAGGCCAAAGAATAAAGATGGATGAAAATAAATAAATAAAAAACCAATAAAAGAGGCCAAAAATTTTTTTAATTATAAAAAAAAAATTCTAACTCCCCCCCCCAATATAGACACATCAAAATGGAGTTCTAAAGAAATCAAGTAATCTACAGAAAGACACAAAGAAGACAGAAAAATGAAAAAACTGAAAACAAAAAATAAGATGGCAGACTTAAACCATAACGTATCAATAGCTACACTGAATATAAATGACTTAAATACAGCAATTAAAAGATTGCTATATTTAGCAATATATTTAGAAATATAGCAATTAAGAGATGGTCAGAATGTATTTTAAAAAAATAACAAACTCTATGTTCTCTACCATAAACTCACTTCAAATATAAAGGCAAGTTAAAAGTTAACGATGGGAAAAGACGTGGCATGCAGACACTAACCAGTAGCAAGCATGAATGGCTGTCTCATTGTTAGATAAGTATAGAAATATCTTGGGACTTTGCTGGTGGTCCAGTGGTTTAAGACTCCGTGTTTCCAATGCAGGGGGCACTGGTTCTATCCCTAGTTGGAAACAAAGAACTGCAAATTGTGGCCAAAAAATAAAATAAGTTAAAATATTTCAAAAAAAGAAAATAACCAGGGATAGAGAGGGATATAATGATAAATGGGTCATTCAACCAAGAAGACACAGAAATCTTAAAATGTGTATAAACCAAATAGAGCTGCAGAAACTGATAGAACTCAAATAAGAAATACACCACTGCAGTTCAAAATTCAATACTCCTCTCTCAACAGGGGATAGAACTAGCCAGAAAATCAGTAAGGACACAGAAAAACTCGACGCCAACAACCAACAAAATCTAATCAACATTTACAGATCACTCAGTTAATAGCTGAATACACATTCTGTTCAAGTGCCCATGGAATACACACCAAGACAAACCACATTCTGGGCCACAGAACAAACCTAAATAAATGTGAAATAACTGAAATCACACAGAATATGTTATCAAGCTACAATGGAATCAAACTAGAAATCAATAATGGAAAAAAAAAATGGAAAATATCTAAACACTTAGAAACTAAGGAACACAATTCTAAATAATCCATAGGCCGAAAAGGAAATCGCAGGAAAAAATTTTAATACACTGAATTAAATGAAAATACCGTATCTCAAAATATGGAATGCAGCAAAATACAGTGAAATCTGTAACACTAAATGTATACATTACTCAAACCATCTAAGCTCCCGTCTAAAGAATCTAAAAGAAAAGCAGAATAATTCCAAAGCAAGCATGAGGAAAGAAACAACAGAGGTAAATGCAGAAATCAGTAAAACAGAAAATAGAAAAAAAACACAATGAAACAAAGAACAGGCTCTGTGAAAGGATGAATGAAATTAACAAGACTGACAAAGAAGAAGATACAAATGATGAATATGAGGACTGAATTAAGAAATATCACTACATATCCTATAGATGGGGCTTCCCTGGTGGCTCAGATGGTAAAGAATTTGCCCGTAATGCAGGAGACCCAGGTTCAATCCCTGGGGCGGGAAGATCTCCTGGAGGGGTGCATGGCAACCCACTCCAGTATTCTTGCCTGGAGAATCCCATGGACAGAGAAGCCTGACAGGCTACAGTCCATAGGGTCGCAGAGTTGGATACAACTGAAGCGATTTATCACACACCCTATAGACATCAAAAGGATAGTTGAGGCAATATTACAACCATTCAACACACAGATTTGATAGCTTAAGTGAAATAGACCACTTCCTCATGTTGCAAACTGCTCATTGTAAAAAATTACTCAAACAGTTCTATAACTATTAAGAAAATTGAATTTAAGACTTATTAGGGCTTCCCTGGTGGTCCAGTGGTTAAGAATCCACTTTGCAAGTCAGGGGATACTCGTTCAATTCCTGGTCTGGGAAGATCCCACATGTCAGGAAGCAACTAACCCCATGTACCACAACTACAAAAGCCACGCGCTGCAACTGTTGAAGCCTGTGTACCTAGAGCCTATGCTCTGTGACAAGAGAAGCCACTGCAATAGAGGCCATGTACCACAACAAAGAGCAGCCCCTGCTGGCTGCCACCAAAGAAAGCTGCGTGCAGCAACAAAGACCCACTGCAGTCAAAAAATAAAAATAATCTTTTTTTTTTTTTAATAAAAAGACATTAAATAGCTGAAGTAATCAAAAGTATATGGTACTGTCAGAAGAACGACACATTGATCAATGGAACAGAATACAGGACCCAGAAACAGACCCACATAAACATGCTCAACTGACTTCTTTTAATGTCAAAGCAATTCAGTAGAGAGAAAAAAAGGAAAAATTGATAAGTTAAGCTTCATAAAAGTTTTAAATACTTAAGACTCTGTTAAGAGGATGAAAAGACAAGCTAAGACTGGAAGAAGGTATCTGCTACGTATCTGACACAGGACTAATATCTAGAATATATGCAGTATATAAGGAATTCTCAAACTCAACAGCAAAAAACAAACAAGCCCAGTAGAAAATAGGCAAAAGGCATGAAGAGACATTTCACCCAAGATGATACACAAATGACAAATAAGCACATGAAACTATCCTCAACATCATTAGTCCCTCGGAAAATGCAAATTAAAACCACAAAGAGAGGCTTCTCTGGTAGCTCAGTGGTAAAGAGTTCGCCTGCCAGTGCAGGAGACATGGGTTCAGTCCCTGAACTGGGAAGATTCCACATACTGCCAAGCAACTAAGCCCATGAGCTACAACTATGGAGCCTGTTCTCTAGAGCCTCGGAGCCACAACGATGTAGCCCACATGCCCTAGAGCCAGAGTTCCACAACAAGAAAAGTCACCGCAACAAAAGGACTGCTCACCTCAACTAGAGAGTAGCCCCCACTCCCTGCAACTAGAGAAGCATCTGTGGCAGCAGTGAAAGCCCAGGACTGACAAAAACTAAAAAAAAAAATTTTAAATAAGAAATAAATAAAAACCCACAAAGAGGCATCACTACACACTGATCAGAATGGCTAAAATAGGGCTTTCCTGGTGGTCTGGTGGGTAGAGTCCGCCTTGCAGTGCAAGTGCTCCAGTATGATCCCTGGCCTGGGAAGATCCCACATGCCGTGGAGCTGCTGGACTGATGTGCCCAATTATGAGCCAGTGCTCTGGAGTGCACGTGCCCAGAGCTGGTGCTCTGAAATGAGATACCACAGCAATGGGAGGCCCACACAGGCCAAAGAATAAAAAGACAGATGAAAATAAACATAAAAAAATAAAACAGGCATGATGGGAAAAAGGGAAAAAAAAAGAATGGCTAAAATAAAACAGAGACAACACCAAATGCTGACAGGACGCAGAGAAACTAGATCATTCGCACAATGCTAGCAGGAATGTAAAACAGTTTACTATTCTGGAAAACAGTTTGTTTCTTAATAAGCATGCAACTATAATGCACTATCACATGACCCAGGAACCACACTCTTAGACATTTATCTCAGAGAAAGGAAGACTTTTGCTCATACAAAAACCTGTCCATGAATGTTTACAGCAGCTTTATTTAGAATAGCCAAAAACTAGAAACAACTCAGATGTCCTTCAAATGAGTGAATGATCAAACTGTGGTATAGCTATGCTTTACCATGAAATACGAGAGAAACAAACCACTGATACATGCAATAACTTGGATAAATCTTCAGAGAATTATGCTGAGCAAAAAAATACCAATCACAAAAGGTTACATATTATATGATTCCAGTCCTATAACACATTCAAAATGAGAATAATACATTAAGGGAGAACGCAGTAGTGTTTGTCAGAGATGATGGAGGAGCTGGGGCAGAGGGCAACATGAAGGGTCTTCATGGTGACAGGACCGTTACATACTTGACTGCATCAATATGCACTGTGATGCTGTATTATAGCTTTGCAAGATGGTAACACTGGGAGAAACAGGTGAACATTATATAGGTACCCTTTACGACTCCACATTGTCTCATTATCTCAAAATAAAAAATTTAATAAGAAAAATAACTTCACATGTTCATTTTACCTGCAACTTACATTATTAACAATGAGGAAAACTGTATATGCACAGAGTTAGAATGAGATAAAGCAAGTGTTGCAAAATGTTAACAATTGGAAATTCTAGGTGTACCGGTTTCTCAACTTCTCTGTAAATCTGAAGGTTTTCAAAATAAAACAGTGAGAGGAAAGTATAGTCTCTAACTTCTTTATAGACTTCCTCTGATTTCCCATTTTACAGGTTTTTTTTTCTTTTTTTTGGTCACGCCATGAGGCTTGCAGGATGTTAGTGCCCAATCAAGAATCAAATCCATGTCTCCTGTGGTGGAAACATGGAGTTCTAACCACTGGACAGACAGGAATTCCCAGATTTCCTATTTTAAATGCACTATATCAAGATTATCTGGCCGAACCCTAAGTACCCAAAACCTAGAGAAAAAGGCAACAAACCATGTAGTGGTGGCCTCTGAGGTTTAACCTGAAGGAGATAAAAATATCATGATAATTGGAGATATAGCAATGTTATATGGTAAAACACAATCACTTGATTTTTCCTGTGGGAAAAACAATATTATTATCGCTCTGCTCAGCATGTTTGGAGAACAGGCAGTTTCATGCCTGTCCATATGAAGTACATTAGTTTTTCATTTTCTCTTTTCAAAGCATGAATTTGTTTACTTGTCGAAAGTTAAAAGAACCCCTGGGTGGCACAGCTCCACCACGAGGCAAACTCAATACTCTGAGCTGTTCTGTTCTGACAAAGTTAACGGAGGTGTGACTGTCCACGGCAAGAGCACGGGTTCTAGGGTCACCCAGACCCAGGTCCCTGACTGGCTGTAAGAACTGTCTAGGCTGCAGAGAAAAATGATGATAATAATGGAATTAACGCGGGGCTTTCTTTGAGGATCTAAAGATACAAGGAATGCAAACGGCTCACTACAAAGGAAGAGCTCAACACACTTTTGCATTATTATTAGCATTTAAAATTATTTCATTAAAGGAAAACAGCTAAAAGTGTATTTTATAACGACAATCATTCATGAAATTATCTTAAAGTTAATATTGACCTCATATTGCTTTAGAATATGAAATAACGCATATAAAAGTTATTAAACTATAACTTTATAACATTATAAAAATCATGCAAATATAGGAATTTTGCTTAGAGACAGCATGATATAGTGAAATGAATATCACATTTAAAATCAGAAGACTCAGTTCAGTTCTGACCCGCTGGTTATGTGATCTCAGGAGACTACTGAAACTGCCTAAGATTTCTCCTTTTCAAAAAAATGAGTATAATATACCCTCTGTGATAGGACTGCAGAGATTAAAGTGGAAAATCTACACAAGAATATTTCATAAAATTCAAGTACTTGTGACATCAATGAACATAAGCTTTCACATTTCCTGCAAGAAATGTCATTCATTATAATTCAATCTGTCAAATTTGACTAAAAAAACAATTTCTAAAGCTAATATAAATGATTAAGAAAAACTAGGGAGTTTAAAAAATGGGGCCACTGAAATGAAAATTTCTAACATGTCTTTACATAAACATCAAATGCATATATTGAAAATATTTCCCTAAAGGCTTCTCCTGAGTTTTAGGTAGGCTTTTATTCATAGTCCTGAATCTAACATTTTTCTCTGCAAGACAGAGAAACGTGTCACTTATAATGCTAAGTCAAAGGCCTTGCTTGCTCTAACATGTTTTAGCAAGGACACTTGGATCTCGGTAACTGGCATGGTTACTGCTCTCTAACAATCTGTGCCTCCTCTGGTCTTGGAAACCAGAGTATCTCCCTGTCACTCAAGTACAGGTCCTTCTTTCACCTGAAGCTCCACCACGAGGCAAACTCAATACTCTGAGCTGTTCTGTTCTGACAAAGTTAACGGAGGTGTGACTGTCCACGGCAAGAGCACGGGTTCTAGGGTCACCCAGACCCAGGTCCCTGACTGGCTGTAAGAACTGTCTAGGCTGCAGAGAAAAATGATGATAATAATGGAATTAACGCGGGGCTTTCTTTGAGGATCTAAAGATACAAGGAATGCAAACGGCTCACTACAAAGGAAGAGCTCAACACACTTTTGCATTATTATTAGCATTTAAAATTATTTCATTAAAGGAAAACAGCTAAAAGTGTATTTTATAACGACAATCATTCATGAAATTATCTTAAAGTTAATATTGACCTCATATTGCTTTAGAATATGAAATAACGCATATAAAAGTTATTAAACTATAACTTTATAACATTATAAAAATCATGCAAATATAGGAATTTTGCTTAGAGACAGCATGATATAGTGAAATGAATATCACATTTAAAATCAGAAGACTCAGTTCAGTTCTGACCCGCTGGTTATGTGATCTCAGGAGACTACTGAAACTGCCTAAGATTTCTCCTTTTCAAAAAAATGAGTATAATATACCCTCTGTGATAGGACTGCAGAGATTAAAGTGGAAAATCTACACAAGAATATTTCATAAAATTCAAGTACTTGTGACATCAATGAACATAAGCTTTCACATTTCCTGCAAGAAATGTCATTCATTATAATTCAATCTGTCAAATTTGACTAAAAAAACAATTTCTAAAGCTAATATAAATGATTAAGAAAAACTAGGGAGTTTAAAAAATGGGGCCACTGAAATGAAAATTTCTAACATGTCTTTACATAAACATCAAATGCATATATTGAAAATATTTCCCTAAAGGCTTCTCCTGAGTTTTAGGTAGGCTTTTATTCATAGTCCTGAATCTAACATTTTTCTCTGCAAGACAGAGAAACGTGTCACTTATAATGCTAAGTCAAAAGGCCTTGCTTGCTCTAACATGTTTTAGCAAGGACACTTGGATCTCGGTAACTGGCATGGTTACTGCTCTCTAACAATCTGTGCCTCCTCTGGTCTTGGAAACCACAGTATCTCCCTGTCACTCAAGTACAGAACCTTCTCTCTCCTGAAGTCTCAGATCTATCCTGTTTTCGAGTCCTAGTCAGTCATCCTTCTCAGTGTCCTTTCTTTTCCTATCCCTACTGCCATTACCATAATTTTGGCTTTCATTACCTTCCGCCTCCCAACTAACTTCCTTGCTTGCAGTCCCTCTGCTCTGACAATCCCTCCTATTCATCACTGCTTATTCAGTTCAGTTCAGTCACTCAGTCGTGTCCGACTCTTTGAGATCCCACTGACTGCAGCACTCCAGGCTTCCCTGTCCTTCACTATCTCCTGGAGTTTACTCAAACTCATGTCCATTGAGTTGGTGATGCCATCTAACTATCTCATCCTCTGTCGCCCCCTTCTCCACCTGCCCTCAGTCTTTCCCAGCATCAGGGTCTTTTCCAAATTCAACTAAATATCCTAAATTAAATACCCTAAAATCTTGCTTTTGCTGTTTCTTTAAAGACTTTCCCTGAAGTACAAAATTCTAAAAAACTGGAGCCTGGAATCTGAGCAATAAGCCACCAGAGTATCTAGAAGGAGCCTTTATTGCCACAGACTGATGACCTGCCGCCAAAGAAACCCCAACACAGGAGAGGGTTCACACTGAGTTCAGTGGGATCTATGTCCACTCAAAAGGGTCCCAAAGCTAACAAGAGGCTCAAACCAAAAAAGGAAGCAAAGAACTCAGACATTATTTTTAATTATTTACAGTACACAGGAAATTATTAGAACTGATAACTGAAGCAAGCAATAATGTGAAATGTTTCTTAAAAAGGGGAGACAACCTACCTGGTAAAGGCAGGCTGCTGTTCCAAGGAAAAATGCAACAATGTAATTAAAGTCCTCACCATCGCTCTGCAAAAACAAAATAAAAAATGACTTTGTTTCTGGTGGAAGACCATTTCTAAAAACCATCTATTGGGATAGGACATGACAACATTTATGCACAAATGGTCAAAATTTTCAAAAGTAAAAAGAGAAACATAAAGTACATCACAAGAACTGGGGCGTGTGAGGCAGAAGACTACCAGTGTTCTTCTCTGTCTGGGCCTCCCCATCCGTAAGATCTTACCCAAGAGAAGCTGAAAGCCATGGAAAAAAGCTTCCATGTAACATAAAAAATCATCTCTTCTCTCCACTAAAGAAATCACATAAAAATGTATAACACCCCAGTGACCTATAAAGTGAGGCCTGCTTTTTAGGATTACTATTTGACTCAAATAAATACTGATAGGGCTTCCCTGGTGATCCAATGGGTAGAGAGTCTGCCTTGTACTGCACGGGGCACCAGTTCAATCCCAGGCCCAGAAAGATCCCATGTGCCACCCAGCGGCTGGACCGGTGTGTCCAATTACGAACCAGTGCTCTGGAGCACATGCGCCCAGAGCCAGTGCTCTGCAACAAGACAGGCCACTGCAATGGGAGGACCACACAGGCCAAAGAACAAAGATGGATGAAAATAAATAAACAAGACAATAAAAAAGAGACAAAGAACTAAAAATAAGAAAAAAATATTAAAAAACAAATATATTAAATATTGATAAAATTTACGATTTAGTACTGACATGATTAAAAAAAAAAAAAAAAAAGGCAACCAAAACTGAAAAGCTACTGTCCACTAGAGTGTGCTAAATCCCAATGATGAAATTCAGTTATTTGTGTCATGCTGAAACCACCCAGAGAAAAAATAGAGATTATGTGTAGAGTATTTCCTTTAAAAGAAAACTAATGGAGACATGTAAAAACATATTTTTTTCTATCCCTTTTTGGTTCCTCTTAAGTATCTGAATCTCTTATGCCTTTCAATGTTTTTATGGAATAGAACATAAAGCCCAAGCAGGAGCATCAAATTTCTTTCCTCTAGGTAGAAACATTAAATTTGGTCCTTACTTTATATAAAGAAAGAAATCTCTCTATACAGTAACAATTTTCAGAAGACATAGGACTGTCTCTCATGACTATGAGTTCTTGAAATAATATACAGAGAACATTCCTTTCCCATTTGCTACTGGGCACCTGAAGTGCCTGTAAGGCAGAGGGACAATGGCTTATCCTAGTGAGAGGATCTTAAATTAGAAACCGTTAATCTGTCTGGGATGGTGAGACCAGTTCTATCCCAAAAGCAGAGAAGGTCAAGACAAACCCCCTTCTACTTTAGTTAATTCTAAGACTTTTAAATAAGTTCTGTTTGTTTTTGCTTCAGTCCTTGCAATGATCTGCTTTGATTATAAAAGTCCCTGTTCATTGTAGAGAATCTGAAACAAAATGTGATGAAGAAACTCATATAGTCCATAACATCACAACTTTGGGAGAATTACTGCTAACCATTTACATACTTCCTTCTAATCCTTTCTGTACAAAAATATATGTATGTTGAAAAAATGGAATCATACTTTTATGTGCTATTTTTTAATATTTCACATTATATCATAAACATGCTCATAAGATACTAAATACTTCTCAACCACTTAATTTATAATAATTATATAACCTACAGTTGTGGAGCTATATAAATAATTTCATTATTATCTTATAATTGAATACTACATTTTCCCTAAATTTACTCTCTCATTTTATAACTCTCTTAACTGCTTTTGGAACACTTATGTTTCTGGAGTTGATCAGATTTGGGTTCAAATCTTTACTTATTAGCTAGCTGTATAACCATAGACTACTTATGAATATCTTATTTTATTAATATTTAACTTCCATTTTCTTTTTTGAAAATAAAAGTTATAGAGTCAATGAAATATCAATATATATATTGGCAAATATATAGAACAGTAACTGACACAGTAAATATTCAAAAACATTCACTAACTTCTCCTTCCCAGAGGTTACTGTCTGCGTCATTCATCAGATAATTAGGATTACCTTTCAATATAGTTTAAACCTCTAATGTACTAGCCTTGCAGAAAGTGATCATGATAAACCGAGAGAGCAGAGGTGAGAGGACAGGGGCACAAGCATAGTCCATGCTTACAAAAGATTAGAAGGTGACATACAACAAGAGGTTTTTTAGGGGCTTTTTGTTTGTTTTTTAAGATCAGCAGGCTATAATATATTTATGAGCTGAGAGAACAGAGCCAGTAGCAAGGAAGCAGATGAAAAACAGATGAATAGTGCCAGGCTGGGGAAACATGGGGCCGAGGTTCAGAGAGACAGAGAAGAGTCAGGGCAGGCTAGAGGAGAATTTCAACCTGGTGAGACCAGTTCTATCCCAAAAGCAGAGAAGGTCAAGACAAACCCCCTTCTACTTTAGTTAATTCTAAGACTTTTAAATAAGTTCTGTTTGTTTTTGCTTCAGTCCTTGCAATGATCTGCTTTGATTATAAAAGTCCCTGTTCATTGTAGAGAATCTGAAACAAAATGTGATGAAGAAACTCATATAGTCCATAACATCACAACTTTGGGAGAATTACTGCTAACCATTTACATACTTCCTTCTAATCCTTTCTGTACAAAATATATGTATGTTGAAAAATGGAATCATACTTTTATGTGCTATTTTTTAATATTTCACATTATATCATAAACATGCTCATAAGATACTAAATACTTCTCAACCACTTAATTTATAATAATTATATAACCTACAGTTGTGGAGCTATATAAATAATTTCATTATTATCTTATAATTGAATACTACATTTTCCCTAAATTTACTCTCTCATTTTATAACTCTCTTAACTGCTTTTGGAACACTTATGTTTCTGGAGTTGATCAGATTTGGGTTCAAATCTTTACTTATTAGCTAGCTGTATAACCATAGACTACTTATGAATATCTTATTTTATTAATATTTAACTTCCATTTTCTTTTTTGAAAATAAAAGTTATAGAGTCAATGAAATATCAATATATATATTGGCAAATATATAGAACAGTAACTGACACAGTAAATATTCAAAAACATTCACTAACTTCTCCTTCCCAGAGGTTACTGTCTGCGTCATTCATCAGATAATTAGGATTACCTTTCAATATAGTTTAAACCTCTAATGTACTAGCCTTGCAGAAAGTGATCATGATAAACCGAGAGAGCAGAGGTGAGAGGACAGGGGCACAAGCATAGTCCATGCTTACAAAAGATTAGAAGGTGACATACAACAAGAGGTTTTTTAGGGGCTTTTTGTTTGTTTTTTAAGATCAGCAGGCTATAATATATTTATGAGCTGAGAGAACAGAGCCAGTAGCAAGGAAGCAGATGAAAAACAGATGAATAGTGCCAGGCTGGGGAAACATGGGGCCGAGGTTCAGAGAGACAGAGAAGAGGGGAGTGGGTGGTGGCAGGGCAGAAAGGAGAAGGGATGAAGGTGGGGAGGAAAATGAAGGCTAAGGTAAGGAGTTCAAATTTTTAAAAACCACATTCACCTTCAGAGGATGCTAGGGTACCAACATATTGCTTGAAAACTAACAAAAGGAAAGAATTTTTTTTTTAATTTTCAGCCACTTTTATTGGTCTTTCATTTATTTATTTTCATCCATCTTTGTTCCTTGGCCTGTGTGGGCCTCCCATTGCAGTGGCCTCCCTCGTTGTAGAGAACCAGCTCTGGGTGCATGCGCTCCAGAGTGCTGGCTCCTAGTTGGACACACCGGCCCAGCTGCTCCGCGGCATGTGGGATCTTCCTAGGCCAGGGATGAACTGGTGCCACTTGCACTGCAAAGAGAACTCGCTACCCACTGGACCACCAGGAAGCCCCGGGAAAGAATTTTTTTAAGGTGAGGATGATGAGGTAAGCAAAATTTTCATATAATAGCCACAAAATGTATTAGAATTATACTATGTAAATGTCTGTAATAATTGGGAAACATTTACTTTTTAATCTTAAGTGGAAAAAAGGATACAAAGTTACATAATGGTATGATATGTATGTGTGTGTGTATATATATGGTACATATCATATGGTATATATAGATATATATGGTATATATATATATATATATATGGTATATATTAATAAGAGAAAATTGGGGAATTTTTCTTTTTTCTTTATGTATTTTCTCCCAATTCTTTAACAATGAGCATACAACTCATGAAAAACACATCTATTTTTTGAAGAAAGCAAGCATTGCATCTTAACATAGATACAATGCTACTAAAAAAGTTAAAAATTCCATTAAGCTTTAATAGGTATGCAATTTGTTTAAAAGGTAGTCACAGATCTACAGGCAATAAAGAACTCAAGGAATAAAAGCAACTTAACTTTTAGTTGTAATCCATTACAAACAATATTAGAATCAGAGGGTCTTAGAGCCTTAGTACTAACGTGATCCCGAGTCTATGTAGGCTATAATATATTTATGAGCTGAGAGAACAGAGCCAGTAGCAAGGAAGCAGATGAAAACAGATGAATAGTGCCAGGCTGGGGAAACATGGGGCCGAGGTTCAGAGAGACAGAGAAGAGGGGAGTGGGTGGTGGCAGGGCAGAAAGGAGAAGGGATGAAGGTGGGGAGGAAAATGAAGGCTAAGGTAAGGAGTTCAAATTTTTAAAAACCACATTCACCTTCAGAGGATGCTAGGGTACCAACATATTGCTTGAAAACTAACAAAAGGAAAGAATTTTTTTTTTAATTTTCAGCCACTTTTATTGGTCTTTCATTTATTTATTTTCATCCATCTTTGTTCCTTGGCCTGTGTGGGCCTCCCATTGCAGTGGCCTCCCTCGTTGTAGAGAACCAGCTCTGGGTGCATGCGCTCCAGAGTGCTGGCTCCTAGTTGGACACACCGGCCCAGCTGCTCCGCGGCATGTGGGATCTTCCTAGGCCAGGGATGAACTGGTGCCACTTGCACTGCAAAGAGAACTCGCTACCCACTGGACCACCAGGGAAGCCCCGGGAAAGAATTTTTTTAAGGTGAGGATGATGAGGTAAGCAAAATTTTCATATAATAGCCACAAAATGTATTAGAATTATACTATGTAAATGTCTGTAATAATTGGGAAACATTTACTTTTTAATCTTAAGTGGAAAAAAGGATACAAAGTTACATAATGGTATGATATGTATGTGTGTGTGTATATATATGGTACATATCATATGGTATATATAGATATATATGGTATATATATATATATATATATGGTATATATTAATAAGAGAAAATTGGGGAATTTTTCTTTTTTCTTTATGTATTTTCTCCCAATTCTTTAACAATGAGCATACAACTCATGAAAAACACATCTATTTTTTGAAGAAAGCAAGCATTGCATCTTAACATAGATACAATGCTACTAAAAAAGTTAAAAATTCCATTAAGCTTTAATAGGTATGCAATTTGTTTAAAAGGTAGTCACAGATCTACAGGCAATAAAGAACTCAAGGAATAAAAGCAACTTAACTTTTAGTTGTAATCCATTACAAACAATATTAGAATCAGAGGGTCTTAGAGCCTTAGTACTAACGTGATCCCCGAGTCTATGTAGTCTAAAACTTTCCTTATGCTAAATAGGAATATGAGATCCAAGACGGTAAAATAACCCATCCAAGGTCACAAAGATTGTTATTGGCAGATGCGATCCAGGTATTCTGACTTCCAGGTCAGCAATTCTATGCCAATATCAGAATACTCATTTTTTTCCCTAATATACCACATGTGAATTACTTCTAGTTGGCATTAGCCTAATTAAGATCGTTGTTTCAAGGCTGATCCTTAAAGGAAAATAGGAAAAATATGCCCAGTTGTGATAAAAGCTTATGCATTTGTGAGGTGTCAATTCACAATAAACTTATTAACATCTCTAAACTCTGAACAAAGTATGGAAATAAGTGAAAATAATCTAATTTACACATTACTGTGAACATCAAATCAAATTTACCAACTCAAAAAACAAAAAAACTGTACTCATCCTAAACCTCCCCGGTCTGAACTTAGATAGCAAAGAAAAACTTTAGTACTGGGCATTGTAATAAATCCCTTATTATCACCCTAAGAGACAGTTATTAACTTAGAAGAACAAACTCTGTTGAATCTTCAAATAACATTAACTACACAGGAACGGTGATTCCTGTGGGTTAAATTTAAACTGCCTTAGGCACTAAGTTTTACACACCAGAAGATAAATGTGGCGATCATTTTTAGCCCTTGAAAAGAGTATTCACAATTCACAACCTGGAGATAGCAAACTTTAAATTAATATCGATATACTGCTCACACTCAGGACATACCCTACACATTTTCTATGCATTTTCTGTGTATGGCCCCCAAATAAATCCTCTGCTCTTAAATCAAGTACTAAAGAAATGTTGAGGCCACTTAATCTAGATACTGTCTTTCCACCTCCTCTATCACTACCATGACTTGAGTTAACACCAACTTCAGAACAGATAAAGGTTTTAGACTAGATGCTCTGGATTTTGCACTCAACTAGACATAGTGGATCACCTCAAAAAGATCCACTTTGTGGATCAAAAATTATCCAGAGATTATCCCTAACACAAGTACAGTGATGACCAGAGAGAAGGCTAAGAAGTATGTCTTAAGTGCAGTGGCTTTAAAATGTTAAAAAGAACCTTTTAACCAACACAAGTCACAAACAATGACAAAACAAGAGCTAACAAGGGAAAATTAAAAGAGAACTCAGGTCCCTAATTTTGTGTGTATTTTCCTTCAGGCTAATTCAAGCTATGAAGGTTGTACTTGTTGAAATTAATCTAGTTTTCAAGTCTAATCTCATCCTGCCAAGAGCTCTAAGTTTATCACAGTGCCCTCTGCATTCTGACATTTTTCTCCATTTGTTTCTCCATAGTGTTCATTCCACCTATTAGGACATGAAATCCAGTACCATTATTATTCTCATAATAAGACAAGGAAATATATTTCCAAGTACCAGTCACTCACCAGAACATCCTCTCTCTACAGATGTAAAAACTCCAATAATTGGAACAATGGGAATGTCTACTTTTGGTCCAGAGAATTTCCAAAAGCAGTAATTCTCAAATTCTGCTAGAAAATACCTTAGAACTACCTATGAGCCACAAAGTACCTGTGGACCACATTCCCCAACTTGGCACTCTTGTTTCCTCACTCCTCTTCAAGCACCATGCTATAGGAATCTCAACGTTAATGAGTGTATGTAAAGACTTACAACAATGCTAAGGAGAAATACCTTAGAACTAAAACCCCACATGGAAGTTCCCTCTGTTGAATCTTCAAATAACATTAACTACACAGGAACGGTGATTCCTGTGGGTTAAATTTAAACTGCCTTAGGCACTAAGTTTTACACACCAGAAGATAAATGTGGCGATCATTTTTAGCCCTTGAAAAGAGTATTCACAATTCACAACCTGGAGATAGCAAACTTTAAATTAATATCGATATACTGCTCACACTCAGGACATACCCTACACATTTTCTATGCATTTTCTGTGTATGGCCCCCAAATAAATCCTCTGCTCTTAAATCAAGTACTAAAGAAATGTTGAGGCCACTTAATCTAGATACTGTCTTTCCACCTCCTCTATCACTACCATGACTTGAGTTAACACCAACTTCAGAACAGATAAAGGTTTTAGACTAGATGCTCTGGATTTTGCACTCAACTAGACATAGTGGATCACCTCAAAAAGATCCACTTTGTGGATCAAAAATTATCCAGAGATTATCCCTAACACAAGTACAGTGATGACCAGAGAGAAGGCTAAGAAGTATGTCTTAAGTGCAGTGGCTTTAAAATGTTAAAAAGAACCTTTTAACCAACACAAGTCACAAACAATGACAAAACAAGAGCTAACAAGGGAAAATTAAAAGAGAACTCAGGTCCCTAATTTTGTGTGTATTTTCCTTCAGGCTAATTCAAGCTATGAAGGTTGTACTTGTTGAAATTAATCTAGTTTTCAAGTCTAATCTCATCCTGCCAAGAGCTCTAAGTTTATCACAGTGCCCTCTGCATTCTGACATTTTTCTCCATTTGTTTCTCCATAGTGTTCATTCCACCTATTAGGACATGAAATCCAGTACCATTATTATTCTCATAATAAGACAAGGAAATATATTTCCAAGTACCAGTCACTCACCAGAACATCCTCTCTCTACAGATGTAAAAACTCCAATAATTGGAACAATGGGAATGTCTACTTTTGGTCCAGAGAATTTCCAAAAGCAGTAATTCTCAAATTCTGCTAGAAAATACCTTAGAACTACCTATGAGCCACAAAGTACCTGTGGACCACATTCCCCAACTTGGCACTCTTGTTTCCTCACTCCTCTCTTCAAGCACCATGCTATAGGAATCTCAACGTTAATGAGTGTATGTAAAGACTTACAACAATGCTAAGGGAGCAACATGACCGGGAGTCCCTGGCTTCCAGACAGCTAAAAACCCCACATGGAACTTTCTGCAGTTCCCTGGGTCAGATGAGAAAGCAGTGCTGTTGGGGTGAGTTTACTGTAGGTCTACAGTGAAGAAGAATTGCATGTCAACTATCAGAAAGACACATCTTCAAAGATACAAGCATCCCCAATTATAAAAGACCTATTAACAAAAAAGATCATTCTAACATAATCTAACCCATGCTGTTTTCACAGTCCACTACCACCAGTTTTATGGAACTGTTTAAAACAAACAAAAAACTGTTAAAGCTTCTAGAGAAATTGTAGACTCTAATAGGCAAGAAGAAGCTCCAAGAATGTAGGGAAAATGCTCGGCCTCCTCTTAACTCCCATGAAAATATTTACCTTTACTCTGCCTGAAATTTCCGTTTCTTGAAAACCTACCTTTTAATTTGGATTAACAAAATAGGTGCTTACATAATAGGTGCTAATAAATATTAATTTTTATCATTTAAAATCTGAATAAGCAATATATGTTTCAGAAAGTAAAAAATAGATATAGGAATACAAATATTATAAAGATTCCCAGTCCCACTCTGCTTCCTATCTATCCAGTTCCCACTACATTTATTAGTTTCCCATATCCAGAGTTTTCTTGTGCAAATTAATGCAAATTGCAGTTCTTTTCCCAGGACATGTTGGTGAGGGGAGTTGGAGGCCAAGCTGAGAAAAACTGGTGAGTACAAGGTCAGAGGACCTGCTCTGTCTCTTACTGGCTTTCTCAAAATGACCACAGTTCTCAGACAGCAAAAATCTGCACAACTGACCATGAAACACAAATCAGATTCCTGAAAACAGGTCCCATTCTGGCTGGGTCTCTGGTGTCCCTACCTAGCCTATGTGAAGGGTAACGCTCTGCTACTCTGTTAGAGGAAAAAGCCCCATCCACCATTTTTTAAGAGCTGGCCAAGTATAACAGGCTGTACTTTAAGTAGAGCCAGACTCAGTGAATCAAAGTCCACAAAGTCCACAGAATGTGCCTCCAATCTTTGTTTTAATCTGGTGGTGGTGGAGATGTATGTGTGTGTGAAAAGACAGCTATCTTAAGAGCAGTTTTAGGTTTATAGAAAATTTGAGTAGATAGTACAGGGAGTTCCCATATATCCACTCTTTCCCCTACTCAGTTTCCTCTACCATTAACATCATGCACTAACACTACAACTGATGAGCCAACAGTAACATACGATTATTAACTAAAGTTCATGATTTACATTAGGGTCTGCTCTTTGTGTTGTATATTCTACTGGTTTTGACAAGTGTATAATGATATAGGGCTTCCCCAGTGGCTCAAATAGTAAAGAATCTGCTTGCAGTGCAGGAGACCCGGGTTTGATCCCTGGGTCAGGAAGATCCCCTGGAAAAGAGAATGGCTACCCACTCCAGTTATTTCTGCCTGGAGAATTCCATGAACAAAGCAGCCTGGCAGGCTCCAGTCCATGGGGTCACAAAGAGTCAGACATGACTGAATGCCTAACACTAAATATGTACCATAATGACATAACCACAATTATAGTAACATACAGGACAGTTTCACTGCCTAAAAACCCCATGCTCCCTTCCTCCCTCCCTCCAAATCTTTCACTCACTGTGTTTACAGTTTTTGCCTTTTTCAAAATGGCATACAGTTGAAATTATTTAGTATACAGTTTTTTTCAAATTGGTTCCATTAAGCAATATGAACTTATGGTTTGGCCATGAGTTTTGGGGGCTTGCTAGCTCACTTCTTTCTATTACTGAATAATATTTAATTGTATAGTTTGCTGAAGTCTGTTTATCCACTCACCATTCACTTTTTTTTAACATGATGGATTTATTGGGATGTATTCCGCCTTTTTGCGGGAGGGAGGGAGAGCTGTGCAATGCAGCATGAAACACAAATCAGATTCCTGAAAACAGGTCCCATTCTGGCTGGGTCTCTGGTGTCCCTACCTAGCCTATGTGAAGGGTAACGCTCTGCTACTCTGTTAGAGGAAAAAGCCCCATCCACCATTTTTTAAGAGCTGGCCAAGTATAACAGGCTGTACTTTAAGTAGAGCCAGACTCAGTGAATCAAAGTCCACAAAGTCCACAGAATGTGCCTCCAATCTTTGTTTTAATCTGGTGGTGGTGGAGATGTATGTGTGTGTGAAAAGACAGCTATCTTAAGAGCAGTTTTAGGTTTATAGAAAATTTGAGTAGATAGTACAGGGAGTTCCCATATATCCACTCTTTCCCCTACTCAGTTTCCTCTACCATTAACATCATGCACTAACACTACAACTGATGAGCCAACAGTAACATACGATTATTAACTAAAGTTCATGATTTACATTAGGGTCTGCTCTTTGTGTTGTATATTCTACTGGTTTTGACAAGTGTATAATGATATAGGGCTTCCCCAGTGGCTCAAATAGTAAAGAATCTGCTTGCAGTGCAGGAGACCCGGGTTTGATCCCTGGGTCAGGAAGATCCCCTGGAAAAGAGAATGGCTACCCACTCCAGTTATTTCTGCCTGGAGAATTCCATGAACAAAGCAGCCTGGCAGGCTCCAGTCCATGGGGTCACAAAGAGTCAGACATGACTGAATGCCTAACACTAAATATGTACCATAATGACATAACCACAATTATAGTAACATACAGGACAGTTTCACTGCCTAAAAACCCCATGCTCCCTTCCTCCCTCCCTCCAAATCTTTCACTCACTGTGTTTACAGTTTTTGCCTTTTTCAAAATGGCATACAGTTGAAATTATTTAGTATACAGTTTTTTTCAAATTGGTTCCATTAAGCAATATGAACTTATGGTTTGGCCATGAGTTTTGGGGGCTTGCTAGCTCACTTCTTTCTATTACTGAATAATATTTAATTGTATAGTTTGCTGAAGTCTGTTTATCCACTCACCATTCACTTTTTTTTTTTTAACATGATGGATTTATTGGGATGTATTCCGCCTTTTTTGCGGGGAGGGAGGGGAGAGCTGTGCAATGCAGCATGTAGCAACTTTAGTTCCCCAACCAGGGGAACTAAAGCCCATGCCCCCTGCATTGGAAACCAGGAGTCTTCACCACTGGAGCACCACGGAAGTCCCCTTCATTTTATAAGAAATGAAACCAAGGAACCAGAAAGTTAAGGTGAGCTCTTCAAGGTCACAGAGTTAATCAGTAGCTCAGCTGGAGCCAACCCTCTCTCTCTCTCTCTCTCTTCTATAAACAAAAATCAGCTCTCACACTCCTATGTCACTGTTCTTTCCACTATATCAAGTTAAAAGAAAAAAAAAACAAACAACAAAGGCAAGAGAGGATCTTATTTATTAGCCTTTTCAGTCAGCAGTCTCCAAATTGCCTTGTTTCTTTCTGGAAGGTTGTTTAACTGGCTTGAAATTGATATTCTACTGGAATAAAGCTAACTGGCTAAGCAACAGGGGCAGGAATGCCAAGAGAGTAGCCAGATGTTCTATGTCTGAAAAGGAAGAGGGGCTCTACCTGCGGGCCCAGGAAGTTCAGGAGAGAAACTGGGAAATCATGAGAAGACCCCCAACCCCCTGGAGAGACAGCCCTGCTGCCTGGAAGCTGTGATGTCCTCTGTTCTTGGCTTCACATGGTTGAGGACATTCAGAGGGTACTCAAGAGGGCACTCTCTTGTATATTCCCCAAACGAACAGCAATTTTAAAACAGGATATAAAGTGTCTGACTGAGTTAACAAATGATATTCCTAGTTTAATAGTGTCCAAAAAAAGACAGAATTAATTTACAATGTGGAAGTGGCAAAAACTCTTCAGAGAAAGTGAGTAGAAAAAGGGAAAGGAAAGGAGAGACATGCTTAGCTTTCAGAGAGGAAGTTTCAAAAATTTACAGAAAGAATAAGAGAAAAGTATGTTCTGACAGCTACAGTCTCTCAAAGAAACTCCTCTGGAGAACAAATAGTTGGCAATATCTGAAGAAATTAGTGATTTCACAGGTAGCCACCAATACAAAAGAAAAGAGAGCAGATTACTAGGCAGGAATACCCAGAGGTAGGATGAAAAGCTGTCCATGAGCGCTCCCTTCTCTCCTCTGCTCCTCTCTGTCCACTCAGGTCCTTCTAGGTCCTGCTCGCCCTACCCAGAGCTTCCCTCGCCACAACGCTTTCTTCTCCTATCCTGACTCCCCTTCCAAACCCTCTGTACTGGACATTTACTTGCGCACTTCTTTACCTCCCAATTCAATTCTAGGGCTGAGACGACAGGGCCCTTGTCACACATATCTTGGTTTCCCCAGAATACCTCTAAACAGTGCCTCCTGCAGAGTAGATAATAAATAAATACGTGTTAATTAAGTCAAAGAAGCCAACAAGAAAGCAGTGTTTATAGAGGAAGGGCAAACCTGAGTGGGGATAAAGGATATAAACTCTGAGTATGCATTGTAACTTATACTAATAACCAAATCAATTTAAGTCAATAGTGAACCATTAGAATCAAAAGGCACAGTCACCTGAAATTGCAAAAATAGCACAGTACCTGCAGGAGACTTTCTATGGCATGAAAGCCTCGAATTAAATTCAGAGCTGCACATAAAAGACTAAGGATAAATGCCACAATCCCTGAAAGAGTCGCTGGTGCCAGTCTCTGGTGAGCTAGAAAAAAAGACACATGATTAGAAATGAACATCACTATTTCACATCAATACTTACACTTCTATACAATGAAATCCATGGTGAATATTCATAAAACCATTTAATAATGTATCTTACAAATTAAGTATTTTTTATAAATGCAAAATGCCTGACATGACAGTTGAATTCCCTTGAACTCAAGTTAACTTCTTTTTCTCTACATTTTTAACAAAGACACCTAATTTGCATTGGGAGTATATAGTACTAAAGAAGTTCTCACGTTAGGCAGTAGACCACAAAGGAAAAAAATCTTACTTCCTAAATATGTCTACCATTTACAAGTAGCTGCAAATATTTGAAAAGGTGGCTTTGCTCAGAAATTCACTGTGTAACTAACTCCTACTTTTTCTGAAAATGCTCAGAAAACATTTTAAAAGACAAACATAGCTTGCTTTTAAGCAAAGCTCTTCGGGATTTGGGTTCCCTCAGGCATTCTGAGAATACCCAGAGGTAGGATGAAAAGCTGTCCATGAGCGCTCCCTTCTCTCCTCTGCTCCTCTCTGTCCACTCAGGTCCTTCTAGGTCCTGCTCGCCCTACCCAGAGCTTCCCTCGCCACAACGCTTTCTTCTCCTATCCTGACTCCCCTTCCAAACCCTCTGTACTGGACATTTACTTGCGCACTTCTTTACCTCCCAATTCAATTCTAGGGCTGAGACGACAGGGCCCTTGTCACACATATCTTGGTTTCCCCAGAATACCTCTAAACAGTGCCTCCTGCAGAGTAGATAATAAATAAATACGTGTTAATTAAGTCAAAGAAGCCAACAAGAAAGCAGTGTTTATAGAGGAAGGGCAAACCTGAGTGGGGATAAAGGATATAAACTCTGAGTATGCATTGTAACTTATACTAATAACCAAATCAATTTAAGTCAATAGTGAACCATTAGAATCAAAAGGCACAGTCACCTGAAATTGCAAAAATAGCACAGTACCTGCAGGAGACTTTCTATGGCATGAAAGCCTCGAATTAAATTCAGAGCTGCACATAAAAGACTAAGGATAAATGCCACAATCCCTGAAAGAGTCGCTGGTGCCAGTCTCTGGTGAGCTAGAAAAAGACACATGATTAGAAATGAACATCACTATTTCACATCAATACTTACACTTCTATACAATGAAATCCATGGTGAATATTCATAAAACCATTTAATAATGTATCTTACAAATTAAGTATTTTTTATAAATGCAAAATGCCTGACATGACAGTTGAATTCCCTTGAACTCAAGTTAACTTCTTTTTCTCTACATTTTTAACAAAGACACCTAATTTGCATTGGGAGTATATAGTACTAAAGAAGTTCTCACGTTAGGCAGTAGACCACAAAGGAAAAAAATCTTACTTCCTAAATATGTCTACCATTTACAAGTAGCTGCAAATATTTGAAAAGGTGGCTTTGCTCAGAAATTCACTGTGTAACTAACTCCTACTTTTTCTGAAAATGCTCAGAAAACATTTTAAAAGACAAACATAGCTTGCTTTTAAGCAAAGCTCTTCGGTATTTGGGTTCCAGGGCTATAAATTCCACAGAATGTATGTGAAAGCTAATCTATAATCACTGATCTGAACTCTACAATAGCATGGACTCTTTCAGTTATGAGGCTCCTGATCTCTGAAGACCACTTGAAGTTAAAACAACAGTTGATGAAGTAACCACTTTATTTTGCAAACACATTCCCTTATCTGTTGGGGCTTCACAGCATAAAACATTCAGATAATACAATAGCATCCCTTCCTCATCCTGTAGTGAAGAAAATTAACTATAGAGTCTAAATGAAAACACAAAATTAAATACACGATCATCCAGACCTCCAAAAGGAGAGAGAGGGAAAGAGAGGACAACAGAACTACATTTAGATCATTTTATTTTAAATCACTGAAGTGTAAAAACCCTAACAATGAAGTTAATGAGGTGGAACATTAAGATAAGGGCTCAAATCTTTGCAATTTATATTCAGCCATTACAGTAGAAAAGCGTCTCTAAAAATTCACAAAACACAAACATGTCACAAAAAAATATTCTTCAAATTCAGTAGAAAATCCGAATATAGGGCAAATTTTCTTAAATTACTTTGGTGCCCAAGCTGACTGTTTGGTCTTCCAATCAATTTCCTTGAGATTAATATGAAAGCAAAAAACTAAATGTCTTTGTAAAGTATTGGTAGCAAATCTTCTATCACTAGAGAAAAAAAATCTCACAACTTAAGAATCTATCCAACTGGTCTACCGATTACTCATATTCTGCATCCCGCCCTCCATCCTTCCCCACTCCCTCTGGGCAGTAAGTGCAAGCTGACCTCTAAGTAAAAAAGAAATCCTTAGCAAGGGCCTCAAGCATAAAGACACCACTTAACTAAACAGACTACAGAAATAACATTTCTAATGCATCTAAGTTTATCTTACAAAGAAAAAACAAATAATAATCTATACTGTAATTAAGAACCATAGCCTTCTGTGGTCAAGTAAGGAATGGCCATTCTTGAATGGAAAAATAATACCATTTTAATGTGTTGATCAATATCTATTTAAGAAATAAGTAATATATCTATATAAATTAGCATTTACAGAGTTTCTAACACTTGCTTCCTAAGGGTCCTTGGAACACTCTCTTTGTAATAATAGTATACCACTCATAAATTATTGCAATGACTAGAAACATTTTTTAAAGGCATGAAAGCAAAAGACAAGCTCCCTCTAACAAGGACAAGGGATGCATTATGCTGAAGGACAGGCTGAAAATGTGCCAAATCACCAAGAGAAGGAAAATTCTCAAGTGGAGACTCCTCCACTCTCACCCCATCCTCCATCTGCACAGAAAGTGAGGGTGACACTTTGTAAGGACACTTTCTCATTTTAACAAATTAAACAAGATGTTTACTCACATTCTAATGTATTATACTACATATTTTTTCTTTTCTAAAACATATTTTAGATTGTTACCCACAAATGCTTACTTCACACATCAATTTGACACCATGATAGGTACAACAGTACCTATACCTAGGTATAAAGCAGATTTGGAACAATAAGAAATGAAGAAATGAGAGGTGGTATAGAAAAAAATAATTTTGTTGAATTCAAAATAATACCACTGGGTCATTTTTTATTCTGCTGTGCTATTATTGTCTTCTGTTATAATGCTTTTTTCTCTAATTAGTTTCCTTGAGCCAATAATTGCATTTTCATGACAAAATTAAAATTTCAATGTACCAATGATTAATGAAAAGTTTATAAAAGTTCCTAAAGAAATAAGAGTAAATCCCCTGGAACAAAAGGGCTATTGGTTATAGTGAATTAATATATTTATTTGGCATATACTTTTTGGCATGATTCTATGTAAGATGCTGTGCTTTAGAGGATTAAAAAAATGAATTACACAATCTGCCCACAAGGCACTTCTGGTCTTTTACAGCAAAATGGACAGGTAAGCTCATGAAAGTAACAAGCATTCTAAATTAAAATGAATTAAGGAATTCTGAAGAGGAAAGACAACTAGGGGAAAGGTGGCGACACAGGAGTGGTAAGGGAACTAAGGGAGATGCTTGAATATAGTCAAAATGTAGACAGGCACAAACTGAAGAACTCATTTCATGAAAAGAAAAGAGTATGAGAAGCCTGGAGATGAGGATGGAAGAAGCAGATTATAAAGCATCACCAGAACTACTGCTACTGCTTCTAACTTCCTAACAGTGGCCACTCTCAGTGTGCCAGCCTCCTCTTCACAGACATAATCTCACTTCATTCTTTCAAGAACCCAATGCAGTAGGCGCTACAGCTATCCCAGGTTTTTCAGACAGGAAAGTACGGTGTAGGGAGATTGAGATATTTGCCTAAATTGGGAGGGGGAAGTGCCAAATCACCAAGAGAAGGAAAATTCTCAAGTGGAGACTCCTCCACTCTCACCCCATCCTCCATCTGCACAGAAAGTGAGGGTGACACTTTGTAAGGACACTTTCTCATTTTAACAAATTAAACAAGATGTTTACTCACATTCTAATGTATTATACTACATATTTTTTCTTTTCTAAAACATATTTTAGATTGTTACCCACAAATGCTTACTTCACACATCAATTTGACACCATGATAGGTACAACAGTACCTATACCTAGGTATAAAGCAGATTTGGAACAATAAGAAATGAAGAAATGAGAGGTGGTATAGAAAAAAATAATTTTGTTGAATTCAAAATAATACCACTGGGTCATTTTTTATTCTGCTGTGCTATTATTGTCTTCTGTTATAATGCTTTTTTCTCTAATTAGTTTCCTTGAGCCAATAATTGCATTTTCATGACAAAATTAAAATTTCAATGTACCAATGATTAATGAAAAGTTTATAAAAGTTCCTAAAGAAATAAGAGTAAATCCCCTGGAACAAAAGGGCTATTGGTTATAGTGAATTAATATATTTATTTGGCATATACTTTTTGGCATGATTCTATGTAAGATGCTGTGCTTTAGAGGATTAAAAAAATGAATTACACAATCTGCCCACAAGGCACTTCTGGTCTTTTACAGCAAAATGGACAGGTAAGCTCATGAAAGTAACAAGCATTCTAAATTAAAATGAATTAAGGAATTCTGAAGAGGAAAGACAACTAGGGGAAAGGTGGCGACACAGGAGTGGTAAGGGAACTAAGGGAGATGCTTGAATATAGTCAAAATGTAGACAGGCACAAACTGAAGAACTCATTTCATGAAAAGAAAAGAGTATGAGAAGCCTGGAGATGAGGATGGAAGAAGCAGATTATAAAGCATCACCAGAACTACTGCTACTGCTTCTAACTTCCTAACAGTGGCCACTCTCAGTGTGCCAGCCTCCTCTTCACAGACATAATCTCACTTCATTCTTTCAAGAACCCAATGCAGTAGGCGCTACAGCTATCCCAGGTTTTTCAGACAGGAAAGTACGGTGTAGGGAGATTGAGATATTTGCCCAAATTGAGTAAAGAAACTGGGATTTAAATTTGGGCAGGTCTTCCCAGGTGGCACAGTGGTAAAGAATCTGCCTGCCAGGGCTTCCCCTGGTGGGTAAGGACACCGCCTTGCAGTGCAAGGGGCGCTGGTTCGAGCCCTGGCCTGGGAAGATCCCACGTGCTGCGGAGCGGCTGGACCGATGTGTCCAATTACCGAGCCGGAGCTCTGGAGCGCATGTGCCCAGAGCCGGTGCTCTGCGACAACAGAGGCCGCTGCGATGGGAGGCCCACAGGAGCCAAAGAACAAAGACGGATGAAAATGGACAAATGAAAGACCAATAGAAGTGGCCCGCCAGCTCCCCTCCCTCCCCAACCCGACCCCTGCCCAAAATTAAAAAAAAAAAAAGGAATCTGCCTGCCAATGTAGGAGATGCAAGAGATACAGGTTCGATCCCTGGGTGGGGAAGAGCACCTGGAGGAGGAAATGGCAACCACTCCAGGATTCTTGCCTGGAAAACTCTATGGACAGAGGCGCCTGGCAGTCTTTGGGACTGCAGACATGACTGAGTAACTGAGCACACACAGCCTGATTCTAGAATCCATACTCTTAACCACTTTGCTGTTGGGCACTGCTATTGGTTTTGCTTTGCTCAAAAACATGTTTATAAAAGTAGGAAGACATAAGGTCAGAACAGGAGGCTGAAGCATATTAACAGTCTGAAATATAAGGCTAAAAATTATGAGCAAACTCAACAAGAGGGAAACATGGAAGAACAAGAGATGAATAAAAAAGGAATTCTGAAGAGGAAAGACAACTAGGGGAAAGGTGGCGACACAGGAGTGGTAAGGGAACTAAGGGAGATGCTTGAATATAGTCAAAATGTAGACAGGCACAAACTGAAGAACTCATTTCATGAAAAGAAAAGAGTATGAGAAGCCTGGAGATGAGGATGGAAGAAGCAGATTATAAAGCATCACCAGAACTACTGCTACTGCTTCTAACTTCCTAACAGTGGCCACTCTCAGTGTGCCAGCCTCCTCTTCACAGACATAATCTCACTTCATTCTTTCAAGAACCCAATGCAGTAGGCGCTACAGCTATCCCAGGTTTTTCAGACAGGAAAGTACGGTGTAGGGAGATTGAGATATTTGCCCAAATTGAGTAAAGAAACTGGGATTTAAATTTGGGCAGGTCTTCCCAGGTGGCACAGTGGTAAAGAATCTGCCTGCCAGGGCTTCCCCTGGTGGGTAAGGACACCGCCTTGCAGTGCAAGGGGCGCTGGTTCGAGCCCTGGCCTGGGAAGATCCCACGTGCTGCGGAGCGGCTGGACCGATGTGTCCAATTACCGAGCCGGAGCTCTGGAGCGCATGCGCCCAGAGCCGGTGCTCTGCGACAACAGAGGCCGCTGCGATGGGAGGCCCACAGGAGCCAAAGAACAAAGACGGATGAAAATGGACAAATGAAAGACCAATAGAAGTGGCCCGCCAGCTCCCCTCCCTCCCCAACCCGACCCCTGCCCAAAATTAAAAAAAAAAAAAGGAATCTGCCTGCCAATGTAGGAGATGCAAGAGATACAGGTTCGATCCCTGGGTGGGGAAGAGCACCTGGAGGAGGAAATGGCAACCACTCCAGGATTCTTGCCTGGAAAACTCTATGGACAGAGGCGCCTGGCAGTCTTTGGGACTGCAGACATGACTGAGTAACTGAGCACACACAGCCTGATTCTAGAATCCATACTCTTAACCACTTTGCTGTTGGGCACTGCTATTGGTTTTGCTTTGCTCAAAAACATGTTTATAAAAGTAGGAAGACATAAGGTCAGAACAGGAGGCTGAAGCATATTAACAGTCTGAAATATAAGGCTAAAAATTATGAGCAAACTCAACAAGAGGGAAACATGGAAGAACAAGAGATGGATAATGAAAGCTGTGCTTAAAGAATATTAACCTGTAAATAGGTTGTAAAGAGATTAAAAGTAAGGAGAGATAATATTTTCTCAGTGCCTTCTCACTGGGTACACACTGTCCCATATATCCTTCAAAACAGAATACTTTATGAGGTAGGAATGACTAACTTCTTTGTGTCTGAATTTTTTCACCTATAAATTGAGGTTAAGTAATTTGCTCTGAGTCAGACAGCTTGCAAGTGCCATTTTCACAATTAACACTTGGATCTGAGAAGCCCATGCCTTTTCTTCAACTCTGCATTAGGAAGTTCACATGTGAGTCATTTGCAAAAAACTGACTGAATTGAGGGCCTGAATTAGGATAGTGGCAGCAGAAATGGAGAAGGAGAAGTGAGAGAGATGAAAGAGTTTAAAATTATTAGACTTGGCAACTAACTAGATGTGGGAAACAAAAGAGAAAAATAATCAAGGAAAATGTCAAGGTTTGAAGCATGAGTGATTAGAAAGATAAGGGTGCTATTACCAGACCCAGTGGAAGAAACTCAGGTCTCTTCATCAACAATGGAGACATTTTAGGGCTTCCCTGGTAGGTCAGTGGTAAAGAGTTCACCTGCCAATGCAGGAGACACTGGTTCAATCCCTGATCCGGGAAAAGCCCACGTGCTGTGGAGCAACTAAGCCCTGCAGCAGCAGCAAAAACCCAGAATAGCCAAAATAAATAAATAAATAAATAAATATAATGCATTTCTTTAATTAAAAAAAAAAGAAGAATGGAGGCATTTTAGATGTATCAAACCCAAAGTGATGGTGAGGCGTGTTTAATAAGCAACTGAAGAATGTAAGAATGGTGAACTGGAAAAACAGATGAGGTCTGCACCTGATGGGAAGTTTGGATGAAATTACATAAAGGAAATGTGCCAAAGACAGATCTTTGGTGAGCACTACCTTTACAGCGAGGTAGAAGAGGTAGAGAAGACAGATATAAAACAGACAGAAGAGGAAAGAGCCACAGAAGCCTAGGAAAGGAAGAGATCAAGAAGTTGTGGCTTACAGTGCCTGTAGGCAAGCCAAAGACAATCTGAACTGAAAAAGAAAAAAGATTAGATTTACTGACTAAAAGATGGTTTTGATCCTTTACTGAGAATTCAGTAGATTCAGAAGAGTAGCTGAAGGCAAAATTCAAGCTGTAATAAGTTAAATAAGTGGTAAAGGTAACAGACAGAAGCAGTAAGTGAATATGTTTACAGTTACAGGAGAGGAAAACAGGATGACAGCTTGACAGATACAAGAGGATTGAAAAATAATTATTTTTCCCCAGTAACGGGGTGGGGGAGGGAGGCTTCAATATATTTATAGGTGGAACAACAAAATCCAGTGACAAAGAAATGGAATAATCAAGAGACAGGAAAAATAATTAGTGAACCAGTATCAGAACGGTCATAGTGAGGATTCAAAAAGATGGTACCATTCTAACTCCCAAACTTCATCGTAATACTAGTGTCTATGCTGAGTCAAAGTTCAGAAGGTGCAGTCATTCAGTGAGGCCGCAAATACCTGGAGAAGTGAGAGAGATGAAAGAGTTTAAAATTATTAGACTTGGCAACTAACTAGATGTGGAAACAAAAGAGAAAATAATCAAGGAAAATGTCAAGGTTTGAAGCATGAGTGATTAGAAAGATAAGGGTGCTATTACCAGACCCAGTGGAAGAAACTCAGGTCTCTTCATCAACAATGGAGACATTTTAGGGCTTCCCTGGTAGGTCAGTGGTAAAGAGTTCACCTGCCAATGCAGGAGACACTGGTTCAATCCCTGATCCGGGAAAAGCCCACGTGCTGTGGAGCAACTAAGCCCTGCAGCAGCAGCAAAAACCCAGAATAGCCAAAATAAATAAATAAATAAATAAATATAATGCATTTCTTTAATTAAAAAAAAAAGAAGAATGGAGGCATTTTAGATGTATCAAACCCAAAGTGATGGTGAGGCGTGTTTAATAAGCAACTGAAGAATGTAAGAATGGTGAACTGGAAAAACAGATGAGGTCTGCACCTGATGGGAAGTTTGGATGAAATTACATAAAGGAAATGTGCCAAAGACAGATCTTTGGTGAGCACTACCTTTACAGCGAGGTAGAAGAGGTAGAGAAGACAGATATAAAACAGACAGAAGAGGAAAGAGCCACAGAAGCCTAGGAAAGGAAGAGATCAAGAAGTTGTGGCTTACAGTGCCTGTAGGCAAGCCAAAGACAATCTGAACTGAAAAAGAAAAAAGATTAGATTTACTGACTAAAAGATGGTTTTGATCCTTTACTGAGAATTCAGTAGATTCAGAAGAGTAGCTGAAGGCAAAATTCAAGCTGTAATAAGTTAAATAAGTGGTAAAGGTAACAGACAGAAGCAGTAAGTGAATATGTTTACAGTTACAGGAGAGGAAAACAGGATGACAGCTTGACAGATACAAGAGGATTGAAAAATAATTATTTTTCCCCAGTAACGGGGTGGGGGAGGGAGGCTTCAATATATTTATAGGTGGAACAACAAAATCCAGTGACAAAGAAATGGAATAATCAAGAGACAGGAAAAATAATTAGTGAACCAGTATCAGAACGGTCATAGTGAGGATTCAAAAAGATGGTACCATTCTAACTCCCAAACTTCATCGTAATACTAGTGTCTATGCTGAGTCAAAGTTCAGAAGGTGCAGTCATTCAGTGAGGCCGCAAATACCTGGAGACACAGGTTTTAGAACACGGAGATACTTCAGGTCAGTTCTATCTAAATGAGCATACTTTATTACTAAATATAACTGAATGAGGCTAATTGTAAGGTACAAAAGCACACTATTCTTTTCACTATGAGATCCTTTCCTATCATCATCACTTGTCAAAAACCTTCATGTCCTTCAAGGCTCCAAGGTTTAAAACTGTTACTTCCTTCTTATCTTTGAGCATGTATCACTTTCTAGCTTGTATTTTACTTACTGACTTTTACTTGTTTTTCCCATCTTGAAACCAGACATGTGCTTATTATCTTTATAAAATGCCCTACAACATTTAAGCATCCTACTTTGGAGAAATATTATAAATAAATACATAAATATTTGTTAGATTGTGAGGTGTGTATATGTGTGTGTGTGTATAAAAGAAAGAGACTTGGAATCTACTTGCATTGTGGGGCAACAGCCAAATACAGCCGCATTTGCAGGCAACTGACTGTCTAGTAAATTAGATAGATTGATAAAAGGTTGATTAACCAAGTATTTATGCTAAAAATAGAGATGTCAAACAAACTGAGAAAAGTGTATTAGGTTTAGAGTTTCATGAATGTATTTTTAAGGATATAAAATTTAAAAGAATAACATTAAATGCTGGTGACAATACAGGGCAATCAAAACTTTCATACATTGCTTGGGGAATGTAAAACGGCACAATTACTTCAAAAAAACTGGCAGTTTCATAGAAAGTTAAACATGCACCTAACCCTGACCTAGCAATTCAATTCCTAATACTCAAGAGAAATGAAAATGTTTGCCAACAAAAGATGAATGTTTATAACAGATTTATTTACAATAACCCCAAACTGGAAACAAGCTTACATCCAATGTTCATTCACACTCGATAAACAAACTGTGGCATATTCACACAGTGACTACCATAGCAAAAAAGAACAAACTATAGAGATGCAACCTACACATATGAATTGTGTGGAGCAAATAAAGCAAAATACAAGAATTACACTATATAAGTCTTGTTTACATAAAGCTCTAGAACAAATAAAACAAATTAAACTGAAAAAAATCTCAACAGCAGTGGCTGTCTAGAGTGGGGCAGAGACTGACTGGGAAGGGACACAAACTTTTGAGAGAGAGAGAGAAACAGCCCTCATTGTGACAGGGGTATGTACTAATAATGGTGTTTTGCTCTGTTTTTAATGCTTTTACATCTTGGGGACTTGCAGGCATCAAAGAACTGCCTCTCCCAGGACTGTCTAATTCCTAGAGATCATGAGCAAATGCCTAATCTGGAGCCCACACTGCAAAAGACCTGCTCTACTGGATTCTCACACCCAGGTCCACTATTCCCCTGCTGAATCACCCCAGGGTCAGGTATCACTAAAAGTATTCAAACCAGCCAACCCTAAACCTGCTTCTCTGCTTCTCCAGTTCCTTCCCGGGGAAATCACAGTAAAGGCTCTTACCCACATTTCCCTCCGGCTTCTTTGTCTCCTGGCCCTCACTGGCGCTACCCCATCTGGCAGCTGGTGGTGTGCTCCCTATTCCTGGGATCCATGAACGTAACAAACTATCTTTTCAACAGCAGTTGCCTCCTTATCTGTTGGCCATGCCATGCCTAAATAATAGGAAATCTATATTTTGAAACAGAGTGTGGTTTATATAACTGTTTCCGTTAGCTAAATCACATAGCACAAAATTTATGCCATTTAAAGATATAAAAAAACATTAAATGCTGGTGACAATACAGGGCAATCAAAACTTTCATACATTGCTTGGGGAATGTAAAACGGCACAATTACTTCAAAAAAACTGGCAGTTTCATAGAAAGTTAAACATGCACCTAACCCTGACCTAGCAATTCAATTCCTAATACTCAAGAGAAATGAAAATGTTTGCCAACAAAAGATGAATGTTTATAACAGATTTATTTACAATAACCCCAAACTGGAAACAAGCTTACATCCAATGTTCATTCACACTCGATAAACAAACTGTGGCATATTCACACAGTGACTACCATAGCAAAAAAGAACAAACTATAGAGATGCAACCTACACATATGAATTGTGTGGAGCAAATAAAGCAAAATACAAGAATTACACTATATAAGTCTTGTTTACATAAAGCTCTAGAACAAATAAAACAAATTAAACTGAAAAAAATCTCAACAGCAGTGGCTGTCTAGAGTGGGGCAGAGACTGACTGGGAAGGGACACAAACTTTTGAGAGAGAGAGAGAAACAGCCCTCATTGTGACAGGGGTATGTACTAATAATGGTGTTTTGCTCTGTTTTTAATGCTTTTACATCTTGGGGACTTGCAGGCATCAAAGAACTGCCTCTCCCAGGACTGTCTAATTCCTAGAGATCATGAGCAAATGCCTAATCTGGAGCCCACACTGCAAAAGACCTGCTCTACTGGATTCTCACACCCAGGTCCACTATTCCCCTGCTGAATCACCCCAGGGTCAGGTATCACTAAAAGTATTCAAACCAGCCAACCCTAAACCTGCTTCTCTGCTTCTCCAGTTCCTTCCCGGGGAAATCACAGTAAAGGCTCTTACCCACATTTCCCTCCGGCTTCTTTGTCTCCTGGCCCTCACTGGCGCTACCCCATCTGGCAGCTGGTGGTGTGCTCCCTATTCCTGGGATCCATGAACGTAACAAACTATCTTTTCAACAGCAGTTGCCTCCTTATCTGTTGGCCATGCCATGCCTAAATAATAGGAAATCTATATTTTGAAACAGAGTGTGGTTTATATAACTGTTTCCGTTAGCTAAATCACATAGCACATATTTATGCATTTCAATATGTACAAATTTCCCTTAATGGAAACTGTGGCAAACTCCTGGGCATACGATAGGCTCAACAATCTATTATACAACCTGGGGAATATAGCCAATATTTTATAATAACTATAAATGGAAAGCAACCTTCAGACATTATATAAAAATTAATTTAAAAAGGAAAAGAACTAGGGTTTCCCTGGTGGTCCAGTGGGTAAGGACACCACCTTGCAGTGCAAGGGGCACCGGTTTGATCCCTGGCCTGGGAAGATCCCACGTGCTGCGGAGCAGCTGGACCGATGTGTCCAATTACCGAACCGGAGCTCTGGAGCGCATGCGCCCAGAGCCGGTGCTCTGTGACAACAGAGGCCACCGCGATGGGAGGCCCACGCGGGCCAAAGAACAAAGACGGATGAAAATTGAGAAATGAAAGACCAATAGAAGTGGCCCGCCTGCTCCCTTCCCTCCCCATCCCACCCCCACCAAAATAAATAAAGAAATCTTTAAAAAAAAAAAAAAAAAAAGGAAAAGAACTGTAGAAACTATCAAGTGAATAAGTGAGGAGTGAGTGGAGGGGTACATAAAATAAGAATGCCAAAATGTTGATACAGTTATTATAACTGGATGATAGTACAGAGGGTTAATTATAATATTTTATTTACATGATATATATTTAAGTTTTTCTATAGTAAAATGTTTAAAAAAGAAAACAAGTAGAAGTAGGACATGGTATTTAACATACTGACCCCAGCAGAACATCTGTAGAAAAAAAGATATCTAAAGCAAGAGAGAAAAGGCCTGCAAAATAATGTTTATCAAATAACTATCAGATTTCAAACTAAAGTAAATTTATTTAGGAAATAAAACTGTAAAACAAGAAGGCATATCTAAACTGAGAGAATAAACACAAACTATTATGCAGACCTGGTCTGAATTTAAAACAAATTTCAAGTTAATATTAAGATAATCTCTGTCAATTACTTTAAAAACTTCTCTTTCTTAAGCTTTTTCCCTCCCTTTCTTAAAACAATAACAACTTCCAGATTCTCCTCATTTTTCAAGTATCTTCTATTTGGTGATCCAAGATGCCACTGCAGTCGAAAGGTCAGAGTGGAGACTTATGGAAGTCAAGTAATACAAGGAGTTTCTAATAAAGTCTGCCTCCTAGCAGGTCAAGTTGGACCCCTTACCCCAAATTAATGTGATTCTCTTGGATCCTAAGTGTATATGATAATGGACATATATTCTTCCCAAGTACCAGATCTGTGGAATTAAGACTATTCCAGAAGGAAAAACCAATGTAGTGTCGGAGCTACCCCAACCCAAATATCAACAAAATATTAATCCCTGGGGTAAATGGAGAGATCTGTGCGACCACCCAAGGCTTGCTTAAAAAGATGCACGGGTGGTGATTCCTACTACACTCCTTTCCAATTCTCTAGTTTGTCTTAGAGGATGATAAGAGATTACTGTAGGTTCCAACTGCACATTGCTTTTCCAGATACAGTCTCCATGGGGAACATATCAATCAATTCCCTGAGCAAAGGTACTAATTTTTGAACACTTTTTTCTCTATCCTAATAAACAAAGTCAGAAGTATTTTGCTTTTACTTAATAGAGATATCAGTACATTTACTGCCATTAGGTTATATCAGCTGTGGGCCACTGATTAGTCTATTAAAAGGGTTAGCAAACCATGACCCACAGCCCAAATTGAGCCCAGCACCTATTTTTGTAAAGTTTTACTGCAAGACAGCTTCACCTGTGCTTTTACATACTGCATATGGCTGTTTTCATACTATACCAGCAAAGTCGAGTAGTTATAAGAGAGACCACATGGCCTGTGAAACCTAAAATACTGCCTGGCCTTTTATAGAAAAGGTTTGTTGACGCTAGGCTTGCAAGGACCTAACATCTTAACACCTCACAGAATATTATATTAATTCACTTTACTGATGACCCACACTGACCAGACCTGAAGGACAGACAGTACATGCTTTAGGTGAGATACCTTGAGATGACACTATAAGCCAAAGGGTAAAAAAATAATCAAAAATTTATGGGGGCCCCCTAGCAGAGAATAAACACAAACTATTATGCAGACCTGGTCTGAATTTAAAACAAATTTCAAGTTAATATTAAGATAATCTCTGTCAATTACTTTAAAACTTCTCTTTCTTAAGCTTTTTCCCTCCCTTTCTTAAAACAATAACAACTTCCAGATTCTCCTCATTTTTCAAGTATCTTCTATTTGGTGATCCAAGATGCCACTGCAGTCGAAAGGTCAGAGTGGAGACTTATGGAAGTCAAGTAATACAAGGAGTTTCTAATAAAGTCTGCCTCCTAGCAGGTCAAGTTGGACCCCTTACCCCAAATTAATGTGATTCTCTTGGATCCTAAGTGTATATGATAATGGACATATATTCTTCCCAAGTACCAGATCTGTGGAATTAAGACTATTCCAGAAGGAAAAACCAATGTAGTGTCGGAGCTACCCCAACCCAAATATCAACAAAATATTAATCCCTGGGGTAAATGGAGAGATCTGTGCGACCACCCAAGGCTTGCTTAAAAAGATGCACGGGTGGTGATTCCTACTACACTCCTTTCCAATTCTCTAGTTTGTCTTAGAGGATGATAAGAGATTACTGTAGGTTCCAACTGCACATTGCTTTTCCAGATACAGTCTCCATGGGGAACATATCAATCAATTCCCTGAGCAAAGGTACTAATTTTTGAACACTTTTTTCTCTATCCTAATAAACAAAGTCAGAAGTATTTTGCTTTTACTTAATAGAGATATCAGTACATTTACTGCCATTAGGTTATATCAGCTGTGGGCCACTGATTAGTCTATTAAAAGGGGTTAGCAAACCATGACCCACAGCCCAAATTGAGCCCAGCACCTATTTTTGTAAAGTTTTACTGCAAGACAGCTTCACCTGTGCTTTTACATACTGCATATGGCTGTTTTCATACTATACCAGCAAAGTCGAGTAGTTATAAGAGAGACCACATGGCCTGTGAAACCTAAAATACTGCCTGGCCTTTTATAGAAAAGGTTTGTTGACGCTAGGCTTGCAAGGACCTAACATCTTAACACCTCACAGAATATTATATTAATTCACTTTACTGATGACCCACACTGACCAGACCTGAAGGACAGACAGTACATGCTTTAGGTGAGATACCTTGAGATGACACTATAAGCCAAAGGGTAAAAAAATAATCAAAAATTTATAAAAGTCTACCACCTCAGTCAAGTTTCTGGTGGTTAAAGGTCTAGAGTATACTGAAAAGATCAAGCTGCATCTTTCAACCCATACCGCTAAGAAAACACATACTTGCTTAATAAGCCTCTCTAGATTAGGGTATGATGCTCCAACAGATTTACTAAAAGACCATGGCTAAGGAGGACCCAAAGCAACAGAAGGCTCCAGACTTCAATACAGAACATTTTGCCTCTCAGTGCTTATAACCCATGGATCCAATGGTGCTGAAAATACCCATGCGACTTCCTAGTGGTGCAGTGGATAAGAATCCTTCTGCCAAAACAAGGGACAGGGGCTCAACTCCTGATCTGGGAAGATACCACATGCCACAGAGCAACTAAGTCCACGCACCATAACTATGGAAGCCTGCATGCTCTCAGGCCTACGAGCCACAACTAATTAGCCTGTGTCATTACTGAAGCCTACGTGCCCTAGAGTCCCCATGCCACAATTACGGAGCCCATGTGCTGCCACTCCTGAAGACTGCTGTGCCTAGAGCCTGTGCTCTACAACAATCTCCAGGAGCTACAACAATGAAAGCCCATGCACCACAACTAGAGGGCAAACCCTGCTCTCTGTGACAAGAGAAAGCCCATGTGCAGCCATGAAGACCCAGTGCAGTCAAAAATAAATCAATTTTTTTAAATCTGTGGAAAAGAGGAAGGATAATTTGTGCCTGTAGTCAACCTGGACTTTACTACTGATTAACAATGTTCAACATTTTTCATGTGCTAATTAGCTAGTTACACATTTTCTTTGTAGAACTATAAGTTTTCTCCTAAGAATCTTTAACAGTTTTAGCTGTTACATTTAGATCTTTGATTCATTCTGAGATAGTTTTAATACTATTTTGTACTATTTAATACTATTTTTTTATTTAATACTATTTAATTTTGTAAGGTAGGGGTCTAACTTCATTCTTTTGCCCGTGAATATACATGTGACCCAGCATTATTTGTTGAAAAGACTATTCTCTTCACCACTGTCTTGGCATTTTTCTTAAAAAATGAATTGATCATAAAATAAGGGTTTCTTTCTTTCCTTTCAATTCCATTCTGTTTCTCTGTATGTCTGTTTTTACACCAGAGCTATATAGTCTTGATACCTAGCCTGGTAATAAGTTTAGAAGTGTGAGTCCCCCAACTTTTTTTTTTTTCCAGATCATTTTGACTATTCTTGGTTTCCACAAAATTTCTGCATTTCCACAAAATTTTAGGATCAGTTTGTCAATTTCTGCACACAAAAGTGGGAACTTTCATATCCTCTGTCTCTAGTAGCAATTTCTGTTTAAAATCCATTTGTCTGATATCAAAATACCCATTACTTCTCTTTTTTGGTTGCGGTTTACATTATATATCTTGTTTCTTCCTTTTACTTTCAGTCTGCCTGGATCTGTGACTTCTGTTTTTTTAGAGGACACAGGTTTGATCCCTGAGCTGGGAAGGTCCCACATGCTGCAGAGCGACTAAACCCATGAGTCACAACTATTAAGTCACTATTGAGCCCATGTGCCCTAGAGCCCAGGTTCCACAAGAGAAGCCATTGCAACAAGAAGCCTCCTCACCTCAACTAGAGAGTAGCCTTCACTCCCTGCAACTAGATAAGAGTCTGTGACAGCAGTGAAAACCCAGAAGAGCCAAAAATAAATAAATAAATTTTTTTAAAATCCTCTTTTAAAATATCTAACTTTGGGCTTTCCCGGTGGTCTTGTGGGTAAAGAGTCCATCTTGCAGTGCGCAGGTCACGGGTTTGATCCCTGGTCCGGGAAGATACCACATGCCACGGACATCTGGACCGATGTGTCCAATTATGAGTCAGCGCTCTGGAAAGCATGTGGCCAGAGCTGGCGCTCTGCAACAAGAGGCCACTGCAATGGGAGGCCCACGCAAGCCAAAGAATAAAGATGGATGAAAAATAAATATATAAAAATCAATGATAAGAGGCCAAAATTTTAAAAAGAGTAATAAAAAAATCTAACTTTAACTAGAATGTTTCATTTATTCACGTTATAAAAATCCATTCACATATGATGTGATCACTGAGGCAGAAGATTTCCACCTGCCATTCTTTCTTACTTTGATCTCTCATATCTTTTTGCTCTATTTCTTCTTATTCACCACTATACTTAAATACTGAATTATTTTTCTTTAATGATATGTCACTGTTTTTTGAGCTATTTGCTTACTATCTGCCCTAGAATTTACCATATACATCTTAATTTATCAGACACAGCTTTAGATTTATACTAACTTAATTCAAATGAGCTACAGAAACATTACTCCTATACAGTTCTATTGCCTTTCTCCTGTTTTTGTGGCATTGCTATGAGTGTGTGTGCATGTCTTTTAAAGAAATTAAGAGAAAAAGAACTGCGATTATATTTTTGCAGGTTTTGTTAATATGAATTCTTATTTCTGCCTTTCATTTGTTCCTGTGAAATCAATTTATCTCCTAGAGTCATTTCTTAAGCTTTGCTACCATCTACCTCTGTTGTACTGTAGAAACAGAAAACATATCACATTTCTATATGTCATAGGTAACGAGCAAAATGTATATTACATATTTATACAATATATATTTATTTTTCCTGGAGTATAGGTGCTTTTCAAATTGTGGGGCTGGAGCAGACTCTTGAGAGTCCCTTGGACAGCAAGGAGATCAAACCAGTTAACCCTAAAGGAAATAAACCCTGAATAATCATCGGAAGGACCTGAAGAGCCAAAAATAAATAAATAAATTTTTAAAATCCTCTTTTAAAATATCTAACTTTGGGCTTTCCCGGTGGTCTTGTGGGTAAAGAGTCCATCTTGCAGTGCGCAGGTCACGGGTTTGATCCCTGGTCCGGGAAGATACCACATGCCACGGACATCTGGACCGATGTGTCCAATTATGAGTCAGCGCTCTGGAAAGCATGTGGCCAGAGCTGGCGCTCTGCAACAAGAGGCCACTGCAATGGGAGGCCCACAGGAGCCAAAGAATAAAGATGGATGAAAAATAAATATATAAAAATCAATGATAAGAGGCCAAAATTTTAAAAAGAGTAATAAAAAAATCTAACTTTAACTAGAATGTTTCATTTATTCACGTTATAAAAATCCATTCACATATGATGTGATCACTGAGGCAGAAGATTTCCACCTGCCATTCTTTCTTACTTTGATCTCTCATATCTTTTTGCTCTATTTCTTCTTATTCACCACTATACTTAAATACTGAATTATTTTTCTTTAATGATATGTCACTGTTTTTTGAGCTATTTGCTTACTATCTGCCCTAGAATTTACCATATACATCTTAATTTATCAGACACAGCTTTAGATTTATACTAACTTAATTCAAATGAGCTACAGAAACATTACTCCTATACAGTTCTATTGCCTTTCTCCTGTTTTTGTGGCATTGCTATGAGTGTGTGTGCATGTCTTTTAAAGAAATTAAGAGAAAAAGAACTGCGATTATATTTTTGCAGGTTTTGTTAATATGAATTCTTATTTCTGCCTTTCATTTGTTCCTGTGAAATCAATTTATCTCCTAGAGTCATTTCTTAAGCTTTGCTACCATCTACCTCTGTTGTACTGTAGAAACAGAAAACATATCACATTTCTATATGTCATAGGTAACGAGCAAAATGTATATTACATATTTATACAATATATATTTATTTTTCCTGGAGTATAGGTGCTTTTCAAATTGTGGGGCTGGAGCAGACTCTTGAGAGTCCCTTGGACAGCAAGGAGATCAAACCAGTTAACCCTAAAGGAAATAAACCCTGAATAATCATCGGAAGGACTGATGCTGAAGTTGAAGCTCCAATACTTTGGACTCCTGATGCAAACACCCAACATGAGAAAAACAGCCTGATGCTGGGAAAGACTGAAGGCAAAAGAAGAGGTGGGCAGAGGGTGAGATGGTGAAATAGCACCACCAATTCAATGGACATAAAAGTGGGCAAACTCCCGGAGATAGTGAGAGACAGAGAGGCTTGGTTTGCTGCAGTCTATGGGACTGCAGAGTCGGACACGACTTAGCAACTGAACAACAACAAATAGCTGCTTAACAATACTGTGTTAGTCTCTTGCTGTACAGCAAAGTGAATCAGTCATGCATATACATATATCTATTCTTTTATAGATTTCCTTCCCATTTAGGTCACCACAGAACACTGGGCAGAATTCCCTGTGCTGTAGAGTAGGTTTTCATTAGTGATCTATTTTACACATAGTAGTGCATATATGTCTCAGTCCCAAACACCCAACTGATCCCGCTCCCTCTTTCCCCCACCCCCTGGTGTGTATATGTTTGTTCTGTAAGTCTGTGTCTCTATTTCTGCTTTGCAAATAGGCTCAATCTACCATTTTTTAGATTCCACATGTAATATAAATATTTTCTTCTGATATACTTCACTGTATATGATAAATCTCTAGATCCATCCACATATCTTCTAATAGCACTATTTAGTTCCTTTTTTGGCCAAGTAATATTCCATTGTATATATGTACCATATCTCCTTCATCTATTCCTCTGGCAATGGACTTTAAGGTTGCTTCCATATCCTAGTTATTGCCAATCATGCCGCAGTGAACACGGAGGGGCATGCATCCTCTCAAATTAGGGTTTTATTCAGATACATGCTCGGGAATGGGACTGCTGGGATAGCTCTACTTTTAGTTTTTTAAGGAACCACCATACTGTTCTCCATAGTGGCTGTGCCAATTTACATTCTCAAAAGCAGTATACAAGAGTTACCTTTTCTCCACAGCCTCTTCAGCATTTATTGTTTATAGAACTTTTGATGGTGGCCATTCTGATTAGTGTGAGGTGATTCCTCATTGTAGTTTTGATTTGCATTTCTCTAATAATTAGTAATGTTGAGCATCTTTTTATGTGCCTGTTGGCCACCTATGTCTTCTGTGGAGAAATGTCTATTTAGGTCTTCCACACTTTTTTTTTTTTTTCTCGAGAGTTGAGAAACTGTTTCCTGGGCTGCAGCTCTTATTTTGCCTCAAATAAAACTCACATTGTGCCTGTTTTTAAGACAGCACCTAGAATGTGGATTCTGGAATGACCATGCACTTAGGTGCCTATGTTGTGCTCTGTAATGCTGTGAGCTGCTCACAGGCGCATATCAAAGTAAGCATTTGACCTTATATGGGAGTTTTTCAAAGTAGTCTGCCAATACACCTTAGCGAAGCATTAATAAGCTCATGTTGTGCCTCTTAAGTATGTGCATGCATATCTATTCTTTATAGATTTCCTTCCCATTTAGGTCACCACAGAACACTGGGCAGAATTCCCTGTGCTGTAGAGTAGGTTTTCATTAGTGATCTATTTTACACATAGTAGTGCATATATGTCTCAGTCCCAAACACCCAACTGATCCCGCTCCCTCTTTCCCCACCCCTGGTGTGTATATGTTTGTTCTGTAAGTCTGTGTCTCTATTTCTGCTTTGCAAATAGGCTCAATCTACCATTTTTTAGATTCCACATGTAATATAAATATTTTCTTCTGATATACTTCACTGTATATGATAAATCTCTAGATCCATCCACATATCTTCTAATAGCACTATTTAGTTCCTTTTTTGGCCAAGTAATATTCCATTGTATATATGTACCATATCTCCTTCATCTATTCCTCTGGCAATGGACTTTAAGGTTGCTTCCATATCCTAGTTATTGCCAATCATGCCGCAGTGAACACGGAGGGGCATGCATCCTCTCAAATTAGGGTTTTATTCAGATACATGCTCGGGAATGGGACTGCTGGGATAGCTCTACTTTTAGTTTTTTAAGGAACCACCATACTGTTCTCCATAGTGGCTGTGCCAATTTACATTCTCAAAAGCAGTATACAAGAGTTACCTTTTCTCCACAGCCTCTTCAGCATTTATTGTTTATAGAACTTTTGATGGTGGCCATTCTGATTAGTGTGAGGTGATTCCTCATTGTAGTTTTGATTTGCATTTCTCTAATAATTAGTAATGTTGAGCATCTTTTTATGTGCCTGTTGGCCACCTATGTCTTCTGTGGAGAAATGTCTATTTAGGTCTTCCACACTTTTTTTTTTTTTTCTCGAGAGTTGAGAAACTGTTTCCTGGGCTGCAGCTCTTATTTTGCCTCAAATAAAACTCACATTGTGCCTGTTTTTAAGACAGCACCTAGAATGTGGATTCTGGAATGACCATGCACTTAGGTGCCTATGTTGTGCTCTGTAATGCTGTGAGCTGCTCACACGGCGCATATCAAAGTAAGCATTTGACCTTATATGGGAGTTTTTTCAAAGTAGTCTGCCAATACACCTTAGCGAAGAGCGATTAATAAGCTCATGCAGGGCAAGACCGGGAGCCAGTCCCTGCATCAAGTACTCCCAAGGCCCTTAAAACTGTTCAAGGCCACAGCTCACTTGTCATCTCCCTTCCCTCCAGACGGCAATCCATGCCATGGTTAAATGAACCTGTACGTCTCACAGATCCCCAATAGAGATAACACAGGGACTCATGGAGGGAAGCCATAGAAATAAGCAGAGACTGCAGGATCCCTGAGGTCTTCCCCAGCCCCCAAAACTCTCCGCTCAGCAGCCCAGGGTGGCCACGTCACTGACGTGGCCGGGGTTCCATATATTTTTTGATTGGCATACTCATTTTTTTCCCCTTATATTGAGTTGCATGAGCTGTTTGTATATTTTGGAGATTAATCCCTGTCATTGCTTTGTTTGCAAATATTTTCTTCCATTCTGATAGTTGTCTTTTTTTGTTTGTTTATGGTTTATGTATAAAAGCTTTTCAATTAGGTCCCATTTGTTTATTTTTGTCTTTATTTTCATCACTCTAGGTGATAGATAGATCTTGCTATGATTTATGTCAGAGAATGTTCTGTCCATATTTTCCTCTAAAAGTTGTATAGTATCCAGTCTTACATTTACGTTTTTAATCCACTCTGAATTTTTTTTGTGTGTATGGTGTTAGGGAGTGTTCTAACTTCATTCTTTTACATGTAGCTGTCCAGTTTCCCAGCATCATTCATTGAAGAAACTGCCTTACCTCCATTGTGCATTTTTGCCTCTTTTATCATAGATTAAGTGGTCATATGTGCATGGGTTTATCTCTGGTCTTTCTATCCTGTTATATTGATCTATAGTTCTGTTTTTTTTGCCGGTACCATACTGTTTTGATTACTGAAGATCTGTATTACAGTCTGAAGTCAGGAAGCCTGCTTCCTTCAGCTCCATTCTTCTTTCCCAAGATTGCTGTTGCTATTTAGGATCATTTTGTGTTTCCATACAAATTGCAAACTTTTTTTTTTCTAATTTCGTGGAAAATGCCCTTGAATAGGGATTGCATTAAATCTGTAGATAGTCTGGGGTAGTAGTCATTTTGACAATATTGACTCTTCCAACCCAAGAACGTAGTATATCTCTCCATCTGTTTTTGTCATCTTTGATTTCTTTCATCAGTACCTTATAGTTTTCTGAGTATAGGTCCTTTGCTTACTTAGGTTGGTTTATTCCCATGTATTTTTTTCTTTTTTGATGCAGTTGTAAATGGGATTATTTCCTTAAACTCTCTGATATTTCATTTTTAGTGTATAGGAATACAAGAAATTTCTGTGTATTAATTTTGTATCCCACAACTTAACCAGATTCATTGATGAGCTCTAGTAGTCTTCTGGCAGCATCTTCAGGATTCTATGTATACTATCATGCCATCTGCAGAGAGTGACAGTTGTACTTCTTTTCCAATTTGGATTCCTTTTTATTTCTTTTTCTTCTTTGATGGCTATGGCTAGGACTTCCCAAATTCTGCTGAACGAAAGTAGAGAGTGGACATCTTTTTCTTGTTCTCAATCTTAGAGCAAATGCTTTCAGCTTTTCATTATTGAGTATGAGGTTAGCTGTAGGTCTGTCAAATATGGACTTTATTAGGTTGAGGTAGGTTCCATCTAAGCCCAATTTCTGGAAAGTTTTTATCATAAATGGGTGTTGAACTTTGTCAAAACCTTTTTCTGCATATATTGATACACACACACATACACATATACAATTATATAATATTGCTTTTTAAACTAACTTAGCAGAAGAGAAAAGAAGAAAATACACTTATATTGTCTTTTATGACTACCTTTATGATTGTTCTTTGCGCTCTTTGGGGGGACGGTATGAATTGAAATTATTTGTCCGAGTTTTGCTTTCAAATGTGAAGAACTTCTGTTAGTATTTAAGATGAGTCCACAGCAACAATGCCAGGCTGGATGAAGCACAAGCTGGAATCAAGATTGCTGGGAGAAATATCAATAACCTCAGGTATGCAGACAACACCACCCTTATGGCAAAAAACAAAGAGGAACTAAAGAACCTCCTGATGAAGGTGAAAATAGAAGGTGAAAAAGCTGGCTTAAAACTCAGCATTCAAAACACTACTGTGGTCCCATCACTTCATGGCAAACAGATGGACAAACAATGGAAACAGTGACAGACTTTATCTTCTTGGGCTCCAAAATCACTGTGGATAGTGAATGCAACCATGAAATTAATAGATGCTTGCTCCTTGGAAGAAAAACTATGACAAACCTAGGCAGCATATTAAAAAGCAGAGACATCACTTTGCCGACAAAGTTCCATATAGTCAAAGCTATGGTTTTTCCAGTAGTCATGTACAGATGTGAGAGTTGGACCATAAAAAAGGCTGAACACTAAAGAACTGATGCCTTCGAACTGTGGTGCTGGAGAAGACTCTTAAGGGTTCCGTGAACTGCAAGGAGATAGAACCAGTCAATCCTAAAAGAAATCAACCCTGAATATTCATTGGAAGGACTGATGTTGAAGCTGAAGAACTATTCCTTTTTATTTCTTTTTCTTCTTTGATGGCTATGGCTAGGACTTCCCAAATTCTGCTGAACGAAAGTAGAGAGTGGACATCTTTTTCTTGTTCTCAATCTTAGAGCAAATGCTTTCAGCTTTTCATTATTGAGTATGAGGTTAGCTGTAGGTCTGTCAAATATGGACTTTATTAGGTTGAGGTAGGTTCCATCTAAGCCCAATTTCTGGAAAGTTTTTATCATAAATGGGTGTTGAACTTTGTCAAAACCTTTTTCTGCATATATTGATACACACACACATACACATATACAATTATATAATATTGCTTTTTAAACTAACTTAGCAGAAGAGAAAAGAAGAAAATACACTTATATTGTCTTTTATGACTACCTTTATGATTGTTCTTTGCGCTCTTTGGGGGGACGGTATGAATTGAAATTATTTGTCCGAGTTTTGCTTTCAAATGTGAAGAACTTCTGTTAGTATTTAAGATGAGTCCACAGCAACAATGCCAGGCTGGATGAAGCACAAGCTGGAATCAAGATTGCTGGGAGAAATATCAATAACCTCAGGTATGCAGACAACACCACCCTTATGGCAAAAAGCAAAGAGGAACTAAAGAACCTCCTGATGAAGGTGAAAATAGAAGGTGAAAAAGCTGGCTTAAAACTCAGCATTCAAAACACTACTGTGGTCCCATCACTTCATGGCAAACAGATGGACAAACAATGGAAACAGTGACAGACTTTATCTTCTTGGGCTCCAAAATCACTGTGGATAGTGAATGCAACCATGAAATTAATAGATGCTTGCTCCTTGGAAGAAAAACTATGACAAACCTAGGCAGCATATTAAAAAGCAGAGACATCACTTTGCCGACAAAGTTCCATATAGTCAAAGCTATGGTTTTTCCAGTAGTCATGTACAGATGTGAGAGTTGGACCATAAAAAAGGCTGAACACTAAAGAACTGATGCCTTCGAACTGTGGTGCTGGAGAAGACTCTTAAGGGTTCCGTGAACTGCAAGGAGATAGAACCAGTCAATCCTAAAAGAAATCAACCCTGAATATTCATTGGAAGGACTGATGTTGAAGCTGAAGCTACAATACTATGTGAAGAGACGACTCACTGGAAAATGTTCTGATGCTGGGAAAAACAAGAGGCAGAAGGAGAAGGGGATGACAGAGGACAAGAGATGGTTGGATGGCATCACTGAATCAAGGGACATGAGTTTGAGCAAACTCTGGCAGATGGTGAAGGACAGGGAAGCCTGCTGTGCTGCAATCTATGGGGTTGCAAACTTGTACACAACTGAGTGAATGAACCAAACTGAACCAGCAACAAATTCTCTCATCTTCTGTTTATCTGCAAATATCTTTATTTCACCTTCATTCCTGAAAGACACCTATGCTAGATACAGGATTCTTGGTTGAGTCTTTTATCTTTGAGTATTTTGAGCATGTTATCCCACTGCCTTCTTGTCCCCATTGTTTCTGTTGAGAAGCTAGCTGTTAATTTTGTTGCAGTTAACCTTGTATCTGACAAGTTGGTTTTCTCTTGCTGTTTTAAAGATTCTTCCTTGTCTCCTTTTCTTTCAGCATTTTTAGTATGATTCATCTATTTGTGGATCTCTTGCATGTATCCTATTTGGAATTCCTAGATTAACATATTTGAGCAAATGGAAACTTTTCAGCCATAATTTCTTCAGGACCGGTTCTGTTTCCCTCTCTCTTCCTCTGGTTCTCCCATCATGCATATGTTAAATGTGCTTAATAGTGCCCCATATTTTTCTGAAGTTCTGATCATTTCTCTTCATTCAGTTTTCTCTCTGTTCTTTGGATTGCATAATCTCTATTGATCTATCTTCAACTGCATAATCTCCATTGATCTTTTTTCTGCCAGTTCAAATCTACTGTTGAGCCCAACGACTGAACTTTTTATTTCAGTTATATTTTTCAATTCTAGAATTTCCATTTGGTTTCTTTACTTTATAATTTGTTTTTTATTAATACTATTTGATGTGACATCACCATTATATATTCCTTACTTCTTCAATCATGGTTTCACTTAGTTCTTTGAAGAAAATTACAGTGGCTACTTTGCAGCCTTTTTCTGTTAAATTTGACATTAGATCACCCTCACAGGCAGTTTCTATTGCCTGCCTTCCCTACCATACCCCTTCTCAAGTGTATTAATTATACTTTCCTTCTCTTTTGCATGTCTTGTAATTTTTTTTTTACTGGAAACTGAACATTTTAGAAACCACGTTTTAACAACCCTGGGTACTGATTCACCTCCTCTCCCCTAGGGTTTGTTATGATTACTTGCTTGTTCACTTGTTTTCTGACTAGCTGGATTATTTTAGTGAAATTTGCTTCCCCCCTCTTCCCATAACTTACATTAATCAAACCAAACGTGAAGTGTTGTGTTCAGCTTTGAATGCTACATTTAAAGAATACTAACAAACATAAGCATATGAAGAGAAGGTTCTAGGATGAGGAGGGATTCAAACTACACAGACAAAAAAGCTAAGGAAACTGAGGGTATTTCATATGAAGTCAATCAGATTAACAGGATAGAAAGGACACAAAGCTGCTGATTTCAAAGCTGTGGTATGGCTGAAGCCAGGGAGGGAGAGGTCACAGAACTTAGACAAATGTAGGCATTATAGGGAACAGATTTTAGCTCAAAATACAAGAAAGAATTTTTAAAATAAGCAATTCAACAATGGCATATACTACCTTTTAAAATAACAAGGGTTCTACTTTTAAGCAGAAATTTTCAACGTGTCACAGGTGTTGAGAATGGCATTCCTTATTTGAGAGGGATGTCTAAGTAGATGATCACATTTTCTGTGACAGTCAAGGACCCTGACCTTGAATATAGTCATTTTTACAAAATGCAAACTCATTTTTACTTTAAATGCCCATAGGTATATATTGCAAATAAACTATTATTCTTTTCAAGAAAATCATATACAAAGAAACCTTCTTAAGTATCTCAGACTTCCTCAGAGATTGCTGTTTAAAAGTGTCTTCCTGATTTGTCACATATCGGAGAGATGACTATATAAAACACTGGGAGAAATTATTACTTTGAGCTTCTACATTCTCTCCTGTACTTGCTTTAAAATTTCAGAATTAATTAATTCATTTTTTAAGAGTTTCTCAGTTCTTAAAAAGTACTTTTTTAATGAAGTGATTGAGATCCAGAACTCACCAGAAGAAATCTTACCAGCACCTTTACAGTCAACAGAAAACACAGGTGTGACTCCATTGGCTGACCCCAGTTCACCCATGGAAATTTGATAAGGGGGCCTCAACTTGATTTCCATCTGCATGTCAGAAAGATTTATCTTTGTTGAAAGAGACCTGGGATTATTATATCGCTGCTTGGTCCTCTGAATGAAGTTATCTATGCAAAATAAAAAATAAATTTCCTTGCAGTCATTTGTTAATTAAATCATTTGAAAGTGTGATGTTTATGGACAGTAAATTTTGCAATAAACATTTTGTTATCTTAAATGTTCAATTTGTCATGAAATGCTCTAAGATTATTTGTGTTTAACAGTTAATATATCATGGCATCATCAGTTTTTAGAAATTATACTCTAGATTATCATAAATGAACTAAGGATTTAGTACTACACAACTATGAGAATACTACTACTACTGTATCCACTTCAAGGAATTACAGTGAACTTCTACCAAAAAAAACACAAAAAAACAGCTCCCTTTAAATTTAAACCAAAGTCTTAATTTTTATAGGGATTCAGATCTCATAAAATATTAAGTCTGTCAGCTGTAATTACATTAAAACATACACTCTAAAGTGCATGTTCATATAAACCTGTTTTCTTATTTCTTATACCATTAGAACACATATTTTAAAAGAACAAATTCAATGAAAACAATAAAAGACATTTCCTAAATTTCTTCCAATTTTAAAATAACAAGGGTTCTACTTTTAAGCAGAAATTTTCAACGTGTCACAGGTGTTGAGAATGGCATTCCTTATTTGAGAGGGATGTCTAAGTAGATGATCACATTTTCTGTGACAGTCAAGGACCCTGACCTTGAATATAGTCATTTTTACAAAATGCAAACTCATTTTTACTTTAAATGCCCATAGGTATATATTGCAAATAAACTATTATTCTTTTCAAGAAAATCATATACAAAGAAACCTTCTTAAGTATCTCAGACTTCCTCAGAGATTGCTGTTTAAAAGTGTCTTCCTGATTTGTCACATATCGGAGAGATGACTATATAAAACACTGGGAGAAATTATTACTTTGAGCTTCTACATTCTCTCCTGTACTTGCTTTAAAATTTCAGAATTAATTAATTCATTTTTTAAGAGTTTCTCAGTTCTTAAAAAGTACTTTTTTAATGAAGTGATTGAGATCCAGAACTCACCAGAAGAAATCTTACCAGCACCTTTACAGTCAACAGAAAACACAGGTGTGACTCCATTGGCTGACCCCAGTTCACCCATGGAAATTTGATAAGGGGGCCTCAACTTGATTTCCATCTGCATGTCAGAAAGATTTATCTTTGTTGAAAGAGACCTGGGATTATTATATCGCTGCTTGGTCCTCTGAATGAAGTTATCTATGCAAAATAAAAAATAAATTTCCTTGCAGTCATTTGTTAATTAAATCATTTGAAAGTGTGATGTTTATGGACAGTAAATTTTGCAATAAACATTTTGTTATCTTAAATGTTCAATTTGTCATGAAATGCTCTAAGATTATTTGTGTTTAACAGTTAATATATCATGGCATCATCAGTTTTTAGAAATTATACTCTAGATTATCATAAATGAACTAAGGATTTAGTACTACACAACTATGAGAATACTACTACTACTGTATCCACTTCAAGGAATTACAGTGAACTTCTACCAAAAAAAACACAAAAAAACAGCTCCCTTTAAATTTAAACCAAAGTCTTAATTTTTATAGGGATTCAGATCTCATAAAATATTAAGTCTGTCAGCTGTAATTACATTAAAACATACACTCTAAAGTGCATGTTCATATAAACCTGTTTTCTTATTTCTTATACCATTAGAACACATATTTTAAAAGAACAAATTCAATGAAAACAATAAAAGACATTTCCTAAATTTCTTCCAATTTTACTTTCACTGTTTACACCTTGAGTTTATTTTTTTCCTCCTTCTACATCAGGCAGAATCAAGCAAACTAATGTCCACAGGCCAAATCTCGCCTGATTTTTTGGTGAATAAAATGTTATTAGAATATAACTATACTCATTCATTTATGTATTACCTATGGCTGTTTTCAAGCTATAATATTAAGGGCTGAAATAGTGATCAAATAATCCTTAAAGCCTAAAATTGTCCCATCTGGTCCGTTCCAATGAATGTCTGCCAACCTCTGTTCTATATCAAGCAGCCTAAAAATACTATCACTCGCTTATAAATTTCTCATTGAGAAATTATCCTTTGAGATTAATATTTGAGCTAATAATCATGATCCTCTACCGAGCTCACCATAACTTTTTCTAGCAGGCATCTAGAGATCTTATTTTTTTTTCTTTTCCCCATCATGCCTCTTTTGTTTATATTTATTTTCATCCATCTTTTATTCTTTAGCATGCGTGGGCCTCCCGTTGTACAGGCCTCTCTCGCTGCAGAGGACCAGCTCTAGGCGCATGCGCTCCAGAGTGCTGGCTCTTAATTGGACACACTGGTCCAGTTGCTCTGTGGCATGTGGGATCTTCGCCGGGCAGGGATCAAACCAGTGCCCCTTGCACTGCAAGGTGGACTCTCTACCCACTAGACTACCAGGGAAGCCCTAGCAGGCATCTAAATGAAGAAGTTACCATAATTTACAGGCCATTTGTCAAAGTATTCTGTCTAAGGCAAGTTAGCAGAAATTTCTGAGCTTTCTCTTTACTCCTCAGTACTAGATGAAAAATCGTTTATGACTGAATGGAGACAGGATAATGAAAAGGAAAAAAAAAATCAGGCCCTTACCAAATTCAATGAAACAGTATGGTCTGACAGCAGTATTTGTCTTCATCATGTTATAAGTAGTAATGAACTCCTTCTGAAGCTCATCCAGGAAAGAGAACGCCAGAACATTTGGGTAATTTTCAGTGCACAACATCATATAGCTCACTCCCATTGAGCTAATAAAACTACAGTGTAGAAAACATGAGATGTAAGATTTCAGATTAAATCAAGGCAATTTGTTACTTCACAAGACTGGCTCTATACTCGATAAACCAATGCTACAGAGGCACTGACAATATTAACACTTATTACAAATTTTAGTAAAAAAAATTTAAAGGAACCAAAGTATAACACTAGTTTTAGTTTAAAAACAGTAGACAAAAAGTGGAATGTATTCGCTCTGTTATACAGCAGAAACTAATACAACATTGTAAATAGACTATACTCAAAAATTCTTTTTAAAAAAGTGGAATGTATCTAGAGAGGAACACAATACCATGATTCTAACACTTCAGCTGCTTATCATTTGGGGTAGAAAGCAAGAAACACTGTTCGAATCACGAACTTTTAAGAGGTTCTGACGAAGTTATGGACACTCCCTGCAGAAACAACACAACTTAGCAGACAATTTCAAGGTGATTATTGACCTCCTAAAGTTATCCACTGACTTCAGAATGAAATCGTATACTTCACACAATGAAATTTGAATCATTGGAGAAACAAGAGAATTTATGAGTTCATAATCACAAATAAAAGGTAAGAAAGGAAGACTATCATTTACAGCAGAATTCTGAGTGCCACCAGGTGAATGTGGAGATAGTGGAAAACTTAGCACTTTGCAACCAACATAGCAAAGATTGGATCAAGCAAGGTAAAATCAATGGATGCTAAATCTAGGTGGATACTTTGGTGAAGAGCAGGAAATTTTCCATGGCTTTAAATGTCTTCCCACTGATTGCTTATTGGCTGCAGGTGAATTTTACACATGAGCTAAAATCCATTTGTCAAAGTATTCTGTCTAAGGCAAGTTAGCAGAAATTTCTGAGCTTTCTCTTTACTCCTCAGTACTAGATGAAAAATCGTTTATGACTGAATGGAGACAGGATAATGAAAAGGAAAAAAAAAATCAGGCCCTTACCAAATTCAATGAAACAGTATGGTCTGACAGCAGTATTTGTCTTCATCATGTTATAAGTAGTAATGAACTCCTTCTGAAGCTCATCCAGGAAAGAGAACGCCAGAACATTTGGGTAATTTTCAGTGCACAACATCATATAGCTCACTCCCATTGAGCTAATAAAACTACAGTGTAGAAAACATGAGATGTAAGATTTCAGATTAAATCAAGGCAATTTGTTACTTCACAAGACTGGCTCTATACTCGATAAACCAATGCTACAGAGGCACTGACAATATTAACACTTATTACAAATTTTAGTAAAAAAAATTTAAAGGAACCAAAGTATAACACTAGTTTTAGTTTAAAAACAGTAGAAAAAAAGTGGAATGTATTCGCTCTGTTATACAGCAGAAACTAATACAACATTGTAAATAGACTATACTCAAAAATTCTTTTTAAAAAAGTGGAATGTATCTAGAGAGGAACACAATACCATGATTCTAACACTTCAGCTGCTTATCATTTGGGGTAGAAAGCAAGAAACACTGTTCGAATCACGAACTTTTAAGAGGTTCTGACGAAGTTATGGACACTCCCTGCAGAAACAACACAACTTAGCAGACAATTTCAAGGTGATTATTGACCTCCTAAAGTTATCCACTGACTTCAGAATGAAATCGTATACTTCACACAATGAAATTTGAATCATTGGAGAAACAAGAGAATTTATGAGTTCATAATCACAAATAAAAGGTAAGAAAGGAAGACTATCATTTACAGCAGAATTCTGAGTGCCACCAGGTGAATGTGGAGATAGTGGAAAACTTAGCACTTTGCAACCAACATAGCAAAGATTGGATCAAGCAAGGTAAAATCAATGGATGCTAAATCTAGGTGGATACTTTGGTGAAGAGCAGGAAATTTTCCATGGCTTTAAATGTCTTCCCACTGATTGCTTATTGGCTGCAGGTGAATTTTACCATACTTATCATATGGTAGAAACTAGACAACACCTCAACCACATACCCTAATATCACTAATGAGGGACAGTTGGGCTTCCTATGCCTCCAGATGCAATCCTCAGTAAGACATCTCAGCTATGTAGTATCTGGCTTAGAATGCATAATCTGAATCTAGTCATGAAGGAACATCAGAATAATCAACATTCTATTTTCTTTAAAGGTGTGGGGCAGGGAGCTGTATTCTTCAGAAACCTCAATGAATGGAAGGAAGAAAGAAAGGCTTTAGAAATGTTTCTGATTGTAGAAGGTTAGAGACACAACTAAACACAAACCTGAACACTAGTCTGGATCCTGTGTCAGAGAAGGGGAAAAATTCTATACAGGACATTCCTAGGTCAATTGATAAAAACAAGTAGTACAGTAGTTTAGGTAAAAGTATGGTATCAATATCAAAAATACTAGACTTGACAACTGTACTAAATAATTAAGTAAAGGAGTATCTCTAGTGTGTTAGTTGCTCAGTTGTGTCCAACTCTTTGCGCCCCATGGACTGTAACCCACCAGGCTACTCTGTCCATGGAATTCTCCAGGCAAGGATACTGGAGTGGGTTGCTATTCCCTTTGCCAGGGGATCTTTCTGACCCAGGGATTGAATCCAGGTCTCCTGCATTGCAGGCACATTCTTTACCATCCGAGCCACCAGCGAAAATACACTTTGAAGTAGTTAGGAATAAAGGGCATGGTACTCTTAACGTTTCTCTCAAACGGTTAGCAGACAATTTCAAGGTGATTATTGACCTCCTAAAGTTATCCACTGACTTCAGAATGAAATCGTATACTTCACACAATGAAATTTGAATCATTGGAGAAACAAGAGAATTTATGAGTTCATAATCACAAATAAAAGGTAAGAAAGGAAGACTATCATTTACAGCAGAATTCTGAGTGCCACCAGGTGAATGTGGAGATAGTGGAAAACTTAGCACTTTGCAACCAACATAGCAAAGATTGGATCAAGCAAGGTAAAATCAATGGATGCTAAATCTAGGTGGATACTTTGGTGAAGAGCAGGAAATTTTCCATGGCTTTAAATGTCTTCCCACTGATTGCTTATTGGCTGCAGGTGAATTTTACCATACTTATCATATGGTAGAAACTAGACAACACCTCAACCACATACCCTAATATCACTAATGAGGGACAGTTGGGCTTCCTATGCCTCCAGATGCAATCCTCAGTAAGACATCTCAGCTATGTAGTATCTGGCTTAGAATGCATAATCTGAATCTAGTCATGAAGGAACATCAGAATAATCAACATTCTATTTTCTTTAAAGGTGTGGGGCAGGGAGCTGTATTCTTCAGAAACCTCAATGAATGGAAGGAAGAAAGAAAGGCTTTAGAAATGTTTCTGATTGTAGAAGGTTAGAGACACAACTAAACACAAACCTGAACACTAGTCTGGATCCTGTGTCAGAGAAGGGGAAAAATTCTATACAGGACATTCCTAGGTCAATTGATAAAAACAAGTAGTACAGTAGTTTAGGTAAAAGTATGGTATCAATATCAAAAATACTAGACTTGACAACTGTACTAAATAATTAAGTAAAGGAGTATCTCTAGTGTGTTAGTTGCTCAGTTGTGTCCAACTCTTTGCGCCCCATGGACTGTAACCCACCAGGCTACTCTGTCCATGGAATTCTCCAGGCAAGGATACTGGAGTGGGTTGCTATTCCCTTTGCCAGGGGATCTTTCTGACCCAGGGATTGAATCCAGGTCTCCTGCATTGCAGGCACATTCTTTACCATCCGAGCCACCAGCGAAAATACACTTTGAAGTAGTTAGGAATAAAGGGGCATGGTACTCTTAACGTTTCTCTCAAACGGTTCAGACAAACATAAATCAGATAGATAGACAGATAAAACAATAAAGTAAGTGGGGTAAAATGTTAACAAAATATGAGTCTGAGAACAAGTATTATTTATAATTTTCTTATTTGTACAACTTTTCTGAAAGTTTGGAATTATTTCTAAATAAACAAAAACTTAAAAACAAAAATGTTTAAATTAATCATCTACTGAAAAAGAGAACTTTCTAAAATAAAGTATACACTGCCTGTTAGTATGGGACACAAATTGATAATTTTTACTGACAAACCCTGATCCAGACGGGAGTTCCACTCTCCCCCTTTTTCTCTACTACTACAGAAGCAGAATTTATTAATATTATTTAAAATTTAACATTTAAAATATTCTCATGACTCAAATTTTAAAAAAATGAAAAATGGAAGGAAATAGATACTTGAAGTGTCTTATCCCCACCACTGCTCAAAGATATCCAGTCCTCTGTTGCTCAAGCAACTCATGTTATTATTAATTTCATATCCACCCTTTCAGTGAGAGTTTATGCATATGCAAGCAAATATACATCTATCTTTCTTAAAAGGCCACCCAAGGCAGCCAAATGATGTGGGGTTGACGCCTATTAATCATCTTTTATTAATGGTGTGGGATGTACTACTAGTGGAATAGTGCTGATGTTATGCTTCTGGAATAACTTGGAATTCTCTTCTGAAGTTCCACTTAACACACAGTCATTTGATGCAATGTTGTTCAAAGTACAAGATGTGACTCCCTGGTAGATCACAAAATCACTGAAGTATACACAGCATTTTCTTAAAACTGAAATAGAACATAAGAGAAAATACTGAAATGCATATTGTTTCATCTAACCTTGGTTTATCCTTTTTTTCTAGTGTGTTAGTTGCTCAGTTGTGTCCAACTCTTTGCGCCCCATGGACTGTAACCCACCAGGCTACTCTGTCCATGGAATTCTCCAGGCAAGGATACTGGAGTGGGTTGCTATTCCCTTTGCCAGGGGATCTTTCTGACCCAGGGATTGAATCCAGGTCTCCTGCATTGCAGGCACATTCTTTACCATCCGAGCCACCAGCGAAAATACACTTTGAAGTAGTTAGGAATAAAGGGGCATGGTACTCTTAACGTTTCTCTCAAACGGTTCAGACAAACATAAATCAGATAGATAGACAGATAAAACAATAAAGTAAGTGGGGTAAAATGTTAACAAAATATGAGTCTGAGAACAAGTATTATTTATAATTTTCTTATTTGTACAACTTTTCTGAAAGTTTGGAATTATTTCTAAATAAACAAAAACTTAAAAACAAAAATGTTTAAATTAATCATCTACTGAAAAAGAGAACTTTCTAAAATAAAGTATACACTGCCTGTTAGTATGGGACACAAATTGATAATTTTTACTGACAAACCCTGATCCAGACGGGAGTTCCACTCTCCCCCTTTTTCTCTACTACTACAGAAGCAGAATTTATTAATATTATTTAAAATTTAACATTTAAAATATTCTCATGACTCAAATTTTAAAAAAATGAAAAATGGAAGGAAATAGATACTTGAAGTGTCTTATCCCCACCACTGCTCAAAGATATCCAGTCCTCTGTTGCTCAAGCAACTCATGTTATTATTAATTTCATATCCACCCTTTCAGTGAGAGTTTATGCATATGCAAGCAAATATACATCTATCTTTCTTAAAAGGCCACCCAAGGCAGCCAAATGATGTGGGGTTGACGCCTATTAATCATCTTTTATTAATGGTGTGGGATGTACTACTAGTGGAATAGTGCTGATGTTATGCTTCTGGAATAACTTGGAATTCTCTTCTGAAGTTCCACTTAACACACAGTCATTTGATGCAATGTTGTTCAAAGTACAAGATGTGACTCCCTGGTAGATCACAAAATTACTGAAGTATACACAGCATTTTCTTAAAAACTGAAATAGAACATAAGAGAAAATACTGAAATGCATATTGTTTCATCTAACCTTGGTTTATCCTACTTGTATGTTAAGTAATGGTCACAAAGTAAAATGCATTTCTACCCATAACATATTGTATTTTTCTACAAAATTGTCAAGTAAATTGAAAAATCAAAGTATGACTTTCCCAAATACTTTAAATTCTTTGACATGTCATTAACATTCAAATATACTTCACAATGACTTCAACTGGGATAGAACATAGTTGGTAACTGGCTTCTACAAACTTGGAATTTCCAAGTAGCTACCAAAGCATTATTTCACTATCCTTTAGTAATATGACCGAAGCTTTTACACTCCATTTTTTGTGCTATAATAGGGTTCCACTGTACTTCCATATTAATCATAGAGTGAACCACAGACACCTATATGAGTTTATCCCAAATGGTTTCTCTTGCTTGCACTTAATTTAACTGGAAAATTATTCGTGAAATAAAAAGAAAATCCTATGTTTTTAAGATGGTATGTTTATGTTTTCAAGTCTTTATCCCAATGTCTTTATTTTACTATAAATGCTTGATACTTTCCAAAAATGCTACATTCTATAGTATGATGACTTTTCATAGTGAATTTACGCTTATAATGCTGTCTTTATTTGAAATGCAAAGCTGTATTTCCAAAAGTACATATAGCTCTGTCAATTTACATTTATTATCAAAAGTTCTACTTTTTCGTATCACTGGGACAGACTGAAAGACTCCGACCATTGCACTATGACTATGACTATGTTCCCAGAAAGTCACTAAGTCTTCTACATCCTTCTCCTTTTAAGCCAGGGGATCATGTAGAATTTCCTCTGCCCTGAGTACCTTCACAAGTTACGAAGGTCTAATAAGCATGTCTGCTTTCCTCTTATCACAGTCATTATTAATCCTCACAACAACAGTAACAAGTCCTTTTTTCTCCACTTGAGCACAAGTCTTAAACTGCCACTGTTCTCTTCCTACTTTGCTCCAATTTCCTTTTTCTTTCTTATTTGCTTCCACTTACGGGCTTTGGGGCAAATTTGACCTCTATAGCTACTGCCTTTCTTCTGACCAAGGAATACATCTAACCTTGCTACATCTTTGGTTCTTCTCCAAGGCACATATACTAGCAACTTCTTTAGTTTTGATTTTGAGATCAAGTGTATCTTGGACAGGTAAGGCTGGTTGAAGTTCAAACCCTGGATAAGGAGGATTTGCCTCTTTCAGTCACTTTGTTTAAAAGCTAATTTTTTTTTAACTTTTTTTTTTTTTTAAAGATTTATTTATTTATTTATTTTGGTGCGGGTGGGGTGGGGAGGGAGGGGAGCAGGCGGGCCACTTCTATTGGTCTTTCATTTGTCCATTTTCATCCATCTTTGTTCTTTGGCCCGTGTGGGCCTCCCATCTCAGTGGCCTCTGTTGTCGCAGAGCACCGGCTCTGGGCGCATGCTCTCCAGAGCTCCAGCTCGGTAATTGGACACATCAGTCCAGCTGCTCCACGGCACGTGAGATCTTCCCAGGCCAGGGATCGAACCTGCGCCCCTTGCACTGCAAGGCGGTGTCCTTACCCACTGGACCACCAGGGAAGCCCTAAAAGCTAATTTTATCATGTACCCAGGCAGGCCACACCTGAAGTGATTCCTAAAGTCCAACAAAATGAATAAGTAGTTTTAGACATTAAACTTTTTCTGGTACTGATTTTGTGAAATGTCAAAAGAATTTTAGATATCACCAATTAAACATCCACATTATTAAGACTTGCCGGCTTTCTGTATCAAACTAAATAATAAGTGAAAACTATGATCTTCCCCACGGCAAATAATAAAGCACCCAGCGTTCTAGAGTCTTTGAGTCTCTGAGTCTTGGTTGAGTCTATGTCCAGCATTCTACTCTGTAGGCTCTGATATCAAGGACCAAGCCCTTGCCCACCAGGTGCTTGCAATTAGGTATGGGACTACACTTAAAACAGTATACTTGGGCTTCTCTGGTGGTCCAGTGGGTAAGGATACCGCCTTGCAGTACAAGGGGCACCAGTTTGATCCCTGGCCTGGGAAGATCCCGCATGTCGTGGAGCGGCTGGACTGATGTGTCCAACTACTGAGCCGGAGCTCTACAACGACAGAGGCCACTGCGATGGGAGGCCCACACAGGCAGAAGAACAAAGATGGATGAAAATAGATAAATGAAAGACCAACAGAAGTGGCCAAAAACAAAAAAACAAAAATGGTATACTAAACAAGATTAATGAAACAAAACTGAATCGGTTAGCATGCTAAATGAGAGAGTATAAAACAAACTATTTATAAATTAAAACAGTAATACACTGTTGACAATGTGTGTATTACACTGTTGATAATGTGTGCATTACATATAGCTTTCATTCTGCAGCTATATCATTGCACATAGAAAATCTGCTTATCCTTTGTAGTCATGTTTACCAAGTAAATAGCTTTCCTTCCTGGGTGAAGATCCAGCTGGACACAAAATCTCTACTTCACACTTAAAATTCCTAAGAAAAAAGAACCTTCCACACTGACTTCCAATCCCTAAAATAAAGATTTTAAAGTTTTAAAACATAAAAAAACAGTTTGACAATATGACAATGAGTATACCTTATGAATTTATTATCACCAAATACATCTGATAAGAAACAAAGTAAAAGCAAGACTTTACCACCAGGGGCACAGCACGGGGACAGTCCAGTGGTAAGAACAGAAAGAGAACCAAGGAACGGTGTCTGCCATGCACCACATTCTGCCAGGAAGCGCATTTTCTCACTTATTCCTCTCTTACGTAGTAAACTTTCAATTACTCTCCCGTGGTGAAGAGCTAAATCATAAACATATTCTCCCATAAATAGAAGACCCAGTTTGTTACTAATTTAAACCTCATTAAATAAGAAAATATGTACTACGTAAAATGCCAGGTGATATCAATTTATAATAGTAAGCTAAAGGAGAACTGGGTTTTCCTGGTGACTCAGAGGTAAAGAATCCACCTGCCAATGCAAGAGATGCAGTTCAGCCCCTGGGTTGGGAAGATCCCCTGGAAAGTGTAAGTGAAAGTGTTAACCGCTTAGTCACATTTAACTCTTTGTGACCCCATGGACTGTAGCTGCCAGGCTCCTCTGTCTACGGAATTCTCCAGGCAAGAATACTTGAGTGGGTTGCCATTTCCTTCTCCAGGGGATCTTCCCAACCCAGGGGTACAGTCCATGAGGTCACAGAAGAGTTAGACACAACTTAGCAACTACACAACAATAACAAAAAGAAAATCAGATGATTTTAAGTGACCAGAGGTGATTACAACATCAGAACTTTGGATACAAAATTTGTCTTTGAGAACCTTCATTTTCTTTTTCTGCAGTTAATCTATCTCCTGATTCACCTGTTCCCATTAACCCTAATACCTTTACACCTTCACATTCCAGAGAACAAAGATTCTAACTTATTTTAGATAATCAATCACAGACGGTCTCTCATTTGCCTGTCAGTTGTATTTCAGAGGTTTACTACACCTACAGAAACTGTATTGCAAGAGTAATGAGGTTCCTAGACCAGTTCCTAAGAGCCTATTTAACATATATGGTGCTGAGAAGCTGTAGATTTTACCATAATAAACAGCAGAAAAGTAACAGGATGCTAGTAATGAAACAAAACCCAGGTTATCATCCTCCCCTAGGTGGTCTGGTAGCTACTGGCGGGTTGCATTCCTCTGCAACTCCCCTTCCGCACCAAACACCTTGTCTCCAACAGGACAATGTTCTCTCGTCTGATTTTAGACTTCACATATGCTCTATTCCTTGTTTTTCAACCAGAAAAGGGAGGGGGGGGGGGTAGTTTCACTTAATACTCTTCCCTAGTTAATTTCTCTGTCCATAAAATGAAAAGAAGTAGGAAGGCACTTTGTCAAGAAAGAAGTTAAGGGTAAAGGGAAGTCACTCCCTCTTTTACCAGAGAATAATGTGAACACTGAAGCCAAAAGACTGGATGTCAGATATACCATGTATTAGCTTTGTGATTCTGAACACGTTTCTTTCCATCCCTAAGTCTCAGTCCCCTCATCTCGACAATAGGAGTGGTAGTCCCATAACAGCTTATCCGCCCAGCATCCCTTCACCACCTTCCTCTAGGGAACAATCTCCAGCCCCATGGCCTTGATAAAGCTGTCCATCAGCTAGGTGGGTATGTACCAGGTCAGGCCGACTAAGAGTACCTCCAACCACAATGTGAGTTCAGAAATAAAAAAAGGCATGGACTGTAGCTGCCAGGCTCCTCTGTCTACGGAATTCTCCAGGCAAGAATACTTGAGTGGGTTGCCATTTCCTTCTCCAGGGGATCTTCCCAACCCAGGGGTACAGTCCATGAGGTCACAGAAGAGTTAGACACAACTTAGCAACTACACAACAATAACAAAAAGAAAATCAGATGATTTTAAGTGACCAGAGGTGATTACAACATCAGAACTTTGGATACAAAATTTGTCTTTGAGAACCTTCATTTTCTTTTCTGCAGTTAATCTATCTCCTGATTCACCTGTTCCCATTAACCCTAATACCTTTACACCTTCACATTCCAGAGAACAAAGATTCTAACTTATTTTAGATAATCAATCACAGACGGTCTCTCATTTGCCTGTCAGTTGTATTTCAGAGGTTTACTACACCTACAGAAACTGTATTGCAAGAGTAATGAGGTTCCTAGACCAGTTCCTAAGAGCCTATTTAACATATATGGTGCTGAGAAGCTGTAGATTTTACCATAATAAACAGCAGAAAAGTAACAGGATGCTAGTAATGAAACAAAACCCAGGTTATCATCCTCCCCTAGGTGGTCTGGTAGCTACTGGCGGGTTGCATTCCTCTGCAACTCCCCTTCCGCACCAAACACCTTGTCTCCAACAGGACAATGTTCTCTCGTCTGATTTTAGACTTCACATATGCTCTATTCCTTGTTTTCAACCAGAAAAGGGAGGGGGTAGTTTCACTTAATACTCTTCCCTAGTTAATTTCTCTGTCCATAAAATGAAAAGAAGTAGGAAGGCACTTTGTCAAGAAAGAAGTTAAGGGTAAAGGGAAGTCACTCCCTCTTTTACCAGAGAATAATGTGAACACTGAAGCCAAAAGACTGGATGTCAGATATACCATGTATTAGCTTTGTGATTCTGAACACGTTTCTTTCCATCCCTAAGTCTCAGTCCCCTCATCTCGACAATAGGAGTGGTAGTCCCATAACAGCTTATCCGCCCAGCATCCCTTCACCACCTTCCTCTAGGGAACAATCTCCAGCCCCACTACCGATTTCATATGGCCTTGATAAAGCTGTCCATCAGCTAGGTGGGTATGTACCAGGTCAGGCCGACTAAGAGTACCTCCAACCACAATGTGAGTTCAGAAATACACCACAACACAGCAAGGCCAATGAGGTCCTTTCCTTGAAACATGGAGGGAGCAGGGTTGCAAAGCTGGAATGAAGTAAGCCTGAAGCTACTGTACAGTGTTTTCCAATATGTGCAGAATATCTATCTGCAAAAGAGAAGACTGAAGAAATGAGAGAATGACGCCTGGTAACATCTAAGTCCCTGGATCTATCCAACTAGGAGTCTGACCTATCCTTCACAAAACCCTTTTTTGCTTAAGCAAGTGGGAGTTGTGTTTTTGCCCCTGACAATGGGAAAAAGTTCTATTTCAAAGTCATTCACGAGCTGCTGCAAAATTTAATGAAAAGTACAGTAAGTCCCCTACATACAAATTCAAAGATATGAACATGTGTTTCCATGTCCAGTCACGTAAATTAGTTCACGTGTCTGTAAATTAGTTAACACGTCATGCGTGCATTCTCCACGAGTAGCTGCACTCTTATGTACTTTACTGTACAGTACTGTACAGAGTAGAGCAGTGGAGTATCTTTATTTTAAGCCCAGGATGTCCGGAAGCAAGCATAAAAACAGTGGTATATAGCTGACTGTGTTAGCTGGGTACCTAGGCTAACTCTGTTGGCCTTACAAACATGCTCTCAGAATGGAACTTGTTCGTATGTAGAGGACCTATTGTAACTAATGTGCCTCGCAATAGTAGGTACTTAATAACTGGGTCACTGTTGAAGCTGTTACTCCTATAATCAGAAAATACAACCAAAGCATGAAAGGAAATGCAGAAATAAAAACAAAAAGGCAGGTAAGTTTAAGGCAGCATTCCTGGTTGGCAGCAGCAGTCTGGGGACAGATATGAAGAAAGTGAATCCACAGGTAAGAGGGGACCTCTGAAGCTCACAGCCATTATCAGACTTCAAATGAATCTTCCGTGAAAGAAGAATTTCTCTTCTTGCGCTAAAATTTACCTCAGAGTATGGCTACCTTCCAAAGGGTTTGTCTTTTCATAAGATCAATGTCTCTGTTCAAAGAGATTTCAAAATGTACACCTATATTTTTTAAACACAATTTAAGTAATAAATTAAACCAATAAAACAGCAATTCCTTAAAATTTTACCAGAGTTAATACATGTAATGTGAAAAGACATCACAAAACCAGATTATACAACCCACCCACAATCAATGAAGTAAGCCTGAAGCTACTGTACAGTGTTTTCCAATATGTGCAGAATATCTATCTGCAAAAGAGAAGACTGAAGAAATGAGAGAATGACGCCTGGTAACATCTAAGTCCCTGGATCTATCCAACTAGGAGTCTGACCTATCCTTCACAAAACCCTTTTTTGCTTAAGCAAGTGGGAGTTGTGTTTTTGCCCCTGACAATGGGAAAAAGTTCTATTTCAAAGTCATTCACGAGCTGCTGCAAAATTTAATGAAAAGTACAGTAAGTCCCCTACATACAAATTCAAAGATATGAACATGTGTTTCCATGTCCAGTCACGTAAATTAGTTCACGTGTCTGTAAATTAGTTAACACGTCATGCGTGCATTCTCCACGAGTAGCTGCACTCTTATGTACTTTACTGTACAGTACTGTACAGAGTAGAGCAGTGGAGTATCTTTATTTTAAGCCCAGGATGTCCGGAAGCAAGCATAAAAACAGTGGTATATAGCTGACTGTGTTAGCTGGGTACCTAGGCTAACTCTGTTGGCCTTACAAACATGCTCTCAGAATGGAACTTGTTCGTATGTAGAGGACCTATTGTAACTAATGTGCCTCGCAATAGTAGGTACTTAATAACTGGGTCACTGTTGAAGCTGTTACTCCTATAATCAGAAAATACAACCAAAGCATGAAAGGAAATGCAGAAATAAAAACAAAAAGGCAGGTAAGTTTAAGGCAGCATTCCTGGTTGGCAGCAGCAGTCTGGGGACAGATATGAAGAAAGTGAATCCACAGGTAAGAGGGGACCTCTGAAGCTCACAGCCATTATCAGACTTCAAATGAATCTTCCGTGAAAGAAGAATTTCTCTTCTTGCGCTAAAATTTACCTCAGAGTATGGCTACCTTCCAAAGGGTTTGTCTTTTCATAAGATCAATGTCTCTGTTCAAAGAGATTTCAAAATGTACACCTATATTTTTTAAACACAATTTAAGTAATAAATTAAACTAATAAAACAGACGAATTCCTTAAAATTTTACACAGAGAGTTATAATATTACCATGTAATGTGAAAAGACATCACAAAACCAGATTATACAACCCCACCCACCCACAATCAATGAGTCAAGTTGAAGTATTTTGCAGAAAATGAAGACACTGTACTCTGAACGCTGCCATACCCCACAGACAGCCATCATCATGTAGCAGCTGCTGTGAGATGTTCATGGCACTTTGCCACCAAGCCAGGCTCCACAGAAAGCGCTCCATTAGCTGAACTGCATTATTCATCTACTACAATCTGCTGAAATTTATTTTTTTCCCCAATACACAGTGGGAAGAAAATTAAAAGAATTTTCTCAACTTCAAATGTTACCCACATTTACATGGTGGTTTTTTTTCTCTGAAAACTTTGAACTTCCTCTACCAATTCAACTAAAATCTAAGGTGAGATACCACATCTGATTTAGCACATGATCTGACACTTGGTTTTGCTTCTTAGTGGTATTCTGCAGAGAGCACCTCAATTTCTGTACAAATCTGAAAAACACATTGCTAAAAGATAAGGAATCAAAAATTAGACAAGCCAGGGCTGGTCAGTTATCTCAATGAGCTACAACCTAGTTGCAGAGAGTAGATACAGAAATTTTAAAAAATATTAGTAAGAAAAAAAATGAGGTCAGTCCACAAGTTCTACAGGCAATCTGTGAAGAGAGTGAGATCACCGGAGAAATCAAACAGTAGGAATGAGGCAGGTGACTCAAAGGACACAGGCTGGAGGCTGAGGTTTGAAAGAAAGAGAGGCATATAGAAAGATGGCTACGAAAGTGAAGTGTGCCGCCAGTTTCATGTTGTGCCACAACTATGACCGCAGATCTTTGATTTTTATCTGGAAGACTCATGGTTATAAAAAGAGGTGTCATGTGAGAATTTTAAATAAGTCAGGAACAAACAGATGCCCAATTTTATATATTTGAGGCTAAATTTATTGTCATATAGCATAAAAACCTCAAAAAACTAGAAACCAACTAACAAGAATTTTGATCAGTGATAAAAAAAATATATGAAATCCAAGTTCTTGTCAGGAACTAAAACTAAAAATTCTCTGTTCATCAATCCTTTTTAAAAATTTGTCTGCAAAAATACACAAAGAGGTTTTTCTATATGTGATTCTGGGGGCCATTTAATCTACTTATTCCTTTAGACATTTCTAATTTGTATTCTTAGATCAAGCTGATTAGACCTCTGCTGATTCACCCCACTCCTAAACTCACTAATAAATTGCTTTCTGCATCAAGTTATTTGCCTACACTAAGGAATATTATAAGAAAATAAATAAATAAAAAGCTCATTGTTACAGATGCTGGAAGAATACCATCCACATTCTGTCTCTCTTTATATACATCAGATTTCAGTAATACGAGAAGCAACATTTTTATCCAATGGATACTGTGAATCCTATAAATGACCCATTATCCCTCTTTGTTTTGACTCTAAGGAAATTCAGAACAATGTTTGTAGCCCTTTTCTTAAAAAATGAATGGACTATGTAGTTGATGTCTCTAGAAGGAAATGTTACTTCAGTTTATTATTCTATCCTCATTTTTTCCTTCATATGATTCTTTTTTCCTGTATTCTTGCAGTTTTAATTGCCTCACATGCTTTGTAGAATAATGTGGACTGCAAATAAATAATACAAAATCTAGAATTCACAACAATTACACATCATTGGCCATTGGAGGGGTGCTAAAATTTTGCCACATTCTACCGTACTTTTAAGCCAAAAACATAGAGGAACAAAAAACATTAACTCCAGGATATCTGCCAGAATTAATATACATTCAAATAAATCTGTCTGTGTCACTATACAATAACACCTGAGACTCAGAATAATGGCCCAGGACACTAAAGGAGCCTATCAATCATTAGAATGTTTCAAGCTCTTTCTTCAAAAAATAGAAGTAGACTAAGACATTTTAGATATATTTTAACCACCATGACCACCACTACATTTTCTAGTTAAAACTCTGAGAAAGCCCAATTAAAGACAACAGCTCATTTATCTAGGCAATCCAAGTAAATATGGACCTTACTGAAAGTTCTCTTCTGGGCATCTCTGAAACTCAGTGGGCATTTCGACCCTCCCAGCTTCAATTCTATGTAAATGACTCCAAAATCTCTGTTCATCAATCCTTTTTAAAAATTTGTCTGCAAAAATACACAAAGAGGTTTTTCTATATGTGATTCTGGGGGCCATTTAATCTACTTATTCCTTTAGACATTTCTAATTTGTATTCTTAGATCAAGCTGATTAGACCTCTGCTGATTCACCCCACTCCTAAACTCACTAATAAATTGCTTTCTGCATCAAGTTATTTGCCTACACTAAGGAATATTATAAGAAAATAAATAAATAAAAAGCTCATTGTTACAGATGCTGGAAGAATACCATCCACATTCTGTCTCTCTTTATATACATCAGATTTCAGTAATACGAGAAGCAACATTTTTATCCAATGGATACTGTGAATCCTATAAATGACCCATTATCCCTCTTTGTTTTGACTCTAAGGAAATTCAGAACAATGTTTGTAGCCCTTTTCTTAAAAAATGAATGGACTATGTAGTTGATGTCTCTAGAAGGAAATGTTACTTCAGTTTATTATTCTATCCTCATTTTTTCCTTCATATGATTCTTTTTTCCTGTATTCTTGCAGTTTTAATTGCCTCACATGCTTTGTAGAATAATGTGGACTGCAAATAAATAATACAAAATCTAGAATTCACAACAATTACACATCATTGGCCATTGGAGGGGTGCTAAAATTTTGCCACATTCTACCGTACTTTTAAGCCAAAAACATAGAGGAACAAAAAACATTAACTCCAGGATATCTGCCAGAATTAATATACATTCAAATAAATCTGTCTGTGTCACTATACAATAACACCTGAGACTCAGAATAATGGCCCAGGACACTAAAGGAGCCTATCAATCATTAGAATGTTTCAAGCTCTTTCTTCAAAAAATAGAAGTAGACTAAGACATTTTAGATATATTTTAACCACCATGACCACCACTACATTTTCTAGTTAAAACTCTGAGAAAGCCCAATTAAAGACAACAGCTCATTTATCTAGGCAATCCAAGTAAATATGGACCTTACTGAAAGTTCTCTTCTGGGCATCTCTGAAACTCAGTGGGCATTTCGACCCTCCCAGCTTCAATTCTATGTAAATGACTCCAAAATCTCCCTCCCACCTCAACTGAATGCCTCGTCATAACCTCAATTAAAATGCTCAAAGTGGAGCTTCATTGTCTCCCTCTTCTTCCTCACCCCATAAGCAATCCTTTTCAAAGATCGTATTCTGTCCCATTCCAATTCCAAGTCATCTTTGTCCCTTCCTTCTCTTCATTTCTGACAGTCTACCTTATCAGGCTTAAACGTTTCTTATTCTGAAGTGTCTTTCTGGTTGGCATTTTCTTTTTCATTTGCAGTTGGATGTTACTAGTTCAGGCCCTCACTATAAGCTGACTTCTCCCGTCTCCTGAGACTTCCATTTCACCCTATATTTCACTGTCTCACCACAATTTCCTGTAACTTACAACATCATCAAAGTGCCATCCCTCAACCTGAACTTTCTGGGAGATGTAAGATCTGGCCCCACACTACTCATCTCAAATTTCCCATAACTATGCTTACATCACCATTCACACCAGGCCAGGATGCACCTACCACACTTTGATCTTCATCCAGAACATTCATAATAGTCCCTCTTTCACATCTTTTAGATCTCTTCTCAGGTGTAACCCTCTCAGAGATGCCCCTGACCACCATAAAGTCACTATTCCACTGCCCAGTTTTACTTTCTTTATATACAATTAATAGTGATGAGCACTATTCCCTCTCACTAGAATATAAACCTTGTAAGTCCTTTAAGGGTGGCTATCAGGTATAATATTTTTATATTTCCCTCAAAAGTTTTTCTGGACATATAAGAACACCAATAAATACCTAATGATTAATTTATTAGAGTATCTATGATCTGTAAAATTATAAAATTTTCTAAAGCCAGACATAATGATGACATGATGAATACTATTTAGCAAAAATTCAGAACCACATGATCCTTGACTTGAAAAGTTTTCTAAACTAATTAAACACTGATTTCTATTATGACCACTTAACTTTCATGAAAATGACAACCACTAAGCAAATGATTCTAATGAAGCAAACAGAAGTCTTACTGAATGTTATAATGTCCAGTCTTCAGTGTACATCTATCAGGAAACTGGGCCAGTTTTCTCGAGAGCATTTTAAAATACTTTCTGCACTCCTGCATGCCTGGGCCTTGTTCGTAGTCAGTAGAAGCAGAAAGGGGTAGTCCATCTCTGACACGAATGACTGAGGCAGATAAAACCATAGACATTTCAACCTACAGAGAAGACCTGAAACAAGATTAACAATTTGAGTTAAAGCCAAAGCTGATAAACACAGTGCAAAAATGTACAACTCACTAATAATCAAAGACATACTAATTAAAGCAATGACATACCATATGTTCCTTTACAAATTATCTGTTTAAAAAATACTTCTCTGTGGCATTTTCATAGGTATATGTGGAAATAAATACTGGAATAAACACCATTCTGAAAACAATTCACTAATATTTGACAAGAGTTTTTTTAAAAATTATGTTCTTTGGCCATAATAAATTTATATATAACACTATCCTAAAGAAAATAATCAGATTTAGAAAAAAAATTAAACAGAAAGACATTTTTTTTTCCTCATAGAAATAACTGAAAACCAACGAAACATTCAACAATATGGGGAACGGTTAAAAAAATTTGTAAAACCCCTATGATAGAATATAATGCAGGGCTTCCCCTGGTGGTCCAGTGGTTAAGGACACCGCCTTGCAGTGCAAGGGGCGCCGGTTCGAGCCCTGGCCTGGGAAGATCCCACGTGCCGCGGAGCGGCTGGACTGATGTGTCCAATTACCGAGCCGGAGCTCTGGAGCGCATGCGCCCAGAGCCAGCGCCTACAACATCAGACGCCACAGCGATGGGAGGCCCACAGGAGCCAAAGAACAAAGACGGATGAAAATAGAGGAGCGGAAGACCAATAGAAGTGGCCCGCCCGCTCCCTTCCCTGCCCCCCCCCACCCGACCCCCGCCCAAAAATAAAAAAACAAAAAAAGAATATAATGCAACTTTGTTAAAATGCACACATATCGTGGTTCTCAAATTTTAACCTGTATAAAAAAGCACTGTATCTATTAAAAATTTTGATTTCTATTATGACCACTTAACTTTCATGAAAATGACAACCACTAAGCAAATGATTCTAATGAAGCAAACAGAAGTCTTACTGAATGTTATAATGTCCAGTCTTCAGTGTACATCTATCAGGAAACTGGGCCAGTTTTCTCGAGAGGATTTTAAAATACTTTCTGCACTCCTGCATGCCTGGGCCTTGTTCGTAGTCAGTAGAAGCAGAAAGGGGTAGTCCATCTCTGACACGAATGACTGAGGCAGATAAAACCATAGACATTTCAACCTACAGAGAAGACCTGAAACAAGATTAACAATTTGAGTTAAAGCCAAAGCTGATAAACACAGTGCAAAAATGTACAACTCACTAATAATCAAAGACATACTAATTAAAGCAATGACATACCATATGTTCCTTTACAAATTATCTGTTTAAAAAATACTTCTCTGTGGCATTTTCATAGGTATATGTGGAAATAAATACTGGAATAAACACCATTCTGAAAACAATTCACTAATATTTGACAAGAGTTTTTTTAAAAATTATGTTCTTTGGCCATAATAAATTTATATATAACACTATCCTAAAGAAAATAATCAGATTTAGAAAAAAAATTAAACAGAAAGACATTTTTTTTTCCTCATAGAAATAACTGAAAACCAACGAAACATTCAACAATATGGGGAACGGTTAAAAAAATTTGGTACACCCCTATGATAGAATATAATGCAGGGCTTCCCCTGGTGGTCCAGTGGTTAAGGACACCGCCTTGCAGTGCAAGGGGCGCCGGTTCGAGCCCTGGCCTGGGAAGATCCCACGTGCCGCGGAGCGGCTGGACTGATGTGTCCAATTACCGAGCCGGAGCTCTGGAGCGCATGCGCCCAGAGCCAGCGCTCTACAACATCAGACGCCACAGCGATGGGAGGCCCACAGGAGCCAAAGAACAAAGACGGATGAACATAGAGGAGCGGAAGACCAATAGAAGTGGCCCGCCCGCTCCCTTCCCTCCCCAACCCGACCCCCGCCCAAAAAATAAAAAAAAAAAAAAAAAGAATATAATGCAACTTTGTTAAAATGCACACATATCGTGGTTCTCAAATTTTAACCTGTATAAAAAAGCACTGTATTTTTATTAGAAATGAAGATTTCTAATTATCCTCCTCCCCAAATTCCGATCCACTGACTGCAGGGTGTAGCTTGAGCGTTTTCCATTTTCAGCAAATTCCCCAAGTAATTACTATGGCTATCTAAGGACCATACTTTAGAAAAAAACTTAATCAAAACATGTTAACAATCTGAAATTAAGTGATAACTCTTTCCTGCTAGGCCATCAGAGCATAATGCCACTAAATACTTCTCCTTCACTAGCAGTAGTAAAAATGAAAATTTTGATAACAATTTCAAGGCTTTTTTCAAGATATTATATCTCAGAGACTAAATTAATCCTTGCCTACCCAGCTAGCTTAGTCAGTTCAATATTACTTCACTCAAAAAATGAAAAACTGAGCTAGTGATATACCAAACAATGACCAAGAAAATCAGCTGACACCAAGTTTGGAAACCAGTGGCCCCTAGTTTTTGTTACTGTGTCAAGTTAAAATCTGGGTGCCTGTTTATGATGCTGACAACAAAAATTAATCCAAATAATAAAGCTAATGTATTAAATTTACTTCCCCCTTTACCTCTTTTCATGAGGGAATCAGAAGAAAAGCTAGGCATTAACATGTCATTACCCTTTAATATTTTTCTTTTCCATTTATTTGAAAAGCAAAAAAAAAAAGCCAGCAGGAATTAAATTAGTCTTATCATAATGGAACCTTTAAATAAAAGTTCCAACACTACATATCCAAATCACTTTTTTTTTCTATTCAACCTGCTTCTTTTTTTTCCTTAAAAGCAGTAGCAAAAGAAAGCTGGGATCATGTCAAGGGATAATATCTACACTGTAAATCTCTTTTAAAAATGGTTACATTTAGTCGGCTCTCCCTTGAGCTGGCCCACTGTGAGGCCCGCTGTTCTCACAGTGTTTCCCACTTTCTCCCTTAAGCCGGCCCACTGTACTGGCAGCGACTCCTCCTTCTCCCACTGTAATAAACTTTACTTTCCTCTCAAAAAAAAAAAAAAATGGTTACATTTAGTAAACCATGATTGTAACATTTAGCCTAAGTATAAGAAATTAAGAAAATGTATTACTTCATATCCTTAAAAATTTATGATTTAAATAGAAAACTTTATCTTTCCAGAAGTATACTGAAACACAATGACCACTCTAGGAATTAACATGAGAGCAGGGTTGTGACTTACAGTTTCCAAACATCCATATTCTTAGTATTATTTAAAAGTAGACTCCATTCTTTATGCCTGCTCTTTCTAGGATCTCAACAGAAATACTAGGTATAAGCTTTACCCTATAGTGCCAACTTCCATGTAATCTTCAAAGTTACTGTTTTCATTTTTTATGACTTAAAAGAAACATATGATTCATACTTTCTAAAACATACACAGCGAAAAGAATACCAACCTGGTATTTGTTCCATTTGTTTAACAAACATGTATTGAGTATGTACTTTATGCTAGGGGCTAGGTCAGACATTAGGAATAGATAGTTTCTACCACTGAGAAGCACTGGTCCAGAATAAAGACATTCAGATGTAAAGAACAAACACAACAAAATCTGTGTTGCCCACTGCTTTACTAACTAGAAAACTATAGTTTTCAACAAACTTGCCTGTCAGATATTTCTAATATACACTTTTAGGTTTGTAACCAAAGGCACAACAGAAGTGATGTTCCATTTCTAAATGCTTGAAAGGTTTCAGAGAACTGCTTCTATATGTCAGTAGAAAAATTTCTCTGAGGAGAAAAAATTACATCTCTTCCTTCCACAGTCATTTAACCTAGCATTCAAACCAGTGAACTAAAAAAGAACTGGGATGACTGTCCAACGAACAACACGAAGCTTGACTAATTTGTAGATATTCAATCACATAAGGATAAGCGATCTCTTATTAACTCAATAAATACAAACCTCTCATTTTTTTCTCCCTATCTTGAATTTTTTAAAAGTTTCTTAAACACATACACACACTCCAATCTTATCTGGAAAAAACAATTTCTTATCTAGAAAAAGCAATCTACCAACATCAAGGCCAAGCTAGGGTTAGGATACCTTTAAACTCTAGGCAAAGTATGGCTGGAGAAACCAAGGAAAAGCCAGTGGGAATTGAGAATAGGAAAAGGTTAAAACACTTGGATGGGAAGATTCAAGAGCAGTAGTAGTTTTATTGGGGTTACAGTTACCTTTTTTTAGGACACTTGTCCAATCTTCCTCATCTTTTAACAGGAAAAAAAAAAAAAAATGTAACATATGCCTGTAGACAGCAGCAGAAAACTCATAGGGAAGTCTGAGTGCTGGCTTGTATATTCTTCTTTGTCGAATAGCAACTGCTAGAGGAAAAACTTCCACAAGCCCAAACTCCTACAGCAGTGGTTAGCAGCCTTTTGGACCCAGGACAAGATGGTGACCTCTCATCTTCAGAATCTTGTGGGGTAATGACTATGGGTCCAAGGTTCCAGGAAGGCAATCTCTCAAAAAGTAATACACTAAACCCAGCATATAAGTACATTTTATATCTACTTTGCAGCAAGATTCTTTCATAAATGCCTCTTTTAAGAAAAAAAAAATTTCATAATAGGTTAATGGCTCATTCCCCAAACTTCAGTCATCCACGCACTATTTTCACAAGTCTTACCATATCTGCATCCCACCTATATTATTTTTTACCTGATACAGGTCTTTGGCTTATTTTTTTGCTCTATGCCTAGCAACAGTGCCTGTAAAATCAGTTTTGAGATGTTAGGTTCTTCTCCTAATTCAAATATGTAAACAACTTTTGTTTCATTCAAACGTGTGTGAAAATGTTTAAAGAACTTTTCTTAATGTTCAGCTGCATCATTTGAATCATCCTACCTATTTTACATTATCAAATTCTGGGATACACTTTCTTGGTGCACAGCATTTTATTTAAAGTAGTAGGTGAGATCTGGGAATAGGGGCATTATTTGGGGAGAAAGCTATACTAATTGTAATGCACGGGGCTGGGCAAGATTGAGTGAGAAAGGAAGGACGTTAAACAGTCACAGGTTGACAAGAAGGCACACAGGAGACAGAGCTTGAAAAGAGGGGGAAAGGGTACCAAGAACAACCAGAGCTTATTTTGCAACCTTGCCTGTGCTCCCCACCTTAGCAGCAGCCTTTGGTATTCGTATTACAGGTGCTTCTACTGCACAAATGCATCAATCATTTGTGTAACACCTCACAGTTCACAAAGAGTGAGGTAGGTATAACTTTCATTTCTGTTGTTGTCGTTCAGTTGCTCAGTCACGTCTGGCTCTCTGTGACTCCATGGACTGCAGCCTGCCAGGCTTCCCTGTCCTTCACCATCTCCCGGATGGATGCTCAAACTCTTGTCCATTGAGTTGGTGATGCTACCCAACCATCTCATCCTCTGTCACCCCTTCTCCTGCCCTCAATCTTTCCCAGCATCAGGATCTTTTCCAGTGAGTTGCCTCTTTGCATCAGGTGGCCAAAGGATTTGAAGCTTCAGCTTCAGCATCCATCCTTCCACCTTCCATTTTACAGAAGAGGAAACTGAGAGCCCATCCCAAATGTCACACTGCTAATATAAGCTAGTGCTTAAACCTAAGTCTCTTGTATCTACATCACTGTGCTCCTCCTATAACCAACAAGAAGCAAGAACCCAGGGACACAGAAACTAGCTACTCATTTTGAAATAATAATTTTTAAAACCAGTTTATATTTTCTTTAAGAAAAGTGAAAGTAAAACTCTTAAGTAGCTCAGTTGTGTCTGACTCTCTGCAAGTTCATGGTCGGTAGCCTGCCAGGCTCCTCTGTCCATGGCATTCTCCAGGCAAGAATACTGATGTGGGTTGCCATTTCCTTCTCTAGAGGATCGTCCCAACCCAGGGATTGAACCCAGGTCTCTTGCATTGCAGGCAGATTCTTTACCATCTGAGCCATTAGGGAAGCCCGCAATACAGTATTATAGTTAAAAGGATGAGTCCTGGAACAAGCATGCCTGGGTTAAAAAACTGGCTCTACCATTTACTAACTGTGTAAACTTGAACAACTTTTGTCTTTTTATGCTCAATATCCTCTTCTGTCAATTTTGGTTACCAACAGTATTCAACTCATAGGATTATTACTAAAGATATTCATATTCATCCTACCTCATAGGAACATGTAAGAAACCGGAAACATCACCTTGCAGGCTGAAAGTGCAATATTGTTTGTTGTCATTATTTATTGACTGTCCTGTATTTACCACTTTATACACTTTACCTCATTTAAGTTCTCCAATAACCTGTGAGATAGTCCTTACCGGTTCCGTTTTACCTGTGAGGAAATTCGAGCCCCAAAACGTAATCTATTCAGTCCCTAAACAAGCAAGTGATCGATTTAAACTCAAGCGTAACTATAACCACCCTGAAAGACGTTGCCTCTCAACTTATTTAAGCTTCTTAACTCAGCTACATGAACAGGAAGGTCAAAGGTACCTGTTAGATAAGTCCTAGGCTCCGTTCATACACCAGCATAAAATACACTTAGGTTTTTAAGAATCAAGCATACACACACACACGCGCACGCACGCACTAAACTGATTATGGTTCTCAACACTGTAAATGCCCAGATGCTCCTTAAGTTAGGGCATGGTCAGAGAGAGCCGATTCAAATGCTGAACTACAACCTCCACACAAAAGAAACTGTAAGTACTGTTTAAGCCATGCTTGATTTCCTATTATCTTAGCAGGTGAGCAAATGCGACTCAGAGAGTTTTATAAAGTGACTGTTCCACCTGTTAGCTGGGATTCCAACATCTCCCGCCTGGTGGCTGACAACTCAGCCCTGGGTTTTGCGTTGGCTGAAGAGACACAGGAGGAACTGGTTCTCAAGCTCTCCCACTGCCCCAGGTAACTCAACAGGAGAAAAAGCGAAAGCTGTTTTCGCTGTCAAAAAGATTAAAGGCAGCTGGGGCTCGGCCTCCTCTTCAGGAACCCGCATCTACCTGCCAAGCCAACTGCTCCAGTCTCCTTTATGCCTCGTTTCCAAAGTGTCCTTAACAGGACCCTAGGTTTCCGTGGGTCAATGCGGGCACATCTCTGGGTTCAATGCTCATTTAACCTCACAAAAGACAGTTACCCTGCCTAAAAGAAAATAGGAAGTGCCACGTTAAGCTCTCCGGGTCACCTAAACAGCCTAGAAGGACCACCGCGTTTCTGACACCTGGGCGCCAGGAAATGCCGCTCTACCGCAGGCAGTCCAGAACCACTGTCTCTCCTTCTCGGGCCCCCTGCACGAGCTGCCGATATCCGGGCAGATCAGCCAAGGGCAACCGCCGTTCGCGCGGCTCCACTGATCCCTCAAGGTGAAGAAACCAAGTCCCCGCAATCCCGCCCCTCCAAAGCTCCGCGACTATGACTCCCAGTCCCAAGCCACGAGTTTAGTTCCGGCCCAGGGTAGGTAGGTCTGTCGTCCGAGGGCGAGGGCCAGGGCCGTGGCTTGTAACGGGGAGAGCGAGGGGAGCGGCCGGTCAGGGGTTCGAGCGACCAAAAGAAGGGACGAAGGAGGACTGGGAGGGGCCGGGTCGTACCTGTCGAGCCGCGACCCGCCGCTCCGAGTGACGCGCTGCGCAGTGCATTGTGGGCCCAAGGAGGGGCCTTTCCGCAGGGCAGCCCCGCGCGCGACGTGGCCGGCGTCGGGCGGGATCAAGCCCCGCCCCCGGCCCAGCTTGCTCAGGCCAATCAGGCTCTAGGGGAAGGACACGCTTGCCCACCGCAAGCTGCGAAGCTTGACCGCTTTCCATGCTTCTACACAGTGCAAAATCCTGGATTGAAAGATTATACTGTCCCTCGGAAATAAAGCTGATCTCTCCCGTCTGCCGCCTGTATCTGCAGGCAGTTTATTTCTCTTGCGAGGGAGCAGAGGGGAAAAGTCCCCTCTGAGTGAACAAGAAAAGGACCTGTCGCATCTACTGCCACACCCAGGCTTGGAAAAGAAACGCCAGATGCTGTCCCTGTAGTCCATTCCAGCTTTTGCATCGGTCATGTATTTTTTTTTTTTAAACAACTTTTACTAATTTATTTTTGGCTCTGCTGGGTCTTTGTTGATGTGTGGGTTTAGGTGCTCTAGCGGTATGTGGGATCTTCCCGGATCAGGGCTCGAACCTATGTCTCCTGCCTTGGCAGACGGGTTCTTATCCACTGAGCCACAAGGGAAGCCCGGTCATGTATTATTAAAGAAGCACCTACTGACTGAAAAGTACGTGCTAAGCACAGTGTTATTAAGCATTTGGTTATGGGAGTGACCATAGCAGTCGATTGATCTAATTGTGATAGGAACGATATAATCAATTCTATGAAGGAAAATTAGTGAGTACGATGATAGATTAATCAGGACTATGGGGAAGAGCTCTTTGAAGAAGTGCCTTTTAAGCTCCAGGCACATGAAAAAGCCGTTAAAGAATGTTTCAGGCATAGGGAATATTACCTTTGAGATTGTTGGGGCAGGAAAAACTTGGTATGTTCTAGGAACACATCACTGAAAGGAAGTCAGTGTGGTTAAGGTGTAGGGAGCAAACTTGAGTTGTAAATCAGAAGCCAGACTATGAGTGTCTTACTGGCCACATTATAAATTTTAAAATGTATTTTCGAATGTATCTTAAGGTCAATGGCCAGCTAATAGAGTGTTAAGTAGGGTCAGATTTGCATATTCATTGATAAAAACTCCCTTAGGCTGTGGGGAATAGTTTGGAAGAGGACAGAAGGGCTTACTGGAAGTTCAGTTTGGAGGCAGTTACATTAGTCAAGGCCCGAGATGATGATGGCTTGAACTAGGGTAATGACTCTAGAGACAGAAAGATTTGAATAATTATGAGACGTTTATTTATAAACGAGAGGTGAAAGCCAAGGGACTTAACAATGGATTGGTTTGCCTAAAAGGATATAGAGAAGTGTTGAGGATGACTCCATAAATAACTAGGTGAATTAAGGAGCCATTCACTGATTCAGGGAACCCAGAAGCATAAGCAGATGGTCTTGAATATGTTAAGTTGGAGATGTTTATATGGAGATGTCAAACAATTTGGTTATGTAAGTCTGAAGTCCAGAAATAATGTCTGGACTAACTATATAAATTTGCTGCTTGTTGGAGTGAGTTAACCTGGCAATTCCACTGCTAGGTATATCACAAATATATAAAAGAATATACTACATACAGAAAAATTCTCATAGGATAAATAGACTTGAGAATGTTCACATAGTGGAACAGTATACAGGAAAGAGAATGGACAATCAACAGCTACACACAAAACATGGATGAATCTCACAACAATAAAACTGACTGATATAAGTCAGACACAAAAACTGTATGCTATTTTATTTCACTTATATAACATTCAAACACAGACAAAAATAATATATGGAAATAGAAGTTAGACTGTTGGTTACCCTTAGGTGGCATTAATGTTTGGAACTGGCTCCCTAGGGGGCTTCTGGGGTTCTGATAATGTTTGATCTGGGTGTAGATTATACCAATCTGTTTGATTAAAGCAATGCATCAAGTTGGGAGTTCCTTGGAAGGCCAGTGGTTAGGATTTCATGCTTCTACTGCAGGGAGCACAGGTTCAATCCCTGATCAAATCCTGCATGCCACATGGAGCAGGCAAAAAAAAAGAAGAAGAGAAAATTCATCAAGTTGTACATTTAAGATATGCAATTTTTTAGTATGCATCTTATTATTCAATAGAAAGTTTACATTTTGATGATCCAGCCATAAATAAGTGACTGGTACCAGACTAACTTTCCTATCACAATTAATAGAAAACTGAACCAAATCTATGCGACAAGTGTCTTCAGACATTGGATGATAGGTAGAACTGTGATCCTGGAAAGAAGGAAAATAAATAAGATGAGCCCCAAAATGTCCACGGATTTCTTTTTTCTGGTATTTGCTAAAGCACAGGATAAAAGAAAGCTAAGTAGAATACAGTATTCTTGCTAAATGAGGAGAATGAAATTTTAATTATGAGAGATGGAGGCAAATGAAATTTGCAGGGCAGAGAACCAGATTGAGCTTCAGAAATACATGAGTCTCCTTGAATTGTTGGCATAGGTTTAATGAGACTCTAGAAGGCTGGTTAAATAACAACTACTGTGGGAACTACAAGCTGAACAACTACTAGATCTTAAATGAAGTTTGGAAACATTGAGGTTCTGACCAACTGGAATGGAAAAAATGTATTAAACAGATAGGGTATTTGATAAGAAAACCTCGGAAAGGCCACACTTTAGCGATAAGACTAAATTAGCCCCAAAGTAAAAGCTATTCTACATGTATGCATGTTAAGTCACTTCAGTCGTGTCCAGTTCTTTGAAGCCCTATCGACTGTAGCCCAGGAAGCTCCTTTATCCATGAGATTCTCTCGCCAAGAGTACTGGAGTAGGTTACTATGCTCTGCAGGGGATCTGCCTGACCCAAAGATTGAACCTGAGTCTGTTATGTCTTCTGCGTTAGTAGTCAGGTTCTTTGCCACTTGGGAAGCCCCAAAACGCTATTCTAGACTCACTCAAACAAAACTGAAAATTTTATCTGCAAGTAAATTAAGTGCTTCCTTGAATGAAATAGTCATTAAAGACAACAAAATCCAGGCACTAAACACATGTAATATCCACCAGGTCCCGTATCCAATAAAAACTGTTACATATGTGAAGAAGTAGGAAAATGTGAATTGTAAATAAGAAAAAAATTAATCAGTGAACTCAGAAATGATCATGATAATTAAATTATCAGATCAACTGTTAAAAATATGGTCAGGCATTTAAAGGAAAACATAAATATAAAAGAAAAGAGAAAAAAAGAGAGAGAGAAAAAAAAGAAAAAAAACATAAATATAATGAAAGAAATGAAAGCTATAAAAATAACCAAATAGAACTTCTAGGGCAGAAAAATACAATATCAAGAATGAAAACCTAACTGGACAACCGTTAAGGCAGCTTAGTCACTACAGAAGATCTGTGAATGAGAAACCAGTACGAAAGAATTGTCTATACCAAAGCACAAGGAAAATAGAAGTTGAGAAGAAAATGAACAGGGATTTATGACCTACAGGACGATTCCAAGTTGCCTAACACATGTATAATCAGAGACCCAGAAAGAGAGAAGTGGTGATTAAAAAATATTTGAAGATATCACAGCCAAAACTTTTCTAAATTTAATGAAAAATATAAATCCACAGAATCATGAAATCAAGCCAACCCCAAACAGGATAAACAGAAAGAATCCTTATCAATGCACATTACACAAAACTTCTGAAAACTGATAATTAAAAGAAAATATTAGAAACAATCAGAGAAAATGCCACATAGTACACAGAAAACACTGATAATAATAACTACTAAGAATCAGAGAGAATGTAAGCCAGAATTTTTAATTTACTTATTTTTAATTGGAGGATAATTGCTTTATCGTGTTATGTTGGTTTCTGTCACACATCAACATATATCCCCTCCCCATAGAAGCTTCCTTCCATCTCCCCCGGCATCCCACCCCTCTAGGTAGGCACAGAGCACCAGGTTGAGCTCCCTGTGATATACATCGATTTTTCCCACTGGCAATTCGTCCCACCCTTGAGTTCTGCAAGTAAATTAAGTGCTTCCTTGAGATTTGAAAGCCCCAAAACGCTATTCTAGACTCACTCAAACAAAACTGAAAATTTTATCTGCAAGTAAATTAAGTGCTTCCTTGAATGAAATAGTCATTAAAGACAACAAAATCCAGGCACTAAACACATGTAATATCCACCAGGTCCCGTATCCAATAAAAACTGTTACATATGTGAAGAAGTAGGAAAATGTGAATTGTAAATAAGAAAAAAATTAATCAGTGAACTCAGAAATGATCATGATAATTAAATTATCAGATCAACTGTTAAAAATATGGTCAGGCATTTAAAGGAAAACATAAATATAAAAGAAAAGAGAAAAAAAGAGAGAGAGAAAAAAAAGAAAAAAAACATAAATATAATGAAAGAAATGAAAGCTATAAAAATAACCAAATAGAACTTCTAGGGCAGAAAAATACAATATCAAGAATGAAAACCTAACTGGACAACCGTTAAGGCAGCTTAGTCACTACAGAAGATCTGTGAATGAGAAACCAGTACGAAAGAATTGTCTATACCAAAGCACAAGGAAAATAGAAGTTGAGAAGAAAATGAACAGGGATTTATGACCTACAGGACGATTCCAAGTTGCCTAACACATGTATAATCAGAGACCCAGAAAGAGAGAAGTGGTGATTAAAAAATATTTGAAGATATCACAGCCAAAACTTTTCTAAATTTAATGAAAAATATAAATCCACAGAATCATGAAATCAAGCCAACCCCAAACAGGATAAACAGAAAGAATCCTTATCAATGCACATTACACAAAACTTCTGAAAACTGATAATTAAAAGAAAATATTAGAAACAATCAGAGAAAATGCCACATAGTACACAGAAAACACTGATAATAATAACTACTAAGAATCAGAGAGAATGTAAGCCAGAATTTTTAATTTACTTATTTTTAATTGGAGGATAATTGCTTTATCGTGTTATGTTGGTTTCTGTCACACATCAACATATATCCCCTCCCCATAGAAGCTTCCTTCCATCTCCCCCGGCATCCCACCCCTCTAGGTTGGCACAGAGCACCAGGTTGAGCTCCCTGTGATATACATCGATTTCCCACTGGCTGTTTGTCTTACATATGGTAATGTATACGTTTCACTGTTGCTCTCTCAATTCGTCCCACCCTTTGCTTTCCCCACTGTGTCCACAAGTCTGGTCTCTGTTGTCTACACCTCTATTGCTACCCTAGAAATAGGTTCATCAGTACCATTTTTCTGGATATATGCATTAATATATGATATTTATTTTTCTCTTTCTGACTTACTTCACTTTGTATAACAGGCTCTGGGTTCATCCACCTCACTGGAACGGACTCAAATTTGTTCCTTTTTATGGCTGAGTAATATCCCATTGTGTATGTATATATACATTGTATATGTATATTGTGTACGTGATATATATATATATATATATATATATATATCACAGCTACTTTATCCATGCATCTGTCATTGGACATCTATGTTGCTTCCGTGTCTTGGCTGTTGTAAATAGTGTTGCAATGAACACTGGGGTACATGTGTCTTTTAGAATTGAGGTTTTCTCAGGGTATACCCCCAGTAGTGGGATGGTTGGGTCATGTGATAGTTTTATTCTTAGTTTTTAATTGTTCTCCATAGTGGTTCCATATTGTTCTCCATAGTGGCTGTATTCACATTCCCATCAACAGTGCAAGAGGGGTCCCTTTTCTCTACTTCCTCTCCAGCATTTATTGTTCGTAGACTTTTTGATGATGGCCATTCTGACTGGTGTAAGGTGATATATCATGGTAGTTTTGATTGGCGTTTCTCTAATAATAAGTGACTTGAGAATTCTTTCATATGTTTATTAGCCATCTTTTTTAAATTTGTCTTCTGCCCATTTTTGATTGGGTTGTGGGTTGTTTTTTTTTAACTGAGCCCCCTAAACAGAAAGATTTATCATCTTAAAACTTCTGAAAACTGATAATTAAAAGAAAATATTAGAAACAATCAGGAAAATGCCACATAGTACACAGAAAACACTGATAATAATAACTACTAAGAATCAGAGAGAATGTAAGCCAGAATTTTTAATTTACTTATTTTTAATTGGAGGATAATTGCTTTATCGTGTTATGTTGGTTTCTGTCACACATCAACATATATCCCCTCCCCATAGAAGCTTCCTTCCATCTCCCCCGGCATCCCACCCCTCTAGGTTGGCACAGAGCACCAGGTTGAGCTCCCTGTGATATACATCGATTTCCCACTGGCTGTTTGTCTTACATATGGTAATGTATACGTTTCACTGTTGCTCTCTCAATTCGTCCCACCCTTTGCTTTCCCCACTGTGTCCACAAGTCTGGTCTCTGTTGTCTACACCTCTATTGCTACCCTAGAAATAGGTTCATCAGTACCATTCTTCTGGATATATGCATTAATATATGATATTTATTTTTCTCTTTCTGACTTACTTCACTTTGTATAACAGGCTCTGGGTTCATCCACCTCACTGGAACGGACTCAAATTTGTTCCTTTTTATGGCTGAGTAATATCCCATTGTGTATGTATATATACATTGTATATGTATATTGTGTACGTGATATATATATATATATATATATATATATATCACAGCTACTTTATCCATGCATCTGTCATTGGACATCTATGTTGCTTCCGTGTCTTGGCTGTTGTAAATAGTGTTGCAATGAACACTGGGGTACATGTGTCTTTTAGAATTGAGGTTTTCTCAGGGTATACCCCCAGTAGTGGGATGGTTGGGTCATGTGATAGTTTTATTCTTAGTTTTTAATTGTTCTCCATAGTGGTTCCATATTGTTCTCCATAGTGGCTGTATTCACATTCCCATCAACAGTGCAAGAGGGGTCCCTTTTCTCTACTTCCTCTCCAGCATTTATTGTTCGTAGACTTTTTGATGATGGCCATTCTGACTGGTGTAAGGTGATATATCATGGTAGTTTTGATTGGCGTTTCTCTAATAATAAGTGACTTGAGAATTCTTTCATATGTTTATTAGCCATCTGTATGTCTTCTTGGAGAAATGTCTGTTTAGGTCTTCTGCCCATTTTTTGATTGGGTTGTGGGTTGTTTTTTTTTTTTTTTAACTGTCAGAGCAGGCCTTTATTTTATTTTTTTTGTTTATTTCAGCAGGGGGGGGGGGGGGCTGGGGAGGGAGGGGGGCGGGCGGGCCACTTCTATTTTTCTTTCATTCATCCATTTTCATCCATCTTTGTTCTTTGGCCCGCGTGGGCCTCCCATCGCAGTGGCCTCTGTTGCCACAGAGCACCCGCTCTAGGTGCATGCACTCCAGAGCTCTGGCTTGGTAGTTGGACACATTGGTCCAATTTTCCCAAGCCAGGGATCGAACCGGCACCCTTTGCACTGCAAGGTGGTGTCCATATCCACTGGACCACCAGGGAAGCCCTGATTGGGTTGTTTTTTGATGTTGAGCTGCCTAAGGTGCTTGTGTATTTTGGAGATTAATCCTTTGTCAGTTGCTTCATTTGCAATTATTTTCTCCCATTCTGAGGGTTGTCTTTTCATCTTGTTTATGGTTTCCTTTGGTGTGCAAAACTTAATTACATCTCCTTTGTTTCAATTTCCATTATTCTTGAGAGGATATTATAGAGGATCTTGCTGTGATTTATGTCAAAGAGTGCACTACCTATGTTTCTAAGAGTTTCACAGTCTAGTTTTACTTTTAGGTCTTTAATCGTTTTTGAATTTATCTTTGTGTATGGTCTTAGGATGTGTTTCAGTTTCATTCTTTTACATAGAGCTGTGCAGTTTTCCCACAACCACATACTGAAAAGACTATCTTGTCTCGTGTATTCTTGCCTCCTTTGTCAAAGATAAGGTGTCCATAGGTGCTTGGGTTTATCTCTGGACTTTCTAACTTGTTCATTGGTCTATATTTCTGTTTTGGTGCCAGTACCATCCTGTCTTGATGACTGTAGTGTAAGCCAGAATTTAATGGAATAAAATCTGAAAAAAAAGGCTCTGTCCATGTAGAACTTTATATCTAGCAAATTTTTTTTTCAAAGTACAAAGGTGAAATAATGAGAAACAACAGCAGGATACACATTCTTTTCAAGCACACTTGCAGTATTCACTGAGCCATACTACATTCTGGGTCATAGAAATACCTTTAAAAATACTATGTGGAGTAGAAGAAACCAGTCACTAAAAAGTACGTCCTGAGGTCTTGATAACACACGCACGGAACTCATGGAAAAACAGACAGAGCATAGACATGGGGGCATTGTTGGGAAGAAATAGGGAGGGGGAGGCATGGAGGGAGTAACATGGAAATCTATACTGTCATGTGTGGAAAAGATAGCTATTGTCATTGTGCTAAGGGAATAGAAGTGCTTACAATGGCATGAGGCGATGGCCTGGAGGGGTGGGATGGGGGGAACTCGGCGGGTGGGGACCATGGATATGCATATGACTGATCTGGGAACATACATGTCTGTGAACAACAAAACTCTGTAAAACCTTTAAAATAAAGAATTTAAAAAAAAAAAAAAAAAAAAAAACAGAAACAAAACAAAACAAAAAAGTACGTCCTGTACTTTTCCATTTAAATAAAGGTCTAAACAAGTAAAAATAACATATAATGACAAAAAAATCACAAAAATGGTTGCCTCTAGTGGTTGGGTTGACTAGAAAGGGTCATGAGGGACATTGTTAGGGTGATGATAAGGCTCTGGTATCTTGGCTGTGATTAGAGTTTCACAGGCATGTGAATTTTTGAGAACTCATAAAATTTTTCAGAATCATAAATGATCAGTTACAATTTTTGCATCTTACTGTATGTAAATTTTACCTCAAAAGAAAAAAGTAACATAGAAATATTAAAATCTAACTAGCCATGAAATCACACACACACACACACACATATATATATAGTGGGCAACTTGAGCAATGAACATTTATTTCTCAGTTCTGGAGACTGAAGTCCAAGACTAAGGGTGGCAGAGTTAGTTTTGGGTGACAGCCCACTTCCTGGCTTGCAGAAGGCTGGCTGCCTTCTTACTAGATCCTCATGTAGTAAGAGATGGAGCTCTGCTATCTATTTCTTTTCTTATAAAAATCTTGCCAGGGAAGCACCACTCCCATGACCTAAATCTAAACCTAACTACCTCATCTCCTAATACCGTCACTTGTGGGGTAGTTCTTCAACAAAAGAATACGGGGGAGACAAACGTTTAGTCCATAACATTCAACATGTCTTCCCTTGCAGGCGTATCCTGGCCAGGAGTCCCTATGTCTAGTGCAGAGACACAAATTTTCTGTGGGAAGCTTGCCAAAAATGCTACGCTTGAAAATAATTATATGGAAATATCAGACAAACCCAAATTAAAGGGCATTCTTCCTAGCAATTGGCCCATACACTTCAAAAACCTCAAGGTCTGGAAAGGCTGTGACTGTTTCCCAAATTCAAAGAAACTAAAGAGACATGACAATTAAGTCTAATGTACATTTCTAAATTAGATTTTGGACTGTGGAAAGAAATAGCCATGAAAAATATTATCTGAACAACCAATGATACTTGAATATGGAGAGTGGATTGCACAGTATCAATAGTATTGTATCAATACCAAATAAATAGTATCAGTAGTATTGTAGCAACACTCAGTGTCCCAATCTTGACTAATTTTATTTTATTTAACTTTAGTTAAATTTAAATTTAGATTTTAAAATTTAAGCCATGTGGAACTTTTAAAATTTATGTGCATTGAAGTTATGGTATGTCAATATGTGGACTAAAATACAGTATCATAGTTAAATTTTCATCTCTTTTCCTTGTAAGGTAGCTACTGAATATTTAAAATTATATGGCATGCATTCTGTTTCTATTGGATAGCACTCTTTAATTTCATTACTTTTTCATAATATAGAAATCAAGATTATCTCTAACACTCTTACCATCCCATATTTTTAAAAGTTTACATACTCTAGTTTGAGATTGCACTATTGGTTGGTAAGCCAGTTCTATGGAAGGCCTGAGTGTTTAAAAACTGTACCAAGGGACAAAAGAACAGTGTTGACTCTCTTTGCAGCCAGCCATCTGAGGGAGTCCTATACATATCAAGGCTCCAGGTAGACCTGGGGTGGGGGTCAAGGGGGAGAATGCAGATCTACATTTGGGGCAGAATGTGTCTGAGTCTTGCATAGCAGCACCGCAGAACCAGGAGTAAAGAGCTGCAGGACAGAGGGACTAGAGGGCTGGAGAGTGAGGATTTCCCAGCGTTGGAGTTGCATCAGCAGGTTGACCACGGTGGCATCATTTTGTTGCCGCTAAAACTGCACATCAAAAGTCATCCTTACCACACATACATGTCTTATTTATATGATGTTATTTTTCTTTTAGATCAGTATTGGGCTTCCTGGTTGCGCCAGTGGTAAAGAACTACCCTGCCCATGCAGGAGACATAGAGACGTGGGTTCGATCCCTAGGTTGGGAAGATCCCCTGAAGGAGAGCACACTAACCCACTCAAGTACTCTTGCCTGGAGAATTCCATGGACAGAGGAGCCTGGTGGGCCACAGTCCATGGGGTCACAAAGAGTCAGGCATGACTGAACGATTTAACATACACACATTTCTTAGAAACAGCGGAATAAAAGTATCTTACACCTTCGAAATTCTGAATATCAGTAGTATTGTAGCAATTTAAACCAAATAAATAGTATCAGTAGTATTGTAGCAACACTCAGTGTCCCAATCTTGACTAATTTTGTTTTATTTAACTTTAGTTAAATTTAAATTTAGATTTTAAAATTTAAGCCATGTGGAACTTTTAAAATTTATGTGCATTGAAGTTATGGTATGTCAATATGTGGACTAAAATACAGTATCATAGTTAAATTTTCATCTCTTTTCCTTGTAAGGTAGCTACTGAATATTTAAAATTATATGGCATGCATTCTGTTTCTATTGGATAGCACTCTTTAATTTCATTACTTTTTCATAATATAGAAATCAAGATTATCTCTAACACTCTTACCATCCCATATTTTTAAAAGTTTACATACTCTAGTTTGAGATTGCACTATTGGTTGGTAAGCCAGTTCTATGGAAGGCCTGAGTGTTTAAAAACTGTACCAAGGGACAAAAGAACAGTGTTGACTCTCTTTGCAGCCAGCCATCTGAGGGAGTCCTATACATATCAAGGCTCCAGGTAGACCTGGGGTGGGGGTCAAGGGGGAGAATGCAGATCTACATTTGGGGCAGAATGTGTCTGAGTCTTGCATAGCAGCACCGCAGAACCAGGAGTAAAGAGCTGCAGGACAGAGGGACTAGAGGGCTGGAGAGTGAGGATTTCCCAGCGTTGGAGTTGCATCAGCAGGTTGACCACGGTGGCATCATTTTGTTGCCGCTAAAACTGCACATCAAAAGTCATCCTTACCACACATACATGTCTTATTTATATGATGTTATTTTTCTTTTAGATCAGTATTGGGCTTCCTGGTTGCGCCAGTGGTAAAGAACTACCCTGCCCATGCAGGAGACATAGAGACGTGGGTTCGATCCCTAGGTTGGGAAGATCCCCTGAAGGAGAGCACACTAACCCACTCAAGTACTCTTGCCTGGAGAATTCCATGGACAGAGGAGCCTGGTGGGCCACAGTCCATGGGGTCACAAAGAGTCAGGCATGACTGAACGATTTAACATACACACATTTCTTAGAAACAGCGGAATAAAAGTATCTTACACCTTCGAAATTCTGAAATTGCATTGTAGAGTGGTAGTGAAATTCTACCACTGTACAAAGACTTTTGTAAACTGTTCTCTTGGCTTATTGTCCAAAGCTATATTTTCATTAATCTTTCACACATTCAACAAATGGTGTGCTCTCTGTGTGCTGGCAGTGACTGTGGCAAACACGACATGGTCCTTCCTTTTAAGGCCCTAACAGTCAGGATGGGGAGAGAAATATGTATAAAGATAATGATAATACAATGAGACAAATGTCAATAAAAATATGACTAAGAGCTTCTGGGGGACTGCGAAGGTGTGACTAACAAAGTTGCAGAGAAACATAGAAAACTTTTTACAGAAAGAGGTGATGAAGAGGAAGAAGAAAAATTAATCAGGCAAGCTGTGGTGGGTCATGGAGAAGGGACTCCATATTTGTAAAGGCATAGACACATTAACAGCATTAACAATTTAGGGAAGAGCATTAACAATTCAGGGAACAGCATTAACAATTCAGGAAACCGCAAGTGGCCTCCTGTTGCTAGAATGTAGATGGGAAATAAAGCCAAAGGAAAGGCCAAACTCCAAAGAGTTGATATGACAAGCTGCCAAGTTTGGCTTTTTCCTTGCAGGCACCAAAGAGTTTTAAGTAGAGGAATAGTAAATAAATTCATTCTACAATTGTAAAAAAAAAAAGGTGGTTTAAAAAAATGTTTTATAATTCTTCAAAAATCAACTATTAAAGCAGCTATGGGAATATAAAGATGAATCAGGCTTTGGGATAGAAAAGAATTTCTTTTTTTTTAATTTTATTTATTTATTTATTTATTTATTTAGGGCTATTCTGGGTTTTCAGTGCTGCTGCAGGCTCTTCTCTAGTTGCAGGGATTGGGGGCTACTCTCTAGTTGAGGTGAGCCAGCGTCTTGTTGCGATGACTTTTCTTGTTGTGGAACTCGGGCTCTAGGGTTCACAGGCTTCAGTAGTTGTGGCACACAGGCTCCACTGTTGCAGCTCCGAGGCTCTAGAGCACAGGCTCAATGGTTGTGGCTCCCGGGCTTAGTTCCTCTGGAGCATGTGACACCTTCCCAGATCAGGGTTTGAACCCATATCTCCTGCATTGGCTGGCTAACTCTTCACCACTGAGCTGCCAGGGAAGCCCTGGAAAAGGATTTCTCAGCATGAAAGCAACGAAAAAACCACAAAGAAAAATGTTTTAAGAGATCAAATTAAATAAAAATATAAAATGTGTACCTGAAAACAAGTAAAATTAAGAACCAGACAACAAAGTGAGGAAAGTATATACCCAAAGAATTAGAAACAATTTCATTACAAATAGGGAAGATGCTAAAAACATAATTCACCAAATAACTATTATAAGTGGCAAACAAATATTTAAGTGGTAATTAAAGGTAAAAAGTTAAATATCTTGCCTTCTAGTAGCTATATTTCAGAGTAAATAAGTGGTCCAAGTTGATGAGAGAAAGCTCTTTAATAGAATAATATTCCCCTGGTGCTCAGGTGCACCATACAGATGCAAAGTGGAAATGGAGGGAGAAGGTTATTACCACTGTCCTTAGGGATCAGCCTTGACACTCCTAATGACTGACCACAAGATGTTATAGGTCAGTCCTGATATGATGCAATAAGACATATACAACACTTGTGATCTTTTTTTCCAAAATGTAGATGGGAAATAAAGCCAAAGGAAAGGCCAAACTCCAAAGAGTTGATATGACAAGCTGCCAAGTTTGGCTTTTTCCTTGCAGGCACCAAAGAGTTTTAAGTAGAGGAATAGTAAATAAATTCATTCTACAATTGTAAAAAAAAAAAGGTGGTTTAAAAAAATGTTTTATAATTCTTCAAAAATCAACTATTAAAGCAGCTATGGGAATATAAAGATGAATCAGGCTTTGGGATAGAAAAGAATTTCTTTTTTTTTAATTTTATTTATTTATTTATTTATTTATTTAGGGCTATTCTGGGTTTTCAGTGCTGCTGCAGGCTCTTCTCTAGTTGCAGGGATTGGGGGCTACTCTCTAGTTGAGGTGAGCCAGCGTCTTGTTGCGATGACTTTTCTTGTTGTGGAACTCGGGCTCTAGGGTTCACAGGCTTCAGTAGTTGTGGCACACAGGCTCCACTGTTGCAGCTCCGAGGCTCTAGAGCACAGGCTCAATGGTTGTGGCTCCCGGGCTTAGTTCCTCTGGAGCATGTGACACCTTCCCAGATCAGGGTTTGAACCCATATCTCCTGCATTGGCTGGCTAACTCTTCACCACTGAGCTGCCAGGGAAGCCCTGGAAAAGGATTTCTCAGCATGAAAGCAACGAAAAAACCACAAAGAAAAATGTTTTAAGAGATCAAATTAAATAAAAATATAAAATGTGTACCTGAAAACAAGTAAAATTAAGAACCAGACAACAAAGTGAGGAAAGTATATACCCAAAGAATTAGAAACAATTTCATTACAAATAGGGAAGATGCTAAAAACATAATTCACCAAATAACTATTATAAGTGGCAAACAAATATTTAAGTGGTAATTAAAGGTAAAAAGTTAAATATCTTGCCTTCTAGTAGCTATATTTCAGAGTAAATAAGTGGTCCAAGTTGATGAGAGAAAGCTCTTTAATAGAATAATATTCCCCTGGTGCTCAGGTGCACCATACAGATGCAAAGTGGAAATGGAGGGAGAAGGTTATTACCACTGTCCTTAGGGATCAGCCTTGACACTCCTAATGACTGACCACAAGATGTTATAGGTCAGTCCTGATATGATGCAATAAGACATATACAACACTTGTGATCTTTTTTTTTCCAAAAATGTCTGAGTTGACTCTTCATGCCTTTAGATCTAGTTCATCATTTACAGAAAATACAGGGAACAGAGGATCAAAGTGAACAACAGCACTGCAAAAAAATAAGACAAATCTGGAAAAATAGAACATTCTACAGACAACTGACTAAGTCTCTTCAAAAGTCAGTACATGAAAAGAAAGAGATGGAAAGAAGAAAGGAAAAAAACGAGAGTGAAAAAGAAAAAGAAATAAAGGAACTGTAGATTAAAAGAATCTTAAGAGACATAATTATCAGGTTCAATGCCTGGCCTGGAGTTGGATTTTCTTTTAAACAAACCAGAAAAGTTAAATTGCAAAGGGTGCAAATTAACTATGAGGTAAATATCGATACAATGTTTAAAAATTATTATAACATTTTATGAAGGGAAATGTTCCTTTTTTAACTACAAACTGAAGTAAAAAAATATATTTTACTTTTTCCAACTACACTAACAATTGAGTAAATACAAATTTTAAAAAGGAAAAAAAAATTGCCTGTTAAATAGATTCATTCTTCTTATTTTGGTTTCTTTTTATTTATTTATTTTTTAATGAAAAGCTTTTAAATTTTTATCTTATATTGGAGCATAGTTGATTAACAATGTTGTATTAGCTTCAGTGCACAGTCAAGTCATCCAGTTACCCATATGCATGTTTCTATTCTTTTCCAAATTCTCTTCTCATTTAGATTATTATCTTTTATTTTTATTTTAAGTAGAAATTAAGTAAAAATTTAATGACTGGAGTGGGATGGTTGAAATTTTATCACACGTGCTCAGTAGTGTCCAAATCTTTGCGACCCCATGGACTGTAGCCCACCAGGCTCCTCTGTCCATGGAATTATCCAGGCAAGAATATTTAAGTGGTAATTAAGGTAAAAGTTAAATATCTTGCCTTCTAGTAGCTATATTTCAGAGTAAATAAGTGGTCCAAGTTGATGAGAGAAAGCTCTTTAATAGAATAATATTCCCCTGGTGCTCAGGTGCACCATACAGATGCAAAGTGGAAATGGAGGGAGAAGGTTATTACCACTGTCCTTAGGGATCAGCCTTGACACTCCTAATGACTGACCACAAGATGTTATAGGTCAGTCCTGATATGATGCAATAAGACATATACAACACTTGTGATCTTTTTTTTTCCAAAAATGTCTGAGTTGACTCTTCATGCCTTTAGATCTAGTTCATCATTTACAGAAAATACAGGGAACAGAGGATCAAAGTGAACAACAGCACTGCAAAAAAATAAGACAAATCTGGAAAAATAGAACATTCTACAGACAACTGACTAAGTCTCTTCAAAAGTCAGTACATGAAAAGAAAGAGATGGAAAGAAGAAAGGAAAAAAACGAGAGTGAAAAAGAAAAAGAAATAAAGGAACTGTAGATTAAAAGAATCTTAAGAGACATAATTATCAGGTTCAATGCCTGGCCTGGAGTTGGATTTTCTTTTAAACAAACCAGAAAAGTTAAATTGCAAAGGGTGCAAATTAACTATGAGGTAAATATCGATACAATGTTTAAAAATTATTATAACATTTTATGAAGGGAAATGTTCCTTTTTTAACTACAAACTGAAGTAAAAAAATATATTTTACTTTTTCCAACTACACTAACAATTGAGTAAATACAAATTTTAAAAAGGAAAAAAAAATTGCCTGTTAAATAGATTCATTCTTCTTATTTTGGTTTCTTTTTATTTATTTATTTTTTAATGAAAAGCTTTTAAATTTTTATCTTATATTGGAGCATAGTTGATTAACAATGTTGTATTAGCTTCAGTGCACAGTCAAGTCATCCAGTTACCCATATGCATGTTTCTATTCTTTTCCAAATTCTCTTCTCATTTAGATTATTATCTTTTTATTTTTTATTTTAAGTAGAAATTAAGTAAAAATTTAATGACTGGAGTGGGATGGTTGAAATTTTATCACACGTGCTCAGTAGTGTCCAAATCTTTGCGACCCCATGGACTGTAGCCCACCAGGCTCCTCTGTCCATGGAATTATCCAGGCAAGAATACTGGAGTGGGGCTTTCCTGGTGGTCCAGAGAGTAAGGACACCGCCTTGCAGTGCAAGGGGTGCCAGTTTGACCCTTGGCCCGGGAAGATTCCACGTGCCGCAGAGCCGCTGGACCGATGTGTCCAACTACCAAGCAGGAGCTCTGGAGCGCATGTGCCCAGAGCTAGCGCTCTGGGGCGAGAGAGGCCACTGAGATGGGAGGCCCACACAGGTCAAAGAACAAACATAAATTATCAATAGAAGTGGCCAAAAAAAAAAAAAAAATCATTTAAAAAAGAATACTGGAGTGGATTACCACTTCCTCCTCCAGGAGATATTCCCAGATGAGGAATAGAACCCATATCTCCTGCATTGACAGGCAGATTCCTTACCACTGAGTCACCTGGGAAGCCTGTTCACTTTGATACCCTTCTGATAAAAGTGCAAGTTAATTTAGTCTTTCTGGGAGCCAATTTGGCAATGGGTATTAAGCCAATACTACACTCCTCCTCTTTTTAGAAATTTATCCTAAAGAAACAATCAAGATATAATGAAACATATGTTATATGCATGTTCACATATTTTTTATAAGAGCAAAACATTAGAAACTATCAAATGTTCATTATGAAATTCCTATTGGTATATCTATCACATGGTATATTCTATAACTATTAAGATTATGCCAAATAACATGGGGAAGTCTTCATCATAAAGTAAAAATTAATACATAAGGAATTTCCTTGGTGGTTCAGTGGCTCCGACTGTGTGCTCGTGCTCTCAGTTCAGGAGGCCCGGGCTAGATGTCTGGTCAGAGAATTAGATCCCACATGCTGCAACTAAAAAAAGAAAGAAAAAATGATCCCACATGCCTCGACAAAATTGAAGATCCTGCATGCTCCACCTAAGACCCGGAGCAATTAAATAAATTTTAAAAGATTTTAAATCAGTACATAAATAGAAATCAGTATACAATATCATGTCCATAATTCTAATTTTTCAGGATTTATTTTTAAAAGGCTAGAAGGCATTACAGAAAAATATATGTACCATTTATTTCTAGAGAGCGAGATTACCCCTTACTGAGCCAGGCTCAGGCACTGTGGCACTCAGGTTTAGGTGCTCTGCAGTGTGTGGGATCCTCCCAGATCAGGGATCAAACCCGTGTCTCTTGTATTGGCAGGTAGATTCTTTACTTCTGAGCCATCAGGTAAGTCCTCTTATGACAATAGTTCATGCACGATCCCTCTTCCTACCCCAGTCTGTATGTGGATCACTTCATTCTTTTTCACAGTGGCAGGTAGTAATATAGATAACTGTTAGGTGATTGAATTACTTTCTACTAATGAATGTTTAAGTTCCCTTTTCAGGCTATCACAACCACAGATATTGTAAAGATTGCCATATGTAAATATTTAGGTAGGACAGATTCCTTGAAGTAGAATTTCCTGATCAAAGGGCATGCAGATTGAAAATTACTACCAGATTACTCTTAAAGTTTCTGTATTGTCACCAACATTGTGTGCATGTTCCCAGTCCTCGCCAAAGCTGGCCTTGTATCATCAGTGTGTTTAATTTTTTTCCAATTTGATAAGTGACCAAAAGGTTTCACATCATTGTTTAACTTGAAGTTCTTACACTATTACCAGTGAAGATGTGAATTTTTTGTGTGTTTTTTGGCCAGATGTGCTTTTGTCTTTGGAGAGCTGCTCATTCATCTCTTCTTTGGCTGAACAATGTATGAGTACTATTACTCTGTTGAAACTCTAGATTTAAAGCAGCATCTTCAAATATTACAAACTCTGTTAATCAAGGATAAAATATTTCAGGCTAAACGAGGATTGTAATTTCCCAGACTCTTACTTTGAATGTTTACCTGTTTGGATATAAAAGTTCAAAAATCTTTTTAATGTTCTCCCTTTTAAAAAATAGACTCTTAGATCATACTTTCCAGATAGTTATATTACCATAATCTTCCAGGGGGAGAATCAGAGCATGAAGTGTTTAGAGTCACAAAATTAGTCAGACATGCATCTCAGGTCCACCATTCCATTTTACTCTCCAAAATTACGTGCCTCACATTTTCCTTCTTAAATTCACTCCCCATCAGTCTTGTTTGCTGGAATAAAGAGTCAGTTAGAATTCATAGGTTTTATTCAAATACATAAATATGCAAGTTCGTGAAAGAATGAAACAATTGCACATAAGCTATAATTTCTTCTTGTTCCTGTTTACATATGGTGTTTTAATTACTACATACTTCCTTTTCTTCTAAAGGAAAAAACGACTTAGAAACAATTTTCACTCCAACCAAAATTCAGTGAGAAATATGGTTTAGTACAGCATTCTTGCTTGCTCAGAGAGACCTCAATGTGACATTGCTGCTGAGGTTTAAGGGAAAAAATAAGGTAAGCTGAAAGAAAAGGACTTTAAACTTTTATAACAGGAGCGGGTTTTAGATGGGGGAAGTTCTCAAAATCCAAAATACAGTTTCCCTACCTGCTATAAATACATCTGTCATTTCTTCACCGCCCTCATACGGCAGTGACCTTGTAGGAGAGATTGAGTGGAAAGAAAAGCTTATTTCAGAAATGAGAAGTTGCCTGTGTGCTGTAATGATCCCCCCTCTTTAACCATTTCCTCGGAACTAGGAGATGTCCTATTAATATTGATAAATATGATTTAAAATAAGTATTCCCATTTCTTTATTTTGGGCTGATTATTTTTCCTCCCATCTCATTTAGTTTTTCTAGCAACTGGATGCCTTAAATATTGTAATTATTATGGTTTTATAGAACCGAGTCTCAGAAGACTTGGCTCAGGTCCTGCAGTGAGTGGAAGGAAGAGCCAGGATTCAAGTCCAGGCTTGCTGACTCCCACACTGGTCCTTTTCCCTTTGCGGCCACTTGCAGTTGGTGGCTCTGTAGCCAGCTGTGTTAGGCTTCTCATCTTAGGACACACGGCATGCCTTAGGCATCCAGCCATGTGAGGGTGCACCTCTCAGCTCTGCAAAGTTCAGAAAGCCAATGTTATGTATGTGCTGGCTCAACCTGGCATGAAGAAAACCACTGGGCTACAAGCATACTGGGGGAGGAAATCTCAGATCACACAAGGGGAGTGTGAATACAGACAAAATCTATAGGTCTGTGCAGAGAAGTTCCTGAGACTGGAGACAGGGATATAAAAGCAAGATGAAAGGAGATCTCCAGTTCATGCCAGGGTCTATCAAGAGCCACATAATGAAGTGGATAAGCTTTTCCGATGACCGGAGAGATGGCAGCCAGGGGCAGAAAGGCCGATAGCAGTGTTGGCTTCTCTCACATGGGGAGCAAGCCGTCTGTGCAAGTCCAGAGGCTGGCTGTGCGCTAAAGGTAAGCTGAGCTGGAGATATAGGAGCAGAAGGCAGGCCCAGCTCTTTGAGGTCCATTGACTGACTAACTCAGCAACCATACTAGAGACTTGGCCACAGCTGACTGGACCATGTGAGCAAAGGAACTGGCTGGCAATCAACCAGCCTGTCTGAATTTGACCTAAGAAACTTAGAGAGTAGGTTGATGAGGTGCCATGTGCATGAACTATCTGAAAGGTCATTTAGAGGGTGGGCTACAGAGTCCATAAGTCCCATACATGACCCCGCGGTACAACAGAGCAGATGTTTAGAACACAGCAACTGGAAGCCCAAGAGAAATGAACGTGGCTATATCTCCTCATAGAGATGGGACAAGTAATGCGGTTCCGATGAACCATTTCCTCGGAGGATGTCCTATTAATATTGATAAATATGATTTAAAATAAGTATTCCCATTTCTTTATTTTGGGCTGATTATTTTTCCTCCCATCTCATTTAGTTTTTCTAGCAACTGGATGCCTTAAATATTGTAATTATTATGGTTTTATAGAACCGAGTCTCAGAAGACTTGGCTCAGGTCCTGCAGTGAGTGGAAGGAAGAGCCAGGATTCAAGTCCAGGCTTGCTGACTCCCACACTGGTCCTTTTCCCTTTGCGGCCACTTGCAGTTGGTGGCTCTGTAGCCAGCTGTGTTAGGCTTCTCATCTTAGGACACACGGCATGCCTTAGGCATCCAGCCATGTGAGGGTGCACCTCTCAGCTCTGCAAAGTTCAGAAAGCCAATGTTATGTATGTGCTGGCTCAACCTGGCATGAAGAAAACCACTGGGCTACAAGCATACTGGGGGAGGAAATCTCAGATCACACAAGGGGAGTGTGAATACAGACAAAATCTATAGGTCTGTGCAGAGAAGTTCCTGAGACTGGAGACAGGGATATAAAAGCAAGATGAAAGGAGATCTCCAGTTCATGCCAGGGTCTATCAAGAGCCACATAATGAAGTGGATAAGCTTTTCCGATGACCGGAGAGATGGCAGCCAGGGGCAGAAAGGCCGATAGCAGTGTTGGCTTCTCTCACATGGGGAGCAAGCCGTCTGTGCAAGTCCAGAGGCTGGCTGTGCGCTAAAGGTAAGCTGAGCTGGAGATATAGGAGCAGAAGGCAGGCCCAGCTCTTTGAGGTCCATTGACTGACTAACTCAGCAACCATACTAGAGACTTGGCCACAGCTGACTGGACCATGTGAGCAAAGGAACTGGCTGGCAATCAACCAGCCTGTCTGAATTTGACCTAAGAAACTTAGAGAGTAGGTTGATGAGGTGCCATGTGCATGAACTATCTGAAAGGTCATTTAGAGGGTGGGCTACAGAGTCCATAAGTCCCATACATGACCCCGCGGTACAACAGAGCAGATGTTTAGAACACAGCAACTGGAAGCCCAAGAGAAATGAACGTGGCTATATCTCCTCATAGAGAGATGGGACAAGTAATGCGTGTGATTCCCAATGAGAATAGGTTGTATCTTACAATTGAGTCTCTATGACATTCTTCTCAGTCTTGATAACACAGCTTCTTTTTCTGAGCTTCTTACAGTAGAGTTCTTTTCTTACCAGTAATTTCTGACTCAAGTACTGATTTTTGAATAAAAATGTCATTGTATTCATGAACAATGGGATCATCTTTTCTGATAAGAATTCTTATGCTCACACATGTGGAAAATGGACATAGTAGTCAGAATGTGGCCTTGTGACCAGGGTGTCAAAGCCCGTGGTGTTGGTCATCTCAGCATTGGCTCAGGCTAAGGCATCAGCTGAAGAATGCTTCTTCCTGGGGAAACAGAAATGAACAATTTTTGAGCACCTACCTAGGGACCCTTGGTTGTTACATAGGATTATATCATTTAATTCTCACAACACTATTATTTAGTTACGGAAAGAATCTGAAGCTCCAAGAGGTTAGCCAAACTTCCCAAAGGTCAAAAAGCTAAGGAGAAATTCAGTTGGAAATAAAAATCAGGGCACTTTTCCTTTTAGGAACCCTATCTCCCAGAGACGAAGATACTAGTCGCTGTCCACGACAGCTCCATCCTCTTTGGACAATGTGATGGCTAACGTTGTGCCAACTTGGCTGGACCACAGTGTTTGGTGCTTGACAGAACATTAATCTGTGATGGTGTTTTTTGCATAAGACTTACATTTAAATCTGTGGACTCTGAGAAAAGCAGGTTGTCTTCCATGATGTGGATGAGCCTTATCCAGTTAGTGGAAGGTTTAAATAAATAGACTGACTTCCTCTGAGCAAAAAAGGAATTCTGCCAGCAGACAGCCTTCAGACTTGAACTACATCATTCCCTTGTTCCTGGGTCTCCAGCCTTCCAGCCCACCCTGCAGGTATATCTATATCTTCATGGTGGCTCAGTGGTAAAGAATCCACCTGCCAGTGTAGGAGACATGGATTTGATCCCTGGGTGGGGAAGATACCCTAGAGAAAGAAATAGCAACCCATGCTGGTATTCTTGCCTGGGAAATCCCACGGACAGAGAAGCCTGGCCGGCTACAGTCCATGGGGTCACTAAAGAGTCAGACATAAATTAGCGACTCAACAACAAAAATAGCTATAGATAAGCTAAGCTGTGCTATGGTAAGTCTCTTCAGTCGATAATTACAGCTTAGATTAACTTTTTAGTCTGTATGATTAGGGCAATTACTTCTAATATTTTTGAGCTCATAGAAAAGAGACCTCCAAACCACAAAACAGGATATGCAACAAAACCCCCCTTCCCTTATATATTAAATCTCATTAGCCTCCATGTTAAAGACTTTCCTGACCTTGTCTGCAGATTCTAGCTTAGCTCAGTGTTTCGAATAGTGGGAATCTATAAATTCACCAGAATATTACTTGACATACTTTCAGAACATCAGCTGAAGAATGCTTCTTCCTGGGGAAACAGAAATGAACAATTTTTGAGCACCTACCTAGGGACCCTTGGTTGTTACATAGGATTATATCATTTAATTCTCACAACACTATTATTTAGTTACGGAAAGAATCTGAAGCTCCAAGAGGTTAGCCAAACTTCCCAAAGGTCAAAAAGCTAAGGAGAAATTCAGTTGGAAATAAAAATCAGGGCACTTTTCCTTTTAGGAACCCTATCTCCCAGAGACGAAGATACTAGTCGCTGTCCACGACAGCTCCATCCTCTTTGGACAATGTGATGGCTAACGTTGTGCCAACTTGGCTGGACCACAGTGTTTGGTGCTTGACAGAACATTAATCTGTGATGGTGTTTTTTGCATAAGACTTACATTTAAATCTGTGGACTCTGAGAAAAGCAGGTTGTCTTCCATGATGTGGATGAGCCTTATCCAGTTAGTGGAAGGTTTAAATAAATAGACTGACTTCCTCTGAGCAAAAAAGGAATTCTGCCAGCAGACAGCCTTCAGACTTGAACTACATCATTCCCTTGTTCCTGGGTCTCCAGCCTTCCAGCCCACCCTGCAGGTATATCTATATCTTCATGGTGGCTCAGTGGTAAAGAATCCACCTGCCAGTGTAGGAGACATGGATTTGATCCCTGGGTGGGGAAGATACCCTAGAGAAAGAAATAGCAACCCATGCTGGTATTCTTGCCTGGGAAATCCCACGGACAGAGAAGCCTGGCCGGCTACAGTCCATGGGGTCACTAAAGAGTCAGACATAAATTAGCGACTCAACAACAAAAATAGCTATAGATAAGCTAAGCTGTGCTATGGTAAGTCTCTTCAGTCGATAATTACAGCTTAGATTAACTTTTTAGTCTGTATGATTAGGGCAATTACTTCTAATATTTTTGAGCTCATAGAAAAGAGACCTCCAAACCACAAAACAGGATATGCAACAAAACCCCCCTTCCCTTATATATTAAATCTCATTAGCCTCCATGTTAAAGACTTTCCTGACCTTGTCTGCAGATTCTAGCTTAGCTCAGTGTTTCGAATAGTGGGAATCTATAAATTCACCAGAATATTACTTGACATACTTTAACACCAGCAATAATAAGTACTGATTCTGGACATATATTCTTCAGCACCCTCGCAAATCTCCATAACCTCTACCCACACACAAATGTCACTGATAGATACCTGCAAGTACTAGAGAAGGGATGCTAATTTGAAAACTTCTATTGGCTGTAATTTGCTTGAAGATGATGAACTGAATTACAAATTGAGCTAAAGGTGTGCTTCAGCTCCTCATGAGTATACAAAATCTACACGGAGGGTGAGCTGGTCTAAAATCTTAGGTCAGTCAGTTATATGTATTCTAATTTTTTTTTTAAGATTTTTTATTTATTTATTTTGGGTGGGGGTTGGGTTGGGGAGGAAGAGAAGCGGGCGGGCCACTTCTATTGGTCTTTCATTTCTCTATTTTCATCTGTCTTTGTTCTTTGGCTCCTGTGGGCCTCCCCTCGCAGTGGCATCTGTCATTGCAGAGCCCGCAGAGCCCCGGCTCTGGGCGCATGCACTCCAGAGCTCTGGAGCTCCGGCTCTGTAATTGGACATATTGGTCCAGCTGCTCCGCAGCACGTGGGATCTTCCCAGGCCAGGGATCGAACCGGCGCCCCTTGCACTGCAAGGCGGTGTCCTTACCCACTGGACCACCAGGGGAAGCCCCTATGTATTCTATTTTGAAACATTATTTTCAGTCAACCCACAACTGTTCTGGAGAGAAATCTGAAGAGCAGATGAACAGTATTTATTAAAATTACATTGTGAACCTCATGACAGTGATATTATTTTTTGACAGTGATATTATTTAGATTACAAGAATGCCCAAGTTTTGATAACATAAGATTAGTATTAATAATAATGTAATTGTTTTTCATGTATTTCAAAACAAAAGGCATTTATAAATAATCCACTGGTTAAAGGGGAAATTATAACAGAAATTCTGACCATAAAAATTGGGGGCTCATAGAAAAGAGACCTCCAAACCACAAAACAGGATATGCAACAAAACCCCCCTTCCCTTATATATTAAATCTCATTAGCCTCCATGTTAAAGACTTTCCTGACCTTGTCTGCAGATTCTAGCTTAGCTCAGTGTTTCGAATAGTGGGAATCTATAAATTCACCAGAATATTACTTGACATACTTTAACACCAGCAATAATAAGTACTGATTCTGGACATATATTCTTCAGCACCCTCGCAAATCTCCATAACCTCTACCCACACACAAATGTCACTGATAGATACCTGCAAGTACTAGAGAAGGGATGCTAATTTGAAAACTTCTATTGGCTGTAATTTGCTTGAAGATGATGAACTGAATTACAAATTGAGCTAAAGGTGTGCTTCAGCTCCTCATGAGTATACAAAATCTACACGGAGGGTGAGCTGGTCTAAAATCTTAGGTCAGTCAGTTATATGTATTCTAATTTTTTTTTTAAGATTTTTTATTTATTTATTTTGGGTGGGGGTTGGGTTGGGGAGGAAGAGAAGCGGGCGGGCCACTTCTATTGGTCTTTCATTTCTCTATTTTCATCTGTCTTTGTTCTTTGGCTCCTGTGGGCCTCCCCTCGCAGTGGCATCTGTCATTGCAGAGCCCGCAGAGCCCCGGCTCTGGGCGCATGCACTCCAGAGCTCTGGAGCTCCGGCTCTGTAATTGGACATATTGGTCCAGCTGCTCCGCAGCACGTGGGATCTTCCCAGGCCAGGGATCGAACCGGCGCCCCTTGCACTGCAAGGCGGTGTCCTTACCCACTGGACCACCAGGGGAAGCCCCTATGTATTCTATTTTGAAACATTATTTTCAGTCAACCCACAACTGTTCTGGAGAGAAATCTGAAGAGCAGATGAACAGTATTTATTAAAATTACATTGTGAACCTCATGACAGTGATATTATTTTTTGACAGTGATATTATTTAGATTACAAGAATGCCCAAGTTTTGATAACATAAGATTAGTATTAATAATAATGTAATTGTTTTTCATGTATTTCAAAACAAAAGGCATTTATAAATAATCCACTGGTTAAAGGGGAAATTATAACAGAAATTCTGACCATTAAAATTGTACAACCATGGGGCTTCCCCTGGTGGTCCAGTGGATAAGGACACCACCTGGCAGTTCTAGGGGCGCCGGTTCGATCCCTGGCCTGGGAAGATCCCACGTGCCGCGGAGCGGCTGGACTGATGTGTCCAATTACCGAGCCCGAACTCTGGGGCGCATGCGCCCAGAGCCGGCGCTCTGCGACGACAGACGCCACCGAGATGGGAGGCCCGCAGGAGCCAAAGAACAAGGACGGATGAAAATAGAGAAATGAAAGACCAATAGAGGTGGCCCGCCCGCTCCCCTCCCTCCCCAACCCAACCCCCGCCCAAAATAAATTAAAAAAAAAAAAAATTGTACAACCATGAAAGCATTCCTTACAAAACCTTGAGTGATACAGTCACACAGAACTGGAAGAAATACTATACTATAAGATGGTTTACATTGAGAAAAAAGAAGGGCAGTAAATTAATGAGCAAAGTGTTCAAGAAGTTATAAAACAGGGTAATAGAATGACCAGTACATAAAAAATAACCTGAAAGTTTTTTCAAAAGTATTTTCAAAGTAAATAGGTTTAAGGACAACTAATCACATTGAATAATTAAAATAATAACATTTTTTTATGATTGGTTTACTTTTTATTCAACTTGCTGCGGTTACTTTGTTTTTTAATAACATAGATGCAAACTCAAATTTGCACATCTTTTTTTTTTAAGATTTGTTTATTTATTTGGCTACATTGGGTCTTAGCTGTGGCACTCAGGATTTTCGTTGCAGCAGGTGAACTCTTAGGTGCAGGATATGGGCTCTAGTTCTCTAACCAGGGGTCAAACCCAGGCCCCCTGCATTGGGAGATTGGAGTCTTAGCCACTGGACCACCAGGGAAGTCCCCACATCTTTATTTCTAAGCACTGCATTCTTCATGGATGTTAATGCAGAGAGCTCACAGTTAGGCAGCTGGCCCCGATAATAATATTGATGCACTCTTCCAATACACACACACACACACACACACACACACACACAAAATAGAGGGAAGAAAAAAATTAAGATAAAACCAGAAATTACTGAAAATGGAAAACATAAAACAGAATGATCAACACCACCAAAATAGAGTTTTTGAAAGGCTAGTGAGAAAGGTAAACCTCTTATAGTCCTAAACAAAGAGGAAAACAGAAAAAGAGAAATCACAAGTGAATATTAAATCGTAAATGAATTAATGAAAAGGGCAACCTAGCTATAAACCCAATATATATTTCAAAACAGATTGGGAAATAATATAAAGAATATCATACCAATAATCCTGAAAACATACTTGCAATGGAAAAATTTTCAGAAAAAAAAAATTGTCTAGAGAAGGAATATAAATCCTAAATAGAAAAAGAAATGTTTTAGAATTGAGTCAATGATCAAAAATTGACCCCACCAAAGGCAAGAGACCTAGATTTTTTGAAACTTTTACTTCGAAATAATCATGGCTTGCAGAAAAGTTGTAAAAATAGTATCTATAGAGAGTTCCTACATAATCTTCACTCAGCTTCCCCTCTGGCCCATAATTTACATCACTACAGTATAATTATCAAAACCCAGAACTTAACATGGGCGCAATGCTTAAAAAGCTATAAACTTGTAGAGAATTTTACTAGTTTTCCCATTGGATGTCTGTCTTGGGATTTAGTGTCCCATACTGCACTTAGTAACTGTATCTACTCAGTCTTCTCCATTTGTGACATTTCCTCCATCTTTTCTTGTTTTTCATGACTTTGATACTTTTGAAAAGTACTGGCAAGTTATTTTGTAAAATGTCCCTCAATTTGGGTTTGACTGGTGTCTTCTCTATCAGACTGACCTTATGCATTTGGGGCAAGAATATCCTAGAAGTCATGTTGTGTTTTTCTCACTTTACCATACACTGAGGGGTGTGTGGTGTCAGTACATCTTATTACTAGTGACTTACTTACTGCTGCTGGGACAGCTCTGGCCCTTGAAAGCTTCTTGATGCCTGCAGGATGTGACATTCATCACTTTGCTCTTCTGAAGTAAATTTTGGGGTGGTGGGAATGCCTGTCTCTAGGGTCTGCCAGGACCAAAGTTCTTCCTTGCCCTAAGCCCCTTCCACGTGTGATGTGTACACCCAAGTCTCCGTTTCTTCTCAGGACCAGGTGCATAACCACCATGCCCTTCTGAACTTCAGCATTCACTGCCCATAAAGACAGCTCTAGATTCTACTGGGCATAGCTTGATGCAGAAGCTGATTGATACTGACTTGACTTTTTGAAAAGTGTCTTCTTGCCCCCTTGCCGTTTTTCCTTATAATAAAATCATTGTAAAAAATGCTTCATCCTTTCCAACAATCTTCATTCTGCAGGAGTTTGTTCATGGAGATGAGCTCCGTGGGACAGTATTCGGTGGCTCGGTTTGCAAGGCAAATTGTCTAGAGAAGGAATATAAATCCTAAATAGAAAAAGAAATGTTTTAGAATTGAGTCAATGATCAAAAATTGACCCCACCAAAGGCAAGAGACCTAGATTTTTTGAAACTTTTACTTCGAAATAATCATGGCTTGCAGAAAAGTTGTAAAAATAGTATCTATAGAGAGTTCCTACATAATCTTCACTCAGCTTCCCCTCTGGCCCATAATTTACATCACTACAGTATAATTATCAAAACCCAGAACTTAACATGGGCGCAATGCTTAAAAAGCTATAAACTTGTAGAGAATTTTACTAGTTTTCCCATTGGATGTCTGTCTTGGGATTTAGTGTCCCATACTGCACTTAGTAACTGTATCTACTCAGTCTTCTCCATTTGTGACATTTCCTCCATCTTTTCTTGTTTTTCATGACTTTGATACTTTTGAAAAGTACTGGCAAGTTATTTTGTAAAATGTCCCTCAATTTGGGTTTGACTGGTGTCTTCTCTATCAGACTGACCTTATGCATTTGGGGCAAGAATATCCTAGAAGTCATGTTGTGTTTTTCTCACTTTACCATACACTGAGGGGTGTGTGGTGTCAGTACATCTTATTACTAGTGACTTACTTACTGCTGCTGGGACAGCTCTGGCCCTTGAAAGCTTCTTGATGCCTGCAGGATGTGACATTCATCACTTTGCTCTTCTGAAGTAAATTTTGGGGTGGTGGGAATGCCTGTCTCTAGGGTCTGCCAGGACCAAAGTTCTTCCTTGCCCTAAGCCCCTTCCACGTGTGATGTGTACACCCAAGTCTCCGTTTCTTCTCAGGACCAGGTGCATAACCACCATGCCCTTCTGAACTTCAGCATTCACTGCCCATAAAGACAGCTCTAGATTCTACTGGGCATAGCTTGATGCAGAAGCTGATTGATACTGACTTGACTTTTTGAAAAGTGTCTTCTTGCCCCCTTGCCGTTTTTCCTTATAATAAAATCATTGTAAAAAATGCTTCATCCTTTCCAACAATCTTCATTCTGCAGGAGTTTGTTCATGGAGATGAGCTCCGTGGGACAGTATTCGGTGGCTCTGGTTTAGAGTTAAAGCAGTGTATATTGAGTCAAAGTGATGTGTATTGGGGACCAGATGAGAGGGAAGGGCTCAGTGACAGAAAGTGAGGTCTAGTTGATGAAGAAGATTTCAGATCTGAACATGTCCCAGGGAAGAAGAAGAAAAGGCAAACGATAGCAGTGGAAGACTATCTGTTAGGAATGGGGATCCACCCACTCCTAGATATATATCTGGAGAAAAAACATGGTAGAAAGGACACGTGCATCCCAGTGTTTACTGCAGCACTGTTGACAATAGTCAAGACATGGAAGCAGCCTAAATGTCCACTGACAGAGGAATGGACACAGAACATGTGGTACATATATATGATGGAATATTACTCAGCCACTAAAAATAATGACATAATATTATTTACAGAGACATGGATGGACCTGGAGATTATCATACTAAGTGAAGTAAGTCAGACCGAGAAAGACAAATATCATGTGATACTGCTTATATGCAGAATAAAAAATGATGCAAATGAACTTATTTTTAAACTAGGAACAGACTCAGAGACTTCAAGAATGAATTTCATGGTTACCAGTGTGGAAGGGTTAGGGCGAAGGACAGAGTGGGGGTTTGGGATTGAGATGTGCACATTGCTCTATTTAACACAGATAACCAATAAGGGCCTACTGTATACACAGAGAACTCTAATATTCTACAATAACTTAAATGGGAAAATAATTTGTAAAAAGAATAGGTACATGTATATGTATAACTGAATCACTTTACACCTGAATCTAATTCAACATTGTTCATCAACTGTGCTCCAATATAACATTATAAGAAAGAATGCAAAATCCAAAGGAATAAAGTAATTTGGCAGCAGAGAGATACTCAGTAGTGAGGGTGAAAGAAAGGAAAGGAAAAAAAAGATAATTAGAATTGGTGGCAAAGGGGTCCTGGTGCAGAGAGAGGACCTGTGTTGAATAGAATAGAAGGAAAAACGTTGGGAAGAGGTGGGTCACACCATAGAAAGGCCTCTGGTGGCCAAGATGAGGAAGTTGATGATGGATAAGAAGACGATAAAGTCAATGGCAAGGCGGGTTTTGAGACAGAGAAAATCAGGGTATTGGTAGGAATGGAAGAAAGGTAAGTGAGGACAGGGAGCAATGGCAGAGTGGTGGCAGAGAGAAGACAGTGACGGGGCAAGGCGTGGATGGAGGCAGAGCCAAGGTGCCCCTAGAGGGAGCAAGACTGCATGGAAAGAGGTCAGGGCTGAGCTGGGCTACGGTGCTGAGATGCTACTGAGAGGCTGTGATGCAGGGGTCTCTCGCCAAAGGGCTGCCAGGCGGTCTTGCAGAGGCTGCCGTGAGAGCCTGGGAGCCGGAGTCAGAGATAGCAGCCAGGGGAGCTGGGGCAGCCGAGGGGGCCATAGGGAGCATCACTTTCCACGTGCTCGGCCACCAGCATGATGGCTGCCATCATCAAGCTGCTTGTCCAGGTGGCTGTAAGAGACGGAAGCGGGAGCTGTACCAGAAACAGGGTGAGCAAGGAAGTCCAGACAGGTGTAAGGGAGGGCTGCTATAATCCCTCCCTCCCAAGCATCAATTCTCAGGACATTCCCCACGTGCACTCAAGAGAATGTGTCCGAGAATGTTCACATCAGCATTGTTCGTCACAGAAATATAAGCTTGAGTCGAGAATAAAACAGATGGCAGTGGTATTTGAATGAATTAAAACTGCACGTATTACCAAGAAAAAAACTCCGGAAGAATGATTCACAATAACTTAAATGGGAAAATAATTTGTAAAAAGAATAGGTACATGTATATGTATAACTGAATCACTTTACACCTGAATCTAATTCAACATTGTTCATCAACTGTGCTCCAATATAACATTATAAGAAAGAATGCAAAATCCAAAGGAATAAAGTAATTTGGCAGCAGAGAGATACTCAGTAGTGAGGGTGAAAGAAAGGAAAGGAAAAAAAAGATAATTAGAATTGGTGGCAAAGGGGTCCTGGTGCAGAGAGAGGACCTGTGTTGAATAGAATAGAAGGAAAAACGTTGGGAAGAGGTGGGTCACACCATAGAAAGGCCTCTGGTGGCCAAGATGAGGAAGTTGATGATGGATAAGAAGACGATAAAGTCAATGGCAAGGCGGGTTTTGAGACAGAGAAAATCAGGGTATTGGTAGGAATGGAAGAAAGGTAAGTGAGGACAGGGAGCAATGGCAGAGTGGTGGCAGAGAGAAGACAGTGACGGGCAAGGCGTGGATGGAGGCAGAGCCAAGGTGCCCCTAGAGGGAGCAAGACTGCATGGAAAGAGGTCAGGGCTGAGCTGGGCTACGGTGCTGAGATGCTACTGAGAGGCTGTGATGCAGGGGTCTCTCGCCAAAGGGCTGCCAGGCGGTCTTGCAGAGGCTGCCGTGAGAGCCTGGGAGCCGGAGTCAGAGATAGCAGCCAGGGGAGCTGGGGCAGCCGAGGGGGCCATAGGGAGCATCACTTTCCACGTGCTCGGCCACCAGCATGATGGCTGCCATCATCAAGCTGCTTGTCCAGGTGGCTGTAAGAGACGGAAGCGGGAGCTGTACCAGAAACAGGGTGAGCAAGGAAGTCCAGACAGGTGTAAGGGAGGGCTGCTATAATCCCTCCCTCCCAAGCATCAATTCTCAGGACATTCCCCACGTGCACTCAAGAGAATGTGTCCGAGAATGTTCACATCAGCATTGTTCGTCACAGAAATATAAGCTTGAGTCGAGAATAAAACAGATGGCAGTGGTATTTGAATGAATTAAAACTGCACGTATTACCAAGAAAAAAACTCCAAAATATTAAATTGAAAAGTAAGTTACAAAAGGGTACTTAGAGTATGATATCAATTATAACATTTAAAAATCTTCAAAACAATACTACTGTTTTGGATGCATATGTGATCAGTAAAAGCATAAAGATTTACCTTGGAAAGATAAACATGAAATTTAGGATGATGGGGTCTAGGCAGTAGAAGAAGAGAGGGGATAGGGTCAAGAACGTGCCTTCAACTGTACTTGTAAGATATAAGTGAGGAATGGACACAGCGATGCTCTTTATATTCTTTCATGCCTTTTTATATATATGAAATAAATTATTTTTTAAAAAAAGAACTTAAGAGGCTTATAGCTTATTAGATTATTCTCTCTACTGTTTTTGGAATGTGGAGTTTCTTCAAATAATAAAATACCATATTGTAATATAAACCCTACATGTGTCACTTCCCCTTTAATGTCATCTGTATTTTATTACTCATATGAATTGAAGGGAAGATGGAATTATTTCAAAAGTAGTGAACCAAAGCCTCCTCTGCTAAGAAGCAGAACTTACATTAGGTTCGGTTCAGTCTGGAGTGTTAATTGGATTTAATTATTTATAAGCTAAGTGTCATACAGGTCCATAATCCTTAAAAGAACTAATCACATTTCAAAGGCCATTGAATACCATATAAATGTAATAAAGTTGTACAGTCTAATTATCAGCATATTATCTGAGAGTCTGTGGAGAAAGTGGCCTATTTGATATTCTAGGAACTAGCCCAGACTTTTTCATGAGACTTTGTGCAATGTCATTTAATACTCCTGGAGAAGAAACAGAGATTTAACACACACACACACACACACATGCACACACACCACAACACATATCTCATAAGGATACATGCATATTTAAAAACATGTATCAGGGCTTCCCCTGGTGGTCCAGTGGGTAAGGACACCACCTTGCAGTGCAAGGGGCACCGGTTCGATCCCTGGCCTAGGAAGATCCCACGTGCCGCGGAGCCGCTGGACCCATGTGTCCAATTACCGCGCCAGAGCTCTGGAGCGCATGCGCCCAGAGCCGGTGCTCTGCAATGACAGACGCCACCGCGATGGGAGGCCCACAGGAGCCAAAGAACGAAGACGAATGAAAATAGAGAAATGAAAGACCAATAGAAGTGTCCCGCCCGATTCCCTCCCTCCCCAATCTGACCCCCGCCCAAAGTAAATAAATAAATAAATCTTTAAAAAAAAAAAAAAAAAAAAAACATGTATCAGATGCATTGGTGGATGATCATCGAGGGGAGAACAGAGATGAATGGGTAAAAATAAAATTATATAGAACTAGAAAGGGGCCTCATATGGACTGATAGTAGTTTGCCGTGAATTGAAAAGTAATATTGATTCAGTTCTCAGCACTTGAGATAATAACCACCACAACAAAACTCTCAAAACACAACCAAAATATATATATATAAGTATATATATAAAATATATATAAATACACACACACACACACACACACACACACACAGGACCATAAGGTACTTAGAAAGAGGAAAAAAGATTTCATAATATAAATGTGATAGCTTGTAATGTGCTAAGAACTTGAACACATTCTTAGCCAAAGTAATTGTATGGTAATCTCTAATTACTATATGCTCCAATATTTTGGCCACCTGATACATAAGCCAACTCATTGGAAAAGACCCTGATACTGGCTAAGACTGAGGGCAGGAAGAGAAGGAGACAACAGAGGATGAGATGGTTGGATGGCATCTCTGATTCAATGAATGTGAGTTTGAGCAGACTCCCAGAGATAGTGAAGAACAGGGAAGTCTGGCATGCTGCAGTCCATGGGGTTGCAAGAGCGACTGAACAACAATGATCTTTCATTAATGAGTTTGTTTACCCCAATTCATTAGTAATTTGGTTACCAAACAATTTTTTTTCCAAAAAGAGGGAAAGACTATCATAATACATTCAGTGGAAGATACCATTCTTCATGCATTCACCTCTTTTGAATGTCACACTTGGCTATAAGTAAAGAACCAAGGCACAAAGGTTAGAGAGAAGCCATAGGGAGATAAGTGAGCTCTGGAGAAGGGGGTCACAGCCCTGTCATGGGTAAACAGAAATTCCTCGTTCATTTTGGAGTGAAAAGAATATAAAGGCAAATATTCAAGTGATGCTACATGTGACATGCAAGGATACAGGTTGCATGAACATCTGATCTTAGTTACGTTAGTAAAGCAGAGATAAACCAAATTATTCAGCTAGTGTGATATGACACTGACCATCTAACGGGAGACTTTGGGGATTTTTGTGTTAAAATGCGGGTTTGTTTTAGACAAGATTGAGCAGGCTCAATACAATAAAGTTTTTCTCATCACTTATAACATGGTCTCAGGGCTCAGGCTGTCCCTTAGCCGTTCCTCTTCAAAGAGGGAACCAGGGTCCTGGTTTTTTTCATCGAGAACACACGGCATCCAAGAGAAGATAGAGCTAGGGGATTTTTGCAGGATGTTTTAAGAGCCAAATGAAGGTGGCTTCCATTGTGGCCCCTGCATTTTGTTGGGTAGAAGCCAGTCATAGTCCCACAGCGTTAACTGCAAGGAAGGCTGGGAAAAGCAGCGCCCTGACTCCTCCAGCATCCAAGAAGAGCAAACAGAATGAGGAACCCCCTTGCTGCCTCTGCCAGACAACTAGTATCAGGAAAATTATTGCAGAAATCAGAAATCGCTGCCTTTGGATGCTTGTGACGGTATGCAATATGTGACCACTTATTTATAGACACAAAATGTGAATCATTAACAACAGTTAATCCTGATTTTTCAGGTTCATCTCGACAGCAAGTTTCAGTATAAAAAGAGTTGAAGTCCAGCCTAATTTTCCCTGAGTTGTGCAGACGCTCAGTAAAATGGTAGAATTTATGCTGCTTCTGATGGGACTGATCTGATCATAGTAAATAAACCTTAGATTCCAGTAAGGTCCATTACTCTCAAAGTGTAATTTTGAGCCCAACAAGGTAATTTCACCTACTTGAAACAAATTCAAAATTCGATCCTTTATTTTGGTGTGAATTTTAAAAAAGAAAAGGAATAAATTAATTTTACAGGACAGTAAAACTGGAAAAACAAACAAACAAACATTGGCTTATAAGTTACTGCCTGGCCTCCACAAACCTCAGATAAAAAACAATCAAACTGCTGGTGGGAATGTAAAATGGTACAACTGCTTTGAAAAGCTGTCTGTGAGTTCTTCAAATGATTAAACAAAGAGTTTAACCAAAACAACAACAACAACTTAATTCAATCAAGATACTAGGAATTCGAAACAGCCAGGAAACCAAAAGGATGCTTTTTTCAACATTATCTACAAAAGCCCTGTGAATCAGGGACGTACTCACCTTGTCTTCCTCACTTAAATAACTAGCCTGCAGACGGAGGGCCTTGCCGCTGAGGGTGGCAGTTCTTAACCACTTTCAGCTTCATGGATCCTTCAGTCCTACTGCTGTTGGTACTAACAGCGCTATAATTAACAACCCCTCTCCCCAGCTTGCATTTATTGATTAAGTGCACTTGGCTCTGCCCTTACGTAAACTCTATGTTAATGTTCAAAACAACCTAGTATGAAGAAATCATCAGGATGTTTTAAGAGCCAAATGAAGGTGGCTTCCATTGTGGCCCCTGCATTTTGTTGGGTAGAAGCCAGTCATAGTCCCACAGCGTTAACTGCAAGGAAGGCTGGGAAAAGCAGCGCACTGACTCCTCCAGCATCCAAGAAGAGCAAACAGAATGAGGAACCCCCTTGCTGCCTCTGCCAGACAACTAGTATCAGGAAAATTATTGCAGAAATCAGAAATCGCTGCCTTTGGATGCTTGTGACGGTATGCAATATGTGACCACTTATTTATAGACACAAAATGTGAATCATTAACAACAGTTAATCCTGATTTTTCAGGTTCATCTCGACAGCAAGTTTCAGTATAAAAAGAGTTGAAGTCCAGCCTAATTTTCCCTGAGTTGTGCAGACGCTCAGTAAAATGGTAGAATTTATGCTGCTTCTGATGGGACTGATCTGATCATAGTAAATAAACCTTAGATTCCAGTAAGGTCCATTACTCTCAAAGTGTAATTTTGAGCCCAACAAGGTAATTTCACCTACTTGAAACAAATTCAAAATTCGATCCTTTATTTTGGTGTGAATTTTAAAAAAGAAAAGGAATAAATTAATTTTACAGGACAGTAAAACTGGAAAAACAAACAAACAAACATTGGCTTATAAGTTACTGCCTGGCCTCCACAAACCTCAGATAAAAAACAATCAAACTGCTGGTGGAATGAAAAATGGTACAACTGCTTTGAAAAGCTGTCTGTGAGTTCTTCAAATGATTAAACAAAGAGTTTAACCAAAACAACAACAACAACTTAATTCAATCAAGATACTAGGAATTCGAAACAGCCAGGAAACCAAAAGGATGCTTTTTTCAACATTATCTACAAAAGCCCTGTGAATCAGGGACGTACTCACCTTGTCTTCCTCACTTAAATAACTAGCCTGCAGACGGAGGGCCTTGCCGCTGAGGGTGGCAGTTCTTAACCACTTTCAGCTTCATGGATCCTTCAGTCCTACTGCTGTTGGTACTAACAGCGCTATAATTAACAACCCCTCTCCCCAGCTTGCATTTATTGATTAAGTGCACTTGGCTCTGCCCTTACGTAAACTCTATGTTAATGTTCAAAACAACCTAGTATGAAGAAATCATCATGATGTCCTTTGGACAGAACAAGAAACGAAGGCACAGAGAGGTCCAGGTGACTTGCGTGAGGTTGTACAGCTAGGTGTCAGCAGCTAGGAGCAAGGACTGTAGCCCAGGTCTGCCTGCTCCAGAGTTTGCTGAAGCTTTTATCAGCGATGTCTCACTGGCCCTCTGAAAGTATACAACAGTGATTAGCGGTAGACTTTAGAAGCCAATGCTCATTATCAATACTGGCTAACCCCAAACACAGGAAGAAAGTAAAAATCACTGGTCATCCTAGTATCGAGAGGTAATGGCTACTGATTTATTGTTGTATTTCCTTCAACCATTTTTTTAAACACTTTTAGGTCAAAATACAGGTGTCATTCTGTCCCTACAGATTTTCCTATTCTGGACACGTCATATAAACAGAAGCATATCACACACCGTCCTCTGTGACTGACTTCTTTCACTTAACATGATGTTTCCAAGGTTCATCCATGATGTAGAACAAATCAGAACCCCATTTCTTTGAATAATATTTCATGATATGCATATACCACACTTTTTTATCCAGTCATCTGTTGATGGACATTTAGGTTGTTCGTACTTTTTGGTTATTATATATAATGCTGCTTTAAACATCCATGTACAAGTATTTTGTATGGACATACATTTTCATTTCTCCTAGGAATACAATTTTTGGCCCATAAGGTAGCTGTATGTTTAATTTTTGAGGAACTTCTGAACTGTCTTTCACTATGTTTCATTTTACATTTTTGCCACAATGAATGGTAGTTCTAATTGCTTCACGTCCTTAGCAATGCTAATTGTTGTCTGTCTTTTGATTAATTGTTGTCTGGCAGTGAACTGAGTGCAGCTCACTCACTGTGGCTTTAATTTGCATTCTTTAAAAACTGGTACAATTGAGCATCTTTTCATATCTTCTTTGGAGAAATCTATTTAAATCCTTTGTCTCTTTTTAAAATTGGGCTATTTCTTTTTGTTGTTGAGCTAGTTATAAGTTTCTTACACATTCTGGATATAAATCTCTTATTGGATGTCTGATTTGCAAGCATTTGTCTCATTTTGTGCTTGTTTTTTTTACTTTCTTGGTGGCATTTTTTAAAGAACAGAAGTTTTTTTAATTTTAATAAAGTCTAATTTATTTTTTCTTTGGTTGCTTGTTTTATCTCATATATAAGAAGGTCCTGCCTCCCCAGAGTTTGCTGAAGCTTTTATCAGCGATGTCTCACTGGCCCTCTGAAAGTATACAACAGTGATTAGCGGTAGACTTTAGAAGCCAATGCTCATTATCAATACTGGCTAACCCCAAACACAGGAAGAAAGTAAAAATCACTGGTCATCCTAGTATCGAGAGGTAATGGCTACTGATTTATTGTTGTATTTCCTTCAACCATTTTTTTAAACACTTTTAGGTCAAAATACAGGTGTCATTCTGTCCCTACAGATTTTCCTATTCTGGACACGTCATATAAACAGAAGCATATCACACACCGTCCTCTGTGACTGACTTCTTTCACTTAACATGATGTTTCCAAGGTTCATCCATGATGTAGAACAAATCAGAACCCCATTTCTTTGAATAATATTTCATGATATGCATATACCACACTTTTTTATCCAGTCATCTGTTGATGGACATTTAGGTTGTTCGTACTTTTTGGTTATTATATATAATGCTGCTTTAAACATCCATGTACAAGTATTTTGTATGGACATACATTTTCATTTCTCCTAGGAATACAATTTTTGGCCCATAAGGTAGCTGTATGTTTAATTTTTGAGGAACTTCTGAACTGTCTTTCACTATGTTTCATTTTACATTTTTGCCACAATGAATGGTAGTTCTAATTGCTTCACGTCCTTAGCAATGCTAATTGTTGTCTGTCTTTTGATTAATTGTTGTCTGGCAGTGAACTGAGTGCAGCTCACTCACTGTGGCTTTAATTTGCATTCTTTAAAAACTGGTACAATTGAGCATCTTTTCATATCTTCTTTGGAGAAATCTATTTAAATCCTTTGTCTCTTTTTAAAATTGGGCTATTTCTTTTTGTTGTTGAGCTAGTTATAAGTTTCTTACACATTCTGGATATAAATCTCTTATTGGATGTCTGATTTGCAAGCATTTGTCTCATTTTGTGCTTGTTTTTTTTACTTTCTTGGTGGCATTTTTTAAAGAACAGAAGTTTTTTTAATTTTAATAAAGTCTAATTTATTTTTTCTTTGGTTGCTTGTGCTTTTGATCTCATATATAAGAAGGTCCTGCCTTATTTTTAACGAAAATATTTTGAAACAAACCAGAATCATACTCAAGAAAACGTTCTGTGTCCAGGTTTTTTTCATATCCTATTTTATTATGTGTGCTTTCACCTAAAATTTTTCCTCCCAAATTTTCTTTAAGGTTATGTTACTGAGTTTTATCAAGGCTTCAGAGATGCTGTGGGACTGGAGAAGATGCTGGAAAACATGGAGGAAAAAAAACCTACTTCGAACTAGCAAATCAAATCTCCAATCTAAGTTTAATAACATTTATTTTTTAAAAAATATAATTATCTTACAAAAATGTAAAATGAAGAGAAAATAAAAATACCCATACTCTCATCACCCTAAAGCCCCATCATTATCATTTTAATGTATTTTATTCTGGTACTTTAAAAAAAACATATCTTTGAGGAATTGCAATCATACAGTGTATATAAACTCTTATGTTAAAATTTAACACACCAGGGCTTCCCCTGGTGGTCCAGTGGGTAAGGACACCGCCTTGCAGTGCAAGGGGCGCCAGTTCGAGCCCTGGCCTGAGAAGATCCCATGTGCCGTGGAGCGGCTGGACCCATGTGTCCAATTACCAAGCCGGAGCTCTGGAGCGCATGCGCCCAGAGCTGATGCTCTGCGACAACAGAGGCCACTGCGATGGGAGGCCCACAAGGGCCAAAGAACAAAGACGGATGAAAATAGACAAAATGAAAGACCAATAGAAGTGGCCCGCCCGCTCCCCTTCCTCCCCAACCCGACGCCCGCCCCCCCCCAAAATAATAATAATAAAATGAATAAATCTTTAAAAAAAAAAAACAAACAAACAAAAAAAATTAACATACCATAAGATTTCTCCCATGTTTCTCCCTAGTTTTCATAACTGTCATTTTTACCAGCTGCAAAATATATCAAACAAATGTACTATAATTTACCTAAGCTTTCATTAGATCGCATTTTTTTTCCTGGAACTTCTCCCTCCTTTTTTCCTCCTATTATGAGTGATGCATAGATTAATGTTTTCTTGTTTATAACTGTTTCCATACATGGGATTATTTTCTTAGGATACATTCCTAGAGCTGGAATTGCTAAATTGAAAGCTATAATTTTGTGTGTGTCTGTTAATATTATATTGCCAGATTACTTTCCAAAAGGCTTGATCACTTTGAGATGCTGTTGGTGATGACTGATGATGGTGCTTTGGGTTCTATCAATTTAAAAATACTTTGTTAATTTAAGTTTTTAAAAAAGATCCTTGTTAATTTGCATTTCATTTTATTACTCCTTAAGTTAAACATCCCTCATCAATAGGACCTTCTAGCTTCATTTGCTTTGGAGTTAATTTTTAATGTAAGAAACTCACTTAAGCCTATCATAAATTAAATGTGTAGCTATGTATATTTATAGGTATGTGAATATATATTTCAGGGGGTCCAGTGTTTTCAAGTTTTATTTCAGTGGTAAATTTACATTTATAACTGTCATAGAGCTCTAATTCCAGTAAATTTCTTCTTTACCTGCTGAATCAGGGTTTGTATATTAGTGAGATTTTTCTGCCTCTAAGCAGAAGGGCATGTAGAGTGAATAGACAAATTAGCCAAAAAAAAAAAAAAAAAAATTAGATAAGGCATTATTATGATTCATTTAGATAAGGCATTATTATGTCTTAATACTGCTCATGCTAAAATTTTATAACCAAGCTCCCATCATTTTGTAGACATCTTTTAGTATGTAATTATTTTAAAGATAGCCTATTGTTTTAATTATCTCTAATTAAGAACTTTTACATATCAGTGTGTATTCCAGTAAAGGCCTATTAGACAAAATGAAAGACCAATAGAAGTGGCCCGCCCGCTCCCCTCCCTCCCCAACCCGACCCCCGCCCAAAAATAATAATAATAAAATGAATAAATCTTTAAAAAAAAAAAACAAACAAACAAAAAAAATTAACATACCATAAGATTTCTCCCATGTTTCTCCCTAGTTTTCATAACTGTCATTTTTACCAGCTGCAAAATATATCAAACAAATGTACTATAATTTACCTAAGCTTTCATTAGATCGCATTTTTTTTCCTGGAACTTCTCCCTCCTTTTTTCCTCCTATTATGAGTGATGCATAGATTAATGTTTTCTTGTTTATAACTGTTTCCATACATGGGATTATTTTCTTAGGATACATTCCTAGAGCTGGAATTGCTAAATTGAAAGCTATAATTTTGTGTGTGTCTGTTAATATTATATTGCCAGATTACTTTCCAAAAGGCTTGATCACTTTGAGATGCTGTTGGTGATGACTGATGATGGTGCTTTGGGTTCTATCAATTTAAAAATACTTTGTTAATTTAAGTTTTTAAAAAAGATCCTTGTTAATTTGCATTTCATTTTATTACTCCTTAAGTTAAACATCCCTCATCAATAGGACCTTCTAGCTTCATTTGCTTTGGAGTTAATTTTTAATGTAAGAAACTCACTTAAGCCTATCATAAATTAAATGTGTAGCTATGTATATTTATAGGTATGTGAATATATATTTCAGGGGGTCCAGTGTTTTCAAGTTTTATTTCAGTGGTAAATTTACATTTATAACTGTCATAGAGCTCTAATTCCAGTAAATTTCTTCTTTACCTGCTGAATCAGGGTTTGTATATTAGTGAGATTTTTCTGCCTCTAAGCAGAAGGGCATGTAGAGTGAATAGACAAATTAGCCAAAAAAAAAAAAAAAAAATTAGATAAGGCATTATTATGATTCATTTAGATAAGGCATTATTATGTCTTAATACTGCTCATGCTAAAATTTTATAACCAAGCTCCCATCATTTTGTAGACATCTTTTAGTATGTAATTATTTTAAAGATAGCCTATTGTTTTAATTATCTCTAATTAAAAGAACTTTTACATATCAGTGTGTATTCCAGTAAAAAGGTTTGAATTTTTTCCCTATTCTAATACAGTCTCTATCTTGCTCCTTAAAGTAATTTTATATGTAGTCAATAAGTCCCAAAGAGTAAGTTATGAATTTTAAAACTAACCCACATTTTAATTTTATCGTGCTACAAAATAAATGTTAAAGGATTTTCACTAAGTGTTTTTGTGCCTTCACTAAGTACTTTTCTTTTATCTGATTATTCACATGCTGCTTTCAATGAATACCAACTACTTCTATTTGGCATTCTTATTTCTTACTGAGAAGGTGGATTCAGCACCTCCTAATTATCATTATTATTCCATTACCCAGGTAGTCCTTGTAGACCACAGAATGCATCCAGTTATTTGCAGTTACAGTCAATCATTGCCACCCAGAATTAATGTACAGTTAAGTCAAGTCATGAATATCCTGATTCAGATATCTGTCTTGAAAAACTGAAGTTAAGAAGGCAAGGGGCAATTTCAGAATACATTTTTTCTTCATTGTTTTTTAAAAGAGCCCATCAAAAGTTTACAAAATGATATCCATTTACTTACCACATAACTTTGGATTTTTTAGAAATTTAGGACACTCTGACGGTGGGCATTTATTTGAATCAAAATGAGGGCACTTCTCAGTTCAACTTCTCCTCCTCCAGCATTATATTCATCCCCGGCTGTGGTAGGTTCCTTCTTTCTCTCCCTAATCATAATCTCATCCAGGTCCGTATTCCTATTTTATTCCATTCTTCTGGGTGCCCTTCCTTTTGTCTTGCCCTTATCTTTCTCTGAACACTACCAAATATCTAGCTGCATCTCTAATTATGTCATATTTCTATTATATATATTATTTATATATTTGTTTTTATATTATACATGTGTATATATATCTCATATTAATATTTGTTATTTTAAATTTCATTGATTATCACAGCAATTCACTTCCATTATAAAAACTGGAAAAACACAAAAAGTAAGAAGAATTGATAGTCATCAGTTATTCCAAGAAGTTAACTACTATTAATTCATCACCCTTTGTCTTCTCATTAAAAAAAAAAAAGAACCTTAAATCAGGATCTTATTAGGTCTTATTTTGTGTCTAGATTTTCTTACTTCATCTTTCATCACAAGCATTTCACCTCTAATTTATCTAAAATGTATAACACAGCATTGAAAAGAAATTGAAATATATAGAAAAGACAAAAAAAATGAAAATCTCATTCATTTTCAGAGATGATCACTTTTAACACTTTGATCTATTTATTTCATTATTCCTATGCATATCATTACAAAAGCTGGCCATATTTTACATATATTTTGTAAAACATTGAATTTTGTGTGAAAATTTTCAACATTTCCTCAACAACCATTCATTGAACACTTAGCATGTTCTGGGTTCTGGACAATACAAAGGAGACAGGGAGTGTTTTCACCTTCGCAGAGCTTACATTCTAGTGAGGAAGAAAGACAAGAAGCAGACAGATAAGAACAGATACGACATCCTAAGGGACAGGTGATATAGAAGAGGAAGCAGAGAGTGGGGATGGAGACCAGTGTAAAGGGTGCTGGCTTCCTTGCATGGGGTGGTGAGAGAAGAAGGGGCCCCCAAGGAGGTGATATTTGAGCAGACATCTAAAGAGACAAAAATAAAAAATATAGTATTGTTATTTTCACTTTGCTGACAAAGATTCATAAGGTCAAAATTACGGTTTTTCCAGTAGTCATGTACAGATGTGAGAGTTGAACCATAAAGAAGGCTGAGTACCGTAGAATGGATGCTTTTGTACTGTGGTGCTGAGAAGACCTTGAATCTGGAACATCCCGGCTGTGGTAGGTTCCTTCTTTCTCTCCCTAATCATAATCTCATCCAGGTCCGTATTCCTATTTTATTCCATTCTTCTGGGTGCCCTTCCTTTTGTCTTGCCCTTATCTTTCTCTGAACACTACCAAATATCTAGCTGCATCTCTAATTATGTCATATTTCTATTATATATATTATTTATATATTTGTTTTTATATTATACATGTGTATATATATCTCATATTAATATTTGTTATTTTAAATTTCATTGATTATCACAGCAATTCACTTCCATTATAAAAACTGGAAAAACACAAAAAGTAAGAAGAATTGATAGTCATCAGTTATTCCAAGAAGTTAACTACTATTAATTCATCACCCTTTGTCTTCTCATTAAAAAAAAAAAAGAACCTTAAATCAGGATCTTATTAGGTCTTATTTTGTGTCTAGATTTTCTTACTTCATCTTTCATCACAAGCATTTCACCTCTAATTTATCTAAAATGTATAACACAGCATTGAAAAGAAATTGAAATATATAGAAAAGACAAAAAAAATGAAAATCTCATTCATTTTCAGAGATGATCACTTTTAACACTTTGATCTATTTATTTCATTATTCCTATGCATATCATTACAAAAGCTGGCCATATTTTACATATATTTTGTAAAACATTGAATTTTGTGTGAAAATTTTCAACATTTCCTCAACAACCATTCATTGAACACTTAGCATGTTCTGGGTTCTGGACAATACAAAGGAGACAGGGAGTGTTTTCACCTTCGCAGAGCTTACATTCTAGTGAGGAAGAAAGACAAGAAGCAGACAGATAAGAACAGATACGACATCCTAAGGGACAGGTGATATAGAAGAGGAAGCAGAGAGTGGGGATGGAGACCAGTGTAAAGGGTGCTGGCTTCCTTGCATGGGGTGGTGAGAGAAGAAGGGGCCCCCAAGGAGGTGATATTTGAGCAGACATCTAAAGAGACAAAAATAAAAAATATAGTATTGTTATTTTCACTTTGCTGACAAAGATTCATAAGGTCAAAATTACGGTTTTTCCAGTAGTCATGTACAGATGTGAGAGTTGAACCATAAAGAAGGCTGAGTACCGTAGAATGGATGCTTTTGTACTGTGGTGCTGGAGAAGACTCTTGAGAGTCCCTTGGACTGTAAGGAGATCAAACCAGTCAACCTTAAAGGAAATCAGCCCTGAATATTCATTGGAAGGACTGATGCCGAAGTTGAAACGCCAATACTTTGGAGTCCTGATGCGAAAAGCCGGCTCATTGGAAAAGACTCTGATGCTGGGAAAGAGACGGCAAAAGGAGAAGAGGGCAGTAGAGGATGGGATGGTAGGGTGGTGTCACACACTCGATGGACATGAGTTTGAGCAAACTCTGGGAGAGGGTGAAGGACAGGGAAGCTTGATGCGCTGCAGTCCATGGGGTTACAAAGAGTCAGACACAACTTAGTGATTAGACAACAAGAAGAAATTGTGGGCTTCCCTGGTGGTCCAGTGGGTAAGGACACCGCCTTGCAGTGCAAGGGGCGCTGGTTCGATCCCTGGCCTGGGAAGATCCCACGTGCCGCGGAGCGGCTGGACCAATGTGTCCAATTACCGAGCTGCAGCTCTGGAGCGCGTGCGCCCAGAGCCGGTGCTGTGCGACAACAGAGGCCACCGCGATGGGAGGCCCACACAGGCCAAAGAACAAAGATGGTTGAAAATAGAGAAATGAAAGACCAATAGAAGTGGCCTGCCCACCCCCTTCCTCCCCAACCCACCCCCCCCAAAATAAATAAATAAATGTTCAAAAAAAAAAAAGAAATTGTTTTCTAGATTTTTTTGTGTTACTTTTAAAGTATACCACAAATATCACAAAAAAGCAAAAATTGTATTAAAACACTTTTTAAGTGAAGTGTTTAACTTGAAAATTTTCCTTTACATTCTACAATAAATATCTGCCTTCATGCCAAATTCTGTATTATTTTTCTTAAAGAGGGCTCCTAAATTGTATAGGCCCCTAAATGGTGAACAATTGTCCACAAATCATGGATCTGTGGTTAGCAGTGCTCTCTGAGAGGGAGTCGGGCAGACATAACTCTTAAGGGGAGAAGGGGGCTGGGTATCAGTTTTTAGATGGCCACACTAGCAGGTGGTCGCTGGCTCAGCCCAATTGGCAGTGGAAAAGCTCAGAAGCAGATTCACATTACAGTATTCTGGGCAGGTTTAAGACTTGGACTGAGAATTCCCTGGCAGTACAGTGGTTAGGATTCTGGGCTTTCATTGCTGTTGTCCAGGTTTGATCCCTGGTTAGGGAACTAAGATCTTGCAAGCTTCAGGTGTGTGGACCAAAGGAAAAAAAAAGATTTGAGGCCCCACATATATCTGAAAGTGATGGTGAACACAATAGGACAGGTTGAATACATGTATAGCCAAAATCACGTGCCCAGGTTCCACGGCCACCACCCGCATCACCCTGGCTGATGGTGCTTGCTTTCCTCCAGTTCACTCTCAGAGCAATTGCTATCAGCAATTTACCTTCTTCAGACACCTCTGTCTTTTTCAACATGTCAAAGTCTTCTGATGGTGTCTGCTTGCATTCAGATAAGCGCCTCTCTGCCTTCACGTGTTAGTTTATTTCTTGACAGAAGACTTCTGAAACCCAGACCAATTTGCTTCCATGCTGCAGAAGGTGGAAGGTTTGAAAGCAGTCAGATGATGACAGGAATTAAAGGCTGAGTCGGCTGAGGTTTTAACATCCTGTTAGAGGAGACATTGACTTGGCAGACTCCCAGGTTGGATGCCACGCGGAACTCTTGAGTGGTGCGGCAGCCTTTGAAACGTCATGTTCTGCATGCACTGCTTATTCTGTGGTCTGGAAAAATAGAGTGGTGGTAGCTTTACTGTCACTTACTTTCCTGCCTTTGAAGAGCAGAGCCAAGATTATATGAGTTGCCTGGATGCTGTACTGCAACAATAATGTGGATAGGTTTACATACATAGCTCCCTAGAGAATGTATTTTAGAAGGAATTTTCAGGAGAGTTAAAAGTAGCAATAGATGACAAGCAACTTAATTACTCAATCATAATGAAAAATGACCAACCTTTTGGAGAATAATGTTGTTCAGAAAATGTCTTTCCCTTGATTTTTCCATTTTCCCAGCCTTGTTTCCATATATATAACAACTAAGCAACACACTGGTGAAGCCTGGGATTCTCAGCTCATTTCTGAAGTCTGGCTGTACTTTAGAATGATCTCTTGAAATATATCAGTGACAGAACTCCTATCCCCAGAGACCCCAGGTCAGTGGCTTTGAGGTGGGGCCCTGGCTCTGATAGCTTTTCATGCTCCCCAAGTGATTAATCATTTGTCCATGACGGAGATCCATTGCCCTTGCGATAAATAAGTATGAATGGTGATCTACCCTTTTCCCAAGAAGTGACACAGCAGAAAAAATTTAAATTTTTGCAAGCTTCAGGTGTGTGGACCAAAGAAAAAAAAAGATTTGAGGCCCCACATATATCTGAAAGTGATGGTGAACACAATAGGACAGGTTGAATACATGTATAGCCAAAATCACGTGCCCAGGTTCCACGGCCACCACCCGCATCACCCTGGCTGATGGTGCTTGCTTTCCTCCAGTTCACTCTCAGAGCAATTGCTATCAGCAATTTACCTTCTTCAGACACCTCTGTCTTTTTCAACATGTCAAAGTCTTCTGATGGTGTCTGCTTGCATTCAGATAAGCGCCTCTCTGCCTTCACGTGTTAGTTTATTTCTTGACAGAAGACTTCTGAAACCCAGACCAATTTGCTTCCATGCTGCAGAAGGTGGAAGGTTTGAAAGCAGTCAGATGATGACAGGAATTAAAGGCTGAGTCGGCTGAGGTTTTAACATCCTGTTAGAGGAGACATTGACTTGGCAGACTCCCAGGTTGGATGCCACGCGGAACTCTTGAGTGGTGCGGCAGCCTTTGAAACGTCATGTTCTGCATGCACTGCTTATTCTGTGGTCTGGAAAAATAGAGTGGTGGTAGCTTTACTGTCACTTACTTTCCTGCCTTTGAAGAGCAGAGCCAAGATTATATGAGTTGCCTGGATGCTGTACTGCAACAATAATGTGGATAGGTTTACATACATAGCTCCCTAGAGAATGTATTTTAGAAGGAATTTTCAGGAGAGTTAAAAGTAGCAATAGATGACAAGCAACTTAATTACTCAATCATAATGAAAAATGACCAACCTTTTGGAGAATAATGTTGTTCAGAAAATGTCTTTCCCTTGATTTTTCCATTTTCCCAGCCTTGTTTCCATATATATAACAACTAAGCAACACACTGGTGAAGCCTGGGATTCTCAGCTCATTTCTGAAGTCTGGCTGTACTTTAGAATGATCTCTTGAAATATATCAGTGACAGAACTCCTATCCCCAGAGACCCCAGGTCAGTGGCTTTGAGGTGGGGCCCTGGCTCTGATAGCTTTTCATGCTCCCCAAGTGATTAATCATTTGTCCATGACGGAGATCCATTGCCCTTGCGATAAATAAGTATGAATGGTGATCTACCCTTTTCCCAAGAAGTGACACAGCAGAAAATCCAGGTGATTGCAGGGAATTTAGCCCCTGGGGTTACTAGTTTCCAATGACAGCATGCTAGTATCATCTCCTTCTTCCTTTTACTCATCATGAGGTACTTAGGGTTTGAGACAGGAGGGTATCTGGGATTCTTGGGGGCACAAGGTTCAGCTCAGGCTGTGAAAAGATGGAAGAGATGCCTTTCTTCTAGGACTGAACCCTTGATCATTATACAGTATCCTTCTTTGTCTCCTATAACAGTCTTTGTTTTAAAGTCTATTTTGTCTGATATGAGTATTGCTACTCAAGATGTCCTCCTTCTAAACTAAATACTCAGAGTAAGAAGATACAGCCTAAGACTTTACTGCTGGAAGAGATGTGGGGAAAAGAAAAGGAAATTCTACAACAAAGAATCCAGTGGGGATTACACGGGGAAGGAGGACTCAGATCACAAAGCACAGGGAGCTGGGAGGCACATGCAAGTCGCCCTGAGGACAGTTCCTGGAAAGTCTAGCTGCTGAGGCTGGTAACAAAAAGCTACGACAACAGAAAGGGCCGCTGTAATTAAGTCCAGAGTTAGAGTTTCAGGGAGATCTGATCTGGGCTCACTGCTTGGAACCACCCTCATAATGTTGATGGATTAACAACATTATTAATGTTGTTAATTTTATATATATTATATATTATATAAAATAATCCTCCACGTCCTCCAATCCTCCATATCCGTGGTTCTGTATTCATGAATTCAGGAAAAATGACATTTTGTTCAGAAAATGTCTTTCCCTTGATTTTTCCATTTTCCCAGCCTTGTTTCCATATATATAACAACTAAGCAACACACTGGTGAAGCCTGGGATTCTCAGCTCATTTCTGAAGTCTGGCTGTACTTTAGAATGATCTCTTGAAATATATCAGTGACAGAACTCCTATCCCCAGAGACCCCAGGTCAGTGGCTTTGAGGTGGGGCCCTGGCTCTGATAGCTTTTCATGCTCCCCAAGTGATTAATCATTTGTCCATGACGGAGATCCATTGCCCTTGCGATAAATAAGTATGAATGGTGATCTACCCTTTTCCCAAGAAGTGACACAGCAGAAAATCCAGGTGATTGCAGGGAATTTACCCCCTGGGGTTACTAGTTTCCAATGACAGCATGCTAGTATCATCTCCTTCTTCCTTTTACTCATCATGAGGTACTTAGGGTTTGAGACAGGAGGGTATCTGGGATTCTTGGGGGCACAAGGTTCAGCTCAGGCTGTGAAAAGATGGAAGAGATGCCTTTCTTCTAGGACTGAACCCTTGATCATTATACAGTATCCTTCTTTGTCTCCTATAACAGTCTTTGTTTTAAAGTCTATTTTGTCTGATATGAGTATTGCTACTCAAGATGTCCTCCTTCTAAACTAAATACTCAGAGTAAGAAGATACAGCCTAAGACTTTACTGCTGGAAGAGATGTGGGGAAAAGAAAAGGAAATTCTACAACAAAGAATCCAGTGGGGATTACACGGGGAAGGAGGACTCAGATCACAAAGCACAGGGAGCTGGGAGGCACATGCAAGTCGCCCTGAGGACAGTTCCTGGAAAGTCTAGCTGCTGAGGCTGGTAACAAAAAGCTACGACAACAGAAAGGGCCGCTGTAATTAAGTCCAGAGTTAGAGTTTCAGGGAGATCTGATCTGGGCTCACTGCTTGGAACCACCCTCATAATGTTGATGGATTAACAACATTATTAATGTTGTTAATTTTATATATATTATATATTATATAAAATAATCCTCCACGTCCTCCAATCCTCCATATCCGTGGTTCTGTATTCATGAATTCAGGAACCATGTGGATCAATTGTGTAGCACTGTAGTATTAATCACTGAAAAAAAATCCAATTATAAGTAGACCTGTAAAGTTTAAATCCATGTTGTCAAAGGGTCAACTGTATACCAAAAATAAAATGTCCAAAGATATTTTAAAAATAGGGCTTCCCCTGGTGCCCAGTGGGTAAGGACACCGCCTTGCAGTGCAAGGGGCGCCGGTTCGAACCCTGGCCTGGGAAGATCCCACGTGCCGCGGAGCGGCTGGACTGATGTGTCCAATTACCGAGCCAGAGCTCTGGAGTGCATGCGCCCAGGGCCGGCGCTCTGCAACGACAGACGCCACCGTGATGGGAGGCCCACAGGAGCCAAAAGAACAAAGACGGATGAACATAGAGAAACGAAAGACCAGTAGCAGTGGCCCGCCTGCTCCCCTCCCTCCCCAACCCGATCCCCGCCCAAAATAAATAAATAAATAAATTTTTAAAAAATATATATATATATAAATCCCACAGATAAGAAAGGATTAGGGAGACAAAGGTTACTTCAAACATGTTTGGTAAGAGTATAAACAGGTACACCACTAAAGAGAAATTAACAATGCATATCACTGGCCTTAAAAAACAGGCCTTGGGCTTCCCTTGTGGCTCAGTGGATAAGAACCCGTCTGCCAACGCAGGGGACACAGGTTCAGGCCCTGATCCGGGAAGATCCCACATACCGCAGAGCAGCTAAACCCACACATCGACAAAGACCTAGCACAGCCAAAAATAAATAAATAAAAGTTTTTTTTTTAAAAAAAAAAAAACAGGCCTTGTCTATTCTTAGACCTAGAAAGACACTTTTGAAAATGAGTTAAGTATTTTACAAAATAACAAAATGAGAGATGTCCATCCCAGCATGATTTATGATAGAGAATAGCTATGTCTAACATACATCAATATATATAATGGCATGAACTATAAACATAGTATTTGCATAGGACAAAGAATATAAAGCAGTGATTCTCAACTGGCAGTAATTTTACCCCCAGGGGACATTGGGTAAAGTCTGGAGATATTTGTGGTTGTCACACCTGTGGGGAAGGGGAGATGCTGCTGGCCTTCAGCAGGTAGAGATCAGAGACATTGCTAAAAAGTCTACAAAATACTAGAAAAGTTCCCCATGACAAAGGATTATCTGTTCCAAAATGTCAGTAATGCCCAGAAAGTGTTGAGAAACTCTGCTATATGCTCTTTAAAAATTATGAGGAGAAAGAATATCTAATGATACAGGAAAATATTTAAACATTTTGTAAATCTTTTCAGTTATAAAACATGCACAGATTTCATTTGTGTGTGATCTTACAAATTGAAACTATAATAAAAGAAATCAATAGTAATTGATGAGTAGCAGGGCTATGAATGATTTTAATTTCATTTTGCATGCTTTTCTACATTTTTCAAAATTTCTAAACATTTATTTATTTATTTTAGCGGGGGTAGGGAGGGAGGGGGGTGGGCGGGCCACTCCTATGGGTCCTTCATTTGTCTAGTTTCATCCATCCTTGTTCTTTGGCCCTTTGGGCCTCCCATCGCGGGGGCGTCTGTTGTCGCAGAGCACTGGCTCTGGGCGCATGCACCCCAGAGCTCCGGCTTGGCAATTGGACACATCAGTCCAGCCGCTCCGCAGCACGTGGGATCTTCCCAGGCCAGGGATCAAACCTGCGCCCCTTGCACTCCTTGCCCACTGGACCACCAGGGGAGCCCCAAAATTTCTTATAAGACATTTATTACCTTGAAAAGAAGTAAAGAAAAACAATGAAGATTAACTGTCAAGGGTTGGTCTTCTTATTTTCAGGACTGAGCAGTACATTTTGTCAGGAATGTTGAAGATGTGTATTTGCACTCTGCCTGTTTATATAGGGAAAATTGTGTGTGTGCGTGTGTGTAGTTTTCTATTAATTGATGTAGCAGAAGTGGTGATCTCAGTCTGATCCACTAAACTGAAAGTTCTCCTTAGGTAACTCTAGGATGATTCCTTAGATAAATGCTCAATCTTTCAGAGTCCCACTTCTTCACGAGGTGTAGACAAAAAAGACAGACCTAAGTGCACATCAGGTCCTGCGTATCCTGGCGCCCCCTGCTGGTCAAGGCTGCGCCTGGCACAGTGGCTGCTGAGGGGCACCGGGTCCTGCCCGGAGGTAGTCTGTTGCCATCTGCTCCTGAAGTTTTGGCTCATGAGCCTTCCTTTCTGTCCTAGTACTGGCTAGGCAGTACTCCTAGCAGTACACCTCATCTCCACTGGTGCTGTGGACCCCTGAGCTTAGCCTGCAGTCTCACTGACATGACACTCTGGCAAGTGCCAGAAAGGGAAACTCTGCTATATGCTCTTTAAAAATTATGAGGAGAAAGAATATCTAATGATACAGGAAAATATTTAAACATTTTGTAAATCTTTTCAGTTATAAAACATGCACAGATTTCATTTGTGTGTGATCTTACAAATTGAAACTATAATAAAAGAAATCAATAGTAATTGATGAGTAGCAGGGCTATGAATGATTTTAATTTCATTTTGCATGCTTTTCTACATTTTTCAAAATTTCTAAACATTTATTTATTTATTTTAGCGGGGGTAGGGAGGGAGGGGGGTGGGCGGGCCACTCCTATGGGTCCTTCATTTGTCTAGTTTCATCCATCCTTGTTCTTTGGCCCTTTGGGCCTCCCATCGCGGGGGCGTCTGTTGTCGCAGAGCACTGGCTCTGGGCGCATGCACCCCAGAGCTCCGGCTTGGCAATTGGACACATCAGTCCAGCCGCTCCGCAGCACGTGGGATCTTCCCAGGCCAGGGATCAAACCTGCGCCCCTTGCACTCCTTGCCCACTGGACCACCAGGGGAGCCCCAAAATTTCTTATAAGACATTTATTACCTTGAAAAGAAGTAAAGAAAAACAATGAAGATTAACTGTCAAGGGTTGGTCTTCTTATTTTCAGGACTGAGCAGTACATTTTGTCAGGAATGTTGAAGATGTGTATTTGCACTCTGCCTGTTTATATAGGGAAAATTGTGTGTGTGCGTGTGTGTAGTTTTCTATTAATTGATGTAGCAGAAGTGGTGATCTCAGTCTGATCCACTAAACTGAAAGTTCTCCTTAGGTAACTCTAGGATGATTCCTTAGATAAATGCTCAATCTTTCAGAGTCCCACTTCTTCACGAGGTGTAGACAAAAAAGACAGACCTAAGTGCACATCAGGTCCTGCGTATCCTGGCGCCCCCTGCTGGTCAAGGCTGCGCCTGGCACAGTGGCTGCTGAGGGGCACCGGGTCCTGCCCGGAGGTAGTCTGTTGCCATCTGCTCCTGAAGTTTTGGCTCATGAGCCTTCCTTTCTGTCCTAGTACTGGCTAGGCAGTACTCCTAGCAGTACACCTCATCTCCACTGGTGCTGTGGACCCCTGAGCTTAGCCTGCAGTCTCACTGACATGACACTCTGGCAAGTGCCTATTTCTATACTCCTTTGTAGGGGACACAGGAGAAATTGATCTCAGTCCTAACAGGAAGCAGGACTGCTTAGAGAGAGTTAAACTCAGGTCCTACTTGTATAACTGCGTGTCTAATGTTGTGACACATACTCTTTTTTTCCCATGTGTAATATTTGGGGTCAGGGGTAGAGGAAGGGAAGCACTTTTTATTTTGATGTAATTTCAAGCTTATAAATCATATATACCTTTTACCTAGATTCACCAGTTATTTACCTGGTGAGTCTTTAGCCTTATCTGTGTGTGCTTGCACATACATACATATATATATATATATATATATATATATATACATACATACATATATATATTTAAATATACATATATGTATATTTCTGAAGTATTTGAAATTATATTTGAAAACACATAAAAATTCATATATAGATAAGATTATTCTAGATTTTATATGGAAAGGTAAAAAAACTCCAATAGCTAAAACAATTTTGAAAAAGAAAGGTAGTGGGAGAAATCAGCCTACTTGATTTCAAGGCATACTATATAGATACACATAATTAAGATGGTATGGTGTTAGTGGAGGAATAGACATAGATCACTGGAACAGAACAGAGAACCCTGAAATAGACCTCTGTATGTATAGCCAACCTATTTTTGACAAAAATGTAAAAGCAATGCAGTGGAGCAAAGGTAGTCTTCAACAATGGTGCTGGAACAATTGGACATTGGGCAAAAAATGATCTTGACTTGAGTCTCACCTCTTTTTTAAAAAATACTTCTTTTCTTTCTTTATTTGGCTGTGCCAGGTCTTGGTTGCAGCATGCAGGATCTCTGATATTCACTGCGACATGTGGGCTCTGCGAAAAAATCACATCAGGTCCTGCGTATCCTGGCGCCCCTGCTGGTCAAGGCTGCGCCTGGCACAGTGGCTGCTGAGGGGCACCGGGTCCTGCCCGGAGGTAGTCTGTTGCCATCTGCTCCTGAAGTTTTGGCTCATGAGCCTTCCTTTCTGTCCTAGTACTGGCTAGGCAGTACTCCTAGCAGTACACCTCATCTCCACTGGTGCTGTGGACCCCTGAGCTTAGCCTGCAGTCTCACTGACATGACACTCTGGCAAGTGCCTATTTCTATACTCCTTTGTAGGGGACACAGGAGAAATTGATCTCAGTCCTAACAGGAAGCAGGACTGCTTAGAGAGAGTTAAACTCAGGTCCTACTTGTATAACTGCGTGTCTAATGTTGTGACACATACTCTTTTTTTCCCATGTGTAATATTTGGGGTCAGGGGTAGAGGAAGGGAAGCACTTTTTATTTTGATGTAATTTCAAGCTTATAAATCATATATACCTTTTACCTAGATTCACCAGTTATTTACCTGGTGAGTCTTTAGCCTTATCTGTGTGTGCTTGCACATACATACATATATATATATATATATATATATATATATATATATACATACATACATATATATATTTAAATATACATATATGTATATTTCTGAAGTATTTGAAATTATATTTGAAAACACATAAAAATTCATATATAGATAAGATTATTCTAGATTTTATATGGAAAGGTAAAAAAACTCCAATAGCTAAAACAATTTTGAAAAAGAAAGGTAGTGGGAGAAATCAGCCTACTTGATTTCAAGGCATACTATATAGATACACATAATTAAGATGGTATGGTGTTAGTGGAGGAATAGACATAGATCACTGGAACAGAACAGAGAACCCTGAAATAGACCTCTGTATGTATAGCCAACCTATTTTTGACAAAAATGTAAAAGCAATGCAGTGGAGCAAAGGTAGTCTTCAACAATGGTGCTGGAACAATTGGACATTGGGCAAAAAATGATCTTGACTTGAGTCTCACCTCTTTTTTAAAAAATACTTCTTTTCTTTCTTTATTTGGCTGTGCCAGGTCTTGGTTGCAGCATGCAGGATCTCTGATATTCACTGCGACATGTGGGCTCTTAGTTGTGGTATGTGGGATCTAGTTGCCCTACCAGGAATTGAACATGAATCCCCTGTATTGACAGCATGGAGTTTTAGCCACTGGATCACCAGAGAAATCCTGAGTCTCTACATCTTGTATAAAAATTAACTCAAAATAGATCACATATTTAAATGTAAAACCTTGGAGGGAAAATAGAGGAAAATCTTGGGGAACTAGAGCTTAATGACGAGTTCTTAGTGATGACATCAAAAACACGATCCCTGAAAGAGAAAAATCGACATGTTGGACTTCATCAAAACTTAAAACTTTAAATTTAAGACCCTGTCAAGAAGATGAAAAAAGGAAAAAGATAGAAATGAGGAAAAAATATTTACAAGCCTCTAGAATATACTCCCCCCCCAAAATCTCTCAAAAATAAATAGTTGAAAGAAAACAAGCCAATTAACCACACATTTAACCCAGCAAACATACACATGGCCCAGCAATCATACTCCCAAGTCATTATCCCAGAGAAATAAAAATTTACATCTATACCTACAGCAGCTTTATTGTAATGGTCCAAAATTGGAAACAATCAAAATGTTCCCTAATAGGTGAAAGATTACACAAACTGTGGTACATCACTGTTTCCTGCTCAGCAGTAAAAAGGAAGAATGGAAGGAAATACTTGCATACCACATATCTGATAAAGGGTTAATATCCATAATGCATAAAGAACTCCTATGTGGACCCAACAACAACAACAAAACCCCACAAACAATCCATTTCAAAAATGGGCAAAGGACTTAGATACTTCTCCAAAGATAAACAAATAGCCAAAAAGCACATGAAATAGGCTCGGCATCATCAATATTAAGGAAATACAAATCAAAACCACAATGAGATACCACTTTACACCCACTGTTGTTGTCCAGTCGCTAAAGTTGTACCTGACTCTTCACAAAACCGTGAACTGCAGCACGCCAGGCTTCCCTGTCCTTCACCATCTCCGGCGCTGCTTCAAACTCATGTCCATTGAAGTCGGTGATGCCATCCAACCATCTTGTCCTCTATTGTTCCCATCTTCTGCCATCAATCTTTCCCAGCATCACCTCTTTTTTCCCAATGAGTCACCTCTTTGCATCAGGTGCCTGAAGTATTGGAGCTTCAGCTTCAGCATCTGTCCTTCCAATGAGTATTCAGGGTTGGTTTCCTTTAGGATTGACTGCTTTGTGTAAACAGTAAAAGTCACACCTGCAGGGAGCTCAGTTCTGACCAGCAATGCCCAGTCCCTCTACCTGGGAGCCTCCTGGGAGCAGGACCGGCCCCTCCTCCATTCTGTGTGATTTGCACAAGCTATGTGAGCCCCAGGCTTCACCTCCAGGTACTTTCCAGATCTTTTCACATTGCTGGAGCAAATCTGCTCCTAAACCCAGAGCTCCACCTGACTGTGCCTGGCACAGAAGTTTCTGGAAGTCAAACATCTCTAGCAAAGGGAGGGCACCATGTGGGGAAGATGGGAAAGGTTGGGGGGCCAGCCTGGGAGCCCCGGTTAGTGGTGGTGGCGAATCACCCTCAGCTGAGAGGCACAGGGGCGGGCATAGGATAAGGCAGACCAGGAGGGAATGGAAACAGAAGCAAGGACCCAAAGGAGAGAAACTGAGGTGGAGGTTAGGCCAGACCGACCAGAATGAAGACTGGCAGTCCATTGTCTCCTAACTCATACACTTGCTTCCTGGAGAGGAATCAGTCTGCAAAGGTTAAGATCTAGGGGAACCGAGGCGATAATGGCGGTCCTCAAGTGAGGGTCAAGGAGGGGCCTGCATTGAAGACAACAACAACAAAACCCCACAAACAATCCATTTAAAAAATGGGCAAAGGACTTAGATACTTCTCCAAAGATAAACAAATAGCCAAAAAGCACATGAAATAGGCTCGGCATCATCAATATTAAGGAAATACAAATCAAAACCACAATGAGATACCACTTTACACCCACTGTTGTTGTCCAGTCGCTAAAGTTGTACCTGACTCTTCACAAAACCGTGAACTGCAGCACGCCAGGCTTCCCTGTCCTTCACCATCTCCGGCGCTGCTTCAAACTCATGTCCATTGAAGTCGGTGATGCCATCCAACCATCTTGTCCTCTATTGTTCCCATCTTCTGCCATCAATCTTTCCCAGCATCACCTCTTTTTTCCCAATGAGTCACCTCTTTGCATCAGGTGCCTGAAGTATTGGAGCTTCAGCTTCAGCATCTGTCCTTCCAATGAGTATTCAGGGTTGGTTTCCTTTAGGATTGACTGCTTTGTGTAAACAGTAAAAGTCACACCTGCAGGGAGCTCAGTTCTGACCAGCAATGCCCAGTCCCTCTACCTGGGAGCCTCCTGGGAGCAGGACCGGCCCCTCCTCCATTCTGTGTGATTTGCACAAGCTATGTGAGCCCCAGGCTTCACCTCCAGGTACTTTCCAGATCTTTTCACATTGCTGGAGCAAATCTGCTCCTAAACCCAGAGCTCCACCTGACTGTGCCTGGCACAGAAGTTTCTGGAAGTCAAACATCTCTAGCAAAGGGAGGGCACCATGTGGGGAAGATGGGAAAGGTTGGGGGGCCAGCCTGGGAGCCCCGGTTAGTGGTGGTGGCGAATCACCCTCAGCTGAGAGGCACAGGGGCGGGCATAGGATAAGGCAGACCAGGAGGGAATGGAAACAGAAGCAAGGACCCAAAGGAGAGAAACTGAGGTGGAGGTTAGGCCAGACCGACCAGAATGAAGACTGGCAGTCCATTGTCTCCTAACTCATACACTTGCTTCCTGGAGAGGAATCAGTCTGCAAAGGTTAAGATCTAGGGGAACCGAGGCGATAATGGCCGGTCCTCAAGTGAGGGTCAAGGAGGGGCCTGCATTGAAGACCGGGCTTCCACGGTCGCTCTATGGGTAAAGAACCTGTCCGCCAGTGCAGGAGATGCAGGAGACTTGGGTTCAATCTCTGGGTCAGGAAGATCTCCTGGAGGAGGGCATGGAAACCCACTCTAATATTCTTGCCTAGAGAATCACACGGACAGAGAAGCTTGGTGGGCTACAGTCCACAGGGTCTCAAAGAGCTAGACATGACTGAAGCAACTTAGCCCACACGCGTAATGCCCTGAAGACCAGTGAACCCTCAATGAACCAAACGTGGGAATGAACCAACCACTGGGAACGGAACTAACCAGGGCCCGTGCTCTCACCAATCTGCAGAGCTCCAGAAGGGGGCATGCGGGTGAGGGGTGCGGGGGAGTAGAGGAAGAGAGCCGTGTCTGCAGAGGAAGCTGCCCAGAGCTGGGATGAACTTGTTCCGGTCGTGCTCAAAGTCATGGTCCACACCAGACGCTCTGACAAGGGCCTCATACAAGTCCTGCGGCAGATCTTGCAAATCGTGAAAAGGATGCCATTTCCTGATGCTTTCAAGTTCTCACACAGAAGCCAATCCAGGCTGTGGAACAGATGGAAAGAAAGTCCTGCACTTTGAATGTGAGCACCAGTGGCCCTCTGCCAGGGAGTGGTTTTTCTCAGATACTAAAGACGCAATTAAAAACATCTTCAGTGACACAAGTAAATATGTTTCTCCCACAAATACTCCAAAGGACCATGAAGCATGCCCATGAACACACTCGCTCTCAGGAGCCCCTTGCAGAAGGTCCGTGACATTCAGCATCAGGATTATATGGCCCTTCTCAGCATACGGCATCAGGGGAGCTCAGCAAACGTGACATGTGAACGTGTGCTTCTTCCATGCCTGTTCAGCTGGGGAAGAGACCAGGGGACTTAAAAAGTGGGTGCTTGGAGAAAAGGCTGACCTGGCAGGGGCTGGACTGGGAAGTTGGGACGCTGCACCAGGACAAGGGCGTTCAGAGCCTTCACACTCACTTAACAGTGCTCTGTGTGGTGACATCTCATCAAGGTCGCCACGGGACCTCTGCAGCAGAAGGTTAAGGGAACCGAGGCGATAATGGCGGTCCTCAAGTGAGGGTCAAGGAGGGCCTGCATTGAAGACCGGGCTTCCACGGTCGCTCTATGGGTAAAGAACCTGTCCGCCAGTGCAGGAGATGCAGGAGACTTGGGTTCAATCTCTGGGTCAGGAAGATCTCCTGGAGGAGGGCATGGAAACCCACTCTAATATTCTTGCCTAGAGAATCACACGGACAGAGAAGCTTGGTGGGCTACAGTCCACAGGGTCTCAAAGAGCTAGACATGACTGAAGCAACTTAGCCCACACGCGTAATGCCCTGAAGACCAGTGAACCCTCAATGAACCAAACGTGGGAATGAACCAACCACTGGGAACGGAACTAACCAGGGCCCGTGCTCTCACCAATCTGCAGAGCTCCAGAAGGGGGCATGCGGGTGAGGGGTGCGGGGGAGTAGAGGAAGAGAGCCGTGTCTGCAGAGGAAGCTGCCCAGAGCTGGGATGAACTTGTTCCGGTCGTGCTCAAAGTCATGGTCCACACCAGACGCTCTGACAAGGGCCTCATACAAGTCCTGCGGCAGATCTTGCAAATCGTGAAAAGGATGCCATTTCCTGATGCTTTCAAGTTCTCACACAGAAGCCAATCCAGGCTGTGGAACAGATGGAAAGAAAGTCCTGCACTTTGAATGTGAGCACCAGTGGCCCTCTGCCAGGGAGTGGTTTTTCTCAGATACTAAAGACGCAATTAAAAACATCTTCAGTGACACAAGTAAATATGTTTCTCCCACAAATACTCCAAAGGACCATGAAGCATGCCCATGAACACACTCGCTCTCAGGAGCCCCTTGCAGAAGGTCCGTGACATTCAGCATCAGGATTATATGGCCCTTCTCAGCATACGGCATCAGGGGAGCTCAGCAAACGTGACATGTGAACGTGTGCTTCTTCCATGCCTGTTCAGCTGGGGAAGAGACCAGGGGACTTAAAAAGTGGGTGCTTGGAGAAAAGGCTGACCTGGCAGGGGCTGGACTGGGAAGTTGGGACGCTGCACCAGGACAAGGGCGTTCAGAGCCTTCACACTCACTTAACAGTGCTCTGTGTGGTGACATCTCATCAAGGTCGCCACGGGACCTCTGCAGCTCTCACCCCTCTCTGGGGAACCCATCAGCAGGAAGGCAGGGGTTGCGAGGGAGGGGCTGGTCCAGGAAACACGCCCGTTCCCACAGGCTGATGGCCCTGTAAGGCCACTCAAGTGTGCCATCCCTGTGCCGCGCCTCTGGAGACCCCACCTCTAAAACTACCCTGAAGAGAGCAAGGTGAGGACCGCTGCTGACCACTGAAGTCCAGAGAGCGGAGCAAGGCTGCTCCACTGTCCGTGGAGAAGGATCGTGGCTCGGGCAGCAGCGCTGGGCACGGGGATGCAGAAAGCAGGCTGAAGGAAAGAGACGGGAGGGAGGGAGATGGAAGAGAGCCAGAGAGAGGCCTGAGTGGTGCCCGTTCATGAGAAGCGTGCTTGTGAAGACTGAAGAGGTTACGGTGGAGGGGCGAGGCGAGGGGAGCTGGTTTGTGGCGCAAGCGGCCACACAGAGGCCCCTCCCCGAGTTCACTCCAGATGCCCTTCCAGCCCGGGCTTGACCGCGGCACCACCCAGACTGCAGACTTGCTCTTCTTTAATGGAAGGGCTGGGAGGGGATGGAGAAAGGAAGACAGAAAGAGCCAGAGAAAGATAAATACGTAAATGCATTCCAGGAAAACACACCAAGGCTGAAACCACAATGATTCAGAAAAAGCTAATGCTCGGTTCCCGTCAGCTTCAGCATCCTATTTCCCTGAGCATCTTAATGTATTTCCCCTCAAAATCAGTCCTTGTCCAACAGGGTATCTCATGGTCCCATTCCCCCGTTTCACTCTCCAGGGGCTGACTGGGGCCAGGATCCCTGCCTCCCTGCTCACCCACCTGCCCCGGGGGCTCTTCTGTGCAGAGGGGGGCTCTTCCGGGCAGAGAGTGGCTCTCCACCCACCAGGAGGGGCCATGGAGGAAGGACATAGGCACCTACCTGTGAGAACTGGTGCTGCAGAAATAACCCACACCACCAAACAATCGGTTTCATTTTATTTCAAAATTGTACAAAATGGCCATAAGCGGCTATAAAAAATCTCGTCTTCAGAACACGTGGAAATTCAGAAAGAACAACGAAACAGGTATTGTTCACAGTGTCATGGAAAAGCTTTCTCTGAGGCAGAGATCACAACTCTTCCTTCTTCTTTCCTAGCCTCTCATGGTCTCCCTCCCGGAGTGTTCGGATAAAGCTGGTAAATCCCTGCTCCTGTAGGGACGGGGAGAGGAAGAAAAGGACCTGTGACCGGATGAGGCTGTGCGCCCTCCCCTCACGCCCCTGCCCTGATGGTCCAGGCGGGCTCACTGTCTGGACACAGGCGTCTGGCCAGGTGGAGAGAAGAGGCTGGACTAGAGAGAAGCCCTGAGAAGTGGGTGAGGAGGTTCTCCCCTGCCCCTCACCCCGCCCTTGGGCCAGGGCTTGTATAGAAACCTCTCAGGCTTCCCTTCCAGCCTGGCCAGAGCTTCGCCGTCCCGGCTCCGAGCGCTGCTGCTGACTGGGCTGTCTGGGACGCACCCTTAGCGGCGGTTTCCCCGCCTGTCTCCCGGTGGGGAGCTGGCAGGGCCTCCCCACCACTCACCGTGGGGTTGGTGTCGTATTTCTCTGCAAATTTCCCGTAGTGGTAGAGGTGGAACGTGGGATAGGCCTTGACGGCCTCCTGCTGACACAAGTCCTTGTTGTCCTCTTTGACGCAGTCAACAGCGGCACAGGCGATCTGCAGGGCCCAAGAAGAGGGTCAGCACGGGGGCCGCCCGTCTGAGAGCGGAGGCCTGCGCTTGGCACGCAGGCTGCACCCGAGGCCTGCATCCTATTTCCCTGAGCATCTTAATGTATTTCCCCTCAAAATCAGTCCTTGTCCAACAGGGTATCTCATGGTCCCATTCCCCCGTTTCACTCTCCAGGGGCTGACTGGGGCCAGGATCCCTGCCTCCCTGCTCACCCACCTGCCCCGGGGGCTCTTCTGTGCAGAGGGGGGCTCTTCCGGGCAGAGAGTGGCTCTCCACCCACCAGGAGGGGCCATGGAGGAAGGACATAGGCACCTACCTGTGAGAACTGGTGCTGCAGAAATAACCCACACCACCAAACAATCGGTTTCATTTTATTTCAAAATTGTACAAAATGGCCATAAGCGGCTATAAAAAATCTCGTCTTCAGAACACGTGGAAATTCAGAAAGAACAACGAAACAGGTATTGTTCACAGTGTCATGGAAAAGCTTTCTCTGAGGCAGAGATCACAACTCTTCCTTCTTCTTTCCTAGCCTCTCATGGTCTCCCTCCCGGAGTGTTCGGATAAAGCTGGTAAATCCCTGCTCCTGTAGGGACGGGGAGAGGAAGAAAAGGACCTGTGACCGGATGAGGCTGTGCGCCCTCCCCTCACGCCCCTGCCCTGATGGTCCAGGCGGGCTCACTGTCTGGACACAGGCGTCTGGCCAGGTGGAGAGAAGAGGCTGGACTAGAGAGAAGCCCTGAGAAGTGGGTGAGGAGGTTCTCCCCTGCCCCTCACCCCGCCCTTGGGCCAGGGCTTGTATAGAAACCTCTCAGGCTTCCCTTCCAGCCTGGCCAGAGCTTCGCCGTCCCGGCTCCGAGCGCTGCTGCTGACTGGGCTGTCTGGGACGCACCCTTAGCGGCGGTTTCCCCGCCTGTCTCCCGGTGGGGAGCTGGCAGGGCCTCCCCACCACTCACCGTGGGGTTGGTGTCGTATTTCTCTGCAAATTTCCCGTAGTGGTAGAGGTGGAACGTGGGATAGGCCTTGACGGCCTCCTGCTGACACAAGTCCTTGTTGTCCTCTTTGACGCAGTCAACAGCGGCACAGGCGATCTGCAGGGCCCAAGAAGAGGGTCAGCACGGGGGCCGCCCGTCTGAGAGCGGAGGCCTGCGCCCTTGGCACGCAGGCTGCACCCGAGGCCTGCATCCTGGGCCGTGGCTCAGAGTTCTCTGGCTGCTGGTTATTCACATGGGATGGAGCTTCCCCTTTCCAGGCAGCAGAGCCGGGCAGGCCGCCAATAGTCTCGCTGTGCCCAGGTGAGCGGGGCTGACGGGCCATGAAGAGGGAGCCTGCATTCTGGCTACGAGTCACTCTATAGCCCCCTCCTGCCTTTGCGCCCCCTTCTACCTCCTCAGCTACGTAACCTACACGATGAGGCCTCGGTGCAGTCTGCAAACTCTGCACACAATCCCCATCTGGCCCCGAGTCCACTTCTGTTTGGCTCACGCAGAATTCAGAAAAAAAAAATCCAAATTAGGTACCAACCTAGAAAAAGAGCCAAAAGACTTCATATAAAGTTCAGCTCTCCAGCTCTGCTTGAAAAGCCACATCCGAGGCCCATGCCTGCACTGCCACAGGCAACAGGTAGCTGGAACAGTGGGGCAGCAGTTCCCTTCAGACAGGGTCAGCTTGCTGTCTGTCTAGACCGTGCAGGCTTCTGAGAACCCCAGGTCTTCCTCTGATGCCCTTCCCGAATCACTCAGGAATGGGAGGCGGAGCTCCCCTGGCTGTCCTCAGGGTGCCGTGTCTCGCTGAGCGGCTGGCCCCGTTGGAACCGTGCAGGTGGGGCTAGGCTGTGAAAGTGTTTGATGAGCTTTGCTCCAGGCCGCTGCTCTCCCTGCATCAGCTTTAAATTATGAATTTAATTTGTATACATGCCCCGGAGCTCTGGGAAATGTAGTGTATGGTTTTATAAATCGACTATATTAAAAATGGGTACGTATTCTGAATCTCCTAAAACAGCTGCCAGCCACATAACACAAAGTGCACTTTGGGCTGCCAAGGCTCCTCTGCGCTCAGTCTCCGTAGAAGGGGAGACAAGCACGGCCCTTCCACAGGAGCGGCCTTAGACTCTCTGGAAAGAAGGCAGCAAATAAACCTCTCCGTAGCTATCCCTGTTTCGCCTGTTGAAGCACTGCTCTGTCTTACGCCCCCAGCACTGAACATGCACTAACCTTCAGATGTGTTCCACGGAAAAGACCCTGACGCTGGGGAAAACAGAAGGCAGAAGGAGAGGGGGACAACAGAGGACGAGATGGCTGGACGGCACCACTGAGTCATGGACACCAGCTGGAGCAGGCTCCAGGAGATGGTGAAGGACAGGAAGCCCGACGTGCTGCAGGCCATGGGGCCGCGGAAAGGTGGACACAACTGAGCGACTGAACTGAGGTGGCTGTCGGTGTCCTGCAGCATCCTGTCCACCTAGCACTTGCCACCGGCACCCGCAGCCCTGGGCTGAAGGGAGTCGGAACTAGCGTCAGCAAAGGAGAGGCTGGAGGACGTCTCGCCCGGCTTCCTCGACCTCGGAGGGGACATCTCTGTCCCTGCTGAGGCCTTCCAGGGACGGGGCCTTGTTAGCCACACAGTCATTCACTCACTGACACACCTGTCCTGGCGTCCTTTCCTCCGTCCCCTCAACGGCTCCCGAAGACCATCTCCCCCAGTGGGCGTCCCAGGCCCTGAGTCCACGCCTGGAGACCACTGACCCTGCCCGTACATTCCATTCCACGCTGCCCCTCTCCATCTGGTAACTCTGGGCAAGTCATTTAACCTCGCTGAGACTCAATGTCCTCATCTGTAAAACGAGACAGTAGTAACACCGAGGGGACTCCACCCCTGTGAGGGCAACGCAACGTAAGCCTTTAAAAGTACTATCAGCGGAAGAGGGGCTCACAGGAACTATCAAACCCGCTTTCCAGTTCCTTTTATCCTGTCAACCTTTATAGAGGGAACTATCAAACCCGCTTTCGTTCTGCATCAGCTTTAAATTATGAATTTAATTTGTATACATGCCCGGAGCTCTGGGAAATGTAGTGTATGATTTTATAAATCGACTATATTAAAAATGGGTACGTATTCTGAATCTCCTAAAACAGCTGCCAGCCACATAACACAAAGTGCACTTTGGGCTGCCAAGGCTCCTCTGCGCTCAGTCTCCGTAGAAGGGGAGACAAGCACGGCCCTTCCACAGGAGCGGCCTTAGACTCTCTGGAAAGAAGGCAGCAAATAAACCTCTCCGTAGCTATCCCTGTTTCGCCTGTTGAAGCACTGCTCTGTCTTACGCCCCCAGCACTGAACATGCACTAACCTTCAGATGTGTTCCACGGAAAAGACCCTGACGCTGGGGAAAACAGAAGGCAGAAGGAGAGGGGGACAACAGAGGACGAGATGGCTGGACGGCACCACTGAGTCATGGACACCAGCTGGAGCAGGCTCCAGGAGATGGTGAAGGACAGGAAGCCCGACGTGCTGCAGGCCATGGGGCCGCGGAAAGGTGGACACAACTGAGCGACTGAACTGAGGTGGCTGTCGGTGTCCTGCAGCATCCTGTCCACCTAGCACTTGCCACCGGCACCCGCAGCCCTGGGCTGAAGGGAGTCGGAACTAGCGTCAGCAAAGGAGAGGCTGGAGGACGTCTCGCCCGGCTTCCTCGACCTCGGAGGGGACATCTCTGTCCCTGCTGAGGCCTTCCAGGGACGGGGCCTTGTTAGCCACACAGTCATTCACTCACTGACACACCTGTCCTGGCGTCCTTTCCTCCGTCCCCTCAACGGCTCCCGAAGACCATCTCCCCCAGTGGGCGTCCCAGGCCCTGAGTCCACGCCTGGAGACCACTGACCCTGCCCGTACATTCCATTCCACGCTGCCCCTCTCCATCTGGTAACTCTGGGCAAGTCATTTAACCTCGCTGAGACTCAATGTCCTCATCTGTAAAACGAGACAGTAGTAACACCGAGGGGACTCCACCCCTGTGAGGGCAACGCAACGTAAGCCTTTAAAAGTACTATCAGCGGAAGAGGGGCTCACAGGAACTATCAAACCCGCTTTCCAGTTCCTTTTATCCTGTCAACCTTTATAGAGGTTTCGGGCGTCAAGACTGTGGAGGATTCAAAGGTAAAGCAGGCCCCTGCCCTCAGGGAGATCTCCCTTCTGATGGAACTTGAGGGAGGATACACAACACACACCCCGTGCCCAGGGCTACCCTGGCCTCACCAGACGATCACAGAGGGGCTCCTGCCCTGGGGTAACCTTGCACCTGGCCTAGAGCTGTGCGCACGGCCGACCCCACTCCCCGCCCCGGGCTGGGACACCTGCTGGGCAGCCAGAGGCAGGCTCCACTTGGCCAGTCCAGTGGTCAGCCTTCCACCTGAGGCCTCGTCCTCACGGCTACCTCCAGAACGCCTTCTGTTTCAACACCGACAATTCTCTCCCCGCCCTGCCCCCCAGCACGTCAGCTGCTAACGTCCCCAGTAACCTCCTGGGAGGGGAAGGCTCCCCAGTTAAAATATGAGCTGCCTCGTGCGGCTTTATTGATTCAGTAAAATAAATCTCTGCAGGAGCTAATATTGACTTTGGCTATGAAAATGGAAGTGAACAACCAACTGCATATTGATTGGGGAAGGAACAGGGACCAGCTTCTGGGTGGGGAAGAAAAAAAAGGCGATTCTGACTCAGAGGTGGAGGCCTGAGGTATCAGGAAGAATCAGGTGTCAGGAGATCCAGTTCTTTCTGTCAGTGACCCACTGTGTGTCCCTGGGCAGGATACACGGCTTCTCTCTGGGTCTTCATCCCTCAGGAGAAGGAGAGGGCTGGAACGCCAGTGGTCCCCAAACACCAGCCTGTGATCAGCACAAATTCCTGGAGGCATCCCTCAAGGCCCTGTCCGGACAGTTCAAGGATGGCACCCAGCAATCATGGCACCAGTACCCCTGGCTGGAGACAGAATGCTTCCTGCTGCTACTGAGAGCCAAGCCTGCCAGTCGCCTGGGGACAGAGGAGTGAAGCGTGTTCCTGAGAATGAGGGAGGGTGATATCTGGCTTGGAATAAAGGAAGCTGGAAAAAGAACAGAAGGAATAGCAGGGGGTATGGCTCTAGGAAAAGGTCAGCAACATCACCGGCTCAAGTTAAGACAACTAAGCAAAAGCCTATCAGTATCCTTTTTATCCTGTCAACCTTTATAGAGGTTTGGCGTCAAGACTGTGGAGGATTCAAAGGTAAAGCAGGCCCCTGCCCTCAGGAGATCTCCTTCTGATGGAACTTGAGGAGGATACACAACACACACCCCGTGCCCAGGGCTACCCTGGCCTCACCAGACGATCACAGAGGGGCTCCTGCCCTGGGGTAACCTTGCACCTGGCCTAGAGCTGTGCGCACGGCCGACCCCACTCCCCGCCCCGGGCTGGGACACCTGCTGGGCAGCCAGAGGCAGGCTCCACTTGGCCAGTCCAGTGGTCAGCCTTCCACCTGAGGCCTCGTCCTCACGGCTACCTCCAGAACGCCTTCTGTTTCAACACCGACAATTCTCTCCCCGCCCTGCCCCCCAGCACGTCAGCTGCTAACGTCCCCAGTAACCTCCTGGGAGGGGAAGGCTCCCCAGTTAAAATATGAGCTGCCTCGTGCGGCTTTATTGATTCAGTAAAATAAATCTCTGCAGGAGCTAATATTGACTTTGGCTATGAAAATGGAAGTGAACAACCAACTGCATATTGATTGGGGAAGGAACAGGGACCAGCTTCTGGGTGGGGAAGAAAAAAAAGGCGATTCTGACTCAGAGGTGGAGGCCTGAGGTATCAGGAAGAATCAGGTGTCAGGAGATCCAGTTCTTTCTGTCAGTGACCCACTGTGTGTCCCTGGGCAGGATACACGGCTTCTCTCTGGGTCTTCATCCCTCAGGAGAAGGAGAGGGCTGGAACGCCAGTGGTCCCCAAACACCAGCCTGTGATCAGCACAAATTCCTGGAGGCATCCCTCAAGGCCCTGTCCGGACAGTTCAAGGATGGCACCCAGCAATCATGGCACCAGTACCCCTGGCTGGAGACAGAATGCTTCCTGCTGCTACTGAGAGCCAAGCCTGCCAGTCGCCTGGGGACAGAGGAGTGAAGCGTGTTCCTGAGAATGAGGGAGGGTGATATCTGGCTTGGAATAAAGGAAGCTGGAAAAAGAACAGAAGGAATAGCAGGGGGTATGGCTCTAGGAAAAGGTCAGCAACATCACCGGCTCAAGTTAAGACAACTAAGCAAAAGCCTATCAGTATCTCAGAGAAGGGGGGGTCACCATAGAAACAGGACCCCCATGCCTCAGCAGAGGGGATGGGGAACAAGAGGAGGAATGGCCCTCTGCTGCCAATGGCGGGCACGGCCAGCCTGGTCGCGTTAGGACTGACCTGATCCCTTCACGGACCCTGGAGTGTGGAGACCTGAGGCGGGCAGGGAACCTCCACACCAGTCACTCCCCTGTGTGTTTGGGGCCCCAGGTGTTCTGATCAGAGAATGATGAGAGCTGTGTGGAGGGACTGCCAGTCCAGGTCTGACTCTGGGGAGCAAAGGCCTCCTGACACCAACCCACATCCAGCCCTGCAGGGATGAGCAGCCTGGGCTGTGCTGGGGCGTCCAGAGTGGGAGCAGCCACCCTGCTCAATCCCCGGGGGGCCAGAGCGGCTGGAGCGATGAGGGAGACAGAGACGGGAAGCACCTTCTCGCCATGCCCCTCTCAATGCCAGCCAAGTGGCAGGGAGAGGAGACAAGTTTCTCCTCCTTATGTTCCCCTTCGATGGTGAAGGGTGCCTCAAGGGCACAGGCAGGGCCCGTGGGTGACAATGGGACTTCCCGAGTTCAGGGACGGGCCCGGAGTCTGAGTCCTCACTCCCGCGCCTGGCTTCCTCTGACTCCCTCTCCCTACACAGCTCCCGCTGTCCCCTCACTGTCGTCTGGGGCCAAAGCCAGGACCCCAGCCTCTGTATTCCACCTGCCCCGCTGTGCCTGACAACTCTGCCTGGGAAAACAAGGCAGCAGGGCGGAGGTGCATGGGACTTAGGGTCTGGCTGTGTGTGAGCGTGTCTGCGGGCTTTCCCGGGGACAGGTTCCTACAACGGAGACCCTGGTTGGGAAGAGTCGTCGAGACCATCGAGACCAGCACCGTGACTTTAGAAGAAGGGAACGTGAGGCCTGGAGAGTCTTACAGGTCATGCAGCTTAGCAGCAGCCCGGATGCACCTGCCTGGGTCCTGGGCTCTTCCGCCTGCCATACGCCCCCTCAGCCTTGCAGTCTGCCCAGGCTGCTGGAGCTGTCTGGGGTCCCTCCCTGCTCTCTAATGCGATCTGCAGCTCTATCAGTAACAAAAGCCTATCAGTATCTCAGAGAAGGGGGGGTCACCATAGAAACAGGACCCCCATGCCTCAGCAGAGGGGATGGGGAACAAGAGGAGGAATGGCCCTCTGCTGCCAATGGCGGGCACGGCCAGCCTGGTCGCGTTAGGACTGACCTGATCCCTTCACGGACCCTGGAGTGTGGAGACCTGAGGCGGGCAGGGAACCTCCACACCAGTCACTCCCCTGTGTGTTTGGGGCCCCAGGTGTTCTGATCAGAGAATGATGAGAGCTGTGTGGAGGGACTGCCAGTCCAGGTCTGACTCTGGGGAGCAAAGGCCTCCTGACACCAACCCACATCCAGCCCTGCAGGGATGAGCAGCCTGGGCTGTGCTGGGGCGTCCAGAGTGGGAGCAGCCACCCTGCTCAATCCCCGGGGGGCCAGAGCGGCTGGAGCGATGAGGGAGACAGAGACGGGAAGCACCTTCTCGCCATGCCCCTCTCAATGCCAGCCAAGTGGCAGGGAGAGGAGACAAGTTTCTCCTCCTTATGTTCCCCTTCGATGGTGAAGGGTGCCTCAAGGGCACAGGCAGGGCCCGTGGGTGACAATGGGACTTCCCGAGTTCAGGGACGGGCCCGGAGTCTGAGTCCTCACTCCCGCGCCTGGCTTCCTCTGACTCCCTCTCCCTACACAGCTCCCGCTGTCCCCTCACTGTCGTCTGGGGCCAAAGCCAGGACCCCAGCCTCTGTATTCCACCTGCCCCGCTGTGCCTGACAACTCTGCCTGGGAAAACAAGGCAGCAGGGCGGAGGTGCATGGGACTTAGGGTCTGGCTGTGTGTGAGCGTGTCTGCGGGCTTTCCCGGGGACAGGTTCCTACAACGGAGACCCTGGTTGGGAAGAGTCGTCGAGACCATCGAGACCAGCACCGTGACTTTAGAAGAAGGGAACGTGAGGCCTGGAGAGTCTTACAGGTCATGCAGCTTAGCAGCAGCCCGGATGCACCTGCCTGGGTCCTGGGCTCTTCCGCCTGCCATACGCCCCCTCAGCCTTGCAGTCTGCCCAGGCTGCTGGAGCTGTCTGGGGTCCCTCCCTGCTCTCTAATGCGATCTGCAGCTCTAGCTTGTTAATTTTCTGCTCCATCGGCCGGCAGCTGCAGGAGCCTTTCACGCAGGCGGGAAGAGGCTCTGCTCACACGGCCTTGCTCTCCTCCACCTCGGCCGCCTCTAGTTGACTTTTGTGGGATATTTTTATTTGTACTTTTAATTACACAAGTAGTGCATGACTAAAGCGCATGACTACAAATCCTACCGTAAAAAGACGTGAGCACTAAAAAAGAAAACACCAATGACTCCTTTACCACCCTCTTCTCCCAGAAGGGCTGGAACGGTACAGTGTGTCCCTTTTGGCTGATTCTGCAGCACAAAGGCAGCCTGCTCTAGCTGGCCTTCTGAAAAGGATGTCCTGGCTGCCAGGAGTCCCTGGGTCTCAGCAGAACCTGTTTGGGGAAGGCAACCTGAACAGAAGAGAGGAAGGTGCCGGCAGTGGTGGCCGGAGGAAGCTGGAGGGGGGACGAGGGATGAAGACGAAGGGTGACTCACCTTTCGGTCATCTTTGAAGGCATCGGCAGTGGCAGTGAAGTGTGGGATGGCCTTCTTACAGTGCGGGCACCCTGGGTGAGAGGAGGAGAGAGTACTGCACGTAGCGGGGGGCTATGCCAGGGGCCCTGCCTGGAGCCTCCGGAGAGGCCTTTCCAGGAGTTTCTCTCCACCCAACAGAGCTTGGGGGTTCATTTGACTCCCACCCTCGACTCCCCACCATCGGAGTTCAGGCATCAACCCTACCACTCGAACCCTGTATGTGTGCTGTTGGCAGGAGGGCCCCACAGGAGCCCGTGCCAGTGCAGGGTCCACTCTTGCCCGGACCCTCCCACCTGACATCCACCCCCGGGGCTGGGGGTGGGGAACACAGGCACCATGGCCTTCCTCTGCGAGATCCACGCACGGAGAGCTTCCCTCGGGGCTTGGAGGAGCCCAACCCAGGGTGCAGCGGGAGCTTCGGGTTCAGAAGAGAAGGGTGTGGGCTCCAGCTTCTCAGAGTCTGTTACGTTCCTTCTCGTGCCCCTGGGGCAACGGTGGGGCTCGCCACCCCGTGACCGAGGAGGTGCCCCTGGGAGAGTGGGGGGTGGGAGCAAGCTCTCTGCCTGACTCGGGTGGCTCACGCTCCGCTGCTCACCCCCACCTTCCCCGCAGCCCCGACCTCAGACCTGGTCCACAGGCTGCTGTCCTTCCACCCCTGCCTGACATGCAGGAACGGGAGATCTGAGGTCAGGCCAGGAGGAGGACCAACTGCCGGGAGTCCCTGGCACTTCCCGGGGCCTGGGGTCCAGACCCGTAGGTCCAGAGGCCGTGGATGGGACAGCGGCAGGTGTGGTACCCTGAGCCCCTCCAGTTCCGGCAACAGATCCCCGGCGCAGGGCCGCCCCCTGTGTGGGGCTGCTTTCTCCTCCTGTCTCGGCAAGCCCAGGACAGTATCCACCAGGGAGAAAGCCCAGGAAGCCGCAGGCTGCTCTGACCCAAACCCACTTTCTTGGCCTTCCTCTCAGCTTTGGTCCATCAACATCCAAGCCCATCCCTCCCTGTGGCCCTCCATATACTTATTTGAACAGAGAGGGAGGAAGTTTCTGGACTGTGGTAATTAATTCTGATCAAAACACAGGTGGGAAAGGCCAGATGCCCCCTGCGGATACCTGCCTCCAGCCAAACTCCCCACCGACAGCCAGGCCAGGCCTCTGGGCCCTCACACAGCCTTCAGGAAGCCGAGGCAGAGAACGGAGACAGCCTGGTTCATCTGCGCTCTCTCTTTTTAAAATAAGATAATAATGACTGACATTTCAAAGGGTTTTGTGAAACCAAATTAAGGCTGAGCTACAAACTTACAGCGAGTTCAGGCATCAACCCTACCACTCGAACCCTGTATGTGTGCTGTTGGCAGGAGGGCCCCACAGGAGCCCGTGCCAGTGCAGGGTCCACTCTTGCCCGGACCCTCCCACCTGACATCCACCCCCGGGGCTGGGGGTGGGGAACACAGGCACCATGGCCTTCCTCTGCGAGATCCACGCACGGAGAGCTTCCCTCGGGGCTTGGAGGAGCCCAACCCAGGGTGCAGCGGGAGCTTCGGGTTCAGAAGAGAAGGGTGTGGGCTCCAGCTTCTCAGAGTCTGTTACGTTCCTTCTCGTGCCCCTGGGGCAACGGTGGGGCTCGCCACCCCGTGACCGAGGAGGTGCCCCTGGGAGAGTGGGGGGTGGGAGCAAGCTCTCTGCCTGACTCGGGTGGCTCACGCTCCGCTGCTCACCCCCACCTTCCCCGCAGCCCCGACCTCAGACCTGGTCCACAGGCTGCTGTCCTTCCACCCCTGCCTGACATGCAGGAACGGGAGATCTGAGGTCAGGCCAGGAGGAGGACCAACTGCCGGGAGTCCCTGGCACTTCCCGGGGCCTGGGGTCCAGACCCGTAGGTCCAGAGGCCGTGGATGGGACAGCGGCAGGTGTGGTACCCTGAGCCCCTCCAGTTCCGGCAACAGATCCCCGGCGCAGGGCCGCCCCCTGTGTGGGGCTGCTTTCTCCTCCTGTCTCGGCAAGCCCAGGACAGTATCCACCAGGGAGAAAGCCCAGGAAGCCGCAGGCTGCTCTGACCCAAACCCACTTTCTTGGCCTTCCTCTCAGCTTTGGTCCATCAACATCCAAGCCCATCCCTCCCTGTGGCCCTCCATATACTTATTTGAACAGAGAGGGAGGAAGTTTCTGGACTGTGGTAATTAATTCTGATCAAAACACAGGTGGGAAAGGCCAGATGCCCCCTGCGGATACCTGCCTCCAGCCAAACTCCCCACCGACAGCCAGGCCAGGCCTCTGGGCCCTCACACAGCCTTCAGGAAGCCGAGGCAGAGAACGGAGACAGCCTGGTTCATCTGCGCTCTCTCTTTTTAAAATAAGATAATAATGACTGACATTTCAAAGGGTTTTGTGAAACCAAATTAAGGCTGAGCTACAACTTCAGTCTGCATTTAGCGCTTGAGCTGGTTCCCGAGATGGGCGGGACCACCCACATGGCCTGGCTGGTGGAGCGGCCAGCTGGCCCCAGAGCAGTGTAGATGTGGTGAGGAGGCGGCAGCCTAAGGGGGTTTTCCCAGCGTCCACCATGGGAGTAAAGAAGAGAGCAGGGGTGGTCACCGTCACACCAGAACTGAGACAAAGTCCTCAGCCGAGCCTAACTCATGGCAACTGCTAATGGCAATTATAAGAGCACAGCACTAACGGACCCAACAGAGAGAAGTGCTAGTTACTCAATCATGTCTGACTCTTTTGAGGCCTCATGGAATGTATGGATCCTCCAGGCAAGAATACTGGAGTGAGTTGCCCTTTCCTTCTCCAAGGGATCTTCCTGACCCAGGGATTGAACCTGGGTGCAGACTCTTGAGAAGAATGACCCAGATTCATGCAAACATCAATACTACAAAGGAAAGATGGCGCAGAGCTTTCAAAACGTTTAAGGGGCACAATATACTGGTTGAAAGCTTGTCAAAGTGTGCCCCGTGGCACCTAGATGTCCCCCAGGAGTGGCCCATGGATGCCCACTAAGACATCAGGTTGGTCAGAAATAAGCTACTCCCTCCCCCCAAACCTGGTGGCAGGACTGATTTCTCCTTTTTAAACTCCCTGCTTACTGAGAGCATAAAGGTCACTGCCAGCCTACTGCAAATTCCTGCCACCATCCATTTAAACCATCTACGTCTCAGATTAATGGCCTTCTGCTACATCTCATTTTCTCATTATCCCAAAGAAAGAGCGTGGCAGATGAATAACTAGAGGGGAGGCTGTTTTAGAAAGGCCATGAAGATGTTTCGCAGACATGTCAGGTGGGCCAGAAGAGGCATGGCTTTTTAATTGGGGTTCTTTAAAAAGGCACCACCTCTGTGTGGCAGGAAACTAAAGCAGAAACTCCCAGAGCAGGGAGAGAGGAACAAAGATCAAGGACAGGACAGAAAACTCCAGCTCGGCCAAGCTGGCCTAAGATGGGCAGTCGCCATGACCCGACCATTCATAGCAAAGGGGGTAGGGTTGGGGGGGAGGTGGGGCTTGGAACAGGAGAGAACAATGAAACAGCGGGCAGAAGAGCTGTGCAGAAGTCAGGCAGGGAGAATGTGGGGGGATGGGAAACGGGGGCTGGCATTCTTTTCTTTACACCTACCTTTACCAGGCCTGTGACCTTTCTGCAGTATTTAGATTCTTTATATGTAAATTAAGTGTATGTTATAGCCCGTGGGGTCGCAAAAGAGTCAACACAACTGAGCGACTCCTACTTTTACTTCACTATCTACTACCTATAGGATACATGAGGATACGTTATTTTATTGCTGGAAACATTTTGAAGATTTTTTTTTCATTAGCAGTCCCCTCTCTCCCATCCCAGTGCACGGATGGACACGCATATCTCAGAGCCCGGAGCCCATCTCAGGGCAGGACAGGGCAGCGAAGGAGATGGGAGACTGCAGACACCAAGCCCTCTGCCAGGAGCTGAGTCACTCAGCGACAGGCCCTGTGTGGACCGTGTTTAGTTCTGTCTCATCAGGATGGACCGTGGGGCCTTTGAGGCCAGCAGGGATCAAGCCTCCTTCCTGGGTAAACTGGGTTCCAGAAAATGCCCAGCACATAGCTGTTATTGGAAGAAGGTCATTAGCACCCCACTGAGGTCTAGCGGGAGGGGCAATTTGGGGTAAGTAGTCTAGACTCTCTCAAGGCCACCCTGTAGCTGGTCAGACTCCTCTCTGGCGAGGTTCTTGCCAGTTGCTGGGAAGTGACTACCCTCTGAATTAGAACCTGTCTAAGAGAGCCTCGCTGGAGGAAGGGCTCCATCGCTAACTTGCTGCCAAGCCTCAGGCAAGCCAGGCATCTCCTGGTCTCCATGCTGCACCCCCAACTCTGCCTGGAAGGAAGACAGCTTCTTCAAAATCCACTCCATCTTCCAGACTTAGGCTCAGGACAGAGGACAGGAAGAAGCTCGGTAAGGAACTGAAAGGGCACGAGGCCCACTTGCAGAAGAAGAAGCAAAAACAGAGGGTGTGTCGGCCACTGAAGCGCAGGGTCGGAGGCTGGGCCAGAGGTGACCTCCCTGGACAGCGGGAGCTGAGGAGAGGCTTTCGGGGTCATCGACCTGGAGAGGCCGGGACGGGAGGTTAGGGCTAGACTGAGCTGCCTACTTCTCTGTGGAGCAAAGCTTTGCTATCTCCATTCCATTAGACTAAACTGTAACCTGGGTGAGAGAAGGCAGCACGAAAAATTCAAGAGCCTTTCCTTTACAAATCAATGAATGACTTTAAGACGGGAACACACAAAATTTGAGATCACCACCAGCAACACTGGCAGGTGCATCATCCTTTAACGCAGGCTTTCATTAAAATGGGGATCCTGGTGGGGAGCTCTGAGCAAACGTGACTGAACTTCAATCACAGCCTCAAGCCCATGGCATCAGACCCACTCGGGAAGGTCAGGGAGAGGAGGCTGGTGTGGGAGTGCCCGGAAAGACAGGGACACAGAGGCCTCAAGCAGCAGACTGAATTCCTGGCCACTAAGTGCCAAGGTTCAAAGGTGAACTCAGTGGCTGGAGAGATGGAGGGAGCCAGAGGTGGGAGGGTCCAGTGACATGAGGAGGCTGAATAATTCTTAACACAAGGCAGATGCCAGGCACAGACAGAAGCAGAGGGCTTTCGGACCGATGTGAGGACAGAATCTGATGGAGCTGGCCTTGGATGCTGAAGGACCTCAACCAGGAATGAAACCAGAGATCTGCTCACAGTGTGGACAGCCCAGAGTCGGCCTGTGGCCGCTCAGGTCCCTGGGGACCTCTGACCCTCTTCCTCGCCCCTCAGAGATCACCCCAGCTACTTACAAGGGGCATAGAACATGACCAAGGCATGCTTCTTCCGCTTCAGGGTTTCCCGGAAACTGCCCCCAGTCAGATGCAACACGCTGGTCTGCTGCTCTTCCCAGGTGGGGTCTGGGGGTAGAGGAGACTCAGGGCTGCAGAAATCGGGGTGGAGGGGAGACAGTCGTGAACACAGGCTCGAGTACAGGCAAGCGCTTCCACCACCCCCCAGTCCCCAGCCACTCAGGGAGCACTGCAGAAGCCCTCCTACCAGGCACCTGCAGAGACCCCACCCACCTTCTCCAAAGGCCCTTCTCGTTTTCTGATTCTATCTCCACATCCCTGCAGTTCTCAAAAGGCTTCATCCATCTGTGTGGCTTCCATGATCCCCTAGGCTAAGGGTGACGTCAGCCCTGACCTCCCATCCAAGTCCCCCGTTCCCAGGTGTTTTCTAGGTATTTCCACCTGGAGGTCCCACTGTCACCCAATCCCAACAAGACTTAGAACTCTCCCCCGTCGTCCACACCTCCTCGGTTTTCTCCCAGCTTAAGAGGCAGCACGAAAAATTCAAGAGCCTTTCCTTTACAAATCAATGAATGACTTTAAGACGGGAACACACAAAATTTGAGATCACCACCAGCAACACTGGCAGGTGCATCATCCTTTAACGCAGGCTTTCATTAAAATGGGGATCCTGGTGGGGAGCTCTGAGCAAACGTGACTGAACTTCAATCACAGCCTCAAGCCCATGGCATCAGACCCACTCGGGAAGGTCAGGGAGAGGAGGCTGGTGTGGGAGTGCCCGGAAAGACAGGGACACAGAGGCCTCAAGCAGCAGACTGAATTCCTGGCCACTAAGTGCCAAGGTTCAAAGGTGAACTCAGTGGCTGGAGAGATGGAGGGAGCCAGAGGTGGGAGGGTCCAGTGACATGAGGAGGCTGAATAATTCTTAACACAAGGCAGATGCCAGGCACAGACAGAAGCAGAGGGCTTTCGGACCGATGTGAGGACAGAATCTGATGGAGCTGGCCTTGGATGCTGAAGGACCTCAACCAGGAATGAAACCAGAGATCTGCTCACAGTGTGGACAGCCCAGAGTCGGCCTGTGGCCGCTCAGGTCCCTGGGGACCTCTGACCCTCTTCCTCGCCCCTCAGAGATCACCCCAGCTACTTACAAGGGGCATAGAACATGACCAAGGCATGCTTCTTCCGCTTCAGGGTTTCCCGGAAACTGCCCCCAGTCAGATGCAACACGCTGGTCTGCTGCTCTTCCCAGGTGGGGTCTGGGGGTAGAGGAGACTCAGGGCTGCAGAAATCGGGGTGGAGGGGAGACAGTCGTGAACACAGGCTCGAGTACAGGCAAGCGCTTCCACCACCCCCCAGTCCCCAGCCACTCAGGGGAGCACTGCAGAAGCCCTCCTACCAGGCACCTGCAGAGACCCCACCCACCTTCTCCAAAGGCCCTTCTCGTTTTCTGATTCTATCTCCACATCCCTGCAGTTCTCAAAAGGCTTCATCCATCTGTGTGGCTTCCATGATCCCCTAGGCTAAGGGTGACGTCAGCCCTGACCTCCCATCCAAGTCCCCCGTTCCCAGGTGTTTTCTAGGTATTTCCACCTGGAGGTCCCACTGTCACCCAATCCCAACAAGACTTAGAACTCTCCCCCGTCGTCCACACCTCCTCGGTTTTCTCCCCCAGCTTCTTCATCTGGTTAATGGCACCCCTGCTCGTGTGACCAGCCTTCCTGTCTTCCAGCCTTCTCTGCCCTCCAGGTCCCGTCACAGGCCCTGGGCTCCTGGGCTGACACCACCCGCCAGCCTTCTGCTCGGCTCTGTCCCTGGATCCTGCCTCCCTGGGCTGGTGCACTGGTGGACGTGTCTCAGTCACCCAGGCAGGTCACTCATGCTCAAGCCTGGAGGCACCATTGGCCTCACCCAACAGCATCTGCTCCCCTCCTGCTGGCGACCTCAGCTCCCCTCTCAGAACATCGGCTGTTAACGCTCTGCCTGTGGACTCCTTTTTGTTGTTTTGTTTGAAATTTTTTTCTTTTTATCTTTTGAGGGGTGGGGTGGGGAGGGAGGGGGACCGGTGGGCCACTTCTATTGGTCTTTCATTTCTCCATTTTCATCTGTCTTTGTTCTTTGGCCCATGTGGGCCTCCCATCGCGGTGGCGTCTGTCCTCGCAGAGCACTGGCTCTGGGCGCACGCGCTCCAGAGCTCCGGCTCGGTGATTGGACACATCAGTCCAGCCGCTCCGCAGCAAGTGGGATCTTCCCAGGCCAGGGATCGAACTGGCGCCCCTTGCACTGCAAGGCAGTGTCCTTATCCACTGGACCACCAGGGAAGCCCTGATGGATTCCTTTTAAGCTCCCAAAGAACCACTATGTGTCCGGAGGCAAAGACTCATCCCCTCTCTGAACCAAGGAAAGAGGAATCAAACCTCTGGCCTCAGTAGAACTGGAGTATAAAATGGGGCAACAGCTATAAAAGCAGCCGGCAAAGGCTGGGAAGCTGCCGGCACTCAGGTGGCGGTGCCGTCGGGTACGGCATCACAGGAGAGCGGCCATCGTAACACACAGCTTCCTCTCCTTGAGCATGTCCACACACCACGCACAATAATCCAGTTTAATTCTCTGAACAAGTCTATGGGAAAAGGACTGTCTACACTTTACAGATGGAAAACGGGCTTAGCAGGGTCAAGTAAGTGGCTCAGGGTCACTATCTGAATGCGGGACTCCCAGATGCCACAGCCCACACTCTTACCCTCGTGCTTTCCAGGCACTCAGCAGCGGTGACTAGGACAGGAAGGACAGAGGCCCGCCGTGCTCACTGTCTGTGTCTGGCCCTCTGGACCGAGCATGAGCAACGGCCTGGTTCCCTCAGCTCCCTAACCACAAGCACAAGCCCCGGGAGCTCGCCTGAGCCCCGGCCCTGCTGAGTCCTTCCCAGTGACCCCGCCCTGGCAGCAGTGAAGCCAGAGGGGTGGCTGTGAAGAGCAAGCTGCCTCCTCCCTCCTGGAGGTGAACCACGGCTCCCTCTGGTCCTGGGACGAGGCCTGGTTACTCTTCTACTCCATCCCTAGCGAGCAGCAGGACAGCGGAAGGGTGGAGACTCAGACCTGGCCAGTCCACTCACCTCGTGTCAGGGGCCTCTCCTGAACTGAGTGGTAACTTTGCTCCCATTCCCTCAGCGGGTGTTTCTCAAAACCTCACGGCTGAGGGCTTCACTCACACCTCCTGAATCAAGGCTTCAGGACAGCGGCCCTTGAATCTGCACTTGGATAAGCACCTCAACACCAGGTCATGCTTATGCTTGTCTATGTTTGAGGACCAACGTTCCGACAGAGTCACTCCTCCTGGAAGCTCCTGTCCCGCACGGTTCTCGCGTCAACGCGAGACTCTCAAGTCTTGGTTCTCGCATGAGCACCACTGCACCATATACCAGGGGCCTCTGCAAAGGCTGGAGCAGGTCTTCTGTTACCTCACCTTTCCCCCGTGCTGAAACGGGGCAGTACTCTCAGACACTCTCCAATGACCGCCCCCGGCAAGGCTACCCGTGACCTGAGGGATGAGGCCACGCGACCAGCACACCTGAGGTGGCTTTAGGACTGGGAAGCCCTGTCTGTCCTGGCTCCCTGGCCCTGAGCCATGGTCGACGGCTGCTAGCGTTTACTTCATCTCCTCAAGGCCCGTCCAGCGGCCAACAGTCAGGGGCCAGGATGTGCCATAGAGACCATCAGGCGTACTTCCCCATCCACTCAATGAAGGACTGTCTACACTTTACAGATGGCCTTAGCAGGGTCAAGTAAGTGGCTCAGGGTCACTATCTGAATGCGGGACTCCCAGATGCCACAGCCACACTTACCCTCGTGCTTTCCAGGCACTCAGCAGCGGTGACTAGGACAGGAAGGACAGAGGCCCCGTGCTCACTGTCTGTGTCTGGCCCTCTGGACCGAGCATGAGCAACGGCCTGGTTCCCTCAGCTCCTAACCACAAGCACAAGCCCCGGGAGCTCGCCTGAGCCCCGGCCCTGCTGAGTCCTTCCCAGTGACCCCGCCCTGGCAGCAGTGAAGCCAGAGGGGTGGCTGTGAAGAGCAAGCTGCCTCCTCCCTCCTGGAGGTGAACCACGGCTCCCTCTGGTCCTGGGACGAGGCCTGGTTACTCTTCTACTCCATCCCTAGCGAGCAGCAGGACAGCGGAAGGGTGGAGACTCAGACCTGGCCAGTCCACTCACCTCGTGTCAGGGGCCTCTCCTGAACTGAGTGGTAACTTTGCTCCCATTCCCTCAGCGGGTGTTTCTCAAAACCTCACGGCTGAGGGCTTCACTCACACCTCCTGAATCAAGGCTTCAGGACAGCGGCCCTTGAATCTGCACTTGGATAAGCACCTCAACACCAGGTCATGCTTATGCTTGTCTATGTTTGAGGACCAACGTTCCGACAGAGTCACTCCTCCTGGAAGCTCCTGTCCCGCACGGTTCTCGCGTCAACGCGAGACTCTCAAGTCTTGGTTCTCGCATGAGCACCACTGCACCATATACCAGGGGCCTCTGCAAAGGCTGGAGCAGGTCTTCTGTTACCTCACCTTTCCCCCGTGCTGAAACGGGGCAGTACTCTCAGACACTCTCCAATGACCGCCCCCGGCAAGGCTACCCGTGACCTGAGGGATGAGGCCACGCGACCAGCACACCTGAGGTGGCTTTAGGACTGGGAAGCCCTGTCTGTCCTGGCTCCCTGGCCCTGAGCCATGGTCGACGGCTGCTAGCGTTTACTTCATCTCCTCAAGGCCCCGTCCAGCGGCCAACAGTCAGGGGCCAGGATGTGCCATAGAGACCATCAGACGTACTTCCGCATCCACTCAATGAAGTTCTTCTTCGTTCGGAGCGTGGGCACTGCATACTTCTCGCCGTTCTTAAAATACTTGAGGGTGGGAAACTCGGCGATGTGGAATCGTTCTGCCAGGGCCTTGTTGGTGGTGGCGTCGACAGCTGCAAGGACACCAGAGCTCTGGGACGGGGGAGAGGCCAACCATGCACGACAGCCTCAGACGGGGTGCCGGCAGAAGCGGAGCCCGGACGCCAGCCCCGGCCCACCCTGGGTCCGCAGCACCTCACGGGGCGGGCGCGCCACACATCCTAGGAACCACTGAACGCTGGTGTGGCCACTGATCTCACGTGCAGGCTCAAATGAAGCCTTTTTATCACCTCCCCCACCACCAGCCAGGCTGTGCAGCCTTCCCCTGTTCCCAACAGGCGAGGTCCCACAGAGAAGAGGGAGAACCATGGAGCTTCACCTCAGAGGCCATGACCTTGGCAGAGGTCACCTGGATGGGCATGGGATCCTGACCCCTGGGTCTCTCCGCACCCCTCCACCCTTGGTAGGAGCCCCGCCTGTTTGACTAAGACACATCTACCCGGGGATACGGGAGTGCTGCAGGCACCCACAGAGCTGGGGCACTGCCACAGAGCCTGGGAGGTCATCATAACGGTGCCTATCCCTGAATGATAGGAATTGCATAGAGAGCCGTGGGGTGGGTTAAGGAAAGGGAGCTTACGTCTGCTTCTCCGTGGAGGACTTCTGCGGCATTCTCAAACTCTGGCTTCATCTTCTTGCAGTGTCCACACCCTGTGGGAAAACAACAAAAGAAACCATCTCCATGGCATGGAGGCTCCAGGGAGGTCCCCGGCCTCCGGAAGAGAGCTGAGGCCTAGTGCCAGATGCCAGGGATGCCCAGGAGAGAAGGACAGTAACAGCTCGGAGAAAAGAAAGCTTTCGCCTGACCCACTGGGGGTGGGAGGGCACAATTGGCAAAAATGAAGCAACTACATCAACAGTATCGGTGACGGGCATCTAGGCCCCATGTGCCATACAGGGCAGCCTATTCGCGTGACAGCCCTACAAGGTCCGATCTACATTATCGCCATTTTACAGATGAGAAAACAGAGGCATCCAGAGGGTGGATGACCTCCCAAGGCTACAGACACAGCCACGCGTTGCAGAGGGGGCTGAGAAGCCAAGCTATCTGGCTGGAGCACCACGAAGGCAGAAGTGAACTGGGCCCTGAACTAAGAATTCACAGAAGCAAGAGTAGGGGGAAAAAATCAAGTTCTGATTGTCCCCACGAGGGAGGTGGGACGATACGACAAGCAGCGGTCATTTCCAAACAAACAGCATTTTCTTGGGATAAAGACTTTGCCCTCCTCTCCTTACAACCACTTGAATGCACTAATACGTTACAAATAATAACATCTGATGCATTAAAAAGGAAGCCTCACATACTTTGTGTAGGTGATGACAGGACACTTGTAAACTGCTTTTATTGTGGCAGAAGAAGTGCTTCCTGGCAGCCAGGCTGAAGGGGCTGTGAGGCGAGCAGGACCAGACTGGCTCGGGCTGGAGACTGCTCTAGAAGGAAACCTGGCTGGCGTGGGCACACACAAACAAGGCTACGCGGATGCAAGGATGTGATCTGGCCTTCTTGTGGGGTGTATGACTGCCTGGGAGCTAAGACCACCACAATTCTACTGATAACTGGGAAAAAGAAAGACAAGAAAGGAAGATACGTGGAGACCAAGCAACATGCTACTACGACAAAATCAAAAGACCAGTGAAGAAAGCAAAGAGGCCATCAGAAAATACCTTGAGACAAAAGACAGTGGAACCAGAACTTTCCAAAATCTACGGGAGGTGGAATGGGAAAAAGAAAGACAAGAAAGGAAGATACGTGGAGACCAAGCAACATGCTACTACGACAAAATCAAAAGACCAGTGAAGAAAGCAAAGAGGCCATCAGAAAATACCTTGAGACAAAAGACAGTGCAACCAGAACTTTCCAAAATCTACGGGAGGTGGAAGAACAGTGCTAAAAGGCACATTTACAACAATAATGGTCAACTTCAAGAAGCAAAACAAATCTCAGATAAACAACCAAATCTATCATCTAAAGGAATTAGAAAAACAAAAACAAGGAAACCTGAAGGTCACTAGAATGAAGGATGAAGGAAATAATAAAGATCAGAGAGGAAATAAATAAAGACCAAGAAAACGATACACAAGATCAATGAAACCAAGAGCTGACTTTTAAAGGATAAACAAAATTGATAAGCTTTTAGCCAGACTCACTAAAGAAAAAAGAGCAAAAGAGGAGAAATAACAACTAATATCAGAGAGATACAAAAAATCCTAAGAGAATACTATGGTTATCTACCAACAACCTGGACAACTTAGAAGAAATGAACACATTTCTAGAAGCATAGAACCTTCCAAGACTAAAGCAGGAAGAAATAGGCAATCTGAACAGATTCATCATTAGTAGTGAAGTTGAATTTGTAATAAAAACAAGTTCCAGCAAACAATAATCCAGGACAGACAGCTTCACAGGGTAATTCTACCAAACATACAAAGAAGAGGTGATGACAGGACACTTGTAAACTGCTTTTATTGTGGCAGAAGAAGTGCTTCCTGGCAGCCAGGCTGAAGGGCTGTGAGGCGAGCAGGACCAGACTGGCTCGGGCTGGAGACTGCTCTAGAAGGAAACCTGGCTGGCGTGGGCACACACAAACAAGGCTACGCGGATGCAAGGATGTGATCTGGCCTTCTTGTGGGGTGTATGACTGCCTGGGAGCTAAGACCACCACAATTCTACTGATAACTGGGAAAAAGAAAGACAAGAAAGGAAGATACGTGGAGACCAAGCAACATGCTACTACGACAAAATCAAAAGACCAGTGAAGAAAGCAAAGAGGCCATCAGAAAATACCTTGAGACAAAAGACAGTGGAACCAGAACTTTCCAAAATCTACGGGAGGTGGAATGGGAAAAAGAAAGACAAGAAAGGAAGATACGTGGAGACCAAGCAACATGCTACTACGACAAAATCAAAAGACCAGTGAAGAAAGCAAAGAGGCCATCAGAAAATACCTTGAGACAAAAGACAGTGCAACCAGAACTTTCCAAAATCTACGGGAGGTGGAAGAACAGTGCTAAAAGGCACATTTACAACAATAATGGTCAACTTCAAGAAGCAAAACAAATCTCAGATAAACAACCAAATCTATCATCTAAAGGAATTAGAAAAACAAAAACAAGGAAACCTGAAGGTCACTAGAATGAAGGATGAAGGAAATAATAAAGATCAGAGAGGAAATAAATAAAGACCAAGAAAACGATACACAAGATCAATGAAACCAAGAGCTGACTTTTAAAGGATAAACAAAATTGATAAGCTTTTAGCCAGACTCACTAAAGAAAAAAGAGCAAAAGAGGAGAAATAACAACTAATATCAGAGAGATACAAAAAATCCTAAGAGAATACTATGGTTATCTACCAACAACCTGGACAACTTAGAAGAAATGAACACATTTCTAGAAGCATAGAACCTTCCAAGACTAAAGCAGGAAGAAATAGGCAATCTGAACAGATTCATCATTAGTAGTGAAGTTGAATTTGTAATAAAAACAAGTTCCAGCAAACAATAATCCAGGACAGACAGCTTCACAGGGTAATTCTACCAAACATACAAAGAAGAGCTAATACCTATTCTTCTCAAACTAGCCCCCAAAGTGGAAAGGGATGGAATACTCTCAAATTCATTCCACAAAGCCACCATTACCCTGATAACAATACCAGGTAAAAGCAATACAAAAAAAACAAACTACAAACCAACTATCTGATGAACATAGATGTAATGCACCCTCTACAAACTATGAGCAAAACCAAATTCAACAATATATACAAAGAATCATACACTATGATCAAGTGGGATTTATTCCAGGGATGTAAGGATGGTTCAGTATCTGCAAATCAGTCAACGTGATACAACACATTAACAAAAGGGTCATCTCAATACATGCAGAACAAGTATTTCACAAGATTCAACATACATTCATGATAAAAACTCTCATCAAAGCTGGTACAAAGGGAACACAGCTCTATCTAATAGAGGCCATCATGACAAAACACAGCTAATATTGCACTCAGTGGTGAAATGCTGAAAGCCTGCCTTCTATAATCAGGAACAAGTCAAGATGCCCACTCAATGCCACAGCAGTCAGACAAGAAAAAGAAACAAAAGGCATTCAAATTTGAAAGGAAATAAAATGATCAATATTTTCAGATTACATGAGACAATATATAGAAAATCCTAATGTCTCCATCAAAAAACTATCAGAACTGGGCTTCTCCGGTGATACACTGGGTAAGGACACCGCCTTGCAGTGCAAGGGGCGCCAGGTTCCCAGGTGCCTGGCCTGGGAAGATCCCATGTGGCGGAGTGGCTGGACCGATGTGTCCAACTACCATGCGCCCAGAGCTGGTGCTCTGCAATGAGAGAAGCCACTGCGATGGGAGGCCCACACAGGCCAAAGGACAAAAAAGATAAGTGAATGACAGACCAATAGTAGTGGCCAAAACCCCCAAAACTAAATGAGTTCAGTAAAGTTACAAAATATAAGATTAAAAACAACTTACGAGAGATACAAAAATCCTAAGAGAATACTATGGTTATCTACACATTTCTTAGAAGCATAGAACCTTCCAAGACTAAAGCAGGAAGAAATAGGCAATCTGAACAGATTCATCATTAGTAGTGAAGTTGAATTTGTAATAAAAACAAGTTCCAGCAAACAATAATCCAGGACAGACAGCTTCACAGGGTAATTCTACCAAACATACAAAGAAGAGCTAATACCTATTCTTCTCAAACTAGCCCCCAAAGTGGAAAGGGATGGAATACTCTCAAATTCATTCCACAAAGCCACCATTACCCTGATAACAATACCAGGTAAAAGCAATACAAAAAAAACAAACTACAAACCAACTATCTGATGAACATAGATGTAATGCACCCTCTACAAACTATGAGCAAAACCAAATTCAACAATATATACAAAGAATCATACACTATGATCAAGTGGGATTTATTCCAGGGATGTAAGGATGGTTCAGTATCTGCAAATCAGTCAACGTGATACAACACATTAACAAAAGGGTCATCTCAATACATGCAGAACAAGTATTTCACAAGATTCAACATACATTCATGATAAAAACTCTCATCAAAGCTGGTACAAAGGGAACACAGCTCTATCTAATAGAGGCCATCATGACAAAACACAGCTAATATTGCACTCAGTGGTGAAATGCTGAAAGCCTGCCTTCTATAATCAGGAACAAGTCAAGATGCCCACTCAATGCCACAGCAGTCAGACAAGAAAAAGAAACAAAAGGCATTCAAATTTGAAAGGAAATAAAATGATCAATATTTTCAGATTACATGAGACAATATATAGAAAATCCTAATGTCTCCATCAAAAAACTATCAGAACTGGGCTTCTCCGGTGATACACTGGGTAAGGACACCGCCTTGCAGTGCAAGGGGCGCCAGGTTCCCAGGTGCCTGGCCTGGGAAGATCCCATGTGGCGCGGAGTGGCTGGACCGATGTGTCCAACTACCATGCGCCCAGAGCTGGTGCTCTGCAATGAGAGAAGCCACTGCGATGGGAGGCCCACACAGGCCAAAGGACAAAAAAGATAAGTGAATGACAGACCAATAGTAGTGGCCAAAAACCCCCCCAAAACTAAATGAGTTCAGTAAAGTTACAAAATATAAGATTAACACACAGAAATCTGTTGCCTTCACACTAATAGCAAATAATTAGAAAGAGAAAAAAAAAATCCTGTTTAAAAACTGTACCAAAGGGTTTCCCTGGTAGCTCAGTGGTAAAGAGTTCACTTGCCAATGCAGGAGACATGGGTTCAATCCCTGATGTGGGAAAATCCCACGTGCTGTAGAGCAACTAAGCCCGTGAACCACAACCGTTGTGCCTGTGTTCTAGAGCCTCAGAGCCGCAACTATTGAGCCCATGTGCCGCAACTACTGAAGCCTGTGTGCCCTAGGGCCTGAGTTCTACAACAAGAGAAGTCACCACAAGAAGCTTCCTTGCCTCACCTCAACTAGAGAGTAGCCCCCACTCCCTGCTACTAGAAAAGAGCCTGCAGCAGCAGGGAAAACCCAGAATAGTCAAAAATAAATACATCAATTAAATTAAAAAAAAAACTGTATCAAAAAGAATAAAATACCTAGGAATAAACTTATGAAGGAGGTAAAAGACCTGTCTTTTAAAAACTATAAAACAATGATGAAAGAAATTGAAGATGATACAGAGATGGAAAGATAACCTGTGTTTATGGATTAGAAGAATTATTACTTAATTAATTATAACTCAAAATGAAAAACAAACAACCTACTTGAAAAATGGGCCAATGGCTTGAACAGACATTTTTCCAATGACATTGCTAATCACCAGAGAAATGCAAATCGAAACCACAATGAGATATCACCCTCAAGAAGAAAAGAAAATAAATTTGAAAGGAAATAAAATGATCAATATTTTCAGATTACATGAGACAATATATAGAAAATCCTAATGTCTCCATCAAAAAACTATCAGAACTGGGCTTCTCCGGTGATACACTGGGTAAGGACACCGCCTTGCAGTGCAAGGGGCGCCAGGTTCCCAGGTGCCTGGCCTGGGAAGATCCCATGTGGCGCGGAGTGGCTGGACCGATGTGTCCAACTACCATGCGCCCAGAGCTGGTGCTCTGCAATGAGAGAAGCCACTGCGATGGGAGGCCCACACAGGCCAAAGGACAAAAAAGATAAGTGAATGACAGACCAATAGTAGTGGCCAAAAACCCCCCCAAAACTAAATGAGTTCAGTAAAGTTACAAAATATAAGATTAACACACAGAAATCTGTTGCCTTCACACTAATAGCAAATAATTAGAAAGAGAAAAAAAAAATCCTGTTTAAAAACTGTACCAAAGGGTTTCCCTGGTAGCTCAGTGGTAAAGAGTTCACTTGCCAATGCAGGAGACATGGGTTCAATCCCTGATGTGGGAAAATCCCACGTGCTGTAGAGCAACTAAGCCCGTGAACCACAACCGTTGTGCCTGTGTTCTAGAGCCTCAGAGCCGCAACTATTGAGCCCATGTGCCGCAACTACTGAAGCCTGTGTGCCCTAGGGCCTGAGTTCTACAACAAGAGAAGTCACCACAAGAAGCTTCCTTGCCTCACCTCAACTAGAGAGTAGCCCCCACTCCCTGCTACTAGAAAAGAGCCTGCAGCAGCAGGGAAAACCCAGAATAGTCAAAAATAAATACATCAATTAAATTAAAAAAAAAACTGTATCAAAAAGAATAAAATACCTAGGAATAAACTTATGAAGGAGGTAAAAGACCTGTCTTTTAAAAACTATAAAACAATGATGAAAGAAATTGAAGATGATACAGAGATGGAAAGATAACCTGTGTTTATGGATTAGAAGAATTATTACTTAATTAATTATAACTCAAAATGAAAAACAAACAACCTACTTGAAAAATGGGCCAATGGCTTGAACAGACATTTTTCCAATGACATTGCTAATCACCAGAGAAATGCAAATCGAAACCACAATGAGATATCACCTCACGGCTTTCAGAATGGCTCTAATCAAGAAGTCCACAAAGAACATCAGCTGGCAAGGAAGTGGAGAAAATGGAATCCTGGTACACCACTAGCGAGAGTGTAAACTGGTGCAGCCACTACGGCATGGAGGTTCCTCAAAAAACTAGAAACAGAGCTGTCAAATGACCCAGACATTCCACTCCTGGGTATATATCTGAACAAACAAAAACACTAATTCAAAAGCATTTATGCACCCCCAAGGTATGCATACATAGCAGCATTACATACAATCGCCAAGATACGGAAGCAACCTAAGTGTCCATGAACAGATAAGTGGATAAAGAAGGTGTGGTACATGTATATAATGGTGTATTACCCCATCATAAAAAATTCTGCCATTTGCAACAATGTGGATAGACCTAGAGGGTACTGTGCTTAGTGAAATAAGTCAGAGAAAAACAAATACTCTGCATTAATCACTTATATGTGGAATCTAAAAAATGAAACAAGCAAATGTATATAACAAAACAGACTCACAGAGCACAAACGAGTGATTACCAATGTGAGAGAAGGAAAGGAAAAGGGGGAAGATAAGGATATAGGATGAAAAGACACAAACTACTATGTATAAAATAAGACACAGGATAGAGCACAGAGGAAATATAGCCACTATTTTGTAACAGCTTCAAATGGAGTGCAATCTATAAAAATAATGAATCACTAAGTTGCATACTTGAAACCATTATAGTATTGTAAAGCAACTATACTTTAATTTAAAAATAATTGGGACAAAAAAAAGAAAGGAAGACACACACCAGTATTATCAGAGGAGACTGAGCCATATAAACAGCTTTCCTGCCTCCAACTGAGCACTTGGCTAGGACAGAAGTTCCCCTCTATTTCAAGGTCATTCCTGAAGAGCTCAGCTCCACACGGTACTAAGACACAAGCTCAGTTTCTCTCTGTTCCAACGTATTCAGTTCATGTTTACCTTGTGCCTCTCAGAGATGAGGGCCCCACGGTGGTCTCCCTAACTGCACCCTCCCACCCAAACACATGCACACACACACACACATATACACTGATGACAGAAAATGCAGGCCAGTGTTGTCAAGCCCTCTTCTGGACAGAGTGTTCTGGGAAAGCCATGAGTTGGAATCCAGCCCCGGGAGTGGCCACAATTCTCAGCTGTGCCAACACGTTGGTCCTTCTCAAATGGGCCCCAGGAAGAGGGACTCACGATCTGATTGGAGCTCACTTGGGACTCCCACGAAACATACAAGTATCAAAGGCATCATGAAATTAAATGCAGAGCATGATTTTCCAGAACTGAACATCAAGCATGATCACAATCCATTTGCGGTTTCTAAACAACTGAGTTACAAAAGCATTTTTTGGTTTTATTTTAGTAAATTGTTTGTTTGGAACCGAAAATGTGATTTCCCCGCAGAGACAATCTTATACACAGATTCTATGTGGAGCCTCCAGAATGACCACAACAGCTCATCTCACAGGATGTACCGGAGCCTGCAGAGCACACAGTGCTGCTTCTGTTTCACTGAGCTATGCCCCGGACGGAAAGCCAGCAGCAGCCACCCAAAATAGCCAAAGGGAGAGCATCCTCCTCAGCTCAGGGTGGGCTCTGGGTTTCTTTGGGTTACTGATATTTTTGAGAATTTCATGAAAGTTTTTCTCCCACCTGTCCCATACTGAAGCATATATATTTCATATTTATGAATAACCTCAGAGGGTTCCAAATGCCCTAACCGGTTCACAGACCCCGGTTAAGAGGCCAAGGCAGAGAGGGGCTGGCTCCGAGTAAGTCACTTTCCCATGGTGAGGCAGGCATAGAAGGACAAGGAGCTGTCCCTGCAGGTGTCCAGGTTGAGGTACCCTTCCACAGAGATCCTCATGTCCAGAGTAAATCAGATATTCTAAAGGAGGATTCTGCTGACTTAGTTTGAAATATACTGGCTTAGAAAAAAATTCCTTTGATCTCACTAAAAGAAAAGAAATAAACCACTCTTTGGGGTTTACAGTCAGGAGGCTCCACAACTCTTAGAGGAACCCCCCGGCCTGCCTCCAGGCTGATGGCTACCTGCACCCTGTCCCGAGCTGACCATTCCATTCTCCGGCTCCCAGGCTGACCTCCCCTGACTGGGACAGAGGGGACTCAGCCTGCAAGAAGGGACACCGAGAAAAGGAAGCTCAGAGGCTCTCGCTCCGCTGTGGGGCCTGTCACCCAAGAGTTCTGTCTGCCTTGGAGAGGAAGAAGTGTGTGGCCTGAGTCAGGGCCACTCAGCCCGGCAGAGCAGAGGGGAGGACGCCTGGGAAGGCCTCAGAAGACCCAGGCTTCAGGCTCCGACCGGCCTCCAGGGCAGGCAGGAGGGGTGGGAAGGGGAGGCTCCCCTGACCACCCTCTCCTCTAACAGGATATGAATGTGACGTCAGGCAAGTGGCAGCAGGGTCCGTGGTCAAGGTGGGCACTGGGACTGGGTGGGAATGAGGGGAGAGAAGACAAAAAAGATGAAGTCACTCGTGGAAAACCACTACTTCCGAAATGGCCCAGCCAATGAGGCAGGACCCCTGAAGATGGGAGAGCTCACCTTCACACCTTCAACACACTCAGCCTTTGATGCTACTGCTCCCTGGGGAGGCAAACAGACTCCACATGGCTGGCCAGGTTCTATCAGTGCTGGGCTGGAGATGGACTCCTGGGATGGAGAGCTGGCTCCTCGGGAAGAAGAGCTGTGATGGACCCATGAGACTGCCCCAGACACGGGGCGGGTGGCGGGAGGACAGGCCAGCAGGTGCACGTGTGGCTCGCCTGAGTCTCCAGCCCGTCTCCAGGATTCCACCAAGTAATAAAAGTGTTCACTCTCTGCCAGTGTGGCCCTCCACACACTATCTCATCAGAAATGACCACGTGGGAGATAAAGTGATAAACTGGGGGTCCCAGAGCCACCGTTAAACCAGATGGGATTGGAAGGTGGATCTCCTGGCTGGAGCCCACTGTGACCACAGCGTGCCAGTCTTTTCCCCGAAGTTCTGGTCACCGGCACCCAGCTCACTCCATCACAGCCTCTGCCCTGATGGACGAGGCCTCTCTACACAGAGCGTCCATCCCGGCTCGGGCCCCGACCTGAAGCCTCCAATTCACTCCAGCCCCACCAAAACACGTATATTTCTTCTGCTCACAACTCTTAGAGGAACCCTCGGCGCCTCCAGGCTGATGGCTACCTGCACCCTGTCCCGAGCTGACCATTCCATTCTCCGGCTCCCAGGCTGACCTCCCCTGACTGGGACAGAGGGGACTCAGCCTGCAAGAAGGGACACCGAGAAAGGAAGCTCAGAGGCTCTCGCTCCGCTGTGGGGCCTGTCACCCAAGAGTTCTGTCTCCCTTTGGGAGAGGAAGAAGTGTGTGGCCTGAGTCAGGGCCACTCAGCCCGGCAGAGCAGAGGGGAGGACGCCTGGGAAGGCCTCAGAAGACCCAGGCTTCAGGCTCCGACCGGCCTCCAGGGCAGGCAGGAGGGGTGGGAAGGGGAGGCTCCCCTGACCACCCTCTCCTCTAACAGGATATGAATGTGACGTCAGGCAAGTGGCAGCAGGGTCCGTGGTCAAGGTGGGCACTGGGACTGGGTGGGAATGAGGGGAGAGAAGACAAAAAAGATGAAGTCACTCGTGGAAAACCACTACTTCCGAAATGGCCCAGCCAATGAGGCAGGACCCCTGAAGATGGGAGAGCTCACCTTCACACCTTCAACACACTCAGCCTTTGATGCTACTGCTCCCTGGGGAGGCAAACAGACTCCACATGGCTGGCCAGGTTCTATCAGTGCTGGGCTGGAGATGGACTCCTGGGATGGAGAGCTGGCTCCTCGGGAAGAAGAGCTGTGATGGACCCATGAGACTGCCCCAGACACGGGGCGGGTGGCGGGAGGACAGGCCAGCAGGTGCACGTGTGGCTCGCCTGAGTCTCCAGCCCGTCTCCAGGATTCCACCAAGTAATAAAAGTGTTCACTCTCTGCCAGTGTGGCCCTCCACACACTATCTCATCAGAAATGACCACGTGGGAGATAAAGTGATAAACTGGGGGTCCCAGAGCCACCGTTAAACCAGATGGGATTGGAAGGTGGATCTCCTGGCTGGAGCCCACTGTGACCACAGCGTGCCAGTCTTTTCCCCGAAGTTCTGGTCACCGGCACCCAGCTCACTCCATCACAGCCTCTGCCCTGATGGACGAGGCCTCTCTACACAGAGCGTCCATCCCGGCTCGGGCCCCGACCTGAAGCCTCCAATTCACTCCAGCCCCACCAAAACACGTATATTTCTTCTGCTCACAAAAGCTGTCTTACTCATACATTCCCATGGCAGCGTTGTGGTGCCTCGTGACTGTTAAATTGCTATCCCATGAGATTTAGGGTGACCAGGGCACCCTTTCATGTCATAAATCTTTATCAGATTTCCTTAGTCAAAACTTTCCAGTGACTTTCATCACCAGTGGATTGAAATTCAAACTCCTTCCCACAGCCACAAGCCCCATACCATCGGACCTTCCTGCCTTCAGCCTCCACTCAGGGCGTGGCACGTCTCTGTCCTCTACACCGCACCCTGTGGCCTCCTTGTGCTCTCCTATCTCAGCAAGCACATTTCTATCCTCGCGGGACTTAACGCGCGGTTGCCCGGAACACGATCTTCCCCCGGGTCTTTGCACGGCTGACCGCTTGACATCGCACAGGCTTTAGCTCAAATTTCACTTCTACAGAGAAATTCCCTGACCACCTGACCATCTAACCCTAGGGAGTCTCAACCCATCACAATCACTTCCAACAGCCTGTTTATTTTCTCAATTGTACGCCAAATGGCTGGAGTAATCTGCTTACTTGAACCTTTCAATCCCCCAACTGGGATGAAGCTCAGTACAGGCTGACCTCACTTAGTCTCACTCCCCACCACATCCCTGGCGCTGAGGACAGCATCCAACACACACTCGGTGAATGGACGGACCTCATGGCTGTGCTGTTCAGGCAGACACCTGTGCCCACGAGGTTTGACTGAACCACTCAGGCCCTGGTTGAGGAGAGGATGGTCAGGAAGACCTCTCTTTAGTAAAACTGGCAGCCACGTCACTCGCTACGTGCACATCTTGCCCTCTCCACCACCATTTACATACGTTCCCTGCTCCTCACTGGGTTTGGAAACCCTCTTTGGACACCTCCACCATCTCTGGATGTTGTCCTGAAGTTGCCCACACATTCCCAAGAGTTCTCTTAATAGAGTTACTGGTTTTCACTACGAGTATATACTCCCTCTGTCCCTGAACCAGATAAAAGAGCTAAGCAATACACTACCGCAAACAGTCTGGGTCAAGGAGACCAGCCAGGCCCCCAGGAGGAGAGAGGTCTGGGCAAACCATCATCGCCCTTGCTGGCCTCTGCTGGTCTTGGGGAAACCGTAGGAATGAGGGGTGGGGACTGCCTGGACCCCAGCCTCCCGCCTGGCCTGCAGGCCGTCCTGGCTGCGTGGGCTGCTGGAGGGCCAGACAGGACGGGGCAACTCCGGCCGGCTGCGCTTTACTGTCCTGATTGTGATTTGATGGGCCATTAAGTTTTATGGCCCAACTTCCTTGTTGGGTTTTTATCAGCTGTGTAAGTGCACTTTCGCGGAGTTTCACGACTTGGCAAGGAGGCTGTCTGGCATCTCCGCGATCACACTCTTTACTGGTTGTGGGAATGTTGGTCTCCTGTCCACCTCGGGCTTTCACATACCTCTGGATTCCATGAACTTCAGTCATACCTATGATTTTATTACAGGCCAGTTATGGAGACGCTCCTGGCTCTTGGAACCAGAATTTTCCAGGGGACCAAATTAATCTGGAAAGCTCCCTAGCGCTTGGGATGCTACAGAAGCCTGGATTTTCCTGCTCACATTCCTGCTGCCTTGGCTGGGCCGTGGCTTGGGTGTGCCAGGGAGGTGGAGCTCCTGAAGACGCTTCGCAGAAACACTGATGCTTGACCATTGTGACGGGCCCTCCAGAGACCTCAGGACTCTTTGGAGGCCTCCAGCCGCACCCGCACCAAAGCCGACTGTGGACAGGTTGGGGCACACTCTGAGCAAAGGTTCGGCCATCACACGGTCCTCTTCTCATTCAAAGACAAAGCACGGGAATTTCCTCCCCCCCCCCTTTCTTTACATAAGTATAAAATGTAAATAACAAGCTTTAAAATGTTTTCTTCCAGGCTTCCATCCTAAGGAAATGCTCTGACATGTGGACAAATATTTATGCATGAACAATGCTCTGTGCAGTCTGATTCAGAAGGGGAAATACCATAAACAACTCAGTCCTCTGACATTACGGCTGGTTAGGTCATCTATGCTGCCATTATATAATGGAACATTATGTGACCACAGAAAGCATGCACAAATAAGCATTTTTAATAACATAATCTTGTATTTTCAAGTGGAAAAGGCACGGAAGAAAGAACTGAACAAATCAAATGAAATTCCTTCCTCCTACCTGGCACAGCCAGCAAATGAAAAATCCAGATGACTTAAAAGGGGAAACCGTAGGAATGAGGGGTGGGGACTGCCTGGACCCCAGCCTCCCGCCTGGCCTGCAGGCCGTCCTGGCTGCGTGGGCTGCTGGAGGGCCAGACAGGACGGGGCAACTCCGGCCGGCTGCGCTTTACTGTCCTGATTGTGATTTGATGGGCCATTAAGTTTTATGGCCCAACTTCCTGTTGGGTTTTATCAGCTGTGTAAGTGCACTTTCGCGGAGTTTCACGACTTGGCAAGGAGGCTGTCTGGCATCTCCGCGATCACACTCTTTACTGGTTGTGGGAATGTTGGTCTCCTGTCCACCTCGGGCTTTCACATACCTCTGGATTCCATGAACTTCAGTCATACCTATGATTTTATTACAGGCCAGTTATGGAGACGCTCCTGGCTCTTGGAACCAGAATTTTCCAGGGGACCAAATTAATCTGGAAAGCTCCCTAGCGCTTGGGATGCTACAGAAGCCTGGATTTTCCTGCTCACATTCCTGCTGCCTTGGCTGGGCCGTGGCTTGGGTGTGCCAGGGAGGTGGAGCTCCTGAAGACGCTTCGCAGAAACACTGATGCTTGACCATTGTGACGGGCCCTCCAGAGACCTCAGGACTCTTTGGAGGCCTCCAGCCGCACCCGCACCAAAGCCGACTGTGGACAGGTTGGGGCACACTCTGAGCAAAGGTTCGGCCATCACACGGTCCTCTTCTCATTCAAAGACAAAGCACGGGAATTTCCTCCCCCCCCCCTTTCTTTACATAAGTATAAAATGTAAATAACAAGCTTTAAAATGTTTTCTTCCAGGCTTCCATCCTAAGGAAATGCTCTGACATGTGGACAAATATTTATGCATGAACAATGCTCTGTGCAGTCTGATTCAGAAGGGGAAATACCATAAACAACTCAGTCCTCTGACATTACGGCTGGTTAGGTCATCTATGCTGCCATTATATAATGGAACATTATGTGACCACAGAAAGCATGCACAAATAAGCATTTTTAATAACATAATCTTGTATTTTCAAGTGGAAAAGGCACGGAAGAAAGAACTGAACAAATCAAATGAAATTCCTTCCTCCTACCTGGCACAGCCAGCAAATGAAAAATCCAGATGACTTAAAAACGAAATGAGAAAAAAAAGTTATCACAAAATACAGGACACTATTCTTACATCCTGGGAGTGGGCATCTCAGAGGTCAGGAGGGAAAAGGCAGGCTCGCAGAGGGCTTGGTGGTGCTTGGGCCTTGGGGGTTGTGGCCCCTTGGGCCTGGATTTTAACCCTGGCCCTACCTTTTTTGGCGATGTGACCCCTGGCAAGCTTCTCAACCTTTTGGTGCCTCCCTTTCCTAACCTGTAAAATGGGGATAAACATGATATTCACTTCACAGGACTTGCTGCGAAGATTAAATCAGTTAATATATGGAAAGGGCTTAGAACAATGCCTGATCCATACCAACGACTCCATACACATTCTAGCTTTTATGTGACTGCAAAAATGCAATGCATTTGTACAGCCTAGACCATAAGTAAGCAACAGACCAACAGAGAACATCTGGAACACAGAAAATATAGATTAATATCCCTACGTACTGAGCTCTAGGTCAAGGAAAAAAAGGCAACCCAGCAGGAAAATGGGCAAAGGAATGAACAGTTGGCTCACAGAAGAAATACAGAAAGCTGGCTATATATGAAGGGATGCTCACTTTCCTGGAGGCCAGGGCCCTGTGGGCAAGTTGTCCTTGGCCCTACTTAGCACGAATATCAACGCAGGCTCTGTGACGTGTGGCCAGGTGTGCTGAGCCCTTCCTGGAGTGAAGTTGGCGGTGTTTATCAAGGCTCAAGCAGACTCATCCCAGGGCCCAGCGCCCTCCCTTCCGGGAGGCTAACATGTCCCAACTTTTAGACATGATACCTAATGCCTAACGTTTCTAACGGTTCACCACATTGTCTGAACAAGGACAACGGAGACAGAAGTCTATGACGGGGGAGGCTTAAAATCCACAGTTTATGCAAGTTATAAAATACTATGCATTAGTTTAAAAGACTGAGGTAGACTTATATGCTAACATCTTACATTTCCACAAAAATGTATTCAAGATATATTTACTGGTAAGTGAAAAAAAATGCAAATCAAAGGAGACGGGGTAAGATGCACAGGAGGAGGAGGAGAGCTGGCCGTCAGCCCTGGTCCCTGAGAAGAGGGCCCTCTGGGGAGGGGCTGTCACTGCTTGCACAGCCCTCTTAGGTAGCCGTTGAATCTTACACCCGGAATAACAAGAATGTTAATACTGTTCTTATATTATTTTTGTCAAAAGGAATTTTATAGCAAAATGGTTATACATGTGTAATATGTTACACATATTAGGGATGTCAATTCAACTGTATGCTAATTAAAAAAAAAGTTATAAGGGAAAAATAACAGAAAAAACAGCTGGAAAGAATGATGACTAAACAGAGTGGCTGCTTCTGAATAATGGGATTATGTGTGGTTTTTCCCTTAATCGTCTATAGCTTCTGTACTGTCCAGACTTTCTACAGGGATCACATATTGCTCGGAATAGATATAAATGAAACAAGAAGCAGAAATTCTGGAGCCTGACAGGGGCTGATGCCGAATCCAGAGAGGCAGCCCAGCTCCTGGAAGGCAGGCCAGGCCCAGTGGCCTCCGGGACACACCGGCTACTGGGAGCTGTGGCAAAGAAAACCGCTCATCCTGTTTGGCCCACTGCCAAGAAACGGGGCCGAGCTGCAGGGGGGCCGCTATAGCTCTGGGGAAGGGGTGGCAGGGGTACTCTGGTTCCCCAGCAGCTCCTCCCTAGGCCCCTGTATCCGCATGGGAGATGGGCTGTTGCTGGCGGACCCCTTCCTGGGAGCCCCGCTTTGTCCCTTCTACCCCTCCACGTGAGTGACACTCACTCCGCGAGGTCGTTCCAGCCGCGTGTCCTTCCCTGGCCTAACGCAGGGCTACAGGCACACAGAGAGGGAGGTGCAGGTAGACGTTACAACAGCAAAACAAACCATGACAAGAGAAGAGGCGTGACAACTGGCAGGGACTATTTTTGCTGAGAACACTGCAGAAAGAGACAAGAGGAACCACAGAGCGAGAGGAACCACAGAGCGCTGCGGCGGGGCTTCTGCGGCCTCGCCCTCTCTGCTCTGGGGATCAGGGGGCCAGGCCTGGCGCCCATCCCCTCGGAGCCCTGCGCCAAAGGCTCCTTGCACAGCATGGCGCACACACCCTCTAGGAGCCCACAGCTCCCAGCACGCTGTCCCTCCCAGGTGGCCCGGGACCCTGCACCGTGGGCTCCGGGGGCACACCTTCCTGTGAGTCTCAGCCCTCCTGCTCTCTTGCTGTGACCGGGGCCGGGCTGAGCTCATGTGTTCAATGACAACTCGGGCATCAGGAGGACAGCCTGCAGAAGAATCTGTGTGGGGTCTCCGAGGGACTCCAGCTGGGAGGGAGGTGGAGGGGAGGACCGAGGCGGGAGCCGCATGGCAGGAAAGCTAAAAAAGAGGGCAAAGGAGCAGGGGGCCCGTGGAGGTGTCTGACGATCCCAGGCATCATGTCTCCTGCCAAGAACCCAGGAGCGTGGCTCCACAGGCACCGTGAAGGTTCCAGGAAAGTGGGACTGAGACAGAAGCTAACACCAAGCCCTTCCTCTGTATAGAAGGAGGGGCCGGGCTCTTTCCGGGAGTCTGGGCTAGGAACGAGGTTAATCGTCTTCTCTGTACTGTCCTGTATTAAGCCTTTATAAAACATACATACACTGCTTTTTAATTAGCAGAAAGTCATAAGGATAAATTCAGCTTTTTAGCTTGAGCTCCACTATTTCAGTCTGTGGGGATCTTTTAAAATCTTAATGCAACTGCTCAATATTTAAACTAGCTTCCTTTCTCTAATTCTAACCCTGGTAGATCTGAAAGTCTGCCTTGTTTTTTTTATAGTTTCAACAGGACTGCGGATTAAAAAAAGCAAGTAGCACCCTCTAGACAGAACCAGCCCAGACTCCCCGTCACAGAGCACCGAGGGGGTATGCCCCTCAGGGCGGCCCCAGCTTGACTGGTTCTTCCAACTGCACTCAGCAATCCTATGCTGAGAAACCACGAAGCATCTCCGACAATCCTCAGTAGAATCTAGGTCTCCTCTGCTGACAGATCCCAACTTGTTCCTAAGTCTCCAAGATGATCTGTTTCTTACCCCCTCCCTATCTGGTCTGGGATGGGCACCTGTAACACGGAGCTCCAGAGCTCACATTTTATTTAACGTTTGCTTGGGAAGCCTGCGCCAGCAGTGCCATCTCTGGCCTCCGGACGTTGGCCCTTTTCTCTCTTGAGGTGAACGTAAACCTCAAAAGTGGTTTCCTGACCAGGCTGGGTTCTTGGGGGCACTCCAGCCTGAGATGCACAGCCAGGCAGCGAAGAGGGCCCTGCTGTCAGTTCACCTCTCCTGGGCCCAGATTCCTATCTCAACTGTGAGCATCCCACCCCTTGTGAAGTCCTGGCACCTAGATAAAGGAGGAGGACTGCATAGAGAGATTATTTAATGTAATGCAGAGCCACGCCCATTGGATGGGAACTTAGATAGGCAGTTCTTCCAAGAGTTTCACCTTGGGCTTTTGCCCTGGTCCCTCTCACTCTGCTAGTCCAGCAGAAGTACACACACACACACGTACGCACGCACAGCCAGGGAGCTGGCAGATACTCGTCAGAGAACACAGGGTCCCTAACCGGCAGACACCCACCAGGCAAAATCTCAGCTATTTCCATTTGCTCAGTTTGAAGCTGGAACTGCTTCAACAGGGGTAGTATTCATAACACTCATTCACAATGACTAATGAGGAAACAAGAGGCTGCCATCTGGGTTTCTCGTTCTCATTCTCTAATTTAGCTCTCAACAACCTCATTTGTTCATTTTCTCATTCATTAAGCCCTTACGTTTTTGCCTACAGGTGACCTGGATGGGAGAGTGATGATCATTCCGGTTCAGGGAACAAGGAGGGTGCATTATAAATGGGGAGAGGGCAGCGCAGAACTCTACGGCCACGCTTGGGGCCCAGACCCTGCCAGCACCTGCTACTATAATGGACTGCTTACAATGTAAGAGTACAAGAAAGAATGAAGAGAAAAAACTTTTTTCCAGTTTGCAACCAGGTTCTCAAAAGAAAGGGCTTAATAAACAATTGGGCTTCCCTGGTGGCTCAACAGTGGAGAAACTGCCAGTCAATGCAGGAGACTTGGGTTCAATCCCTGGGTTGGGAAGAACCCTGGACGAGGCGTAGCAACCCACTCCAGTATCCTTGCCTGGAAAATCCCCATCAAGAGAGGAGCCTGGCAGGTTGCTGTCCATGGGGTCATGGAAGTCAGACACGACTTAGCGACTAAACAATTAATAAACAATTATTAAACAATTCCAATCTATCAGATACACACGTTAGGATTCATCCAAGGGATACATACTCTTATATCACACTCCTACACCATATGCCATGATGCATAAAGCACAAAGCACCACTGAAACCACTCTGCACTCTTCCAGGAGCCAGAGGGCTCTCTCGACACAGACCTATCTCAACTGTGAGCATCCCACCCCTTGTGAAGTCCTGGCACCTAGATAAAGGAGGAGGACTGCATAGAGATTATTTAATGTAATGCAGAGCCACGCCCATTGGATGGGAACTTAGATAGGCAGTTCTTCCAAGAGTTTCACCTTGGGCTTTTGCCCTGGTCCCTCTCACTCTGCTAGTCCAGCAGAAGTACACACACACACACACTCACGCACAGCCAGGGAGCTGGCAGATACTCGTCAGAGAACACAGGGTCCCTAACCGGCAGACACCCACCAGGCAAAATCTCAGCTATTTCCATTTGCTCAGTTTGAAGCTGGAACTGCTTCAACAGGGGTAGTATTCATAACACTCATTCACAATGACTAATGAGGAAACAAGAGGCTGCCATCTGGGTTTCTCGTTCTCATTCTCTAATTTAGCTCTCAACAACCTCATTTGTTCATTTTCTCATTCATTAAGCCCTTACGTTTTTGCCTACAGGTGACCTGGATGGGAGAGTGATGATCATTCCGGTTCAGGGAACAAGGAGGGTGCATTATAAATGGGGAGAGGGCAGCGCAGAACTCTACGGCCACGCTTGGGGCCCAGACCCTGCCAGCACCTGCTACTATAATGGACTGCTTACAATGTAAGAGTACAAGAAAGAATGAAGAGAAAAAACTTTTTTCCAGTTTGCAACCAGGTTCTCAAAAGAAAGGGCTTAATAAACAATTGGGCTTCCCTGGTGGCTCAACAGTGGAGAAACTGCCAGTCAATGCAGGAGACTTGGGTTCAATCCCTGGGTTGGGAAGAACCCCTGGACGAGGGCGTAGCAACCCACTCCAGTATCCTTGCCTGGAAAATCCCCATCAAGAGAGGAGCCTGGCAGGTTGCTGTCCATGGGGTCATGGAAGTCAGACACGACTTAGCGACTAAACAATTAATAAACAATTATTAAACAATTCCAATCTATCAGATACACACCGTTAGGATTCATCCAAGGGGATACATACTCTTATATCACACTCCTACACCATATGCCATGATGCATAAAGCACAAAGCACCACTGAAACCACTCTGCACTCTTCCAGGAGCCAGAGGGCTCTCTCGACACAGACCGGAGCCCCCACGCGCGGGCTGAAGCTGCCTCTACCGCTGGGGAGGACGCTGGCTGGGCGAGGTCAGCTCTGGGTGGAACCTGACTTCCTGTTAAGACTTGCTTCCACCAGCAGCTCTGAGACTTTCGGGAGAGCACATCTCTTTAGGGAGAGCACGAAGGCGCTGCCCGATGGACCTCCGCTCATCAGATACCTCCAACAACAGGGAGGCCCCCCTGCTCCTCCCCCTGGCAGGGTGGGGTGCCATGCTCCTAAGGCCCGCTCTATCACTGCCCTCAATCAGAAGGTCCTTTGAAACTTGTTGGATTTTTCTTAAGGTTTTTTGAGAGGGTCATTTTTCTAGAAATTCAGAAGGAGAAAGGCCAACAATTTTCCTTTAGCTTCTCATAGGAATTTGGCATTTATTATAAGAAAGGAGGATTTGGGGAAATCCCCAGGACTGGTCTGTTGATGAACAACAGCTAATTAATCAAACCTGTGTGATACTGCAGGGATGCAGAGGGTGGGCAGGCCAGGGCGCAGCACTGCAGGGCTCACAGAGCAGTGCCACGTCTCTGCGCGACCGTCTCCTGGTCTGCAAAGAGCAGCTCACCGTATGTGCTCTGCAGCACGGTGGGGGAGACAGGAGACAGCCCCGCAGGCAGCTCCTCTGACCCCACAGGGAAGCCACAGTCACAAAGGTGAGTATCCCTGCAATGAAGACAATGATGAAGTGGTGGCTTGCTGAGGACGCCTCTGTGGACTGGCCAGCGACACAGCACTGATCCGCAAAGTGGCTCTGTCTGCTGCTTCTCCTCTTCCACAATCCCTCACCCGCCATCGCTGGCCAAAGAGCTGGCAGGAAACTATGAGAGAAGAGCCCTCCCTCCGTGCCAGGGCGCTGGGGACCCGCCTTCCTCACCCATCAGGATGGGCCCGCCTTCCCCACAAGCTGCTCCAGGGAACTCTGCGCCCCGGGGCTGTCACCCCTTGCTCACCTTTCCAGAAGCAGCCTTCTCCCGCTTAGACAGGAATTACAATCAACTTCCATTCTTGGTGGGAATGCGGAGGACACTGGCCTAGAAACATCCCAAGCTACAGGGCTTACCGTCAGTACTGCAAACACATTTTACAGAGCTCACATGTTTTCCCTCTTCTACTGCGGCCACTGCAGGCCGTGATGGGCCCCGGATGAGGCAGAAGGAGGCGTTCTAGGGCTGTGGGGTCTCAGGGTCTGGCTTCAGCGTGCCCTTTTGACTACTGGACCAGGCACAGGCCCTCTCAGGCCTCAGTGTCCCCACCTGGACGCCGACTCTAGGCAAACAGCCAGAGGCTCAGAGAGGCAGCCGCCCGGAGCCGCGGGCGGGAGGCGGGCGGGGAGGAGCCGGCTCCACTCACATGGGGCGTGGAACAGGACGAGCACAGAGGAGTGTTCCTTCACAAACTGGTCAAAGTCTTCATCGCGCAGGTGATACACGGAGCCGCCCTCATCTGCCCAGGGAGTCTCGGGACCTGGGGCTGTGGCGGCTGTGGACTGGAAGACCAAAACAGGCAGAGCTCAGGGCACACGCCGGCCAGGCGCAGCACTGCAGGGCTCACAGAGCAGTGCCACGCTCTGCGCGACCGTCTCCTGGTCTGCAAAGAGCAGCTCACCGTATGTGCTCTGCAGCACGGTGGGGGAGACAGGAGACAGCCCCGCAGGCAGCTCCTCTGACCCCACAGGGAAGCCACAGTCACAAAGGTGAGTATCCCTGCAATGAAGACAATGATGAAGTGGTGGCTTGCTGAGGACGCCTCTGTGGACTGGCCAGCGACACAGCACTGATCCGCAAAGTGGCTCTGTCTGCTGCTTCTCCTCTTCCACAATCCCTCACCCGCCATCGCTGGCCAAAGAGCTGGCAGGAAACTATGAGAGAAGAGCCCTCCCTCCGTGCCAGGGCGCTGGGGACCCGCCTTCCTCACCCATCAGGATGGGCCCGCCTTCCCCACAAGCTGCTCCAGGGAACTCTGCGCCCCGGGGCTGTCACCCCTTGCTCACCTTTCCAGAAGCAGCCTTCTCCCGCTTAGACAGGAATTACAATCAACTTCCATTCTTGGTGGGAATGCGGAGGACACTGGCCTAGAAACATCCCAAGCTACAGGGCTTACCGTCAGTACTGCAAACACATTTTACAGAGCTCACATGTTTTCCCTCTTCTACTGCGGCCACTGCAGGCCGTGATGGGCCCCGGATGAGGCAGAAGGAGGCGTTCTAGGGCTGTGGGGTCTCAGGGTCTGGCTTCAGCGTGCCCTTTTGACTACTGGACCAGGCACAGGCCCTCTCAGGCCTCAGTGTCCCCACCTGGACGCCGACTCTAGGCAAACAGCCAGAGGCTCAGAGAGGCAGCCGCCCGGAGCCGCGGGCGGGAGGCGGGCGGGGAGGAGCCGGCTCCACTCACATGGGGCGTGGAACAGGACGAGCACAGAGGAGTGTTCCTTCACAAACTGGTCAAAGTCTTCATCGCGCAGGTGATACACGGAGCCGCCCTCATCTGCCCAGGGAGTCTCGGGGACCTGGGGCTGTGGCGGCTGTGGACTGGAAGACCAAAAACAGGCAGAGCTCAGGGCACACGCCGGGCAGGTGCAGCCCTCACCCCCGCGGGCTCACACGGCCTGCTTCAGGGGCTCCCTGCGACCCCCCGGCAGGCGCGAAGAGGCCCCCTCGGAGCCAAGAGGTGCTCAGCGGATAGCTTCTGGCAAACAGGGAGGTCAAGAAGGCTCACTTTCCTCCCCGGGATGGGGATGGGCGGGCGGGGCATTGTCAGCATCTGAAACTCAGCCAACTGGCAAGAATAAACTAGAACAGCAAAGAGTGACCTCTGAGGAAGCTGACTGTTGTTCTGAGTGGTGCCCGCAGGGTGGGGGTGAGAGGAAGAGGGATTAAGAGGGGAGGGGTGGCGGGTGAGGAGGAGAGAGGGGCCAGGTGTCTGAGAAAGACCAAATATCAGGGAAGGGCCGGGGGTAGGGAGGAGGGTGCAAGGCGTTCACCAACCCATGTGGGAGAGTGGGCCCCGGGAGACAAGGCTGGGGCACCTAACTATGACAGCGCACACAGTGGGAACATTTCCTTGAGACCAGGGACAAGGCTCTCTAGTTCCACGGAGGCAGAATGCCGGAGCAGAAAGGGCTCAGAAGGCAGTCCACATCCCCGCTACCACTACGAGTTGCCAAACCTCAGGCTGGGGCCCACCGCCCTGGCGCCCACCTCCGCCTGGGACACCCATGTGTGCTGACAACGGGTCTGCGGCCGTCACAGCGGGGGAGCCCCACAGCTGCCAACGCCGGCTCCAAAGCTCTGCTGGTGACACACACGCCCCGATGCTTTCTGAACACCTCCGACCGCCCGAGCACCTTAATCGCTTCTCTGACAAAACCCTTTAGGATGACAAATGTGAAAAGACAACCATTGTTTCCTGCCTTTGAGAGCCTACAGCAAAAAAAAAAAAGTGTAAAATTCCAGCAGCGAGGGCTGAGAACTTATGAGAGCAATGTGGCCCAAACAATGGAAGCAGCCGCTCCCCCATATGGCTGATGTGGTGGAACCTGCCCCTCTGCACCCTACAGCAGAGCCTGGGTCAGCTACCACATTCGGAACCCCTCCTGGTGCTCCTGACTCGGTCCCACGGTGGCCTCGCTGGTGGAACCTGCCCTCTGCACTGGAAGACCAAAACAGGGCAGACCTGCAGCCCTCACCCCCGCGGGCTCACACGGCCTGCTTCAGGGGCTCCCTGCGACCCCCCGGCAGGCGCGAAGAGGCCCCCTCGGAGCCAAGAGGTGCTCAGCGGATAGCTTCTGGCAAACAGGGAGGTCAAGAAGGCTCACTTTCCTCCCCGGGATGGGGATGGGCGGGCGGGGCATTGTCAGCATCTGAAACTCAGCCAACTGGCAAGAATAAACTAGAACAGCAAAGAGTGACCTCTGAGGAAGCTGACTGTTGTTCTGAGTGGTGCCCGCAGGGTGGGGGTGAGAGGAAGAGGGATTAAGAGGGGAGGGGTGGCGGGTGAGGAGGAGAGAGGGGCCAGGTGTCTGAGAAAGACCAAATATCAGGGAAGGGCCGGGGGTAGGGAGGAGGGTGCAAGGCGTTCACCAACCCATGTGGGAGAGTGGGCCCCGGGAGACAAGGCTGGGGCACCTAACTATGACAGCGCACACAGTGGGAACATTTCCTTGAGACCAGGGACAAGGCTCTCTAGTTCCACGGAGGCAGAATGCCGGAGCAGAAAGGGCTCAGAAGGCAGTCCACATCCCCGCTACCACTACGAGTTGCCAAACCTCAGGCTGGGGCCCACCGCCCTGGCGCCCACCTCCGCCTGGGACACCCATGTGTGCTGACAACGGGTCTGCGGCCGTCACAGCGGGGGAGCCCCACAGCTGCCAACGCCGGCTCCAAAGCTCTGCTGGTGACACACACGCCCCGATGCTTTCTGAACACCTCCGACCGCCCGAGCACCTTAATCGCTTCTCTGACAAAACCCTTTAGGATGACAAATGTGAAAAGACAACCATTGTTTCCTGCCTTTGAGAGCCTACAGCAAAAAAAAAAAAAAGTGTAAAATTCCAGCAGCGAGGGCTGAGAACTTATGAGAGCAATGTGGCCCAAACAATGGAAGCAGCCGCTCCCCCATATGGCTGATGTGGTGGAACCTGCCCCTCTGCACCCTACAGCAGAGCCTGGGTCAGCTACCACATTCGGAACCCCTCCCTGGTGCTCCTGACTCGGTCCCACGGGTGGCCTCGGCAATGGGAAGTGGCAGGGAGAGGGGCCAAACCACTCCAAGCATCGGCAGGTCTGATCTCAAATGGGGCTGACAGCAAAGTCAAGAACGAGTCCCCTGCTAGACAGCAGTCCCAGCACCACAGGCTCCCACGCTCAGGCTCAAGACACCAATTCCACTTCAGGGAATTATCTTTCCCATACACCTGACACATGCAGAATTACGCACATTCCAAGGTGTTTGTTATAGATGAACTGTCATGGCAGAGATTGGAAGAATCCAGGGCCCAGTGGTATATGGACTGCTCAGGTAAACTCCAGTCCATCGGCAGCCGAGAGGGCTGAGCGGGGTGCCGGACAAGGACAAAGAAGCTCCATACGTTCTGATGTGGGCAGACCGCTGGGACGGACACAACAGGCCATAATAGGCTAACTTTTGCATAAAATAGAGATAAAAAATACTTATTCATACTTGCGAGGGTCTGCATAAGAAAACTAATTAAAGTTGCTACCTCCAGGGGGTGGGAGGGAAAAGAAGATGGAGGAAACAGGGAAAAAGGAAGTATCTTTTAAAAAGTTCATTATGTGAATGGAATCTATGCTAAAATTAAAATAATCTTTAAACAGCCAGTATGAATACACACACAGAATAAAGAAGCTATGCCTCAGAGGCACTACAAGCATATGAAAGTGCCTGAGAAACTTCTAGTTAAGCATGGAGGAGGATGGCACTCCAAAACCACTAAAATAACAGCACAGGATTCAAAAAGAAAAAAGGAATGAGCCCACAGGAGCAAAAAAGGCAAAAAGCAGAAATGCCCGAGCACCTTAATCGCTTCTCTGACAAAACCCTTTAGGATGACAAATGTGAAAAGACAACCATTGTTTCCTGCCTTTGAGAGCCTACAGCAAAAAAAAAAAAAAGTGTAAAATTCCAGCAGCGAGGGCTGAGAACTTATGAGAGCAATGTGGCCCAAACAATGGAAGCAGCCGCTCCCCCATATGGCTGATGTGGTGGAACCTGCCCCTCTGCACCCTACAGCAGAGCCTGGGTCAGCTACCACATTCGGAACCCCTCCCTGGTGCTCCTGACTCGGTCCCACGGGTGGCCTCGGCAATGGGAAGTGGCAGGGAGAGGGGCCAAACCACTCCAAGCATCGGCAGGTCTGATCTCAAATGGGGCTGACAGCAAAGTCAAGAACGAGTCCCCTGCTAGACAGCAGTCCCAGCACCACAGGCTCCCACGCTCAGGCTCAAGACACCAATTCCACTTCAGGGAATTATCTTTCCCATACACCTGACACATGCAGAATTACGCACATTCCAAGGTGTTTGTTATAGATGAACTGTCATGGCAGAGATTGGAAGAATCCAGGGCCCAGTGGTATATGGACTGCTCAGGTAAACTCCAGTCCATCGGCAGCCGAGAGGGCTGAGCGGGTGCCGGACAAGGACAAAGAAGCTCCATACGTTCTGATGTGGGCAGACCGCTGGGACGGACACAACAGGCCATAATAGGCTAACTTTTGCATAAAATAGAGATAAAAAATACTTATTCATACTTGCGAGGGTCTGCATAAGAAAACTAATTAAAGTTGCTACCTCCAGGGGGTGGGAGGGAAAAGAAGATGGAGGAAACAGGGAAAAAGGAAGTATCTTTTAAAAAGTTCATTATGTGAATGGAATCTATGCTAAAATTAAAATAATCTTTAAACAGCCAGTATGAATACACACACAGAATAAAGAAGCTATGCCTCAGAGGCACTACAAGCATATGAAAGTGCCTGAGAAACTTCTAGTTAAGCATGGAGGAGGATGGCACTCCAAAACCACTAAAATAACAGCACAGGATTCAAAAAGAAAAAAGGAATGAGCCCACAGGAGCAAAAGCAAGGACAGAAAAAGAGGTCAGTGCAAATTTAGAAGCTAAAAACAATTGACTAAGCAAAAAACTTCTACCTTTCTTAGATGGCAGAAACCAGTGGTGCTGGGTGCTCAGAGGAGGCGGGGGCCCAAGACCCACCCCAATATGCAACGCTTCCAGAGGACCAGAGGCTCCTCGTGAAGTGGGCCTGGTGCCCGAGGCTGGAGACAGGAAGCCTGGGGACCCTGTCCATCTCTCCAGCAGTCAGGTGGGCACCCCACTCCCACCCAGGGGACAGCAGGAAGTCCGCTTTCTGGGGGGACCTGCAGAGCTGAGCAGAGGGGAAGAGAGCACATGACTGGGTCGCACTCTCTACTGTGCCTCCCTTAAAGACGGAAGCTCCCCCCAGATCCTCTCTGGACCTCCTGCACCTCACTCAGAGCAGGCATCCAATAAATATGGTTAGAATCCGTGAGGGAACAACAGAAGAATGGTTGAAGGAACTGGAGGTGTCGATCCAGGAGAAGGGGAGACATGGGGGAACACACAGTTGTCTTCAAACATTTCAGATTGCGGCAGGAAGAGAAACTAAGACTGATTTTTATGGCCCCATAAAGGGGAAATGAACAGCAAATGGAAGCTCTGGAGAAAGAAACATCAGCTCAACAGAACTAAGAACCTTCTATCTACAGCAGACAAGAGAGCAACAGCCAGCCCAGGAGTCAGAAGACCTGGATCTGAGTCCTGTTTCCTCCACTTTTCAGCTCTAGGGGCTGAGGCAGCCAGGCTGACTCAAAACACATCTATCAGCATATCGGCAAGTCCTTCTTGATCCGCCCTGCAGGTCCATTCTAGACAGACAGCAGACCCGAGATACTGTGGAAACCTAGAAACTACTACCCAAATGCTCCTAGACATCATTCATAACCTCAATCATAAGAACCACTCAGACATGAGCGGGCCCTCAAAATAAGCTGAGTCCCCGTTCTCTGAGGTAGCCAAACGCGCATGGAGTAACCCCACCTGTCCTAGAGGCAATGGGAACTGCTGGGGGCAGGGTCACGCGTTCACATTCCCTCCCAATACCATGACTCTGATTCCCACGCTCTCCAGGACCGGGAAGTCCACACAAAGCAGGTCCTTGCCTGAGGCAGGTGCACGTGCCATGGATGAGAAGATGCAACATAAAGCATGACAAGTCAAGAACACTTTGTGCTTGTTTCCAGTCCTTTTCTGGTGAGCGTACAAATACACAGGCCAAACTGGGTAGCTGGGTCAACGTGGACTGCCACGTGTGAGCGCTCGCCTGCCGAGCCCGCATGGGCAGCAGGAATGCTGCAGAGCGCGGCATGAGCGACACTGCACGGGGAGCACAGGAGGGCACAACCACAGGATCACCAGAGCCTCCCCGAGCCCTGGGGCCCTCCCACACAGGGACGCCAGAGCCCCTGTTGCAGGGTGGGAGGCGGCTCTTCTCTCCTGGGCTTCCTGGAGAGCGGGCACGGCTGGAGCCATCCTCCTCTTCCTTCTAGGGCTGGCTGCCGGAGCCACAGCAGCCCACAGAGAGGTCCAGGGAAGACTCACAGGGCAGCTGGAAGGGTGGGATTACTGCTACCCATCCACGGGGATCTGGGGGAAACCTGGTGAAGACTTGAAATACTCGGTACTGGGAAAAACACACACAGGGAGCAGAGAGGGTATCTGCCGGGGAGAAGGGGGGGTCTATAATGAAACTGGCCAAATGTCTCAACACATTATCCTTGGGTAATTAACTAAATATTTAACTTTTCCAATAATAATGAGGGCTTCCCTGGTGGCTCAGATGGTAAAGAATCTGCCTGCAATGAGGAAGACCCGGGTTCCATTCCTCGGTTGGGAAGATCCCCTAGAGAAGGGAAAGCCTACCCATTCCAGTATTCTTGCCTGGAGAATCCCCATGGACAGAAGAGCCTGGGGAGCTACAGTCCACGGCATCACAAAGAGCTGGACATGACTGAGCGGCTAACCACAGCAATAACAACAAGCTTCACTGAATAACCTTAAAATCAGAAAAGACTTAAAAAAAAAATTAAGCTAGCTGGAAGCCCAACGATGCGCTAGGTGTTGCTGGGGCATAAGATGCGGCAGTTCACTGAGGGTCCTTCAGGAAGCGTCTCCCTGACCCTCCTGTGCTGGGAGAGTGGGCTGTGGTCATGCCTGTGCAGGAGCTGTTGCCCGGGCGACCCAGATTTATCCCTTCCCCAGAGTTACCCATCAACCTCAGCCTGAAGACTGGAGACGAAGGGTGAACCAAAAGCTGCTAGCAAGGTCTCCTTCCCGTGGCGGGTGAGGGAAGGAGAGGAGAGGTGGGAAGTGGGGAGCAGGCACAGAACAGCAGGTGCTGGAGGAGCTGGGTGGGGGCAGAGCGGTGGGCTCCAGTGGGGAGAAAACAGCCCGTCTCAGAGCCTCTGCCGATGTGCGGTCCCCGGTCTAGGGTTAGCAAGCGATACTGAACACTTTCTACAAAAGATAATAGATCTTACCCTTCCAAGAAGATATGAGTGAATTTTGAAACCAGAGGAGGTTAGAGAAGGAGGAGGGAAGCAGACAGAGTTTGTGCTCCGGTGACAAATGAGATTGCCATTTGTTGAAACCTTCTTCCAAAGCAGCGAGATGTGTCAGGCTGGAGGGGAGGACATGCTTATTATCAAACGAAAAGGAAAACATGGGTGTGAAGGCCCAGGTTAAAACAATGCGTTCAGGGTAAGGGCGAGCTGCCTTCCTAGGCAGGGGCTGGAACTGAGGTAAGAGATGGAAACAGAGATGTGAAAATGCTTCCAAGAAATAAAAGACACCATGCAAATATTTAACTTTTCCAATAATAATGAGGGCTTCCCTGGTGGCTCAGATGGTAAAGAATCTGCCTGCAATGAGGAAGACCCGGGTTCCATTCCTCGGTTGGGAAGATCCCCTAGAGAAGGGAAAGCCTACCCATTCCAGTATTCTTGCCTGGAGAATCCCCATGGACAGAAGAGCCTGGGGAGCTACAGTCCACGGCATCACAAAGAGCTGGACATGACTGAGCGGCTAACCACAGCAATAACAACAAGCTTCACTGAATAACCTTAAAATCAGAAAAGACTTAAAAAAAAAATTAAGCTAGCTGGAAGCCCAACGATGCGCTAGGTGTTGCTGGGGCATAAGATGCGGCAGTTCACTGAGGGTCCTTCAGGAAGCGTCTCCCTGACCCTCCTGTGCTGGGAGAGTGGGCTGTGGTCATGCCTGTGCAGGAGCTGTTGCCCGGGCGACCCAGATTTATCCCTTCCCCAGAGTTACCCATCAACCTCAGCCTGAAGACTGGAGACGAAGGGTGAACCAAAAGCTGCTAGCAAGGTCTCCTTCCCGTGGCGGGTGAGGGAAGGAGAGGAGAGGTGGGAAGTGGGGAGCAGGCACAGAACAGCAGGTGCTGGAGGAGCTGGGTGGGGGCAGAGCGGTGGGCTCCAGTGGGGAGAAAACAGCCCGTCTCAGAGCCTCTGCCGATGTGCGGTCCCCGGTCTAGGGTTAGCAAGCGATACTGAACACTTTCTACAAAAGATAATAGATCTTACCCTTCCAAGAAGATATGAGTGAATTTTGAAACCAGAGGAGGTTAGAGAAGGAGGAGGGAAGCAGACAGAGTTTGTGCTCCGGTGACAAATGAGATTGCCATTTGTTGAAACCTTCTTCCAAAGCAGCGAGATGTGTCAGGCTGGAGGGGAGGACATGCTTATTATCAAACGAAAAGGAAAACATGGGTGTGAAGGCCCAGGTTAAAACAATGCGTTCAGGGTAAGGGCGAGCTGCCTTCCTAGGCAGGGGCTGGAACTGAGGTAAGAGATGGAAACAGAGATGTGAAAATGCTTCCAAGAAATAAAAAGACACCATGCAAATACGGTTTGGCTGTGGTGTTTTATCTCCTGGGCCCCTGGGAACCCGTGGGGCAGAAGATTGAGAGTTTCAACCTTTAGAATCGAACAGTTTGTTTCCTGTGGTTTTTTTGTACAAAATTTATCCTCCTTTCCCATTCTGAAAATACACACTTTCAACCTCCATGTCTTCAGAGGACTAATTCTTGAACTCCGTGCCCCTGTGGCAGTTGCGATGAATATCCACCGAGCTGGCACCTGGGGAAGGCGGCGCTCCAGCCAGAACTCAGGGGAGCTGCTGCCTGGGGCCAGGCCTGGCGCTGCTGCCTCTAGCTGGCTGCAGGAGCTGGGATGAGCTACTCCTTCACTCTGCTTAGGTACCTCATTCATGAAATAAAGGCAATAATAATAATATCTTCCTTATAGGGCTGTCCAGAAGATTCCATAAGAATCCACAAGAAGTGCTTAGAACACAGTCAGGCAGAAAATGGAGCCCCCCCAAATGCGGCTATTATTCCAAGGACTGTGCATAAATAACTACACATGGGCAGGGACAGGCAGAGAGCAGAGCAGGGGGATGCTTGCGGCAGGGGCGGGGTGGTCCAGAGAGCTCCAGCCACGGAGAAGGGGCAGGGGAGACAGACCCCTGCCCCACACACCCGTCGGGGTCCGAGCATCACACGAACGTCGCACGCTTAGCACAGGGGGTGGGGGACTCCGGGTGTAGGGTGGTCTGGCTTGTAAGACCTCATCACATTCTAAACAGAGTCACAGGTTGCTATGAAGCAGCGCTGTGGGGACGCAGGGTGAACCGCAAAGCCGTCTGCAAATCTAAAGCTTTAGGAAGGACACTCTTTGCGTCACAGGACCTAATACAAAGTGTTATGTTGGAAATAAGCGTTCAACTGACAACTCTATTTTCAGACAGACCTAGAGCGGAACCTCTCTCGGCCCTGCCATCCTGGGTGAGAAACGCTTCTATCCGTCAGGGAGACAGTAACGGAGAAGAACCCATCTGAAATGCAGTCATCACAGCCAGGCTCACAGAATTCTCCCGCCTCCTGCCGCCCTCACCCAGACAGCTGTGCGGCCAGCACCAAACGGGCCTGTCCTTCCTCATTCTCTTCCCAATCGCCAGGCAGAGCCCTGTGACCAGGGACATACTGGGGCCCAGCAGAAGCCCCTCCCTGTGGGTACCCCCACCAAGGCCAAAGCCAACTTACTTCTTCAGCCACTCCACGATGTCCTCGGCTGTGGACCCGTAGCTGTCGTACTGGAACAGAAACCGTCCTTTCCTGTGAAACGTGGGGAGACACCGTGGGCTCAGCCAGGGGGCAGATGCCATCACGGAGGGGAGAAAGCATCCACGGGGCAGCAGGGGACTTACTCGAAGTAGCAGATGGTGGGGTAGCCGCGCACACTGTACTCCTCCTTGATGTTTTCAAATTCCGAGGGGTAGACGTTCATCCCAGCTAGCACCTAGGAGCAAAAGGAACACAGACCTGTCCGCCGTCTGCCCGCCGACTCCCTTCACCGCATCCATGTACTGCCCGCTCAGCAGTTCCACTAAAACCAGATGATGGGGACCAAGCCTTACAGACGGATGCATCCAGGGCAGAGGGGAGCGAGGCAAGCCTAGCCAGCTGGGAACGACGCCTGAGCGCTCTGGAAGAGGCAGGCATCTGGGCCGAGGTTGCCCCCCTAGACAGGCATTCCCTCCTGCCTGCCCCATGAGAAGAGCTGCCCCACGGGAAAGACCACCCCAGAGCAAAACACAGTTCTGAGGACTGAAGAAGGAAGCTGGCCTCATCACCAAGTTCATCCAGCTCTGAGAGAGGGCCACTGCCTCGCAGGTTCATACTATGCCTTTTCTCTGCCCATGTCAACTAAGGCTGTGCTCTTCTCCAAGCTATGGAATCATCACGCAGCCACTTTACGGTGCCCTCGGACACCTTCCTGGGCACCTCAGTCTGTCCACCCCAGCTTCATATGCAGCATTCTCCAACTGCACAGCTCATGTGGCCAAGGAGTGTGAGTAGTTCTTAGGATGATCCACCAGCCAGACTCTTCTCCTTCCAGACCCTGTCAGGTCCCCTGTGGGTGACCAGCACCTACAGCCTGATCTGACTATCATCTCTGGAATCTGAACATACTCTGGTTGCAGGCACCCAATAACCCTGGACAGAAACTGAACTTCAGTAGCTGTGATACTGATGACAAGGCTGTGTGCTAACAGCAACCTAGAATGAGTCCTCAAGAACTCCTTTCCTGAAGCAGGAACATTTTTCTGTAGGGCAGGATCAGATACCCGGAAAGAGGACTTTGGATCTATTGTCACAAGAGAACATAGCACGTCCAGATGCAGGAAGGCTGTTCCACAAAGTTGGGCAGCGTAGCGGGAAGGGGAGAAGTTCAAGCAGCACTTACAGAAGCAGAGAGAGGAAACCGGGGAGTGGGATTCTGATGAACGTATGTAAGGAGGCACAAGGAGTGAGAATGCGGAAGAGCGGTCTCAGCGGACAATGAACTTGATTCACAAAGACTGTTTCCACTTGGGCAGAAGACTGTGACCTGGGGCAAGTCACCCTCCCTGAGGCTTCTTGTTTGGAAGACGTGGCTGTGGAGACGATCACAGGGCTCTTAAGAGAAGTGAATGAGATGACCCGAGTCAGAGGGCTTCCCTGTTGACTTGGACAGTCAAGAATACACCTGCAGGGCTTCCCTGGTGGTCCAGTGGGTAAGGACACAGACTTGCAGTGCAAGGGGCGCCGGTTTGATCCCTGGCCTGGGAAGATCCCACATGTCGTGGAGTGGCTGGACCAATGTGTCTAACTTCCGAGCCGGAGCTCTAGAATGCATGTGCCCAGAACCAGTGCTAGGTGACAAGAGGGGCCATTGCGATGGGGGGCCCCACGGAGACCAAGGAACAAAGATGGATGGAAATAGATAAATGAAAGATCAATAGAAGTGGCAAAAGAAAAAAAGAATACACCTGCAATACAGGAGACCTGGGTTCAATCCCTGGGTTGGGAAGACCCCCTGGAGAAGGGAATGGCAACCTACCCCAGTACTCTTGCATAGAGAATTTCATAGACACAAGAGCCTGGAGGACTAGTCCATGGGGTCACAAAGAGTTGGACACGACTGAGCGACAACTTAGCACAAAACTGCTGTTCAAAGTAGTTCTTTCCCACCAATTCCTGGGTGGGAAATGGAGAATCTTTTTCCCCCAGCCCCCCTACAGGATCTGACTATACTCTGGTTGCAGGCACCCAATAACCCTGGACAGAAACTGAACTTCAGTAGCTGTGATACTGATGACAAGGCTGTGTGCTAACAGCAACCTAGAATGAGTCCTCAAGAACTCCTTTCCTGAAGCAGGAACATTTTTCTGTAGGGCAGGATCAGATACCCGGAAAGAGGACTTTGGATCTATTGTCACAAGAGAACATAGCACGTCCAGATGCAGGAAGGCTGTTCCACAAAGTTGGGCAGCGTAGCGGGAAGGGGAGAAGTTCAAGCAGCACTTACAGAAGCAGAGAGAGGAAACCGGGGAGTGGGATTCTGATGAACGTATGTAAGGAGGCACAAGGAGTGAGAATGCGGAAGAGCGGTCTCAGCGGACAATGAACTTGATTCACAAAGACTGTTTCCACTTGGGCAGAAGACTGTGACCTGGGGCAAGTCACCCTCCCTGAGGCTTCTTGTTTGGAAGACGTGGCTGTGGAGACGATCACAGGGCTCTTAAGAGAAGTGAATGAGATGACCCGAGTCAGAGGGCTTCCCTGTTGACTTGGACAGTCAAGAATACACCTGCAGGGCTTCCCTGGTGGTCCAGTGGGTAAGGACACAGACTTGCAGTGCAAGGGGCGCCGGTTTGATCCCTGGCCTGGGAAGATCCCACATGTCGTGGAGTGGCTGGACCAATGTGTCTAACTTCCGAGCCGGAGCTCTAGAATGCATGTGCCCAGAACCAGTGCTAGGTGACAAGAGGGGCCATTGCGATGGGGGGCCCCACGGAGACCAAGGAACAAAGATGGATGGAAATAGATAAATGAAAGATCAATAGAAGTGGCAAAAGAAAAAAAGAATACACCTGCAATACAGGAGACCTGGGTTCAATCCCTGGGTTGGGAAGACCCCCTGGAGAAGGGAATGGCAACCTACCCCAGTACTCTTGCATAGAGAATTTCATAGACACAAGAGCCTGGAGGACTAGTCCATGGGGTCACAAAGAGTTGGACACGACTGAGCGACAACTTAGCACAAAACTGCTGTTCAAAGTAGTTCTTTCCCACCAATTCCTGGGTGATGGGAACCACCTGGGCCCCTGGCAGCTCCGTCTCTAGAGGCATCTGAGGATATCGACTGTTTTAAGATCCCAGCACAGTGCCTGTGGCATACAGCAGACACACAATAAATGCTTGCTAACCTGACAAGGCATACAGGAAAAACAAGTCTGAGAGAGGACTTATTATAAGCCCTGGGACCCTCTAAAAGCCCTCTGCTCATTCCCCCAGACCGATTCAGCAGCCTGTTCCAGTAAGAGCTGTCTACTTTAAAGCCCTTCTATTTTTTTATGTCTAATTGATCTCCCCAGTGTCCATGCACATTCACCTTGAGATCAATCTTCCACATTCTCCTTGTTCATGACATCACTTCCCTGCACAAAACCCTTCAATTCTGCTGAACGCAGCCTGAAGTCTAACTCCACACTCAGAGACCACATGCTCCCTAACTTGTTTTGAAATTCTTCTTTCCTACAAAACCTTTAATTGCACACCTGCTAGGGTCTAAGTTTTTTTTATTCTCCCAGGGATGACGCAGTCTTGAGATTTCTGCACAGGAAGGCAGTAGGACAGTTTGCCATCTCGGGCCCCTTGCAGGGAGAAATACACCCCAGTGGCTAGGGGCCTGGGTTCGGGGGTCGGGAGGCTGGCTCTAAATCCTCACTCCCTTCTCAGGTGATGTGTTCCTTGAACAAGTCCCAGCTGCCTCTGTGCCTCAGTTTCCCCATGTGCAGCCCCCTCCTCTGTCTGCTATGAAGACCGACTGAGATGGTACGAGGAAAGCACCTACAACCCTCAGAATCTGTTCGTTGTTGCCACTAAAACCACTAAGAAGCTCTATAAATCCACTCACGTTCCCAGAGCCCACGCTGTGCTCTCCTGGCCCTGACCCTGACTCCGGCCTCGACCCCGAGTCTTCTCACCCTTTGCTCAGGTTGCCCCTCTCTTGGCCACCACGGAAGGCTCATCCATCTCTTAAGGCAAAGCAAATTCCACCCCCCAAGGTGGCCTTTCTAAACCACCTTTGCCAGTGATGAACTCTTTGTTCTCTGGGTTTCCGTTCAACAATCACTTTCCCACCAATTCCTGGGTGATGGGAACCACCTGGGCCCCTGGCAGCTCCGTCTCTAGAGGCATCTGAGGATATCGACTGTTTTAAGATCCCAGCACAGTGCCTGTGGCATACAGCAGACACACAATAAATGCTTGCTAACCTGACAAGGCATACAGGAAAAACAAGTCTGAGAGAGGACTTATTATAAGCCCTGGGACCCTCTAAAAGCCCTCTGCTCATTCCCCCAGACCGATTCAGCAGCCTGTTCCAGTAAGAGCTGTCTACTTTAAAGCCCTTCTATTTTTTTATGTCTAATTGATCTCCCCAGTGTCCATGCACATTCACCTTGAGATCAATCTTCCACATTCTCCTTGTTCATGACATCACTTCCCTGCACAAAACCCTTCAATTCTGCTGAACGCAGCCTGAAGTCTAACTCCACACTCAGAGACCACATGCTCCCTAACTTGTTTTGAAATTCTTCTTTCCTACAAAACCTTTAATTGCACACCTGCTAGGGTCTAAGTTTTTTTTATTCTCCCAGGGATGACGCAGTCTTGAGATTTCTGCACAGGAAGGCAGTAGGACAGTTTGCCATCTCGGGCCCCTTGCAGGGAGAAATACACCCCAGTGGCTAGGGGCCTGGGTTCGGGGGTCGGGAGGCTGGCTCTAAATCCTCACTCCCTTCTCAGGTGATGTGTTCCTTGAACAAGTCCCAGCTGCCTCTGTGCCTCAGTTTCCCCATGTGCAGCCCCCTCCTCTGTCTGCTATGAAGACCGACTGAGATGGTACGAGGAAAGCACCTACAACCCTCAGAATCTGTTCGTTGTTGCCACTAAAACCACTAAGAAGCTCTATAAATCCACTCACGTTCCCAGAGCCCACGCTGTGCTCTCCTGGCCCTGACCCTGACTCCGGCCTCGACCCCGAGTCTTCTCACCCTTTGCTCAGGTTGCCCCTCTCTTGGCCACCACGGAAGGCTCATCCATCTCTTAAGGCAAAGCAAATTCCACCCCCCAAGGTGGCCTTTCTAAACCACCTTTGCCAGTGATGAACTCTTTGTTCTCTGGGTTTCCGTCACACTTCTGACTACTTTGGGGGCGTTTATTAGTTAATGAGACCGTTATTTCCCAATTACTGACAAATGCTTTTTGGAGTGGGCGAACCCAAATGAGGCAAAACTGATCTCAACCTATGGAGAAGTGAGGGCCTCAGTGCCTGACTCTGAGCTGTGTGTGCCTGAGGCCGGTCGGCTGGCATGACCCAATCTTCCTCCTGTCCAGCCCACGGCCCGTGGATGAGACAAGAACAATCTCAGAAACTCCACCAAGCAGGAGCGGGTACAAGCTAGTGGTCCAGGGGGGCAAGGTTTCCACAGGCATTCCAGGAAGAAAAGATGGAGGTAAGACAAATCCAGGTGCGGCTCGAGAGCTAGGGACCATGTCGGTTTAACTGCAGGACACAGAAGAGGGCAGGTCTAGGGTCAGAGACACATGTCGGCAGTTAGAGCAACCACACTGCGTGGGCTGACCAGGGCCTGCCCCGGGCAGGTGAGCAGGTCTCTTCTCGGGTGGAGGATGTGAGGGGGAGATGGAGGAAGACGGCCTGGTAGAAAGGCACACGGGCAGCAGAGACTGCAATGTGCAGGAGGAGGTGTGCAGGAAAGCTGGCCGCCTGCCAGACGGAAAGACACTGAATTTTATTAAATGTTTTAGACATCCTGCATCTGGGACACAGGGAGAAAAATCCAGACCAAGATGTCAAGTTAGCAATCTGACACGTGGTGCTGGAGCTGAGAGACTCGGGCTCCACGGAGCTGCATCTTGTAGAGCTCTCGACGTGGATGAAAACCACTGAGGGAGAGACAGTCCACAGGAGACAAGGAGAGAACAGCGCCAGGCCCTCGTTCCGAGGTGTTAATAAGAAAGAAAAGAGGAGGAACCCTGGGCGCCCTCCATGCGGTTAGTGGAAGGAAGAGCTGGCACAGGGCAGTTGCGAGCGCAGTGGGGTGGGGGGTCCATCATCTGTGAAGTGTCTGTGAAGTGTCTGCAGGTTACAGAGTTGTCCCCATGCACCAGCCCATTCACCCTGGCGACAGCCCATCAGGTAGGCAGGGCTGGTGTTATCATCCCCATTTTAAGGAGGGGGAAATGGAGGCTCCAGGGCTACTTGCCAAAAGTCTCCCAGCCGGTCAGTGACGGCCAGCCCCAGAGTCCGATCTGCACAAGTCTGTCACTGAGACTGACCTATTTCACTCTTGACACCCAGACGGCCCAACACAGCCAAGGGTAACCAAAGACTCAGTGTGGGCATCGGTAACTGGCAAGGCTGGGGAGAGGAGGCAGGCGGGCACAGGCTGGCTCTGGCAGCTACTCTGAGGAGAGGAGCAGCTGTGCCGGCTACTGAGGGGGTCAGTCAAGAGGGACTGGATGGGACAGAGGCGATGACTCACAGATGTCAATGATGCAAAAAAGAAGAGGCAGATCTGCGTTTGGAAAATGGCAAAGGCTGTACATCCCTGACCCGGCCTGGCTTCCACCTTAATAATGTCATCAGACAGGACGCCTCCCAAGAAATCCATGGAAGAGGAAGGTTTCTAACCCCTGCTACAAACATGGCCAGCCGAAGAGGGCTCAAAGATGACGGAGAGGAAGAGCAGACAGGAGGTGCTAATCCAGTGGATTTCAGCAGTTGCAGACAGGGTGAACTTTTGATTTCAGGGGACAAGCAGCCCAACTCTGCCCCATGTGCTGGGACAGAAAGCAATCCACCCTCTGGCTGCTCTGTTCTGGGAGGCTGTGGCTGCACCATGAGCCCTGGCCCCGAGGGCCTCCTGAAGTAGGCGATGTCCACGGTGGCAAGGACCCTTCCCGTTTATGGAGCTGGGAAAGGCGAGAACTTTCCAAAAAGTATTTTGCTAAGAAACTAAGGGGAGAGCAGAACAGAACAAGCCCCAGGTAAGAAAATACAGAAGCAAAGAAACAGATGAGTTCACATAACACAGAGGTAACTGACACCTGGTCAAACCTGGGCTTGGTGGACCCGGCTCTCTGGGTACCTGAACACCACCACTGACTTCTGCAACGTTGTCTAGGGAACTGGGAGGGTCATCTTTTTATATTTGTTGACCTGGGTCCAAACAGATGAAGCAAGCACTGGGTTTCTTCTTTCTTCTTCTTTTTTTTTTGGAAGCAGGTATCCTTAACAAGTAATCTTAAGGGCAAACATTCCAAGAGTCTAGTGCAACCCCAGGGCCAGAAAAGAAGGCTCTTGTTCCACAAACATCCTTCCTACTCTGCCTCTGTCCCTAGGAACTGATGCTCTGAATTTCTTTAAAAAGGAGCAAGAACATCACTTTCAATGTAAAAATACACCGAAAAATAAAATGTACTCTTGGGGACTTCCCTGGTGGTCCAGTAGCTAAGACTCCACGCTTCCAATGCAGAGGACCTGGGTTCAGTTCTTGGTCAGGGAACTAGATCCCATATGCTACAACTAAGGTCTGTGCAGTCAAATAAATAAAACAGATAAATATCTTTTTTTTAATGTACTCCAGAGTGGTAAACCACATGCCCATTCCTTCATTCATCAGCACGTGTTGGGCACCTACTCTGAGCTTGGCCTGTGCTCTGTGCTGAAGAAACATCCGAGAAACTCATCCCTCAGCTAGAAAACCTCCTCCTAATTAGTATCAACTGGCAGACAAAGTGATCCAGAATAAAAGCAAACATGGGCAAGGCAGGGACAGGCTCTGGGGAAGGACAGGAGGGGCCTGAAAGATGCTGAGTTTGGCAGGTAGATGCGGCACCGACTGAGAATCTTCCAGAAGGTGCTAGAGACTGTCACCAAGATCTCACCTGCTTTAATAGGGCTGGCCAGCTCATCTGGTGACCTGACTGTAGGCTGCTCTGTTCTGGGAGGCTGTGGCTGCACGGTGCCCAAGGGACCCTTCCCGTTTATGGAGCTGGGAAAGGCGAGAACTTTCCAAAAAGTATTTTGCTAAGAAACTAAGGGGAGAGCAGAACAGAACAAGCCCCAGGTAAGAAAATACAGAAGCAAAGAAACAGATGAGTTCACATAACACAGAGGTAACTGACACCTGGTCAAACCTGGGCTTGGTGGACCCGGCTCTCTGGGTACCTGAACACCACCACTGACTTCTGCAACGTTGTCTAGGGAACTGGGAGGGTCATCTTTTTATATTTGTTGACCTGGGTCCAAACAGATGAAGCAAGCACTGGGTTTCTTCTTTCTTCTTCTTTTTTTTTTGGAAGCAGGTATCCTTAACAAGTAATCTTAAGGGCAAACATTCCAAGAGTCTAGTGCAACCCCAGGGCCAGAAAAGAAGGCTCTTGTTCCACAAACATCCTTCCTACTCTGCCTCTGTCCCTAGGAACTGATGCTCTGAATTTCTTTAAAAAGGAGCAAGAACATCACTTTCAATGTAAAAATACACCGAAAAATAAAATGTCTCTTGGGGATTTCCCCTGGTGGTCCAGTAGCTAAGACTCCACGCTTCCAATGCAGAGGACCTGGGTTCAGTTCTTGGTCAGGGAACTAGATCCCATATGCTACAACTAAGGTCTGTGCAGTCAAATAAATAAAACAGATAAATATCTTTTTTTTAATGTACTCCAGAGTGGTAAACCACATGCCCATTCCTTCATTCATCAGCACGTGTTGGGCACCTACTCTGAGCTTGGCCTGTGCTCTGTGCTGAAGAAACATCCGAGAAACTCATCCCTCAGCTAGAAAACCTCCTCCTAATTAGTATCAACTGGCAGACAAAGTGATCCAGAATAAAAGCAAACATGGGCAAGGCAGGGACAGGCTCTGGGGAAGGACAGGAGGGGCCTGAAAGATGCTGAGTTTGGCAGGTAGATGCGGCACCGACTGAGAATCTTCCAGAAGGTGCTAGAGACTGTCACCAAGATCTCACCTGCTTTAATAGGGCTGGCCAGCTCATCTGTGACCTGACTGGGGCTGGACCAGAGGTTGAAGGGTGAGCTGAGTGAAGGTCTAAGTGTATGCCGGTGAGAACTCGTGGGTAATTAAGTCTTTTCTCCAGGCAAAATCATCTTAAAATATGGTACCTATTGAGGCCCCAAAATGTGAAGTGAAACTTCCCCAGAGAGCTGTACGTGTGCCCCAGGGCCAAACCTCTCCAGGCAAGGTGCTAAAAATTCATTAGTGAGGAACAAGCAGGACCCTGGTGTCACCCAGAACCCTGGTGTCACCCAGAAATGGGGTCAGAAGAGAAAGCACGTGGTTCTTTGCAACCCAGTCCTGGGACTCACTAGCAGGGGCTGCCATCTAAACTTTTTAAAGTGACTCTGAACTAATCACCAATCTGATGCATAAAGATCAAGGCCTTAAAGGCCTCAGGACTCCCACAGCGGAACTCTGCCCGCCCCCACCTCCCCGCCCTGAGATGGTGCCCCCCAATGGTCTTTCAGGAAAGGCGTGTGGATTTTTCTGTGCTCCCAGAGGAGCCAGCAGTTACTTTCCTGCTGCCACCAAAAAAGAAAAACACACCCAAAACTAATCAAACAAAAACCCCCCAAACCTCTGTGCTCCGGGCTAAGGGCCAAAGTAGACCCATAGCTCAGAACAGATAAGCCCGACAGGGCGGGGTGGACAGAGATGAGCAGGCCCATCAGTGACTGACGTTCAGCCCTGGGTGAGGTCTGACCGTCCCGGCCTCCCCTCCTGCCTCAGTGACCCTCCTGGTCATTCCAACGACTCTCAAGGTCAGCTTCCTTGGAGGGCTTCCCCTTCCAGTCTCCCAAAGGTGGGCCTCCATGAGATGACCTGCCTTGCATCTGCTCCTCCTGCCCCATAGGAACCATGGAGCCCTGCACTCCTGGGCAGGAGGCTGCTCCCTGGGCCCGCCTGTGCTCTGGGCCCACCACTGGGGTCACTGTGCCCCCTTTCCTTGCCACCAGACTGCCTGGCATTGGGTGCCTCAGCCTGCCTTGGAGCCCAGTCCCCGTCACTCCAGACCCCTGATGGTCTGCGACTGGCCCCTGGCCTCTCGGCAACACCGCAGGGGCTTCATGCTATGGTTCGGGCTACATGATCACCGGCCTTCGATGGGCCCCACATTCTCCTGGTCCCTGAAACTCTAGGGAGTTCTCCACCTCTACTGAGGACAGGCCTCTGAACCCCATGCCAGGGGTGGCACGAGAAGCAGTAATGTCCTTCTCATGATTTCAAAATGCGCCCTCTCCCCTCCCCCTGCACCCCTCCTCTGCCATGTCCCCAGGCGAGAGAGAGAGACAGAGAGAGAGAGAGAGCGAGCTGAGAACCAGCAACCTAGCCCCTGGCACCTCACTTACGATCTGGCCCCGCAGCTGGGTCGCAGCCTTCTGGAAGTGTGGCATTATCCTCTTGCACACGCTGCACCCTAGGACCACAGGAGAGAAACCACACGGTTACAATGGCCATGCTCTGCCCTGTCTCCCCTCAGGCCCACCTCTACCAATAAGCATTTATTCGGCCTCCAGAAGCCAGGACCGCCCAAGCTCTCCGAGCGCACAGGCTCAGAGGCAGAGGCCCCAACTCCAAGTGCTGACCAACTCAACAGCATGAAACAGGACCCAGCCCAGCAGTCCCTCAACAAATGTGGGACCGACAAGCAAACATGACGCAGCTGGGGACAGTAGAGCACGGAAGAACTGAGAGCGGATGGAGTTCAAGAGGAATTCAGGAGGCCAGGAGAGTGCCCCTCCACGCACAGCTGAAAGCCTCCCTTCGCTGCCCAGCCGGGGACTGCAGAGAAACCTGAAACAAGTACTGTTAGGAGGGAAAATGTGCAACCACACCTACAATGGCTTGGGGGATTTCTTGCCTCTTTCCCCTCATTAACAAAGATAATCAAGCCATGACTCAGAGGCAGCCAAGAGTGCAGGTTGCAGCCGGCCCCCAGGAGGCTGCTCCCTTTGGGCCCTCCAGTCTCCCAAAGGTGGGCCTCCATGAGATGACCTGCCTTGCATCTGCTCCTCCTGCCCCATAGGAACCATGGAGCCCTGCACTCCTGGGCAGGAGGCTGCCCCTGGGCCCCTGTGCTCTGGGCCCACCACTGGGGTCACTGTGCCCCTTTGCCACCAGACTGCCTGGCATTGGGTGCCTCAGCCTGCCTTGGAGCCCAGTCCCCGTCACTCCAGACCCCTGATGGTCTGCGACTGGCCCCTGGCCTCTCGGCAACACCGCAGGGGCTTCATGCTATGGTTCGGGCTACATGATCACCGGCCTTGATGGGCCCCACATTCTCCTGGTCCCTGAAACTCTAGGGAGTTCTCCACCTCTACTGAGGACAGGCCTCTGAACCCCATGCCAGGGGTGGCACGAGAAGCAGTAATGTCCTTCTCATGATTTCAAAATGCGCCCTCTCCCCTCCCCCTGCACCCCTCCTCTGCCATGTCCCCAGGCGAGAGAGAGAGACAGAGAGAGAGAGAGAGCGAGCTGAGAACCAGCAACCTAGCCCCTGGCACCTCACTTACGATCTGGCCCCGCAGCTGGGTCGCAGCCTTCTGGAAGTGTGGCATTATCCTCTTGCACACGCTGCACCCTAGGACCACAGGAGAGAAACCACACGGTTACAATGGCCATGCTCTGCCCTGTCTCCCCTCAGGCCCACCTCTACCAATAAGCATTTATTCGGCCTCCAGAAGCCAGGACCGCCCAAGCTCTCCGAGCGCACAGGCTCAGAGGCAGAGGCCCCAACTCCAAGTGCTGACCAACTCAACAGCATGAAACAGGACCCAGCCCAGCAGTCCCTCAACAAATGTGGGACCGACAAGCAAACATGACGCAGCTGGGGACAGTAGAGCACGGAAGAACTGAGAGCGGATGGAGTTCAAGAGGAATTCAGGAGGCCAGGAGAGTGCCCCTCCACGCACAGCTGAAAGCCTCCCTTCGCTGCCCAGCCGGGGACTGCAGAGAAACCTGAAACAAGTACTGTTAGGAGGGAAAATGTGCAACCACACCTACAATGGCTTGGGGGATTTCTTGCCTCTTTCCCCTCATTAACAAAGATAATCAAGCCATGACTAGAGGCAGCCAAGAGTGCAGGTCAGGATCCGACACTTCAGTTCTCATCTTCCCTTGTCCTGCTTGATGACCCCAACACGGGTCAGCTCCTCTCTCTGGGCTGCTTTGGCAAATGAACGGGGTGGGACCAGACGGCCTCAGGCCCCTTCCAGCACTGACACCGGTGAACTCTGTGACGTCTTTGGCTCGACCCTCTCTGGTCCACTATGGTCACACTCCTCTCCCGGGGGTGAAGTCCCCCAAATCTGGGGGGCTCAGGGCCAAGGCAGGCGGGCCCCCAACATCCACTACGACTTCAGAGTGACTCTGATTTAAACCTGCCCCTTCCCTTCCACCCGAACAAGCCACACACAGGCACTGGCCCCGCAGGACAGGAGCCTTGTTTCCTCAGACAGGAGGAATTCTGACACGCAAGGCCGTGACTCTCACAGCCGCTCTGCTGCGAAACAGGCTTTGAGATGCTTCTGAAGGTCACAGACACCAAAGCTGTCTGGAACCCCACGTCAGTCTGGACGGCATCTCAACATGGCACAATGGGGACAAGGTCACGCAGCACCAGGCTGAGAAGCTCTGATCTAGGTGTAGCTAAGGCTTCGGCAGGCCGCAGGCAGAGCAACACAGATCAGAGAGGAAGTCTCACCGTTGGGCCAGATGCAGACACTGGAGGAAGTGAGTAGCTCAAACCCCCCCAGAGGTCCCCCCAATCTCCCAGTACCACATCTACGACGAGACCCAGTGCAGGATACTCAGACGGGGAACGTTCAAGATGCCTAAAGCTCCGTCCTCGACGCGCCTGCCTGGTGACAGACGGACACACCTACATACCAGCAAACATGACGCAGCTGGGGACAGTAGAGCACGGAAGAACTGAGAGCGGATGGAGTTCAAGAGGAATTCAGGAGGCCAGGAGAGTGCCCCTCCACGCACAGCTGAAAGCCTCCCTTCGCTGCCCAGCCGGGGACTGCAGAGAAACCTGAAACAAGTACTGTTAGGAGGGAAAATGTGCAACCACACCTACAATGGCTTGGGGGATTTCTTGCCTCTTTCCCCTCATTAACAAAGATAATCAAGCCATGACTAGAGGCAGCCAAGAGTGCAGGTCAGGATCCGACACTTCAGTTCTCATCTTCCCTTGTCCTGCTTGATGACCCCAACACGGGTCAGCTCCTCTCTCTGGGCTGCTTTGGCAAATGAACGGGGTGGGACCAGACGGCCTCAGGCCCCTTCCAGCACTGACACCGGTGAACTCTGTGACGTCTTTGGCTCGACCCTCTCTGGTCCACTATGGTCACACTCCTCTCCCGGGGGTGAAGTCCCCCAAATCTGGGGGGCTCAGGGCCAAGGCAGGCGGGCCCCCAACATCCACTACGACTTCAGAGTGACTCTGATTTAAACCTGCCCCTTCCCTTCCACCCGAACAAGCCACACACAGGCACTGGCCCCGCAGGACAGGAGCCTTGTTTCCTCAGACAGGAGGAATTCTGACACGCAAGGCCGTGACTCTCACAGCCGCTCTGCTGCGAAACAGGCTTTGAGATGCTTCTGAAGGTCACAGACACCAAAGCTGTCTGGAACCCCACGTCAGTCTGGACGGCATCTCAACATGGCACAATGGGGACAAGGTCACGCAGCACCAGGCTGAGAAGCTCTGATCTAGGTGTAGCTAAGGCTTCGGCAGGCCGCAGGCAGAGCAACACAGATCAGAGAGGAAGTCTCACCGTTGGGCCAGATGCAGACACTGGAGGAAGTGAGTAGCTCAAACCCCCCCAGAGGTCCCCCCAATCTCCCAGTACCACATCTACGAGACGAGACCCAGTGCAGGATACTCAGACGTGAAACGTTCAAGATGCCTAAAGCTCCCTCCTCGACACTCCTGCCTGGTGACAGACGGACACACCTACATACCAGCACACATCAGTGAAGTCTGGGCTCAAGTTTAGGCTGTTAACTCAGGCTCAGATTCAGGGGGACACAGGAGCTGCTGTGAGGTCAGCCTGCCACGAGGTCCCGCAGCATCTGTCCACAGAGGACAAGAGGACAAGAGGCCCCTCTCCGCAGCACTGGGAAGGGAGGCATGTGACACCTGTCGGGGGTTTTGTTTCCACGGTGGGGATTTGGAGAGGCGAATGGAACCAGAGGCGGCCGTGCCAGCTCCCAGGGAGGCCAAAGCTCCGTCAGGCGGTAGGGATGGGAGGCCGCATGGCAGACGAGGGAGAGATCCTCAGCCCCTGGGAGGGCGAGACCCAGGTCTGCGCCTCCCTTGGTCCACTGCTGCCGGGTGACCCGGACCTAGTGATGTGAGCAGTGGAGCCTCAGCTTCCCTGTCTGTGAGGTGGAGGCCGCACCTGCCCCGCAGGTTGAGGGCGGAGCCAGCACCCGGGCAGGCAGGGAGAACCAGCACCAGCAGGGGAGGTTCTGCCAACCCAGGGCCCGAGAGCCTGCGTCCCAGCCCACGGAGGGGAGACACTTCCACCAGGACAGGGCTGTCCCTCCGCGCCCCAGGAGGGAGGCTGACGGGGGCACACACAAGCCCTTCACCCTCCTTAGTCAGGGACTGGATGAGAGGGCGGGAGTCAGACAACCGCTGGGTCACAGTCAGCCGTCGGGAGCTTACTGTCCGTCCTCACAGCTGTGGCTTCTCTGCCCCCATCTCTGCCTGTCTGCAGCTGCAACCACGTTATCCCCTGTGACCCCTAACTGAGCGGTAAGTCGGTCAGCCATCCCCTGGAACCCCACGTCAGTCTGGAGGCCGAAAGGGGAAAAGAGCAACAGGTTGAGAAGCTCTGATCTAGGTGTAGCTAAGGCGCAGGCCGCAGGCAGAGCAACACAGATCAGAGAGGAAGTCTCACCGTTGGGCCAGATGCAGACACTGGAGGAAGTGAGTAGCTCAAACCCCCCCAGAGGTCCCCCCAATCTCCCAGTACCACATCTACGAGACGAGACCCAGTGCAGGATACTCAGACGTGAAACGTTCAAGATGCCTAAAGCTCCCTCCTCGACACTCCTGCCTGGTGACAGACGGACACACCTACATACCAGCACACATCAGTGAAGTCTGGGCTCAAGTTTAGGCTGTTAACTCAGGCTCAGATTCAGGGGGACACAGGAGCTGCTGTGAGGTCAGCCTGCCACGAGGTCCCGCAGCATCTGTCCACAGAGGACAAGAGGACAAGAGGCCCCTCTCCGCAGCACTGGGAAGGGAGGCATGTGACACCTGTCGGGGGTTTTGTTTCCACGGTGGGGATTTGGAGAGGCGAATGGAACCAGAGGCGGCCGTGCCAGCTCCCAGGGAGGCCAAAGCTCCGTCAGGCGGTAGGGATGGGAGGCCGCATGGCAGACGAGGGAGAGATCCTCAGCCCCTGGGAGGGCGAGACCCAGGTCTGCGCCTCCCTTGGTCCACTGCTGCCGGGTGACCCGGACCTAGTGATGTGAGCAGTGGAGCCTCAGCTTCCCTGTCTGTGAGGTGGAGGCCGCACCTGCCCCGCAGGTTGAGGGCGGAGCCAGCACCCGGGCAGGCAGGGAGAACCAGCACCAGCAGGGGAGGTTCTGCCAACCCAGGGCCCGAGAGCCTGCGTCCCAGCCCACGGAGGGGAGACACTTCCACCAGGACAGGGCTGTCCCTCCGCGCCCCAGGAGGGAGGCTGACGGGGGCACACACAAGCCCTTCACCCTCCTTAGTCAGGGACTGGATGAGAGGGCGGGAGTCAGACAACCGCTGGGTCACAGTCAGCCGTCGGGAGCTTACTGTCCGTCCTCACAGCTGTGGCTTCTCTGCCCCCATCTCTGCCTGTCTGCAGCTGCAACCACGTTATCCCCTGTGACCCCTAACTGAGCGGTAAGTCGGTCAGCCATCCCCAGGGGTGGGGGCCCGCAGCACAGGGTGAAGAAGTCACTGGTGGGAGGAGGTGATAGAAGAGGAACAGGAAGCTCTGGGCCAGGCCAGCTGCCGCTCGCACTTCAGCAAGAAGAGAGCGGGTACTGTGGTCCCTATCTGAGTTTACTTTCAGCTGACTTAACTGAGAGGCAGGGGAAGACAGAAGCCTAAAAATCACTCTCAAATCCCAAACCTGAGAGCACAAGCCCGACTGTTTACCCATCGATTCAGTCAACAAACATTTACTGTATAATCAGCAGGTCCTCAGAGTTCTTGTCACAGTGAAAGGTCCCCACAGGCTCTGGGTTCATTCACCCCAATCGTGATCAAAGCCATCAGAGTCCGAAGGGACTTGCCAGTGAGGGCAGTGGCATCTCCCAGGAATACGCTGAAGGATGAGCCCGTAGGCTTGACTGGACCGTATAATAAGAGCACACATTTGTCTCATTACAATCAGCAGCAGCCACACAATCTGGGGGTGCCTGGACCCAAGAGGCCATCCAATCCGACCCTCACAAGAGTAAACATAAAGGCTCCGAGTCTCCTCCCGCCTTCCCTCCTCTCTAATATCATTCGTGACACCTACAAGGACCCCAGCTTCTCTGTCCCAGCCTTCAACCACACAATCTGGGGGTACCTGGGGTCCAGGAGGCCATGCAGCCCGACCCTCACAAGCATAAACTTAACAGCTCCGAGTTTCCTCCCTCCCCACTAATCTAATCACTCTGCAACACCTACAAGGAGCCTGGCTTCTTCTGTTCTAGCTTTCTACCCTACTAGGAAGATAACCCTGCTCGCCAGTCTGCCTGCTCTGATGGGGAGGAGGTTGCTCCCGACAGCCTGGGTGGCGGGTTGGGTGGGGAACGGCAGCCCTTGAGTGCACACTGCCGGGGACCTCTCTCTGTGAAGGCCCTCCTTAGTCAGGGACTGGATGAGAGGGCGGGAGTCAGACAACCGCTGGGTCACAGTCAGCCGTCGGGAGCTTACTGTCCGTCCTCACAGCTGTGGCTTCTCTGCCCCCATCTCTGCCTGTCTGCAGCTGCAACCACGTTATCCCCTGTGACCCCTAACTGAGCGGTAAGTCGGTCAGCCATCCCCAGGGGTGGGGGCCCGCAGCACAGGGTGAAGAAGTCACTGGTGGGAGGAGGTGATAGAAGAGGAACAGGAAGCTCTGGGCCAGGCCAGCTGCCGCTCGCACTTCAGCAAGAAGAGAGCGGGTACTGTGGTCCCTATCTGAGTTTACTTTCAGCTGACTTAACTGAGAGGCAGGGGAAGACAGAAGCCTAAAAATCACTCTCAAATCCCAAACCTGAGAGCACAAGCCCGACTGTTTACCCATCGATTCAGTCAACAAACATTTACTGTATAATCAGCAGGTCCTCAGAGTTCTTGTCACAGTGAAAGGTCCCCACAGGCTCTGGGTTCATTCACCCCAATCGTGATCAAAGCCATCAGAGTCCGAAGGGACTTGCCAGTGAGGGCAGTGGCATCTCCCAGGAATACGCTGAAGGATGAGCCCGTAGGCTTGACTGGACCGTATAATAAGAGCACACATTTGTCTCATTACAATCAGCAGCAGCCACACAATCTGGGGGTGCCTGGACCCAAGAGGCCATCCAATCCGACCCTCACAAGAGTAAACATAAAGGCTCCGAGTCTCCTCCCGCCTTCCCTCCTCTCTAATATCATTCGTGACACCTACAAGGACCCCAGCTTCTCTGTCCCAGCCTTCAACCACACAATCTGGGGGTACCTGGGGTCCAGGAGGCCATGCAGCCCGACCCTCACAAGCATAAACTTAACAGCTCCGAGTTTCCTCCCTCCCCACTAATCTAATCACTCTGCAACACCTACAAGGAGCCTGGCTTCTTCTGTTCTAGCTTTCTACCCTACTAGGAAGATAACCCTGCTCGCCAGTCTGCCTGCTCTGATGGGGAGGAGGGTTGCTCCGCCGGACAGCCTGGGTGGCGGGGTTGGGTGGGGAAACGGCACACGCCCTTGAGTGCACACTGCCGGGGGACCTCTCTCTGTGATAACCTAGTGTCACCCCGCCCGGTAACACCACAACCCCGCCTCGTGACAAGGACTGTGCCCTGAGGTCACTGTTTTAGTCTCATTCACCCAATATGTTGAGACCTGAAGGGTACTAAGATAAACCAAAGGCCCGTCCCCAAGGAACTGTGCGGGCAGGATACTTCCTGAAGCAGTTCACATCTGGGCAGGTAACCAGGGAAAAAGATCCCTCCAGAGAGAAACAAAAAGGGGTGACACCAACCAGTGAACCTTAACAGAGAGAGTGACCCGGGGTTAGAATACAGACCAGCTGGACAGAGCCAGCTCCAGCAGGAAGCGGGGGTCCAGGGCCTCTTTCCATGGGCAGGAACAGCCCTGGGGTGGGGCGGGGGACCGATGGGGGTCGTCCAGCAATCGGCAGGGGCTTGAGGGAGAGGCTGTTGTCACAGGGGACAAGCCTAGGCCCCAGTCAGGCAGAACCGCCAGAAACCCCACAGAACGGCATTCGGCCCACGGAGGCGTGGTCCCCAGGGCTGAGATGGGAGGGGCCTTTGGTGGGAGACCTCCTCTGCAGGGGAGAATGGAGGAAGGCTTTTAAGGGTAAAGAGAATCCTGTGCCACCCAATGGAGCCACAGACGTGCCTGGGCACGCCCCCTCCCATCACACCCCCTGCCCAGCTCGGGCCTTGAGACCTTTGGCTTTCTGAAGCTACATGCTGGCCACGGCGATACAGCTCTGAGGGGCACAGACAGGCTCTAATCCGAGGCTTTCAGTCCATGGGTGGGGATAAGCTAGACTTCAGAGGTGGCCCAGATGGGGAGGAGGATGTGGTTGGAGGACACATGTCGACTGCTCCACTCCACAGTAGAGCTTGAAAGCCGTCTCAGACACCATGCAAATGAACAGCTGCGTTCCAACAAAAGTGAACCTACAGAGAAGGCAGCCAGCCCATAGGCCATGATTTGCTGACCCTTGATTAGGGGATATGAAGTAGTAGGAAAAAAACAATAAAAAAGAAACTATCAGTGAGTTCCACACTTGGTCAAGCGAGTGGCAAGCAGTAAGGGTAATAAGCCTGGGTCTACTGAAACTTTTAGCTAGGTATGTATGTAGTTTATATACTTACAGGCTACAGGGTTGCAATGTAAAATATGTTTAATACTACAAATACAGTCAAAAAGGTTGAAGGCCACTGCTCTGATCCAACCCTTTCCTGCCTTCACAGAAGTGGAAACTGAGGCACAGAGTGGTGGGGACTTGACCACGGTCACCCAGCTCACTGGTGACACAGCTGGAATGAAAGCCCAGGTCTTCTGGTCGTCACGTCAGTGATCCTTTGGCTCTTCTCACGACCTCGTGCCTCATGCAGAGGCTGAACCCCAAGAGTGGGCCCCTTTCTCCCTGGCCCTGATCCCCCAGCCCTCGCAGCTAGACGTGCGGCTGCCCCCAGGCCACCCAGGCTCTGAGAGCGCCAGGGCCCAGGCACAGCTCCACGGGGCGCACACCTGCCAGCCAAGGGGCCTGAGCCCCAGGAGGCAGAGCGCGGGGAAGGCGGTACCTGGAGCAGACGCCAGAGGAGGAGGTAGAAGGACACCCGTGCTAGTGAGAGAAAGCCTGATGCGGACCCAGGAGGGGCAGAGCCACAGGACAAGGCACAGACAAGGAAAAGAGGGGCAGGCCGAGAGACAGGGTGAGCGCTGAGACTGGGCGTGACTGGGCATTCCTAGTGGAGCCCGGGGCTAGGGTTCCATCCCCTCACACCCCAGGGCCCCCCCCCAGAGTCTGGAGCACAGAGGAGAAAGTCACTCACAGGGAGCATAAAACATCATCAGGATCGGCTTCTCTTCCTTCTTCAGGAGCCGTCGGAAGTCCTGAGGCACAGAGAACATGGATAGGTTACAGAGGAGGGAGGCACCACCCCCCAGGACCCTCCAAGATGGAGTGCAGCGGGTGCTTCAGAAATCCCACGGTCTGACATGGGGGCTGGGGCACAGTGTGGAGTCCCAGCACAGCAGGGGCTGAAAGACCATCAGAGACCATTTAGTCTGGCCACCTTGCACATTACAGACGGGGAAACAGGGTATGAGGGGGGAACAAATGGTCTTCCCACAGCCACCCGGTGGGACCACATAGTCAGGACCAGGTTACTAGCCTTACTTTCAGCTCCCATTGAACAGTGAGAGGACTGCAAGGAGCTGACTGGCCCCATGAGGTGGTTTCTTACTCTGTGATCAACGGAGTGGCTCTGTTGGGGTGGGTGCTTGTTTTCAAGGAGGCCCAGCATGGCCGGATGGGACCTGCTTGCGACATAACACGGGCTCACCCACTCCCGGGAACCTTTGCCAGCCCAGGCCTGCCATCACCATCCAGGACCCCAGGAGACCACGGGAGCATAAGGATGACAGGCGCCCCTGGTCCCCAGGAGGCTCCAGGCTAAATGGATCATTTGTATTTGTAAAACCCTTAGAACAGCGCCTGGCTCATTATCAGGCAATACATAATCATGTGTTAAATGAATATAATAAATGTGAAAAGACAAATGGCCACAGCAGTACTAATGGAGAGACCACAGTGCAAAGCAGGGCAGGAGACTTTTCTTCCAACCAGAGTCAATGATCTTCGGGAAAAAGCAGATCCATCAAGGGCTGCGGAGTAGGGACCATAACCGAGCACATTTTGATTAAAATAAGCTCCTCTAACCAGTTTCCATGGAAGAAAATTAGAGGGTTTTTCTCTCTTGAATAATAAGGAAAATAAGAGGAAATTTGAAAAGGCAGGCTTTCTGGCAGCAATGAGACATCAGGTAACTAGATGATGGTACACCCTTGCATAATGGAGTACTACAGCATCATTAAAACAGCAGAGAGGAACAGTTAATGTCACAATAAGATGTACAGGTTGCATTAAGTAAGGGGGGGAAAGCAAGGGACAAAACAGCCTGTAAAATGTAACGACACTTGTGTGAGTAACAGTGCTTATCTGTGCATTATACGGCAAGTCCAACAGCTACAGAAAACACTGGCAGGGAGTGTCAGTGGGCAGGGATGGGATGATTTTTTTTTTCGTCTTTAATGGTTAGGCTGTATTTTCTAAATTTTCAACAATGAACAAATATTACTTATAATTTTTCAGTAAGATAAAAAAGACAACAAATATTGTGTGGGAATTTAAAGCATTACAGCATCAAGGCTGAAAATGTTTACTCTTTAGATTATCTAGAGAGTTGAGGTTACCATTTGAAGACAGGAATTCAAAGCCAAGACCTTAGACCCTGACTAAGGGCAGAAGAGACTTGGAAAATGATCTTCGGGAATCCCCGGAGCTAAAACTGGTAAAAAGATCTGAGAAAACAAGGTTTTCCTGAGCCTGCAGCAATTTGGTTTCATACCCCAAACACTAACAAATATCACATTACATTCCAAGATGCTTAACTACCTTCAAATAAGTGTGAACGCTAAGCTTACAAACAGAAATGGGCAATTCAAACTTGAATTTGGAACTTGAGTATTTTACATGTGGATTTTATAGGCAGAAAAGCAGCTAATACTTCTACACGAGAGAAAATAGCACACCATATAACAAGTGGACTGCCTACAGGTATGGAAAAGAGATCTCTGCTTAACATTTCTAGTTACAAAGAACAATTTTAGGAGTTTCAGAACATGAACATTTTGGAGGGCAGGCAATCGCTTGCCTGAAAGGCTAAAAGCACATGTTATCACAAAATCCGGCCCAGAGAAACCATCAGTTTAGGCTCTCTGTCTTTTCGTTGCTTTGGGCAAAGGAGCCACCACCTCCTAATACCCGCCCCTCCTCCTTTCCTCCTTCATCTTCCAGCTGACGATATGGACGCTTTCTGTCCCCAAAACACTGATGTCCCTTAATTCGAATCACCCTTCATCTGAAAGGCCCACTTGGTTAGCTCATGGTGATCACATGTGATGCCTCCTCCAGAAAGTATAAATGGCATCATTTTCTTCTGAACTAATAACAAGCATCAAGAGTCAATGATTTTAAATGAAAAGGGAAGGGAGGCAGAAGAAGATAAAAAGGTACGTTTTATCTTATCAAGATAAAACGCACATTTTCCCTCCATCTACAAAAAAGCCCTGCTTGGGAGGAAAAAAAAAGCCCTGCTTGCTGCACAGGCCATTTGAAATGTAACAAAGAAGTTCTTGCCTAACCCAGTGTGAAGGCATAGCCAAGCAAGTAAGGCACATGTGTGCACATGATAAAAACACAGGTACTCATGGACAAAGAGGCGCATTTGGGTCACACGGGGCAGGCTTCGAAAGGAGGAGCGCCAGGGTTGTGGGGAGACTATACTATACATCAGAACACCCCCTCCCCAGGCAAACCCAGAAACTGAACTTGTTCCAAGTTAACACACTGATCCAGAATTGAGAAAACAAGGTTTTCCTGAGCCTGCAGCAATTTGGTTTCATACCCCAAACACTAACAAATATCACATTACATTCCAAGATGCTTAACTACCTTCAAATAAGTGTGAACGCTAAGCTTACAAACAGAAATGGGCAATTCAAACTTGAATTTGGAACTTGAGTATTTTACATGTGGATTTTATAGGCAGAAAAGCAGCTAATACTTCTACACGAGAGAAAATAGCACACCATATAACAAGTGGACTGCCTACAGGTATGGAAAAGAGATCTCTGCTTAACATTTCTAGTTACAAAGAACAATTTTAGGAGTTTCAGAACATGAACATTTTGGAGGGCAGGCAATCGCTTGCCTGAAAGGCTAAAAGCACATGTTATCACAAAATCCGGCCCAGAGAAACCATCAGTTTAGGCTCTCTGTCTTTTCGTTGCTTTGGGCAAAGGAGCCACCACCTCCTAATACCCGCCCCTCCTCCTTTCCTCCTTCATCTTCCAGCTGACGATATGGACGCTTTCTGTCCCCAAAACACTGATGTCCCTTAATTCGAATCACCCTTCATCTGAAAGGCCCACTTGGTTAGCTCATGGTGATCACATGTGATGCCTCCTCCAGAAAGTATAAATGGCATCATTTTCTTCTGAACTAATAACAAGCATCAAGAGTCAATGATTTTAAATGAAAAGGGAAGGGAGGCAGAAGAAGATAAAAAGGTACGTTTTATCTTATCAAGATAAAACGCACATTTTCCCTCCATCTACAAAAAAGCCCTGCTTGGGAGGAAAAAAAAAGCCCTGCTTGCTGCACAGGCCATTTGAAATGTAACAAAGAAGTTCTTGCCTAACCCAGTGTGAAGGCATAGCCAAGCAAGTAAGGCACATGTGTGCACATGATAAAAACACAGGTACTCATGGACAAAGAGGCGCATTTGGGTCACACGGGGCAGGCTTCGAAAGGAGGAGCGCCAGGGTTGTGGGGAGACTATACTATACATCAGAACACCCCCTCCCCAGGCAAACCCAGAAACTGAACTTGTTCCAAGTTAACACACTGATCCAGAATTGTGAAAACCTGACTCAAACCTCCGGAAATCCTACCCAAAACTCTCAGATTATTCTTAAACTACAAGAAAAAGGCAAAAACAAAACCCACTTAAAAAAAGAAAACCAAAAAACGCAAAGGCAAGCCCAACAACCACATTACATAATGAGAAGAAAACATTCAAACAACATTCCTATAAAGAAAATATAAACATGTTAACAACATTATAAAACAGTGAAGAACAGGAGAGGCCTCAGGCAGCTAATCTCCTGTTGTTTCCCTCACGGAGCTGGGAAGGGGAACCGAATGTTGGGGCCTGGCGCAGGAGTCCCTTGGAGGTTCCGTAATAGTCCCACTTCTCAGTTCATCGGGCATCTCTCCTGGGAGACCCTGGTTAGGGTCTTCCAGAGGCCATCAGAATTGATACGGAAAAATTACCTTTTCATTGTCAATGTGGACAACATCTTTGGCTCCAGGATCTTCCTCCCACAGCGGGGGCCCTTTGGGATCCTTCAGAAAGGCCACTATGGACTGAGGAAGAGAGAAAGGGAAAACTCATTTTAGCCAGGAAGAAAGGGAGGTAAGGCAATCAGGAATCTGCCCCATTCCCTCCCTGGAGACTCAAATGGTTAAAAGTAGATGCACATGGCCTATGGGCAAACGACTGCGGTGTGCCACCCCATCACCCGCTGACAGCACTGCTAACGGCCCCCAAAATGCACCCCACACAACACCTAACTCTGGTCCACCAAAAGCCATAACGCTTCTTCACGGACAAGGGAGAGGAAGTGTGAGACAACTGGTTGGCTTATTCGGAACAGAGGTCTGTGCTTCTAATAAATCTCATCTCCTCCAGAAAGTCTCCGTGGTCGGCTGGGATTAAGGTCTCCAGCTCATGCAAACTAAGGTATTTCCACTCACACAGCCATTAAAACTGTCAATGGCAAAAGCAAGTAACCACACTTGCTTGTAACCTGCTTGGTATTTCATGACCTGAACTGGTTTGGGAGTGCGTTAAATCCTGAGCATCCTCTCCGGGGCTCGGGTGGGAAGCCCCCAGAGCCAGGTGCTCATCACTGTGGCCTCCTGGTTGCTGGAGCTCTCTCCTTAAAGACCCAAGACCTACAGGATCAAGGGCTCTGTCATGTGGACAACTGAGTCAGAACTCTGCTCCTCCTGGGCAGGACACACATGGAGCAGGAACCGGGGGCACCTCCTTCCACTCCCCCCACCACTGGCCACAAAACAGAAGGTGCATTCTCTTCACTCTCACAGTCATCTGGGAAACGCCCCTCAGTGCCTATGAGAGCCAGGACCGGGGACCAGAAACCAGCCAAGCCTCTGTCCCTCCAACCCTGGAGAGGAGCTGCGGGCCTCCATGTCAGCAGACGAGCCCTCAGTGTCCCATGGCCTGACACAAGGTTCTGTTACTTCTGCCCACTCTGAGCACGCTCCAGTGAGCAGATGATGAACGGAGTGAGCCCTGTGAGCTGGGGAGGGAGGGAGGGAGGTCTGCGGTGAGAAAGGAAAGACCCCTGAGTGAGGCTGTGCCTCCAGTTCCTCACCGGTCACACACCCAGGGCACCTGGGAGGCTTATTATTTCTGGAAATTCCCATTTGGAAAGAGCTCTATGGGAGAGCAGGAGACAGACAGGACTTCACAGAATCTCATTCAGACAGTGGTCCCTGTCCAAACAGAGCTATGAAACAATGCCTGCTGGCAAGAGGAGACGGCTGTTCCCACCGGGCAAAGGCAGATGGGCCTTCTCTCAGCCCCATCAGAGCTTCGCTGTGATGACACCAGCCAACATGGAGCCAGCAGGGCCGCTCTGAAACCCACACTGGCCCACAGACACAGAGCACCGGCCCACAGGCCATGTGGTCAAGATGCTCATAGGTGCCCGCCCGCCTGCTCTTCCAGGATGCTTGGTGCAGACGATCTCAATTTAGGATGCGTGGTGGACCTCAACAGTCTGCACAGCCTACACTCGTGGGGAAACTTCCTCCAATGTACGCATGCACAGTTTCTAGAGAGAAGTGGGACAGGAGCCCAAAGTAGGTAGGAACTACTGCCCCGGGTCGGGGGGACAGAGGGGTCCTGGTCCATCCCTGCACCAACTGAGTTAAAGGGCCAGCTCCTCCTCCCCGGCCTCAGCACCAAGGTCCCTTTCTGAACCACCCAGGGGCACAGCAACAGTAGCCAGACTGTGCATCCACCCTACTAGGGGGCTCCTCCACCTTTCCAGATACAGAAGCTCAGGAGAAACCCTCAAACTGACCCATGACCAAGGAGGGCTTTGTTTGCGGCTGCTCCGCCAAGAGCAGGAGCTGTTGGGAAGCCATGGGGAGCTCCACCGTCACCAGCCCAACTCTGGAGAATCCCAGGGACTCCACCCCAGTCCTGATGGCCCTGTGGGCTTCGGGGACCCTGGGACCCAGGCTGCCCTCTCTCCACCTTGGACCCTGACCTGTACAATGCTGAGCCCATAAGACCCTGACCCTGTACCACACTCAGTCCATAAGACCCTGACCCTGTGCCACACTCAGCCCACTTCTCCAGCTCCAAGACATCAAGATCACAGGAAGGACGGGAGCCAACAGATCCCACACATCTGGCCTTTGGGAGGAGGTGGACAGAAGCCAGGACTCGGCCTCCCCTACCCGGGCAGGTCCAGACCACCTGGGTGTCTCCTCTGCCACTACAGTTCTGAGAAGCTGCTATTTCCTCCTCCATAAGCCCAGGACAGACTCCTCAGAGGGCCGGCTCCATACAAACTGAACATAGCCTCCAGACACAAGACAGAAAGCTCCCCACCGCCACCCGCACCACCCAGCTCCCACCCTGAGGAGCACGCGTTCTCACTTCAGCTGACGCTTAACACAGAAGAAGAGGCTAGGCACCTCCACAGGGCACAGGGCCTTAAAATGCCCACAGACACAGAGCACCGGCCCACAGGCCATGTGGTCAAGATGCTCATAGGTGCCCGCCCGCCTGCTCTTCCAGGATGCTTGGTGCAGACGATCTCAATTTAGGATGCGTGGTGGACCTCAACAGTCTGCACAGCCTACACTCGTGGGGAAACTTCCTCCAATGTACGCATGCACAGTTTCTAGAGAGAAGTGGGACAGGAGCCCAAAGTAGGTAGGAACTACTGCCCCGGGTCGGGGGGACAGAGGGGTCCTGGTCCATCCCTGCACCAACTGAGTTAAAGGGCCAGCTCCTCCTCCCCGGCCTCAGCACCAAGGTCCCTTTCTGAACCACCCAGGGGCACAGCAACAGTAGCCAGACTGTGCATCCACCCTACTAGGGGGCTCCTCCACCTTTCCAGATACAGAAGCTCAGGAGAAACCCTCAAACTGACCCATGACCAAGGAGGGCTTTGTTTGCGGCTGCTCCGCCAAGAGCAGGAGCTGTTGGGAAGCCACGGGGAGCTCCACCGTCACCAGCCCAACTCTGGAGAATCCCAGGGACTCCACCCCAGTCCTGATGGCCCTGTGGGCTTCGGGGACCCTGGGACCCAGGCTGCCCTCTCTCCACCTTGGACCCTGACCTGTACAATGCTGAGCCCATAAGACCCTGACCCTGTACCACACTCAGTCCATAAGACCCTGACCCTGTGCCACACTCAGCCCACTTCTCCAGCTCCAAGACATCAAGATCACAGGAAGGACGGGAGCCAACAGATCCCACACATCTGGCCTTTGGGAGGAGGTGGACAGAAGCCAGGACTCGGCCTCCCCTACCCGGGCAGGTCCAGACCACCTGGGTGTCTCCTCTGCCACTACAGTTCTGAGAAGCTGCTATTTCCTCCTCCATAAGCCCAGGACAGACTCCTCAGAGGGCCGGCTCCATACAAACTGAACATAGCCTCCAGACACAAGACAGAAAGCTCCCCACCGCCACCCGCACCACCCAGCTCCCACCCTGAGGAGCACGCGTTCTCACTTCAGCTGACGTCTTAACACAGAAGAAGAGGGGCTAGGCACCTCTAGCTGGTAGAATCTTCTCTAAGTGTCTCAGTGGGTGTAAAGAGGATGAGTAATCCCACTGAGTCTGTGTAAGGCAAAAGCTGTGGCAACTCAAAAAAGAACAAGTGTTAGCAGATAAACAAGAAGTGACCAGGGAGGTGGAGGAGAGAGGCAGAGGGCAGACAGGAGGGAAGGAAACAGATGGACAGAGAGACAGAGAGGAGGCCAGGGTCAAATGCTATCTGAGAAGCACGAGAGCCCAGCGTACGCTGGGACAGAAGGAACACACGACCGCAGCCAGGGCAGGGGGATGCCGCCTGGACCGGAGGCCGGGGGACACTGATCTGAGGAGGGGAGTGCACGTGATGAAGGTGGAGAGTCCAGGGCAGTGAAGAATGGGGAGCTGGGGGAGGCGCCTGGGGACACAAGGCAGCACCTGCAGCCATCAGAGCCGCATCTGTATTTTCACTGATGTTTCTACATCTCTTTCTGAACTGGGTCTCTAGCAGAGAATGTCTCAGTGACGTGGGCATCACGTCTGGACTGAGCTGCCCTGCCCGGGTCCTGCCCGGTGTGCTAACCTGGGCACAGCCGGCCCCTCCAGCCTGTGGGCGGCCCCCGTGGACAGCTGCAGAGAGGAGGGCTCTGGAGCCACCGTGAAGGGAGACTCGGGCCTCTGCCGAGGAGCGCACGATGTAAGACGCCCCCGGACCACTGCTGAGAGAACCACAAACTGCCTATAGGGTGGGTCGTCCCCACGGGTCTCTCAGTCACCCGGTCTTCCAGATATTCTGCCGGCCTAGGCTCTAGAGAGGAGGCCCTCGGGTCATTCGGAAGGGCCTGTGTGCTCCTGGCCCTTTCTGCTCTGCTGAGAACAAGGGAGGGACGTTTACCTTGAATGTCACAGCGCGGTTATACTCCGTATGAAACGCACCGTCCCTGTCAAAAGAGAAGAGGGTGTTGACTTGAGGAATGGCTGTGGGCACGTTTACCTTTGGTTTCCTGCAGAGTCTCAGGACAACTCGGTTATGGAACCCAGTCCAAGAGTTTTCTTAAAGAGATAATTGTAAACACAGAAGAAGAAAAAAAAAACATTTTGAAATAAAATTAATCTCACCAAAGATCGCAGTCTGTGGAGAATGCCAATGAAAGCGTTCAGTGATTATCTGGAAATGGCCACGTGTACTTACTGGTAATGGAATAATTCGACCTTTCCGTCCTTTGCACTCAGGTCAACTTTCATCTTCTTGCACAATTTTCTACTTTCTGCGTCACTGAAAGACACAAATGTTGGGAAAAAGACACTCGTTACCTAAGGTCCTTGTGAAGGTGTCTTGATGTTATGGGTAAACTCTGCTGGTGACCTGAGAATAAAGCAGGTAACTTGGAATTCTCAATAGCAAGTGAGGCCCTTAGGCCAAAGGAGCTCTCAGAGAACTGGAGCCAGGAGAGACACCAACAGGATCTGGACTGATCTGGAAAGACAGGGGCAAGCAGACAGGGCGGACACACCACTGCCGGTCAGGGGCCACGCGATGCATCCAGACAAAAGAAGTTCCCTAAAAGCATAGAGGGCAGGTGGCCTACTGGAAGGAGAATAAGCTCAGAGCAGTGGTCCCCAGGGCTTCCCTCACGACTGAGATGATAGAGAATCCCTCTGCAGCGCGGGAGGCCTGGGTTCGATCCCTGGGTTGGGACGATTCCTTGGAGGAGGGCATGGCAACTCACCCCAGTGTTCTTGCCTGGAGAATTCCACGGGGAGAGGAGCCTGGTGGGCTACCGTCCATGGGGTGGCAAAGAGTCAGCCACGACTAGGCAATGAAGCTCACAGTGGTTCCCAACACAGTAGTTCCCAACCCTGGCTGCTCATCAGAAATCACCAGGGAAGTTTTTAAAAAATACTGATCCCCTGACCCTCCCTAGGACCACGACTCAGAAGCTCTACCTGCTGCCGCAGGTAGCTTGTTTTTAAGCCTCGGATGTGTGGCATGTGCCACCATCAGGCCAGGGTAGGAGGGAAAATGTTTACAAAGTTCAGGGAGTGATAAAACCCGACCAAGTATTGACAAAAGCCTGAGAGAGAAAGGGGAGAGGTGCTGTGAAGCACCAGTGCCCGCAGTACCACACTCCCGCAGCTCTCCTTACAAGAGTCGGCCGGCTGCTGCTCCCCATTCGCCAAGTGCTCATGCACGACCTCCTCTCATCCTGGCTCCTTTTCTGGTACACCTCTGACCTCAAAACACGGCCCCTAGACCAGCAGCATTAGCACCTCCCGGGAGCCTGCTGGAAGTGCAGATTCTCAGCTCCATCCCAAACCTGCTCAATCAAAACAGTCCCCTGGTAGCTGTGCTCTAAGGAGGCTCCCGGTGATTCTGAAGCCTGTTGCTGCCCTGTCTGGATCTCCCTCATGAGGGTGACGGATCAGTTCCCGCTGTGCCCTGCACCAGCCCCCTCAGAGACCTCACCTCTTCTCACAGCCTCCCCGCATCACATTCAGCCACGTCTGACCAACAGCCGGCCAGAGGCAACCCCACTTTTATAGCCCTGCCCTCATGCCATGACGCTCTCCCGCCTATCAGTGGACTCAATGGGAGTCTCTTTGTCCCCAACGGCCTACAACTGCACTATGTGAGAAACTCTGTTCTGCCAGGTCATGCATCCAGACAAAGAAGTTCCCTAAAAGCATAGAGGGCAGGTGGCCTACTGGAAGGAGAATAAGCTCAGAGCAGTGGTCCCCAGGGCTTCCCTCACGACTGAGATGATAGAGAATCCCTCTGCAGCTGGAGGCCTGGGTTCGATCCCTGGGTTGGGACGATTCCTTGGAGGAGGGCATGGCAACTCACCCCAGTGTTCTTGCCTGGAGAATTCCACGGGGAGAGGAGCCTGGTGGGCTACCGTCCATGGGGTGGCAAAGAGTCAGCCACGACTAGGCAATGAAGCTCACAGTGGTTCCCAACACAGTAGTTCCCAACCCTGGCTGCTCATCAGAAATCACCAGGGAAGTTTTTAAAAAATACTGATCCCCTGACCCTCCCTAGGACCACGACTCAGAAGCTCTACCTGCTGCCGCAGGTAGCTTGTTTTTAAGCCTCGGATGTGTGGCATGTGCCACCATCAGGCCAGGGTAGGAGGGAAAATGTTTACAAAGTTCAGGGAGTGATAAAACCCGACCAAGTATTGACAAAAGCCTGAGAGAGAAAGGGGAGAGGTGCTGTGAAGCACCAGTGCCCGCAGTACCACACTCCCGCAGCTCTCCTTACAAGAGTCGGCCGGCTGCTGCTCCCCATTCGCCAAGTGCTCATGCACGACCTCCTCTCATCCTGGCTCCTTTTCTGGTACACCTCTGACCTCAAAACACGGCCCCTAGACCAGCAGCATTAGCACCTCCCGGGAGCCTGCTGGAAGTGCAGATTCTCAGCTCCATCCCAAACCTGCTCAATCAAAACAGTCCCCTGGTAGCTGTGCTCTAAGGAGGCTCCCGGTGATTCTGAAGCCTGTTGCTGCCCTGTCTGGATCTCCCTCATGAGGGTGACGGATCAGTTCCCGCTGTGCCCTGCACCAGCCCCCTCAGAGACCTCACCTCTTCTCACAGCCTCCCCGCATCACATTCAGCCACGTCTGACCAACAGCCGGCCAGAGGCAACCCCACTTTTATAGCCCTGCCCTCATGCCATGACGCTCTCCCGCCTATCAGTGGACTCAATGGGAGTCTCTTTGTCCCCAACGGCCTACAACTGCACTATGTGAGAAACTCTGTTCTGCCAGGTCTGACCACCACCTGAGGGAAGTCCCGTCAGCGCCCACCTGTTTACCTACCTCACCACCTCGACAGCCATTAGCCTCCCACAGCTGTGCCCCAGCCCCGGAGCAGATGGACTAATTACACCATTCAGCTCAATTCTAAAAGCCACAGTCACAATGGACAGGCAAAACTAAGGAACCTCATTTTAAATGTAAATGTGCAATTTGCAATTCAAGAAGCAGGTCTTTCAAGCCGAGTGTGTGGGGGGGGAGGGTGTCAGGCACTCTCAGGGAGCCCCCCAAACGCACACACTACCCCTCCCTATGTAGTCCTACCTTTGGTGGCAATCACTGCAGCAATACAGTGTCCAGGGCCCGCCTCCCCCACCCAGCACACAGAGAACTCTAGAAATGCACATGCACTCAGGAAGGACAGGCTCAGGACACAGACACAGCTATTCCCCTGGGCCTTCTAAGACAGGGAGTCCAGAGAGGATGCACAGGCTGGCTGTGGAGGGGACCAGAAGGGCTGAGAGCATGCATCAGGAAGCTCTGTGCAGCCCTAGAACCCGGCGGGGGACCCAGCACCTGCGGGGCGCACCTCCTGGTGGCGGCGACTGCCTGCTGCCCCGCGGGCGCTCTCTGACAGGCAGTGGCTCTGTGGGACAGCTGTGTCTGAGGCAGCTTTTCCTGCCCCAGAGAAAATGGGAGGGCTCGACGGGGATGTTTACAATGGTTCCCCTGGCACTTTCCCTCTCCGGCTTTGTTCTGCTTCAAGCAACTATTTCTGTGACCACCTACCGTCCACTCAAACGTGACAACACATAGCGGTGGTGGCAGAAACCGGGCCCAGATGACTGCGGCCCCCTTGCCCTATGCTGGCAGCCAGCAGGAGCGCCCAGACGGCAAGGCAGCCCACACCAGCGCTCTCCTCCTGGAGCCTGGCTGGCAGCCCCTTCCTGTGACTTTACGACGCAGAAAGAGGAGAGACTGAGCCTGGTCACTGCAGTCCAACCCCTGCCAGCTGTGTGGGAACCCCCTCCATGGGAAAGCCTCACCACCCCAGGGAGCCCAGGCGGGGGCTAGAAGCAATGTTCCCACTCAACCGGCCAGGATGGGTGGAGCTGGGGGCCCACACAGGTTCCCCACAGGCATGGCCAGCCTGGCTCACAGCCTATGACCCCAAGACTGTTCCGCAAGCTCAGCTCCATCACTGCCAAAGGACTCCTCATGGGTGATTCTGCAACCCTCTCCCCTCCTTAGGTCATGGGACACTCCCTGAAGACCCTCTTCTTCCCTGCCTCCTCCACACACACACACACACACACACACACTCAGGGTGCTGAGTGGGCAGCCAGGTTCCCACCCCGTCTGAGCACCTCTGGCACAGACCCCAGGACCCCAGCCCCTCTCGTCCAGCACTGTGGCTCACCCTTCCCCCCATCTCTCTGTCCATGTCCACTGACCGTCACCCCCATCAGAAAGGTTCGTTCCACCAAGCGGATGGCTTTGTTTTGTTCATGGCTGGTTCCCCAGGGTTACCACACCGGCACATAGCCGGCGCTCTATAAATAGCCTGAGTGAGTGAGTGAGTGAGTGATGCTGGGCTGGGACGAGGCGCTCTCCGCGGGCTCTCTGGGCGCTGCCTACTGAGCCCCAGGAATCCTGCCAGGTGACAGTTCCTGACAGGGCGCGCTCAGATTGGCTGCCCTCCCTCCCGCAGCGCTGCCTCTGAGTGTGCACACGTGTGCGTGCCTGCACTGATTGTGCAGTACAATGAAAGTCATACAGCTCACGAAGGGGGAAGATTCCCTAAGCTCAGGGACTTACGAGGATCTGGGTTGACAGATTTCACACAGTTAATTGTGCTCCCGCCCTTCCCTAGCCAGTGACTAAGGCTCTGCGGGAGGAAGAAGACAAAGGCACTGAGCAGGGAAAGGAGCTGCTTTGCTGGGATGAGAGGAGGGGACAAGCCCCTCACCTGCCACTCCCCCAACCGACCAGCAGCAACCAGCCTTCTCTGCTGGTGCCTCACCACCTCCTGCCACCTTCTGCCTGGCAACTGGTGACTCACCCCTAACCTGCTGCACCCCCTCCTCCCCTGCCGCCCCCGGCTCTCCTCTACAGAGAATATGGAAGAAGGTCCCCGAGGCCTCTTCACACTTCCCTCCCCAACCCTGGCCCAGACAGACACATCCACAGTGTTTCTGTTCGGCTTTGTCGTGGCTCGCTGGCCAGCAATGCAGAGTGGCTGCAAGCAGGGTGGCTTTACAAGACCTCTACGTGCAGTGAGGACCATTCAAGAGACGCGACTCACCCCCTGGGGAGGCAGGCCCACCTGGGGAGGCGAGCAGCAGGAGAGAGGAGGAAGGTGCTGGAGGCTCGGGAAGCAGGGACACCTGACTTTCAGAAGTCGCGGTCTCCCTGCTGTGGCCACCGGCCGCAGTGATGGACGGTGGCGTCCGGTCTGGCTCTGCCACCAGCCAGCCTGTGGCCATCCGGCAGGGCCTTGGTTCCCCAGCTGCAAAATGCAGAGTTGTCTCATAGGCTGGGCAGAGCTGTCTATCCCCCTACAGGGTTAAGCGCGGAGCCAGGCTACCTGCATCCTGACAGATGAGCCAGGAACCAGAAGTCAGAACAGATGGAGGCTCAAAAAAGACCTAATCCTCCATCATCTACCTCTCTGCTAGGCCACAACCAGATCCTCGCTCGGCTAGGCAGCATCTTCACAGTCGCACACACCCTGGGCGGCCTCCCGCGGCAGGCAGAGAGCAGACTACGCTGTGGACCAGAGGTGAGGCTCCCGGCCTGCGCTGGACACTTGTGTGCCCTCGGCCAACTCAGCCTTTCTAGGGTGCCTTTCCCCTATCCGCTGGGTCCAACATGGCAAGATTCTGAGCAGATGCACCTGTGACCCCTGAGGGTGGGTAGGAGAGGAAAGGTGGTACGCGTTCCCCCTTCAAAGACATGGAGGAAATGAGACACGTGGAGCAAGTGACCGAGAAACAGCATCAGAGCGACTCGTGGAGGACGACAGGAAACGAGCTTGGAGGATGAAGGCAGGAGACAGAGAACAGGCCTCGAACAGCTGGGCCTCCAGCTTGCCAGGACCTGGGCGCTGGTCACTAGTCCTGCCGACGACGGGGCTCCCACAGCAGGGTCCTCCCAGGCCTGCCTGCCCTTCCTGGGAATGACCTCAAGAAGGGACCCAATCAGGTAGGAATCACACAACAGAGCTCATAAAGGTGATGGAATACGAGAAAGAGGAGCGTGCCTTCCCACTCTCCACCTGCCTCCCCTGTCCAGCAGCTCTGGGGACAGGGCACGGCACCCCCAGGAGCGCACAGCAGCACACCTCGAAGTATCTGAAACTACAACGCCAACGTGACAACCTCTTCCAGAAGCCTACTTCCTATCCCACGGTAAATCAACATGCTTACGGGTAAAGGAGCAAATAATTTCTGGAAGAAATGGGCTTCAAAATACGTTATGCCCGCCCATCTTGAATCTGGGAAGTCACCACCACTCCCACAGGAGATGGGAGAACGAGAGCGGGGAAGAAGGAAAACGCCATGACATAAAGGACCTTAACCCTCAGGAAAAGTAAGCAGCAGGTGCCCCGCAGGGCAGCCTCGGCCCAGTGAGAGTCAGCCCCCAGAATCAGCACACTGGACCCAGCTCCCGCCTGCTGGCTCCAGCTCCGCCGCCCAGACAGCAGCCCTCCGTGCCAAGGCCAAGCCCGATGCCAGGCTGCAGGGCACGCGGGGAATACCAACTCCCTTACACACAGCCCACTTAAGAGCTGAACAAGTACCACCAGCCAGCCCGAGTGTGGCTGCCGAGATCTGAGCCAGGAGGTGGAGTGAGGGGGAAGGAGAGCTGACAGGTCCCTGGATGGAGGCCAGAAAGCCTACAGACGCCTCAGAGCAACAAGTTACGGGCCCCGGGCCTGGGAGAAAACCAGCAGGGGCGGGAGGACACAGGCAGGGGTAGGGAGGAAAGAGTCATAAAAGCAAGAAAAAGAGAAGAAATACCCACATACAGAAGAGAGGAGGAAAAAGACCAAACCAGAGAAAGGAAGAGGCAACAGAAACCATCAAAGCAGTGGGGACAAAGGGGGAGAGAGGCTGAGAGAGAAGGACAGGAGGGACGTCAGAAACAGGACACCTAGGGTGTGGAGAGACACGGAGACTGGAAGACACAGCATCCCTTACATGAACAGGAATACACGGGCCTCCATTTGCATCCATACAGGCATGTGTATGCACATACATAAGAGTCTGGTCGCGTCCAGACTGTTCTCGACCAGGCTACGTAGGAATGAGAACAACTTGGAGGATTCAATTCCTTGCTTCACACAGGAGTATACTGAAGCCCAGAGAGGGGCAGCAACTTACCAAAGGACACACAGCTATTTGCTGTCAAAGCCTGGACTCAAAGGCCAGCCTTCTGATCTGCAGTCCTACAGGTTCCACAGCAAAACATCCTGTGTACCGGGGCTGATTCTCAACGCCCAGGACTTTTCTCACAATGACTGAGGAAAGGCTCCTGAAGACAAACACACCGTCTCCCTCCCTCCAGCTTCTTGGAATGCCCTGATAATTCGACCCAGATGAAAAATAACAAGAGTAGAATGGGATCTCAGATTTAAATTCTAGTCTACTGACCTACAGATGAGGAACTTTCACTTATCTGATCCTCACCATGGACCCAGAAAGAAGGCAGAGCATGCATTATTATCCCATTTTACAGATGAGTAAAAGATTCAGGATAAGCGACCTGTTCAGGGTCCCAGGGCTGGTAAGTAGCCGTGTTGAGCCCTCAGCCAGGGCCTGTGCCATCACTGCGTTCACTCTACAGACACCCCACCCTGGAGCCCTGTCTTCTCCCCACCCCGCCCCGCAGGCACCCCTAGGGCCCCCCATCTCCCTTTTCAGGGAAGGAAGCAGAGGGGCCATCATCCCACCCCAAACCCCGGCATCCCTGTTCCTGCCTCCACCCCTTCTCTGGCAGGGCGGGATGCAGAGGTGGAGGCCCACGTGTCGGGGCCCGCCACGGGCAGCGAGCTGTGCTCTGGCTGTTCACCTACAGCACCACGCTCACGCCCCTGCGGAGCGGTGGAGAGAACGCTTCTGTCCTTCCTTCTGTCCAGCCCAGACTCACAAACACGGCTGGGTGCCTGCAGGGCCACAGTTGAGAACTATAATCACAGGCCCTGGAGAGGACACAGTGGGGTCCCCTAACCATACACGGGGCACGTTCGGGAGTCTTGGAGCAGGAGCGGCTGAGCAGAAGGGCAGAACCAGCTCGTGTCCTCGGGGACCTCCCTGTGTATCGGTGGTCCACGTGCTGCCACCCAGGGCAGCCCGCATGGACCAGAGCTTCAAGTTCTGTCCCTTTGGCTGTTCTGGGAAAATTTAGCTGCATCCCACCCCTCTGCCTTCAAGCTCAGACCCTGATATTCTGACTTCTGACATCATCCATTAACAGCTCCAGAATCCACCTACTTACCTAAACTTCTAAAAGCAATTTAATTACTTCAGCTTATACCTCCTCTTAGAGGCATCAATTGAGTCGCACTTATGTGAACAGCCAACTCTTTGTCTTCTGGTTGCCTCTTGAAAGCACTAAGGCGCCCCCCTAGGTCTTCATTGTAGAGCATCAAGTCACAGGATGATCTCTCCCTGGGGCACTTGTATTGATTCCAGATAGTGTGTCTCCAAAGGAGCCCCCAGTCCTATTCTTCTACATGTCTTCACACACTAACCCTGGCCCCACACTGTCCTGTCTGTCCCGGGAGCAGAGTGGAACCGGCACCTCCAAACCTATCGGCCAGATGACCTGAGGGGCCCACCCCACAAGGAGCTCCCTGCAGCTTGAAAGACCTGGTTCTCCAAGGTCTTTGCCCCAAATCTGAACTCGACCTCCTCTGTGAAGTTTTTTTCAAACTTTCTAGGCCGAAGGAATAAAGTGACTATAACCACCTGGCTAGGGATCTGCTGCCTCCTTGCATGCTATGATCCCTGAGGACACTGTTAGCCAGGCCTGTATCTCAAAACACAGAGTAAGAGGTCAGGCGAATGGACTCAGGTGGATGGGGCAGCTGGACCACACTCTCCTGCCAACGTCCACCAGCTACAGGCCTGACGATGAGGGTCCCTTGGCTTGGCAGGACTGGCGCCACCAGATTCCAGAGCACCCCGTCCCCACTAACAGGCTCTATCACTCTGCCAGGCACACAGGGCACTCCTGGTAAAATACGGGGGTCAGACACACACCTGGGAGACAGGAACACTTGCAGATCAACTATGAACTAGAAGTAAGCAACAACTGCAGGCTCGCCAGCCGTTTAGGGAGCCGTCTGTTGCGTTAAGCTGGTGTTTGCATCTATCGAGAGGCGTGAGGCCAGACAGGCACAGTACACACTGCTCCTTGGCTAAGACGTCTTCTCCTGGTCTCCTTCAGTGCTTGCTCAAACTATGAACCTGCATCAATTCTCTCCAAATGATGCGCAGACCAGCCTGAGGCCACCAACTTATAAAACAGTCCGTGCCCCACAAGTTCATCTGCAAAACAGCCACTGAGAGCTCAGATTGAAGTGAGAGAAGACTGCACTGGAGGGGATCCCCTGAGAGCTCACTGAGCCCACAGGGCAGTAGAGGGTTTGTGACTCGGGAAAGGACAGAGACATGCAAGGTTACAAAGACCCTAACGGGCCAAGTCGAAAAGAACTGCGTCTTTCCCCAGGAGAGCCCCACCTCGTCCCCATACGAACAAAACTGCAATACGATCTTCGCTCCTCGTCCCTGCTCTTTTAAGCCCACGCTCCCAAAAAACCCCAAGTCCAGGTGAGGACCCAGCAGCCCTGGAAACACCGCCTGTCATGGGTCAGAAGGTCAAGCAAACGCTGGTACCCGTCAAGTGCGGCGCAGTGCCTGGCAAGCGGCGGAAGCTCAGCTAACGTGCAAAGAACAAACCTATTCTTCCCGACCTTTTCCGTTTGGTTCACTGTCTATGTGTCTTTGCTCTGTTTTTGCCAATCTATGCCCAATTGGGAACTAATTATGTGACAAGACGTGTGTGTACATAAATCCCAGCAGCAGAAGCACTGAACGTGGAGCGAGGTGGCCATTACGCCTAATGACTGCAAAGAAGGGAAGCCGCGCACACCGCGGACTCGAAACTCCCCAACGCGGAAGGATCAGAGGGATTGGAAACGCCCCCTTTGCCACACTCAGCAGGGGCCTCCTGTGGGCTGGTGCATGATTCTGCCCGCTCGACACTGACATGGAAGACTCTGGGAGGGGACAGGGGTGGCGGGAGGAGAAGCTGCTCACATCATCGTCATCGGGCCCTGTGGGGTGGGGACATGACCCAGAGGAGGGAGCCGGAAGGACTAAGTCACCTCTCCGGGACTGATCTGTGGGATGGAGCCACCTTGGAAGCCAGGGTAACAGACAGGACTGCCGGCGGCTGCCCCACTTCTGCACTGTGGGCCCTGGAGACCGCGAGGAAGGGCCTGGGCTGGCTCTTGCTGCGGAACCGCCCCATAAGCAAGCCCACCCAGTGGTTCTGGAAAGAATCTTGCCTCTTTGGGCATCAAGGCTCCCTCTGCCATCCACTGAGTAGACAACAATCAAGTGACATGTGACAACAGAGTCACAAGTAACAGCACTACACAAAAGGGAAGAAGAGGGGTGCAGCTGGACAGACAGGAAGGGGAGCCACCTGGCCCTCCTCCCGCCCACAGCGGTCCTGTAGCACTGCCAGGGAGAGGGGTCCTTCGGCAGCCATCTCTCCATCACATCCCCTCCCTTCGATTATCAATCAGGAACAATCCCCACCCCACCCACCAGAGCCCCCCACCCCGCCCTCCAGCCACCATGTCCCAGGTCATACCCACAGTCCACCCAGCAGATAGTGCCTTGTCCTTTTACTGCCTGGGCCACAGTAGACAACAACCTGAGATGACTTTCAGCTGCAGCCTCTGGAATTAAAAAAGAAAAAAAATTATCAACTGTACCCAAGTGCAGCACGGCCACCCCCTGCCATCCTCCCTCAGGAGCAAGGAAGGACGGAGGCCAGTCCTAGCGTTGAGGTCCCGAGCAGCGGTTAGAACGCCGTCCCTGTGGACAGTGGCTCTGAGAAACCCACCCCACTCGTCTCGGAAGCCCTGTTCCCGCCACCCTCACAGACCAGAACCCCTCAGCCCTCCTTGAAGCCTCACAACACGCTGCACTCTGCCAAGAGCCTCTCGGCCGGATCCTCCACTCCCTGCAGACACTCTGACCCTTACTTTTCTGGAACACACCTTGAAAATCCTATCACTGAACAAGTACACTTCTATAACGAAGCAGGGGACGAGTTTGCTGGCTCCACGCTCGCCTGTCCTGATGCCCAACCGGGGAGGTGACTAGGGCAGGGACCAGGCCCTTCCTTCACCTGTGTGTCACCCACCCACCCAGGGGCTCGGTGCAACGCGGTGATTCAGTGAGGTTTACATGCAGCCCCAGACTCTGACGGACCACGGCTAAAGGTACCCAAGTCACTCTCACAGCCCGCCTCCCCAGCCTGGCAGCACCTCGGGCTCAGCTGCAGGACCATGGGCTATGCCTCGGGGCCGCGTGGAGTGAACAGGAGAATGGAAGAGCTGTTGGGGCAGAGGCTCTGGAAACGACCGTCGGAGGGCCGGCCCTCAGAGCCGGAGCCTCTATGGCCAGGCTCGCCATGTCTCCATGCCTCCGGCCTGCGGTGAGCCGCTGCAGGGTGGCTGCGTCCCGGCTGTCACCCGCCCCCGCCGGCCCCGTCAGCTCCCTGGAAAGCACCCCACCAGACACGGAGGGGGAGGGCCGGCTGCTGCCTTCCCCTGCCAGAACTGCACGATATGTTCCAAAGCCAAGCAGAAATGATATCTGAATTATTTGCCTCCTCAGATCTCCTTTTCTAGTGTGGATAATGGAAGCTGTTTGTGAACACAAAGCCTGCTGAGCCTTTTATGCAGTGAATAGAAAACATCCTTCAAGAGCCATGCACAGAGCCGCCCGAAGAGGCTCTCCCTGGAACCCCCCACACTAACGGGGAGTGGAGGACACACAGCTGAGGTGGGAAAGGTCACCCTCACCCTTCAGACTGGGCTCGGGAGGCGGGGGAGGGAACCTCGAGCAGAGCCACAGGAAGCCCCCGCCCCAAGCCTGCCTTTCAGCCGTGGAGAGGGAGGAGGGAGGAAGGAGGGCAGCGAAGCCATGAGAGGTCCCCAGTCTCAGGGCAGGCCTGGGCAAGAGGCAGGAGGTAAAATTGCCACCCGGGTCCGAGCCCAGAGAGCCACACCAGGGAGGGGCCGGGTACATGGGCGTGCTGAGAGCTTCACTGCCAAGAGGCAGGGTCAGCGGATGGGCAAGGGCAGAAGAGAACACAAGGGCACTCCTGGCCCCTCGAGCCCTGGTCTAGACACCTCACCTTCCCACTCTCTACCTTCCGCATCCTTTCCTGGTGGCCGAGCCTCCCGTCTCCGCAGACCCTTCCCGCCTCCAGCAGAGGCGGCCAGGTGGAGGCGGCAAGGGAACCAGCCCTAGCGCCCACTGCCTAGTGGACCTCAGGCCAGGCAGCTCCCATTTCCTCCCTCATAATCCAGACGTCACCGGACAACCCGGACGTCCTCACCCTCATGGCAAGGCAGCAGATGAGAGTATCTCAGCAGCTCCTTGCAGAGTCTTTCTAAGAAGGTGAGCTAATGTGAGGGGACCTGCCAGGGGAAAGAAGTGAATATGTTCCTGAGTGGAGCTAATGACCCCCCAGCTCCAGGAGCACCCAAGGGTGCCGAGCCACACTTGTCCAGAGCCCTGGGCCCCAGGAACAACTCTGCGTTCCCCTGCCTCGGATTCCCCCTATTCACGACAGCAAAGGGATGCTAGTCACACCCTGGGCTCCCAGCAACCCCTGGGAGTGTGTGGCAGGCCCTCAGCAGGTGCCAGGGAGCATGGAGGACGCAGGCCTCGGGAGACACACACATCCATCTGTGCTGCGTGTCGAGGATGAGCTGCCGGGAGAGCCATGCCCGTCCGCCAGCTACTGCTTCTCTGTGGCCCAGGAAACTTGGCATCCTTGGGAGCAGCAGGAACACTTAACTCGGCTGGAACAGCGTCAAGTCAGACGTTCAAAGCTGCAGCCAAGAGCTGAGCAAACCTCTCTCCCCGCCCATGATGCCCTCTCCGGCCTCAAGGTCAGAAGAAGCACACCGCTACTCCCGCCCCTCACTGAGCATGGAGCCCGCTCCAAACTCAGTCTCTTGTTCTGACCCTAGCGCGAGACAGACTGGGGCCAGGCAGGGCCAGGGCTGCCAGCCTGGGGGTGTGCCCCCATGCCTAGGAATTTAACAGTTCATCTGGAGACAGGCCAGCCCAATTAATCCACAGCTCTGGCGAAGCATGGCTCTGGCAGGGCTGGCCTGCTCTCTGGGAAGCCAGAGCATCTGTTCCCGGTGGTCACTGCCCCTGGCCTTCTCCACTCACACGTCCTCTCCCTCCTGAGGTGCTAAGGAACTCCAGGCGGCTTTTCTAAGAAACCTTGGTAACAGGGAACTAAAACAACCTCTTAGGGATCCAAAAGCAGCAGCACTGATGCCCCTCTATGCCGACCCACCATGAGCAGTTTTTAGTCCTGGGGTCTCTGCCTCCCACCTCTGCCCCTGCTCCTCCCTTTCCACCCGCCCTATCCCCGACGACAGCCCAAGGCCAGGAGAGGCACTCACCAGATTTGGAGTAAAGCACCAGCACATTGTTCCGGGTCCTGAGAAGTTTTTTCAAGTCCTTGGGATCAGAGACTCTCTCGATGAGAGAGGAGAACTTCACAGAGGACAGCCACGGCAGCAGGGCCACCTGCAGATCAAGGAGCCGGACTGTGAGGCCCAGACCCAGTGTGCGCCCGAGGAGAAGAGGCATCCCCAGTGTGCTGCCGCTAGGCACAGCTGACCCCTCCGTCTCTCAACGTGACACCTGCCTTTTGTCTCACTCCCCTCTCCAAGTCCCAGGAGGTGCTAGTGGCAAAGAACTTGCCTGCCAATGCAGGAGACCCTGGGTCAATCCCTGGATCAGGAAGGTCCCCTGGAGGAAGACCTGGCAACCCACTCCAAAAGTCTTGCCTAGAGAATTCCATGGACAGAGGAGCCTGATGGGTTATAGTCCTGATGGGTTATAGTCCATCAGGTCGCAAAGAGCCGGACACGACTGAAGCGACTTAGACACACACTCTCCAAATGGCCCTCCTCCCACAGGGACGCTTTCAGCCCCCTCCCCATTGCCAGCTCACCCTTCCTCCTCGTGCACTTTTTAACGAGGCCTTCTGGACTGCACGGATGCATATGCATGCTGCATGGACATTCCTGCCACCCTTTCAATCAAGGCCTCTCTGGGAGGTCAATGTCTGTACCCTACACTGCCCCCAAGGGCCACACACTGGGGCAATGTGAAAACCCCATCCCACCTAGAAGCACCAAAGCCCCAAATCCACAGAAAAGTATGATCACCTCTTAACGTTATTCCATTCAGGATGGGAATGGATGGGTGAGAGGTTTTCCACTTCCCCTACTTAGCCGATGGTCTCAGGAGACCAGCCGACAAGAAACAAGGCAATTTTCTCATAGAAAACCTAAAGACTCCAGGCGGCTTTTCTAAGAAACCTTGGTAACAGGGAACTAAAACAACCTCTTAGGGATCCAAAAGCAGCAGCACTGATGCCCCTCTATGCCGACCCACCATGAGCAGTTTTTAGTCCTGGGGTCTCTGCCTCCCACCTCTGCCCCTGCTCCTCCCTTTCCACCCGCCCTATCCCCGACGACAGCCCAAGGCCAGGAGAGGCACTCACCAGATTTGGAGTAAAGCACCAGCACATTGTTCCGGGTCCTGAGAAGTTTTTTCAAGTCCTTGGGATCAGAGACTCTCTCGATGAGAGAGGAGAACTTCACAGAGGACAGCCACGGCAGCAGGGCCACCTGCAGATCAAGGAGCCGGACTGTGAGGCCCAGACCCAGTGTGCGCCCGAGGAGAAGAGGCATCCCCAGTGTGCTGCCGCTAGGCACAGCTGACCCCTCCGTCTCTCAACGTGACACCTGCCTTTTGTCTCACTCCCCTCTCCAAGTCCCAGGAGGTGCTAGTGGCAAAGAACTTGCCTGCCAATGCAGGAGACCCTGGGTCAATCCCTGGATCAGGAAGGTCCCCTGGAGGAAGACCTGGCAACCCACTCCAAAAGTCTTGCCTAGAGAATTCCATGGACAGAGGAGCCTGATGGGTTATAGTCCTGATGGGTTATAGTCCATCAGGTCGCAAAGAGCCGGACACGACTGAGGCGCCTTATACACACACTCCAAATGGCCCTCCTCCCACAGGGACGCTTTCAGCCCCCTCCCCATTGCCAGCTCACCCTTCCTCCTCGTGCACTTTTTAACGAGGCCTTCTGGACTGCACGGATGCATATGCATGCTGCATGGACATTCCTGCCACCCTTTCAATCAAGGCCTCTCTGGGAGGTCAATGTCTGTACCCTACACTGCCCCCAAGGGCCACACACTGGGGCAATGTGAAAACCCCATCCCACCTAGAAGCACCAAAGCCCCAAATCCACAGAAAAGTATGATCACCTCTTAACGTTATTCCATTCAGGATGGGAATGGATGGGTGAGAGGTTTTCCACTTCCCCTACTTAGCCGATGGTCTCAGGAGACCAGCCGACAAGAAACAAGGCAATTTTCTCATAGAAAACCTAAAGACTTCAGGCCCTAGAAGTACCAGGCACCATTGCAGGCACGAGAGGTGGACTGAAAGCAGAAGTGGGGAAGGGGAGGCTGTTAACTATCTGAACAAAGAGCAGCGACCCAGCAGATCCCCTCATCCAACCCACACAGCTGGCCAACAGTCCCCCTGCCTGGCCAGCAGAGAGCTCCAGGGCTAAGTCCTGGAGAGACTGAATGAGAAATGCCCTGCCAGGAGACACCAGGCAGAGGTGAGAGGGAGTAAGGACAACCGAACCCTGAGATCACGATCTCCTCTAAGCCCCTAGCCCCCAGGACCATCTCCTCCCTTCTCCAGAATATTGCCAATCGAATCCCCCCAAGGAGATAGAAAATTTTTCTCTAGGCTAACCAAGGAGCATAAGAAGAACAATCAAAAGACAGGGACTTGAAGAATCTACCAACGAAACAGTTGAGTTCCCACTCAGATACCCACTGTGAGGCCCTCCACCCGCTCTCCATATGCAGAGAGAGGAGTCTGGCTCTTCATTATAGACAGATAGCCAACACTCACCAGATGTCTGAGGGAAGCCCTCACCACAAAGACGGAGATGAGAACAAAACAACGGAAAGATGAAGCTGGAAAAGGAACAAGAGAAAACAACTATAATGATTATTCTCTGAGAAATAAAGAATATCTACCTTGTGTGCATATCCATAAAACAAGAACAGGATGCTATGAAAGAGGAATAGTCAAAGAGAATGAGGAAGATTTCTTAGAAAGTAAGATCCTCACAAAAATAAAAAATTTCAATAGGGCTGAAGGCAGAATGGAAAAAATGCCTACGAAATGAAATAAAAAGCAAGAGAACAAGAAAAATAATACATATCCAAAGAGTCAAATTAAGACAGAAAAAGAAAAGAAAACAAAGAGAAAAAAACTACCAAGGAAATAATTCAAGGAAATACCCCAGAACTGAAGTTTCCAGTTGAGAGGGCCCTGCATCACAAATAAAAAAAGACTCTCACCAAAGCACATCACTAGAAGTCTTCAGAAAACTGCTGACAAGAGGAGATTCTGAAAGCTCCAAAGGGGAAAAAAAACCACAAAATACTGTATACAAAAGGTCAGAGGTCAGAACTGGCCTAAGACAGCACACCAATAGGCAAGGAAGCATCATCTCTACAATTCCCAAGCAACGTGATTTCCACCTGGAATTCTATATCCAGTCAAACTACTTGTCAACTGTGAGGAGAGCCTGACCCACCCAGACTTAAGATCTCAGATGTGAAAAACCTACCACCAACGTACCCTTTCGTCAGGAAGCTCTTGGGACTCATGCACTACCAAAACAAGAAATAAGGAACGTGCAACCTAGGAACCACAACAGAGGAGAGAGGCAAGAGGCGACATGCGGTGAAGAGGAGCACCGAAGCACCAGATGGCCATCCTGCACCCACCAAGCGGTCAGCCCGGAACAGGACTGAGAGTTACCGGGGAACGCAGTGAGTAAGACAAGCAAATACAAACCACCCGAGGTGGTTGACCTTACAGATCAGTTAAATGGTCTGACCAAAGTCACACAGCTAATAAGCAGCAGGGCCAGGATCTGAATCCCAGTCTCTCTATGTGACCCTAGGCTCTCTCAGGCCAGTGCCTCTTTGTAGCCAGAAGTCTCTCCTTGAGTCTGAGTTCCACTCAATAGCTAAGATGCCCAGGCTTAGTGCTTCACATCTGACGTGGAGATAATGATACCTCCCTCATGGGACGGCTGTGAGGATGAAATGGGGCAACTTATCAAACATGCTTTATAAGTCATACAGCACTCTAATAGTATCAGTTACCGTAATAAATAAAACAAATTTCCATCTCAGCAGTGTAGAAGCCAGAAACGTGGCCGCACTCTAATGTTTCTAAATATAATTGCCATTGGATGCAACTTTACCTTCTCCCTAGTGTAAAACCATCAGGAGTTGTTGTGCAGGAGTGATTTCTCCCTTATTCTGCCCCTGCAGGGCTGTGCACCATGCCTGAGGACACCCTGCCCTCATACAGCAACCTTCAGAGCTCGCCAAAAGGTCCATTCCACCTAATTATTACATGTTATTCCAGAAGGGTCCGAAGCCCAATGGATATGGTTAAAGAGAAAAAAGAAAAGAATCGGTTGGAAAAACATGTTGACGCTGCTGTTTTCAGTCCTCAAATAACCTGGGCAGTCACAGAGACAACTGCCCTTGCCCAGCGCCTCAGGACTTTGACCTGTAGCCAGCCCTCCTGAGAGGCACCTGCATTTCTGGACTGGGCAGCGGGAAAGGGGATAGGATGGCAGGCCCCGTGCCCACCTGCTCAGGCAGCACAGCCAAGCGACAGCAAAGTGTCGACAGCGAAACCACAGCAGCACCGAGTCTCAAGGCTTATCCACAGTTTCCTTCCTAGCAAGCCCAGTGAATCCCTCAGGCCATCTAATGGTTATGTTCTAATCAATAGCTACTCTCAGAGTACACAGACCACTTTTGAGCCAACCGCCAGAGCCTCTGACCCAGCGCTCGCCCTCACACAACACAGACCTTCAGCTCTACCCGAAACACACTGATGCTGGGGCTTAAACACGCACCTTTTGTGACCCGCCTGGTTAAGAACTCTTTACGGAGGGTCTGTCTCCTTCTCATCTTGCCCCATCGCTACCCGCTCCCTAAACTAGGAGCACCCGCCCCTTGAAGGCACTCAGGAGTCATCTGTCCAGCGCAGTAAACAGGACAAACACAGCACACTCCTGACCTTCGCAAAGGCCGTCCGCTGGGAGCGGGTGACAAGGTGACCCATGACAGCTCTTGGGAGACCCAGAGGCAGCATGGAAACCAGACAGACTCAGGGCAGACAGGGAGGGTCTGGGCTGGAGAGTGGTGGAGAGGGCAGGTGGGGCCAGGCTGGGGGGCCCAAGGGGTTGAAAGCCTGGCTCAAGGCCACCGGCCCGTCGAGAAGCCAGAAACGTGGCCGCACTCTAATGTTTCTAAATATAATTGCCATTGGATGCAACTTTACCTTCTCCCTAGTGTAAAACCATCAGGAGTTGTTGTGCAGGAGTGATTTCTCCCTTATTCTGCCCCTGCAGGGCTGTGCACCATGCCTGAGGACACCCTGCCCTCATACAGCAACCTTCAGAGCTCGCCAAAAGGTCCATTCCACCTAATTATTACATGTTATTCCAGAAGGGTCCGAAGCCCAATGGATATGGTTAAAGAGAAAAAAGAAAAGAATCGGTTGGAAAAACATGTTGACGCTGCTGTTTTCAGTCCTCAAATAACCTGGGCAGTCACAGAGACAACTGCCCTTGCCCAGCGCCTCAGGACTTTGACCTGTAGCCAGCCCTCCTGAGAGGCACCTGCATTTCTGGACTGGGCAGCGGGAAAGGGGATAGGATGGCAGGCCCCGTGCCCACCTGCTCAGGCAGCACAGCCAAGCGACAGCAAAGTGTCGACAGCGAAACCACAGCAGCACCGAGTCTCAAGGCTTATCCACAGTTTCCTTCCTAGCAAGCCCAGTGAATCCCTCAGGCCATCTAATGGTTATGTTCTAATCAATAGCTACTCTCAGAGTACACAGACCACTTTTGAGCCAACCGCCAGAGCCTCTGACCCAGCGCTCGCCCTCACACAACACAGACCTTCAGCTCTACCCGAAACACACTGATGCTGGGGCTTAAACACGCACCTTTTGTGACCCGCCTGGTTAAGAACTCTTTACGGAGGGTCTGTCTCCTTCTCATCTTGCCCCATCGCTACCCGCTCCCTAAACTAGGAGCACCCGCCCCTTGAAGGCACTCAGGAGTCATCTGTCCAGCGCAGTAAACAGGACAAACACAGCACACTCCTGACCTTCGCAAAGGCCGTCCGCTGGGAGCGGGTGACAAGGTGACCCATGACAGCTCTTGGGAGACCCAGAGGCAGCATGGAAACCAGACAGACTCAGGGCAGACAGGGAGGGTCTGGGCTGGAGAGTGGTGGAGAGGGCAGGTGGGGCCAGGCTGGGGGGCCCAAGGGGTTGAAAGCCTGGCTCAAGAGCCCCACCTGGCTGTGGTCTCAAACTGAGCATTCGCCAGAAGGTGGGAGATGAAGGGACTCCCCTGAGTGGCTGCCCAAGTGGAGAGAAATGGTTGAATCTAAGAAGCTAGAGAGGAAAAACAGAACTCAATGACTATTCATATGTAAGCAAGGGAGGAAGAGAGTAGAAGATAAAATGACCCAAGGATTCTGTGCTCAGAGATGGAACACGAGCCAAAACTGGAAGAATGGGGAAGCCCCAGCAGCAGAGGCGTCTGTCTATGTTGAGGAAGGTGACGGTAAGCTTAGGCACACACATGTGGACAAGACAGCCCCACGCAGGTGTCCTCCAGACTGGAAAGGGAGTCTCAACGAAGTCTCGGGGTCAGGGTCCAGAAGGAGAAGTCAGAAAACTCTCAGCCAAGGAGGAGGAGGAGGGGGGATCAGGAGAAAGAAAGGCAGGGAAGAAGGAAGGAGTTACCACATCAACGCAGACCTGGGGGGAGACACGCAGAAATTTGGGTGACGGAGCTGGAGGCCAAGGCCAAGTCCTCAGGGACGTGGACGGCACTCTGGCGATGGGAGGGCAATGGGAGGCCAGCCTGCAGAAAGAAACACACCCCACGCAGGAGGAGCCCAGGCAGCCCCAGGATGGAGAGAAGGGTGGACTGTCTCCACTGAAGATGGGGAGCCGCGTGGACGTTTGTGGGCACAAGAGAGGCGGGATTTGCCAGGAGAAGATTTGAAAGACTGGGAGCAAGAAGAAAACAGTCAGGATAGGCAGATCCAAGGGGAACCGAGAGACCTGGTGTGCAAAGAGCTAAGACACTCGCTTTAGTATTTCTGAGAGGAGGGTAAGAGGCCCCTGTATATGGCCTCAGTCAGACTCTCACCTTAGCAAGCACCCACGGGGTTAGACGGGAAGGCGGCCCTTTCCTTCCTCCCCTAAACCCATAGGGACTTTCCCACAGCCACTTAGCATTCTCCTTCCTCCTCCACTTCAGTCTATCTTAACCTTTCCACCATGCGAGCTCCTTGCCTTCCTTAAGATGCAGCTCCAGTGAGCCCTGCGTGGCCCTGCCAAGAGCCTTCCTGCAGACTTCGTAAGTCACAACCCCCAAACCTTGATAACAATGACTAAGGCAACAATAACAGTGTTAATGATGCACAAACTCTCTGCTTTGTCGAGCCCTCAGTGGGGACAGGGAAATGTTTGTGAAGGAAGCCAGCCACCTTCCCAGTCAGCCACGTAACTGTTCCTGGATTTGGCAGGCTGGCAGGCTCTTTACCTTCTAAGTCTTTCGCTTTGGAGGCAGCAAAGAGAAAAAAAAAAAAAAATACCCTTTGTTCCCCATGCAAACTCCTTCTGACTTTCCCCCAATAACTGCTTTCTTTCTGCTCACCAACCCCAGCCTTCATGGTATTTACATCAGGGCTGAGCCCCATCCATGGACTGGGCTGAGACCATAAATCCTACCCCCTCACCTCCGATGCAGGGTAGCGCGCTCCTGGAAAGGATGCTCCCCTCTTCTACTGCTGGGGAATCTGGGGCCCCCAAACCAGGTCCTACTTGCATTGGAGAGCCAGTGCCCCGCCATGAGAGTACCGGTCTCCCCAGCCCCCAACCTGTCACACCCCTCTCAAGAACCCCAGAACCCACCATCAGAGAAGCGGCCCCCTCCACCCCGAGCCCTTTCCCCTATCAGAGCATAAGGCGCTCTGCAGGGCCCAGCAGCCACCCAGGGTGCCTGGCACAGACGTCCTCGCCCTCCACTACAGCTAGAGGCAATGAGGGTCAAGGACACTGGGCTCTCCCGTCACCCTTCTGACAGGTGCCTGCCCGTTTCAGGGCCTGCCAGACACAGGGGCCTCCAGCGTAGAAGCTCACTCTCCTTTCCTCTCTTTGTGGTCTCACCTCCCAGCACACACATGGGAAGAACACTGCCTCTGGAAGTCAGACAGACGTGGGCTCAAACCCAGGCACCATCATTCACAGCAGGATGCTCTTAGGTGCTGCCATTTCCCTGCCTATAAAGTGGAGGAGATAATCCTGACTCCTGCCTTGCAGGGGTGGCTGGGGATGAAACCAGGGGTGGGAAAGGACACAGAGAACCTAATGTTACGCTTGGCACACAGCACACAAGTGTCGTCACTATCGGTGTTAGTACTATGAGTGAAACACGTCACACACAGAGCAAGGACAACAGAAGGCCGGGCACCACCTTTTCCTCTCTGGGGTTCTGCCTACGATCAGGCAGGAAGGAACGTGCATGGACACACGTCCACCGTCTACACAGAGACCCAGACCCACACACCACACAGCGCACGGCGGATGGTCCTTCCTGGCTTGTGCCTATCTGCCCCCCAGGGTCAAGTGCACATTAGCCTCATCCTAGAGATGAGGCATCTGAGGCTCAGAAAGGTTAACTTACTGAGCTCACACAGTAGGTCAAGTCACAGAGCTCAAGGCTCCCAGGTCCCAGCCAGGGGTAGTGGCTTCCCTCTACCCCATGAGCTCCCTAGATTCACAGCACCCCAGGTGGACCCTTTCCAGAAGCTCCTCCTTTCCCAGTGGGGCCCATCAAATCAGCCAGGAAAAGCCAACATCTTCCAGGATCACCTGGCAAGGAGGGTTCCAGCGGGAATGTCCGGTGACCCTCTACTTTCCGCAACCCCAGAGCACCTGTTGTCGGCCGCCCTTCTCAAGCCCCTTGGACAGGCAGCCCGGATGTGCTGTGCATCAGAAGGGTGGCTCCCTTCCGCCTCGCACTCACTCGAACACTCCACGCTCACCGTCTCCTCTTTCTTCACTTAACCTCACCCACCATCACCGCCAGGTTACACAGAGAGAGTCACGCAATTCCGGAAAGTAACAGGGAGATCAGTCCTTGCCACATTACACCCTTGGCTTTAAAAAGCTCCAGATCTCTAGGGAGCATGCCAGCACCCTCCCATTCTCTACAGCCCAGGCGTCTGGTGCTACAGACTCCCTTTCAATGCGGATCCTGAAGCCAGGGGTATTCAATTATGTAACAGCAACTTGCTAAAGGAAGAAGAATTGAGGACTGAAGTTTAGTATTTAGGAAAAAGAACAGAGGTGGGACTTGACGTTTTTTCTTTTTATTTATTTCTTCTCTGACACCTAAAAAAAAAAAAAAGATACCCTTCTTATGTTGGGAGCTGTGAAGAAACTGGTTTAATTTAGTGTAGCCCACACCTTACTCAGAATAGTTTTGAAATGTCAGAATCTAAGTCTAGACTCTTAGGAAGCTGGTGGTAAAAGGGATGCAGGAGTCAGGTTAAAAACAGATGACCTGAACCCAACCAAGGTCAGAGAACCTCAGCTAGCTGAGGACTGCAGAGTTAGAGGTTTGGTAGAAAGAGTCAGAGACCCAAGTTTTTGTGCCGGTTTGGATATTTACTGACTGTGTCCTCAGATAAGCCTCGTCTGTTTCTTTCTCTGTAAAATGAAGGGGTTGAAAGTGCCTTCCAAAGTCCTTTCCAATTATGACATCCTGCAAATCTCATCTCTGTGACCACTACCAGAGAAGTAGAGTGAGGTAATTATACCTCTCGAAGAAACTTGCCTTAGGTATGTGGCCACCCATATTAAAAGTCAAACTTTTCCGGTCTTCCTTGCAGCAAGTGGGGCCCTGTGGCTAAATTCCAGTTCCTGGAAGGTAAGCAGAAGTGTTCTGCGGCAACTTCTCGGAAATATCCCTAATGGACAGTTGGTCTGACTCTTAGTCCCTTCTTTCCTCTTGCTCCCTGGAATCTGGGAAGATGGCTGGAACTGAAGCAGCCGCCTTGAGACAACGAGGTGGAAGGACTTGCTGAGGATGTGGAGTTATCGAGACAGAAGGTACCTGGGACCCGGATACACAAGGGGATACCCTGGCTCTGGAACACTCCTCCTCAGGCTTCTATGTGAGTGGAATAAACCATCTCTTTAGGGCACTATTGTTCTGGGTTTTCTGTCACACATGCAAATAAATTTTGAGTGCCTACTGAAATAAAAGCTTTAACCAGAAAGAAATATTAACATCTGCTCCAGTTCAAAGCATCTAAAGCATCAAATCATGCATGATACTTGAGATCAACTGCTACAAAGCAGGAGACAGATGACCAAGGGTTTGATTTACTGCGTTCCTCCTAAATACTCGAGTTTCACTGTGCCTGTTCCCATCAGTATCTTGGTCACCTGGGGACAGCTACCACAAACGAAAGAAAATATTGTAACGCTCCAATTTCCCAACAACCTTAGCCCTTTAGCCTCAGACCACGGCAGAAGACTGAGGAGTTCACAGACGTGAGCTGGACTTGCTGGTTTCCAGATAGATAACTTGTCTCAACCTTCCTCCATGCTGTCTCCAGCCTCCAGAGCCAGGGACTCAAAATCTGAGCCTGCTCAGTACGTTGGAGCCCAGAAGGCTGTGGAAACTAAGCATGTTAATACATAGAAATCTATGTACTACCATTTCATCTTGGATGGGTTCCAGTCATTAGAAAGTTCAAATCCCTTCCCCTCCCAAGCCATTCTGCCAGCCTATCAGACTCGGGGGACGACAAACACACTCCCTCTTAGGATTTCACAGGATCCTAAGGAGAAATCTTCCAGTTCCTCATATGCCCCCAAGCCCCTCACCGTCCTGAATGGTCTGCCCTAGACACGGCCGTGCTTGGATCCCAAGGCTGGGGCGCAGGGTGGCAGAGCCAAGAGGGCAATGTGCCACATTACACTATAGTTTACTTTTGGAAATAAATATCTGTGCTTTCACAATTCAAAATACAGGAAGCTAATCTCAACACAAATCTTGATTTTTGGATCATGGTTTAAAAAAAAAACGTTGAGAAACACCATTAGTGAATCTCTTAAAATATGACACCCAACTGTCATATAGGGCTGGCAAAGACTTAAACCAGTACAATTCTTTGGAAAAGCTATTTGGCACAATTAATCAAGTATCTTAAAAGCATTTCTGCTCCTCTATGTGGTAATTCCACTTTTGGGAAAGTGTCCCGAGGAAATTAGCAGAGATTCTCACACATATATGACTCACTCGTTCCTACTCATAAGAGTCAAAAACTGTAAACAACCTAAACATCCAACACTGGGGGAATGGTTTCTCACAGTAAACCAGTTGACAGGATAAAATAGGCATTTAAATGATGTTTTCAAAGACTGTGCAATGAAAAGATATTTGTTTTAATGTTAAGTTCTTAAAATAAAATTAAGAATGTACATGGCGTGATTACAACTATAAGCCCAATTATGCTGAGAAAATGACCGGAAGGAAAAAAAAGTGCACCAAAGAAAGGCTTTGTCCTGGAAGAGATTTTATTCTTCCCCTATGTGTATTTTTCTAACCATAATAGGCATGCTTAATACAAATACTTTTTAAAAAATCACCATCATTTGGCTACCATCATGCAAACAATTAACAGTCTCAAAGTACTTCTCCACCACAAGAAAATATAACTTTACAGTTGAGAAACCTGGCAGAAACTTCAACTAAGGAGCCAATGTCAATACTACCAGTGATGGGTCAAATTAACATGTCTCCTGATAGAATGCACCGAAGGCTGAGAAACATCATTCAACACAAAACTGAGGGACATCCTTCAAAAATGTCAAGGTCCCCAAAAGACAAAGACTGGGAAAACTGGCCGAGAGTAAAGGAGACTAAAGAGATATGACAATTAAATTCAACATGGGATTCTGGATTGAGTCCTGAGTCAAGTGCTACATTCCTGGTTCTAACTATTGTGCTCAGGTTATATAAGGGAATGTCCTCGCCTTTAGGAAACAATAAAGTATTTATGGGGCAAAGGAGAATCGTGTCTGTAAACCTTATATATGCAGAGGGAGAGTATGCTAAATGTGATAAAATGCCAATATTTGTGGAATCTGGGCAAAGGGCAGATGGAAATCCTTTATACAGTTCTTGCAGCTGGTCTAAGTCTAGCGGGGCAGGGGGAGGGGGAACACCTAAAATAAGACAGAAAAAAAAAGACACGTGCAGAATACAAACACATAATGACCCCACCCCTTCCACAGCCTCCTGATACCCTGCGCCATCCATCCAGTGTTCACCGGGAAAACAACAGCAGGGAAAAGCGAGAGCTGGGCTTTTCTGCCTTCTTTCACTTCCAAAGGACTGACTGCTGGCTCCTCTGTTCACCTGACAGCGTGTAGTTTTTTAATAAGAACTATTATACAGAATCTGCAGAGGACTCTGCATGCAACACATACCTAGAATGGCTCTGATGAGAGAGAGAAATGTTAATTTTTAAATATAGGTAAAATATGCCCCTTAAATGGGTGCACTGTCAGCATTTGTCACGAATCACCACGGCTAAATCCCCTCTTCACAAGGAGCTAAGGCCTGACCTCAGACCAAGTTTGAAGATTTCATCACTAATATTTCCCAGTGTTTAAACACCCACCACCCAGCAGCCTTTGAAATAGAAATGAACACTGCCTGGATGGCGCGCGCACGCGTGTGTGTGTGTGTGTGTGAGACAGAAAGAAGCCTGGCCCTGGGATGTGGACCCCTGACAAGCTGCCGCTGAGGAGCTAAATGTGCTAAAGAAGGAGAGGGAAGTAGGAAAGCTCTCGGCTGGGATGGAGCCCAAGAGAGGATTCTTTAATCCCAGCACCGAGGGCCTGGGGACAAGGCCATGATCATTGTTGGAGCTGTGAGTTCCGAGCGCTCATGTGTGCCCAGGAGCCAGCTGAGCTGCTCACATGCCCGTCCAGTTCATTCTCTCAGCAAGTGAACACAGTAGGCACTTGAATTTATACCTGTTCTATAGATAAGGACGCCAAGAGGAAGAGGAGTTAGAAACTTGCTCGACGTCACCCAGCAAATAGGTCAAAGAGCTGTGACAAGGTGACGCGAGAAGACTCTAGTGACAAGTACGTCCCACCAACTTGCTCCTATGAATGCAAAGCCAGGGCATGTCTTATATTTTGCTTCCTTTAAAAATCCACACCTAAAAAAAACACACACCTATGTGGAATACACAGCACTCCTACCCATGTTTCCACAGCGCAGACATGGCTGTCCACAAGGGACAATTCAGAGGCAGGATGACCGATCTGAGAGCTTATCAAAACAAGTTTTCTTATCCTGAAATTGCAACTGCAGTGCATTTAACCAGGACGTAAGTCCCTAAAGCTTTTAATGTTGTGGAAAACCACTTTGAGAGCCAAGAGGGCTCTGGGCTGCGGCCAGCCTGGGGTGCCAGACCTGCTAAAGAGGAGGAGCTCGGGGAGGGAGCAGAGAATCAGGCAGCCAGGATGGAGGGGGAGCAGGTGAATCCCAACCCTGCTTCAGCGCTCCATTAATTGAAAAGAAAATAACAATTTCAAGGGCTCATGACCCATGAGATACATCTGGGCTTTGACATACAGTATCTTACTCAGTGCTCTAAAGCTGAGAGTCGAAACCAGTATTTTCTACCCCTCAGGCCTTAACCCAAGAGCAGCTATAAAATCGCTTCTGCGGGTTACCACCAGCATTTTCTAAAATAACAATAAAAAGGAAACATCAGTGTGTACCCTGGTAGCAAGACTGTGTAGTCAGTGAAACATCTGCATCTGTTATGTTCATACATATATATATATATATATATATATATATATATATATACATACTTGGTTATAACGTAAAATGCAAAACTGTTCTTGCAGGAGGTGCAGTAAAAATGTTTGAAAACCTGCTATAAATAATCTGTGTGGGAGGTGTACCAACCCCACTTTAGAGATGTGAAAACTAAGGGTCAAAGAAGTGAAGGAACTCAATCTGGCTGAAGCCTAGAACAGCAGAGCCAGGACTCAGAGGCCCTCCGGGCACAGATTCAATGTGCTAGTCTTGGCCTGCCAGCACGCATACTTCCCACCGGTGTCCCTTGAGCACTCTCCACTCCCTAGAGCTCCATCCAGAACACCACCAGCACGTCGGCCTCCCTCCCGATCTACCTGCCAAGCGCGACCAACTAGGAAGCACTTCAAGGACAGCTGGAACCATCTCTTCTCAGCTTTGTTGTGTGCAATTCCCTCAACGCTTTCAGAAAAAAGCACAAAGGGCACATGCTTCAGCCAAGTGAGGTCTCACAATATCACTAGTGTACATGGCTCGTACCGTGGGCAGAAGTCATGCCACGCCACGTGGCCCAAAGCCGAAACCTTGGCTGGCAAGATCCTGTCCTCCCGTAAAATTAACATTAGCTTGTAAATGTCTCTGGTTTGCAGCCACACAAGAGCAATAAGAAAGCAAAAGCTTTTCGGAAATACTGCTTCCAGGGCCTCACCCTTGAAGAAGATCATCTCGTGGGTCGGAGAGCCCAAGAATCTGTTTTTACACATAGCTCTTTAAGGCGGCTGGAGTCACAGGCAGGTTGGAAAGCCACTAACCTCTTTCAGAAACCTCCTCTCTGGACCCGTACCACTCCCCTCTCCTTCACAGCCAGAATCTTCCATCCTTCATCCTCGCATTCTCAGAAACCTCCCCCTGGCCGCTGGTGGAGGCTCGGCAATGCCCTCCAAGATACATCTGGGCTTTGACATACAGTATCTTACTCAGTGCTCTAAAGCTGAGAGTCGAAACCAGTATTTTCTACCCCTCAGGCCTTAACCCAAGAGCAGCTATAAAATCGCTTCTGCGGGTTACCACCAGCATTTTCTAAAATAACAATAAAAAGGAAACATCAGTGTGTACCCTGGTAGCAAGACTGTGTAGTCAGTGAAACATCTGCATCTGTTATGTTCATACATATATATATATATATATATATATATATATATATATACATACTTGGTTATAACGTAAAATGCAAAACTGTTCTTGCAGGAGGTGCAGTAAAAATGTTTGAAAACCTGCTATAAATAATCTGTGTGGGAGGTGTACCAACCCCACTTTAGAGATGTGAAAACTAAGGGTCAAAGAAGTGAAGGAACTCAATCTGGCTGAAGCCTAGAACAGCAGAGCCAGGACTCAGAGGCCCTCCGGGCACAGATTCAATGTGCTAGTCTTGGCCTGCCAGCACGCATACTTCCCACCGGTGTCCCTTGAGCACTCTCCACTCCCTAGAGCTCCATCCAGAACACCACCAGCACGTCGGCCTCCCTCCCGATCTACCTGCCAAGCGCGACCAACTAGGAAGCACTTCAAGGACAGCTGGAACCATCTCTTCTCAGCTTTGTTGTGTGCAATTCCCTCAACGCTTTCAGAAAAAGCACAAAGGGCACATGCTTCAGCCAAGTGAGGTCTCACAATATCACTAGTGTACATGGCTCGTACCGTGGGCAGAAGTCATGCCACGCCACGTGGCCCAAAGCCGAAACCTTGGCTGGCAAGATCCTGTCCTCCCGTAAAATTAACATTAGCTTGTAAATGTCTCTGGTTTGCAGCCACACAAGAGCAATAAGAAAGCAAAAGCTTTTCGGAAATACTGCTTCCAGGGCCTCACCCTTGAAGAAGATCATCTCGTGGGTCGGAGAGCCCAAGAATCTGTTTTTACACATAGCTCTTTAAGGCGGCTGGAGTCACAGGCAGGTTGGAAAGCCACTAACCTCTTTCAGAAACCTCCTCTCTGGACCCGTACCACTCCCCTCTCCTTCACAGCCAGAATCTTCCACCTCTCTCCTCCCCTTCTCACTCCTCAGCATTCTCAGATCTGCCACCAACCTCCCCACCAAAATGGCCGCTGGTGGAGGCTCGGCAATGCCCTCCAAGTGGACGACCCGATGACACCTCCATTCTCCTTCTGCTCAGCCCCGACAGGACACTCTTGGTCTCCCTTCCTCATTCACCACCACCATCCTATAAATGCAGAAGTTTCCCGGGGTTCGCTGAGTCCATCTTGTCTACCTGCCTACGCCGTCCCCCAGGGTCCTGCACTGAGCAGCACCCCAACATTCACACCTCGCCCAGACCTCCCCTCTGGGTACCACAGGCTCATGTCCTGCTCGCTCCACAGCTCTTCAACAGGGAGTCCAGTGTAATCCTCAAATGTTAAAAACCTGACTCTCATGCAAAGACTGCGCATATTTCAAAGTCTTATTAACTCCTTAATAAGGGGCCCACTTAAATGACAAAACTAGCTCAAAAGATGATATAAGAAAAAAAAGTTAATCAAAAGATTTTTTTTTTTTAAGTTACAGGGAGAGAAATGCATTTGAGTCAATCCTAATGAGGTGGATGAATTTAGAACCTATTATACAAAGTGAAGTAAGTCAGAAAGAGAAGGATAAATATAGTATACTAACACATATATATGGAATCTAGAAAGATGGTACTGATAAAAGTATATGCAGTGCAGCAATGGAGAAACAGACTTAAAGAACAGACTTATGGACATTGAGGGGAGGGAGGAATGGGCAGAGGTGTGGAAAGAGTAACAGGGAAACTTACATTACCATATGTAAAAGAGACAACAAGGGGAAGGTGCTGTAAGACTAAGGGAACTTACCCAGGGGCTAAGCAACAGCCTGGAGGGCTGGGATGGGGAGAGAGAGGCAAAGGGGGTTCAGGTGGGAAGGGTCAGGTATAAACCCATGACTGACTCGGGTTTATGTATAGCAGTAAACAACAAACTCTGCAAAAGTAAATTAAATTAAATTAATAATAAAAAGTTGTAGGAAGGAAGTCCAGTGGTTAGGATTCCATGCTTCCATTGCTAGGGCAACAAGATTCTGCAAGCCTGCTAGCAAAGTAAACAACAATGGCCCAGAAAACTCTCTCCTCCCCTTCTCACTCCTCAGCATTCTCAGATCTGCCACCAACCTCCCCACCAAAATGGCCGCTGGTGGAGGCTCGGCAATGCCCTCCAAGTGGACGACCCGATGACACCTCCATTCTCCTTCTGCTCAGCCCCGACAGGACACTCTTGGTCTCCCTTCCTCATTCACCACCACCATCCTATAAATGCAGAAGTTTCCCGGGGTTCGCTGAGTCCATCTTGTCTACCTGCCTACGCCGTCCCCCAGGGTCCTGCACTGAGCAGCACCCCAACATTCACACCTCGCCCAGACCTCCCCTCTGGGTACCACAGGCTCATGTCCTGCTCGCTCCACAGCTCTTCAACAGGGAGTCCAGTGTAATCCTCAAATGTTAAAAACCTGACTCTCATGCAAAGACTGCGCATATTTCAAAGTCTTATTAACTCCTTAATAAGGGGCCCACTTAAATGACAAAACTAGCTCAAAAGATGATATAAGAAAAAAAAGTTAATCAAAAGATTTTTTTTTTTTAAGTTACAGGGAGAGAAATGCATTTGAGTCAATCCTAATGAGGTGGATGAATTTAGAACCTATTATACAAAGTGAAGTAAGTCAGAAAGAGAAGGATAAATATAGTATACTAACACATATATATGGAATCTAGAAAGATGGTACTGATAAAAGTATATGCAGTGCAGCAATGGAGAAACAGACTTAAAGAACAGACTTATGGACATTGAGGGGAGGGAGGAATGGGCAGAGGTGTGGAAAGAGTAACAGGGAAACTTACATTACCATATGTAAAAGAGACAACAAGGGGAAGGTGCTGTAAGACTAAGGGAACTTACCCAGGGGCTAAGCAACAGCCTGGAGGGCTGGGATGGGGAGAGAGAGGCAAAGGGGGTTCAGGTGGGAAGGGTCAGGTATAAACCCATGACTGACTCGGGTTTATGTATAGCAGTAAACAACAAACTCTGCAAAAGTAAATTAAATTAAATTAATAATAAAAAAAGTTGTAGGAAGGAAGTCCAGTGGTTAGGATTCCATGCTTCCATTGCTAGGGCAACAAGATTCTGCAAGCCTGCTGTGCAGTCAAATTAAAAACAAAAGGAGTGTTACAAGAAACTTACATGCGGTCAATGAGAAAGTGTATGAATTGTTAAATGAGATACCAGGCCAGTTAGTGTCCTGAAGGATCTTTCTTCTCTACCTAACAGAAATCGTCTGCATCCTTTCTAAGTTTAGAGTCTAAGTCCTAAGGAATAATAAGCAGTGACAATCCCGACTGGATGCTCTGAGGCAGGCCTCCTAGATAACGTTCCAGTGTGACACCAGAAAGCCACCAAGTCATATTTCATTTCCAAGCTCTGGGATAATTCTTCCTACACTGGGGCCTGTGAATTTGGATGGGGAAACAGTGCCTCTTGATTTTCACTAATTTCACTGAAATTCAGTCTTCCTTTATTATGAATGCAGAGAACCAATTACAGTAGCACAGACAATGTCTGACTTGGCCACCAATAGAAATCACATTTTCTTGTCACTAGAGAATTGCTGCAGATACCTATGCTCATCACTACTTAAAATTACAGAAATTATCAACCTCATCACTACATCTTCTTACATGATGCACTAAAAAATACACATACACTTTTGTCATGATTTGTTATAATATTTTGATAACTGTATTTCAATGTCACTGGTTTCTTCTATAATCTTGTGCATACTGCTTTATACATTTAAAAACATTCTCAGAAAGGGTGCTGCAACAGGGTAGCGACCCTGGTTACACATGCTATTACCACCTTATCTCCCTCCATGCAGCACTTCCTGCCTCAATTAAATAATAATTAATAATGACTCGCTCACTAGGCAATGGGAGGAAGGGATGGTATCCATCTTTTTTATCAGTTTGTCCCCAGTGCCTTGGCACAGTATGTCTGGCTCATAAAAGAGTCTCGTATCTGTTAAAAACAAAAAGAGAAAGATCTGTGGAATGGATGAACATCTGTGATGTATGTAACATGCAGACAGTGGTCCATGTTCCTCTGAAATGAGGAGCAGGTTGACCCCTTGGTGAGAGCAAACCAGCTCGTTCCTCAGAAGCCTGCCCTACTTGGCCCCACAGCAGAGCTTTCCAGCCAAGCCCACGTCTTGGCTTAGAAGCGAGATCACCCTATGTTTAAGCCCCAGTGTAAGCCCTCGACCTAGATCTCCATTAATACCTTCCAAGGCAAGGATTAAAGGATCTGCTTACGAATTAAAGACATCTGCTCGTGCCAAGGGGTTAGAGGAATGGTGGATTCTTTGGGGGTGTCCTGAAGGATCTTTCTTCTCTACCTAACAGAAACCGTCTGCATCCTTTGTAAGTTTAGAGTCTAAGTCCTAAGGAATAATAAGCAGTGACAATCCCGACTGGATGCTCTGAGGCAGGCCTCCTAGATAACGTTCCAGTGTGACACCAGAAAGCCACCAAGTCATATTTCATTTCCAAGCTCTGGGATAATTCTTCCTACACTGGGGCCTGTGAATTTGGATGGGGAAACAGTGCCTCTTGATTTTCACTAATTTCACTGAAATTCAGTCTTCCTTTATTATGAATGCAGAGAACCAATTACAGTAGCACAGACAATGTCTGACTTGGCCACCAATAGAAATCACATTTTCTTGTCACTAGAGAATTGCTGCAGATACCTATGCTCATCACTACTTAAAATTACAGAAATTATCAACCTCATCACTACATCTTCTTACATGATGCACTAAAAAATACACATACACTTTTGTCATGATTTGTTATAATATTTTGATAACTGTATTTCAATGTCACTGGTTTCTTCTATAATCTTGTGCATACTGCTTTATACATTTAAAAACATTCTCAGAAAGGGTGCTGCAACAGGGTAGCGACCCTGGTTACACATGCTATTACCACCTTATCTCCCTCCATGCAGCACTTCCTGCCTCAATTAAATAATAATTAATAATGACTCGCTCACTAGGCAATGGGAGGAAGGGATGGTATCCATCTTTTTTATCAGTTTGTCCCCAGTGCCTTGGCACAGTATGTCTGGCTCATAAAAGAGTCTCGTATCTGTTAAAAACAAAAAGAGAAAGATCTGTGGAATGGATGAACATCTGTGATGTATGTAACATGCAGACAGTGGTCCATGTTCCTCTGAAATGAGGAGCAGGTTGACCCCTTGGTGAGAGCAAACCAGCTCGTTCCTCAGAAGCCTGCCCTACTTGGCCCCACAGCAGAGCTTTCCAGCCAAGCCCACGTCTTGGCTTAGAAGCGAGATCACCCTATGTTTAAGCCCCAGTGTAAGCCCTCGACCTAGATCTCCATTAATACCTTCCAAGGCAAGGATTAAAGGATCTGCTTACGAATTAAAGACATCTGCTCGTGCCAAGGGGTTAGAGGAATGGTGGATTCTTTGCGGCGATGGATGCTCTACCCCTGCCCCCAGCCAGCTGTGAGGAGCAGGAAACCCTGAAGCCCACAGACTCACCACCAGGCCATCTGGGCACGGACTGCACATCCGGCTGGGGGCTCGGTATGACCTCAGGGAATAAAAAGATACTAAAAGGCTACTCCAACCCCACCCACCACATGACTGCAAAGCTGATTATTTAGAAGTGGTTGTAAACTGATGTATGCAACGAGGCCCTGTTGGATGTAGGCAGTCAGAGGGACAGCTATCCAGAGCCATGCAGGGTGCGTGATGAGAAGGGTGAGCAGGATGGTCAGTGAGAGCCTGCTTGCAGTGCCTCCTTCCATAGTCAGGCCATCAGGGGGCTAAAGAGCAAGGCTCGGGACCCCCAGGTAAATGGCTGGTGCTATTTCAGAAATCAGCACCTGCCAAAGAGGCTGTTCAAACACTCAGGTGACCCCCTCATCTGTCTATGCCCTCCCCTTCCAGGCCGTGCCCATCAGTTCTCTCTCCCTGCTCTCTGAAAACGTACCCACCCCTCTATTGAGGTAACAGTGCTCAACCAGCTCCCAGCTCATGGGGGAGCTCAGAACTACACAGACATGAAATATGTGGAAATGCTTTGCAAACTCTCAGGCCCTCTACAAGGTATCAGGTGTTTTAGAATTCTCATCGACAGGTCAGATGGGAAGTCAGAGACCCAGGTCAGGGCTGCAGGCTGGGCCAGGCATGGTGCTCCCTCCCTCTCCCACGAGAGCTAGGACGTCCAGTGTGGGGGACAGGAGTGGTGGGACAAGGAGACCACCAAAGTCTGGTAATTTAGGAGAATGTAGGCTCCCCCACACCCCGTGGGTCACCCTACGGTCCACTGTCACTTAACCTCCAAGACCGACCACAACCACCACCAAGGGACACAGAGAGCCCCACAAAACAAAACCACAAAGCTGGGGTGAACCTCCAGGGAAGCAGTGTGGCTGGCATCTCCAGTCTCAAGAGAGGATCCACTTCCAGGAGAAAGGGGAAACGGAGCACTGACATCCTTAGGCCTATTGCCCACATGCGTGCACGCACAGACACACACACTCACACACACGCCATCCAGAGGCTCTGCAGGGCCTAGTGCAGGCGGGGCAAGGAGCCATCAGGACCTCAGCTCCGGGGACCTGTGACGGGGCGAATCCCACGGTACAAGCCCCCCACCCACGTTTCACAGCCTCCACTCACACCCTCTCTGGCCCTTTACTGACTCCTGGGCACCATCTCCAACCATCTGAGGTGCCTGCAGGCTCCCATTCATTAGCCACACCTGTGTGCCATGCACTGTGCTGGGTGCTCCCTGTATTATTTCTGATCCTTTCAATTATGCACGATGTACACTATTACCACTGCTGACCAACAAGAAAATAGGCAGGGCTCAAGGTCACACAGCTCCTGAGTGTCTCGCTGGCTAAAAGCCCATGTTCTTTCTGTAACATCACACAGGACTTCATCTTGTAGATCACAGAGAAGAAAGTAAGAGGAAGAAAGTGTTGTTTTGGGAAAATGAATCCAGTCTCTCCCGCTCCAACCCAAGCCTCCACTGTGGCCCGCCTGCTCCTGGTATTAACCGGCAGCCTTCATCATGCCTCTCCATCGCCTACAGATTCGAGTCCCGAGCACTCTGCCAGGCATTTAAGATTCTTTACGATTCACTTTTCCAGTCTTCCTTCCCCAGTCTCCGACTCACATCCTTCCTTCCATCCCGCCTGGCCCATCGATTCTCATTGCCCATGTTTCTATCTTGGATTCTCTGCCTCCGACGCGAATTCCTTCACGCAAACATGGATTAGAGGGTGGCTGCAATCCACGCTCGGGCGAGGTGTCAGCACAGGGGGGATCCCCACTGTCACGGGGCTCTGAGTCTGTCCTCCTTGTGAAGCATAAGCTGGGGCTCCGCTCTGGTGCCTGGATACCCCAGAGGCTGACCCTGGGCCGAACCCACAGCTCCCTGTTTGCTTTTCCTAAGGCACCTGGCCATTCCCCCAACTCACGTGCTAGTTCTGTTTTAAAAGTTCCTCCGTGATGTGCTGATTTCTGTGGGAGAAGTACACTCCAGGTTCCAAGCAGCATTGTAATTGGCAATTAGGCCCCCAAGCCAGCCCACAAGAGCCTATTAAATCTATAATGCTATAGAACCTAAATCTGTATACATTAGAAGCTCTGCAGGAGAGACCAGGAAAGCATCTGCTGCTCCCTGCACCTCCACCCCGTGTCCCACCGGGCTCTGAGCTTCACACCACTCTCAGGGGCAGAGGCCTGCGCCACGGCTTGGGAGGAGGGAAGCAGGTGGGAGCTGGATGGCAGAGATGGAAGGGGAAGAACGCCAATTCGTAAATCAGGAGCCTGGCTCTCACAAACGAGGTGGCGTCAAGTGGGTGAGTCCCTTCTCTCTCAAGAGCCTCATTTTTCTCTTACTACATCAGGGAGCTGAGGTAGCTGAGTAGTTTTCAGACTTCTGAAGCTCACAGATTGGCAGGAGATATTTCAAAAGAGAATTTAGATAGATGGAGTTTAAATATGTTTAAAAATACATTGTACATATTACATACATATTTGAAAATAGATTTTTATCAAATGAAGGTTTTTTTTAAAAATCACAGTATAGGGCTTCCCTGGTGGTCCAGTTGGGGAAGGACACAGCCTTGCAGTGCAAGGGCCGCCGGTTCGATCCCTGGCCTGGGAAGATCCCACGTGCTGCGGAGCGGCTGGACCAGTGTGTCTAATTAGGAGCCAGTGCTCTGGAGTGCATGTGCCTAGAGCTGGTGCTCTGCGACAAGGGAGGCCACTGCAATGGGAGGCCCACACAGGCCAGAGAATGAAAATGGATGAAAATAGCTAAATGAAAGACCAATAAAAGAGGTCAAAATTAAAAAAAAAAAAAATCAGTCTAGTATCACTTCTTTAACTTTTTTTCAAAAGGACACTGTAAGCCACTTCCCCAGCACTCCCTCCATATGGACACCACATCAGAGAAACTAATGTTTTAAACTGCAAATACTTGGAATCATAGAAAAAAAGAATTCACCACTGTTATTGTTCCCATTTGTCTATGAACCAGTGAAAATGTCATCACGGCCCAGGTTCAGGCCTTGGCCTGATGCTCAACAGCTTGAGCTGGGCGAGGCTGAGCTCTCCCAAGCTCTGACACTGCTCCATTCTGAGCAGCTCCGAAGAGAGCCTACAGGACAGTCAGTCTGAGGAAGGGCCGGCTGCCGGGAGGAGCTGGTAGGACAGCACGAAGGGGCAGCCAGCTGCAGGGGTGGGGAGAGGACAGCCTTGCTGCCCAGCTGCAGGCCCTGGACAGAGATACCCAGCATGGAAGGGCTGGAGCTGACCTGTCCAAGTGTTGACTCCTTCCTTCCCAGAGTCTGGAAGGCTGCAAGGCACCAAGGAAACTTTTTTTTAAAGTGCTTTCACTAACTTCTGATTAAAGTGAATGCACATTCATACAGAAAACTATGGAAATGCCAAAAAAGCATAAGCAAAGTAGCAAAAGTCGCCCACAACTTCCAGAACAGTCACTGTTGCCATGTGGACGCAGTGCTAATCCTGCACCTCTGTAGCCCTGGGAATCCGCTCTGTATCCCAATTTTCCTCTAATCATCACACTCAAATATTTTTCCATGTCCTTAGACATTCTTCATAAGCATCAAAAAATATTTTGGTAAGTCCAGCATTCTAGCAAATACCATATAAACACCACTCTCCACAGCATAGGTAGGGCTAGAAGTCATTTCAATATGTTGCTACCAGTAAGCATTTAAGCCACTTTTGTATTTTCGATATTGTAAAAAATGTGAAGTATGCGCGCCCCTGCCCATGAATCTCTGTAGACCCCTTTACATTTTTTTGCTTCTCTTGGTTTACAGCCCAGTGCTCTGCACATATTAGCCCCCAGTAGATACTGACTGAACAGAGAAACCCAACCTTCTCCCAGAAGCTGAGCAACGCTTATCAGATGGACCTAGTTTATATTTACAGAAGCCCACCCTGGTGTCCATTCACCACTGACCCTACACCTCACCTTATACCTGTTAAGCCAGGGAAAACCAGGCTTGGGGAAAGGAGAAAAGGTCAAATCCTCGCTGATGACGCCCAGGTTCTACGGCTCTCAGCAAACCGACCCACTCTCCACACCACTGGTAGAGGGCGTCAGCTGAACCCAACAGCCCAGACGACTCCCACACTTGCTCCTGAGAGCTCAACCCACCCCTCAGGAAAGTCACAGCAAACTCTCCCTCTAAATTAATGGACGCTTCCCCTTCAGCAGTGCTCCCAGAACTTCCAAGTATTAGCACTCACTGTTCTATCTGCCCACACGACTGACCTCATCCCACTTAGGGCAACACCAGAGGGCAGAAACAATGTGTGTTTTGCTCTCCACCCCAAATCCAACCCGGTGCCAGCTGATAAATAAATGTTTGCTGAATGCAACTTCTTTCTGGTCAGAGTCCCAAAGCTTTTATTTTCGCCGGAAAGAGAGGAAAGGGGAAGAAGAAAGCCTAAAACAGACAAAGGTCAAAGACCTTTCAGGGGGCGGCCCTGGAGATGGCCCTTCTGCACAGTCCAGCAGCCCTGTCTGGCCCAGAAACTCGCCCAGGCCAACTGACAGCAGGAACAAAATGCAAACAGATCATCAAACACACCTAGATTTGGGGAAGCGACACTGCCCTACAGTAGCCCTTTTTCTAAGAGGGAGAAACGGTCATATCTGGAGGAGCAGGGAACTTCCTTTCCAACCTCCTTCCAGACAACCTGAAACTCCAGGGCCACTCCTCCCTGGTAATGCCAGATAGGCAGGGTACTGAGACAGAAGAATTTAAAGCAATTCAATCCACACTCCTTTTTTTGCCTCCTCACGTTTTGTCCAGCATCCTTGCCACACCCAAAAGGAAAAAAAAAAAAAAAAAACTGGAAAATCCGGGTTGGAGTGTGCCAGGAGGCTCCCTTCAGGAACTTCAGGAAAAAAAGGAGCCAAGACTCTCCTAGAATAAGGGAGACCAGAAGTTACAGCAGTGATGTGGAAGGAGGTCCAATTATCCTAGAAATCACACCCCTAGATACTGACTGAACAGAGAAACCCAACCTTCTCCCAGAAGCTGAGCAACGCTTATCAGATGGACCTAGTTTATATTTACAGAAGCCCACCCTGGTGTCCATTCACCACTGACCCTACACCTCACCTTATACCTGTTAAGCCAGGGAAAACCAGGCTTGGGGAAAGGAGAAAAGGTCAAATCCTCGCTGATGACGCCCAGGTTCTACGGCTCTCAGCAAACCGACCCACTCTCCACACCACTGGTAGAGGGCGTCAGCTGAACCCAACAGCCCAGACGACTCCCACACTTGCTCCTGAGAGCTCAACCCACCCCTCAGGAAAGTCACAGCAAACTCTCCCTCTAAATTAATGGACGCTTCCCCTTCAGCAGTGCTCCCAGAACTTCCAAGTATTAGCACTCACTGTTCTATCTGCCCACACGACTGACCTCATCCCACTTAGGGCAACACCAGAGGGCAGAAACAATGTGTGTTTTGCTCTCCACCCCAAATCCAACCCGGTGCCAGCTGATAAATAAATGTTTGCTGAATGCAACTTCTTTCTGGTCAGAGTCCCAAAGCTTTTATTTTCGCCGGAAAGAGAGGAAAGGGGAAGAAGAAAGCCTAAAACAGACAAAGGTCAAAGACCTTTCAGGGGGCGGCCCTGGAGATGGCCCTTCTGCACAGTCCAGCAGCCCTGTCTGGCCCAGAAACTCGCCCAGGCCAACTGACAGCAGGAACAAAATGCAAACAGATCATCAAACACACCTAGATTTGGGGAAGCGACACTGCCCTACAGTAGCCCTTTTTCTAAGAGGGAGAAACGGTCATATCTGGAGGAGCAGGGAACTTCCTTTCCAACCTCCTTCCAGACAACCTGAAACTCCAGGGCCACTCCTCCCTGGTAATGCCAGATAGGCAGGGTACTGAGACAGAAGAATTTAAAGCAATTCAATCCACACTCCTTTTTTTGCCTCCTCACGTTTTGTCCAGCATCCTTGCCACACCCAAAAGGAAAAAAAAAAAAAAAAACTGGAAAATCCGGGTTGGAGTGTGCCAGGAGGCTCCCTTCAGGAACTTCAGGAAAAAAAGGAGCCAAGACTCTCCTAGAATAAGGGAGACCAGAAGTTACAGCAGTGATGTGGAAGGAGGTCCAATTATCCTATCACACAGGCACAGCAACACCAAGGCCAAACCCGGCCCGGGTGCTGTGGACACACCCATTGCGACCTCTCTCAGGGATGCCCTGAGGTACACTCTCTCCTCCTCGCCAAGTGTAGCAAATTCTTCTGGAGAGCCCACACTCCCAGCACCCTGGCCCACCCCTTCTCCACTCTTGAACGGTTTTGCAATTAACAGAGCTTCCTCCTCCGATTTGTCACCCGATCCTCGACAACCTTGAGGAGGGGTGGAGGTGAAGGAAATAGCTAAGCGTCCCCATTTCACGGATGAGGAGAGTTAAGTCACGTACATTAAATGTCAGGCCGCATCACAAGCCAGAAAGTGGCTGAGGTTCCAGTCTGCCTCAGTTGGGTGAAAGAGCTGAACTCCCCGCCCCGGAGACCCCACCCGACCCAGCCAACCCTGGCAGGCGCGGGGTAGGGGTGCTAGGGAGGTTCCCCAGCACCGGTCCACGTGGTGACCTGCAGTTTCCGGGCAGCTCAGGGCCAAAATCAAGAGCCGGGTGGCCCTAAAACAAGGTTTCGGGCAGTGCAGGTGCCAAGCACTCCTTGCTACCCAGTACTCACACAGGTGCAGGGCCCCGAGTCTGGGGGGCAGCGCCGCCGCAAGCCACCGGCTTCCCGCCCTAGTCGGTGGCCGCCCCCTGACCTGCACCCCGGCAAGTCGGATCCGCTGTGTAAGCCCCCGGCCAGAGATCGCCCAGCGCCCCCGGGCTCCCTACCCCGGGCTCCTTCTGACCTTTGCGCCTCGGAGCCCTTCGCTGGGAGGGACCGCAGCCTCCGCAGCCACTGGGTTCCCGCCCGTCCAGCAGCATGCGCCCAGGCCCCCCCCCTGAGGGTACTGAGACAGAAGAATTGAAAACAATTCAATCCACACTCCTTGCTGTGCCTACTCACGTTTTGAGCAGCGCCCTTGCCACACCCAAAAGGAAAAAAAAAAAAAAAAAAACTGGAAAATCCGGGTTGGAGTGTGCCAGGAGGCTCCCTTCAGGAACTTCAGGAAAAAAAGGAGCCAAGACTCTCCTAGAATAAGGGAGACCAGAAGTTACAGCAGTGATGTGGAAGGAGGTCCAATTATCCTATCACACAGGCACAGCAACACCAAGGCCAAACCCGGCCCGGGTGCTGTGGACACACCCATTGCGACCTCTCTCAGGGATGCCCTGAGGTACACTCTCTCCTCCTCGCCAAGTGTAGCAAATTCTTCTGGAGAGCCCACACTCCCAGCACCCTGGCCCACCCCTTCTCCACTCTTGAACGGTTTTGCAATTAACAGAGCTTCCTCCTCCGATTTGTCACCCGATCCTCGACAACCTTGAGGAGGGGTGGAGGTGAAGGAAATAGCTAAGCGTCCCCATTTCACGGATGAGGAGAGTTAAGTCACGTACATTAAATGTCAGGCCGCATCACAAGCCAGAAAGTGGCTGAGGTTCCAGTCTGCCTCAGTTGGGTGAAAGAGCTGAACTCCCCGCCCCGGAGACCCCACCCGACCCAGCCAACCCTGGCAGGCGCGGGGTAGGGGTGCTAGGGAGGTTCCCCAGCACCGGTCCACGTGGTGACCTGCAGTTTCCGGGCAGCTCAGGGCCAAAATCAAGAGCCGGGTGGCCCTAAAACAAGGTTTCGGGCAGTGCAGGTGCCAAGCACTCCTTGCTACCCAGTACTCACACAGGTGCAGGGCCCCGAGTCTGGGGGGCAGCGCCGCCGCAAGCCACCGGCTTCCCGCCCTAGTCGGTGGCCGCCCCCTGACCTGCACCCCGGCAAGTCGGATCCGCTGTGTAAGCCCCCGGCCAGAGATCGCCCAGCGCCCCCGGGCTCCCTACCCCGGGCTCCTTCTGACCTTTGCGCCTCGGAGCCCTTCGCTGGGAGGGGACGCCGGCAGCCTCCCCCGCAGCCACTGGGTTCCCGCCCGTCCAGCATGCACGCCCCTACCCAGGCGCCCGGAGGCACCATCTCCCGCACTTCCCGGGAGTGCTGGGAGCAGGGACCGGGGACCTGCACGCCGGGCGCACGTGCCGTCCCGGCCCGAACCCAGGCTCCACAGGCTCACCCAGACCGCCAGCAGCAGCAGCAACCACTCCGGCACGACCCGCGCCATCCCCGCCGTCGCTGCCCCCAGCCGGCTCCGGTCCCCAATCGGGCTCCGGCGACAGCAGCTCCGCCGGGTGCAACCGCTGCCGCCACTTCCCAACCGCTCCCCGCCTCCGAGTTCCCGGTGCCACGTCTGCCAAAGCATGCGCACCACGCTGGGAGAGCCGGCCGGGGACCAGTGCGTGCTGGGAGTTGTAGTTTGCAGCTTGGCTGAGCTTGGCCCCCTGGCCAGGTATACGCATGACCCTAGCGCTATATGGTCTTCAAAGATAAGGGAAAGCAGTTAATTTGGCAGGCTTACTACTCTGTACCTAGAACTTCAGAAACAAGATCTCCTTCGACTCATAGAGAAAAGTTTTATTTTCCTCACAATGAGGATGAGGAAGTGGCCCAGAGAACTTAGGTAATTGGACCCAGATCACACAGCCTGCAAACTTATAGTTTTATTAGTTATAGCTTTTGTAAGTTTATGGTTTTATAAGTTACAGCTGAGAGAGCTTTGCTTACTGTCTGGAGGTTACCAAGCTCAATGCTTAGAAGTCATCCTTGATCCACCCTTACTTCTCAGCAGGCCCACTCCGTCCCTCACCACGTCCTGTCAGTGTTACCTCCAAAATACTGGATTGGCCAAAAGGTCTATTCAGATGGTACAGGAGACCCCGAACGAACTTCTTGGCCAGCCCAATATATCCCTTCTGCCACCTTCCGAATCTAAGTCACTGACGTGTCTCACCTCAGGCAAGAGTAAGACTGCTCCTTCCATTTGCCTGCTGGTTCCTCCCTGGACCCTCTACAATACAGTTGTTAATGTCAGTTGGATTCTGTTAGCCACTTCCTCGAAACCCTCCAGTGGTTTCCCATTGCCCATAAAATGAAATCCAAACACTTCCCCATGACCTGTGAGCCATGCATGATGGGGGCCTGAACTCTAGGCTTCACCTCCCGTCTCTCCCTATGTTGTCTGCTTGGCTCCAGTTACACAAACCATTGTTTCCTGCCCATTCCCGGCCATCAGAGCTATTCCTACTCTTTCCACTTTAGCAGTTTCCCTGGCCCTTGGGCTGAGGGCGGCATTCTCCTCCCTTCAAAGCTCTCCTGTTTATAGGAGAAAGGCCCTTGGAGCAATCCATCTACAGGAGATTTTACCATTTCTCCACCCCAACTCCCTTTATTCTCTAGTTCAGTTTCTATTGGTTCTTCGCTAGCACTTACCACAATCGGCAATTGCTCATGTAGCTGGTATGTTCTTTGTCTGTTGCTACAAATGGAATGTAAGTTTCATGTCTCTCTTTTTAGTCACGTAACTGCAGAGCCTAGCACAGGACCTGAGTGTCCAGTGGTTCTTAAGGGTTTTTTTGATGAGTAACTGAATGATTGAATGAAAGAATGTGTTGAAGAATTTCAGAAATTCCCAAAGCAGGTCAAGACAGGGCTTCCTCTGCAGGCTCTGCACCTTCAAGTTCATGATCTACAAATGCCAAAGTGGATCTTTGAGCTCCTCTCTGTGGCTCTCTGTTTCTCATCTGTAAAGTGAAGCACCTGGTGAGGATGTAGAGCAACTATATTCCCAAACGTTGATGATAGGAGTGTAAATTAGTTTGACCACTTTGAACCAGTGTGTATACAAAATGCATACCAAAATGTTCATGGCAGCTTTATCCATAGTAGCTGTTGGAGACTGAATAGTGCTCTCCCTACACTACTGCCCCCCCTCCCACCAAGCTCATATACTGAAGTCCTAACCCCCAGTACGATAGAACGTGACTATATTTGGAGATAAGGCCTTAAGAAGTAATTAAGTTGAATGAAGTCATTAGGGTGAGCCCTAATGACTGGTTTCCTGTAAAAAGACCATATTAAGACACAAAGAAAAAGAGACTTTGTGGACACACAAAGTGGCCAGCTACAAGTCAAGGAGAGAGGTCCTCAGAAGAAACCAATCCTGCTGATACCTTGACTTGGGATTTCTAGTGGCTTGCACTTCTCGAACCCTCCAGTGTTCCATCATTCCAAACCCCCCATGCCCTGTGAGCCATGCATGATGGGGGCCTGACCTCTAGGCTTCACCTCCCGTCTCTCCCTATGTTGTCTGCTTGGCTCCAGTTACACAAACCATTGTTTCCTGCCCATTCCCGGCCATCAGAGCTATTCCTACTCTTTCCACTTTAGCAGTTTCCCTGGCCCTTGGGCTGAGGGCGGCATTCTCCTCCCTTCAAAGCTCTCCTGTTTATAGGAGAAAGGCCCTTGGAGCAATCCATCTACAGGAGATTTTACCATTTCTCCACCCCAACTCCCTTTATTCTCTAGTTCAGTTTCTATTGGTTCTTCGCTAGCACTTACCACAATCGGCAATTGCTCATGTAGCTGGTATGTTCTTTGTCTGTTGCTACAAATGGAATGTAAGTTTCATGTCTCTCTTTTTAGTCACGTAACTGCAGAGCCTAGCACAGGACCTGAGTGTCCAGTGGTTCTTAAGGGTTTTTTTGATGAGTAACTGAATGATTGAATGAAAGAATGTGTTGAAGAATTTCAGAAATTCCCAAAGCAGGTCAAGACAGGGCTTCCTCTGCAGGCTCTGCACCTTCAAGTTCATGATCTACAAATGCCAAAGTGGATCTTTGAGCTCCTCTCTGTGGCTCTCTGTTTCTCATCTGTAAAGTGAAGCACCTGGTGAGGATGTAGAGCAACTATATTCCCAAACGTTGATGATAGGAGTGTAAATTAGTTTGACCACTTTGAACCAGTGTGTATACAAAATGCATACCAAAATGTTCATGGCAGCTTTATCCATAGTAGCTGTTGGAGACTGAATAGTGCTCTCCCTACACTACTGCCCCCCCTCCCACCAAGCTCATATACTGAAGTCCTAACCCCCAGTACGATAGAACGTGACTATATTTGGAGATAAGGCCTTAAGAAGTAATTAAGTTGAATGAAGTCATTAGGGGTGAGCCCTAATGACTGGTTTCCTTGTAAAAAGACCATATTAAGACACAAAGAAAAAAAGAGACTTTGTGGACACACAAAGTGGCCAGCTACAAGTCAAGGAGAGAGGTCCTCAGAAGAAACCAATCCTGCTGATACCTTGACTTGGGATTTCTAGCCTCCAGAATCATGAGAAAGGAAATTTCTATTATCTAAACCACTTTGTTATGGTAACCCCAGCAAACTATTACAGTGGGCAAACTGAAAACAACCCAGATGTCCTTGAAAAGAAAAGTAGATAAGTAAATGATATTCTATTTTGTAACCAAAAAAAGAACAAAGTACAGATATCCACAACAACATAGATGAATCTCAGAACCCTGATGTTGAGCAAAAGTAGCCAAGCATGAAAAAGCACATACTGTATGATTCCATTTATCTGAAATTCAAGAGCAAGCAAGCATAATCTTTGGTGAGAGAAGAAAAATAAGGGTTCCCACAGTGCAGGAAGGGGAGAAGGAGAGATCAAGTGGGAGAATATATGAGCAAACCTCTGCGTGCCAGAAATGTTCTATATTTTGATTAAACGATTATTATGTGGCAGTCTACATATGTAAAAACGAACTTATTAATTGAGCTGCGTGCTAAGGTTTGTACACTTCACTGTATGTAGATCATCTTGATTTTTTTTAAGTTACAAAAATGAAGGGTAGAATGAATCAGCTAATCTTCACAATCCCTTTGTGTCTCCTGAGTCCAAGACTAGCTAAAAGCTCCTGGGTCCAGAGGAGGGCTGAACTCTGCAGAGATGTAACTGCCAAAGGGAAAGCGTCCAGGAGAGGAAGGAAGGAAGGAAGCCACGCGCCTGTGAGCCAGAGAACCAGAGGGCAGGGGACTGAGAGGGAAAAATAAAAATTGCCAAGAAAACAAGTCATTTCATCCTGCAATTGAAACTAGCTAAAATGCGATTTATGGCCCTTCTGGGAATGTTTAACAATCCTAAGCCTCACTCTCATTGAAATATTAGGAGAATAGCACAGGGCAAGGACTGTCTTCCTCCATTACAGCCCTCAGTGGAAACCATCCATTCTCCAGCAGCAGTCCCACAGGACCAGCCAGAGAAACTTCTTGTCCTGAGGTTTCTTGTGAATTGTGCCATCACCTGGTATTCGTGTAGCCATTTCCTCTCCATCATCTGGGCTAAGATGAAGCCTAGCACAATGACCGTTTTCTGACATTTAAGCACAGATGAGAATTGGCCAGAACAAAATAGAAGGAATGCTGAGTCAAAGAAGCCAGACACAAAAGAGCATATTCTTTTGTATAATTCCACTTACATAAGCGGCCAGAAAGGCCAAAGTTTTCTCTTTTGTTAGAAGTCAGGATCGCAGTCACCTTTGAGGGAAGGGTGTGGGTAGTCCCTGGAAGGGGTCTCTTGTGGTTCTGGGATTCTTTTACTCCATCTGAGTACAGGGTATCTGGGTATGTTCCCTTTGTAAAAATTTCCCCAGGGTATCTGGTAGAGATAAACACATACTGTATGATTCCATTTATCTGAAATTCAAGAGCAAGAAATAATCTTTGGTGAGAGAAGAAAAATAAGGGTTCCCACAGTGCAGGAAGGGGAGAAGGAGAGATCAAGTGGGAGAATATATGAGCAAACCTCTGCGTGCCAGAAATGTTCTATATTTTGATTAAACGATTATTATGTGGCAGTCTACATATGTAAAAACGAACTTATTAATTGAGCTGCGTGCTAAGGTTTGTACACTTCACTGTATGTAGATCATCTTGATTTTTTTTAAGTTACAAAAATGAAGGGTAGAATGAATCAGCTAATCTTCACAATCCCTTTGTGTCTCCTGAGTCCAAGACTAGCTAAAAGCTCCTGGGTCCAGAGGAGGGCTGAACTCTGCAGAGATGTAACTGCCAAAGGGAAAGCGTCCAGGAGAGGAAGGAAGGAAGGAAGCCACGCGCCTGTGAGCCAGAGAACCAGAGGGCAGGGGACTGAGAGGGAAAAATAAAAATTGCCAAGAAAACAAGTCATTTCATCCTGCAATTGAAACTAGCTAAAATGCGATTTATGGCCCTTCTGGGAATGTTTAACAATCCTAAGCCTCACTCTCATTGAAATATTAGGAGAATAGCACAGGGCAAGGACTGTCTTCCTCCATTACAGCCCTCAGTGGAAACCATCCATTCTCCAGCAGCAGTCCCACAGGACCAGCCAGAGAAACTTCTTGTCCTGAGGTTTCTTGTGAATTGTGCCATCACCTGGTATTCGTGTAGCCATTTCCTCTCCATCATCTGGGCTAAGATGAAGCCTAGCACAATGACCGTTTTCTGACATTTAAGCACAGATGAGAATTGGCCAGAACAAAATAGAAGGAATGCTGAGTCAAAGAAGCCAGACACAAAAGAGCATATTCTTTTGTATAATTCCACTTACATAAGCGGCCAGAAAGGCCAAAGTTTTCTCTTTTGTTAGAAGTCAGGATCGCAGTCACCTTTGAGGGAAGGGTGTGGGTAGTCCCTGGAAGGGGTCTCTTGTGGTTCTGGGATTCTTTTACTCCATCTGAGTACAGGGTATCTGGGTATGTTCCCTTTGTAAAAATTCATTACACACATGTCCATAGGTTATGCTATCCGTGAGTTACATTTGAATAAGAAGCTCACAATTAATTTAAAGAAAAAAAAAAGGAGGAATGAGATGGGAAGAAAAGTCAGCTCTGCAGTAGGGACTGTAGAAGGAGGGGGTATTTCTAACGAAGATACAGCTGGGAGAGCATTAGTAATCCCTACACCTGAGTGAGCAGCTACTCCCAGGAGAACACCCCATGCTGCTCACAGGCATTCGCTCATCAGGGATGCTGCTCCACCTCCCTGCCACCACCCCTTTAGCTGATACCCACCCAGCTTGGGTCACTCCTCCTCCAAGAGTTTCGTCTGACCCTGGCCATTCTCCCACCAACACTCCAGCAGTCTGGGCCTCAGTGTCCCTTCTCTGTACTTTCACAATTTCCCATGTGGAGTGTGTCCTTAATAACATGGACTGTGACAAATTCAGAAACAGAAAGTAGACCGGCAGCTTCCAGGAAATGAGGGAAGAAGGGAATGAGGAGTTCCTGTTGAATAGTTACTGAATTTCAGTGCTGTGCTCAATCGTTAAGTCATATCTGACCCTTTTGCGACACACGGACTGCAGCCTGCTAGGCTCCTCTGTCCATGAGAATTCCCAGGCAAGAATACTGGAGTGGGTTACTTTTTCCTTCTTCAGGGTATCTTCCTGATTCAGGGATTGAATCCATGTGTCCTGCATTAGTAGGCAAATTTCTTTACCACTGAGTCACCTGGGAAGCCCAGAATTTCAACAGGATAATGAAAAAGTTCTACCGATAGATAGTGGTGGTGATTGCCCTATAATATGAATGTACTTAATACCATTGAATATAGACTTTAAATGGTTTGAAGTAGAGGTAGTCTCTTCAACAAATGGGGATGAGGTAACCACACACAAAAAATTGAAGTTAGACCCTTACCATGCATCATATAAAAGAATTAACTGAAATGGGTTACAGACCTTAATGTAAGAGCCAAAACTATAAAACTCTTTAGAAGAAAACATAGGAGGAAATCTTCATGACACTGGATTTAGCAATGATTTCTTGGATATGAAACCAAAAGCACAGGCAATAAAAGTGAAAACAGAAAAATTGGACTACATCAAAATTAAAAACTTCTACGCATCAAAGGACAAAATTAACAGAGTAAAAAGGCAGCCCACAGAATAGGAGAAAATATTTACAAATCATATATCCAATAAGAGCCACTAAACAAAACCAAGAGGCCACAGTCTGAATAGACCCAGAGACCTAACACTCATAGTCACATAACCCAAAACTTACGAGTGTCCTGATTTTCCCAAAATGCTGACTCTGACCTTAAAAAAGCTTAAGCTTTCTTCATGTCAGTGTGATCTTGTGGTTTCTTAGCTATTAGCTGCAAACAAGAGAGCTTACGCAGTGAAAAGGAAACCGTGAATTTCTAAGAACCAGTCACAGCTGAAAACAAGGTATTTCTCATTCATGCTTCATCAACTGAGCTGCAACTGCTGAAAGCAAGCTTCTAAGGTCTCTCTGTCCTGAAACAGTCTATTTCTCACACGAAAAACATTCATATCAAGTAAAGCTTTCTGGGTTTTTTCTGACAGGATAAATATTCAGAATATAAAAGGAACTCCTACAACTCAACAATAACAAAAACCAGCCTGACTTAAGGATGGGCAAAGAGCTTCAATAGACAGTTCTCCAAAGAAGATAGACAAACGGCCAACAAGCACATGAAAAGATGCTTGACCTCACTAATCAAAAGGGAAATGCAAACTGAAACCACGAAGAGCTACCACCTCACACCTATTAGAATGGCTAGTATAAATAAAGAAACGCCAAAATAACAAGTGTTGACAAGGATATGAAGAAACTGGAACGCTTATATACTCATGGAGGGAATGTAAAATGGCTCAGTAACTGTGGAAAATATATTGCTATTTAGTCCTTCAGTTGTGTCCAACTCTGTTCGCTCAGTCGTGTCTGACTCTTTTGTGATTCCATGAACTGCAGCCCACCAGGCTCCTCTGTCCACGGGATTTCTCAGGCAAGAATACTGGAGTGGGGGCTTCCCCTGGTGGTCCAGTGGGTAAGGACACCACCTCGTAGTGCAAGGGCCGCTGGTTCGATCCTGGCCTGGGAAGAGCCTACGTGCCGCGGAGCGGCTGGACAGATGTGTCCAATTACCGAGCCGGAGCTCTGGGGCGCATGCGCCCAGAGCCCGCGCTCTGCGACGACAGAGGTCACCCCGATGGGAGGCCCACAGGAGCCAAAGAACAAAGACGGATGAAAATAGAGGAATGAAAGACCAATAGAAGTGGCCCGCCTGTCCCCCTCCCTCCCCACCCCACCCCCCATAAGATAAATAAGTAAAAAATAAATGTTTTTTAAAAAATTAAAAAAAAAAAAGAATACTGGAGTGGGTTGCTATTTCCTTCTGCATCCTGTGCTGTACAGAAGGTCCTTGTTAGTGACCTGTTTTATGCATAGTAGTGTGCCTGTGTCAGTCCCTATCTCTCAGGCTATCCCTCTGTCTTTCTTCCCCCTTTGGTAACCATAAAGTTGTTTTCTATATCTGTGACTCTATTTCTGCTTTGTAAGTGAGTTCATTTGTACCATTATTTTAGATTCCTAGACATGAACTCTTAAGAACAAAGACTCCATCTGGCTTACCTTATTTATCTTTGTATGCCTCAGGGGTCAGGCCAGTGCCTACCACCTAATAGGAGCTCCTTACATGTTTAAAGTGAACTTTAAGAATAGAGTTCGACGAGGAGGAAGGGAAACCTTCTCGGTATTAAAACAGACAAACAGCAGAACAGCTGAGCAAGTCCTAAGACCAGAAAAGAATCTTCAAAGATCTGGGGTAGAGTATGCCCTTCTGAGCAGGAGCATAGAAGGAACAGCTTAGGGTCGGCCCGGTTGCTATGGCAGGCCTGGGAAGAGTGTGCTTGGCATGTTGTATAAATAAAGAAACGCCAAAATAACAAGTGTTGACAAGGATATGAAGAAACTGGAACGCTTATATACTCATGGAGGGAATGTAAAATGGCTCAGTAACTGTGGAAAATATATTGCTATTTAGTCCTTCAGTTGTGTCCAACTCTGTTCGCTCAGTCGTGTCTGACTCTTTTGTGATTCCATGAACTGCAGCCCACCAGGCTCCTCTGTCCACGGGATTTCTCAGGCAAGAATACTGGAGTGGGGGCTTCCCCTGGTGGTCCAGTGGGTAAGGACACCACCTAGTAGTGCAAGGGGCGCTGGTTCGATCCCTGGCCTGGGAAGATCCTACGTGCCGCGGAGCGGCTGGACAGATGTGTCCAATTACCGAGCCGGAGCTCTGGGGCGCATGCGCCCAGAGCCCGCGCTCTGCGACGACAGAGGTCACCCCGATGGGAGGCCCACAGGAGCCAAAGAACAAAGACGGATGAAAATAGAGGAATGAAAGACCAATAGAAGTGGCCCGCCTGTCCCCCTCCCTCCCCACCCCACCCCCCATAAGATAAATAAGTAAAAAATAAATGTTTTTTAAAAAATTAAAAAAAAAAAAGAATACTGGAGTGGGTTGCTATTTCCTTCTGCATCCTGTGCTGTACAGAAGGTCCTTGTTAGTGACCTGTTTTATGCATAGTAGTGTGCCTGTGTCAGTCCCTATCTCTCAGGCTATCCCTCTGTCTTTCTTCCCCCTTTGGTAACCATAAAGTTGTTTTCTATATCTGTGACTCTATTTCTGCTTTGTAAGTGAGTTCATTTGTACCATTATTTTAGATTCCTAGACATGAACTCTTAAGAACAAAGACTCCATCTGGCTTACCTTATTTATCTTTGTATGCCTCAGGGGTCAGGCCAGTGCCTACCACCTAATAGGAGCTCCTTACATGTTTAAAGTGAACTTTAAGAATAGAGTTCGACGAGGAGGAAGGGAAACCTTCTCGGTATTAAAACAGACAAACAGCAGAACAGCTGAGCAAGTCCTAAGACCAGAAAAGAATCTTCAAAGATCTGGGGTAGAGTATGCCCTTCTGAGCAGGAGCATAGAAGGAACAGCTTAGGGGTCGGCCCCGGTTGCTATGGCAGGCCTGGGAAGAGTGTGCTTGGCTATTGAATAATAATTAGTAACTCATCAGTGGGCATTGACTGAACATAGACTCATTTCAGGGCCTCCCTCTGACATTTCATAGATGCAAACTATTATATATAGAATGGATACAAGGTCCTACTGTACAGTATGTATAGTATGGAATATTCTATTAAATATCTGATAAACTATCAAGAAAAAGAGTGTGTGTATATATATATATATATGTGTGTGTGTGTGCGTATATATATATATATCTCCAAGTATCTGAGTCACTTGCTATACAGCAGAAATTAACATAATTGATTTAATTATACTTTGATAAACTAAATAAAACAAAATAGAATTATCTATATTTCACTGCAAAAAAAACCAAACAAAGCAAACACTTTAAAAAGCCCAATCCTAAATAAATTTTAAAAAAAAGTCCAGTCCTCAAGTTAGTAAGAGCACTTCCTGCAGGTTCTCTCCAGCATTGATCTTCAGCTCTTGCCCCTGTCTCAGCTGCCTTTTTCCACCTGCCTGTCCTGACCCCATCTAGCAGAAGGCTTAAACCTGAGCTCCCCCCAAAACCAACCCCTTGGCCTTAAAATAGAACTATCATATTCCCCTTGTGACTGGGATCCCCCCAGGCCCCCAGCACTCTACCCAGCCACACTTCCCCGGACCTGGACCCTCGGGTTGAGACCTCAGCAGCCTGAGGTTGTGCTTTTCACTTGTTTGTCCTCGTCAGGCCTCCTAGACCGCATCCCTGATGTCTCTCTCTGTTTTTCACCTTATTTTTCTTTTTCTCAGGATTTAGCTCTCTAACTGGCTTCAACTACAGGGCCTCAGGCTCGAGCTCATTAAAAAAAGAAAATTGGCTTGCTAAAACTAAATCTAGAGTTGACCTTAGATAATACCATTTTCTCCTTAACAAGAGTACTCACATTACTGAAGACTTAAAGTTTGTATTTAAAGTGGAGTGTACAAAGCCAGGATGTCTGCACATCCTCTACCCGGTGGGCTCACACTTACACGAGTCAATACCTTGCCCACATGTGATGGGAAACCTAGCACCTTCCTCCACCAAATACCTCTGGAGAGCCCTTGGAACCATCCCAGATGGGTTTCCAGGACAAGAGCTCCCATATCTGGTTTCCACTGAAGCATGTGAACTTCACCGGCACTTTGGTTTCTCTCCCCCCTGTGAGGACATGAACACGATACAGCCCCCTCTTGCCTCTGATTCTCCAAGACAAGCACAAGGATACAGCAGGGTTTTATGGAAGGATTTACTGATTGCAGAGGAGAGGAAGTTACGTTATCATGTAACTACTAGGCAATGCCACAAACGACAAATGACCTAAATGGAATAAATCATAAAAGTCCACAGCACTCTTCCCAAGGAAGTCCTCACTGACTAAGGCTTCTCCTGAGACCCACTGCCCACACCTGCCCCATGATGTTGCATCACCTGTCCTGGGATTCTGGCACAGAGCTCTTGAAACTCCTGGAACTTCCTGAGTGGTGACAGAAGGGCCTTTTATCAAAAAGCCTCTGTGGACCCCACCAGAGTATATGCTAATGAAGGACTCAGGGTGGGGCCCCTAGGAAGCTTCAGAATAGAACAGAACCCATCAATAGAAAACCCAAACACCTGATTAGAGGGTGTGACCATACAGCCCCTAACCCAAACCTCCAAGGAAGGGAATCGAGCTGGAGACTGAGCTATTAAAACTCTTGAACAGTAAGATTTCCAAGACACCTGATTGAGGCCCAGCCTCTACCCAGCCACACTTCCCCGGACCTGGACCCTCGGGTTGAGACCTCAGCAGCCTGAGGTTGTGCTTTTCACTTGTTTGTCCTCGTCAGGCCTCCTAGACCGCATCCCTGATGTCTCTCTCTGTTTTTCACCTTATTTTTCTTTTTCTCAGGATTTAGCTCTCTAACTGGCTTCAACTACAGGGCCTCAGGCTCGAGCTCATTAAAAAAAGAAAATTGGCTTGCTAAAACTAAATCTAGAGTTGACCTTAGATAATACCATTTTCTCCTTAACAAGAGTACTCACATTACTGAAGACTTAAAGTTTGTATTTAAAGTGGAGTGTACAAAGCCAGGATGTCTGCACATCCTCTACCCGGTGGGCTCACACTTACACGAGTCAATACCTTGCCCACATGTGATGGGAAACCTAGCACCTTCCTCCACCAAATACCTCTGGAGAGCCCTTGGAACCATCCCAGATGGGTTTCCAGGACAAGAGCTCCCATATCTGGTTTCCACTGAAGCATGTGAACTTCACCGGCACTTTGGTTTCTCTCCACCCTGTGAGGACATGAACACGATACAGCCCCCTCTTGCCTCTGATTCTCCAAGACAAGCACAAGGATACAGCAGGGTTTTATGGAAGGATTTACTGATTGCAGAGGAGAGGAAGTTACGTTATCATGTAACTACTAGGCAATGCCACAAACGACAAATGACCTAAATGGAATAAATCATAAAAGTCCACAGCACTCTTCCCAAGGAAGTCCTCACTGACTAAGGCTTCTCCTGAGACCCACTGCCCACACCTGCCCCATGATGTTGCATCACCTGTCCTGGGATTCTGGCACAGAGCTCTTGAAACTCCTGGAACTTCCTGAGTGGTGACAGAAGGGCCTTTTATCAAAAAGCCTCTGTGGACCCCACCAGAGTATATGCTAATGAAGGACTCAGGGTGGGGCCCCTAGGAAGCTTCAGAATAGAACAGAACCCATCAATAGAAAACCCAAACACCTGATTAGAGGGTGTGACCATACAGCCCCTAACCCAAACCTCCAAGGAAGGGAATCGAGCTGGAGACTGAGCTATTAAAACTCTTGAACAGTAAGATTTCCAAGCTGGTAGACACAATGATGTGCTCAGAGGATGACGCAAGTGGAGAAGGGCAGGGAAGCTCTGTGCCGTTGCAAATATTTTGCCCTTTAGGCTTTGCCAGAGTGGAATCCTTTATAGTAAGCTCATGGACATAAGTTAGGTATTTCCTGCCTTCTGTGAGTCATTCTAATGAATTATCAAGCCTGAGGGTGATTGTGGGAACCCCCAAATAGGTAGTTGGCCAGACAGCTCGGAAGATCTGCAACCACATAGGTCTCAGCGGAAGTCGAGATCCTGCTTCATAGTACAGGAGCCCCCAAAGCCATATTGCAAGCAGAGTATGGGCACATGATCCAAACTGGCCAGTCAGCTGCTTAGGTCAGAGTGGCTTTGCCTCTGGAGCAAGTGCTACAAAAAAGCAGGGGATGTTTACAAGAGGAGGACTGTGCTTGAGTAGCAAGCACACACCCTTACCCAGTTGTTCCTTGGTGTGTGTGACCTTGGCTGTGGTCCTGGATATCCAGCTTCCAGCCTGTTCTTCAAGTCTAATCCTCTAATTATCCTATAATGATTTTTGTTTAAACATACATCCACAAAGTTTTGATAGTTCTCTCTTCAGGAGCTGAGACTTATATCCCCTGCCCCTGGGAATGAGCTAGACTTAGTGACTCTCTTCTCACGGACAGAATATGGTGGAAGTGACAGTGAATAATTAATAAGACTAGGTCATGAAAGGCATTGCAGACCCAAGGAAGTCCTCACTGACTAAGGCTTCTCCTGAGACCCACTGCCCACACCTGCCCCATGATGTTGCATCACCTGTCCTGGGATTCTGGCACAGAGCTCTTGAAACTCCTGGAACTTCCTGAGTGGTGACAGAAGGGCCTTTTATCAAAAAGCCTCTGTGGACCCCACCAGAGTATATGCTAATGAAGGACTCAGGGTGGGGCCCCTAGGAAGCTTCAGAATAGAACAGAACCCATCAATAGAAAACCCAAACACCTGATTAGAGGGTGTGACCATACAGCCCCTAACCCAAACCTCCAAGGAAGGGAATCGAGCTGGAGACTGAGCTATTAAAACTCTTGAACAGTAAGATTTCCAAGCTGGTAGACACAATGATGTGCTCAGAGGATGACGCAAGTGGAGAAGGGCAGGGAAGCTCTGTGCCGTTGCAAATATTTTGCCCTTTAGGCTTTGCCAGAGTGGAATCCTTTATAGTAAGCTCATGGACATAAGTTAGGTATTTCCTGCCTTCTGTGAGTCATTCTAATGAATTATCAAGCCTGAGGGTGATTGTGGGAACCCCCAAATAGGTAGTTGGCCAGACAGCTCGGAAGATCTGCAACCACATAGGTCTCAGCGGAAGTCGAGATCCTGCTTCATAGTACAGGAGCCCCCAAAGCCATATTGCAAGCAGAGTATGGGCACATGATCCAAACTGGCCAGTCAGCTGCTTAGGTCAGAGTGGCTTTGCCTCTGGAGCAAGTGCTACAAAAAAGCAGGGGATGTTTACAAGAGGAGGACTGTGCTTGAGTAGCAAGCACACACCCTTACCCAGTTGTTCCTTGGTGTGTGTGACCTTGGCTGTGGTCCTGGATATCCAGCTTCCAGCCTGTTCTTCAAGTCTAATCCTCTAATTATCCTATAATGATTTTTGTTTAAACATACATCCACAAAGTTTTGATAGTTCTCTCTTCAGGAGCTGAGACTTATATCCCCTGCCCCTGGGAATGAGCTAGACTTAGTGACTCTCTTCTCACGGACAGAATATGGTGGAAGTGACAGTGAATAATTAATAAGACTAGGTCATGAAAGGCATTGCAGCATCCTTCTTACACTCTTGCTTGGGCCCCCTCACTCTGGAGGAGGCCAGCTCACATGCCATAAGGACATTCGGGAAGTCTCATGGAAAAACCCATATATCAATACAAGGGATAAGAGCCTCCTATCAATAGCTGCTGAAGTCCTGAGTTTTGCTGCCCACATCCAATCAAGTGAGCCATTTCAGTCCCAGTCAAACTTCAGGTGACGGAAACGCCACCTGAAGTCCTGCCTAACAAACCAGAACCATCCAGCTGAGCCACTCCCAAACTCCTGACTCTTAGAAACTAGGAGATAAATGCATTGTTTTTAGCCTCTAATCTTAGAATAATTTGTTATGAAGCAAAAGTAGCTATTACACTTCTGGATTCTATGAGCCACCAAAAAGCTTTCTGGTACCACTTCTTCACGTCTTCTCCCACATCCCCCAGTCCACAGCCCCAGATTCTCACCCTCCCTCTTTCGTGATCTCACCAGCCTACCCAGGTTATGAACGGAAGCTCTCATCTTCCTCACTCAGGAAGGCTGTCCAAACTTTTGCCTAGCTGCAAAACCAGCCTCGCCGCCCCCTGAGAAGGCAAACACAGCTACAGACCGCAGTGGCACGAAATTGCAGCCAGCCTGCTTCTCCCACAAGCCTTGCCACCTGCCTTCTCCCCTCGTCCACTCCCTACTCCTTTCCAGATCTCCTTCTCTTGTCCTTCTTTCTGGAAACCATCACCTTCCTCGGTTCCCTCAGCTTTGCCCATGCTACGTTTCTGCCCTATACCACTGGGGTGCTCTTTTCTCATTTTCCATTCTCTCACTTCCTGAGTACGGAGCCCACTGCCTTTTCTCCCTCTGTGCTCTCTTTCAGCTGCCTTGGCATCTCTGGTGGCTCCAGCCCTCTGCTGAGGGTGACTCCCCAGTCCCTAGTCTCTGTTTCTACAGCCAACTCCCCTTCTGAACGCCACGACAGGCTTCTTTCTGCTTCGTTACTCTAATTAGCTCTGTCACTGGTACTTCTGCTCAGCGTTGATGTGTGAGAGCCACTCGTCGTCTCTCCTGACTGCCCTCCTTCTGTGAGTGGAATCGTCCTTCCTTCTGGAGCCCAGGCTCAAGTCCCCAGTCCTCCTTGACAGCTCCTTCTCTTTACAGCCCCGTGTCCTCGGTTCCAGGGTCTGGCCACGCCCCTTCCGTCAGTGTCCCCCACGTCTCTCTGCATCACTCAGGCTCTGTGCTCCTCTCAGGCTGTGGGAGCCTCTCTATTACTCCACAGGCTTCCCACTCACGTTCCCCAGAAGTAATCTCTCCTACACAGCCTCCAGAGCAACATTCCTAAGGGAGAGTCCTTATCCTATCTACTCCTTTGCTTAGAAACCTTCTATTGTATTGAACAGGATCAAGTACCAACTGCATGTGAATTATTTATGGATCTCTGCATAAAACCTAGTGGAACCGACATGAACCGATTTAAACTGAAAATGGGAGTTGATGACATGGCTGTGGGGGGATCTCACAAAACCCATGGGTAGGAACACAGCCAAGCCTCAGGCCTAAACACTCTCAGGACTCCATAGTGCTTTCTCTCCATCTCCTTTCTGACTTTCTTAGCATCTGCTCCTCCATCTCCCCTGCAGACTCCAGCTCACTCTGGTATTCAGCCTCTTGCAGTAGATGCCTGCCTCACGGGAGCCAAGGTTTCTTTTTATCACCACCACTCAAGGGGCCACTCCCCAGTGGGAATGAACTCTTTCGGGCCCAGTTTTCAGTTTGCAGATGTGCTAGTCAGGAATCTTCTGCTTGCAAATGATGGACACCCAGCATAACCAACCCAGGCAAAAATGTAATTTATAGGCTTTGATAAACAAGCTTTGGGAAGGGCAGACTTGGGCTAGGCCTCCTGGATTGAAGGTTACAGGGACTGGATGTCATTTTTCTTTCCATTTTCTGTCTCTGCCAGTGGGCACCCTTTCCTTAACGTAGACCTGCACCCTCCCCGTGTTAAAGGACACCAATGCACCCGATTAACTTTGCCACCTAAGAAGATTGGCTCGTCACAAATTCTGATTTAAGAAAAATTCCTGGAGTGAACTTCTGAATTGATCCAGTTTGGGGCATGGCTCCATCCATGTGTTGGGTGGGAGGGGCATGAGATAAGAGTAGAGGAGAAAACACAGACTTTGAAATAAGACCGCCCGGGGTTTAAATCCTGGCTCTGTTACTTATTGACTGTGTGACTCTTGGCACTTAACCTCCTTGTGCCTCAGTTTCTTTGTGAAATAGGGATAGCAATCTGATTCATCTCATAGACAATTACTAAGATTAAATTCAGTGTGTTTAGAATAGTGCCTGCCACACAGTGTCAGCAGTGACGCCAGTGATGGTGATGATTATGATGACAGCCACAGCAAGGGAGGACGAGAGGAGAGACCTCTTCTTGAACCACGTACTGAGACAGGAGGAGGAGTTCAACCAAGAGAGTGTGTGCTTGTTTTCTAGGGCTGCTGTAACACGAAGTCCTGCAGACTGGGTGGCTTAGGACAGAAATTCATTGTGTTACCTCTGGAGTGTAGACGCAGAAGTCAGAATGTGGGCAGGTGGTTCCCTCGTGGTCTGGAACAGAAAATCTGTTCCAGGCTTCCCTCCTCACTTTTGGTAACCTTAGACGTTCCTTGGCTTGTAGATGGAGGTGCGCTGTGTCTTCACGTCTTTCTTTTGTATGTATCTATCTCTGTGTTTTAATTCCCTCTTCTTATAAGGACACGTTGTTTTAGACTAGGGCCCTCATCCATGCCTTTCGGAGCAGACTCCAGCTCACTCTGGTATTCAGCCTCTTGCAGTAGATGCCTGCCTCACGAGCCAAGGTTTCTTTTATCACCACCACTCAAGGCCACTCCCCAGTGGGAATGAACTCTTTCGGGCCCAGTTTTCAGTTTGCAGATGTGCTAGTCAGGAATCTTCTGCTTGCAAATGATGGACACCCAGCATAACCAACCCAGGCAAAAATGTAATTTATAGGCTTTGATAAACAAGCTTTGGGAAGGGCAGACTTGGGCTAGGCCTCCTGGATTGAAGGTTACAGGGACTGGATGTCATTTTTCTTTCCATTTTCTGTCTCTGCCAGTGGGCACCCTTTCCTTAACGTAGACCTGCACCCTCCCCGTGTTAAAGGACACCAATGCACCCGATTAACTTTGCCACCTAAGAAGATTGGCTCGTCACAAATTCTGATTTAAGAAAAATTCCTGGAGTGAACTTCTGAATTGATCCAGTTTGGGGCATGGCTCCATCCATGTGTTGGGTGGGAGGGGCATGAGATAAGAGTAGAGGAGAAAACACAGACTTTGAAATAAGACCGCCCGGGGTTTAAATCCTGGCTCTGTTACTTATTGACTGTGTGACTCTTGGCACTTAACCTCCTTGTGCCTCAGTTTCTTTGTGAAATAGGGATAGCAATCTGATTCATCTCATAGACAATTACTAAGATTAAATTCAGTGTGTTTAGAATAGTGCCTGCCACACAGTGTCAGCAGTGACGCCAGTGATGGTGATGATTATGATGACAGCCACAGCAAGGGAGGACGAGAGGAGAGACCTCTTCTTGAACCACGTACTGAGACAGGAGGAGGAGTTCAACCAAGAGAGTGTGTGCTTGTTTTCTAGGGCTGCTGTAACACGAAGTCCTGCAGACTGGGTGGCTTAGGACAGAAATTCATTGTGTTACCTCTGGAGTGTAGACGCAGAAGTCAGAATGTGGGCAGGTGGTTCCCTCGTGGTCTGGAACAGAAAATCTGTTCCAGGCTTCCCTCCTCACTTTTGGTAACCTTAGACGTTCCTTGGCTTGTAGATGGAGGTGCGCTGTGTCTTCACGTCTTTCTTTTGTATGTATCTATCTCTGTGTCTTAATTTCCTCTTCTTATAAGGACACGTTGTTTTAGACTAGGGCCCTCATCAATGACCCCATCCTAATCAATCTGCACAGACTCTATTTTCAAATAAGAAAACAGAATACTGGAGACTAGGACTTCAACATTATTTGTTCTCAGGGAAGTGGGGGCACACATAATTCAAGTCGTAACAGAGTTGGGGCAATGCTGGGGCAGACTAACAGTAAAGGTCCCCTCCGTTTCTAACTCCCAGGACCAAACATTCCAATCAGCCCAGCTTGGGCCAGTGACTCATCTCTATTCCTATCAATAGTGTCTGGATGAGACAGCAGAGACAAAGAGTCATACTGCACAGAACAATTGCTAGGGATAGGGGGCATGCCTCAGAGAAAGGGCTGGGAGATTGGCTCACCTGCTGGACAAACATCTCAGGTATTGTCCACTCCAGTGTGCAGAGTGCCAGTTTCTGGGAAGTCCCTGGAGATGAGCAAGAAGGTGCTTATACTAGAGCAAGGGAGAAGGTCCCCACCAAAGCCCTAATGATAGTATAAGCACAGAATAAATGCTCAGTGGAAGTGCTAGCAAAGCATCATGAGAGTGTGAGAGAGGACTGAGAAGTCTCCCATTGGAAGTAGAATGGAGGTGGCTTGGGGCAGAAATAGCCTCTCTGGATGAATGACAGTTGAGCTCCTCTTAGGAGAGGAGAATTAGGATGAGTGAAGAAAATGAGGAGGTGAGAGAGGAAAAAGGCTTCATCAATGAGTGGGGAAGTAACCTACTGTGTCTAGGTAGTCTCGTGAAAAATGAGAAGTAATAGCAAACAGTCACTGAGTAGTAACTGGGCCCACGACTGTTTTATGCATTCCACGTGCACAGTCTCTGATTCATTGCCTTGATCTCCATATATCACCATTGCTGTCTTTTTTTTTTTCTTTTAACAACTTTCTCTAGTTGTGCTGAGTGCAAGGCAGTCTTTGTTGCAGTGCTTGGGCTTCTCGTCACAGTGGCTTCTCTTGTTGTGGAGCACAGGCTCCAGGCAAGCAGGCTTTAGTAATTGTGGTGCATGGGCTTGGTTGCTCCATGGAATCTTCCCTGACCAGAGATTGAACCCATGTTCCCTACATTGGCAGGCAGATTCTCAACCACTGGACCACCAGGGAAGCCCACCATATCTTCTGTTTTACAGATACGGTTCGGTGACTTCTCCAAGTCACAAAGCCAGGAGATGGTAGAGCTCAGGGTCTTATGGCATATCTGTGAAAGATAAGCTTGAAAAGTCAGTTAGACACAGAACATGGCCGGTTTTGCCAAGAGTCTGCAGTTTATTCTGGAGGTGAGGAGACGCTAATAAGAAACTGTAGGCAGAGGAGGACTTGCCTTTTTCCAGAATGACAGCTCGGTGGCAGTGTGGAGGATGCTGAGGAGCAGGGAGAAGTTCCAGAAAAGCCAACACATGTCATCGCCTGCCTCACGGGGGAGGACAAGAATTAACCAGTTGTCCTTTTGTATAATTCAGTATCAGGAGTTCTGGGGACTGTTCGCTGGCCCATTCATTTTAATTTAAGTTTTATTGAAGCTCAACCTACATACAAAAAAGTGTACAAATCCTAAGTGTGGCTGGATTGATTTTTCATAAGAAGAATGCATCTCATAGATCCATTCTTCAAGTAACAATCCTGCATCCTTCCCTACTGAAGCCATCACTGAAACCATCATTTTAACTACCCGTTCCTGCAGCAGGAAGTCTCCTACTGCCTAGCTAAGATTCAGCACATTTTCTCAGACACCATGCTGCCCTTGGAAAGTGGTGTGGCCAGTGGGGGAGCTGTGGGACTGAGTCATCCTGCCCAGCTGGGCCTGCCTCCCCTCCCTGTCCATGTGGCTTCAGACAAGCTCCCTAACCATGCTGGGCTCAGAGTCTACATCTGTAAAAGGGAGTCAGTAATGGCGAGCCTCTTTTATAGTTTACAGAATTTCTATAAATTCTTCTATAATTTATGAAAATGTATAAAATTGATACAACACAATCATATTATATGCACTCCACCTAATTATGTGATGTATAAAATTAATAAATTGATTAATAAAGTGGAATAAATATTGGCCATCACCATCTTTGTTGGGGTCCCTTCCCTCTTACTGTGAGATACATTCATAGAGAAGTTCTATGCAACCAGTTGGCAAAGTACTGCAGAAGACACAAAGGTGAGGATGAGGCTCCCCCCACCTCCCCAAGCACTCCAGATGGAGTGGGGAGCCATGAAGCGGGTACAGTGTGGAAGCCAGGTACACAGCGACCTGTAGAAGATTCCCTCTTAGGTGTGCTGTTTTATGGAACTCCATTGGAATTTGTAAGCTGTTCTCTCCCTCCCTCCTTCCCGCTCTCTCTCTCCCTCTGTCTCCCCTGCTCTGAAGGGCTCCACCCCTAGCCTAAGGGAATCAAGGCCCAGACTCAGCTGGTGCTTGGACAGGGTTGGATTGGCAACCAGCTCGTGGTTCCCTGAAGTGTTACCGGTAAGCTCCATGGTGTGTGTTGCATTTTCAGTCCTCAGTGAATATATTTCCTTCTTTCCCCACAAACACTGCCAGCAAGTTCACCCTCAGACTGCCTCTCTCTTCTACTCAACCCACACCCCGGGGGACAGAAGAACTGAAACAGCAGAACCTTCAGGAGAGGGCCCTGTTCGCCTATTTGGCCTCATCTCTGCCATTGGCTTCCTGGCACGTGAGGTCCCCAGTTCTTCTTGACCTGCTGTCTCCTCAGGGAGCAGGGTCTTAGGGCACTGAGGTCGCTACTCTGGGCTCTACTATATACAGGGTATGAGCAGGGGAAGCCATGGCCAGTAGAAATGTGTGGTTTCTGGAACCTCAGAATCCTGCTCCTCCGGGATTTGATTGTTAAGTATGGAAATGTAAAACAGATCCTGGGATCAGAGGCTGGAAGTCCAGAGCTCTGGACGTCAGTCCACTTCTGGACAGGTCCTGATGCTTTGGTTATTTCTTTCCTTTGTTGAGCTTCAGTTTCCTTGTCTATAAAATGGGAATAATACTGACCCAACTTATACCAAAAGGGATAGCAGGAGCATTTTTAAAAGTATCATGGGCTGTGAGGAACATATGAGATAATTATTCTTACTATTGTTGTCTCTTTGCCACTTTGCTATTGGAAAACCTCATAATATTTTTTAAAAATAAAATTAAAAGTGATACATGTTTGAGGTGCACCATACAAGTAATAGAGAAGATCTAAGGTGGAAAGTTCAAGTTCCCTTCCTTCTCGCTACCCCAGTGCCTCAACACCCCAATCTCACCCTCCTAAAACCACCACCCATTTCTTATGTGTCTCAGACATCCTGTGTGCACATGGAAGTGAATATGCATGCGATGGGTTCTTTTAATCTTCAAATCAGAACATACTGTACATCTCTTCTTTATCTGGCTGTTTTCCTTTAGTATTTTGAAGATCTTTGCACTTAGTGTGAATATACTCTTTAATGACTACATGATACTCCATATGCTGTGAATGTACTATGATGTGTTTACCAATCCCTTAAATTTAGACGGTCATGATTCCCATCCATTTAAGTTCCTTCAGGCTGGCAGATGGAGACTATGATTGTCCCTAACATGGTGCTCTTCTGAGTTTCCTCCTGACCCGAATTCCTGGGCCTCCAAAGTCAGGGCTCGTGGGAGCTGAACGCAGCCCGGGACATCCGGTCACAGGATGGGAGGAGCAGTGGGAGGCTTGTTGAGGTCTCCCTGGGGCACAGGAAGCAGAGAAGGAAGTATGTTGGGGACATCACTCGGGATCGCTGCCTGTGTTGACCTCAGCCTCCTGGCCTGTCTCTGGGTTCAGGCAGGGAAGTTCTCTCTCCTGTTTTGAACCTCATAGGGGGACCTTCTAGTCTCAGAGCTGGACCCCATCCCAGGTCAATTCAATAGATTCTCTGAGAACTGGCCCAGGACATCCAGTCTGATCATTATTTTAGGTGATACCACTGGGCAGCCACAAAAAACACAGCCCAGAAGTCTGGAGATAAACATGGCACAACCTGAGTGCCTTTACTTTCTCCCTCTTGTTTCAATCCTATGAGAATGATGGGATTATCCCACAGCAGCAACCTAGAATGCATTTAACCAGCATGTGTCCATGATATATACGGGAAATGGTTCTTATTCATTTCTTGCTAAGCTTTCATTTTGTCACTGGTTTGACTCATTCAAAAATTGTTTATGTAAATTGGTAAGGAGCTTTTAGCAGACAATTTGGCAATATGTATCAGGAGCCATAAAACTGTTTAAAATTGTTGGCCTACTCATTCTACTTTTGGAATCCATCCTAGAGAAATAATATAAATACAGGGGGAGGCTATATGCATAAGATGTTCATTGCAGTATTATGTATACTAATGGAAAACTAGAGAAACCTAATATCCAATGATATCAGTAGGGGTAAGCTAATTGTGGTACAACTATCTTCTAGAATATTAAGTAATTCTCAAAATTATGGCGAAGAAGACAAAACAATAACATCAAAAATGTTTGTGCCGTGGTGTTAAATGAAAACACAGGATACAAGTGTGGGGCTATACTTTGATCCCATGCAGAGAAAACTAAATGTAAAAGAAAAAATCAGAAAAGAACAAAATGCTAAGATAGATTGTATTAGGATAATGGGAATAATTTTCCCTACTTTCCAAGTTTTTGCAAGATGATTACATTGCTACTTAGATAGAAACAAATAGTAAGAGAATTCTGCCTTGTGTATTTGTACATGTTTGTCTGAAACTCCTCCTGCCACGCTGAGGTCAACATCCTGCGGTTCAGGCTTCACACAGTTCTTCACCCAACACGGAATCTGATAATCATGAATAAGAAGTCAGAGGATCTGGATTTTACCCCCTACCCCAGGTTTATAGTTTGATCTTGAGAAAATCAATCCTCCTGTCTGAACCTCAGTTTCCTCATCTGTGAAACAACAGGTTCAACTAGAAGGATGCTCAGAAACGTCCAGTTCTGAAACATGATGGTCGTGATACTGATGACAATGAAGACAGTGTTAATGAAGCCAAGTGCCTTTGGCAACACTGAATGGCAGATGAAGAGGCGGAAAACTATCTTCCCTTAAAACGTTTGCAGGCAGGCTGCCTCTGTTCCTTGCTTCCACATTCAGAATCGCTCTGCTTCCCTGCCCCACATTGAAACCCTGAAAGCATACAAATCCCACACTGCTCTTCACTCTTTGATGATTTTTCTCTCCATTGCTCATATGTAGTCCTGATGACTTGTAAACATAACTGCCCTAGAATATGCAGGAGAGCAAGTGGAGCCAAACAGGAAGCCCTGACTTTTCATCTTGACAAACTGATTTTCCTCAACTGGCAGAGGACAAGGAGTCATACATCAGTGACAACACAGCTCCTGGGGTCGCAAAGCCTTCTGAGCTATTTATTTGGAATCCATCCTAGAGAAATAATATAAATACAGGGGAGGCTATATGCATGGTTCATTGCAGTATTATGTATACTAATGGAAAACTAGAGAAACCTAATATCCAATGATATCAGTAGGGGTAAGCTAATTGTGGTACAACTATCTTCTAGAATATTAAGTAATTCTCAAAATTATGGCGAAGAAGACAAAACAATAACATCAAAAATGTTTGTGCCGTGGTGTTAAATGAAAACACAGGATACAAGTGTGGGGCTATACTTTGATCCCATGCAGAGAAAACTAAATGTAAAAGAAAAAATCAGAAAAGAACAAAATGCTAAGATAGATTGTATTAGGATAATGGGAATAATTTTCCCTACTTTCCAAGTTTTTGCAAGATGATTACATTGCTACTTAGATAGAAACAAATAGTAAGAGAATTCTGCCTTGTGTATTTGTACATGTTTGTCTGAAACTCCTCCTGCCACGCTGAGGTCAACATCCTGCGGTTCAGGCTTCACACAGTTCTTCACCCAACACGGAATCTGATAATCATGAATAAGAAGTCAGAGGATCTGGATTTTACCCCCTACCCCAGGTTTATAGTTTGATCTTGAGAAAATCAATCCTCCTGTCTGAACCTCAGTTTCCTCATCTGTGAAACAACAGGTTCAACTAGAAGGATGCTCAGAAACGTCCAGTTCTGAAACATGATGGTCGTGATACTGATGACAATGAAGACAGTGTTAATGAAGCCAAGTGCCTTTGGCAACACTGAATGGCAGATGAAGAGGCGGAAAACTATCTTCCCTTAAAACGTTTGCAGGCAGGCTGCCTCTGTTCCTTGCTTCCACATTCAGAATCGCTCTGCTTCCCTGCCCCACATTGAAACCCTGAAAGCATACAAATCCCACACTGCTCTTCACTCTTTGATGATTTTTCTCTCCATTGCTCATATGTAGTCCTGATGACTTGTAAACATAACTGCCCCTAGAATATGCAGGAGAGCAAGTGGAGCCAAACAGGAAGCCCTGACTTTTCATCTTGACAAACTGATTTTCCTCAACTGGCAGAGGACAAGGAGTCATACATCAGTGACAACACAGCTCCCTGGGGTCGCAAAGCCTTCTGTTTGGAAGAGACACCTCTCATATGATGTGGATGCACCCGCCTGGGGCTACAGAATAATAGGGGGAAAGGTCTGGGGTTGTTAAAAGTGGAATCTTTCTGATGGGAAGGGAAATTGAAACCCCAGGATTTAAAGAGAGCAATAAAGGTGATGATGGGAAACGTGAGGCCCATGGATACACAGCGAGGCTTGACTCATCAGGCAGGAGGGAACCCACTCTAGGCATTAGTACATTTTCCACATGACTGAAGTTTAACTGTCCAAGAGCCAGGATTGACCTTTAACCCTATTAAGACGCTTCTCCATCTTCCTAAGTGTCTGTACAGAACATTAGTTAGCCTTTTCCTAATAGCACAAGAGAATGGAACCAGAAGTCATATATGTTGGAGATGATTATTTGTGAATATTTATATTCCCCACTAGACTGTGTAGGACATACCTAGTCCAGAGCAGGCACTCAAGAAGCATTTGTTGAATGAGTGAGAACCCCTTGCTGCATAATATGCTGTATTATGAAGAACTCTGTTGGTCCTAAGTATCAGAAAATGATTTTTGCTAAGCTCAGCAAAAATGGAGATGATCGGAAGGGTTTATGGTGTCTCTAGTTGCGGTCTGAGCACTAGGCAATATCTGGGATTTGGTTGGAGCTCTGGGAGGTGGGGGACCCAGGAAATGTTCCTTCTCTTGACTTATCTTTGGGCTCTTCCTTTCTTATTCTCTCTCACTGATGAACAACCTTTTCTTCTCTGCAGAACAGGGCTACTTTCATCTTCAAGTCCATAGGCCCTCAGTTTCAGAAAGAAAATAGCCCTGCTTTTTGGTTGTTTCAGTTACTAAACTTCTGGGGATAGGACTCAAGCTGGCCCAGTCTGGCTGGTGTGTGTCTCAGACCTATAGGATGACTCCCCTGGAAACTTTCCAGGTGCAGTTGGAGGGATCCCCAGATAAGGGAGTAGGCTCCACAAAACAATAAGCACCCATTACCTTTGCATTGTCTCCATTAACCTTTACAATAAGTGAAAAGGCTAAGGTTGAAAAAGCGCCTAGAATATGCAGGAGAGCAAGTGGAGCCAAACAGGAAGCCCTGACTTTTCATCTTGACAAACTGATTTTCCTCAACTGGCAGAGGACAAGGAGTCATACATCAGTGACAACACAGCTCCCTGGGGTCGCAAAGCCTTCTGTTTGGAAGAGACACCTCTCATATGATGTGGATGCACCCGCCTGGGGCTACAGAATAATAGGGGGAAAGGTCTGGGGTTGTTAAAAGTGGAATCTTTCTGATGGGAAGGGAAATTGAAACCCCAGGATTTAAAGAGAGCAATAAAGGTGATGATGGGAAACGTGAGGCCCATGGATACACAGCGAGGCTTGACTCATCAGGCAGGAGGGAACCCACTCTAGGCATTAGTACATTTTCCACATGACTGAAGTTTAACTGTCCAAGAGCCAGGATTGACCTTTAACCCTATTAAGACGCTTCTCCATCTTCCTAAGTGTCTGTACAGAACATTAGTTAGCCTTTTCCTAATAGCACAAGAGAATGGAACCAGAAGTCATATATGTTGGAGATGATTATTTGTGAATATTTATATTCCCCACTAGACTGTGTAGGACATACCTAGTCCAGAGCAGGCACTCAAGAAGCATTTGTTGAATGAGTGAGAACCCCTTGCTGCATAATATGCTGTATTATGAAGAACTCTGTTGGTCCTAAGTATCAGAAAATGATTTTTGCTAAGCTCAGCAAAAATGGAGATGATCGGAAGGGTTTATGGTGTCTCTAGTTGCGGTCTGAGCACTAGGCAATATCTGGGATTTGGTTGGAGCTCTGGGAGGTGGGGGACCCAGGAAATGTTCCTTCTCTTGACTTATCTTTGGGCTCTTCCTTTCTTATTCTCTCTCACTGATGAACAACCTTTTCTTCTCTGCAGAACAGGGCTACTTTCATCTTCAAGTCCATAGGCCCTCAGTTTCAGAAAGAAAATAGCCCTGCTTTTTGGTTGTTTCAGTTACTAAACTTCTGGGGATAGGACTCAAGCTGGCCCAGTCTGGCTGGTGTGTGTCTCAGACCTATAGGATGACTCCCCTGGAAACTTTCCAGGTGCAGTTGGAGGGATCCCCAGATAAGGGAGTAGGCTCCACAAAACAATAAGCACCCATTACCTTTGCATTGTCTCCATTAACCTTTACAATAAGTGAAAAGGCTAAGGTTGAAAAAAGATACAGAATTTGCCCAAAGCCACACAGCTAGGGAGATGGAGATTGGAGGCAGGGAGGGGTGGTCGGAGCTGGGTACCTTCAGAACCTGGACCTCCCTCCTTGCTGCACAGTGGTCTCATGCTGACAGCCTCTCAAACAGCGGCCATCACTTTGCAAGGCAGTAATTGTGACAGATGGGATGACCCGTAGGGGTGAATGATCACTGACCCCAGGAAACGCCCTGTGGATTGCTGTCTTGGAAAGGCCCCAAAGTCAGCTTGCTTGTTGGTTATTTTTTTCTCTCTCTCATAAACCTAGGTGAGTGTTGTATGCAGTCTGCTCTTGGAGGTAACACACTGCATGTTGTCTTCCTGCAAAGTTAAACAGCAAATCAAAGGTCAGAGCTGCCTTCTCCCCAGCAATCACTCTGGCCGCTAGGATAGCTTTTTCCTTTTCACTGTGGCCACTGTGTCTTTTAACTCTACAGTAGCCGTGGAAACGTATCAGTTACTTCTGCATCTCTACAATCATCACCTAGATGGGGACCCACAGTGCCTTCACACGTAGGAGTTTTGTGTTTAGATGTGAAGGTAGACTCTCTTTTGCCATTGCCAAGAAATTGTGCAGAAGTGTTTTGGCCCCAATTTATTCAAAGCATCACTATTATCATCCTCCTCTTCATCAGGCTATATTTTTCTCCAAATAGGCCACTGGCCTCAATTTCCTCAAGTTCTTTTTAATGTTTGACTTTTAACAGCCTCTTAGGCACAAGCAATATGAAAGTCATATCTTTAATATTGTCACAAGACCGAAGAAATTCTCTATTGTGTCTCCATGTTAGAGCAGCTTGCTCACGACATTTGTTTTGTAATAATACTTCATATTCAGACTATCCCCCTGGTCCATAGGTCAGATCAGGGAAGTAACATGGGTGTGGGGATGGTGACAGGAAGGGTAGGAAGTCAGTAAAAATATTTCTAGATAATAACCTCAGGGAGCATTTTACAATTATCCAGTGATAAGATAACTTTGCTTACCTAGGGTGTTCTGTGGTTTTCAAATGATCTTTAATATATGGTTCAGAAGGATGGTAGTACTGTTAGAAAAAGAAAAGAAACAGGTCCAAAATGGAGGCCCTTGTATTAAGCCCGTGTCACCAAATCAGGACAATACCTAATCTAATCATAGTTTCAAGCTTTCCCAGGAATGTAATCTTAACTGGTCAGCCTGGAATATCCCTGTCAGCACCAGTGAGGCAAGGCACCTAATAGATCCTTTTATTCCCCAAAGAAAGGTGACATTGCTTGAAATAATTCTTTTTTGTTTGTGACTTCTTTGTCGCACCTCTCTCTACCTTTAAAAGCTTTTCTTGTTCTTGGAGGTAATTTTTTCTCTCTCATAAACCTAGGTGAGTGTTGTATGCAGTCTGCTCTTGGAGGTAACACACTGCATGTTGTCTTCCTGCAAAGTTAAACAGCAAATCAAAGGTCAGAGCTGCCTTCTCCCCAGCAATCACTCTGGCCGCTAGGATAGCTTTTCCTTTTCACTGTGGCCACTGTGTCTTTTAACTCTACAGTAGCCGTGGAAACGTATCAGTTACTTCTGCATCTCTACAATCATCACCTAGATGGGGACCCACAGTGCCTTCACACGTAGGAGTTTTGTGTTTAGATGTGAAGGTAGACTCTCTTTTGCCATTGCCAAGAAATTGTGCAGAAGTGTTTTGGCCCCAATTTATTCAAAGCATCACTATTATCATCCTCCTCTTCATCAGGCTATATTTTTCTCCAAATAGGCCACTGGCCTCAATTTCCTCAAGTTCTTTTTAATGTTTGACTTTTAACAGCCTCTTAGGCACAAGCAATATGAAAGTCATATCTTTAATATTGTCACAAGACCGAAGAAATTCTCTATTGTGTCTCCATGTTAGAGCAGCTTGCTCACGACATTTGTTTTGTAATAATACTTCATATTCAGACTATCCCCCTGGTCCATAGGTCAGATCAGGGAAGTAACATGGGTGTGGGGATGGTGACAGGAAGGGTAGGAAGTCAGTAAAAATATTTCTAGATAATAACCTCAGGGAGCATTTTACAATTATCCAGTGATAAGATAACTTTGCTTACCTAGGGTGTTCTGTGGTTTTCAAATGATCTTTAATATATGGTTCAGAAGGATGGTAGTACTGTTAGAAAAAGAAAAGAAACAGGTCCAAAATGGAGGCCCTTGTATTAAGCCCGTGTCACCAAATCAGGACAATACCTAATCTAATCATAGTTTCAAGCTTTCCCAGGAATGTAATCTTAACTGGTCAGCCTGGAATATCCCTGTCAGCACCAGTGAGGCAAGGCACCTAATAGATCCTTTTATTCCCCAAAGAAAGGTGACATTGCTTGAAATAATTCTTTTTTTGTTTGTGACTTCTTTGTCGCACCCTCTCTCTACCTTTAAAAGCTTTTCTTGTTCTATAGCTCTTTGGGGTTCCTTTTTATGTCTAGGTGGGATGCTGCTGATTCACGAATCATTGAATAAAGACAATTAGATTTTTAAAATTTACTCAGTTGAATTGTTTTTAACAAAAAATTGGTGACAAAAAAAAAAAAATTGGTGGCAGCAAAGTGAACATCTGATAGCATTCCAAGACAAGGAGAAACACAAGCATGATGCCCTCGAGCCTCTTTTGGGGGTCCCTGTCTTTTCTGTCATTTCTGCGAGCCAGAGGTAAGTTCCTCTAGGCTCTGAGCTCTACTCTTTGCATTGAGCTCCTGATTTAACTGGTGTTCCTTTGCAGAGTAGGTCAGCTTGAGCTGGTAGACAGTTCTGCCCAGGCTAGACTCAATTCATTATTTTGGGCCACAATTCCCAGGTTTTTGAGTAGAAATCCCAGCCTTGGGGACCCCTGAACTCTGCCCCCAAGATTCACATGGGAACTGTTCATGGCAGCAGGAAGTTTGTCATTTATGTGGTGCCCCCAGTCTGCAGTTTCCATTTGTTGAGATGTGCTGGTCCAGTCCTTTCCCCAGTCCAGGATTCCCTGGCAGGGGCGGTGGTGGTGGGGGGTTGGTAGTGGTGCTCATGGGTCCTTTTCTTGGCCAGGGTACAGTAACATCTCTCGGTTACTACCAATATATTAAGGCGCATGCATTTGTCTTGCTTTGTGTGGAAAAAGGCTAATTGCTAATGGAAATCACAGAAGTCAAAGAGTCTGCAGAAATTCATGGGCACAGGTCAAGTACTTAAGAGCTGATAGAGCACTTGACACCTTTCCCAAAGACTCTTGTGTTTGGATGAGCAGTAACTGTTAGAAAAGAAAGAAACAGGTCCAAAATGGAGGCCCTTGTATTAAGCCCGTGTCACCAAATCAGGACAATACCTAATCTAATCATAGTTTCAAGCTTTCCCAGGAATGTAATCTTAACTGGTCAGCCTGGAATATCCCTGTCAGCACCAGTGAGGCAAGGCACCTAATAGATCCTTTTATTCCCCAAAGAAAGGTGACATTGCTTGAAATAATTCTTTTTTTGTTTGTGACTTCTTTGTCGCACCCTCTCTCTACCTTTAAAAGCTTTTCTTGTTCTATAGCTCTTTGGGGTTCCTTTTTATGTCTAGGTGGGATGCTGCTGATTCACGAATCATTGAATAAAGACAATTAGATTTTTAAAATTTACTCAGTTGAATTGTTTTTAACAAAAAATTGGTGACAAAAAAAAAAAAATTGGTGGCAGCAAAGTGAACATCTGATAGCATTCCAAGACAAGGAGAAACACAAGCATGATGCCCTCGAGCCTCTTTTGGGGGTCCCTGTCTTTTCTGTCATTTCTGCGAGCCAGAGGTAAGTTCCTCTAGGCTCTGAGCTCTACTCTTTGCATTGAGCTCCTGATTTAACTGGTGTTCCTTTGCAGAGTAGGTCAGCTTGAGCTGGTAGACAGTTCTGCCCAGGCTAGACTCAATTCATTATTTTGGGCCACAATTCCCAGGTTTTTGAGTAGAAATCCCAGCCTTGGGGACCCCTGAACTCTGCCCCCAAGATTCACATGGGAACTGTTCATGGCAGCAGGAAGTTTGTCATTTATGTGGTGCCCCCAGTCTGCAGTTTCCATTTGTTGAGATGTGCTGGTCCAGTCCTTTCCCCAGTCCAGGATTCCCTGGCAGGGGCGGTGGTGGTGGGGGGTTGGTAGTGGTGCTCATGGGTCCTTTTCTTGGCCAGGGTACAGTAACATCTCTCGGTTACTACCAATATATTAAGGCGCATGCATTTGTCTTGCTTTGTGTGGAAAAAGGCTAATTGCTAATGGAAATCACAGAAGTCAAAGAGTCTGCAGAAATTCATGGGCACAGGTCAAGTACTTAAGAGCTGATAGAGCACTTGACACCTTTCCCAAAGACTCTTGTGTTTGGATGAGCAGTCATGGAACAGGCCAGATTGACACGAGGTTACCTGCCTATCTGGAGAAAATGCCCATGTAAGGAGTATACTGTAAAATACCACATCATCCCCTACCCTTTAGCACACTCCTCTAAAGCAATCCATCACTCAATCAATCCATTTAAGAAATGCAGTCTTTAAAGGCAAAGAGTTAAGTGAGCCACCTTTCCGCATACCTGCTTATTTTCTGTCTAAGAGCGACGGTCTGGGAGCTATAAATAACTACAGAAAACCTTACTAAAGACAACCTAGAATTTTGTGTCCTGAGAACCTGACTCGGTTAATGCTGGATGGAGAGCCTCAAAATGTGGCTGGGCAGAAATGTGGGCTGCACTTCATCTGCTGCCAGAAATGGCTGACCGGAATGAGGATTGAACTTCATTTGTGGTGGAGGATCCTACCATATTGCAGCTAGTCCTTGGGGAAATACCTACCTAGAACTACAGTGGCCATTGTGAGGAAAGTTCCAAGTAGGTAAGATCATTCAAGAAGTGCATTTTAAAGCAAGGGCCTCCAAGTTCTAAAGACAGAATGGAATACATGTTTTAATTTGTATACAGAAGCCTCCAAAAGTCCAAAGTAGCTTCACTGAAAGATTTGTTGCAAAAGGTTAATAAAAAAATTAAAGATGCAAGAGGTACCTAAAATGAAATGAGTCTTCATTCTTTTTTTTTTTTAACATTTATTTGGGGAACCCGCCCGCCGCGAGGAGCCGCCGGAACCCGCCCGCCGCGAGGAGCCGCCGGAACCCGCCCGCCGCGAGGAGCCGCGAGGCGGGGATGCACCTCTTGTTCCTCAGATGCTAGTGTGTGAACTAGTATCACAGAACACCATAGCAGACCAGACATAGAGCCTACACCCCCTGACCAATCCTCAAACCAAGGATCCTCGAAGTGGAAGCCCGGATTCCAAGACCCCACACTGATTATCAAAGAACATACAGCACTACAGATTATTCACCTGTAAACAAGGTCTATCACCACCAAAGACACAAACCACTGAACCCTTCTACAAGGACAAAAACCCAAAGGAAGGGAGAATTCAACCAAGAAGCCTGGTGGGAATAAGAACTCCATACACACAGACACACACAAAGAAACAAAAATTAACCTAATAATGAAACGTCAGAGAAACACTGTACAAATGAAGGACCAAGCTAGAGAAACACCACTTCAAATGACAGAGGAGGAGATAGACAAGCTATCTGAAAGAGAATTCAGAAAAACTATACTAATGAGGATGCAAAACACCGAAAACAGAATATTAGAGGAAATTAGTGCATTGAGAAAAGACATGCAGGAAATGAAAAATAAGCAAATAGAGACCACCAACTCAATTGCTGAACTCAAAAATACTGTAGAAGGTCTCAACAGTAGAGTATCAGAGGCTGAAGAACGGATAAGTGAGCTAGAAGACAGAATGGTGGAAATAAGTGCTGAAGAACAGAACAAAGCCCAAAGAATTAAAAGAACTGAGGATAGCCTCAGAGACCTATGGGACAATATTAAACGCACCAACATTAGAATTATAGGAGTTCCAGAAGAAGAAGAAGAGAAGAAAGACTATGAAAAAATTCTTGAAGAGGTTATAGTTGAAAACTTCCCCAGCTTGGGAAAGGAGATAGTCAGCCAAGTCCAGGAAGCACAAAGAGTTCCATACAGGAGAAACCCCAGAAGAAACACACCAAGGCACATACTAATCAAACTAACGCAGACTAAATATAAAGACAGATTACTAAAAGCAGCTAGGAGCAAACAACAAATAACATATAAAGGAAACCCCATACGTTTAACTGCGGATCTCTCAACAGAAACCCTACAGGCCAGAAGAGAATGGCAAGATACATTTAAACGGCTAAAAGAGAATAACCTGCAACCACGAATTCTCTACCCAGCAAGAATCTCATTCAAAATCGATGGTGAAGTCAAAAGCTTCACAGACAAGCAAAACTAAAAGAATTCTGTACCACAAAACCAGCCCTACAACAAGTGTTAAAGGGCCTGATATAGCCAATAAATACAAGAGTAGGAGAAGCCTTACAAATCAAACCCCAAATTTCTAAGAAGATGACAATAGGAACATTCGTATCAATAATTACTTTGAATGTAAATGGACTAAATACTCCAACCAAACGACACAGGCTGGCTGAATGGATCCAGAAGCAAGACCCATATATATGCTGTTTACAAGAGACCCACTTCAGACTTAGAGACACTCATAGACTAAAAGTGAAAGGCTGGAAAAAGATATTTCATGCAAATGGAAATCAAAAGAAAGCTGGAGTAGCAATCCTTATATCAGACAAAATAGACTTTAAAGTAAAGAAGATTCTAAGAGACAAGGCAGGTCACTACATCATGATTAAGGGATCTATCCAAGAGGAAGACATAACAGTCATGAATATCTACGCACCCAACACAGGGGCACCTCAATACATAAGACAGGTACTTTCAGACATAAAAGAAGAAATCAACAATAACACAATAATAGTAGGAGACTTTAACACTCCTCTCACACCAATGGACAGATCAACAAAACAGAAAATTAATAAAGAAACACAAGCCTTAAATGCCACACTGGAAAAGATGGACCTCATCGATATCTTTAGGACATTCCATCCAAAAGCAGAAGAATACACTTTCTTCTCAAGCGCTCACGGAACATTCTCCAGGATAGACCACATCTTGGGTCACAAATCTAACCTCAGTCAGTTCAAGAAAACTGAAATTATATCAACCATCTTCTCAGACCACAATGCAATGAGACTGGAGATCAACTACCAGAAAAGAAACCCTAAAAACAGAAACACATGGAGATTAAACAATACATACCTAAAAAACCAACTGATCATTGAGGAAATCAAAGGAGAAATTAAACAATTCCTAGAAGAAAATGACAATGAACACACGACAGAGCAAAACCTATGGGATACAGCAAAAGCAGTTCTAAGAGGGAAATTTATAGCAATACAATCCCACCTCAAGAAACTAGGAAAATATGAAGCAGATGACCTAACCCTCCGCTTAAAACAGTTGGAGAAAGAAGAACAAAAACATCCCAGAGCCAGCAGAAGACGAGAAATCATAAAGATCAGAGCAGAAATAAATGAGAAAGCAACAAAAGAAACAATAGTAAAGATAAATAAAACAAAAAGCTGGTTCTTTGAAAAGGTAAACAAAATTGACAAGCCACTGGCCAGACTCATTAAGAAAAAGAGAGAGAAGAACCAGATCAACAAAATCAAAAACGAAAAAGGAGAGATTACAACAGATAATGCAGAAATCCAAAGGATTCTAAGAGACTATTATGAGCAACTCTATGGCAACAAACTGGACAACTTGGAAGAAATGGACAGTTTCTTGGAGAAGATTAATCTACCAAGACTGAGCCAGGAAGAAACAGAAACTTTGAACAACCCAATCACAAGCTCAGAAATCAACTTTGTGATTAAAAATCTACCCAAAAATAAAAGCCCAGGACCAGATGGCTTCACAGCCGAATTCTACCAAACATTTAAAGAAGAGCTAATGCCTGTCCTTCTAAAACTCTTTCAAAAAATTGCACAGGAAGGAAAACTCCCAAACACATTCTACGAGGCCACCATCACCCTGATACCCAAACCAGGCAAAGACAACACAAAAAAGGAAAACTATAGGCCAATTTCACTGATGAACTTAGATGCCAAGATCCTCAACAAAATCCTAGCAAACAGAGTTCAACGACATGTCAAAAAACTCATACATCACAATCAAGTTGGGTTCATCCCAGGCATGCAAGGATTCTTCAACATCCGCAAATCAATCAACGTGATACACCATATCAACAAGTTGAAAGACAAAAATCACATGATCATCTCAATAGATGCAGAAAAAGCCTTCGACAAAGTACAACATCCATTTATGATCAAAACTCTTCAGAAAATGGGCATAGAAGGAACCTATCTCAACATAATAAAAGCCATCTATGAGAAACCTACAGCGAACATTATTGTTAATGGTGAAAAACTGAAAGCATTCCCTCTAAGATCAGGAACAAGACAGGGGGGCCCACTTTCACCACTGCTATTCAACATAGTCCTGGAAGTCCTAGCAACAGCAATAAGACAAGAGAAAGAAATCAAAGGAATCCAGATTGGAAAGGAAGAAGTCAAGCTCTCTCTTTTTGCAGACGACATGATATTATACCTAGAAAATCCCAAAGACACGGTTACAAAGCTACTAGAACTAATCAATGAATTCAGCAAAGTTGCAGGATATAAAGTCAACACACAGAAGTCACTGGCATTCCTATACACAAACAATGAAAAATCAGAAAATGAAATCAAAGAGGCAATTACAACAGATCATGCAGAAATCCAAAGGATTCTAAGAGACTATTATGAGCAACTCTATGGCAACAAACTGGACAACTTGGAAGAAATGGACAGTTTCTTGGAGAAGATTAATCTACCAAGACTGAGCCAGGAAGAAACAGAAACTTTGAACAACCCAATCACAAGCTCAGAAATCAACTTTGTGATTAAAAATCTACCCAAAAATAAAAGCCCAGGACCAGATGGCTTCACAGCCGAATTCTACCAAACATTTAAAGAAGAGCTAATGCCTGTCCTTCTAAAACTCTTTCAAAAAATTGCACAGGAAGGAAAACTCCCAAACACATTCTACGAGGCCACCATCACCCTGATACCCAAACCAGGCAAAGACAACACAAAAAAGGAAAACTATAGGCCAATTTCACTGATGAACTTAGATGCCAAGATCCTCAACAAAATCCTAGCAAACAGAGTTCAACGACATGTCAAAAAACTCATACATCACGATCAAGTTGGGTTCATCCCAGGCATGCAAGGATTCTTCAACATCCGCAAATCAATCAACGTGATACACCATATCAACAAGTTGAAAGACAAAATCACATGATCATCTCAATAGATGCAGAAAAAGCCTTCGACAAAGTACAACATCCATTTATGATCAAAACTCTTCAGAAAATGGGCATAGAAGGAACCTATCTCAACATAATAAAAGCCATCTATGAGAAACCTACAGCGAACATTATTGTGAATGGTGAAAAACTGAAAGCATTCCCTCTAAGATCAGGAACAAGACAGGGGTGCCCACTTTCACCACTGCTATTCAACATAGTCCTGGAAGTCCTAGCAACAGCAATAAGACAAGAGAAAGAAATCAAAGGAATCCAGATTGGAAAGGAAGAAGTCAAGCTCTCTCTTTTTGCAGACGACATGATATTATACCTAGAAAATCCCAAAGACACGGTTACAAAGCTACTAGAACTAATCAATGAATTCAGCAAAGTTGCAGGATATAAAGTCAACACACAGAAGTCACTGGCATTCCTATACACAAACAATGAAAAATCAGAAAATGAAATCAAAGAGGCAATCCCCTTCACCATTGCAACCAAAAGAATTAAATATCTAGGAATAAACCTACCCAAAGAAACAAAAGAATTGTACACAGAAAATTACAAGACACTCATGAGAGACATTAAAGAAGACTTAAACAGATGGAGAGATATTCCATGTTCCTGGATTGGAAGAATCAATATTGTGAAAATGACCATACTACCAAATGTCATCTACAGATTCAATGCAATACCTATTCAACTACCACTGACATTTTTCACAGAACTAGACCAAATTATAACACAGTTCATATGGAAACACAGAAGACCTCGAATAGCCAAAGCAATCCTGAGGAAGAAAAATGGAGTTGGAGGGATCAGCCTCCCTAACTTCAGACTCTACTACAAAGCAACAGTTATCAAGACAGTATGGTACTGGCACAAAAACAGAACTATAGATCAATGGAACAAGATTGAGAACCCAGAGATCAACCCACGCACCTATGGGTACCTTATTTTTGATAAAGGAGGAGAAACTATAAAATGGGACAAAGACAGCCTCTTTAACAAGTGGTGCTGGGAGAATTGGACAGCTACATGCAAAAAAATGAAATGGGAACATTCCCTGACGCCATACACTAAGATCAACTCAAAATGGATTAAAGACCTCAATGTAAGACCAGAAACCATCAAACTCTTAGAGGAGAATATAGGCAAAACCCTCAAGGACATCAATCAAAGCAAGATCTTTGACCCACCAACTAAAATAGCAGAACTGAAAAGAAAAATGAACATATGGGACCTTATGAAACTTAAAAGCTTTTGTACAGCAAAAGAAATTACAAAAAAGTTGGGGCTTTAAAAAAAAAACTGAAAGCATTCCTCTAAGATCAGGAACAAGACAGGTGCCCACTTTCACCACTGCTATTCAACATAGTCCTGGAAGTCCTAGCAACAGCAATAAGACAAGAGAAAGAAATCAAAGGAATCCAGATTGGAAAGGAAGAAGTCAAGCTCTCTTTTTGCAGACGACATGATATTATACCTAGAAAATCCCAAAGACACGGTTACAAAGCTACTAGAACTAATCAATGAATTCAGCAAAGTTGCAGGATATAAAGTCAACACACAGAAGTCACTGGCATTCCTATACACAAACAATGAAAAATCAGAAAATGAAATCAAAGAGGCAATCCCCTTCACCATTGCAACCAAAAGAATTAAATATCTAGGAATAAACCTACCCAAAGAAACAAAAGAATTGTACACAGAAAATTACAAGACACTCATGAGAGACATTAAAGAAGACTTAAACAGATGGAGAGATATTCCATGTTCCTGGATTGGAAGAATCAATATTGTGAAAATGACCATACTACCAAATGTCATCTACAGATTCAATATGATCCCTATCAAACTACCAATGACAGAACTATTCTTCACAGAACTAAACCAAAGAATAACACAGCTCATATGGAAACACAAAAGACCTCGAATAGCCAAAGCAATCCTGAGGAAGAAAAATGGAGTTGGAGGATCAGCCTCCTAACTTCAGACTCTACTACAAAGCAACAGTTATCAAGACAGTATGGTACTGGCACAAAAACAGAACTATAGATCAATGGAACAAGATTGAGAACCCAGAGATCAACCCACGCACCTATGGGTACCTTATTTTTGATAAAGGAGGAGAAACTATAAAATGGGACAAAGACAGCCTCTTTAACAAGTGGTGCTGGGAGAATTGGACAGCTACATGCAAAAAAATGAAATGGGAACATTCCCTGACGCCATACACTAAGATCAACTCAAAATGGATTAAAGACCTCAATGTAAGACCAGAAACCATCAAACTCTTAGAGGAGAATATAGGCAAAACCCTCAAGGACATCAATCAAAGCAAGATCTTTGACCCACCAACTAAAATAGCAGAACTGAAAAGAAAAATGAACATATGGGACCTTATGAAACTTAAAAGCTTTTGTACAGCAAAAGAAATTACAAAAAAGTTCAACAGACACCCCACAGAGTGGGAGAAAATCATAGCAAATGAAACAACAGACAAAGAATTAATCTCCAAAATCTACAAGCAACTCAGACAACTCAGCACAGGAAAAATGAACAACCCAATCAAAAAATGGGAAAAAGATCTAAAGAGACGCCTCTCCAAAGAGGACATACAAATGGTCCAAAAATACATGAAACGATGCTCAACCTCGCTTATTATTAGAGAAATGCAAATTAAAACCACAATGAGATACCACCTCACACCTGTCAGAATGGCCATCATCAACAAATCGACAGACAACAAATGCTGGAGAGGGTGTGGAGAAAAGGGAACCCTCTTGCATTGCTGGTGGGAATGTAAATTAATACAACCTCTATGGAAGACAATATGGAGATTCCTTAAAAAACTAAAAATAGAAGCACCCTATGACCCAGCAATCCCACTATTAGGCCTATATCCTGATGAAATCAAAACTGAAAGAGGCACCTGTACCCCAATGTTCATTGCAGCTCTCTATACAATAGCCAGAACATGGAAGCAACCTAGATGTCCATCGACAAATGAATGGATCCAGAAGCTCTGGTACATATATACAATGGAATACTACTCAGCTGTTAAAAGAAATGCAGAAGACTCAGTCCTAATGAGGTGGCTGGCTCTAGAACCTATCATAAAAAGTGAAGTAAGTCAAAAAGAGAAAGACAAGTATAGTATACTAACTCATATATATGGGATCTAGTAAGATGGTCATGATAACACACACAGTGAACGCATGAAAAAACAGAGAATAGACATAAAGACATTGTGGAGACCGAACAATGGGAGGGAGTAACATGGGAACCTATACTGTCATGTGTAGAAAAGATAGCTATTGTCATTGTGCTAGAGGAATAGGAGTACCTACAACCACTTGGAGCAATGGTCTGGATGGGGAACCACCCTAAAATGGATTAAAGACCTCAATGTAAGACCAGAAACCATCAAACTCTTAGAGGAGAATATAGGCAAAACCCTCAAGGACATCAATCAAAGCAAGATCTTTGACCCACCAACTAAAATAGCAGAACTGAAAAGAAAAATGAACATATGGGACCTTATGAAACTTAAAAGCTTTTGTACAGCAAAAGAAATTACAAAAAAGTTCAACAGACACCCCACAGAGTGGGAGAAAATCATAGCAAATGAAACAACAGACAAAGAATTAATCTCCAAAATCTACAAGCAACTCAGACAACTCAGCACAGGAAAAATGAACAACCCAATCAAAAAATGGGAAAAAGATCTAAAGAGACGCCTCTCCAAAGAGGACATACAAATGGTCCAAAAATACATGAAACGATGCTCAACCTCGCTTATTATTAGAGAAATGCAAATTAAAACCACAATGAGATACCACCTCACACCTGTCAGAATGGCCATCATCAACAAATCGACAGACAACAAATGCTGGAGAGGGTGTGGAGAAAAGGGAACCCTCTTGCATTGCTGGTGGGAATGTAAATTAATACAACCTCTATGGAAGACAATATGGAGATTCCTTAAAAAACTAAAAATAGAAGCACCCTATGACCCAGCAATCCCACTATTAGGCCTATATCCTGATGAAATCAAAACTGAAAGAGGCACCTGTACCCCAATGTTCATTGCAGCTCTCTATACAATAGCCAGAACATGGAAGCAACCTAGATGTCCATCGACAAATGAATGGATCCAGAAGCTCTGGTACATATATACAATGGAATACTACTCAGCTGTTAAAAGAAATGCAGAAGACTCAGTCCTAATGAGGTGGCTGGCTCTAGAACCTATCAAAAAAAGTGAAGTAAGTCAAAAAGAGAAAGACAAGTATAGTATACTAACTCATATATATGGGATCTAGTAAGATGGTCATGATAACACACACAGTGAACTCATGAAAAAACAGAGAATAGACATAAAGACATTGTGGAGACCGAACAATGGGAGGGAGTAACATGGGAACCTATACTGTCATGTGTAGAAAAGATAGCTATTGTCATTGTGCTAGAGGAATAGGAGTACCTACAACCACTTGGAGCAATGGTCTGGAGGGATGGGGGAACCTGGGTGGGGAGGGTCAAGGGATATGCATCTGATTGATCTGGGAACATACATGTACAAAAATAAATAAATAAATAAATAAAAAACATTTATTTGTATTTATTTATCTTTTTGGGGGTGGGGTGGGGAGGGAGGTGGGTGGGCAGGCCACTTCTATTGGTCTTTCATTTCTCTATTTTCATCCGTCTTTGTTCTTTGGCTCCTGTGGGCCTCCCATCATGGTGGCCTCTGTCCTCACAGAGCGCCGGCTCTGGGCGCATGAGTGCCAGAACTCCGGCTCGGTAATTGGACACATCAGTCCAGCCGCTCCGCGGCACGTGGGATCTTCCCAGGCCAGGGATCGAACCAGCACCCCTTGCACTGCAAGGTGGTGTCCTTACCCACTGGACTACCAGGAGAAGCCATGAGTCTTCATTCTTGCAATCTCTGTCCAGGTTGTCTTTCCTTTTTGAAGAGCCTATAAGGCCATAAACCAAAGTCAGCCAAGTGAATGATCTCACAGATATTCTCATATCTACCTTTAAAGGCAGGCAGTGGGGGGCTTGTATGAACTTCTCCCAGAGTTCACTAGACTCTGAGGGATTTTTCTGATAAATTATTATGTTATTCCCTTAATAGCCAAGAGGAAATTAAAACCAAAATTAAAAAAAAAATCTTGCCAAATCTTCTCATAAACCATACTTACAGCTCTCCACTTAAACCTCACTCAGAATGTACAGATACGATCCTGAAAGAAGTGGCAGAAGCTGGCTAAGGATAAGAATTCTGACTAGAGTCAGCTTTCCTGAAGCATTCATTGTCTCTACTACCTGCTAACGAAAGCCAAAGCAAGTGAGAAAGACAAGTATAGTATACTAACTCATATATATGGGATCTAGTAAGATGGTCATGATAACACACACAGTGAACTCATGAAAAAACAGAGAATAGACATAAAGACATTGTGGAGACCGAACAATGGGAGGGAGTAACATGGGAACCTATACTGTCATGTGTAGAAAAGATAGCTATTGTCATTGTGCTAGAGGAATAGGAGTACCTACAACCACTTGGAGCAATGGTCTGGAGGGATGGGGGAACCTGGGTGGGGGGAGGGTCAAGGGATATGCATCTGATTGATCTGGGAACATACATGTACAAAAATAAATAAATAAATAAATAAAAAACATTTATTTGTATTTATTTATCTTTTGGGGGTTGGGTTGGGGAGGGAGGTGGGTGGGCAGGCCACTTCTATTGGTCTTTCATTTCTCTATTTTCATCCGTCTTTGTTCTTTGGCTCCTGTGGGCCTCCCATCATGGTGGCCTCTGTCCTCACAGAGCGCCGGCTCTGGGCGCATGAGTGCCAGAACTCCGGCTCGGTAATTGGACACATCAGTCCAGCCGCTCCGCGGCACGTGGGATCTTCCCAGGCCAGGGATCGAACCAGCACCCCTTGCACTGCAAGGTGGTGTCCTTACCCACTGGACTACCAGGAGAAGCCATGAGTCTTCATTCTTGCAATCTCTGTCCAGGTTGTCTTTCCTTTTTGAAGAGCCTATAAGGCCATAAACCAAAGTCAGCCAAGTGAATGATCTCACAGATATTCTCATATCTACCTTTAAAGGCAGGCAGTGGGGGGCTTGTATGAACTTCTCCCAGAGTTCACTAGACTCTGAGGGATTTTTCTGATAAATTATTATGTTATTCCCTTAATAGCCAAGAGGAAATTAAAACCAAAATTAAAAAAAAAATCTTGCCAAATCTTCTCATAAACCATACTTACAGCTCTCCACTTAAACCTCACTCAGAATGTACAGATACGATCCTGAAAGAAGTGGCAGAAGCTGGCTAAGGATAAGAATTCTGACTAGAGTCAGCTTTCCTGAAGCATTCATTGTCTCTACTACCTGCTAACGAAAGCCAAAGCAACTGATAAAGAAAAGAATAAAATCTCTTTAGGGATGCCTCTTTAGTCCAAGGGATTATTCAATACTGCCAGAAGGACTTGCTGCTTATCCTGGTTGAAAACTGACAAGATATTTAAAAGGATTTTAAAGTAACTCTGCAGTCAGAGATCAGCCTAATATTGGAAGCTGGTATACAGAGTCTGATAAGAATTTTTTTAAAAGACCTCCTCCATTAAGGTAAAAGGAGGTATGTACCTACAGGGGGAAAAAAAAAAGCCCTTTAAAACCCTTGTAAGAAGATTTATGAATGGATCTTCTTATGATGTCATTTAAGCTACAATTCTCAAAGGAATGAAAAGCAACCCTTGTTACCTTACAAATCTTTACAAAAGTAGAAATGCAGCTCTAGAAGAAATTTCAAGTTCACCTGTTCCTTTCAGTCCCCAACCTCCCTATTTATCTTTAAAGGCTTGTAGTTTGCATTCTTTCCTATGCCTCTGAAACATGAATATTAAACTACACATTTCAGGAGGTAATTCTTATTTTTAAAAAGGAGGGATGGGTCATTTGAAACTTAGCTTTAGCCATATGAACTGGTAACCTTAACTTATTCCTCTACCAGGAAAACAACTTAAATCCAACTTATTTTGTAACTAATAAACCAGAAACTATAAGGTTTGTATTTGTGTGTGACTGTATGTTCATCTGTGTCTATAGGTATGTGCTGTAGATGTATGGTATTTTCTACCTTGAAGTGGTATTACCAAAATTAATTTGTAAAAGAGCTCTATGTAGTTGGTTTAAAAAATTAAGAACTTATATAAGTGAAATTTTCAGAAATATAGTAGAAACTATTTCAGGTTTAAGTGATATGGAAAATATTCTGTATCAAAGTTTAGATTTGTTATTGTTTTTGTTCAATCACTAAGTCGTGTTTGACTCTTTGATGCAGCACACCAGGCCACAGTTTAGTAAAAAACAAACACAAACAAACAAACAAACAAAGATAGGCATATCTTTAGAGTTATTGACATTAAATATCATACTTTTGTTTGCCTGGGCTTACCAAACATCAAGTGAGTTCATGTTATCTCTTACAAAATTTGTCAGCAAGAAAAATAACTTAGGATGATGACTGACATTATCTAATGTCTAATAAAATGTTTAGTGAGTAATTGAAATAATTGTTCAAAACAACTGAATTAAATAGGTGTAGGTAGTATGAAATGTTTTTAGGTGACATTTTAAAAATAGTTTTCCCAATTATTTGGGTAACCTGAGGCCTCAAATTTTTGCCAAATTAAGCTAAGCAATAAACGGTAATTAAATATCTAGATGGGCTTCCCTGGTGGCTCAGAGGGTAAAGAATCTGCCTGCAATGAGGGAGACCTGGGTTCAATCCCTGGATTGGGAAGATCCCCTAGAGAAGGTAATGGCAACCCACTCCAGTATTCTTACCGGAGAATTCCAAGGACAGAGGAGCCTGGCAGGCTACATTCCATGGGATCGTGAAGAGTCAGACATGACTGAGAGATTTTCACAAAAAAATACCTAGATAATCTCAAGATGAAATACTGAGACATTTATTACTGAACACAGGTTTATCCATTTCTCCTTCCTTTTACAGAGAAACTAAGAGATATTTGGATCTATTAGTAAACATGTTTGTGACACATCAAAAATTTACTATGAGAAAGCATTCATTTTAGAAACTATAAAAAGTATTTGTAAGTCTGTCAATCCATAGAATGCTGGTGTAAAAGTCCATGATTGTTTAAAGTTGCAGAAGGTTTGTGGAAAAAGAAACCTTTAGAAAGAAAATTTTATTCTGGTCAATCTGGGTAGGATTAAAATGAGTTTAATTAAATCAAATAATCTTAAAAATCAAAGGAGAGATGGTACAAAATTAAAATTTGATTTTTCTGTCTTATAAAAGCACGAAGTTTTCTTGGACTATTGGGATGTTCTTAAAAAGTGATTATAAAATATTTTTCTTTATCTTCTTGGTTATCTTCCTAGAGAATAAGATTTTGTATCTTATCAAGATAATTTCCTGTGTCTTTGTCATCTGGTCTTTGACAAGAAAGCTGAGTCTTCTCTATTAAAAGAGCTAATTTTTTTAAACAACTATTTTTCTGCATTTGCCTTTGAAATCTTTGTCATTACAATTAAATAGACAACTAAATACTGTTTCACAGTGACCTGTGATCCTATTTGATCAAATGTTTTAGAGCTCTTGATATTTTTGACAAACTTCCCTAAATCAAATACTAAGTGAAATCTTTTTGGTCTTGAACTAATCTCGGGATTTTCCAGAGAGACCAGAACATCTCAAAAGATTTGTTTCTTTTCCAATAAGAAAGGAGATGTTAAACTTATTTGATAATTTGAACTCTGCTTATTTAATGTTAAATTATTTTAGAAGCATTGTCCAATAGATGAATACTAAACCTTCTTTACGTTGTGTGTGTATATCTATATATATGTTATGAGTGTTCCAGACATTGTGTAAAGCTCCAAAAGTCTGATATGATCTTGTATGATGTCATTATCATGATTCCGGGTATCATCTTAAAATATATGTCACAGAAACAACCAAATTTCCTCAGGAATTTCATTATAATAAACTCTCATCAGATCTTTAACAATGGGCATTTTTTAAAAGTCTTTTGTCATTTACAGACAGTAATTGTTTTACTCTGGTGCCTTTTCAAAAGCATTCCTACGAAAGTACTTCATTTTCATGGAAATTCAAGAAAAGGACTTTTGACAAGTACAGGCTTCTGATAAATTCAAGGTCATAAAACAGAGCTGGGTAAAAATTGCTAGAACTAATGGGAAAAACAGATTCAAACAAAATAAGAATTAATACCATGGGACTAAATAAACTGAGGGTGAGCATAATTTTTAATGACTTTTTGCTTGAAACATTGCTGATTCTTTGGTTTGATAAGATATACCTCTGTGAACAATGATAAAACATTTACTATTTTTCCCTACATGAGCTCTCCAAAATTTGGAGACTTTGAAGTATTCTTTTTTATGGTAACAGTTATTTGCATAAATTCAATAAAAAATCATCTTGCCTCAAATAATCCTTTTTTTAAATTTATGACATCTTTGTCCTGCCCCCTCTCTTATATAAAAAACTTTTCATTTTTCTGTAGGTCTTTGGAACTTCTTTCTTTTTGTTAGATGGGATGCTGCCTGCTTCATGAGTCCTTCAATAAAGCAAATTAGAAAAAAATGACTTGGTTGAACTTTACTTTTTAACGGTATCAGTTAGGAAAAATATCTTTGAGAATAACTGTGGGCATATATTTGAAAGACCCAGTCTGTGACATTTTAAAAAGAGATGGCAAACTCCCTAAGTAAAAGGCTTTTGAATAACAGAAAACGACTCAAAATGACTGAAACACTAAAGGGGTTTAACAAGAAGGCTAGAGGTAAGGCAGTTTCAGGGCCGGTCCGTTAATTGGGTTAACATTACCAGTAATCCAACTTCTTTCTTTCTTTTCTGCCATCCTTAGGTATACCAGTTAGCTTTCTTCATGGTCACAAGATAGCTGCACTCTCTCCAGGTATCACAATTCAAAGTACAGCCAATCAGAGATAGAAAAGGGGCAATCTCTTTCTTGTGCCGCTGCTTAAGACTAAGAAATTTCTCTTGGAATAGTTTACTCAGCAAATGGATATAATCATCTCACTGGACAGAAATTCAGTCACGTGTCCTTTTCAAAGTCAAACACTAGCAAATAAATAGAATCATTTTGAATGACCAAGGTTATCTGTTGGACTGGGACTGGGGTGACCTATCCCTAAAATACATGACTGCCTGATATCTAAAGTGAAGTGGAGGTGGAGGGATGGTTATTGGTCAGGGCACAGTGTCTACTAGAGGGCTCAACACATGTTTCTTGATTTTAATTTATTTTATTCTCTTAAACCCCAGGACATTTGAGTCCTTGGCACCAACTGGGAAAGAAATCAGTAAGCCTTTCATGATAAACTGATTTCAGAAGCACAATAAAACTGCTCAAGAGAGATAGAATTCAGAAAAGCATTCCTTGAAAAAGCCACAAAATTGGTCTACAGCTTCATGAAAAAGTGATTACTCTTCATTAACTTGGTATAACCTTCTAATTCTGTGTCTCATTTTTGGAATGCTAAAGCAGCCTCTCAAAAAAGATCAGATTCCATCAACCACACTTGCTCATTCAAATCCATTAGCCGTTTCAGTTAGCATTAGGTCAAAGGCAGCGTGACTATATGATACACAAAATTAAATTTAAAAGGTTATTGGTATCTACCCATATGCCTAGCTATCTACCTACCTGCCTACCTGCCACCTTATATGCCCCCTAGACATTTTCATTAGAGGAACAAAGGAACCCTTCATAGGAGGACCTAGCCTATTGAAAGACCCAGTCTGTGACATTTTAAAAAGAGATGGCAAACTCCCTAAGTAAAAGGCTTTTGAATAACAGAAAACGACTCAAAATGACTGAAACACTAAAGGGGTTTAACAAGAAGGCTAGAGGTAAGGCAGTTTCAGGGCCGGTCCGTTAATTGGGTTAACATTACCAGTAATCCAACTTCTTTCTTTCTTTTCTGCCATCCTTAGGTATACCAGTTAGCTTTCTTCATGGTCACAAGATAGCTGCACTCTCTCCAGGTATCACAATTCAAAGTACAGCCAATCAGAGATAGAAAAGGGGCAATCTCTTTCTTGTGCCGCTGCTTAAGACTAAGAAATTTCTCTTGGAATAGTTTACTCAGCAAATGGATATAATCATCTCACTGGACAGAAATTCAGTCACGTGTCCTTTTCAAAGTCAAACACTAGCAAATAAATAGAATCATTTTGAATGACCAAGGTTATCTGTTGGACTGGGACTGGGGTGACCTATCCCTAAAATACATGACTGCCTGATATCTAAAGTGAAGTGGAGGTGGAGGGATGGTTATTGGTCAGGGCACAGTGTCTACTAGAGGGCTCAACACATGTTTCTTGATTTTAATTTATTTTATTCTCTTAAACCCCAGGACATTTGAGTCCTTGGCACCAACTGGGAAAGAAATCAGTAAGCCTTTCATGATAAACTGATTTCAGAAGCACAATAAAACTGCTCAAGAGAGATAGAATTCAGAAAAGCATTCCTTGAAAAAGCCACAAAATTGGTCTACAGCTTCATGAAAAAGTGATTACTCTTCATTAACTTGGTATAACCTTCTAATTCTGTGTCTCATTTTTGGAATGCTAAAGCAGCCTCTCAAAAAAGATCAGATTCCATCAACCACACTTGCTCATTCAAATCCATTAGCCGTTTCAGTTAGCATTAGGTCAAAGGCAGCGTGACTATATGATACACAAAATTAAATTTAAAAGGTTATTGGTATCTACCCATATGCCTAGCTATCTACCTACCTGCCTACCTGCCACCTTTTATAACTGTCCACATCCACCAGAGCTGAGACATGCTCTGCAACATTTTCATTAGAGGAACAAAGGAACCCTTCATAGGAGGACCCTTGTCACAGCACCAGCTCTGTCCTGGCGCATGTGATTTCCCTCCAGTTTTACACTTAGGATTTTTCTATTGCAAGCAGCAGAAACCGGCAATGACTAATTTATGTGAAAAGAAATGTATTTGACCAATGTGGGGAGCTTATAGAATCAAGAGATCAGGACAGAGGAACTCGTAACAGCTGCCGGGATGAATTAGCTCCAGAAGGCCAGTTCTGTCCTAAAAGGCCCATGAGTGTGGAAAGTCCAATTGGTTTAGCTCGGGTACATTCCTTTCTCTTAGCCAGAGGGAGCAGACATAATTTTTTTTTTTTTTTAATTTTGGCCCCCCACCTTTTTTTATTGGTTTTTTATTTGTTTATTTTTCATCCATCTTTATTCTTTGGCCTAGGTGGGCCTCCCATCACAGTGGCCTCTCTCGCTGCAGAGCCCCGGCTCTGGACAATTGCGCTCGAGAGCACTGGCTCGTAATGGGACACACCAGTCTAGCCACTCTGTGGTGTGTGGGATCTTCCCTGGCCGGGGATCAAACTGGCAACCCCTGCACTGCAATGCAGACTCTTTATCCTCTGGACCACCAGGGAAGCCCAGGAGTAGACATCTTGATGTCTACTAAAACTGCAACGTGGGGATGGAGTCAATCCCCCCCACTTTATGAGAAATCAGGGTGCCGCGCCTGGAGGTTGGCTACTGGGAGGCACATGCAGTCGTCCACCACACCAGGCTGTGAAAAAGCCACAAAATTGGTCTACAGCTTCATGAAAAAGTGATTACTCTTCATTAACTTGGTATAACCTTCTAATTCTGTGTCTCATTTTTGGAATGCTAAAGCAGCCTCTCAAAAAAGATCAGATTCCATCAACCACACTTGCTCATTCAAATCCATTAGCCGTTTCAGTTAGCATTAGGTCAAAGGCAGCGTGACTATATGATACACAAAATTAAATTTAAAAGGTTATTGGTATCTACCCATATGCCTAGCTATCTACCTACCTGCCTACCTGCCACCTTTTATAACTGTCCACATCCACCAGAGCTGAGACATGCTCTGCAACATTTTCATTAGAGGAACAAAGGAACCCTTCATAGGAGGACCCTTGTCACAGCACCAGCTCTGTCCTGGCGCATGTGATTTCCCTCCAGTTTTACACTTAGGATTTTTCTATTGCAAGCAGCAGAAACCGGCAATGACTAATTTATGTGAAAAGAAATGTATTTGACCAATGTGGGGAGCTTATAGAATCAAGAGATCAGGACAGAGGAACTCGTAACAGCTGCCGGGATGAATTAGCTCCAGAAGGCCAGTTCTGTCCTAAAAGGCCCATGAGTGTGGAAAGTCCAATTGGTTTAGCTCGGGTACATTCCTTTCTCTTAGCCAGAGGGAGCAGACATAATTTTTTTTTTTTTTTAATTTTGGCCCCCCACCTTTTTTTATTGGTTTTTTATTTGTTTATTTTTCATCCATCTTTATTCTTTGGCCTAGGTGGGCCTCCCATCACAGTGGCCTCTCTCGCTGCAGAGCCCCGGCTCTGGACAATTGCGCTCGAGAGCACTGGCTCGTAATGGGACACACCAGTCTAGCCACTCTGTGGTGTGTGGGATCTTCCCTGGCCGGGGATCAAACTGGCAACCCCTGCACTGCAATGCAGACTCTTTATCCTCTGGACCACCAGGGAAGCCCAGGAGTAGACATCTTGATGTCTACTAAAACTGCAACGTGGGGATGGAGTCAATCCCCCCCACTTTATGAGAAATCAGGGTGCCGCGACTGGAGGGGGCTGGCTACTGGGTAGGCACATGCAGTCGTCCACCACACCAGCTGACACTGTGGGAAAACAAGGTACCATCAGGAAACAAGACTCATCAGATGTGAGGACAGAACATTTTTTTCCCTACTTCCCATGTCTCATTAAACGTGGTTGGCAGAGGAAATCTACTCCTTGTGTCTGAATGGACAAGCTTTACACACTTTTAAATAATAATACAACCTCTGATCACATTAAGATGCAAACAACCTTAAATTCAGTAATGGAATGTTAAGTGTATTAGCACTTTAATCTTCAGTGAAAAATAAGACTTCCTCCATTTCCCCAACTGGGATCAGTTCAAGCAGGCTGCCTGCCTTTAGCAACGAGAGAGGTCAGCCTATTTTCTCACTAACTGCTGCTTCTCATCCCTTTGTGGTCACAGCAGGGGAAGAAGGAACGGGAAGGAGGATGAGAAAGTTTTTCCTTAGTTGGTACTGTTCTAAGATGACTTTGCATTCTTATAGCACAACGAATATTTAAGGCAGACTCTCTGGTGGGCACTTTCATGTACTCTTTGAGACTTCCCTGCTAGGTCTCACTGCAGCCCTCCTCCTCTGTTCTCAGCCTCCCAAGCGCCAACACCCCCTTTGCCCTCTAGGTTCATGGGAGCCAGTACCAGCCTCCTGTGCTCTCTTCCTCCAACTGTATGGACCCCATATTTAGTTTTCTGATTGATCCTGCTGAATACCCCTTCACCAGGCTTGAGTTGAGAGATGGGCACTGGCATCCTGCTTTTAAAAAAAAAATACATTTATTTTATTTATTTATCTTTTGGGGGATGGGGTGGGGAGGGAGGGGCACGGGCGGGCCACTTCTATTGGTCTTTCATTTCTCTATTTTCATCTGTCTTTGTTCTTTGGCCCGTGTGGGCCTCCCATCGCAGTGGCCTCTCACTGCAGAGCGCCGGCTCTGGGCGCACATGCCCCAGAGCTCCAGCTCGGTAATTGGACACATCAGTCCAGCGGCTCCACGGCACATGGGATCTTCCCAGGCCAGGGATCGAACCGGTGCCCCTTTCACTGCAAGGCAGTGTCCTTATCCACTGGACCACCAGGGATGCCCTGGCATCCTACTTTTGATGGTGTATATTTATGTGTGTGATCCTCAGCACAGTTCTCTCCAATGAAATTCTCTTAATCTTTTCCTCCTCATTCACCATCCCCACACTTTTTTTTTTAAATTTTGGCCTCTTTTATTGGTTTTTTATTCATTTATTTTCTTCTATCTTTATTCTTTTGGCCTATGTGGGCCTCCCATTGCAGTGGCCTCCCGTTGCAGAGCACTGGCTCTGGATATATGCGCTCCAGAACGCTGGCTCGTAACTGGATACACGGATACACCGGTCCAGCGGCTCCGCCGCACGAGGGATCTTCCTGGGCTGGGGATCGAACTGGTGCCCCTTGCACTGCAAGGTGGACTCTTTACCCACTGGCCCGCCAGGGAGGGCCCCCACAATTTCTTTTGTATCTTCATAGAATGTGAAGAGTTAAAGAATTCCAAATAATATTTTTAAAATCGTCTTTGCTAACAGGTAATAATGGTATCTTGTTTTCATTTGCATTTCTTTATTAGTGAGCATACCCGTTTTTCATATTCTGTATGATATATCTGATAATAGAAATAATTAACACAGAGCTCTTCCCATACAGGAGTGCCTGCCTGACTTTCTCCTCATTTCCTGCTTGGTTCATTCTGCTCTGCCTCCTGACCTTTTTCTTATCCTTTCTCTCCTCATCCCTCTTCTTACAGTCTTCATTTTTCCAAGGAGCATTTTGACCTTTCCAGCTGTCCTCAGTCTGTTCAGTTCAGCTCAGCACAGATAGAATGAACCATTAGCCTATGTCAAACACTGTCTTAGGAACTGAGAGGCAAATACACCCCAGCATGACTAGAGGTAGTTCTCCACTAAGGGAACCATGTGTTGTACATGTGCAGCTCATCACAGTTTCCAAGCACACTCACAACTCTCCCTCCACAGTTCTTGGTCTTAAAGAGGTTAAGTGACTTGTCCAAGTTCATACAATTGAGAAGTGATGGAAGAGAGAAGAAAATACCAGGGTGCCTAGCATGCAAATCAACTGGTCTTGCCATAAGCTCTTTAGTCTGGCCAGGATCGAACCGGTGCCCCTTTCACTGCAAGGCAGTGTCCTTATCCACTGGACCACCAGGGATGCCCTGGCATCCTACTTTTGATGGTGTATATTTATGTGTGTGATCCTCAGCACAGTTCTCTCCAATGAAATTCTCTTAATCTTTTCCTCCTCATTCACCATCCCCACACTTTTTTTTTTAAATTTTGGCCTCTTTTATTGGTTTTTTATTCATTTATTTTCTTCTATCTTTATTCTTTTGGCCTATGTGGGCCTCCCATTGCAGTGGCCTCCCGTTGCAGAGCACTGGCTCTGGATATATGCGCTCCAGAACGCTGGCTCGTAACTGGATACACGGATACACCGGTCCAGCGGCTCCGCCGCACGAGGGATCTTCCTGGGCTGGGGATCGAACTGGTGCCCCTTGCACTGCAAGGTGGACTCTTTACCCACTGGCCCGCCAGGGAGGGCCCCCACAATTTCTTTTGTATCTTCATAGAATGTGAAGAGTTAAAGAATTCCAAATAATATTTTTAAAATCGTCTTTGCTAACAGGTAATAATGGTATCTTGTTTTCATTTGCATTTCTTTATTAGTGAGCATACCCGTTTTTCATATTCTGTATGATATATCTGATAATAGAAATAATTAACACAGAGCTCTTCCCATACAGGAGTGCCTGCCTGACTTTCTCCTCATTTCCTGCTTGGTTCATTCTGCTCTGCCTCCTGACCTTTTTCTTATCCTTTCTCTCCTCATCCCTCTTCTTACAGTCTTCATTTTTCCAAGGAGCATTTTGACCTTTCCAGCTGTCCTCAGTCTGTTCAGTTCAGCTCAGCACAGATAGAATGAACCATTAGCCTATGTCAAACACTGTCTTAGGAACTGAGAGGCAAATACACCCCAGCATGACTAGAGGTAGTTCTCCACTAAGGGAACCATGTGTTGTACATGTGCAGCTCATCACAGTTTCCAAGCACACTCACAACTCTCCCTCCACAGTTCTTGGTCTTAAAGAGGTTAAGTGACTTGTCCAAGTTCATACAATTGAGAAGTGATGGAAGAGAGAAGAAAATACCAGGGTGCCTAGCATGCAAATCAACTGGTCTTGCCATAAGCTCTTTAGATCTTTTCTGCTTTCATGGTTGTCACTGTCATTCCATGTCCAGGGACTATCTGTCATTAGAAACAGCTTTGATCTCCTTGTGGAGGTTGCTCCTTAAGCTGAAAGCTCCTGAAAGACTGCTCTCTGGTTAAATGAGGTATTACTATAGCAACAGTGACAATAAAAACCAGGACAGCGGGCACAAACTTCACAAGCACAGACTAGGGTGTGCAAAGTATGTTTTCTTACGACTCAAGTTCATTTTAGATCCCAAGCCCCTATTCTGATTGATGCAAGAAATGTATTCTCGTCACTTCTGAGTGAACTCAATAAAAAAGTGTTTCGTAGCCATTTTTTCATACTTAGTCAATTCGAGATGAGTTTTCCTTTCTGCTTGGGGATGATATTGAGTTCATGGAGGCTGATGGGATCCTGCAAACACTATCCCCTGGCAGTCAAGGATGAAGTCGGTATCTATGGCCTGAAAGTTAACCCCATACTAAGCATTATCCCAACCCCATAGTTGGCTGGGGTAATGCTTGGTTCTCCTTTGCAAGGAGACTACATGGTCCTGGTGCAGGGGATCCCTGTGTTGTGGTCATATCTCTAACAGATTCACTTTGGGGATGGTCCAGGCAACATCCCTATGATGCAGGTCCCCTCAGCCTCGGGAGACACCCTTTCCAGCAATGACTCAGTCTGGCACTCTGTCTCAGCTAAAGCGGCCCATTCCTGGGACCTACATGTGCCCTCTTGTGCAATTTCCAAGGTCTAGAAAATCCAGTAGTCTTGCCTGGAGAATCCCTATGGACAGAGGAGCCTGGTGGGCTACAGTCCATAGAGTCGCAAAGAGTTGGACACAATTGAAGCGACTGAGCACGAGCCCAAGAAAATACAGGAGGCTTTCTCTGACTTTGCCTTGAGGCCAGAATGAGACGGAAAAGGAGGAAAAAAAGAGGAGGAGAAAAGAACAAAGTGGTTAACAGTTCAAATATCATGCTGTCATATCTGCACATATTGCCTCCGTCAAAAATTGAGTACTGAGATGAAGGAAGAGAAAAGAAAATACCAGGGTGCCTAGCATGCAAATCAACTGGTCTTGCCATAAGCTCTTTAGATCTTTTCTGCTTTCATGGTTGTCACTGTCATTCCATGTCCAGGGACTATCTGTCATTAGAAACAGCTTTGATCTCCTTGTGGAGGTTGCTCCTTAAGCTGAAAGCTCCTGAAAGACTGCTCTCTGGTTAAATGAGGTATTACTATAGCAACAGTGACAATAAAAACCAGGACAGCGGGCACAAACTTCACAAGCACAGACTAGGGTGTGCAAAGTATGTTTTCTTACGACTCAAGTTCATTTTAGATCCCAAGCCCCTATTCTGATTGATGCAAGAAATGTATTCTCGTCACTTCTGAGTGAACTCAATAAAAAAGTGTTTCGTAGCCATTTTTTTCATACTTAGTCAATTCGAGATGAGTTTTCCTTTCTGCTTGGGGATGATATTGAGTTCATGGAGGCTGATGGGATCCTGCAAACACTATCCCCTGGCAGTCAAGGATGAAGTCGGTATCTATGGCCTGAAAGTTAACCCCATACTAAGCATTATCCCAACCCCATAGTTGGCTGGGGTAATGCTTGGTTCTCCTTTGCAAGGAGACTACATGGTCCTGGTGCAGGGGATCCCTGTGTTGTGGTCATATCTCTAACAGATTCACTTTGGGGATGGTCCAGGCAACATCCCTATGATGCAGGTCCCCTCAGCCTCGGGAGACACCCTTTCCAGCAATGACTCAGTCTGGCACTCTGTCTCAGCTAAAGCGGCCCATTCCTGGGACCTACATGTGCCCTCTTGTGCAATTTCCAAGGTCTAGAAAATCCAGTAGTCTTGCCTGGAGAATCCCTATGGACAGAGGAGCCTGGTGGGCTACAGTCCATAGAGTCGCAAAGAGTTGGACACAATTGAAGCGACTGAGCACGAGCCCAAGAAAATACAGGAGGCTTTCTCTGACTTTGCCTTGAGGCCAGAATGAGACGGAAAAGGAGGAAAAAAAGAGGAGGAGAAAAGAACAAAGTGGTTAACAGTTCAAATATCATGCTGTCATATCTGCACAAATTGCCTCCGTCAAAGCACTACTATTTTTCATTTCCAAGTTCAAATCTACTAATACATCTCTTTTAACCAGGTTTCAACTTAGGATGATAAACACCAAGCACTTGTCTCTTACCCAGGACCTCTCACAGATGTACCTTTCTGGTCTCCATCCCAAACTCCCTCACCTGAGACACATTTATCCACTGACAACCATCTCTGCCCCTGCCCCCCGGCCAGTCACTGGGAACTGTCACTCTGTTCCCACGGACAATCACAGCCTCCACCCACCTTCAGTCTTCACTCTCTGGTTTTTTGATCACGTGTGCCCAGCCAGCTGGTTGATACTTTATGTTCTTCTCTTTGTTTCTTATATGTGTTTGTTTTCTAAATTTTTTTTTACCTGCCTTCAATCCTCTTAGAAGATAGAAGAGGTCTAAAGTAAAACTGTAATAAATAAAACCCTTGTAGCCCTTTTAAGGTTCAGTGCGCCGAACTGCCCACATTATGCCAGATGTGAATACACCATAATTTTCCTGACTCCAAATTGCTTTCATTTTGAATCAATTACTTTGTGTGAAGCCTTTGATGTTTTCCCTCCTTCTGAGCCAGTGATCCTACTTAGGCATAAGACAGAAAAGGCAAAATAGGGTTGAGTAATCTGTGATATCCCAGGCTCTATACTGGACATGTTTGTCTACGTTATCACATCTCATGCCTCCTAGATTTCTAGGGTCCTGGCTGGAGCCAGAGCCATGCTTACTCCGTGGTTCGGACAAGCCCATCTGAAGCTGCAGGGAGATGGACAAGGGTGCGAGGACTGGTTTGAGGCTCCTGGGGAAAAAATAATTTTCTACATTTGAAAAGAGAATCCAGTGGAAAAGAGAAATTTGCCCCCTATTCATTCAACAAATCAAACACCTGCAGTCCTTGTTGCCAATACTGTACTAGGCAACAAGGACACAAGGGTGACAAATCCAAGGGCAATGGACTAGTTTTAAAGAAGAGGACCAATTATTTTTTTAAAAAATAATTGTTTATTTATTTTGATGTGTCGTCTTTATTTGTGGTGAGCAAGGGCTTAACAGTTCAAATATCATGCTGTCATATCTGCACAAATTGCCTCCGTCAAAGCACTACTATTTTTCATTTCCAAGTTCAAATCTACTAATACATCTCTTTTAACCAGGTTTCAACTTAGGATGATAAACACCAAGCACTTGTCTCTTACCCAGGACCTCTCACAGATGTACCTTTCTGGTCTCCATCCCAAACTCCCTCACCTGAGACACATTTATCCACTGACAACCATCTCTGCCCCTGCCCCCCGGCCAGTCACTGGGAACTGTCACTCTGTTCCCACGGACAATCACAGCCTCCACCCACCTTCAGTCTTCACTCTCTGGTTTTTTGATCACGTGTGCCCAGCCAGCTGGTTGATACTTTATGTTCTTCTCTTTGTTTCTTATATGTGTTTGTTTTCTAAATTTTTTTTTACCTGCCTTCAATCCTCTTAGAAGATAGAAGAGGTCTAAAGTAAAACTGTAATAAATAAAACCCTTGTAGCCCTTTTAAGGTTCAGTGCGCCGAACTGCCCACATTATGCCAGATGTGAATACACCATAATTTTCCTGACTCCAAATTGCTTTCATTTTGAATCAATTACTTTGTGTGAAGCCTTTGATGTTTTCCCTCCTTCTGAGCCAGTGATCCTACTTAGGCATAAGACAGAAAAGGCAAAATAGGGTTGAGTAATCTGTGATATCCCAGGCTCTATACTGGACATGTTTGTCTACGTTATCACATCTCATGCCTCCTAGATTTCTAGGGTCCTGGCTGGAGCCAGAGCCATGCTTACTCCGTGGTTCGGACAAGCCCATCTGAAGCTGCAGGGAGATGGACAAGGGTGCGAGGACTGGTTTGAGGCTCCTGGGGAAAAAATAATTTTCTACATTTGAAAAGAGAATCCAGTGGAAAAGAGAAATTTGCCCCCTATTCATTCAACAAATCAAACACCTGCAGTCCTTGTTGCCAATACTGTACTAGGCAACAAGGACACAAGGGTGACAAATCCAAGGGCAATGGACTAGTTTTAAAGAAGAGGACCAATTATTTTTTTAAAAAATAATTGTTTATTTATTTTGATGTGTCGTCTTTATTTGTGGTGAGCAAGGGCTACGCTTTAGTTGCAGTGTGCAGGTTTCTCATGGCAGTGACGTCTCATGTTGTGGAGCACAGACTCTAGGCACTGGGATGTCAGTAGCTGAGGCTCATGGACTGTAGAGTCAGGGCTCAGCAGTGGTGGCAAAGGGGCTTAGCTGCCTCAAGGTAGGTAGGGTCTTCCCCATCAGGGATTGAACTGGTGTCCCTTGCATTGCAGGGTGAATTCTTAACCACTGCACCGCCAGGGAAGCTTCAGAGGGCCAATTCTGAGGGCAGCATCAACTCCCCACTCAGACTGCCCTCTGGCCTAGACCCCATCCTAAGGCATGACAGATGCAGAGCAAACAAACACCAAAAGTTGCTTCATGTCCACGTTCAAGAAACAACGGAAAAGAACAGTGGGAGGAAAACCAAGGCCCATGGTTTCTGCAACCTGGAAGACGATGCCTTCTCCACAAACATCAGAACGGCACTTGGAGACGTTGCTGGACCTCAGAAGGACACTCCTATGGGACATCAGGAGAGGCTGGGGATGTTAAGCCAAACAGCCCTAGTAAAGAGGAAGGATAATGCAAGGGCAGCTGATGGGACTCAGGTCAAAACTCAACTGAGAGTCTTATGCTGGGGTTTGTAAGGATTAATGGGGAGGAATTTGGGGAAAGCTAAATTCCCACAGAACTAACACATGTAGAGCTCAAGAAATACAGCTTATGACTTCTGCCAAGTCTCTACATCTACCCCCAGGCTAATGTGGCCTGGAGAGGCTTATGCCAGCTTATTCCACAGCAGCTCCAAGGAGTTTAGATGCTTGCTCGAGGTTACTGATTTGGAATGGTCTTTCTCCACAGTCCTTCCCAGACCTGGGCTCTTGTGCAGTTAGTGGAAAACCTTAGGATTCTTGTTAATGTGTTCCTTAAAGGGTGTTGGGTGAGTTAATTCATCTCCTTGAGCTCGAGTTGCTCATATTTTAAAAGAAGGGCCTGGATTAGAAAAGCTAAAACATTCTGTGATTCTTGGATTAATTTCAGCCCCTCAGCATTAGCTCTGGGTACCCTTGACAATCTAGCCCAGCTTTGCATATTCAGACAAAAGCCCTCTCACTTCCTAACATGGTCTGTTTTCTCCAGCTGAGCCAGTGGTTTTTACTGTCCCCAAACACAGCACACTTACATTCATTCTTGACCCTCTGCCAAATCCCTCCCTGGGGGCGCTAAGAAAATTGGAATGTGCATGCTGGTCAGACCATGAGCTCTCCAGTCCATTGATGGAAAGGACATGCTCACTGCCTTCTCTGAGGCTGACCTTCAAGGTGGGCATATGTCAGTTCCCCTGGGTACCCATTTATATCTCTGACATTAATTTGTCCAGACCCTCAGTGGATTCATTTCTATTTCCCTCATGTACGACATCTTGGCCTAACATGTTTCACGAGTTTATTACCCATTTCTTTTATTTGTTCTAAATGTTCCTTGCTCATCTTCCCCTCCAGCAAGTGTCTGGGTTGAATGAGTCCTTGTTCACCTTCTCATGGTTATTGATGAGTTCACTGTTTTCCTTCATGTCCTTTTCCAGGCTGGAGAATCCTGACCTTCGTGACCTGTCTTCACCCACAGTTCTAGATTTTTCTTCGTTCCTTCTTCCTTGTTAGTCATAACACCCCTTCAGAGATTCAGGGACTTGGACCTGTCACAATCAAGGAGGAGAAGATATATGGAGCTCAGAAAAATGCAAGGGCATGGGTGAGGCTTCCCAGGTGGCACTAGCGGTAAAGAGCCTGCCCTGACAGCTCAAGAAACATAAGGGGTATGGGTTCAATCCCTGGGTCTGGAAGAACCACTGGAGGAGGGCACACCAACCCACTCCAGTATTCTTGCCTGGAGAATTCCATGGACTGAGGACCCCTGGTAGGGTCACAAAGAGTTGGACACAACTGAAGTGATTTAGCATGCATGCAAGGGCATGGGCTAAGTTATTTCCAGTCTCTTAGCCGGAAGAGACTTAGCTGATGCCTGATGGGGGCTTTCTTCACCTTTGGAGCAAAGCAGTACTTCAAACTCATGTCCTGGAAGATAAATACGCCTCCAAAGACACAGGCCCTTTCCTGGCTTGTGAAAGTGATGCTAGTAACAAAGTTTGGATTTGTTTATTTTTAAACGTATTCGCACATGCCACGTTAAATCCATCTGTTCCTTTTTTGCCAACTTATACAAATGCAGTTGATAACAATGATAATTAACATATAGCGAGCTCTTAAAAGGCCCAAGGCACTATGCTAGGTGTGCAGTATTTTTTCTTAGTCTTTTCTGCAGCCCTCTGCAGTCGCAAGTATTATGCCCAGTTTTAAGGACAAGGATGTTAAGAAATACAGAGATAAAGGCACTTGACCATTGCACAGCTGGCAGATGGCACACCCTAGCCTCAAACTCAGGAAGACTGAGTTTTTCAGCCTTACTGTGGTCTGCAGGTAACCCTGGCTGTAGATTAGAGTGCACCTGGGAGCTTGCTTTCAGAAAGCAAGCTCAGTTCTGGGTCAGTTCCCCAGGCCCCACCCTAGGGCAGCTCAGTCTGACTCTCTGGGGGTTGGGGTCCAGATATAGACAGTTTTAAAAGCTCCCCCAGGCAAATCTATCCTCCATCCAGAATTGAGGACCACTGCTGTGGGGCCTCCTGCTGCCAACGCCTGTTCGTTTATTTCTACTGTGGCCAGAATGCATCTACTCATCTGCAACACAAAGGTTGGTCAAGGTACTTTCTTCTCCAGCACATTTCTGAAGATGTCACATCTGATCAGTCTTGGAGTGGACTCTTTTGTGGTGGTGGTGGTGGTACCATATACATAGTATAACATTTAGCATGTTAGCTCTTTTTTCAAGTGCTTACCTTTTTTTTTTTAAACATTTATTTATTTATTTATTTTTGGTGGGGACGGGTTGGGGAGGGAGGGGAGTGGGCGGGCCACTTCTATTGGTCTTTCTTATAATTCTTTTTTTTTTTTAATAACTTTTATTTATTTATCTTTTGGGGGGTGGGGGGGGGAGGGGCACGATCGGGCCACTTCTGTTGGTCTTTCATTTCTCTATTTTCATCCGTCTTTGTTCTTTGGCTCCTGTGGGCCTCCCATCGCGGTGGCCTCTGTCGTTGCAGAGCGCCGGCTCTGGGCGCATGCGCTCCAGAGCTCCGGCTCGGTGATTGGACACATCAGTCCAGCCGCTCCGCGGCACGTGGGATCTTCCCAGGCCAGGGATCGAACCGGTGCCCCTTGCACTGCAAGGCGGTGTCCTTACCCACTGGACCACCAGGGAAGCCCCATATGGTTTTTTCTTTTCTAATTGTGGTGAAATAGACATTACATAAACTTTTCCATATGCACGGGTTTTAAGTGTACAGTTCAGTGATGTTAAGCCCATTCACAGGGCAGTACATTAGACCCATTAAATACTAATTCCTCATTTCCTCATCACCCTGGTCCCTAGCAACCGTTATTCTACTCTCAGTCTTCATTAATTTGAAGCTCTAGGCACCTCATACAAGTGGAATCAGACAATATTTGCCTTTTTGTCTTAGGTTTATTTCACTTAACATAATGTCTTCAAGATCCGTCCACGTTGTAATATGTGTCAGCATTTCCTTCCTTTTTAAAAAAGAATGTATTGGGATATAGTTGATTTGGAGGTTCCTTAAAAAACTAAAAATAAAATTACCATATGATTCAGAAATTCCACTCACGGGCACATATCTGGAGGAAACCATAGTCTTTTCTTTTTAAGCCTAAATAATATTCCACCACACGGATTCTTGAGGAGGGAGTTTTAACTGTGCGACATCTAAGGAGCCAAAGTTTCCTCCTACACTTTTTATTCTGCATGTAAGTCATTTGTTGGTTTTCCCAGGTAGTGTTAGAGGTAAAGAACCCACCTTACAATGCAGGAGATTTAAAAGACTCGAGTTCGATGCCTGGGTTGGGAGGATTCCCTAGGAAGAGGACATGACAATCTACTCCGGTGTCCTTGCCTGGAGAATCCCATGGACAGAGGAGCCTGGTGGGCTACAGTCCTTGATGTCGCAAAGAGCTGGACATGACTGAGGAGACTTAGCATGCACATACACAAATTATTTGTTAATCTTGATAAAAGAGATATTCCCCCCTGTAGCCTCATGATGACTTAACCTTTTAAAAGAGAACTTTCTTAGAATTTTGTCAAAAGCTTCAAATAAAATCTAAGTAGATTATAGTTGTTTCTCCCTTATGTCTACTTTTTTACTTTCCCAAAGAGCTCTATCATGTGTGTCTCCCTTCTCCTGTACCTATCCATACCTACACTTTCTGTGGGGTCCAGGCCAGTGTCCACTTCCTGCAAGAAACCTTTCTGGACCCAGCTCCAGCAGGCTTGTTCTGTCTCTCCCTCTCTCCAGAACTTGCCTGATGTTTATTGCCTGGAGCAGTCAATCTGGCATTTACCTGATATTTACTTCTTGCATGCACCTTGCATTCCTAATATGACGATCATCCCTTAAGCACTGCTCATCTGCTGTGTCCTCTCCGGTCTCTGTGCAGAACTGAGCAAATAACAGGTGGGAAAAATCGTCTTTAATTGAAATGAAGGAGCTGACAGCCTCTTCTGAAAATCAGTGCTTCTCAGCTCACATCTGAAATCTGAGCTGCCGGCAGCATCACCAGGCAGTGTAAAGACACATTCCACCCCTTCACTTCCCAGACCTGGGGCAGAGCCAGCACTAAGCCAAGAAGGAGCTCAGCTTCTAGCTTCTAAAAAGAATGTATTGGGATATAGTTGATTTGGAGGTTCCTTAAAAAACTAAAAATAAAATTACCATATGATTCAGAAATTCCACTCACGGGCACATATCTGGAGGAAACCATAGTCTTTTCTTTTTAAGCCTAAATAATATTCCACCACACGGATTCTTGAGGAGGGAGTTTTAACTGTGCGACATCTAAGGAGCCAAAGTTTCCTCCTACACTTTTTATTCTGCATGTAAGTCATTTGTTGGTTTTCCCAGGTAGTGTTAGAGGTAAAGAACCCACCTTACAATGCAGGAGATTTAAAAGACTCGAGTTCGATGCCTGGGTTGGGAGGATTCCCTAGGAAGAGGACATGACAATCTACTCCGGTGTCCTTGCCTGGAGAATCCCATGGACAGAGGAGCCTGGTGGGCTACAGTCCTTGATGTCGCAAAGAGCTGGACATGACTGAGGAGACTTAGCATGCACATACACAAATTATTTGTTAATCTTGATAAAAGAGATATTCCCTCCTGTAGCCTCATGATGACTTAACCTTTTAAAAGAGAACTTTCTTAGAATTTTGTCAAAAGCTTCAAATAAAATCTAAGTAGATTATAGTTGTTTCTCCCTTATGTCTACTTTTTTACTTTCCCAAAGAGCTCTATCATGTGTGTCTCCCTTCTCCTGTACCTATCCATACCTACACTTTCTGTGGGGTCCAGGCCAGTGTCCACTTCCTGCAAGAAACCTTTCTGGACCCAGCTCCAGCAGGCTTGTTCTGTCTCTCCCTCTCTCCAGAACTTGCCTGATGTTTATTGCCTGGAGCAGTCAATCTGGCATTTACCTGATATTTACTTCTTGCATGCACCTTGCATTCCTAATATGACGATCATCCCTTAAGCACTGCTCATCTGCTGTGTCCTCTCCGGTCTCTGTGCAGAACTGAGCAAATAACAGGTGGGAAAAATCGTCTTTAATTGAAATGAAGGAGCTGACAGCCTCTTTCTGAAAATCAGTGCTTCTCAGCTCACATCTGAAATCTGAGCTGCCGGCAGCATCACCAGGCAGTGTAAAAGACACATTCCACCCCCTTCACTTCCCAGACCTGGGGCAGAGCCAGCACTAAGCCAAACGGACAGGGGCAAGGTTCTCCTCCCTTATTATTCACCTAGCTCACACCCCCGTCTTTTCTGAGCACCCATCTTCCTACTCTGATTTTTTTTCACTTCTCTTCTTTTCAGTCTCCTATTCTATATTCTAATTCCTTAGATTCTTACTTAAGAACTTTCATTAATTTTTGTCATGTCTGCCCTAATCAAGGTCTCAGGGACTGTGGTAATGGTCTGTTATGGCATCTCTCACTCAAGTCCACCCATGGACTCCCATCTCCCGGCAGCCTCCTGCTCTAAACGTCAGATGATTCTCTTGGCCTGACCCATAGGATTAAATCCAAACCTCTTCCATGGTACTCAAGGCCTCTCTAATCTGGCCCTACTCAAAGTTCCGCATCGTCTCTTCAGGTATCCCTCATATATTCAGTCAGTGATAAAGTAGTGAATGACTGCGCCCCAGGGGCCAGGATTCTGGTTGTGTTGCATTGTCCTAGTATAGTGGTGTGTTCAGTAGGTAATCTGGAGGGAGTTACTGTTTACCCTCCATTCCTGTTAGGGGTTCTTAATTTATGGGCAAGCCTAAGGCACTCCGTCAGCCTATTGTTCCCCACCATGGACATCAGGGGCCACGGAACAGCAGAGGAAAGACATCTTGGTCAGAATAAAGGAGTCTTTCTGGACCTTTCCACCATGTTAGTGGTTTTCTACCCCAAATCAGGAAATAGGGTCTCCTTCAGATGCCTCCCTAAGTCCTGTCCAGAGGCCTGACCCTGCTCAGGTCCTCTAAGTGCCAGACTTGGGCGTCTTCTTTGTTACAACTTGGGATTCTCTTCTTAAGATTCAGATCTCCCTCTATAGACATTGGTGTAGGTTTTCTTGACCAACACCGATTCTTTCTGATCTACCCAGGATCTTCTTCTTTAAATATTCATGTATTTGGCTACACTGGGTCTTGGTTGTGGGGTGCAGGATCTTTAGCTGCTGAATATGGGGTCTAGTTCCCTGACCAGGGATCGAACCCAGGCCCCCTACATTGGCAGCATGGAGTCTTAGCCACTGGACCACCAGGGAAGTCCTTACTTGGGATCTCTGTGTCTTTACCACAGTCCCTGGAAAGAATGACAGACACAGGTCCCTCATTTCAAAAGACTGCAAGAAGGATGGCCACATCTTGTGTCCTTCCCTGGGTCAAAATGTCCCTAGAATGACCGCGCACCCTCAACTGGAGTTGAGCATGTGGCTGGGCCTTTTATCTAGAGCCTCTATCAGGAAGCCTGGGGTCATCCAGGGGACCAGCTGTGCCCCTGACCTTCTTTCTGATCTTCACACCCCTCCCACACCTCACTTCCTCCTGACTCATCCTCAGTCCCTGTCTGGCAGTGTTTGTCAGAAAAGCAGGAAAGAGGAAGGTGAAGAGGTGCTCTGAGTGCCTGGGAAGCGAGATGCAATCACCCTGGGTATCAGCCCAAGGGCAAGCTACAAGGCAGCCTGCCTTCTTCTCTCCTTACCTCCCTGAATGTGAAAATGGTGTGTGTGCATGAGGGTGTACATGTGCATGCATGCACACTCTTCTCTTCACTTTGCCTGAGACAGTGTGTGAGAGAAAATATGTGAAGCCCTGGAAAGGAGCATCTTGGTTCAGAATAAAGGAGTTCTTAATTTATGGGCAAGCCTAAGGCACTCCGTCAGCCTATTGTTCCCCACCATGGACATCAGGGGCCACGGAACAGCAGAGGAAAGACATCTTGGTCAGAATAAAGGAGTCTTTCTGGACCTTTCCACCATGTTAGTGGTTTTCACCCCAAATCAGGAAATAGGGTCTCCTTCAGATGCCTCCCTAAGTCCTGTCCAGAGGCCTGACCCTGCTCAGGTCCTCTAAGTGCCAGACTTGGGCGTCTTCTTTGTTACAACTTGGGATTCTCTTCTTAAGATTCAGATCTCCCTCTATAGACATTGGTGTAGGTTTTCTTGACCAACACCGATTCTTTCTGATCTACCCAGGATCTTCTTCTTTAAATATTCATGTATTTGGCTACACTGGGTCTTGGTTGTGGGGTGCAGGATCTTTAGCTGCTGAATATGGGGTCTAGTTCCCTGACCAGGGATCGAACCCAGGCCCCCTACATTGGCAGCATGGAGTCTTAGCCACTGGACCACCAGGGAAGTCCTTACTTGGGATCTCTGTGTCTTTACCACAGTCCCTGGAAAGAATGACAGACACAGGTCCCTCATTTCAAAAGACTGCAAGAAGGATGGCCACATCTTGTGTCCTTCCCTGGGTCAAAATGTCCCTAGAATGACCGCGCACCCTCAACTGGAGTTGAGCATGTGGCTGGGCCTTTTATCTAGAGCCTCTATCAGGAAGCCTGGGGTCATCCAGGGGACCAGCTGTGCCCCTGACCTTCTTTCTGATCTTCACACCCCTCCCACACCTCACTTCCTCCTGACTCATCCTCAGTCCCTGTCTGGCAGTGTTTGTCAGAAAAGCAGGAAAGAGGAAGGTGAAGAGGTGCTCTGAGTGCCTGGGAAGCGAGATGCAATCACCCTGGGTATCAGCCCAAGGGCAAGCTACAAGGCAGCCTGCCTTCTTCTCTCCTTACCTCCCTGAATGTGAAAATGGTGTGTGTGCATGAGGGTGTACATGTGCATGCATGCACACTCTTCTCTTCACTTTGCCTGAGACAGTGTGTGAGAGAAAATATGTGAAGCCCTGGAAGGAGATTTATGTTCTCAGGAAATGAGAAGAAAAATTAGAATTGTAACCCAAGAAACAAAAATGACGGCAGGATGCATGCACACGAGGGGCTGGTGGCCGTTCAGAGACTGGGACTTTCAGAGCTAACTCTCTGCTCTACTGTGACTTGGAGAGCTGCTGTGCAGGTCAGTGGACCCATGTGGTGAACTGGTAATATAGGTTTCACTCTAATTGAACTCTTCTATTAAAAAGCTTTTATGTGCAAATACAGATGCTAACTGATAATAAATTGGAGTGAACATTCTGATATGGATAAATCTAAGTTCAAATCTCATCTCTGAGAACAGAAACCTGGGACATTGCACTTCAGTTTCCTTATCTGTAAAATGGAGATAATAATAATGGCTCACTCTTAAACTATTACTGTACACTTGTTTTTACCACGTACCATTCTGTGGGCTGGGCTTATAGCAATTGAGCAAAGCAAGCAATGCCTCTGCTTTCATGGAATTTATATTCTGACCAGGGCAGACAGACAGTAAATATGGACAATGTCAGGTGATGATACAGGGTGACATGGGTTTATCATTTTTGAAAGGATCGTAATGCATCTCTAGTGAACTGATATTCTGAAGGAAGAGAGGGAACAACCATGTGACCATCTGACAGAAGAGCTTTCCAGGCAGAGAGAACAGTCAGTGCAAAAGCCTAGAGGGGGTTCCAGAAACAATGAAGAGATTGGGGAGGCCAATGAGAAGTGAAGGACAGGAGAGTGGTAGGAGAAGACATCAGAAAGGGCCTGGTGGCTTGGTGAGGGTTTGGATTTTCCCCTAAGGAGCTGGAGAGTTGTGAAAGGTTCTGAGCAGACGAGGGGCAAGATCTGACTGAGAATGCCTACTGTGTGGAGAACAGACTGTATGTGGAAATGGGCAAAGCAGACACCTAGGTGAGAAAAGACAGTAGTTTGAACTGGGGCCCTAGTGAAGGAGGTGGTGAGAAGTAGCCAGATTCTGAAAATTTTATCCCTGAATGTGAAAATGGTGTGTGTGCATGAGGGTGTACATGTGCATGCATGCACTCTTCTCTTCACTTTGCCTGAGACAGTGTGTGAGAGAAAATATGTGAAGCCCTGGAAGGAGATTTATGTTCTCAGGAAATGAGAAGAAAAATTAGAATTGTAACCCAAGAAACAAAAATGACGGCAGGATGCATGCACACGAGGGGCTGGTGGCCGTTCAGAGACTGGGACTTTCAGAGCTAACTCTCTGCTCTACTGTGACTTGGAGAGCTGCTGTGCAGGTCAGTGGACCCATGTGGTGAACTGGTAATATAGGTTTCACTCTAATTGAACTCTTCTATTAAAAAGCTTTTATGTGCAAATACAGATGCTAACTGATAATAAATTGGAGTGAACATTCTGATATGGATAAATCTAAGTTCAAATCTCATCTCTGAGAACAGAAACCTGGGACATTGCACTTCAGTTTCCTTATCTGTAAAATGGAGATAATAATAATGGCTCACTCTTAAACTATTACTGTACACTTGTTTTTACCACGTACCATTCTGTGGGCTGGGCTTATAGCAATTGAGCAAAGCAAGCAATGCCTCTGCTTTCATGGAATTTATATTCTGACCAGGGCAGACAGACAGTAAATATGGACAATGTCAGGTGATGATACAGGGTGACATGGGTTTATCATTTTTGAAAGGATCGTAATGCATCTCTAGTGAACTGATATTCTGAAGGAAGAGAGGGAACAACCATGTGACCATCTGACAGAAGAGCTTTCCAGGCAGAGAGAACAGTCAGTGCAAAAGCCTAGAGGGGGTTCCAGAAACAATGAAGAGATTGGGGAGGCCAATGAGAAGTGAAGGACAGGAGAGTGGTAGGAGAAGACATCAGAAAGGGCCTGGTGGCTTGGTGAGGGTTTGGATTTTCCCCTAAGGAGCTGGAGAGTTGTGAAAGGTTCTGAGCAGACGAGGGGCAAGATCTGACTGAGAATGCCTACTGTGTGGAGAACAGACTGTATGTGGAAATGGGCAAAGCAGACACCTAGGTGAGAAAAGACAGTAGTTTGAACTGGGGCCCTAGTGAAGGAGGTGGTGAGAAGTAGCCAGATTCTGAAAATATTTTAATGAGACTTAGTGATGGTTTACAGATGGAGTGTGGGATGACCTCAAGATTTTGACCTTGAGGAATTCAGAGACTGGAGTTTTCATGTACCAGGTTGGAGGAGCCTGTGGGAGAAGCTGGTTTGGGGAAAGACAATCAGAAGTTAAGTGCTGGACATATTAAGTCTGAGATGCCTTCAAGATGTTCTCGTGGGGGAGGGCAGCAGGCCATTGGTTCTCTGCGTCTAGGTTTCAGGAGAAATGTCAGAGCTGCCGATGGAAATTTAGACGTCATCAACAGAGAGATGGTATTGACAACCACGGGGCTGGACAAGACCAACCACTCCAAGCGGCAGTGTGTCTGTCTCCTTTACAGGGCATGAAGGCCACAAGATATCATATGGGAAAGACTTTTCTAAGCTGTGAAGTGCTGAACACATGGAAGAGACTCAGCGAATGTGCAAAGGACATATCAGCAGGGAGAGTTAGAATCACAGAATTTTGTGCCAGGAGGACCTCTCTGGCACAATAGATCAACAGTCAATCAACCCCTCTCATTTTAGCCATGAGGCACTGAGACCAAAGAGGTTCAGAGGCTTGGACAAGGACACCCAGCTCAGTGGTGGCCAGCGACTGAGCTGTCTCAGCACTGAGAAGCCCCGCGGGTGTCGTGCTCTTTCTGCCAAGAGTGCACCTGCTCACATTCACTGCTTGGGCTCTCTCTGGATCTGTTAACCAGGGCCAAGTAATTCTTTCAAAACAGAAATCTAATTATATCATGTGTGCTTTCATACATGCTGTTTCCTCTGCCTGGAATGCTCTGCCTCCTCCCACTTCTCTGTCTGGCAAACTCTTGTCCCATCTCCATGCCCAGCTAGAAGGGCTCTTTTCTGTGAAGACCTCCGGCCCCACCAGCTAGAGCTGCTGGCTGGCCCTTCATGTGCCCACAGTGGTCTGGTCCTGCATTTGCTACGATCATGGCTCTGACTTTCTCCTCTTCCTATGACCTCTCCACTGAGCATCAAGAGTGGCACTTAAACGTTTGGGGAGGAAGGAAGGAAGGAAGGACGTTCTCTTCTCTCCCATCGGCCGAGGACAATGGCAAAGCTGTCATTTAGTGACACTTGAGTTCCTCTGACCTAAGTGTACTTTTAGTTCGCAGGTTGACAATGACCTCTGGGGTGGGAATTTTCCTTTTTCTTTTCCATCGCCAGGCACAATGAGCAAGTGATTCTGGGTCCAGAAAATGACTTGGACATTATAAGTGATTGCTGCCTCCTTTGTTCAATTCTCTCTTTCCTATTGATGTACAAGTGGCTGTGGCTTGTTTGCTTTTTGCTGCACGGCCGGGTTTGTCCTTTTACCTGGGCTATGCAGGTTGGTGTACATACACACACACACACACACACACACACACACACACACACACACACCCCTACACACACTCCTGGGAGAGGCTGCCCTCTTTTCAGAGGTAGCTAGATCTCCTAGAAAATGCCTTCAGGTGGGCTCCCAGCTTTGTCACCCTTGAGCATGAGAACCAGGACTTCTTAACCTGCTGGTACCTTAGCTGAAGGTGAGTTTGGAATTTCTAGATCGAGTGGATTCTAAGAACTCCTTCCCACCTTTGTGACTCTGTAGCATGTTTGTTTTGGATAATTCTGTATTAATTACTGTATTTACATTCCACTTAATTAACACTGTTCTGGTAGGTAGAAAACTGCTCCTAATAGAAGTAATTATTGTGCAGGTTATTGCTAAGGTTTAAGCAAAGTGACAGGGGGTGGTGGTGACTCTGGGGACAACAAGACAGGTTTTGTTCCTAGTAAATGATTCAGAGATTCTAGTCCCACTGGGTTTGCCAAGCTCTGTGGATGCCTGAAGCGGGTGATAAGCCAGGCTAGTAAAATAACTGTCCCTTCCTGAGGTGTGGGCTTCTGAAGCTCTCTGGTATTGAGAGCTCTTAAGTAATCACTGTTAATCAATAGAACGCTGTAGAATGCAATTAGACTTAATTTGCCCAGCCTCCCAAGCATCTCTGCTCCTGCCTGTGTCTTCCTGGGTGTCTCCCCCTCTTGGCTCCTGCTTCCCCTGAAAAGGAAGGGCTCCTGGGCTATGTCCCCAGGCTGGGGTCACCTCTCTTCTCCTCCTGCACTGACTCCTCTCTTGCATTCATTCAGAATGTGGAGGGGGAGCACCAGGAAGGGGCAGGAAGGGATGGTGGAAAGGGGGGAAGGAAAAAGCAATCAGAACATAGTGGGAAAGAGAGGGGGGGTGAGAGAAGGTGAAGGATGGACAAGATTTTTATTGCCTTTCGAGAGAGAGCTGTGATCAAGGTATCTCCCCTGCCAGGTAAGCTTCCCTGGTGGTCCAGTGGATAAAGACACCACCTTGCAGTACAAGGGGCGCCGGTTCGATCCCTGGCCTGGGAAGATCCCACGTGCCGCGGAGCGGTTGGACAGATGTGTCCAATTACCGAGCCGGAGCTCTGGAGCGCATGTGGCCAGAGCCGGTGCTCTGCAACAACAGAGGCCACTGCAATGGGAGGCCCACGCAGGCCAAAGAACAAAGGATGGATGGAAATAGATAAATGAAAGACCAATAGAAGTGGCCCACCTGCCCCTCCCTGCCCACCCCTCAAAAGAGAGAGCTGTGGCCAAGGCCACTCACAAGGCACTTAGTCTACTCTCCCAACCAGACACTGGGAAACTCTCCTGCTCCTACCTTTTTTCTGCTATATAGAGAGAATATTTTCATGTTATGGTAGGAATTAAAAGGTGTCTATATTTCACACCCATTGATAGTTCTGCAATAATAAAGCAGTCCCCACAGTTCTGTGGGAGGGTTAAGGCTCACAGCAGTGGAAGGATCCCAGACTGGCGAGATCAAGATGCTTCCCCTCTGGGCCCCACCACGTGACAGGGGTGGTGGTGACTCTGGGGACAACAAGACAGGTTTTGTTCCTAGTAAATGATTCAGAGATTCTAGTCCCACTGGGTTTGCCAAGCTCTGTGGATGCCTGAAGCGGGTGATAAGCCAGGCTAGTAAAATAACTGTCCCTTCCTGAGGTGTGGGCTTCTGAAGCTCTCTGGTATTGAGAGCTCTTAAGTAATCACTGTTAATCAATAGAACGCTGTAGAATGCAATTAGACTTAATTTGCCCAGCCTCCCAAGCATCTCTGCTCCTGCCTGTGTCTTCCTGGGTGTCTCCCCCTCTTGGCTCCTGCTTCCCCTGAAAAGGAAGGGCTCCTGGGCTATGTCCCCAGGCTGGGGTCACCTCTCTTCTCCTCCTGCACTGACTCCTCTCTTGCATTCATTCAGAATGTGGAGGGGGAGCACCAGGAAGGGGCAGGAAGGGATGGTGGAAAGGGGGGAAGGAAAAAGCAATCAGAACATAGTGGGAAAGAGAGGGGGGGTGAGAGAAGGTGAAGGATGGACAAGATTTTTATTGCCTTTCGAGAGAGAGCTGTGATCAAGGTATCTCCCCTGCCAGGTAAGCTTCCCTGGTGGTCCAGTGGATAAAGACACCACCTTGCAGTACAAGGGGCGCCGGTTCGATCCCTGGCCTGGGAAGATCCCACGTGCCGCGGAGCGGTTGGACAGATGTGTCCAATTACCGAACCGCAGCTCTGGAGCGCATGTGCCAGAGCCGGTGCTCTGCGACAACAGAGGCCACTGCAATGGGAGGCCCACGCAGGCCAAAGAACAAAGGATGGATGGAAATAGATAAATGAAAGACCAATAGAAGTGGCCCACCTGCCCCCCTCCCTGCCCACCCCCCCCCCTCAAAAAAGAGAGAGCTGTGGCCAAGGCCACTCACAAGGCACTTAGTCTACTCTCCCAACCAGACACTGGGAAACTCTCCTGCTCCTACCTTTTTTCTGCTATATAGAGAGAATATTTTCATGTTATGGTAGGAATTAAAAGGTGTCTATATTTCACACCCATTGATAGTTCTGCAATAATAAAGCAGTCCCCACAGTTCTGTGGGAGGGTTAAGGCTCACAGCAGTGGAAGGATCCCAGACTGGGGATCAAGAGCCCTGCCCCACCCCAGCCAGCAGCTCTGGGACAGATGCTTCCCCTCTAGATCTCATTGCCCTCATCTGTAAAATGATGGATTTGGACTCCATGCCCTGCATGACCTCTTCTGACTTGATGTCTACCCCAAATTAAATGGATGGGCTACCAGACTGCTATGCCCAGCATGCCCATCTCCTTCCTTTTTCCCTCATCTGCAACTCTCTCCTCTCGTCCAGTGTCTTTCTTTTGTAAGTTCGTCTCCACCTGCACATTATGAGTTTCAGCATTCCTGGTGTCCTACAAAGACATGATTTCTGAGAGGCTGCATGGTGTAGCCTTTGGCAGCATCTCATAAACCCCTTTTTGGATTCTTTCTTTTTTTTTCTTTCCCATTATCCTGACCAAACTGCTTCTCTCCTTGGTTCAAAAGGGCAAGGGTGTGTGTGTGTGTGTGTGTGTGTGTGTGTGTGTGTGTGTAGGAGGAGGAGGATGCCTCTCTTACTTGTCTCCATTCCTCTGCTGTACCTGGGATTTCCTTTATCCAGAATGTTATTATGTAAAATGATTCACTCTAATTCTTCAATTTCTGGCATACTCTAGAAAGTCGTTTAATGTTTTCCCTTTTCCAGTTTATCTGTATTTATTCCACAGTCCTCTTTGACGACTGTCATAATCACACTTCTCTTGGTTTCATTCTTCAGGTCCTTTGTCTTTATCCTTCATTCTTTCATTTTCTTTTCTTAGGTCACCTTTAAAAAAAAAAAATAATAAAATACCTTTCTTTGTTCAGCAGAGGGCTCTCTTCCCATCCCGCTTTGCAGCCGGGCTGATAGGATTTGAAGCTTGCCCGCTGTATTTCCCTCCGGTGTTCTGGCCATAACACTAGATACTCACACTTGTAAACAATTCAGCCTTGTTTGGCGTAGTCCCCCTAAACCTTCCCTCTGCAGTCGAGAGCCCCACACCGCCTCCCCACTCGCTAATTTCTTGGGTGCCCAGCCAATGTTCCGGATGTTATGGGACTCACTGTAGCCTCTACTCAGCCCGTTCAGGAGGGTAGGTCTCACCAACCCTAGTATGTACAGCAGAAGACACTGAGGCTTGGAGAGGTTCACCCAAGGTGGTGCAGCTAATAAAGTTAGCCCTTCTCTGGTCAATTCTAGTTGTCCAGTCTAGCCCAGCAGCCTCGCCTTATGCCCTCCGACTGCATTTTTTTTTTTTTTTTTAAATCAGATCTCCCCTATTTTGTACGCGATTTCTTCCCCCTTCAAATCCACAGGCAGGAAGATCGTCCCTAGCTGATAGGGCTGGGGAACCGGGAAGTCCAGGGGAAGGGAGAATTTCCTGAGGCCCCGGCGGTTGGGTGGGCAGGGTTCCGGTGCGCAGAAGCCCGAGCACAAAGCCGGGCTCGAGACGGGGCTTACAGAGGACGGTAGAGCAAGATGTGCCCAAAGGGAGTAAGTGCTCGAGGGCCTGGGTCTCGCCGCTCCAACGCCGACTGCGGAGCGGGACTTCTGTCCGCCCTCCGGGTGAACACCCTCGGCAGGCCCAGGGCGGGAGTCGGGCCGAGCCGGGGACGCGGAGGTGCAGGGCGCCCCCTCGCGCCTCTCGCGCGCCCGGGGCTGACGGGTGGCGCGCCCGCCGCGGCAGGTCCTCTCCAGCCCCCTCCTCCTTTTCGCTCGCGCTCCCCTCCCTCTCTCCCCTCGCTCCAACTCCTCCCCCATCGCCTCTCCCCTCCCTCCTTCGGCCCCTGGTCTCCTCCTCGCGGCTCTCACCCGCGCGCCGGGCCGGGAGCGAGTTGGAGCGCCGGGGCTGCCGCCCGAGCCCAGCTCCGCGGAGCCGGGCGGGTCGGCGGCGCGTCCGGCTGCTGCTGGAGGAACCCGAGCGTGGCGGGCGCGGACCCGGGTCGCGGCTGCACTGGAGCGCCGAGGGAGGGCCGGGGGCCGTTCCTGCGCGGCCGCTCCGTTCCCAGACGGGCCGCGAGCCCTCCTGGTTCGCCTCCGCCGCTCCCCGCCGCCTGGAACCGGGCACCTGCGCCCGCAACCCGGAGGTGAGTCCCGGGAGCCCAGAACGCTTTCCGTACGCGGGCTGGGGCTGCAAGTTGCAAACTTCAGCAACTCGGGTGGGTAGAAGGGTAGGGGCCCAGGGGCCCTGGCAAGTTGGAACCAGGTGGCGGAGGCTGCGGACGGAGGAGGAGTCCTCCGCCTTCCGCGAGGCCCTCTACCGCCGCGGCTGGCGCCCACCGTGCTGCCGCGTCCCGCCGGCCGCCGGCTCCGGATCCCGGGCCTTGGCCCGGCCGCGATCCGTGCGTCCAGGCTGCACGCCGGGATGGAGACCCCGGCTGGGCTTGCAGGAGGGACGGAGGAATGGGGAAATCCACAGGCAGGAAGATCGTCCCTAGCTGATAGGGCTGGGGAACCGGGAAGTCCAGGGGAAGGGAGAATTTCCTGAGGCCCCGGCGGTTGGGTGGGCAGGGTTCCGGTGCGCAGAAGCCCGAGCACAAAGCCGGGCTCGAGACGGGGCTTACAGAGGACGGTAGAGCAAGATGTGCCCAAAGGGAGTAAGTGCTCGAGGGCCTGGGTCTCGCCGCTCCAACGCCGACTGCGGAGCGGGACTTCTGTCCGCCCTCCGGGTGAACACCCTCGGCAGGCCCAGGGCGGGAGTCGGGCCGAGCCGGGGACGCGGAGGTGCAGGGCGCCCCCTCGCGCCTCTCGCGCGCCCGGGGCTGACGGGTGGCGCGCCCGCCGCGGCAGGTCCTCTCCAGCCCCCTCCTCCTTTTCGCTCGCGCTCCCCTCCCTCTCTCCCCTCGCTCCAACTCCTCCCCCATCGCCTCTCCCCTCCCTCCTTCGGCCCCTGGTCTCCTCCTCGCGGCTCTCACCCGCGCGCCGGGCCGGGAGCGAGTTGGAGCGCCGGGGCTGCCGCCCGAGCCCAGCTCCGCGGAGCCGGGCGGGTCGGCGGCGCGTCCGGCTGCTGCTGGAGGAACCCGAGCGTGGCGGGCGCGGACCCGGGTCGCGGCTGCACTGGAGCGCCGAGGGAGGGCCGGGGGCCGTTCCTGCGCGGCCGCTCCGTTCCCAGACGGGCCGCGAGCCCTCCTGGTTCGCCTCCGCCGCTCCCCGCCGCCTGGAACCGGGCACCTGCGCCCGCAACCCGGAGGTGAGTCCCGGGAGCCCAGAACGCTTTCCGTACGCGGGCTGGGGCTGCAAGTTGCAAACTTCAGCAACTCGGGTGGGTAGAAGGGTAGGGGCCCAGGGGCCCTGGCAAGTTGGAACCAGGTGGCGGAGGCTGCGGACGGAGGGGAGGGAGTCCTCCGCCTTCCGCGCTGCCCTCTACCACCTCGGCTGGCGCCCACCGTGCTGCCGCGTCCCGCCGTCCGCCGGCTCCGGATCCCGGGCCTTGGCCCGGCCGCGATCCGTGCGTCCAGGCTGCACGCCGGGATGGAGACCCCGGGCTGGGCTTGCAGGAGGGGACGGAGGAATGAAAGGCTGGGAAAGAGCAGGGGTGAGGCGCCGAGGAGGAGGCGCCGCGAGGGCGGACGAGTAAACCGCTGGAGGCAGAGTGCGGTCAGCGAGGCGCGTGGGAGCGCGTGGCCTGCCCGGAGTGTGAAATCTCGCGCTCGAGGACGTCCCCGCTCTGTCGCCGCCTGCGGGGGTCCTCCACTGGATGTTTTCCAGACTCCCCTGCCTTGGCAGGGCCCTGCGGAGCCCAAACTCAGCCTTGCCGGGCCCCAGACGCAGCGGTCCCGGAGCCTGGCGCTCGCTCCTGGGCTGGCAGAAAGGGGTGCGGCGGCGGGAACGCGGGACGCGAGCGGCGATTTCCTGATTTATTTTTCTCATGGTAATTTGTCTTTGTGGTTGGGCTGCCCATTCACTTTCCGCTCACGTCGTGCCGGAGATCCAGCGAGGAGGGAGGGAGTGGGGGGCGCTCGGGCTCAGGGAGAGATGGAAACCGGAGAGGCGATGGGGACCCGAGCGGGGCGGGAGCCAGAGGGAAGCCGCAGTGGGACCCGCCGGGGCCGAAGGCGAGGCTGAGGACCCCAGGACGAGCGAGCCGCGGGCGGCGGCTGGGGGAGGACGGAGTCGGCTCCTTCGCCTGCCTCAAACTTTAAAGCATCAAAAGGAGCCACCTGACGCGCCCTTGTTGCCTCCTTCCCCTCCGTCGGCGCCCAGTCCTCGGGTTATCCCGCCTGCCCCACCGCTCCGTGCCGGGCTGCAGTGGGCCCCGCGTTTGGATGGGGAGAGGTGATGGACTGACTCTGCCCCCGATCCTCTCCTGGCTCCCCGCGGTGGGGATGTGAGAGCAGCCGGAGCCGGGAAGGGTTGCCCACCCTCGGGATAAGCTCTTTCCCGAGCTCGTGACGGAGCCCACAGCACTGGGATTGCGAGACTGGAAACTTGCCCAAGCCCAGACCTCACCACGATCCTATCTTCTCTGGCACATCCGTCCACATTTCTCAGATACCCCCACTTCTGCTCCCATTCCCACCACACTGGCTGTGGCATCTCTCTGGCGCGCCTCTTTGTCCTCCCCACCTCGGCTTTCCCTCGGCTTTTAGCTTGCTCTTTTCCGTTGACCGCAACCCGCTTCGCCTCCATCCCGACTTCCTCGCCACCCCAGTTACTCTTGACATTCAAAAGTGGCCTCTCGCCTTTTCTGAATCAGAATTAATGACCTTGAGGAAGGGGAGAGGGCAACTTGAGCCTGAAAACTGAACCTCACAGCTGGGAAAATCGGGGTGAGGAAAGATAAAGAAGCAATTTGGAAAAACCCGCCAGGACCCTGCCTCAAATCTAGAGCCCAAACGGGGGAGGAAGAGGGATAAAGTGTTAGAGAGAGAAAGGAAATTTGCCACTCGGACTCCCGTAGTGCTGGAGAACTACAGATCCAGAAATTACAATTCGAAGTGATCTCATCTCTGTGTGAACATTTTATCCTATCTCCTGATACTTTGGGAATTGATTGGAACATGCCACAGCCTGGTCCTACCCGTCACCTGCCGAGCCCGCCGCTCACCCTTATCCTCAGGGCCCACTAGGATTCTACTGTAAGATGGTTGAGTCCCTTGAGGTCAGAGAGCCATCTTATTGGATACCGATCTACACTTTACATTGATACAGGGTTCAGGACCAGAGGCATGACTGAATCTCAGGTCTGCCCACCCCCCAACCCAGTGTGTGTAAACCAGTTTTATTCTTTACAAAAAAGAAAAAAACCCAACCATGACTTTTTGTTGCCCCTGATATAGTGAAGCCTTATGCAGGTGCTGGATGAGAAAAAACCGGAAGTTCACATGGCATGTTCAGAAATCCCAAGGAATATCCAGAAAGCCCTGATCCCTGAGTGTGGGCCTAAAAGGGGAAGGGGAGCCCCAGGCAGGGGGCAGAGGGCCAGCAGACATCTCCAGAGGGTCAGCCTGGCAAGGCTGTAGGTTGGTGGATGCTGTGTGTACACTTGGGAAGAAGGTGCTCTTGGTTCTCATTCTTTTGAACATCGGTCATGATCCTCCTCTTCTTAACCTTGGTCATCCTCCTCTATTCCACAGGGAAAGCCAAGAAGGGATCAATCTTCTCGGCACATCCCACATTTCTCAGATACCCCACTTCTGCTCCCATTCCCACCACACTGGCTGTGGCATCTCTCTGGCGCCTCTTTGTCCTCCCCACCTCGGCTTTCCCTCGGCTTTTAGCTTGCTCTTTTCCGTTGACCGCAACCCGCTTCGCCTCCATCCCGACTTCCTCGCCACCCCAGTTACTCTTGACATTCAAAAGTGGCCTCTCGCCTTTTCTGAATCAGAATTAATGACCTTGAGGAAGGGGAGAGGGCAACTTGAGCCTGAAAACTGAACCTCACAGCTGGGAAAATCGGGGTGAGGAAAGATAAAGAAGCAATTTGGAAAAACCCGCCAGGACCCTGCCTCAAATCTAGAGCCCAAACGGGGGAGGAAGAGGGATAAAGTGTTAGAGAGAGAAAGGAAATTTGCCACTCGGACTCCCGTAGTGCTGGAGAACTACAGATCCAGAAATTACAATTCGAAGTGATCTCATCTCTGTGTGAACATTTTATCCTATCTCCTGATACTTTGGGAATTGATTGGAACATGCCACAGCCTGGTCCTACCCGTCACCTGCCGAGCCCGCCGCTCACCCTTATCCTCAGGGCCCACTAGGATTCTACTGTAAGATGGTTGAGTCCCTTGAGGTCAGAGAGCCATCTTATTGGATACCGATCTACACTTTACATTGATACAGGGTTCAGGACCAGAGGCATGACTGAATCTCAGGTCTGCCCACCCCCCAACCCAGTGTGTGTAAACCAGTTTTATTCTTTACAAAAAAGAAAAAAACCCAACCATGACTTTTTGTTGCCCCTGATATAGTGAAGCCTTATGCAGGTGCTGGATGAGAAAAAACCGGAAGTTCACATGGCATGTTCAGAAATCCCAAGGAATATCCAGAAAGCCCTGATCCCTGAGTGTGGGCCTAAAAGGGGAAGGGGAGCCCCAGGCAGGGGGCAGAGGGCCAGCAGACATCTCCAGAGGGTCAGCCTGGCAAGGCTGTAGGTTGGTGGATGCTGTGTGTACACTTGGGAAGAAGGTGCTCTTGGTTCTCATTCTTTTGAACATCGGTCATGATCCTCCTCTTCTTAACCTTGGTCATCCTCCTCTATTCCACAGGGAAAGCCAAGAAGGGATCAATTCAGGTCAATATTATACAGTGGACCACTTCACTACTCTCACTGAGGACCGAGGTGGTAGAATGGACACAGAAGGTGAAAGACAAGATCCTTGCTTAGAAGTGCATGTTCTCTTGTTAAATAGCCTTAAAGGACCCAGGGCTGAGCTCCAGTGCCTCCCCACCCACACCCCCAGCAGCTAGATATTCCTCACAGTCCTCTCGTTTTGGATTTATACAAGGTAAAAGAGACCAACCATGGCAGTAAAATCACATGGTTACTATTTATCAAGCACCTGCTATCTGCCAGATACTAGAAACTATGGATGCAACAGGGGATCCATTTCTGATCTCTGGAAAGGAGGTGAATCTGCATGGCTAAGAGAGCATAATTATTAGCATTGCCTCAATTGCTGTGATAGACTTTACTGTGGGTGTTTTCCTGCAGGTTTGTTTAAGTAACCCGACAGCTAATGTGGAGTTGTCCATAGGACTCCCATGGAGCTTGGAAGAGAGGGCTAGGAGTCCACCACCTTAGCTCTTCACTCATCACAGAGTCCCTTCTCCATGCTTTAGTCCTTATCTTCGAGGAATCTAAAGTGGAACTGAATACCTCAGTCAGCACTTTCCTTGTACTTGTGGTTTGGACAGAGGCAAAGCTGTGTACCTGAAGATCTGAGGATGCAAACTCTTGAGCAAGAGGATTGGTTATTTATACATCAGTGTTTGAACCTCAGCCTTGGGATCATCCTTTGCCTCATCCAGTCACCTTGGTCAGTAGCTTATCTCCATCTCCCAGTGACTGTGTGTGTTTGTGTTGTGTTGGAATAGTTACCACTAAGGAAGGAGTCTTCTTCCCATTCAGATCTTTGCCTTTGAGTTTTAGCCATCTTAAATGTATGACAAAGTGGTCTTAAATGTATGACTAGAAGCCAAAGCATGTGTCTTGACTAAGACATTTCCTGGAGTCCTTCGTTTAGAGCTGGTGTGGGCAACACCTGGGTTTCACTGGCATCCTGCTCCATTTTTTATGAACCTCCCTCTCTCTGACACTTGGTTTGATGATGTCTGTCTTAGCTGAGGAGATGGCTCTCTGATGGGTAATCTGGAAGGATATCTTTGTGTGTGCCATTCTCTGTCTCAGATAGAGGAATCTCCTCCAAGACTTTCTGAAAAAAATTCCCCTGTAACAGGCTTGAATGCTAGCAAGCACCTGCTGAGAGCAGAGTTCTGAAAGGGAATGACTCTGCTGTGTCTGCTTTCTTCCCTTGGCTCTAGTGCTTTGCTTTAGTGAGCATGATAGATGAAAACCGAACCTTGCAAAATGCACTCTTTTTTTTTTTTGCTCAAATTTTGGCCTCTTTTATTGGTTTTTTATTTATTTATTTTCATCCATCTTTATTCTTTGGCCTGTGTGGGCCTCCCACTGCAGTGGCCTCTCTCGTTGTAGAGCAGCTGGTTCTGGGTGCATGTGCTCCAGAGCGCTGGCTCATAATTGGACACACCGGCCAAGCGCTCCGCGGCATGTAGGATCTTCCTGAGCCAGGGATTGAACCTGTGCCCCCTGCACTGCAAGGCGAACCCTCTACCCACTGGACCACCAGGGAAGCCCTAGAATGCACTCTTTAATCCTGACATTAGTCACAGGCACATCTATGAGCCATGACTACATTTAGTACCTCCAGATGGGGGAAAAAAAACAAAAACAAATGGCTATCCAATTTGCAACTAGACACAGTGGGGAAAACAGGACAAGGAGCCTGGGAGGGATGGTGACCAGGCCCAGGAGAGTTTGGCCTTAAGCGCACTTCCCAAGAGTTAGACTTTGCATCCTTCTCCGCTCTGTCTTGAAAGAGGATAACAAGGATTCTTTGGGGGCTTTCCCTGAGCTTTAAATGCAATGTTGTGTGCCAAGTCTCACCATGACACTGCCCTCATTGATCTGCCTTTAATAAGGATGACTTAATCAGACTTGCACCTGGAACTCGTTTGAATTTGAAGCCTTGTCAATATTATCAGAATATCTTTGCACAGGAACCAAGAACGTCTCCGGCCTCTTCTGTGATGAGAAGGGCTGTGATAGGGGATGGCTGGTGACCATCTGTTCTGCCATCTCCTGAGGATCAAATTAGAGGGCTTAAATTCCCGAAGGAGGAGGCTTAGAAATGAGAGTGGGTCAGAACTGAGGGAAGCTTCCCCATCTTGAAGGGAGATTACAGTTCCTTCTTGATTTTCTAGAATTCATTCATTTCCTTTTTTTGTGGACTGTTTGTGGGGAATGTTTAGTCTCAGGCCAGTTTTAAGTTATATCCAGGTAACCCACCTGATTGCCAGTATCTTCGGAAAGCAGACTGTCCTTTTAGCCAAACATCATTTGGAAGGCAAATCTGTATAATAGGTGTATGTGTGTAAGCAAATATACTCGTATACATTCACATATAAACACAGATGCAATGTGTTGCAAAGCTGTATTACAATTTGGTCATCCAGTATTTTGAGTTATCTGCAGCTGTTTCTCTGCCAGAATTGACATGAGGCTGCCTCCAGGGGGGCAACTTCAGGGAAATGGTTGGTGGATGTAGCGATTTAGATCCATTCCCACCTGCCATCCCCACTGGTCTCTCTGAGCCAAATGCCCTAGTCATTGTCCTCAAGGCCCCCACCCCAGGAGCCCTAAGGAGTACAAAAGAGCAGTTGGCTCTTAATTATTCAGGGCTGGGTGGACCCAGTGCACCAAGCACCCAGGACTCTTCTTTCCCTTCTTTAGGTGCCTTGAGTAACTCTATGCCTACCTTGAGAAGCTGGGGAGATCTTATCATTTAATACAAACTTTTGTTCTTCGCAGCCTCTGCTGCTCTTTCCTCAAGACCCTGAGGGAAATGAGGCTCCCTCCCAGAGGCCTCATCCACTCAAAGCAGACTACCTTTAAGGCTCACACATTCTTTGTTGGCCAGGGTGTGTTTCTGCCCAAAAGCAGGAGCGAAGAGGAAAATGCCACTGGTTCCACTTCTGCAGAGTCAGATTCCCGTAGATTCCCCAGTATCTTGATTTTCTTCCCTCTCACCTGCACTTGAGTTTATGGAGTCAGTTAGTAACTGTGCCCCATCAAGAGTCTGAGCGAAGACCAGTGTCCTTGTGGTAAATGCTCCCAAGCTGGCCAGCTCAAAGGAACACTTCTGTGAATGTCCCCTATGGCAGAGGGGCATCTTCCTGCATAGATCTGGTGCTTGGGGCCATCTGCTCCCTTTTAGTATCTCTTTAGCTTCCAAGAGTCTTTCTTCCCATGCTGAGCTCAGTCTAGAGAGCAAGGCTCAGGTAATCTCTGGATATAGCAGCTTGATTCCATTCAACACTAGTTCACTGGTTCCTGTTAGAATCACCTGGAATGCTTTGCAAAAATATAGATGAGCAACCCCCAATTAAGTCAGAATCCCTGAGGTTAGAGGCTAGGCATTGATTTTTTTTTTTTTTTAGCTCCTAAAATGCAACCGTGGTTGAGAGCCACTGACCTAAATCTTTCCTAGATTCCACCTGGCCTCATTCCAAAGGCATGCCTCTGTATAATAGGTGTATGTGTGTAAGCAAATATACTCGTATACATTCACATATAAACACAGATGCAATGTGTTGCAAAGCTGTATTACAATTTGGTCATCCAGTATTTTGAGTTATCTGCAGCTGTTTCTCTGCCAGAATTGACATGAGGCTGCCTCCAGGGGGGCAACTTCAGGGAAATGGTTGGTGGATGTAGCGATTTAGATCCATTCCCACCTGCCATCCCCACTGGTCTCTCTGAGCCAAATGCCTAGTCATTGTCCTCAAGGCCCCCACCCCAGGAGCCCTAAGGAGTACAAAAGAGCAGTTGGCTCTTAATTATTCAGGGCTGGGTGGACCCAGTGCACCAAGCACCCAGGACTCTTCTTTCCCTTCTTTAGGTGCCTTGAGTAACTCTATGCCTACCTTGAGAAGCTGGGGAGATCTTATCATTTAATACAAACTTTTGTTCTTCGCAGCCTCTGCTGCTCTTTCCTCAAGACCCTGAGGGAAATGAGGCTCCCTCCCAGAGGCCTCATCCACTCAAAGCAGACTACCTTTAAGGCTCACACATTCTTTGTTGGCCAGGGTGTGTTTCTGCCCAAAAGCAGGAGCGAAGAGGAAAATGCCACTGGTTCCACTTCTGCAGAGTCAGATTCCCGTAGATTCCCCAGTATCTTGATTTTCTTCCCTCTCACCTGCACTTGAGTTTATGGAGTCAGTTAGTAACTGTGCCCCATCAAGAGTCTGAGCGAAGACCAGTGTCCTTGTGGTAAATGCTCCCAAGCTGGCCAGCTCAAAGGAACACTTCTGTGAATGTCCCCTATGGCAGAGGGGCATCTTCCTGCATAGATCTGGTGCTTGGGGCCATCTGCTCCCTTTTAGTATCTCTTTAGCTTCCAAGAGTCTTTCTTCCCATGCTGAGCTCAGTCTAGAGAGCAAGGCTCAGGTAATCTCTGGATATAGCAGCTTGATTCCATTCAACACTAGTTCACTGGTTCCTGTTAGAATCACCTGGAATGCTTTGCAAAAATATAGATGAGCAACCCCCAATTAAGTCAGAATCCCTGAGGTTAGAGGCTAGGCATTGATTTTTTTTTTTTTTTAGCTCCTAAAATGCAACCGTGGTTGAGAGCCACTGACCTAAATCTTTCCTAGATTCCACCTGGCCTCATGCCAAAGGCATGCCAATTGTCTTTGCCCTCAGCCCTTCACGACAGCCAGGTATCAGCTAGAGCTCCTGGCATTTGGATCATAGCTACTGTTTGTGTTTCTGTTCTGAATTTAATGACTTTCTATTATAAGCTGTTGGTGGGAGCTCCCTTCTAGTGTAACTTCTTTGTGATCATTTTTTTTTTTCTTAAAAAGCCTGTATAAAAGTAATGCATATTCATACAACATTTTGGGGCATTTCCTTCTAGATATGTGTGTACCAAAATTGTGATTGTGCTGTCTGTGTTGTTTTGTAACCAGCCCTTTTTATTTACTCCCATATTGTGATAATTTCCCCATGTCTTAGTATTCATCTCAAATGGACTTTTTAATGGCTGCTGGGTATTCCATCTTATGGATGTACTATAATTTATTTAATGAACCCCGTGTGGGCTAGACATCTAGGTTGTAAACCATGTTTTACTGTTGTAAATAATGCTGCAGTGAACATCCTTGTCTATAAATCTTTGTGCCTATTGATGATTATTCCCTCAGAGCAGATTTCTAGAAGCAGAATATTTATGCTTTTTTTTTTTTTTTTTTTTTTAAAGATTTATTTATTTATTTAGGGCGGGGGTCAGGTTGGGGAGGGAGGGGAGCGGGCAGGCCACTTCCATTGGTCTTTCATTTCTCTGTTTTCATCCGTCTTTGTTCTTTGGCCCGTGTGGGCCTCCCATCGCGGTGGCGTCTGTCGTTGCAGAGCGCCGGCTCTGGGCGCATGCGCTCCAGAGCTCCGGCTCGGTGATTGGACACATCGGTCCAGCCACTCCGCGGCACGTGGGATCTTCCCAGGCCAGGGATCGAACCGGCGCCCCTTGCACTGCAAGGTGGTGTCCTTACCCACTGGACCACCATGGGAAGCCCTTATGCTTCTTTTTAACATGGGCCATTTAGGCAACTTTTGACTGAGTTCCTAGAGCAATAAAAAAATTCTTTTTCATATTCAGAGCTAGAAAAACAAACTATTTTTACGACCCTTTCTGAGGCATCAGGGTGGCTGCTTTGCCGCTATCTGAGCTGAAGGCTAGAATCCTCAATCCAGCCTTGTGCCTGGCTCTACCTCCAGGTCCATTCCACAACTGCTGCCTCACCATTCAGGTGAATTCCAAGGCTCTCCTGCCCCTAACCTAGGGGTCCACAACCATTTGGGACCAGGGACTGATTTTGTGGAGGACAGTTTTTCCACAGACCAGGGGGAGGGGAGATGGTTTCAGGATGATTCAAGTGCATTAGATGAATTATACACTTTATTTATATTATTATTATATCCGCTCCATCTCTGACCATCAGGCATTAGATCTTGGAGTCTGGGGACCCCTGCCCTAATCCACGGCATCTTTAGCTTCTTCGTAAACCTTCTTAGCCTTTTCTTCTTCATACCTTCATCCTTGAAACTATCACATCCTGCACTGTCTTCAACCTGTTGTTCCTAATAATGACTATTGTTTATTGAGCTGTTATTGTGTACCAGACAGTCTGCTAAACTGTATATAAACTTTATCTCTGTTAGTCCTCATGTGCTTTACATGCACATATTATTTTAGTCTCCACTTGCCACTTGAAACAAAAACCTCGCGAGAGAAAACAATTTGCCCAAGGTCACACAGCTGAAAGGTAGAACTAGGATTTAAACCTAGACTGTCTGGCCTCAGAGCCTACACTCTTAACTACTACATCGACTGCTCTCCATTCTTGGCTTAGAGCGACAACAAGTTGCTCACAAATGCTCCATCAGCATCCCATGTACCTGTACTGTGGCTTTCTCCGGAAGAAGGACATTGCTTCCATACAAACTGCAGAAGAGTCGGGATGCTATTCATCACATCTCCCTTTTCCTTTTGACCTCTTTGATGCTGTCCTTAGTCTTCTGTCCAGGGACCCCCTCCAGAAAACATTTCTTGCATCACTGACCACTCACCAAAGATCCTAGCCTGTCTTGTAGCCGAGCAGGTCCAAGTTATAACATATCCCTGTTCTAGCTTCCCCACCCAGTCAGAAGAATTTGGATGCTGCTTCATAGTGTGGCTTATAAAGCTGTCAGGGAGGCAGCATGCTATAGCAAGGATGGCAGGAGAGGCAACCTGACTTCTGTTGGATGTCAAACCCTGCTTAAAGTGGAAGCTTGGGTACATTTTTGCATTCTCACCTCTGTAACATTGTCATTGCCCAGAAGGTAGAGAAATAGTAGCCCAGGCTGTCTTTCTGATTTGATTCTGCCCATGACGGGAGCTAGGTGGTGATGTGAGAGTGCTTAGATGACACACATCACATCAGCCTGGCAATAAGATGGCCAAGGAAAGACGACGTGCCCACAGACCCTCCCTTGTCTGTAAGAAACCTGATCGGTTTCAGGATGATTCAAGTGCATTAGATGAATTATACACTTTATTTATATTATTATTATATCCGCTCCATCTCTGACCATCAGGCATTAGATCTTGGAGTCTGGGGACCCCTGCCCTAATCCACGGCATCTTTAGCTTCTTCGTAAACCTTCTTAGCCTTTTCTTCTTCATACCTTCATCCTTGAAACTATCACATCCTGCACTGTCTTCAACCTGTTGTTCCTAATAATGACTATTGTTTATTGAGCTGTTATTGTGTACCAGACAGTCTGCTAAACTGTATATAAACTTTATCTCTGTTAGTCCTCATGTGCTTTACATGCACATATTATTTTAGTCTCCACTTGCCACTTGAAACAAAAACCTCGCGAGAGAAAACAATTTGCCCAAGGTCACACAGCTGAAAGGTAGAACTAGGATTTAAACCTAGACTGTCTGGCCTCAGAGCCTACACTCTTAACTACTACATCGACTGCTCTCCATTCTTGGCTTAGAGCGACAACAAGTTGCTCACAAATGCTCCATCAGCATCCCATGTACCTGTACTGTGGCTTTCTCCGGAAGAAGGACATTGCTTCCATACAAACTGCAGAAGAGTCGGGATGCTATTCATCACATCTCCCTTTTCCTTTTGACCTCTTTGATGCTGTCCTTAGTCTTCTGTCCAGGGACCCCCTCCAGAAAACATTTCTTGCATCACTGACCACTCACCAAAGATCCTAGCCTGTCTTGTAGCCGAGCAGGTCCAAGTTATAACATATCCCTGTTCTAGCTTCCCCACCCAGTCAGAAGAATTTGGATGCTGCTTCATAGTGTGGCTTATAAAGCTGTCAGGGAGGCAGCATGCTATAGCAAGGATGGCAGGAGAGGCAACCTGACTTCTGTTGGATGTCAAACCCTGCTTAAAGTGGAAGCTTGGGTACATTTTTGCATTCTCACCTCTGTAACATTGTCATTGCCCAGAAGGTAGAGAAATAGTAGCCCAGGCTGTCTTTCTGATTTGATTCTGCCCATGACGGGGAGCTAGGTGGTGATGTGAGAGTGCTTAGATGACACACATCACATCAGCCTGGCAATAAGATGGCCAAGGAAAGACGACGTGCCCACAGACCCTCCCTTGTCTGTAAGAAACCTGATCTGGGGAAGTGTGATCGTATGATTAGGGATTCCAAAAGGGACGATGGTTTGTGGCAGGTGAGGTTTTGAAAAATGAAGCTTCACATTTTTATCCATGATTTGGGTGAAACTGGAGTAAACGAGCTTTTCAGATGTGTTGCTGACAAGGCTGTGATGGGCAGCTCCTATAAAAGACACAATAAATATTCAAAATGATCTCAACTGCCTGGAATGTCGGGCTTAGACCAACAGGAGCAAATTTAACAGGGGCAGATGGAAAGTTGCATTTAGATTGCAGAAATTAATTACTCAAGTTCATGTGGGGGTGGGGGGGGGGGGGGGAAGAGATGTGATTTGCCAGCACAGCCTGAGAAAAGCATCTGAGGGGTTTGATAGGACCCAGGCTTCACAGGATCCAACAGGGTGAGGAGGTTGATCACAACAATACTATCTTAAATGGCATTAAGAGACAGGCAAGGTCTAAATTGGATCTGGGTCATTATGTCCTCATGTAGATTTTAGAAGGGACCCTGACCACCTCAGACATGATCAGTGGGGGGCATTCAGTGTCAGGAGGGTGTTGGGAAAGCCAGCCACCAAAGCCTTAGTGAAGGGAGGGGGAAAACCCTGGGGGCTGACTGCAGAAGAAACAGGACTTCCTGTAGAACAGAACACCGTTCATCCGCCTGGAAGAACCCGAAGGCTCCAGAGTGGAAAGGAAGCTGGATTCTTCACGATCTGCATCTTCCCAGCCAGATGGGTTCTAGTGAGGCGGCACCAGTTGGCAGTCCTGCTGCCTGTGATGCCGTTGGGGAGCTCCTGGTCCAGAGACACATCATCGAACTGGCAGCGTGCCTCTGTCTCTTTGGGGCTTTGAGGCCGGAAGATAACTGCATCCTTCCTGGCTACTGCGGAGCAGTGGGTCTCATTGCCCAGAAGGTGAGAAATAGTAGCCCAGGCTGTCTTTCTGATTTGATTCTGCCCATGACGGGAGCTAGGTGGTGATGTGAGAGTGCTTAGATGACACACATCACATCAGCCTGGCAATAAGATGGCCAAGGAAAGACGACGTGCCCACAGACCCTCCCTTGTCTGTAAGAAACCTGATCTGGGGAAGTGTGATCGTATGATTAGGGATTCCAAAAGGGACGATGGTTTGTGGCAGGTGAGGTTTTGAAAAATGAAGCTTCACATTTTTATCCATGATTTGGGTGAAACTGGAGTAAACGAGCTTTTCAGATGTGTTGCTGACAAGGCTGTGATGGGCAGCTCCTATAAAAGACACAATAAATATTCAAAATGATCTCAACTGCCTGGAATGTCGGGCTTAGACCAACAGGAGCAAATTTAACAGGGGCAGATGGAAAGTTGCATTTAGATTGCAGAAATTAATTACTCAAGTTCATGTTGGGGGTGGGGAGGGGGTGGGAAGAGATGTGATTTGCCAGCACAGCCTGAGAAAAGCATCTGAGGGGTTTGATAGGACCCAGGCTTCACAGGATCCAACAGGGTGAGGAGGTTGATCACAACAATACTATCTTAAATGGCATTAAGAGACAGGCAAGGTCTAAATTGGATCTGGGTCATTATGTCCTCATGTAGATTTTAGAAGGGACCCTGACCACCTCAGACATGATCAGTGGGGGGCATTCAGTGTCAGGAGGGTGTTGGGAAAGCCAGCCACCAAAGCCTTAGTGAAGGGAGGGGGAAAACCCTGGGGGCTGACTGCAGAAGAAACAGGACTTCCTGTAGAACAGAACACCGTTCATCCGCCTGGAAGAACCCGAAGGCTCCAGAGTGGAAAGGAAGCTGGATTCTTCACGATCTGCATCTTCCCAGCCAGATGGGTTCTAGTGAGGCGGCACCAGTTGGCAGTCCTGCTGCCTGTGATGCCGTTGGGGAGCTCCTGGTCCAGAGACACATCATCGAACTGGCAGCGTGCCTCTGTCTCTTTGGGGCTTTGAGGCCGGAAGATAACTGCATCCTTCCTGGCTACTGCGGAGCAGTGGTTCTCAAAGCGAAGTCCCTAGCCAGCAGCATCAGCCCCACCTGGAACCTGTGAGGAATGCAACAATTCTGGAGCTAACCTACTAATTGGGCAGCTCCCTGGTAGGGCCCAGCAGCCTCTGCTTGATCACAGGGTATTCTTATTTGTGCTGGAGTTTGGGACACTGCCTTAGACCACCCTGGGTTGTTTGTTCTGTTGCTGGACATTTGTGGCGCTAACCCACAGTCCTCACCTGGGGAACCAGTGTAGAACCCTGGAAGGAATGTGGGCATGGGAACTAGACAGCCTGGGGTTCAAACCCAGCTTGACCAGTTTGGGGTTGTGGGTTTCCCTCTTTGAGCCTCCTTTGTGTGTTGTAACCTGAGGGAGGAACCTGATTTGAGAAAGACTGAGGACAGGAGGAGAAGAGGGTGATAGAGGATGAGATGGTTGGATGGCATTACTAACTCAGTGAACATGAGTTTGAGCAAACTCTGGGAGATAATGAAGGACAGGTAAGCCTGGTGTTGTGCAGTCCGTGTGGTTGCAGAGTCTGACACAACTGAGTGGCTGAACAACAACAAAACACTTAAAAAAGGATGAAAGGATGTGGGGCAAAGCTCACGTAGATGCTTGCTGTTAGTGCCGGGTCATAAGGCCCTTGGAAGGGTCTTATCAGCATCAGAGTTGCCTTTCCTACAGAAACCTGTCTTCCTAGTGCTCACTTCGAGCCTCTCAAAGAGAAGACTGCATGTGGGGCTCCTCTGTATCCCTTCACAGTGCCCACTGGCGTGGCTTTCCCTCAGTGAGGAGTCAGTTGACTCTTGAGCTGCCAGTTCCCTCCCTCCTGGACAATGGAGAGCCAAGGCCACTCTCCTTCCCACTAGAAGGGGATGGGGTCTCCTCCTATGCAAGGCCCCTGTCTCTCTGAGCATGTGTGGGTGCCTCCTTCCAGTGGACCTGGGTCTTGCCAACCCCAGATCTTCTGAGATCTGTGATCTAGACTCTCTGCCCTCATCATACATTGTTATCTGCTAAAGCCACCAATGAAAGGTCTTGGGGCCACAATGTCTCGTGGTAGCTTCTGACTGTAAGTAGACAAGAAGCCTGAGTTGCTGGTGTCAGACAGGCAGGGAACATGCATGGGTCCTTCTTGGCGCTGAACGTTTCTGGGCCCACATATTCACCAGTCCCTTTCCAGTGGCCAGCTGGTGGAGTTTTCAGTTCCTCAGAGACAGACTCACCTCCCCACAGGATAGCCTATTTGACACCTGGACCCCTGCCTCCAAGGGGCCTTGAAGCGTCGGTAAGTACCCTTGGGTACCTACGATTGTGCTACCGGCTGCACATCCCACTAGTTGCGCCATCTTTTGCTTGCAATGGTTTCACCAAGAGCTGTCACGTGTGTTCAAGATCAGCTGCAAGGGCGAATCCTGTTTCCCTCACTGACCAGCCTCGTGGCCCTGTCAGCTGAGCTCTACTTCACGGGACTTCCTTACTGAGCATGCACTGTCTGCCCGCGGTCTCAGCTGCCTTCCCCAAGTGCCCACCACCCTACCTGCACTGTCCTTTTGGAAACTTTCTCCGACAGCACCTTGACTTTCCGTCTCTGTAGCTTTGCCAAAGTCACCTCAGACCCCTTTCTGGAAGTGAGCTCCTCTTGTGCCTGCCAGGATTCTGTCAGGATTCCGGCAAGAGCCACAGCTGCTCCAGGCCTCATTTGCATATTCCCTGGGATGTGTGGCCGGGCTGAGTGGCCTGAACCCAGTCGGAGCAGCTGGAGCTTTTGCAGCCTTTCACCAGCCTCGGCTCGGGTCTCCTATGCCGGAGAATCCCACACCCTGGTGGAGAAGACAGAAGTGCAGGCCTGCCAGAGGAGATCCCAGTCTGGACACCACTTAATTCCTCTGCAGCATTCTTCCCCTCCCAGCTCCTCTTCTCCACATTTCTCTCATTCCTCAGGTTTCTCCTTCTCTCTTTTCTGTTGCCCTGTGACTCCGTGAGGGGAGGTGCTTGGGCAAACGTGAGGTGTGTGACCAGGGGCCGACTGACTGGTTGAGGGGAGGGGTACTCGGTACGAGCTCCCCCACTTGTGAGGGATCAGGCCAAGTATGTCTCCTCTCTGAGACTCAGTTTCCTCCTCTGTAAAACAGTGGTCATACGTGCTTCAGAGTACGGTCATGGGGACTGAATTAGATGAGCCCCTTTCAATGAAGCAGGTCACCTGGAAAAGTGCCTGGGGCCTGGGGGTACCCAACAACCTAGTACTTGTGCAGAGGGGACTGGCCAGCATGAGCCCAATGTGGACGGGGGAAGGAGGTAGGGTCACAGCCTGGGCCCACACATGGGGATAGGGGCCATGAGGCAGTTAGGCTGTTAGAATGGAGAAGAGGAAGTGAGACTGAGAACAATGGAGGACTAAGCAATTTGCAAAAGAGGATGGAGAGTTGTGAGGATTCCCTAGAGTTTATGGAGAACTTATGTTGTGCCAGGTCATTTAAAATGCTCTGGTATGTAACTTAGCTCATGAAAGCCCTAGGAGTAGGTATGACTCTATTACCCATATTTGGGGCTTCCTTGGTGGTTCAGACAGGTAAAGAATCTGCCTGCAGTGCAGGAGACCTGGGTTCGATCCCTCGGTTGGGAAGATCCCCTGGAGAAGGGCATGGCAACCCACTCCAGTATTCTTGCCCGGAGAATTGCATGAGCAGACGAGCCTGGTGGACTACAGTCCATCGGGTCACAAAGAGTCGAACACGACTGAGTGACTAACACAACACACCCCTGTTTACAGATGGGGTGACTGAGACATAGAGATATTGGGTAACTAGGAAGCCAGTCTCCAGGCTTCCAGCCCACGTGGGCTGCTGGCTCTCAGCTCACTCTCCTCTGTCTGACCCACGTGCTTTTCTCTTCCCCCTTTCCCTTCATCCATCATGATGACCCCATCCCTAGCTCTGTCGTGCAGGATCCTTAGTGTCTCCTCCTCATGATTCAGGGGCTGGGGACTCAGGGCTATGCCCTTCTCTAAGGACACTTCTCAGGGTGCCTTCCTTCGAGCCCTCACTCACATCCACGTCTCTTCTCCCACCATCAATCTGTAGAAGGAAGGATTTATGTTAGAGCCAGGGGAAGTGTGAACTGCAGGAGAAGCTGAAACAGCTGAGGGAAAGCAGCTCTGGCGTGACTCAGCTGGAGAGCTTCAGGGCTGGGCTGGAGGCAGGAGGAAGAGGGTGAGTGGGTGGGTCTGCTGCATCCTGGCCCCTAAGACCCCTGGCTCCCCATGCAGAATGAACAGCAGGGAGGGGCTCCTCCTGGCAGGATGGCCGCCCCTCCTCATTAAGCCATGGCTTTGATTACTCTTCACAGCCTGGTCATGCTGGGGGAGAGGACTGCTCTGAGATGGCCCTACTGGGCTCAGTGTCTGAAGTGGTTTCCATTTAAGAAGCTCCTCTTCTTGGAAGGGCGGGACCAGGTCTGGGACCTGGGGTGGATGGAGTTGAGGGTGGGGCCATGCCTGTGACTGTCCTCTGCTCTGTCCTGCCCTGGTTGTCTGTCTGGGAAAACCTTCTTAGCTGTAAATTAAGCCCTCTACTGGCAGTTGGGTGCTGTGGCCTCGTGTAGGGGCTCAAAGGAGAAGCCACAGGTAGCCCCAGGGGTAGATAAAGGCCTCCAGCCCCAGGGATTAATTCTAGGGGAGTCTGCTTTGTATTCTTAAATACAGCTAGCGTCCGTGAGGCCCTTCTATCAGCCAGCCTCTCACTGAAGTGCTCCTAGAGGCCTACGAGGGAGAGAGTAGCCTTCAATTTATACACGAGGGAAAGACTTCAGAGAGGCTAAGCCACTTACCTAGCATTGCACCACTGTATAGAGGTGAGGTAGCCAGGCCAGAGGGAACCCAAAGCAAGCGCTCTTGCCACCGACAGTGGCCTCACACGGGCATTGGTGCCTGCCCGAAGGCTTGGTAGATCCAGGAGGGTCCGACGGAACCAGGGTAATGCATTTGGTGGTGGGGGAATGAGGGTGTCATGCGGTGTTCCTTCTGGAATGTTGTCCAGAAGTTATGTCACTGCTCAGAGACCCAGGCTTTGGGTTTCTCTGGATCTTTGGGTCTCGGCCGTGGTCTCCCTCTCCTCCTCCCCGCTGCTTTCTCTCTCCCTCCCTGCCTCCCTCTGCATCCCTGCACTGGTCCCCAGGCTGGCCCTCCCCTGTCACCTCTCTAGGGCAGCAGCCTCGATGTCCTCCTGAGCCCTCTAGGGACTGCTCCCTGCACGTGTCAGGAGCCTGTGTCCCGGGCACTTTCTGAGGCTCCAGGATGGAATCTTGGGTCACAGGCTGTGTGTGCACATGAGTGTTACTGGTGCGGGAGGGGTTATTTCACAGAGGCCTGAGGCAGAGTACACCACGCTAAGGAGGCCCACCCTCCCATCCCAGTCTGAATTCAGATTCCCACTGTTCCTGGCCTTTGCGCCAGACTTCTTCTCCCATCTTCCCATGTACTCAGGACATCTGGGTACATCAATGCTGGTGTGAGCCCCAGAGATCCCGCCAGTCCCTGTGTTGGACCCATACCACCCTGAGCTTGCTTATGTCTGAAAAGAGGCTTGACTGAGGCGACCACGACCTGGATGCTCAGCGTGCCTGGAGTTCTGCTCTCTAAATACATGTTCCCTGATCCCTAGGGGACCAGCCTGAGACCTGTTCCCTCATGTTATGGCTGGGGAAACTGAGGCTCTGGGAGTTAAGTAATGGCCCCAGGCCACACTCTGTCTCCCTTGCTCTTGCCATTTCCTTGCAGCCCCGACAGGTGAGGGCTTGTAGGAAGAAGGGGTTCAGCAGCTCTGCACCCACTTTACTTCTGTGCATTCAACAATGGCCCTTGGGCCTGATCACTTGAGGGTAGGCTCTCAGGACAGGTTGTCCATGTGAACAGTGTCCCTTCCCCACATTTTCAAGGGAGTCCCCTAACCTTGGTGACAGCCCGGTGGCTACACAGCCTAGATGTTCAGCTTAAACCATACCCCATGTTTGTCTTAGAGGTTTGGGGTGGTGAGAGGATTTGGAGAGGCTCGCGTCTCAGAAGCTCTGAGAGAAATCAGTTCTACTCACTACAGGTCTCAGATTATTTTATCTCTGTTAAAGAGAGCTCTTTCATGGTTCTGACAACCTGGCAACCTTCATGAGGGAGTGGAGGTCGATGGGAGGGAGGCTGGGTTTTAACCTGCAGGGTGGTACGTGGGGGTGTCCATCCGTGGAGGCATCAGATAAACCAACATTTCTCCTGCTAGGCTGCCTCCGGTGTTGTTATTGTTCAGTCACTCAGTTGTGTCCGAGGCTTTGCGACCTCATGGACTACGGCACACCAGGCTTCCCGTCATGTTCATTGAGTTGGTGATGCCATACAACCATCTTGTCCTCTGTCATCTTCTCCTGCCTTCCATCTTTCCAAGCATCAGGGTCTTTTCCAATGAGTCAACTCTTCGCATCAGGTGGCCAAAGTATTGATGGGACCATGCCAAAATTCTTCTGGGTTCTAAATTCAAAACCTAGTGAAGTATTTAGATTGTGAATGAAAAAGATGGCAGTAAACCAGGGACTCACAGGACTTGGAAGGGCCTGGAAGGTATTGAGTGCAGCAGCGGGAGCTGGGTTGTGGAAGCTGTAGCCGTTCTGAAGTTTTGGTGGTGCCAGACTGTGAATTTGGCTTCGTGGCTCAGCTGGTCCTCCTCGCTGAGTGACAATGGACACTGGTGGGAGATGGACTCCTCTGGGTGTGGGGAGATCATAGTCATTCTCAGGATTTTGAAGAAACTCCATCCTAGTGTTCTCATTATTTGGTGATAATATTTACACTTCCAACGGAGAGGTGAGAAACCAGGGACACCTGGCAGTTCCTGCGGCCTCAGCACCCCACGTACGTGCCCATGTGCAGCAGGAAAGAGTGAGCAGAGGCTGGCAGTGGTACCCAGGGTTGAGCTGGCCTGTGGCATTGCCCGCTTGGTCATCTGGGCTCCAACAGTTCTCAACCGTAGTGGGACACTGGGACCTTCTTTGAGCTCACAGACTCGTCCCTTGACCTGCCCCATCAGTCTCTCCTCTTCTTCCTCAGACTGACTAGCTGTCCAATAATGACAAACATTGACTTGAGCCTCCTGCACGTGCCAGGACTGTGCTAGACGCTGGAGAAGTGGGGTGAACCACACACAGCTCTTGTCTTCAGTGAGGTAACAGACCCTTGGATCAGCAAGATGCTGGTTAGCCCCACATGGTCTAGGAACTCGTAGCACGGCCCTGCCTGCAGCGGTCATTCCCTAGAACAGTCTGGGCAGCTCACCAGCTCCTTATAGTCTCAAGTGATTCATTTTCACCCAGTCTGGGCTAAATGATGATGATGATATTGACAAAACCCATTTCTTAATGGAGTGCTTCACTGTTGTCAAAGGATGTTCTCATCCTTATTTTTTTTCTCCCACCGGATTCCTTTTACTGAATTCCATGCCAGATCCTGTTCTATTTTCTTTTTGTACATTATCACATTTAATTCTCATCCCAATAAAAGTTCTGCATTTGGTAGCATTATATCCATTTTAGGGGCGAAGAAGTCCTCCAGAAAGAGCAAGTCCAGAGCCACACATCTTCTAAGATGCCATTTCAAACCTTTGTTTCCAGTTCTGAGCTCCGAACCCTGTCCCCGCACACCACACTGCACCTGCCATCAGTGTGGGTGTCCAGGGAGACTGGCCATTGTGCCCTGACCTGGAGCCCTGGAATTCTGGTCTTGCTGAGAGCTCCCTGTCCCACGTTAAATAGAGCTAGCCACTTTGGCCACTTCCCTCATTCCACCTGGGTAAACACTGCCTCTCCTCTCCAGACTTGTTTAGGGTTGGGCCACAGAGAGAGAAAATAAGAGATGCAGCCCCATGGCTGCTCCACAAAGGAGCATGTCCCCTACCCATGTCTCCTGCTCTGTTTCCAGCCACTCTGGGTGGGTAAAATGCCCACCAGAGTGCCCACTCTTAGCAGCTGCGGCCTCTCCTTTCCCTGGACATCTGGGCAGGTGTGGCGGGGGGCTGCTGTCCCTTCTCATTCTTCTGGCACACTGTGGTTTTTAAAAGGCAAGAATAGAACCCAGGAAGTTTCAGAAAGAGAAGAACAAGGTGCTTCAGAGCTCCAGGCCAGCAAAGTCTCCTAGTCCTCCTCAGCCTTGAGGTCAAGGTTACAGGGAAGGAAGCCCAACCGTCTGTGTCTCACTGTGTGTTGTCCTGGCACTGGCTGGGGTGGCCACGGCAGGAGGCTCTTCCTGCCTGAGTGTCCCCTGGGCTGTGCTTCAGTGGGTTAGGCTGGTAGCACTTCCTGGGGCACTGCCCCCTCGGGTTTAGAACAGTCTGGGCAGCTCACCAGCTCCTTATAGTCTCAAGTGATTCATTTTCACCCAGTCTGGGCTAAATGATGATGATGATATTGACAAAACCCATTTCTTAATGGAGTGCTTCACTGTTGTCAAAGGATGTTCTCATCCTTATTTTTTTTCTCCCACCGGATTCCTTTTACTGAATTCCATGCCAGATCCTGTTCTATTTTCTTTTTGTACATTATCACATTTAATTCTCATCCCAATAAAAGTTCTGCATTTGGTAGCATTATATCCATTTTAGGGGCGAAGAAGTCCTCCAGAAAGAGCAAGTCCAGAGCCACACATCTTCTAAGATGCCATTTCAAACCTTTGTTTCCAGTTCTGAGCTCCGAACCCTGTCCCCGCACACCACACTGCACCTGCCATCAGTGTGGGTGTCCAGGGAGACTGGCCATTGTGCCCTGACCTGGAGCCCTGGAATTCTGGTCTTGCTGAGAGCTCCCTGTCCCACGTTAAATAGAGCTAGCCACTTTGGCCACTTCCCTCATTCCACCTGGGTAAACACTGCCTCTCCTCTCCAGACTTGTTTAGGGTTGGGCCACAGAGAGAGAAAATAAGAGATGCAGCCCCATGGCTGCTCCACAAAGGAGCATGTCCCCTACCCATGTCTCCTGCTCTGTTTCCAGCCACTCTGGGTGGGTAAAATGCCCACCAGAGTGCCCACTCTTAGCAGCTGCGGCCTCTCCTTTCCCTGGACATCTGGGCAGGTGTGGCGGGGGGCTGCTGTCCCTTCTCATTCTTCTGGCACACTGTGGTTTTTAAAAGGCAAGAATAGAACCCAGGAAGTTTCAGAAAGAGAAGAACAAGGTGCTTCAGAGCTCCAGGCCAGCAAAGTCTCCTAGTCCTCCTCAGCCTTGAGGTCAAGGTTACAGGGAAGGAAGCCCAACCGTCTGTGTCTCACTGTGTGTTGTCCTGGCACTGGCTGGGGTGGCCACGGCAGGAGGCTCTTCCTGCCTGAGTGTCCCCTGGGCTGTGCTTCAGTGGGTTAGGCTGGTAGCACTTCCCTGGGGCACTGACCCCTCTTTTTCTTCGTTGTGCCCATTATGGAAGGGAATGTTTGGTTTAATGCAGTGGTTCCCAACCTTTCTGGCACCGGGGACCAGCTTCAAGGAAGACAGTTTTTCCATGACCTGAGGCAAGGTGGGGGGGGTGGTTTCGTAATGATTCAAGCACATTACATTTATTGTGTGCTTTATTTCTGTTCTATCAGCTCCACCTCAGATCATCAGGCATTAGATCCCAGAGGCTGCGGACCCCTGGTCTAATGGTTCTCCTCTCTGGCAGCACATTAGAATCACCAGGTGGTTGCTTTTAAACCTCCTGAAACCCAGACCCCACCGCTGAAGAGAGATTCCATCTGTCCAGGTGGGAGCTGGGCATCAGCGTATTTTAGGGCTCCTCAGGGACATCAGGGAAAGAGTCCAGGGCACCTTCTGCCTTGAACTCCAGCACATCAGCCCTGCGATCGTGCTGTGAGCTCCACTGTCAGGCAGAGAAGAGCCCAGTTACTCTGTGTCCTTTGGTCAGTCCAGTGCCTGACACCCAGGCCTCAGCCTGTGTGTGCAGTTGTTATGAGGGAGCTAAAGTCAGAGAACATCCTGGTTTTCCCCTCCCTTGATCGTTCTTTCACAGCGTGGATGCTGCATGATCTCAAAAAGGGATCCTTGATTCTATAGCCACTGTGGGGGTATATTATGCCCCAGGGAGTCCTGACTTTGCAGGATTTCAAGGTCACTGCTGAGTCCCAGTGACTGGAAACAGAGCAGGGGACCTGGGTAGGTCCTTTGTTGAGCAGCTGTGGGGCTGCATCTCTTATTTTCTTTCTCTTCCTCTCTCTCCTCACACACACACACACGCACACACACAGAGATGGATCCAAATGTGGAAGTGGTAAATCTCTAGATGGGGGTCAGTGGGGGTTGGGATGTGATGTGCAAGGGCTGAGGAAACACACTTTGGGTTCTCTGTGTTCACAGCTGATCTGTCCAGAGGACCCTCGTCCCGCAGGGGAGGCTTGGATAATTGGAACCTGCAGTGATCACAAGGACGCTTGCTTTAGCTTGCAGTCCCTCTCCTAACAGAACCTCCACTGTATGTTCTTCTCCAGGGGACATGAGGAAATAGGAAAGAGAGTAGCAGAAGTGGGAGCCCCTTCCCGAGAGTGGAGAGCAGTGTGGGCGTGTGGATAGGCATCTGGGTAAAAGCCCCCTTTCATGTGGGGCCCAAATGCCGCTCTGACCTCAGAGCAATGGCCCCACCACAGGCCCACATCTCCTACAACCTCCTTGAAAACTGGGTGGCACTGATGCAGCGGGTAGCACTGGGCAGCTTGGGGGTCCTCTGCCCTGAGGCCTGAGCCACAACAAAGGTGCACCTGCTGGGGCCGGCAGGGAGTTGCCCACAGGCTGTTCCTGCCTCACTGCGGCCATGCCCGGAAGTCCTGGGCAGCGCCCAGGACTGGAGTAGTCCTGTAGTCACCCAGTCCAGCTGGAGGTCTCAGCTCCACCACAGCTCATGAACGCAGAGCCTGGGGAGACCCCTGCCATGTGGATCTACACCCCACCTCAGCTCGGATGGCCATGCCTCTCTCCCCTGGACTCTGAATAGGCCCTTCTCCAAAAACCTGCAGCCAGGTTGGCCACCTTCTACTTTTTCTTTCTTACCTCTAAGTCATCATTTATTTTCATCCATCTTTTATTCTTTGACCTGTGTAGGCCTCCCATTGCAGTGGCCCCTCTCGCTGCAAGCATTGGCTCTGGGCACATACGCTCCATAGCGCCGGCTCATAATTGGACACATCAGTCCAGCCGCTCCGTAGGACATAGGATCTTCCCGGGCCAGGGATCGAACCGCTGCCCCTTGCACTGCTGGGTAGGTCCTTTGTTGAGCAGCTGTGGGGCTGCATCTCTTATTTTCTTTCTCTTCCTCTCTCCTACACACACACACATTCACACACACAGAGATGGATCCAAATGTGGAAGTGGTAAATCTCTAGATGGGGGTCAGTGGGGGTTGGGATGTGATGTGCAAGGGCTGAGGAAACACACTTTGGGTTCTCTGTGTTCACAGCTGATCTGTCCAGAGGACCCTCGTCCCGCAGGGGAGGCTTGGATAATTGGAACCTGCAGTGATCACAAGGACGCTTGCTTTAGCTTGCAGTCCCTCTCCTAACAGAACCTCCACTGTATGTTCTTCTCCAGGGGACATGAGGAAATAGGAAAGAGAGTAGCAGAAGTGGGAGCCCCTTCCCGAGAGTGGAGAGCAGTGTGGGCGTGTGGATAGGCATCTGGGTAAAAGCCCCCTTTCATGTGGGGCCCAAATGCCGCTCTGACCTCAGAGCAATGGCCCCACCACAGGCCCACATCTCCTACAACCTCCTTGAAAACTGGGTGGCACTGATGCAGCGGGTAGCACTGGGCAGCTTGGGGGTCCTCTGCCCTGAGGCCTGAGCCACAACAAAGGTGCACCTGCTGGGGGCCGGCAGGGAGTTGCCCACAGGCTGTTCCTGCCTCACTGCGGCCATGCCCGGAAGTCCTGGGCAGCGCCCAGGACTGGAGTAGTCCTGTAGTCACCCAGTCCAGCTGGAGGTCTCAGCTCCACCACAGCTCATGAACGCAGAGCCTGGGGAGACCCCTGCCATGTGGATCTACACCCCACCTCAGCTCGGATGGCCATGCCTCTCTCCCCTGGACTCTGAATAGGCCCTTCTCCAAAAACCTGCAGCCAGGTTGGCCACCTTCTACTTTTTCTTTCTTACCTCTAAGTCATCATTTATTTTCATCCATCTTTTATTCTTTGACCTGTGTAGGCCTCCCATTGCAGTGGCCCCTCTCGCTGCAAGCATTGGCTCTGGGCACATACGCTCCATAGCGCCGGCTCATAATTGGACACATCAGTCCAGCCGCTCCGTAGGACATAGGATCTTCCCGGGCCAGGGATCGAACCGCTGCCCCTTGCACTGCAAGGTGGACTCTTTACCCACTGGACCAGCAGGGAAACCCCACCCTCTGCTTTTTTTGTCTCATCTGCTGGTTTTCTACCTGTGGCCTCTGTGTAACCTCCCTGCCCAGTTCCCACCTTAGTCTCTTAGCCTCTGGGTGTCACCATCACTTTTCCTGGTGGCTTTCTCTAAGAACTACTGGTGACTCAGTCCAGTGGCCAATTCCCAGTGCTCCATCCCCCAGGATCTCCCACATTTCTCACACCCTGTCCTTCCTGGCTTCCTCCTGACCGGTCTGCCCCCTGGTTCTGGTGCTGTGATCTCCCTCAGCCCTGCCCCTCCCATTCTGATCCCACCCACCCATCAGGGCCAGGACAAACCCACCTGGTGCGGGGGCCCTGAGCCGTGAAGAGCTTCACGCAACCCTTTAGCAGACACCTGCTGTGTGCCTACAGGGGCTGAACTCTCTTCCACGGCTTGGGAGGGGAAAGAACTGACAAGAACGGCCGCAGTGGAGTTTATATTCCAGACAAGGGAGGCAGGAAAAAGTGAATGGAGTAGATCTTAAAATGTGTGCTGTGCTTAGTTCCTCAGTCATATCCGTGGAGTGCCGCCCAGCAGGTTCCTCCATCCATGGAGGACAGGCTAGAATGCTGGAGCGGGTTGCCATTTCCTCCTCCAGGGATTTTCCCAACTCAGGGATCGAACCCAGGTTTCCCACATTGCAGGCAGATTCTTTATCATTGAAACTACCAGGGAAGCCCCTTATAATGTGTGAGAAGCTAAAAAACGTGTGGTAGGATGTTTGTTTTTTTTTAAAGATTTATTTATTTATTTATTTCGGGCAGGGGTCGGGTTGGGGAGGGAGAGGAGTGGGCGGGCCACTTCTATTGGTCCTTCATTTCTCTATTTTCATCTGTCTTTGTTCTTTGGCTCCTGCGGGCCTCTCATCACCGTGGCGTCTGTTGTCGCAGGGCGCCGGCTCTGGGCGCATGCGCTCCAGAGCTCCGGCTCGGTGATTGGACACATGGGTCCAGCCGCTCCGCGGCACGTGGGATCTTCCCAGGCCAGGGATCGAACCGGCATCCCTTGCACTGCAAGGCGGTGTCCTTACCCACTGGACCACCAGGGGAAGCCCAGGATGTTGTTTTAACTATTTGAATTTGAACAGTTCAAATCTGAATATGTTCCAAAGCAGAGGGAACAGTACACAAATGCCCATACATCTCATACTTAAAGTCATCAATATTTTGCCCATCTTGTTTCATCCTTCTCCCTGCCCAACTTTTGTTTATCCTGGCATATTTTTAAATAAATTCCAGACATCGTGCAAGTTTTATCTATAGATACTTCAGTGTGCATCTCAACTGCTCAGGATGTATTTACGTTGTATATAAACACAGTTTGACTCTCAAGCCTAAGGAAGGGAACGGTAATTCTTCTGGGACTGTTTAACTCCTGTGTGTGGCAGTCTTGCCTCACCAGGTGTGGGAAGCTCCTTGAGGGCAAGGATCATGGTGATAAGAAAAAGCTCCCAAAGCTTGGAAACAAGGCAGAAAAAGTGACTGATTGCATGTCCTGGTGACTTCCTACTTCTGCCTTCCCGGTTCCCCCAAAGGTGATCTCCAGGGGGATGTATTTTTGTTTGACTTTCATTTTATTATTGGTCAGGGGCCAGATTTTATGATGTTAGCATGTAGACTGACAACAGATCTGTAACCAGTAGAGATGCAAATGATTTCTGTCCAGTGGACAAGGTACTCCAGCCGTTACTGCTTCTTGCCCTGCAGGGCATCAACCGGTTTTGTTTCCACTTCACAGACGCGTTTCCGCAGGTCTTTCTTACTGGTTGTATAGACCCCTGTTCTTCAAGTTCTCTTTGGAACTGGTTTACCATCCTTCCTTAATAAATTAAGTTATATGTACTTGAGAGCAGTTTAAACAATGTACTTCGACAGTAGCCTGTGGATTGTCTGTCTCTGGCCTGAGTCGAGTCCACTAGTTGGCAGACTAGATGTTTGTGAAATTGGACAGATACTTGACTGGTGTGTGAGTATAAGGGAGAGAATCAAAGTCTTCAATTGAGAGGTACTCAGCAGGTGTCATAGATGCCTGGAGTGAGGGGGAGGGGGCCAAGGCAGGTGCCTCTGGAGAGTAAGGGGAGGGTCAGGTGCCCCTGGATGTGGGGCCATCCAGAGAGCCCCTGTCTGCCCTCTGCTCCTGGAAGCAAAGCTCTGCTCCAGTCCTCACACTGAGCGGGGAGGAAGGAAGGATCAAGAACGAGACCTGTGTGTGGTGATGGGGGTGGGGAGGGATGTGCTTCAGAGTGCATGCAAGCTTACCAACTTGTCCCCATGCTCAGAGGGCAAGGGTCACGTTGTAGGAGTTCTTTTATGTCCAAAATTACCCCCCTCTGATTCTTCATGCTTTTCTGGCTGGGAGTTCTCCTTTATGTCTCATCCCAATTATTCTATTACAGCTCAGGCCTGGGATGCAAAGGGAGGAATAACTGAACATGCAGCTGGGACCGGAGTGGGAGGGCTCGTGTACGGGGGAAGGCAGCTGCCCTTTTCATCTTCAGAGAGGCTGTGTTTCTGAGGACGGGGGTGGTGGTAGGGGATGTGGGTGGAACAGAGCCGACTGGCTCTGTGAGGGGGTAACGATTGTTCTGTGGGTTCCCAGGACCGGAGCTGTTGGGTGTGGAGGGATGAGTCCTCCCTTCCCTTAAAAATACTCAGTTTCCATCCTCCTGAGTGGCTGTTCCTCCAGGAAACCAAACAACGAGGTTTTAGAGGAAGGCCTTGCTCTCCGAGGCCCTGCTCCACACTTTCAGATCTCACAGTCTCGGCATTCAGGGCGGCACCTGCCAGGCCAAGCCAGCACCTTAGACGGTGGTTAACGAAAAGAGGGTTTCAGTTCAGTTTAAAGGTGGGATGTGTTCAATATTTTATTTAAATTGGCATGAAAAAGCTTTAATAACATCCTTTTCTGTTGGGAGCTATAGTAACATTAGGGGCTTTCCCGGTGACTCAAGATAAGAGTCCACCTGCCAATGCAGGTGGCAGACTAGATGTTTGTGAAATTGGACGATACTTGACTGGTGTGTGAGTATAAGGGAGAGAATCAAAGTCTTCAATTGAGAGGTACTCAGCAGGTGTCATAGATGCCTGGAGTGAGGGGGAGGGGGCCAAGGCAGGTGCCTCTGGAGAGTAAGGGGAGGGTCAGGTGCCCCTGGATGTGGGGCCATCCAGAGAGCCCCTGTCTGCCCTCTGCTCCTGGAAGCAAAGCTCTGCTCCAGTCCTCACACTGAGCGGGGAGGAAGGAAGGATCAAGAACGAGACCTGTGTGTGGTGATGGGGGTGGGGAGGGATGTGCTTCAGAGTGCATGCAAGCTTACCAACTTGTCCCCATGCTCAGAGGGCAAGGGTCACGTTGTAGGAGTTCTTTTATGTCCAAAATTACCCCCCTCTGATTCTTCATGCTTTTCTGGCTGGGAGTTCTCCTTTATGTCTCATCCCAATTATTCTATTACAGCTCAGGCCTGGGATGCAAAGGGAGGAATAACTGAACATGCAGCTGGGACCGGAGTGGGAGGGCTCGTGTACGGGGGAAGGCAGCTGCCCTTTTCATCTTCAGAGAGGCTGTGTTTCTGAGGACGGGGGTGGTGGTAGGGTATGTGTGTGGAACAGAGCCGACTGGCTCTGTGAGGGGGTAACGATTGTTCTGTGGGTTCCCAGGACCGGAGCTGTTGGGTGTGGAGGGATGAGTCCTCCCTTCCCTTAAAAATACTCAGTTTCCATCCTCCTGAGTGGCTGTTCCTCCAGGAAACCAAACAACGAGGTTTTAGAGGAAGGCCTTGCTCTCCGAGGCCCTGCTCCACACTTTCAGATCTCACAGTCTCGGCATTCAGGGCGGCACCTGCCAGGCCAAGCCAGCACCTTAGACGGTGGTTAACGAAAAGAGGGTTTCAGTTCAGTTTAAAGGTGGGATGTGTTCAATATTTTATTTAAATTGGCATGAAAAAGCTTTAATAACATCCTTTTCTGTTGGGAGCTATAGTAACATTAGGGGCTTTCCCGGTGACTCAAGATAAGAGTCCACCTGCCAATGCAGGAGACCCTGTTTCGATCCCAGTGTCAGGAAGACCCCCTGGAGAAGGGAATGGCTGCCCATTGCAGTATTCTTGCCTGGAGAATTCCATGGACAGAGGAGCCTGGTGGGCTACAGTCCATGGGGTCGCAAAGAGTCGGACCCAACTGAGCGACTAACGCTTTCACAGAGCAACATTTAAAGGTGACCTGTGTAATGGGGGGTGGGGGTGGTGCTCCTTGAGGGGCAGTGTTAGTTTCTGGAGGCTGGAGGGTGAGAGGAGCCTTTCTTCCATCCCTGATTTTCTCCGTTTTCCCAGCCAGCCCGTTTCCCTCCTCATTCGGTGCATTAGCACCCCCTACTCTTCCTCACAGGACATTTGCCAGAGCCAGACGCCTGGGACACAGAAATGAACGGAACACTTTTCCCAGCTGGAGAGGCTCTGAGTCCAGTGGACACTGGTCTTCCAGTGCGTTCTGATGGGGCACATTCACATTGGTTGTATGTTCAAAGCTTCCCAACAAGTGGGGAAATAGCCAAGACAAGCCTCCTCCATCCCAGAAGGAGAGCTGAGGCTAGAGAGGTTGAAGGCCATCTCTGAGGTCATACAATGGTGCTGGGTGGAGCCAGGGCTGTAAGAGCCTTCTGGGAAGTGGTCCAACCCATCTTCTCCCTGGCTGGAGTGTTTCAAGTCAGGACTTTGCTTTCTCCCTCGTCTGGAAAAAGATGAAGAGAACTTTGCTTTCTTCTTTGTCTGGAAAAAGATGAAGAGAGTTATTTTCAGTGACCAAGGAGTCCTGAGGCTCTCTTCTACCTCCCTTCCTCCACCCTCAGCCGAGTGCAGTGAGACAGACTGGGCTATACATAACATGACGAACGCCTAGGAAAGAGCCCAGAGGGAGTGTGGAGTCAATTACAAGCAGAGCCTGGCAGGTGGAATCTGGTGTCTTTGTCATGTGTATGGGCTGTCCTGTCAGACACTTGGTGACCCCATGACCTGTAGCCCACCAGACTCCTCTGCCTATGGGATTTTCCCAGACAAACTGGAGTGGGGTGCCATTTCCTCCTCCGGGGATCTTCCTGACTCAGCGATTTCCGGTGACTCAAGATAAGAGTCCACCTGCCAATGCAGGAGACCCTGTTTCGATCCCAGTGTCAGGAAGACCCCCTGGAGAAGGGAATGGCTGCCCATTGCAGTATTCTTGCCTGGAGAATTCCATGGACAGAGGAGCCTGGTGGGCTACAGTCCATGGGGTCGCAAAGAGTCGGACCCAACTGAGCGACTAACGCTTTCACAGAGCAACATTTAAAGGTGACCTGTGTAATGGGGGGTGGGGGTGGTGCTCCTTGAGGGGCAGTGTTAGTTTCTGGAGGCTGGAGGGTGAGAGGAGCATTTCTTCCATCCCTGATTTTCTCCGTTTTCCCAGCCAGCCCCGTTTCCCCCTCCTCATTCGGTGCATTAGCACCCCCTACTCTTCCTCACAGGACATTTGCCAGAGCCAGACGCCTGGGACACAGAAATGAACGGAACACTTTTCCCAGCTGGAGAGGCTCTGAGTCCAGTGGACACTGGTCTTCCAGTGCGTTCTGATGGGGCACATTCACATTGGTTGTATGTTCAAAGCTTCCCAACAAGTGGGGAAATAGCCAAGACAAGCCTCCTCCATCCCAGAAGGAGAGCTGAGGCTAGAGAGGTTGAAGGCCATCTCTGAGGTCATACAATGGTGCTGGGTGGAGCCAGGGCTGTAAGAGCCTTCTGGGAAGTGGTCCAACCCATCTTCTCCCTGGCTGGAGTGTTTCAAGTCAGGACTTTGCTTTCTCCCTCGTCTGGAAAAAGATGAAGAGAACTTTGCTTTCTTCTTTGTCTGGAAAAAGATGAAGAGAGTTATTTTCAGTGACCAAGGAGTCCTGAGGCTCTCTTCTACCTCCCTTCCTCCACCCTCAGCCGAGTGCAGTGAGACAGACTGGGCTATACATAACATGAAGAACGTCTAGGAAAGAGACCAGATGGAGTGGGGAGTCAATTACAAGCAGAGCCTGGCAGGTGGAATCTGGTGTCTTTGTCATGTGTATGGGCTGTCCTGTCAGACACTTGGTGACCCCATGACCTGTAGCCCACCAGACTCCTCTGCCTATGGGATTTTCCCAGACAAGAATACTGGAGTGGGGTGCCATTTCCTCCTCCGGGGGATCTTCCTGACTCAGCGATGGAACCTGAATCTCCCGTGTCTCCCACATCTCCTGAAAGGCAGGAAGATTCTTTTCTGCTGAGCCACCGGGGAAGCCCAGAAACTGGCAGTGGTGTCATTTCATAGGTGACAGAGAAAGTGCTTCTTGGCTGGGGAGGGACTGTGTCTGTCAGGCTGTTATTGCCCTCCTCCCCAGACCCTGTGCTGTCGGGTTGGGGCAGGGGTTGGCGGGCAGGTGTTCTGGGCAGGAAGAGGTTGGGTGGGGAGCACCTGCGTCTGAGGGGCAGATGGACTGTGGTTCTAGCTGTGTGAAATGTGACCTGTTCCTTGTTGCTGGGGAGGTGGGGGCCAGGATGGTGCTTGCCCTCAGAATGGATGAGTGCCCAGAGCTTCCACTGTTTCTGGTTTTCATGCTGGTCTCCCTGACAGCACGAAAGAGTACAAGAGATGGCCTCTGAGTGGTCCATGAGGCCCGGCTCTCCCATTTGGAGGGCTTTTCTTACAGAACACGCTGGGTTCTCAGAGAGGGAGTATGAGGTTTAGTCGTACTAACATCCACATTTCTAGAGAAGGAAAGAATTTGGGCCACACCCATGGGATCCTGATTTGATAGGTCTAGTTGGGGCTGGGAATCTAAATGTTTGTTTTAGGAGAGCAATCTCCTAATACAAACGCCTCCTAGCGTGTGTTGGGCATTGGCCATCGGCCACATAGTCCGGAGATGAGGGGCAATCAATTTCCATCAGAGTGCAGGAGCCTGGGGGGAGACCAGCCGTGACATCTCCCTGCATGTGATCTGTCACATTTGCAATCTGTGCACTTAATCCGCCTCTTCAGAGAAGCTGGGGTGGCTCGTTGCAAATTCTGGAGTTTTTGAACGTGTGTACGATTTGTCCCTTTAAGCAACAGCACTTAAAAATTGTCAGCTCCTGGGTTTGTGAGTCTCTGTAAAATGTATTACATGCGTCTCTGCCTTTTTAAGCAGAGTCACACAAGCATAAATGTAACCTTTTCTTGATGTCCCAGAGGTATGTTAGGAACCTTAATTAATGTACTAGGCTATAATTCAGTGGGCTTATGGGACGATTTGCTTATACCAAATGGCCCCCTGAGGTTTTGTGTTTTTGTTCCTGGTTTATAGTTTTTCCAGCTGTGCTTCTTGCTGACTGATGTCCTGTTTTCCTAGACAAAATGTACCTGCCTAGAGCAAATTTCATTTTTAATTTGCATTCATTACATAGGCTTGGAAAATAGATGAAGTCCTTACAACCAAGTAGGGCATCCTGTAGTTCACCCTCCTGGAGTAACAGCAATGAAATTTGGGATTCACCTCAACCCAAGGAGGCAAGCCCGATTGGTTTCAGGGGACACTCTCTTCCATTGTCAGTGGTTGAATCACAAATGGAAACGACACGATTTTGACAAATGGGATCTGAAGAGAGGTTTTCAGCTGATTTCTGGGAAAGTTCTTTCTCACTAGCAACAGAGCCTCTCAGGAAGTCATCCTCCCTGTGGATATCAATGAGAAGACACATAGCGGATTGCTCGGCAGCTGAATTTTAACATCTAGAACTTTAGAAAAAAGCCTCCTGGGGATGGAAGAAAAGGATGTGGAATTACAGAGGCTAGCAGAGTATAGAGATGGGAAGAACCGTGAACTAGGTGTTTTTTTTTGAACCAGACGCTTGCTCCTTGGGAGAAAAGTCATGACAAACCTAGACAGCACTCTAAACAGCAGAGACATCACTTTGCCAACAGGGGTCCGTGTGGGCAGTGCTATGGTTTCTCCAGTGGTCAGGTATGCGTGTAGGAGTTGGATCATGAAAAAGGCTGAGTGCCTAAGAATTGACGCTTTCAAGTTGTGGTGCTGGGGAAGGCTCCTGAGACGACTGAAAGGAAATCAAACCAGTCCATCCTAAAGGAAATCAGCCCTGAATATTCATTGGAAGAACTGATGCTGAAGCTGAAGCTCCACTACTTTGTCCACCTGATGGGAAGAACAGATTTACTGGGAAAGACCCTGATGGGGGGAAGGTTTGAAGGCAAAAGGATAAAGGAGCTATAGAGAGTGAGATGGTTAGATAGCCTCACTGACTCAGTGGACATGAAATTGAGCAAACTCCAGGAGACAATGGAGGACAGAGGAGCCTGGCATGCTGCAGTCCGTGGGGTTGCAAAGTGTTGGACATAGCAACTGAACAATAACAGAAACCTCCTCTCATGAATTATTATATTTTCTTGGGTTTAAGCCCCTTTGAAATGTTGGGTTTGGAGTTACTTGTAACTAAAAGCATACCAGGGGATAAGTTTCAAACATATGAAATAACAGTGGATGGGTTCTGAATGAAGCATGAAAGTTTTAGTATGCATCTTGTTACTCTGGTTTGGTGTCTCACAAGGGTGGTTGTGATTTTGATGTGGGGAGTTATTTCTTTCTGGGAGTTTCCAACTAGGTGTGACTGCTTTTCATTTACCTTTGTGTCCCCTGTACTTTTCATGGTGCCTTGCACTTACTGGACATACAAAAAATTGTTGAGTTGATCAAAACTCAGCAGTCTGCATGCATCTGCAGGTGCTTTCTCCTTCCTGTTGGCAATTATCTGTGCTTGTCGCGCTTTACCTCTCAGGTTTGTTGGGCTATTAAAAAACACACACTCTTAACACAAGTCATGTTTAGTTGCTTTACAGTTTACAAAATGTCGCCTCCCCCTTATCTCAGGAAATAAATAGGGCTGGGATCATCTTCATTTTACAGATAAGAAGGCCAAAGGTCAGTAGGTTTACATGAAGCTTAATTTTAGAATGAGTTCTTAATGAATTTAATTTTGAAATGGCATCTAAAGCCCTTTCTTTGGAAATAAGTTCTTGAAAAGGAGCCTCTCTTACACGACCTCTAAACAGGTGCTCTAATGTCCAGAACCTGGGGGTCAGGTCTCAGGGTGGAGCTGCTTCTCCCTCCCTCCCCCTGCTGTCCCAAGATGTGTGATTTGCCCTCAGATGAAAGCTCTTCAGGATTCACAGCTTGAGCTTCTCACCTAGCTGATTGGTGCTTATTCTTCAAACTGGGTGGCTTTCTTCAGTGGGAGAGGAACAGGAAGTTGCCTCTGTCCCCCTGGTCTGGCCAGTTTTGCAGTTAAAATGGAGTGAAATTTGAGTGATCTTTCCCTGGGATCTGTCTCCTGATGGTATTCACATACAGGCATTTGGGAGCTCTGAAGTAGGTCTGCTTCTTAGAGAATGCATGCCCGTCATAAATATTTTTTTAAAAAATGCATGTCGAAGTGTGAAGGTATAGCAAAGCACTGAGCTCACAGAATGCAGTTAAAAGGTTAACTCTACTGGTGCCCTCATCCATGGTGCCCATTTGAAATGTTGGGTTTGGAGTTACTTGTAACTAAAAGCATACCAGGGGATAAGTTTCAAACATATGAAATAACAGTGGATGGGTTCTGAATGAAGCATGAAAGTTTTAGTATGCATCTTGTTACTCTGGTTTGGTGTCTCACAAGGGTGGTTGTGATTTTGATGTGGGGAGTTATTTCTTTCTGGGAGTTTCCAACTAGGTGTGACTGCTTTTCATTTACCTTTGTGTCCCCTGTACTTTTCATGGTGCCTTGCACTTACTGGACATACAAAAAATTGTTGAGTTGATCAAAACTCAGCAGTCTGCATGCATCTGCAGGTGCTTTCTCCTTCCTGTTGGCAATTATCTGTGCTTGTCGCGCTTTACCTCTCAGGTTTGTTGGGCTATTAAAAAACACACACTCTTAACACAAGTCATGTTTAGTTGCTTTACAGTTTACAAAATGTCGCCTCCCCCTTATCTCAGGAAATAAATAGGGCTGGGATCATCTTCATTTTACAGATAAGAAGGCCAAAGGTCAGTAGGTTTACATGAAGCTTAATTTTAGAATGAGTTCTTAATGAATTTAATTTTGAAATGGCATCTAAAGCCCTTTCTTTGGAAATAAGTTCTTGAAAAGGAGCCTCTCTTACACGACCTCTAAACAGGTGCTCTAATGTCCAGAACCTGGGGGTCAGGTCTCAGGGTGGAGCTGCTTCTCCCTCCCTCCCCCTGCTGTCCCAAGATGTGTGATTTGCCCTCAGATGAAAGCTCTTCAGGATTCACAGCTTGAGCTTCTCACCTAGCTGATTGGTGCTTATTCTTCAAACTGGGTGGCTTTCTTCAGTGGGAGAGGAACAGGAAGTTGCCTCTGTCCCCCTGGTCTGGCCAGTTTTGCAGTTAAAATGGAGTGAAATTTGAGTGATCTTTCCCTGGGATCTGTCTCCTGATGGTATTCACATACAGGCATTTGGGAGCTCTGAAGTAGGTCTGCTTCTTAGAGAATGCATGCCCGTCATAAATATTTTTTTAAAAAATGCATGTCGAAGTGTGAAGGTATAGCAAAGCACTGAGCTCACAGAATGCAGTTAAAAGGTTAACTCTACTGGTGCCCTCATCCATGGTGCCCATTTACCTGGACTCAGCGCAGAGCCCCAGGAATGATGCGCTCGAATTGCGCTTCCCTCCTCCCTCCGCATGGCCCTGTGATCCTAACCCATTTTCACACACTTGGATTTCTCCCATCAGGGCTTCACTAATGACACTTGGCTGGGATGCACAGCCTGTTTCCTCTCCTCTGCCTTCTGTTACTGAGCTGATCTCTCCTTCGCTTCCAAACATCAATAGAAATTATTGTGTAGAACTCCTTTTTTGACCTTGTTTTGGAAAACGACATTGTATGTACAATAGATCTTGTTTTCTGGAGGGCAAGGATTACATTTTACCTTAATCTTGTATGATGCACAACATTTAGCATTTACCTTATCCAGTAGAATTTCGGACATTTCCAGGGAGTGTGTTACCCAATAAATGCCATCGCCTCTTAGTGTTCTGCTCTCTGGATTATCTGTGCTCACTCCTGCCTCGTAAGTACCTTTCCTGGCTGCTCACGGTCAGGCTGAATGTCTAAGTGTCAGGCCAGGGCTCTTAAGGGGATGAGTGGGTGGAAATTTAGATTATATTATGTGAACTCCTGCCTTAGTCCATTACAAATGCATTCTGAAGTTTTGGTCCCTGGGAAGTTTGAAGGTGAGAGGTGGGAAAAGAAGGGCTGGCTGTAGTAGTATGTAGAATACTACGAGAGGAAGGTTCTGGAGTTTCCCCACCCAGCTTTGATGGCATGTCTGATGAGAGGTGGGAGGGGGTCCCTGTGTAAAGGGACAGAGGGCTCTCAGGACCGCTGCGGCCCTCTGTGAGTTTTCTGCTGTCACCAACCCAGGTTTTAACGAAATGGTGGTGAGGTGGAGGGCAGATAGTTTCTTGTTTCTTCTCCAAAGGCTGTGGCTTGATTCTCAGACTTGTTTCTTTTTTCTCTCCACGCTACTCCTATTGCCAGCTAGCCCTCTGCAGAAAAACTCACCCACCAAAATTCTGAGAGCTGTGGGCAGTCGTTACCACCGGGTGAAAGACGGCTGAGATGATGAGGGCAGCTGCGGGTAGCCGAGGTGAACCCCACACTCAGTCACCTGGGCTTTCCCTTTCACGCCTTGGGTGTCTGAGTTTATGACTTCGCACTCCTTTTCTTCTTGCTTCTGTACACCCTTCCCCTCCCTCACCCTGCCCCTGCCGGAGCCCAGTAGCCTAAGCTCTGAAGGGGCCTTGGGTACAGAAGTCCACCCTGCTCCTCCCAGGCACTACCTCTGTGTCCGGCCAGCTCCCTCCCCAGCATGGCTGCCTCTGGGATTCGGGGCATCTTCCCACTCGATCCTTGGCACCCATCCAGGCGGTGCTCCTGACCCACTGCCACACACAGGGGCGTCTTGGTTGTCAAGGTGACTTGGGAACCCTAGGCTCATTCGGTGGCAGAGGGCAGGGATGTACTGCACAGAGAAGGTGCACCCCTCAAGACACGCCATAAACCCCCCATCAAGAAATGCTGGGCCCCTCAGGCCAGATGGGAGCTTCTTTTCGTTTCCTGAGGCAGGAGGCAGCTTGGGGGAGTGGGGGCAGGTCCGAGGCCTTGCTCTGGCCGAGTGGCCAGTCTGCTAGCCTGCTTCCTCATCGTGGTGTGGGGTGACCAGAGTGCCCCAGTTCACAGAGTTTGAATAGGGTTGGGTCGGTTAATATGCCTGAGGTGCCTGGGTGCACGTGGAGTGCTATGGAACTGCTGGCTCTTCCTGCCTGGGCGCAGGTTGAAACTCCCGTCCTGGTAGATACTCGCCTCCCGACCAGTGTGCCCGAGAACCTGGGCGCCAGGGTGGGCGCGCTCACCCGGTTCCCGGGCCTGAGCCTGCCTGGTGCCTGCCGTCTTCCACGCCGCCCTAGGCCCTGTGCTCACCTTGTTGGGTGCTTCTTGGGGGCTGCTCCCCGGCTCTGACTCCATTAGCAGTCCACTTGACCCCACTTCTCCTTTCCTCTCGGTCTCCATGGTTGTCTGTGTTTACTGTTTCTTTAATTGTTTTTTAAAAATTTTGGCCGCTTTTATTGGTTTATTTATTTATTTTCATCCATCTTTATTCTTTGGTCGGTGTGGGCCTCCCATTGCAGTGACCTCTCTCATTGTAGAGCATCAGCTCTGGACACGTGCGCTCCAGAGCTCTGGCTCATAATTGGACACACCGGTCCAGCCGCTCCACGGCATGTAGGGTCTTCCCAGGCCAGGGATCTAACCGGTGCCCCTTGCACTGCCCCACATCAACCTGAATCTGCCGTAGGTATGCATATGTCCCCTCTTGAACTTCCCTCCCATTATTCTTTTTTAGAACCTCTTGTAGCCCTTGGTACTCAAAATGCAGATTCTGGGACCCTTATGCTGCTGGTCTCCACAGGGCCAGCCTCTAGCTCTCCAGGTCCAGTTCATATGTCTGCCCCTCCTCTTCCCTTCATTGCTGTCCTCAGTCCCAGGAGGCACAATGCCCATGAAACAGCTGATTACCATATGGATCGGTTACATATATCATTTTTTAAAATCTACTTAAAATCCCATATTTATATTTTCTTCCCACCAGGGTCATATCTCAATCTAGAATTGCTCCTTTGGGAAAGGATGGATAATAGAAGGAGAAAGATGACATGACTTTCTTTTCAGAAAGTGCTGTAGTGGGAAGGAGGGTCTCTGGGTTGGAACTCAAGGACTTGGATTCCTAGCCTCAAGTTTGTTACTAGCCTGCTGTGTGACCTTGGTTGAGTCACTTAACCTCTCTGGGCCTCACGCGCCTGATTTCTAACATAAGGGGATTAAATACATTGGATTTGCCAAAGTTCTGTTCCAACTCTTAAATGTCTGTGGGTCTATGAGTCTATTTAAATGTGCTGACAGCTTTAGAATGGCTAATTAATGAGTTTTTAGTGGGAACACAATTAGGTGATAATGAAGGCCTCGGGAGTAAATCTCTCCACTTCTTGTAATGAGTTGAGCAGATGAGAGCTGGAGTGTTTTCACCTATGGGAGCCCCTGGGAAGAGGAAGCAGAGATGCACAGGCTGCTACCTGGAGACTTAAGGAGGCCAGAGGTCAAGAACAAAGCTACGCAGAAAGCAAGCTGGGCCGCCCTACCCTAAAACAAAATGAGTCACCTTGCAGGGTAGGCGCGGAGGCCTGCAGAGAGAATGGAATATTGGCTGCTCCACAGACCTGGGGACTCATACCCCGCCTCCATCCGTTTCCAGAGCACATTCACCTGCACGCTCTTGTGTAATCCTCTGGCACCTGGTGAAACAGATAAGCCTGGAACTTTCCTCTCCCCCATTTCACAAAGGAGAAATGAAGGCTCGGAGGAATGGCCCGCTTGAAGTGAGGTCGGGGAAATGATAGGTCAGGACTCAGCCCAGGCTTTTTGATTCCAAACCCCACATCCTTTCTGCTCTCATGGGCCAGCCCCTCCCACCTCTGCTGGCTACTCTGAGTGACCCTGGGGTGAAATAGGCCTCTCAGGTCAGAGCACTCCTAGGAGGTCTGCCAAGCCACCCTGGCATGTGGCTTTGTGGGGGCTAGGCCCTGGGAGTGGGTGAGATCAGGCTGCTGCGGGGTGCAGGGGTGGCCCACATGTGGCTGGAGGGTCCCTGGGAGGTGCCTGTGAGGAGCCTTCTCGATAGACCGTGTGTGGCCCTGCTTCTGAGAGCTGGGCCCAGCCAAGCTTGTCACTGTGCCCAGCATAGTGGTGCCCAGACAGGGTGAGCTCCCCACCTCGCATTGCATCTAAGCAGAGGATTCCCTAAAAGGGAGTGTGAGAACCAGACAGAGTGATCCATAGAACCTGGGATATCTCTGTCCCGCGGTGACACACAGCAAGACCCAACAAGGAGGGACACCTATTCCGTGTAGCGTGGTGGGGGGCCAGGGCCTCCCCGCCTGGGAGTGAAGGCCCGGAGTAGGTGAACATCTCAGGGACTTGGCTGCAGAGACACACGACCTTGACCTTTTCTTCTAAGTGAAATAGGGCGCCAGCATTATGCAGAGTTGCAGCATCTTTACTGCAGAGGGAGGGAGGGAGCTCTCCAGCGAGCATTGTCTGGGTTCTGCCCTAGAAATGCTCCAAGGAATAAAATCAGGATGACTTAAGAAATCCATTACCCCTCTTGGCCTCCCCCAACCTCCCATGTGCCCCCGTGGAGATGAGGGAGAGGCCTGGGGACCCAGCCAAGTGATGTGGCCGCAGTGTCTTCAGCCTCGTAAACCAAGTGACAGGGGTCTTGAGGTCCCCATCTGCTCAGGCCTCAGTTGGTCTGGAGATCTTTTGTGGAGCGCAGGGGAAGGCTTGAGAAGAGATGCCAGAAAGAAAGGGGAAAAGAAAGGAGAGAAGAGAGAAAATTGAGGGAGCAGAAGAGAAGCGAGGAGAAGAGAGCCATGATAAAGTGAGAAACAGAGCTTGGAGGTCTGGTTTCTACACGCCATCAAGTCAGACCCTCTGAGCTCAGCCTCCACCCCCAAAAAAGGGAGGTGAGGACACCCTCCCCGCGGTTGTGGAGGGAGAACAAGCCAGTTACAAGCCATACAGTGCTACAGAGTGACTGAATTCATAAGAAAAACACCGAGAAGAGGCAAGGAAGGCTGGAGGTGGGGGGCCGAGGAAGCTCCTTTTCTGAGCCGACGCTGTCCTGGGGATGTGGATAGAGGAGATGGAGTGGGAGTGAGAAAGAAAGGACCAAAGATGGACCAAGGAAGAAATAAAATCCTCCCTTTGTGAGACTGCTGGCGTTCCCTCCAGGAGAGAGAATCCAGCGGGAGGCTGCCCATGGCTGGCTGGATCTTGCCGGGGAGCCTTGGCCTGGGTGAGAACAGTGCTGGGGGGCTGGTGCAGGCCAGTGTGCCTCCCGCCGCCGCTTCCTTGGGAGTGGGGGTGGGGCGGGGATGGGTCAGCAGGGAGAGGGCAGTCTTCTGGAATGAATGCTGTCAGACTTAAAACTCTTGAAGGGCTGAGGAGCTGGTGAGAGGGGAGAGGGCAGGGAGTGGGCAAAACCCCTGGCAGAATCCTGGACGGGTGGAAAGGATTCCGAGGGGAAAAAGAGAAAAATCTGGATAGAGAACATTCTAGAAAACCAAGCCAACACAGGACCCTCAATCCACGTGGGGCCAGCTCTGCACACGGCCCCTCCTCCTGCTTCTCGTGCCTGGATCTCCATCTTGGCGTGAGGTGAGGCCAAGACGGAGGACGCACCGGGGGAGGTCAGGGCAGCCAGTGCCCGTGGCAGGCTAGATTTATGATTTGGCTGAGTCGGGAAGAGAGAGAGAGCCTGCAGTGATGCGCGGTGTGAAAAGCAGCCCAGTGTTTCCCCAAGCAGCCCCGGTGCCAAAGGCAGGGGCCTCCATCTGGCCTTGCTGTGCGCTACATTTGTCACCCTGGAGCCCGGGCCCCGGCTGGCCTCCCTTCTGCATCTGCATGCACAGCCTGCAGCAGCCTGGGCTGGACTGCTCGAGAGAGCAGAAGAGAAGCGAGGAGAAGAGAGCCATGATAAAGTGAGAAACAGAGCTTGGAGGTCTGGTTTCTACACGCCATCAAGTCAGACCCTCTGAGCTCAGCCTCCACCCCCAAAAAAGGGAGGTGAGGACACCCTCCCCGCGGTTGTGGAGGGAGAACAAGCCAGTTACAAGCCATACAGTGCTACAGAGTGACTGAATTCATAAGAAAAACACCGAGAAGAGGCAAGGAAGGCTGGAGGTGGGGGGCCGAGGAAGCTCCTTTTCTGAGCCGACGCTGTCCTGGGGATGTGGATAGAGGAGATGGAGTGGGAGTGAGAAAGAAAGGACCAAAGATGGACCAAGGAAGAAATAAAATCCTCCCTTTGTGAGACTGCTGGCGTTCCCTCCAGGAGAGAGAATCCAGCGGGAGGCTGCCCATGGCTGGCTGGATCTTGCCGGGGAGCCTTGGCCTGGGTGAGAACAGTGCTGGGGGGCTGGTGCAGGCCAGTGTGCCTCCCGCCGCCGCTTCCTTGGGAGTGGGGGTGGGGCGGGGATGGGTCAGCAGGGAGAGGGCAGTCTTCTGGAATGAATGCTGTCAGACTTAAAACTCTTGAAGGGCTGAGGAGCTGGTGAGAGGGGAGAGGGCAGGGAGTGGGCAAAACCCCTGGCAGAATCCTGGACGGGTGGAAAGGATTCCGAGGGGAAAAAGAGAAAAATCTGGATAGAGAACATTCTAGAAAACCAAGCCAACACAGGACCCTCAATCCACGTGGGGCCAGCTCTGCACACGGCCCCTCCTCCTGCTTCTCGTGCCTGGATCTCCATCTTGGCGTGAGGTGAGGCCAAGACGGAGGACGCACCGGGGGAGGTCAGGGCAGCCAGTGCCCGTGGCAGGCTAGATTTATGATTTGGCTGAGTCGGGAAGAGAGAGAGAGCCTGCAGTGATGCGCGGTGTGAAAAGCAGCCCAGTGTTTCCCCAAGCAGCCCCGGTGCCAAAGGCAGGGGCCTCCATCTGGCCTTGCTGTGCGCTACATTTGTCACCCTGGAGCCCGGGCCCCGGCTGGCCTCCCTTCTGCATCTGCATGCACAGCCCCGCCTGCAGCAGCCTCTGCTGCAGGGTCTGCAGGCCCAACGGGTGCTCGAGGGGGAGCGATGGCTTGCTCCCTCCCTGGGGACCCTCTCCTGCTCCACCTCCCAGCTGGTGCCCATCCAAGCTGGCATCTGACGTCCCCTGAGGATAAAAAGCTTTGACATTAGAGGGGTGAAAGACCTCAGAGACAGCTAGTACTGTAGTTTCATGCTGTGCTCTGGGGAAGCATTGGGGTTCCTCCTAACTACCCGGAGAAAGGCTGAGCATCCAGGGTCCAGCTCCCTGCCCACCTGTGTACTTCTGTTTCTGTCTGATCTAGATGTTCTAGGCAAGCTTTCACTGGAAAAATGGATTCTGGTGCTGAAAAGGCGGTTTGAAGACTGCAAAGATACTCTCATTTCAAAGAGGAAGATACAGAGGGCCAGAGATGGCCAGCGGCCCAGCCAGGTGTTGGCAGAAGGTAGATTAGAAGGCAGTTCTCCTGGCTCCTCTGCAGCCAGGCTCTCTCCATAATCCCGGGCGGCTCCTTTAGAGATTCTGGCCTGAGCATTCATGGCCAGCACCTCCTCTCTACCCCGTCAGGCTCACCTCTTAAACTTGGGCGCCAGGCCCTCTTGGCTTTTCCTCTGCCGGAGTGGGGAGCTTCGGGATATAAACTGTGTGCAGTCCAGGCAAGCCCGTTGCAGGTAGGAAGTGAGTGCTCTTTGGTCAACCTGTGATTAAGCCTCTTCTGTCCCAGAGCTGACTGCAGGCCCAGATCCTAGGGCGGGGTCCCTGGGTGTCCATGGGTATTGGCGGTTACAGAGGGTTTTCTGGTGGAGGATGGATCATTGCTTTACCTCCTCTTGGTCTCTGGAGAAACTTGGTTCTCTTCTCTTTAGGCCCCCGTTTGTCCATTTTGGCTTCTGATGATGCTGATCCAGCCACTCTGCCATGGTCCTTGGATTTTGTTTCAGAAAACTCCCGACTTGCATTCCTCTTGGGGGAGGGGTTCTGTTCTCACCGGTGACTCCTGCAGCCCCTGCCAGGGTCCTGTTCTCCACCCTGGATAGCCCTGTTTGATCTACCTCTTCTGCTCATTCCTCATTTAATCCCCCAAACCATCCTATGAAATAGATACTCATATTCCCAATTTTCATTAAAGACACTGAATCTCGGAGGTTTAGCAGTTTGCTCAAGATCACTCCATTAAGACGTTTTAAAGTCTTGGCTCTGCCTAACCCCTGAGCCTGGGCAGTTACGCAATACTGAGCTGCCTAGGTGTCACTGTGTGTGGTCAAACTGGTGACCTTTTGGCCTGGGTGGCAGACCCTGTAGTTTCATGCTGCTCTGGGGAAGCATTGGGGTTCCTCCTAACTACCCGGAGAAAGGCTGAGCATCCAGGGTCCAGCTCCCTGCCCACCTGTGTACTTCTGTTTCTGTCTGATCTAGATGTTCTAGGCAAGCTTTCACTGGAAAAATGGATTCTGGTGCTGAAAAGGCGGTTTGAAGACTGCAAAGATACTCTCATTTCAAAGAGGAAGATACAGAGGGCCAGAGATGGCCAGCGGCCCAGCCAGGTGTTGGCAGAAGGTAGATTAGAAGGCAGTTCTCCTGGCTCCTCTGCAGCCAGGCTCTCTCCATAATCCCGGGCGGCTCCTTTAGAGATTCTGGCCTGAGCATTCATGGCCAGCACCTCCTCTCTACCCCGTCAGGCTCACCTCTTAAACTTGGGCGCCAGGCCCTCTTGGCTTTTCCTCTGCCGGAGTGGGGAGCTTCGGGATATAAACTGTGTGCAGTCCAGGCAAGCCCGTTGCAGGTAGGAAGTGAGTGCTCTTTGGTCAACCTGTGATTAAGCCTCTTCTGTCCCAGAGCTGACTGCAGGCCCAGATCCTAGGGCGGGGTCCCTGGGTGTCCATGGGTATTGGCGGTTACAGAGGGTTTTCTGGTGGAGGATGGATCATTGCTTTACCTCCCTCTTGGTCTCTGGAGAAACTTGGTTCTCTTCTCTTTAGGCCCCCGTTTGTCCATTTTGGCTTCTGATGATGCTGATCCAGCCACTCTGCCATGGTCCTTGGATTTTGTTTCAGAAAACTCCCGACTTGCATTCCTCTTGGGGGAGGGGTTCTGTTCTCACCGGTGACTCCTGCAGCCCCTGCCAGGGTCCTGTTCTCCACCCTGGATAGCCCTGTTTGATCTACCTCTTCTGCTCATTCCTCATTTAATCCCCCAAACCATCCTATGAAATAGATACTCATATTCCCAATTTTCATTAAAGACACTGAATCTCGGAGGTTTAGCAGTTTGCTCAAGATCACTCCATTAAGACGTTTTAAAGTCTTGGCTCTGCCTAACCCCTGAGCCTGGGCAGTTACTCGCAAAACCGAGCTGCCTAGGTGTCACTGTGTGTGGTCAAACTGGTGACCTTTTGGCCTGGGGTGGCAGAGCCCGAAAGTGGTCTTCCTCCAAAGCACTCTTCCCTCTACCAGACCCTTCTCCCTGGTTCCTGTCTTCCGCCCTCTCCTCCCCCAGCTAGGACTTCCAGGAGGGTTTCGAAGAGGGATGTGGCTCCGAGGGGAGCAGGCGCTGGGAGGGGGGCTGCTTTCTGTCCGCCTTCTGGAGAATGTGCCTTGGGACGGGGAGGGGTGGGGGAAGACAGTGAGCAAACATGGGGACAGGAAAGGATCTGGACTGAGAAAAGGAGGGATCGTGCTGCCGGCTCTTTTGAGAAATGCTGCTTCTTCCAAAGTTGTTACCCGAGAGCGTTCAGCAGAGGAAGCCGACTGCTGACAGCAGGGGCGGCATTATCACCCTCAGGGTGGGAGGAAGGGCTGTGTCTCCCGCCTGTTTGGGAATCCGAATCTCTCACCACCCACCCCTGCCCAACCCCGATCTCACAACTGGGAGGAGGGGGGGGGGGCAGACACCCAGGAAGATGCACTTGCCTCTCACACACGGCTCCAGCACACATGCGCGCGCGCTCACACACACACACACACACACACCCTTCAGACCTCTCATGCTCCTGTCACTCACACGCATGCATGCACACACACAGCCTCTCACACTTTCACACGCATACCGTCCTCTTACGTTCCCCTTCTTGCTCACCCCCATACCCAGGCACACACAGACACACAAACTCTGGAAGATGTCTCTGTCTCCCTAAGCCAGGATTCAGCATTACACCATCGCTGTCTGGTCCAGCCAAAGTTGGAGTATTTCTGCAGTAAGCAGTCCGCTCCGTGAGGACAGCGCATTCTAAAACATCCTCAGGCGCCTTTGAGGAAACTCAGAGAGGGAGCCAGCCGTCCGTGGGGCAGCCGGGGCTTGGCCGGCAGACAGCCCGGCCGCTGGTGATTGGTGTGCTGCGAGCCGTTTCCAGCGCTTTTGTCTGGCGCGAGGAGTGAGGCTTGGCAGTGTGAGGGACGCTCAGCTGTGCTCTGTCCTGCTTCCCCTGCAGCCGGATGAAGCCGCGGCCACCGCCAGGCAGGACGGGGATGCTTTCTTGCTAACCTAAACGCAGCAGCCAGGGCTGCCTTTACAGGAAGTGCCTTCTCTCTGAACACAGTAGCAGCAGTCTGGTCCCTTGGACGGAGAAACACTGGTTGGGACTGGTCAGCCCAAGGAAGCCCCCAGCCCCTTTCTGAGACCCGGGAGCCGGGTGCACTGACGGCTCCCCTCCCGGGTCTCCCGGGGCCCTGCACGACTGCGGGCTGCCGGTGCGGGCTTCCCAGCATTGCTTCTCCTGCCGCCGCCGTCTGGTTTCCCCGCACCACATCTGGGGCTCCGGGAGCCTGTGGCGGAGCTGCGAGTGGTGAGTACTTGGACAGATGTCCCTTCGCGTGTTCACTGGCTGTGCCCATGCGAGCCAGAGTAGACCAGCTCTCTGGCTGTATTCTCAGAGAACAGACCTTCATTTGCCCCACCCCATGCCAGCTGGTGGGGTGGAAGATCTCAGGAGCAGGGCCAGCCTGGAGGAGGAGGTGGGAATCAGGACCGCAGGTGAGTAAGGGCCCTCTGGAAGGATGCCCTTACAGCCTCCCCTTCCTGGGAGGTGGGCGGTAAGATGTGCCTTAGAGTGGACGAAGGAGTGGGGGCCTACATGCCCGCTATCCGCAGGTGTTTCCGGCTTCGGGACCAGCCTGCCTTCTTGCCTCCAAAGTGCTTCTGGTTGAAGGGCTGGGAGCACAGAGGGAGGCTGTCTTTTCTTTCCCCGTGTAGCTGGTCGCCTCCTCTCACGATGACATCATCATCCTGGGGCTGCTCTGGTCCTTCTGCTTGGACCCACTGGCGTTTAAGTGCCTCATGGCCAGGTTGCTGCCAGCACTGCCAGGAAAGACCGTTCAACAGGGGCAGGTCCCCACCTGGGATGTGCAAAATGAAACACAGTGAGGCTGGGGAGATGGGGTCCGTGGGATGCAGGGACCATTTCATAGCCTCGTTCCCTGTGTCCCCGTCTAAACCGTCCTCCTCCATGGTGATGGTTCTGTTTTCAGGGTGGGGCTCCTCTGGGAGTGAGGAGGGCTGCGGGTTTGCTGCATGGTGAAGCCATGCTTCCTAGATTCCCGTCTGGGCCCTTCCCTCTCCCTGCGATTCACATGCCGAATGTGTCTGTGATCACGGTTTATCCTCCCTCGTGCCTGTACAGTCTTTTCTCGTTTCTCTGTACGTTTCACACTGAATGTGTTTGAACATGATGAAGTCTCAGATCCTTTGGGGAATATCTCCAACCTTCCAGAGGTTCGTGTAGGCAACAACGGTGTACCCCACTGTTCCAGTGTATCCTGATCCTTTGGGCGTGCCTAAAGCCCAAGGCAGGAATAGAGGACCATGATTCTGACTTACTTGAGACTTCTGGGCTTATGATGCCAGACTCGTGGCATGGAGTGGGCCGACCGGGAGCAGCAGGGTTCCGGGCAGGGTTTCTCCACAGTGGTGCCGCTGCTGCTTGGGGCTGGATAATGCTTGGCGATGGGGGCCTGTTCTGGGCCTTGTAGGATGCTTGTCAGGATCTCTGGCCTCTACCAGTGAATGTCCTTAGATGGGGGCACAGTTGCCTCGGTTGAGAAGGTTGGTTCCCATTGCTCCTGCTGCTGCTGCTGTACTCTCTCCTTTGGCCTTGAGGGACTGGGTGTCAGTGTGGCCAGCTGGAGCGTACCCATCCCGGGCCTGGGAGCACAGACTCCTGAGCGCTGGGCTCTGGCTCTATTGTGTTCCTATCCGACTTAGACTGAGGATCACATCTAGTTCTCTCTAGTCTCTACCAACTTCCAGGTTTTTCTGGTTCACATGGGTGGTGGGGCTTAGGAGTGCTGGAATAGGCCTCCATCTATGGAGGATGAGGTCTGGGAAGGGAAACACACCCCTCTTCCCTGCTGACACTTGTCCCCAAGGTCAGGATGGGGTCTGCACTCCTGGCACATGCGTGTGTCTGCAGCTCTCTGGAATGAGGTGGGCCAGGCCTTGGGGTGCATGCAGACTAACAGAGCATCCTGTTCTGCACCAGTAAAGAAAGAAGCCCATCAAGAGGATTTCATGCCTCGCTTGGATTAAGTCTCATCCTTTTAGGCAAAATGCTTCCGAGGAAAAGCCGACAGGAGGAGGAGCAGCCTCTTGAGTTTCTTGTTTATCGGCGTCTCTGTGCGGTTGTGGTGGCTGAGTTCTTCATCACTCCAGGAGGGCTTCACAGAGGAGGAGGTGTTTCCAAAGTTGAAATGTTGTAGAGGGAGCCGGCGTGCAGAGAAAGAGAAAGACCCTTGGGTCCCTTGATCTGACAGTGAGTTTTGGGGGACGTGGAGAAGTTGGTTACAGAGTGTCCTTTCGGCCTCCTTGAGTAGGCAGGGCCAGCCCCCAGCCCCAGGCCTGCCACCTACTCTGCTGAAACTTGTCTTCGAGCTAGAAGGCAGGCTCCCCTGCCCCCAGCAGAGGGGATGGACTTATAGGAAGGCTCGTGTTGCAGAGAATTATGGCCAGTCCTGATTCGTCGGCTGTAGCAGAGCGGTGCTTCTGACTGGTCTGTGCCTCCTCAGCCTGCTGGGCTTGGAAATTCCTTGTGTGATCCGTTTGCAGTGAATTTTGTCTTCTAATGATGCTCCATTCTGGGCAGGTAAATTTACAACCCCCAAACAAACGGCCACTAAAGAGCAGGGATGGGGAGGTGGCTGCAGCGCCTCCGGGATCTGGACTCACCCCTCGTAAGCCCTGGCATATCGTCTACAGGCCCTGAGTCTCCATGATCTCACCTGACTACACAGGCTCTGGGTCCCCCAGCAACTCTTTGGGAGCCTTTGACCTTCCCCACTTTGCCTGGCCCTCAAGGAACCAGTTCTCTCAGTCTCTACCAACTTCCAGGTTTTTCTGGTTCACATGGGTGGTGGGGCTTAGGAGTGCTGGAATAGGCCTCCATCTATGGAGGATGAGGTCTGGGAAGGGAAACACACCCCTCTTCCCTGCTGACACTTGTCCCCAAGGTCAGGATGGGGTCTGCACTCCTGGCACATGCGTGTGTCTGCAGCTCTCTGGAATGAGGTGGGCCAGGCCTTGGGGTGCATGCAGACTAACAGAGCATCCTGTTCTGCACCAGTAAAGAAAGAAGCCCATCAAGAGGATTTCATGCCTCGCTTGGATTAAGTCTCATCCTTTTAGGCAAAATGCTTCCGAGGAAAAGCCGACAGGAGGAGGAGCAGCCTCTTGAGTTTCTTGTTTATCGGCGTCTCTGTGCGGTTGTGGTGGCTGAGTTCTTCATCACTCCAGGAGGGCTTCACAGAGGAGGAGGTGTGTCCAAAGTTGAAATGTTGTAGAGGGAGCGGGCGTGCAGAGAAAGAGGAAGACCCGTGGGTCCCTTGATCTGACAGTGAGTTTTGGGGGACGTGGAGAAGTTGGTTACAGAGTGTCCTTTCGGCCTCCTTGAGTAGGCAGGGCCAGCCCCCAGCCCCAGGCCTGCCACCTACTCTGCTGAAACTTGTCTTCGAGCTAGAAGGCAGGCTCCCCTGCCCCCAGCAGAGGGGATGGACTTATAGGAAGGCTCGTGTTGCAGAGAATTATGGCCAGTCCTGATTCGTCGGCTGTAGCAGAGCGGTGCTTCTGACTGGTCTGTGCCTCCTCAGCCTGCTGGGCTTGGAAATTCCTTGTGTGATCCGTTTGCAGTGAATTTTGTCTTCTAATGATGCTCCATTCTGGGCAGGTAAATTTACAACCCCCAAACAAACGGCCACTAAAGAGCAGGGATGGGGAGGTGGCTGCAGCGCCTCCGGGATCTGGACTCACCCCTCGTAAGCCCTGGCATATCGTCTACAGGCCCTGAGTCTCCATGATCTCACCTGACTACACAGGCTCTGGGTCCCCCAGCAACTCTTTGGGAGCCTTTGACCTTCCCCACTTTGCCTGGCTCCATCTGCCTCAAGGAACCAGTTTTCTCTGAAAAGCTGGAAGGGCATGAGAGAAGGTGAGAGAAATCTCACTTGATGGGCAACTTTGGGGCAGTAGACAGCTCTGTGATTTGCAGCTTTGGAACCTAGGGTGTTGTGATGACGCCCAGAAGTTTGTAGTCTCATGGTTCCAGGCAGAGCTGGGTCCTCATCAGCTGTTCTGGGCTGGCTGGTCATGTAGGAGCCCAGCGCCCGCCGGCAGGGCCACGCCTGGGTTTATAGATTAACGTGCACCTCACCCAATACGGGACAGGGACATGGAGGTCATGCCACAGCCCCTAGGCCCTCCTGTCTTCCCACAGAGGGCACATGCCTGTGCACATGAGACCAGGCACAGAGCAGGAAGCCCACGAGGGGCCCTGTTGGGCTGGCTCAAGGTCAGCCTACGGGAAGAAGCCAGAATGGCGCTCCGCACCCGGTCTTTCTCCCCACCACCTGGACCTGGGCAGCCGCAGGCAGTGATGCTAACTCACAGCCCCCTCTCGCCTGCGATGCTGCCTCACAGGCCCACCAGCAGCCTGTGCGACTGCCAAGTAACCGTGGGCTCCGAGCCTGGGAACTGGATGGGTGGGCAGGAGAACTCCTGATAGGACCGGGGTTCCTAGTCTAGGCCTCCGAGGAGGGGATATAGTTTGTTGGAACATGTGCTGATCGGAAAAGGTGATTTTATTCCCCCTAATGGAGCAAGAAGAGGGCACTTGGAAATGGGGACCCCGGCCGATTAGCAGAGGGGATGGACTTATAGGAAGGCTCGTGTTGCAGAAATTAGGCCAGATTCGTCTGCTTCTGACTGGTCTGTGCCTCCTCAGCCTGCTGGGCTTGGAAATTCCTTGTGTGATCCGTTTGCAGTGAATTTTGTCTTCTAATGATGCTCCATTCTGGGCAGGTAAATTTACAACCCCCAAACAAACGGCCACTAAAGAGCAGGGATGGGGAGGTGGCTGCAGCGCCTCCGGGATCTGGACTCACCCCTCGTAAGCCCTGGCATATCGTCTACAGGCCCTGAGTCTCCATGATCTCACCTGACTACACAGGCTCTGGGTCCCCCAGCAACTCTTTGGGAGCCTTTGACCTTCCCCACTTTGCCTGGCTCCATCTGCCTCAAGGAACCAGTTTTCTCTGAAAAGCTGGAAGGGCATGAGAGAAGGTGAGAGAAATCTCACTTGATGGGCAACTTTGGGGCAGTAGACAGCTCTGTGATTTGCAGCTTTGGAACCTAGGGTGTTGTGATGACGCCCAGAAGTTTGTAGTCTCATGGTTCCAGGCAGAGCTGGGTCCTCATCAGCTGTTCTGGGCTGGCTGGTCATGTAGGAGCCCAGCGCCCGCCGGCAGGGCCACGCCTGGGTTTATAGATTAACGTGCACCTCACCCAATACGGGACAGGGACATGGAGGTCATGCCACAGCCCCTAGGCCCTCCTGTCTTCCCACAGAGGGCACATGCCTGTGCACATGAGACCAGGCACAGAGCAGGAAGCCCACGAGGGGCCCTGTTGGGCTGGCTCAAGGTCAGCCTACGGGAAGAAGCCAGAATGGCGCTCCGCACCCGGTCTTTCTCCCCACCACCTGGACCTGGGCAGCCGCAGGCAGTGATGCTAACTCACAGCCCCCTCTCGCCTGCGATGCTGCCTCACAGGCCCACCAGCAGCCTGTGCGACTGCCAAGTAACCGTGGGCTCCGAGCCTGGGAACTGGATGGGTGGGCAGGAGAACTCCTGATAGGACCGGGGTTCCTAGTCTAGGCCTCCGAGGAGGGGATATAGTTTGTTGGAACATGTGCTGATCGGAAAAGGTGATTTTATTCCCCCTAATGGAGCAAGAAGAGGGCACTTGGAAATGGGGACCCCGGCCGATTAGTACCCAGCCGTCCCCAGCCTGGGGGCTAAAGCGTCAGCAGGTGTCACTCCCCTCGGGGAGCGCAGAAGGCAGAGCCCCCCGTCCCCCCACCCCGGTGCAGGGGCAGGAGCACTGCACTCAGGCCTTTATCCCACTTGTACTGAGTTCTTCCAAGCCTTGTGCTAGACGCCGCCGTCTCCGACTTTGAGGCGCTCCCGTCTAGAGGAGGCCGAAGGAGACATGGTGGCCCCCACACAGCCGGAGGCGCCCAGTCAAGGTCCAGATGAATTGGTTTTCTGGCTCTTCTCCCAGCAGAGCTCCCAGACCCCACCCCAAGGCTTTCAGGAGATAACTGAGATGTGGGTCAAGTCAGCAGGGCTGCTCCCAAACTGCCAAGTCCTGGAGGGTCTTGTTAATCTCTCCCCCAGGGCTGGCAGGAGGCTCCGCACTGCCCCTGATTCTCTGCTCTGGGTTAATTGCTTTCCACAATCTGTTTGCTCCCGACCTCTCGCCCTCTTCCACTGTCTGCCTGTCCTGGTGGACTGATCACTTCCTCCTTGGTGCCAATTCGGATTCTCCCGTGGGACCCAGGTGGCTGGTGTTTCTGTAGATGCTGCCCGGACAGATGCAGGATGGAAAGGGTAGGGGGTGACTTTAACCTCCGGTGAGTGTCCTCTCCTGGTGAATGCACGTCCACACTCTCCTCCTGTGGTCAGAGAAGGGCTCCAGGAAGGGAGCTGATAGTACAGGGGGGCCTTTATATTCACAGATGCAGAACCTGCAGATTGTGCAAGGGTCAGGGGCTACTTACTGTACTATATCACTGTGTTGATCCATAAGGGACGCAAGCATCCTTGGATTTTGGTATCCCTAGGGATCCTGTCCCAATCTGAAGGACGGCTATACCTGGGTCTACCATTCAAACCCCGAGACCTGTTCCTCATAAGTAAAATGAGGGGCTGCTCTAGAACAGGGGAGTGCACAGTGTGGTCCTCAGACCATCAGCCACATCATCTGAGAGCTTGTCAGGAATGCAGGTCCCCAGGCCTCCCCCCGCAGGTCCCTAGCGTTAGGACCTGACAACCTGTGTTCACGGTGTCCCCTGGATGATGCTGATGCAGCTCAGGTTTGAGGACCGTGGCTCCAGGACATCTCAGGGGGCCCCTTTTTGACTGCTGCTTTATGGCTGTTCTCATCGTCACCCATCTTGCAGCAACTGGTGACCTGTGACAATGCAGTAGCTGCATTCCGAGTACAGAGAGTAATCTTGAGGGCCTCATTCAGTTCTCAAAATTACAAAAACAATACAGAGCAAAACCCAACCCACGATGTATATCCTGGCTTTTTTCCTAAAAGGGACTCATGGAGGCTTACGCCCCAGGTCTGTTAAGGAGAAGCCAGCAGAGGTGGGCCGGCCATCTTGAGACCGGTACAGGGCACCTGCAGTGCCCACCACGGACTGGAGACCACCGCCTGCAGGCTGCCTGCCCTGATCCTCCCTGCCTGCCCCTGCAGCAGCATGAACAGGCCTGCCCTTTCAGATCCTTTGGAGAGAGCACTGCCTGGTGACTTTGACAGCGCCTCACCCCCAAGAGGAGCTTCTCAAACACCCTAACCTCTTGCTCCCGCGGCTGGCGTTTAGCCCATTGCTGAGTTAATTCAAGCAATACTAATAACCTGTTTACCAGTGAGAAGACCTCTTGCAGACCCTAAATCCTCCTCACTGGGGTGCTGATAACAGGCTAAGAATCCTGTCTGGCCACCTGCTGTCATTCACAAAAGAGCGTGGCAAAGGCCCAGCACTAGACTGGATTGTGCGATGACACCCAAAGCAACGAAACTTTTGTCCCTGACCTCCGCAAACCAGCTGTCTAGAGGGGAACAGGGCCTCAGTGCTTAATAAGGGCGTTCTCTCTTCCTGCCTCCCTCCTCCTGCTTTTCCTCCCTCCAGGGCTCTCCCCCTACAAACCCTCTGTCCTTCCTTGGAGCAGAAGGTTGCATCAGTTTCCTGGAGGTCCTCCTCTCCATTGGGTCAGGCTCAGCATCCCGCTTTCCCCTGATTCTGCGAGTGGTCCGGCCCCAGCTGAGACCTTTCCCGGCCTTTCTCTGGTCTCCAAGGAGCCTGCAAGAAATGTAGCCTGAGAAAACAGCCTCCTTTCCCTTCCCCCACCGCTCTGTTCTCCTTGCTCACTCGCCCCAGCTCCCCAAGGCTCTCTCAAGCCTGCTTGCTCCTGCCCTCCCAAACTCATGTTTTATGCAGGAACATCCCCATTCTCATGGAAAGTGCCGGAAAGTTTGGGAAAGAATCTGAAATCTCTTTTTGAGAGGGTGGAGTAAAGGCAGGGTTATGGGGTTAACCTCAGCTGAGGTTTTTTTTCTTGGTTGAGTGGATGTCCCTTCGTGTGTGTGTGTGTGTGTGTGTTCCTTGCTTCTCTTGTACCCACCATTTGCACTGCAGGAGCGAGAGCCAACACACACGGACACACAGATGGACCCCCCCACACAAACATGTGTCTGGAGCCTCCTCACCTCCCAGTACTCCATCCTGTCTCTTCTGCCTTCTGGGGACCAAGAGGGGTGTCTTATCTTGGATTTAAACTTTCTTGGAAATTTAGAGGCATGGGGGGGAAAAGAGATGGCTTTTTAAAATATTAGAAAGAAAATGAACATAGGTATAAAAGTTGGTGGTGATTGTCACAAGGCCTGATGTCCATTTTGAAACGTCAAAATAATGGTATGTAATTGATTTTTAAAAACTAAATCAACTTGTTGAGTATGTCAAATTGTCTGTTACAGTATATTCTGCAAATAATTCCAAGTTTCCCCTTATCCAAGCACCTGCTCTTTCAGAAGTCTAGTGTCTCTTCTCCTCTGACAGTTTTTAAGAAGTAGGCAGAGCCTTGAACAGAAGAATCTATCTACAAAACACTTGGAGTAAGACAAAGGACAGTATTATGTTTTCTGGACTTGGTGTTGGCGAGGAACAGAAAAGCACTTATTTTCAAAAAAGGAATTGTGGAAAGAAAGAAGAGGGAAATCTTTAAATCTCATTGAACACAATTTGCTCCAAAGAACTTTATCTAATCAGATTCATTCTCTGAGCTATCACCTCGAGTCATTTTTGATTCTTCGAACACTTCATTTATATTGTCTTTCCAGAGTCCTAAAAACTGAAGATTTGCCTGGATTGAGACAAGCCTCTCTCCTCTTTCACATGTTAATTTATCTCTTGGTTTGCACCCTGTTTTCCTAAATATGGTCTGGTTCTTTCACATGCAAGAGGAGACTTAGGGAACAGATTGGAGCCTTACAATAGAGTAGCTCCATCACGGGGGAGGGATTTGCTTAAGGGACGCCCCCCTCCAGCTTCCTCTAGACCCAAACCCCGAAGATGCCTGCTGCCTGCAGCACTGAGCTGCTGGGTCATGTTTTGAGTGTATTTTAGTAGCTTTATTAAACCCTGTGACCCTCTCATCCCTCCACACGTCTGCCTCTGAATTTTAGACCCAATCGTTTAACAACTTGAGTTACAGAGGACAAAATTTTTTCCCATACTTGATTGAAGTCATTTATTTTACTTTCCTCTGAACTTACAAGTGAAAATGTACTTGGATTCCTAGGAACAATTGATTTTTTTTTCTGTAGGTCATTTAGAAAAGAATGTCAAACAAGGTGCATCATTATATGCAGACGAAAAGATTGATGGTCACTTGTTTAACATAAAATCTTACTGCATAAGCTTTAGAAACAGTTTGGGAGCATATAAAATCCCCCAAACTAAAAACATTTTTCATTCCAAAAAAGTTTCAGAATATAGAAATATATTTGAAATCACTTATTTCAGAGAAGTCCTTGGGGTCAAACAGAGAAAAATGTTTCCCTTACATATGTTTTTCAGGCCTTCATACTTTGAGTCTAGTCTCTTGGGGAATCTCCTGTATTGAACAAATCTAGCATAAAATCTACCTTTGTCTTTTTTCCTCTGTAGCTTGTTTTGTCATTATTCTTAAAGAAAAACATTTATGATGTGCCCAGAATTCCACCATGGCTTGGTTGGATCAGGAGAGCCCAAGAGTGTCAGAGAGGGAAAGAGCCAAGTGATAAAGACACAGGTCCAGACTGAAGACTACAGATGGACATAAATAGACATGGACAGGTTGGCGGTCCCCAACAGACAAGAGAGGAAGAAAGTGGACAAACTCAGACACCTTCCTAATGAGTTCATCCACTGGCCATAATGGAAGTTGTGGGAATTGTCCAAGCACTTTGCCAGGCGTCTCATTAGCTATGGGCGTGAGGTGACTGGGCAAGCAAACCCAAGGGGAGGGCCCACTCTGAGCCACTGGACCCATCTCTGCAGCTTTCAATACCTGGGTCTGGCCCTATGTGAAAGAACTATGGGGTCCCCTTGGAGGAGGCCTCCAATGAGAAGAGGCAGGGGAGTTAACTGGAGAATTATGGGGAAACCCTCTGTAGTAAAACGCTGGAGGATGGTTAGGGTGACTTCTATCAGCATTGCCAGCTGTCTATTTATACCCCTGGTCACAGCAGGACCAGTAATAAGACTGACGAATGAATCTCTTACTAAAGGCCAAACCAGAGGGGGACCTGCCCTTGTTTCTCTCTCCACCTTCCTCTCTTCCCTTCATATGTTCCCTGACACAGCAGTGGTAATGGAGGAAATCACAGAAGCTAACATTGACTGAGCAGTTACTCCATGCCAGGCTGAGATGATCTGACCTTGGCAAACACACCCTGCCAGATTCTTAGGTTGTTTTTGGTGAACGTTAGTACCGGCCACCGTCATGGGCAGGTAGGGGCTAGGGGCCTCCTTCCACCTCACTTCCATGCCACCATGGAAGGCAGTCCCAGGCCACATTCTGTCTATATACAGACTTTATTAGTAAACAGCACAAAGCAGTCATGCCACCTGATCTGGAAGCTCAAGGCAGTCCCAGCCCTCTACCCTTTCCAGTGGCCCAGCAGCACCCAGCCCTAAAGGTTCCCTTGAGATAAGCGTCAGAGGACTTAACTAACCATCCGATGTAGGCTTCCCGAACCTCAGAGGAGATGCTGAAGGAGGTGGGGTTGTTCACTCCAAAGAAGAGCTCAGGGGAGGGGACCTTGAATGATTCACAGCTGACTGGTCATTTTTGATATTCTGATGATGTATTGTTTTCCTTCTAATTTTAATGGAGATGGCATAAAACAAATATTTAAAAGAAATAACAAAACAGGTATTTTACTAAAGGCACCTCATACCACCACCCAGGTCGGGCAAGAGAACTTTGGCAGCTGCTCTAGAGGCTTCTTGGTGTTCTAATCTCAATATCCTCCCAAAAGGTAGGTTGACTTCCTATGTGTCTTTATGGTTTGGATTTCTTCCCATGATGATTTATTACACAAAAGAGGTAGAGCCTCAGCTTCCTGAAGCCAGAGCAAACCATGATTCAGGTCGGGGGCAAAAAGAGACTTTCAATACCTGGGTCTGGCCCTATGTGAAAGAACTATGGGGTCCCTTGGAGGAGGCCTCCAATGAGAAGAGGCAGGGGAGTTAACTGGAGAATTATGGGGAAACCCTCTGTAGTAAAACGCTGGAGGATGGTTAGGGTGACTTCTATCAGCATTGCCAGCTGTCTATTTATACCCCTGGTCACAGCAGGACCAGTAATAAGACTGACGAATGAATCTCTTACTAAAGGCCAAACCAGAGGGGGACCTGCCCTTGTTTCTCTCTCCACCTTCCTCTCTTCCCTTCATATGTTCCCTGACACAGCAGTGGTAATGGAGGAAATCACAGAAGCTAACATTGACTGAGCAGTTACTCCATGCCAGGCTGAGATGATCTGACCTTGGCAAACACACCCTGCCAGATTCTTAGGTTGTTTTTGGTGAACGTTAGTACCGGCCACCGTCATGGGCAGGTAGGGGCTAGGGGCCTCCTTCCACCTCACTTCCATGCCACCATGGAAGGCAGTCCCAGGCCACATTCTGTCTATATACAGACTTTATTAGTAAACAGCACAAAGCAGTCATGCCACCTGATCTGGAAGCTCAAGGCAGTCCCAGCCCTCTACCCTTTCCAGTGGCCCAGCAGCACCCAGCCCTAAAGGTTCCCTTGAGATAAGCGTCAGAGGACTTAACTAACCATCCGATGTAGGCTTCCCGAACCTCAGAGGAGATGCTGAAGGAGGTGGGGTTGTTCACTCCAAAGAAGAGCTCAGGGGAGGGGACCTTGAATGATTCACAGCTGACTGGTCATTTTTGATATTCTGATGATGTATTGTTTTCCTTCTAATTTTAATGGAGATGGCATAAAACAAATATTTAAAAAGAAATAACAAAACAGGTATTTTACTAAAGGCACCTCATACCACCACCCAGGTCGGGCAAGAGAACTTTGGCAGCTGCTCTAGAGGCTTCTTGGTGTTCTAATCTCAATATCCTCCCAAAAGGTAGGTTGACTTCCTATGTGTCTTTATGGTTTGGATTTCTTCCCATGATGATTTATTACACAAAAGAGGTAGAGCCTCAGCTTCCTGAAGCCAGAGCAAACCATGATTCATGGAACCTGCAGCAGAAGAGGTTTAAAGCAGACTGCAAAAAGAATTTCTAGGACTTTTTTTCCTTAGACACAGTTCTGATTGGGGGCAGGCAAAGGACGATCACCCCAGTCCTAGCCTTCAAAGAATTAGGCTGGCGGGACACCCCTGGCTTTCTCTGATCCTTGGGAGATCGAGGAGCTTCTGCAGTTGGGGGGATGGAGACAGGTGACCCCTCCTCTCGTGGTGCTCTCACTGGCCAGCCTCAGAGGTCGTCCGGTGTCGGGGACCCCTCCTTCTGCCATCAGAGGCACGCTCTTCCTCCTGAAGCCTCTAATCCTGCCTGAGCCGGTCAGAGTGAGTGACTCTCGAAAGAAAGAATGACCAGCTGGGGACAGGTCTGGGATCAGAGCCCACCCCATTCCCGGGTGACCAGGGCAGCCGAACAAACGCACTCTGGCCCCGGGCCCAAGGGACACCAGGCAAGGTGCCTGGAGGAAATGGGGCAGTGGAATAAGAGGGGAGTGAATGGTGTCCTAGCTTTCCCTCCATTCAGTGTGTGGTTTCCATGGGGCCCTGAGAGTGTTTACAGGCAGCAGACCTGCGTGGGGGGAGCCCCGGGGGCGCTGCGCTGCAGGGCAGAGAAAGGGAAGACTGGGGGGTGAGCAGGGAGGGCTGGGGCACTTGAAAAACCAAATAGAAAGTTGGCGTCGAATGCTTTTTGCCAACCATAGTTTTAATTCGTAATGGGAAGGAGCGGTGGCAGGAATGATTCAAAGCAAATAATCCCAAACCATTTAGGCTACATGATTTTTAAGAGAGAGAGGAGTGATTCACAGCTGACTGGTCATTTTGATATTCTGATGATGTATTGTTTTCCTTCTAATTTTAATGGAGATGGCATAAAACAAATATTTAAAAGAAATAACAAAACAGGTATTTTACTAAAGGCACCTCATACCACCACCCAGGTCGGGCAAGAGAACTTTGGCAGCTGCTCTAGAGGCTTCTTGGTGTTCTAATCTCAATATCCTCCCAAAAGGTAGGTTGACTTCCTATGTGTCTTTATGGTTTGGATTTCTTCCCATGATGATTTATTACACAAAAGAGGTAGAGCCTCAGCTTCCTGAAGCCAGAGCAAACCATGATTCATGGAACCTGCAGCAGAAGAGGTTTAAAGCAGACTGCAAAAAGAATTTCTAGGACTTTTTTTCCTTAGACACAGTTCTGATTGGGGGCAGGCAAAGGACGATCACCCCAGTCCTAGCCTTCAAAGAATTAGGCTGGCGGGACACCCCTGGCTTTCTCTGATCCTTGGGAGATCGAGGAGCTTCTGCAGTTGGGGGGATGGAGACAGGTGACCCCTCCTCTCGTGGTGCTCTCACTGGCCAGCCTCAGAGGTCGTCCGGTGTCGGGGACCCCTCCTTCTGCCATCAGAGGCACGCTCTTCCTCCTGAAGCCTCTAATCCTGCCTGAGCCGGTCAGAGTGAGTGACTCTCGAAAGAAAGAATGACCAGCTGGGGGACAGGTCTGGGATCAGAGCCCACCCCATTCCCGGGTGACCAGGGCAGCCGAACAAACGCACTCTGGCCCCGGGCCCAAGGGACACCAGGCAAGGTGCCTGGAGGAAATGGGGCAGTGGAATAAGAGGGGAGTGAATGGTGTCCTAGCTTTCCCTCCATTCAGTGTGTGGTTTCCATGGGGCCCTGAGAGTGTTTACAGGCAGCAGACCTGCGTGGGGGGAGCCCCGGGGGCGCTGCGCTGCAGGGCAGAGAAAGGGAAGACTGGGGGGTGAGCAGGGAGGGCTGGGGCACTTGAAAAACCAAATAGAAAGTTGGCCGTCGAATGCTTTTTGCCAACCATAGTCAATTCTTAATTATCCCCGTAATGGGAAGGAGCGGTGGCAGGAATGATTCAAAGCCGCAAATAATCCCAAACCATTTAGGCTACATGATTTTTAAAAGAGAGAGAGGGAGATTTCCTTTCCTAATGATGTCTGGCTCAGGCTGATGTTAAATGAGAGAAGTATTAACAGTGAGCTCCCCGGGGATCAAGGCTAGAACTGGTATTATTTAACGTGTTTATAAATTATTTAGAGTTCACAGTTTCTGATTTTGTGAACGAGTGTTGGGACAGGGCCGTGGGCCCTTCCAGGAGCCAGAGGAAAACCCTCTTCCAGGGTTTATGTACTCATTGGAGGGAATTCCTGAGGTGGGAAGCAAGGAGGAGGAGATTGGAGGCGTCAGGCTAACCAGGCCCACCTCACGACCTCACGGGAGGGACGCTGGTCAGGAGTCCGCTCCGCCCACTGCCAACAAGCCTGTGGCTAAGGGAGTAGGAGTCTCTCCTGAGAACAGTGAATGACTCCCAGCTTCTCCCCTGAATTAAATGCATTCAAAGCCCTCCATAACACCGTCCCAACCTCCTGGAGCAGCACCGCCCCAGCCCTGCTCCTGATATAAGGAGCAGCAGCCTGCAAGGCCTGGTGGCCCTTACACGCCTGCAAGGCCACCGTCACATAGCTAAATGCAAATCGCTTGGAATCACACCCACAATCCTGATTCAGAGCCTCTCCATCCCTCGCATCCCATGGATCTCGGCTGACTTCTACCATGACATCTCGCTTTCCTGCCTCCTCTGTATCTACGGTCAGGGTTCTATTGAGCTCAGGTGCCACCTCCTCCGAGGAGCCTTCCCCGCTCCAAAAGGGCTGCCCATTTCTGTTCAGAAAACCAGGGGTGGATGTCATGCTTTGCGTGTGTGACAGCCTTGCAGTTCTTGTCCTCATTCCTGGAAGTCCTCGGTTGGTTTCTCCTCCTCACAGACTTCAGCGCACTCTCTTGCCCTTGGCGTGTGCTCCAGTGATCAGTCGAGTGGAGAAGGAGGGAAGGGCGGTGGTTGAGCTGACGCACTCTGGGCCAGGTGAAAGTTGGCGTCGAATGCTTTTTGCCAACCATAGTCAATTCTTAATTATCCCCGTAATGGGAAGGAGCGGTGGCAGGAATGATTCAAAGCCGCAAATAATCCCAAACCATTTAGGCTACATGATTTTTAAAAGAGAGAGAGGGAGATTTCCTTTCCTAATGATGTCTGGCTCAGGCTGATGTTAAATGAGAGAAGTATTAACAGTGAGCTCCCCGGGGATCAAGGCTAGAACTGGTATTATTTAACGTGTTTATAAATTATTTAGAGTTCACAGTTTCTGATTTTGTGAACGAGTGTTGGGACAGGGCCGTGGGCCCTTCCAGGAGCCAGAGGAAAACCCTCTTCCAGGGTTTATGTACTCATTGGAGGGAATTCCTGAGGTGGGAAGCAAGGAGGAGGAGATTGGAGGCGTCAGGCTAACCAGGCCCACCTCACGACCTCACGGGAGGGACGCTGGTCAGGAGTCCGCTCCGCCCACTGCCAACAAGCCTGTGGCTAAGGGAGTAGGAGTCTCTCCTGAGAACAGTGAATGACTCCCAGCTTCTCCCCTGAATTAAATGCATTCAAAGCCCTCCATAACACCGTCCCAACCTCCTGGAGCAGCACCGCCCCAGCCCTGCTCCTGATATAAGGAGCAGCAGCCTGCAAGGCCTGGTGGCCCTTACACGCCTGCAAGGCCACCGTCACATAGCTAAATGCAAATCGCTTGGAATCACACCCACAATCCTGATTCAGAGCCTCTCCATCCCTCGCATCCCATGGATCTCGGCTGACTTCTACCATGACATCTCGCTTTCCTGCCTCCTCTGTATCTACGGTCAGGGTTCTATTGAGCTCAGGTGCCACCTCCTCCGAGGAGCCTTCCCCGCTCCAAAAGGGCTGCCCATTTCTGTTCAGAAAACCAGGGGTGGATGTCATGCTTTGCGTGTGTGACAGCCTTGCAGTTCTTGTCCTCATTCCCTGGAAGTCCTCGGTTGGTTTCTCCTCCTCACAGACTTCAGCGCACTCTCTTGCCCTTGGCGTGTGCTCTCCAGTGATCAGTCGAGTGGAGAAGGAGGGGAAGGGAGTCGGCGGTTAGAGCTGACGCACTCTGGGCCAGGTGTGCCGCAGGGACGTGGTGACCCGATTTCCTCACAGAGCCCTCCTCTGCTGGCTTCCACCCGAAGGGGTCCAGGGTGGGCGGGCTGCGCGGGGGCTCTGATGGGCATAGGGCCCTCCCCTTGTTGCACAGGCAGCAACCCCATGAGGCGCCCCGTGCCCTGCCCCAGCGCTGCCCGCTGACCCTGCCCAGCAGGAGTCTTTGCAGTGAGACCAGCTCTTCACGTGTCTCTACCGCACAGGGAGGTGTGAGGGCTGCTCCTCGGCCACAGGAGGGCAGCCCTCAGAGATGCGTGGAGGTCCCGTGGCATTTACACGCCTGGACTTGCAGGGGCCGAGTGTGGGCACAAGCCTCATTGGTGGGGCCACTCCTGAAACTGTGTCCCTTCCTAATTCACCAGGCCCTCAGAATGCCACCTGCGGCATGCTGGAGACACATGCTGCAGCATGGGTGCACCTTGAGGACATTGGACTAAACACAGTACGCCAGGCACAAAAGGACAGATAATGACTGAATCCACTAGTCTGGTGCTAGTCGAGTACCCAGACTAGCCAAGTTCGTAGAGACAGGAGGTTGAACAGCAGTCACCAGGGGCTGTGAAAGGAGGTGTGAGGAGCTAGTGTTGAACGAGCAGAGCTTCGTTTGGAGAAGATGGAATTTCTGGAGTTGGTTGGTGGTGATAGTAGGGGTGTGAATGTGCTGAATGCTGCTATATGCTTAAAAAGGGTTCAAGTGGTAAATTAATGTTATGTATATTTCACCACAGTTTAAAAGTTATAGGGGCTTCTCCTGGCGGTCCAGTGTCTCTGGGCTCCCAACACAGGGGGCTTAGATTTGATCCTTGTGGGGAACTAAATCCCACCTGCAGCAACGAAAACCTGGTGCATCCAAATAAATATATATATTTTTTAATTATAACAATTTGAGTCATTTCTCTGCCTTGTTCAGAAAACCAGGGTGGATGTCATGTGTGTGACAGCCTTGCAGTTCTTGTCCTCATTCCTGGAAGTCCTCGGTTGGTTTCTCCTCCTCACAGACTTCAGCGCACTCTCTTGCCCTTGGCGTGTGCTCTCCAGCGTTCCGTCGAGTGGAGAAGGAGGGGAAGGGAGTCGGCGGTTAGAGCTGACGCACTCTGGGCCAGGTGTGCCGCAGGGACGTGGTGACCCGATTTCCTCACAGAGCCCTCCTCTGCTGGCTTCCACCCGAAGGGGTCCAGGGTGGGCGGGCTGCGCGGGGGCTCTGATGGGCATAGGGCCCTCCCCTTGTTGCACAGGCAGCAACCCCATGAGGCGCCCCGTGCCCTGCCCCAGCGCTGCCCGCTGACCCTGCCCAGCAGGAGTCTTTGCAGTGAGACCAGCTCTTCACGTGTCTCTACCGCACAGGGAGGTGTGAGGGCTGCTCCTCGGCCACAGGAGGGCAGCCCTCAGAGATGCGTGGAGGTCCCGTGGCATTTACACGCCTGGACTTGCAGGGGCCGAGTGTGGGCACAAGCCTCATTGGTGGGGCCACTCCTGAAACTGTGTCCCTTCCTAATTCACCAGGCCCTCAGAATGCCACCTGCGGCATGCTGGAGACACATGCTGCAGCATGGGTGCACCTTGAGGACATTAGGCTAAACGAAGTAAGCCAGGCACAAAAGGACAGATAATGACTGAATCCACTAGTCTGGTGCTAGTCGAGTACCCAGACTAGCCAAGTTCGTAGAGACAGGAGGTTGAACAGCAGTCACCAGGGGCTGTGAAAGGAGGTGTGAGGAGCTAGTGTTGAACGAGCAGAGCTTCGTTTGGAGAAGATGGAATTTCTGGAGTTGGTTGGTGGTGATAGTAGGGGTGTGAATGTGCTGAATGCTGCTATATGCTTAAAAAGGGTTCAAGTGGTAAATTAATGTTATGTATATTTCACCACAGTTTAAAAGTTATAGGGGCTTCTCCTGGCGGTCCAGTGTCTCTGGGCTCCCAACACAGGGGGCTTAGATTTGATCCTTGTGGGGAACTAAATCCCACCTGCAGCAACGAAAACCTGGTGCATCCAAATAAATATATATATTTTTTAATTATAACAATTTGAGTCATTTCTCTGCCTTGTTAGCCCAAAGGCTTGGCCTTCTCCTGGCCTTGAGGTTCTCAGGGAAGGTGGGTGAGCCCTGCCAGCATCCCACACCAGAACAGGGAGACCTTCTGGGGCTTTGTGGACCCAACACCTCAGAAACTCATCCTGGAACAGCAAAGTTTTGCGTCTTAAGAACGAAACAAAAAGAAAACGATACTTTTCTGCATGGGGCCTGGGGTGGGGGAGCTGAGAACAGAATGCACTAGAAATGTTTAGATGACATCGAAAGCTTCCAGGTAATGAGATGTCAGGTTCACTGGTGGGTAAGGCCAAACAAATGGTTAGCTTCACTTTGCTCAGTCACTGCTCAGTCTGACTATAGACACCCACCAGGTTCCTCTGTCCATGGGATTTTCCAGGCAAGACTATTGGAGTGGGTTGCCATTTGCCCTTCTCCAGGGATCTTCCCAACCCAGGAATCAAACCTGGGTCTCCTGCATTGCAGGCGGGTTCTTTGCCCACTGAGCCACCAGAGAAGGCCTAGCTTTACTTCAGGGAAAATAGGTAAAGTCACGTCCACAAGTTGGGGGTTGTCAGTGCTGTGACATAGCCCACGAGCTATTGGAAACCCTTCCCTAAAGGCCGTGGCCTAGTGTGCTGATTTGGACAGAACGACCTGCTGAATGGTCAGGGCTGTGGCTGATTGTGTTGGAAGCAGCCTGCCAGCTGGTTCTGACCCGGGCAGAACGGGACGCGTGCTCCTGTGAGGGGAGGCTGACGTCTACCCGGCCTCCAGCAGGAAGGAAGCGCGAGACGGGGGCCGGCCTGACGGTAACTCCCCTCAGCCTGCGAAGACTGGCTGGAGTGACATCTGGACTTGATCTTCGAAGTCTCTGAAATCTGAACGTGGTGGCGGGCAGCCTTTGAAGCTGGCAAAAGGCAGCTTTAGCACAAATGAAAGTAAGTGCCACTACGCAGCAGGTAGTAAACGTATATGGAACTCATAACCCCCGGAGGTGGCCTAAGCTAAATATAGGAACAGACTCTGGGAGAGCGGGGAAATGTTCGCGGAGGACAAGCCGTCATCGGTGTTCGGGGGTGCTGGGCTGTGGGCTGGCTTCTGTTTTCTTGGGAGGCAGTCTGAGCCCTCTCAGATGGAGGGGGCTGGCCAGCCCCTTGGCTTCCCATCTGATTTGCCTCGTGCTGTCTGCCTCGCTTTGTCCGTGGAGGACGTCTCCGGTTGTCCCCTCTGGGTGGTTGCCTTCAGAGTCTTGTGGATTTTGACACCAGCACCAGGCTGCACCCCCGCATCATTCCATTGATATTCTTGTTTTGTTTTTTAAGCTGCAGAGTCCCAGTCCTTTAGCTTCTCTTTTCAAGATGTTCTTTGCACCCTACCTCTCCCTCTGAACCCCTCTGCAGCCACTGTGTGATCAGTTGCAGGGCTGGCTGAGGGAGGTCAGGATGGTCAGGAGGACAGGGGAGAAGGGAGCCCGGTGGCCTTGCAGTCCCACGAAAGTGGCTGAAACAGGGCAGCCCTGGGCTGCAGGACATAGTATCAGGGGGCTTAAGATACTGTCTGGAAGAAGAAGAAGCCTTTGGCCTCCTCTCTTGCCCAGTTGACCTTTACGGAGCACCTGCGTTCTCGGCACCAGCCATGTGCACAGAACCAAGGGTGACTCAGTCCTCTGGGAAGCAGCCCTGTCCTTCTCCATCCTGCAGAGCTCCACCCTGGACCACCCAGTGGAGGCCTCCATCCTACTGACCCTGTCTTATGAGGAGAGGCTGGGGCTGGGAGAGAAGCCTAACCCACCACTGAGCCTCTCTTTCTGCCTAACTCCCTCCACTCCCAGGCTGGTACCATTTAGCTCTTAGGGTTTTCAAGGATATAACTTTGGTCCCTGGTCTGTGAGAGCCCAAACAAACAAGCTATGTCACACATGCGTCGATGGTCCTGGATCGATTTTCCTCTTTCTGCAAGAAAGAGTGCTAACGGGCTGGTGGGGTCTGAGATGCCGAGGGTCCCCACAGCCTGCGCTCTGCCTCCCCCGCGGGCCTGTGAATGTTCAGCTGCTCGCTTCCACAGCTGAGTGAGTGGTTCTTTTCAGGGGCAACCGACTGCACACGGATTCCTGAGCCATGATCTCACTGGCTCACGAGAGGCCGAGCACGTCCACCGACTCCACTCCCATGGGAGAGAGGGGCACATCAGGATCCGAGTGGGGTCAGCAGAGGCTCAGGGGCTCACCCTTTGGGTTAGCGCCAGGGCGAATATAGGCACAGGTCTTGTCCTCCATCCCCCGTGACTATGTGCAGACGCTGCTGTGGACCCCCTCAGAGGTGGGAACTGCTGGCAGGCTCCCCGTCTACCATCGCTGCACCCACCTCAGAGCCCTCGGGACACGGTCTTGCAGGGGTGGCCTGACCCCAGCTTGGACCCCTTCCCACCCACACTATCGCCTTCAGCATCCTGTAGTCGGCAAATATTTATTGGGTTGAACTTCAGAGCTTCCCTGAGTGAGCCTGTGGAGCTTTTGGATTGGAACCATCTGGAAGGATGGTGAAAACTCCTGGGCATTGTGCCAGACCTCATGCATCAGAATCTCTGGGTGGAGCCTGGGGATCTGCATTTTAATGAGTTCCCCCAGTGATACTTTTGGGCTGTACGGTGTGAGACTGGCTGACTCTGTGATGGTTAATTTTGTGTCAACTTGGCTGGGCCACAGTGGCCAGGTCTTTAGTCAGACATTATTCTGGATGTTTCTGTGAGGGCGTTTTGGGATGAGATTCATTGAAATTGGTGGACTTAGAATAAAGCAGATTGCCCTGTCGCATTGATGGGCCCCTGGACCACCCAAGTGGAGGCCTCCATCCTACTGACCCTGTCTTATGAGGAGAGGCTGGGGCTGGAGAGAAGCCTAACCCACCACTGAGCCTCTCTTTCTGCCTAACTCCCTCCACTCCCAGGCTGGTACCATTTAGCTCTTAGGGTTTTCAAGGATATAACTTTGGTCCCTGGTCTGTGAGAGCCCAAACAAACAAGCTATGTCACACATGCGTCGATGGTCCTGGATCGATTTTCCTCTTTCTGCAAGAAAGAGTGCTAACGGGCTGGTGGGGTCTGAGATGCCGAGGGTCCCCACAGCCTGCGCTCTGCCTCCCCCGCGGGCCTGTGAATGTTCAGCTGCTCGCTTCCACAGCTGAGTGAGTGGTTCTTTTCAGGGGCAACCGACTGCACACGGATTCCTGAGCCATGATCTCACTGGCTCACGAGAGGCCGAGCACGTCCACCGACTCCACTCCCATGGGAGAGAGGGCACATCAGGATCCGAGTGGGGTCAGCAGAGGCTCAGGGGCTCACCCTTTGGGTTAGCGCCAGGGCGAATATAGGCACAGGTCTTGTCCTCCATCCCCCGTGACTATGTGCAGACGCTGCTGTGGACCCCCTCAGAGGTGGGAACTGCTGGCAGGCTCCCCGTCTACCATCGCTGCACCCACCTCAGAGCCCTCGGGACACGGTCTTGCAGGGGTGGCCTGACCCCAGCTTGGACCCCTTCCCACCCACACTATCGCCTTCAGCATCCTGTAGTCGGCAAATATTTATTGGGTTGAACTTCAGAGCTTCCCTGAGTGAGCCTGTGGAGCTTTTGGATTGGAACCATCTGGAAGGATGGTGAAAACTCCTGGGCATTGTGCCAGACCTCATGCATCAGAATCTCTGGGTGGAGCCTGGGGATCTGCATTTTAATGAGTTCCCCCAGTGATACTTTTGGGCTGTACGGTGTGAGACTGGCTGACTCTGTGATGGTTAATTTTGTGTCAACTTGGCTGGGCCACAGTGGCCAGGTCTTTAGTCAGACATTATTCTGGATGTTTCTGTGAGGGCGTTTTGGGATGAGATTCATTGAAATTGGTGGACTTAGAATAAAGCAGATTGCCCTGTCGCATTGATGGGCCTCATCCAATCAGTTGAAGGCCTGAATAGAACAAAGACTGATCCCCCTTTGAGCAAGAGGGAGTTCTGCCAGGAGACGGCCTTCAGACTTGAACTGCAGCATCTGCTCTTCCCCGCACCTCTAGCCTGTCAGCCTGCCCTGCAGAGTTACGTGGCTAGGCAGCTGTGTAATTCTTACTAGTTCTGTTTGTCTAGAGAATCCTGACTATTACACTGGCTTGCTATATGCGAGGCTCTGGCCTCCACAGTCACATCTGGGCAGATACAGGCTTGCGAGTTTACCTCAGTCAGTCCGTCAGTCCAGTCGCTCAGTCGTGTCCGATTCTTTGTGCCCCTCTGGACTGCAGCACACCAGGCTTCACCATCCCCCGGAACCTGCTCAAACGCATGTCCATTGACACAGTGATGCCATCCAACCACCTGTCCTCTGTCATCCCCTTCTCCTTCTGTGTTCTGTTTTTCCCAGCATCAGGGTCTTCTCCAGTGAGTCGTCTCTTCACATCAGGTGGCCAAAGTATTGGAGCTTCAGCTTCAGCGTCAGTCCTTCCAATGGATGTTCAGGGTTGCATTTCAGTTCTTGCCTGGCGCTCCCCACTATCCCCGGCTCTGTGGTTACATGCTCCAAGCCACCAGAGAGGCTGATTGCCACCGTCCTACCCTGACTCTACCATGGGTAGAGGGTCCTGACCCTGATGCCCTCTATAGGACAAGGGTTAGCTCCTATTACCAGACTTGTTAAATAAAAATACAGGATGCCCAGAGAAATCTAAAATTCAGATAAGTAGTGAAACCTATGTTAGCATAAGTACGTCATGTAGTATTTGGGACAAATTAATACTAAAAATAATGATTTGTCATTTATCTGCAATTATTTGGATTTCATTGGGCATCCTGTATTTTATCTGACAAACTATGGCAGCTCTTTCTGGCCTGGAGTTAGCAATTGTTTCCCGCTAATTACAAAGCCCTTTATAAAGGGCTTTCTCAGGAAGTGATCTCTCTGTTTCGTTGCAACGAAGGGGAGGTAGAGGTTCATCCTCATCCTCATCCTCATTTCATGGCGGGAACCGTGGCTAGGAGGCTGGTAGAGGTTCCCAGCTGAGGTCAGAGCATTCCGGCTGCACGGTGGAACCCCTTGGAGGGCTTTTAAAGCACTTACATGTGTTTGGGTGCTGTTTGATGTCTCCAAGTTGAAATGTATCCAAAAAATAAAACGGATAAATGTATGGGTAGAGGGATAATGAATAGATCTGTGAGAAAAGCAAATACAGCAAAATGTGGATAATGGAATCTAGGTGGTGGGTATACAGGTATTCACTCTACAATCTTTTAACTGCTGTATATGCTTGAAAATACTTATAAAATCTGGGAGGGGGCTTCCCTTGTGGCTCAGTGGATAAGAACCCGTCTGCCAATGCAGGAGACACAGGTTCAAGCCCTGATCGGGGAAGATCCCACATACGCATGTCCATTGACACAGTGATGCCATCCAACCACCTGTCCTCTGTCATCCCCTTCTCCTTCTGTGTTCTGTTTTTCCCAGCATCAGGGTCTTCTCCAGTGAGTCGTCTCTTCACATCAGGTGGCCAAAGTATTGGAGCTTCAGCTTCAGCGTCAGTCCTTCCAATGGATGTTCAGGGTTGCATTTCAGTTCTTGCCTGGCGCTCCCCACTATCCCCGGCTCTGTGGTTACATGCTCCAAGCCACCAGAGAGGCTGATTGCCACCGTCCTACCCTGACTCTACCATGGGTAGAGGGTCCTGACCCTGATGCCCTCTATAGGACAAGGGTTAGCTCCTATTACCAGACTTGTTAAATAAAAATACAGGATGCCCAGAGAAATCTAAAATTCAGATAAGTAGTGAAACCTATGTTAGCATAAGTACGTCATGTAGTATTTGGGACAAATTAATACTAAAAATAATGATTTGTCATTTATCTGCAATTATTTGGATTTCATTGGGCATCCTGTATTTTATCTGACAAACTATGGCAGCTCTTTCTGGCCTGGAGTTAGCAATTGTTTCCCGCTAATTACAAAGCCCTTTATAAAGGGCTTTCTCAGGAAGTGATCTCTCTGTTTCGTTGCAACGAAGGGGAGGTAGAGGTTCATCCTCATCCTCATCCTCATTTCATGGCGGGAACCGTGGCTAGGAGGCTGGTAGAGGTTCCCAGCTGAGGTCAGAGCATTCCCGGCTGCACGGTGGAAACCCTTGGAGGGCTTTTAAAGCACTTACATGTGTTTGGGTGCTGTTTGATGTCTCCAAGTTGAAATGTATCCAAAAAATAAAACGGATAAATGTATGGGTAGAGGGATAATGAATAGATCTGTGAGAAAAGCAAATACAGCAAAATGTGGATAATGGAATCTAGGTGGTGGGTATACAGGTATTCACTCTACAATCTTTTAACTGCTGTATATGCTTGAAAATACTTATAAAATCTGGGAGGGGGCTTCCCTTGTGGCTCAGTGGATAAGAACCCGTCTGCCAATGCAGGAGACACAGGTTCAAGCCCTGATCGGGGAAGATCCCACATACTGCAGAGCACCTAAACCCACACATCAACAAAGACCCAGCACAGTCAAAAATAAATAAATAAAAGTTGTTTAAAAAAAAAAAAATCTGGGAGGAGAATGACATGGATACATAGGTCCCACCCCAGACCAATTACATCAGGATCTCTGCAGGCGGCAGTATCTTTTCAAAGCTACCCAGGTGATCTGATCTAACCCATCACTTCTAGGTACCAGGAACCACCTGCAGGGTATGGGTACCCTATACCCATGGTTCCTCAACCGAGAGTTCATTAGAGTCTGAGTTCATCAGAGTCCTCCCCAGACTTTCTGATCTAGTAGATTTGGGGCGGGGCATGAGAATGTGCATTTCTGACGTTTCCAGAGGATGCAGATGCTACTGGTCCAGAGAGCACACTTTGAGAAGCAAAGGCTTCTCAGACAGGGCTTCCCAGGTGGCTCAGTGGGTAAAGAATCTGCCTCTCATGCAGGGGACGCAGGAGACTCAGGTTCGATCTCCTGGAGGAGGGCATGGCAACCCACTCCAGTATTCTTGCCTGGAGAATATCCCATGGACAGAGGAGCCTGGAGGGCTACAGTTCATGGGATCGCAAAGAGCTGGACACAGCTGAAGTGACCGGGAACTCAAGCATGCCCGTGCTCCCACCTCAGCTCAGCACAGGATGGATAAACCACAAGCCTCGTCCTGGCACAGAGGAAGCCGTTAGCTGTGCCAGGGTCAGAACAGGCTTTGCGGAAGAGTGGGTATTTGTGTGAGCTTTGAAGGATGGGTGGCTTTCATTGGAGGAGAGGACATTCTGTGTGGAGGGAACAGTAGAAGCAAAGGGACAGGGGTAGTGAGATTTGGGACAAGCTGAGGAGGTGGCATAGGGAGGGAATGGCCAGAGAGGAGGCATGAAAAATAGTACCAGATGGAAAGAGTGTCTGGACTTAATCATGTAGGCACTGGGGAGCTGGTGGAGGCTTATTAGCAGCCGAATAATGGGACCAAATCCTTGCTGTTGACTGCTGTTCAGGCAGGACTGTGTGGGACGGATTGAGAGGAGAGACGAAAGACAGGGAGCGGACCTGGGAGACTATTGTGAGCGTCTGGAGTGAGCCACGTGGAGAGTCCGATTAATCAAGCACTAATGACGATGATAAAATAATGGCTGACATTTATCGAGTGCTTTCTAGGTGCCAGCCGGTGCTGTGTGCTTTTGCAAACATTTCATGTTCACACTGCCCTGGGTGGTCTCGCAGATGAGCAAACTGACTTGAGAAGTTAAGGAGTGCCCCGGGCTGGATGGTGACCGCAGGCCTGTGCTCACACAGAGGCAGGGAAAGCACCTGGAGGAGAAGGCCAGCAGCTCCCTGCCTTGGTCCCCACCTCTGCGGGTCCTCCTCTGTGTTCTGGGCTGAGGCTGGGTCAGGAGAGGTGCAACGGGACCGGGAGCATTCCCTGTTTTCCTTTCCATCAGCTGGCAGAGGCTGCTTTCCTGGCAGATAGGGGTCTAGCTCTGCCTCCTGTCGCCCCCACCCCTACCCCACACCCAGTCTCCATCCATCACATCCAGTGCTCCCCACAGCTGCTTGCAGACCATGCCTGCAAGCTTTAGCTTGGCTAAAGCTTCTAGGAGAAAACCAGCATAGCTTCCCTCTCCCTTCTCCGTCCAAGCTGTCCTGGCGCCTGAGTGGACGACACTTCCAAACACCTCCCCAGAATTCCTGTGTGTCACAAGCTCCTCCAGCTGGCCCCGACCAGGGCCAGTCTATGCCAGGCAGTTCCATTATGGAAGGGGGGATGGGCTGGGGGAGGAGCAAGACCTGCAGGGTGAGTAATAGAATCTTCATAGAAAAATGGCTGCACATAGTAAGCCTGTGAGCTGTCGCTCTTGTTATCACTGGGCTCGATGAATGTGGAGCTTGAGCGACTTTGGCACCAATGACCAGGTTTAAAGAGAGACATTCATTAAGCACTGGAAGGGCATTGTCAGAGCTTGACCATCTTTCTGTCTCTAAGAAGGGCTGCTTTGAGACTGGGCAGAAAGAGTGTCTGGACTTAATCATGTAGGCACTGGGGAGCTGGTGGAGGCTTATTAGCAGCCGAATAATGGGACCAAATCCTTGCTGTTGACTGCTGTTCAGGCAGGACTGTGTGGGACGGATTGAGAGGAGAGACGAAAGACAGGGAGCGGACCTGGGAGACTATTGTGAGCGTCTGGAGTGAGCCACGTGGAGAGTCCGATTAATCAAGCACTAATGACGATGATAAAATAATGGCTGACATTTATCGAGTGCTTTCTAGGTGCCAGCCGGTGCTGTGTGCTTTTGCAAACATTTCATGTTCACACTGCCCTGGGTGGTCTCGCAGATGAGCAAACTGACTTGAGAAGTTAAGGAGTGCCCGGGCTGGATGGTGACCGCAGGCCTGTGCTCACACAGAGGCAGGGAAAGCACCTGGAGGAGAAGGCCAGCAGCTCCCTGCCTTGGTCCCCACCTCTGCGGGTCCTCCTCTGTGTTCTGGGCTGAGGCTGGGTCAGGAGAGGTGCAACGGGACCGGGAGCATTCCCTGTTTTCCTTTCCATCAGCTGGCAGAGGCTGCTTTCCTGGCAGATAGGGGTCTAGCTCTGCCTCCTGTCGCCCCCACCCCTACCCCACACCCAGTCTCCATCCATCACATCCAGTGCTCCCCACAGCTGCTTGCAGACCATGCCTGCAAGCTTTAGCTTGGCTAAAGCTTCTAGGAGAAAACCAGCATAGCTTCCCTCTCCCTTCTCCGTCCAAGCTGTCCTGGCGCCTGAGTGGACGACACTTCCAAACACCTCCCCAGAATTCCTGTGTGTCACAAGCTCCTCCAGCTGGCCCCGACCAGGGCCAGTCTATGCCAGGCAGTTCCATTATGGAAGGGGGGATGGGCTGGGGGAGGAGCAAGACCTGCAGGGTGAGTAATAGAATCTTCATAGAAAAATGGCTGCACATAGTAAGCCTGTGAGCTGTCGCTCTTGTTATCACTGGGCTCGATGAATGTGGAGCTTGAGCGACTTTGGCACCAATGACCAGGTTTAAAGAGAGACATTCATTAAGCACTGGAAGGGCATTGTCAGAGCTTGACCATCTTTCTGTCTCTAAGAAGGGCTGCTTTGAGACTGGGTCAGAAAGGACTCACTATATTTCTCTTAAAGACCCTGCTCTTCTCCTCTCATCCCCTGGCCCAAGGCTAAAGCTCTGTTCTGCCCTCTCCACCAGGCCCCAAGGTTTGTCCACCTAGGAAGTCCTCGAGCACGTGCCCTGGCCAGTGCTTCTCAAGCTAGAAGGACCAGTCACCTCCTTGGTAGGTGCCAAGGGCTGAGGCAGCTGTGAGACTACCTCCCTCATCTGCAGGAGAAACCTCGGGGAACAAGTCTGGACCTCAGGCCTCTGAGCATATGTGTGTGCACACAGGTCAGCCTGTGCACACTTGTGTGTTGAGGGTGTGTTTGGAGCAGTGGTGGGCATGTGGCCCCAGGCCTGTTCTTTCTTCACACACATCTTTCACCTGTCTGTGCAGGCAAGGTGGGGCGCGACTGGCGAGAGGGGAGTGGGAGCAGTTCTTGGAGAGACTTCTTGCTGGGACTGGACGGGAGATCTGTAGAGCCCTCCTCTCTGTCCCGCTCCATCATCCAACCACCTGTGAACCTTTTCCTTCCCTGAGCTGCAACGCGGTGTGTGGGGAACAGGTGGGGGGTGGTGTGCCCAAGCCCTTTCTCCCAGCTTCCCTCCGCCAGCCATTTACTGCCAGGTGGATGGGGCGCTGATAACAACATGCTCGGGAAAGGGCAGTCATGTCCCTGATGGCCCATGAGTTGGGACACAATTGTGTTCTGGAAGCTCAGGAATCTAAGCTGGTGAACCCAGGTCACTGGGAACTGAGCCTGGAGACAAAACTCTCTGTCCTCCAGGGGGAAACCCCGGAGGGATCTGAGGAATCCCAGGATTGCTCCCCGCCTCCTCGCCTCCACCAGTGCTGGTCTGTAGGCCGTCTGCCTGGCCTGGGAATCCACAGCCCAAGCCTGCAGCTTCGCACACGTCCAGCACAGACTCTGGCCTCTTAGCCCTTCACTATTTTATTTGTTGTGGAGCTTGAGCGACTTTGGCACCAATGACCAGGTTTAAAGAGAGACATTCATTAAGCACTGGAAGGGCAGTGTCAGAGCTTGACCATCTTTCTGTCTCTAAGAAGGGCTGCTTTGAGACTGGGTCAGAAAGGACTCACTATATTTCTCTTAAAGACCCTGCTCTTCTCCTCTCATCCCCTGGCCCAAGGCTAAAGCTCTGTTCTGCCCTCTCCACCAGGCCCCAAGGTTTGTCCACCTAGGAAGTCCTCGAGCACGTGCCCTGGCCAGTGCTTCTCAAGCTAGAAGGACCAGTCACCTCCTTGGTAGGTGCCAAGGGCTGAGGCAGCTGTGAGACTACCTCCCTCATCTGCAGGAGAAACCTCGGGGAACAAGTCTGGACCTCAGGCCTCTGAGCATATGTGTGTGCACACAGGTCAGCCTGTGCACACTTGTGTGTTGAGGGTGTGTTTGGAGCAGTGGTGGGCATGTGGCCCCAGGCCTGTTCTTTCTTCACACACATCTTTCACCTGTCTGTGCAGGCAAGGTGGGGCGCGACTGGCGAGAGGGGAGTGGGAGCAGTTCTTGGAGAGACTTCTTGCTGGGACTGGACGGGAGATCTGTAGAGCCCTCCTCTCTGTCCCGCTCCATCATCCAACCACCTGTGAACCTTTTCCTTCCCTGAGCTGCAACGCGGTGTGTGGGGAACAGGTGGGGGGTGGTGTGCCCAAGCCCTTTCTCCCAGCTTCCCTCCGCCAGCCATTTACTGCCAGGTGGATGGGGCGCTGATAACAACATGCTCGGGAAAGGGCAGTCATGTCCCTGATGGCCCATGAGTTGGGACACAATTGTGTTCTGGAAGCTCAGGAATCTAAGCTGGTGAACCCAGGTCACTGGGAACTGAGCCTGGAGACAAAACTCTCTGTCCTCCAGGGGGAAACCCCGGAGGGATCTGAGGAATCCCAGGATTGCTCCCCGCCTCCTCGCCTCCACCAGTGCTGGTCTGTAGGCCGTCTGCCTGGCCTGGGAATCCACAGCCCAAGCCTGCAGCTTCGCACACGTCCAGCACAGACTCTGGCCTCTTAGCCCTTCACTATTTTATTTGTTGTCCAAACGCCATCTTAAGAGCGATAACAAACCAAAAGGAGAGAAGATCCCTCCGTTGTATGACAACAGATGAACTGTTGAGTTTTCTTTGTTCGCTTCTAGTCCTTGTCCTTATTCACCCCTCCCTCCTTTCCCCTTCGCCCCTCCCACCCCTTTTAATTCTTCCTCCGCAAGAGGAAAGGTCCAGCACCTTCTATAGCCAGCCTTCTCTGCCCTCTCCTTGGGGTAGGGGAGGAGACCCACCCGCAGCACAGAGGTCTGGGGTCCTATCGTCAGAGCTTGGGGTCCTGTCCTCAGCTGGCTGCATCTCCGAAGCTGGGCTGGACAGCCCAGATGCACCCTGGACTCGGCAGCTCATTGACCAGCTCTCTCAGGGGTCTGGAGGCCCAGGCCTGCTTGGCACCCTGACTAGGAAGCTGGGGGTGGGAGGCAAAATGTAACCCGAACACAGGCTGCAGTCAGGGAGGTCAGGAACTCAGACTGGAGTGAGGAGCCATCACTTCTCGTTCCTGCTTTAGACTTAATACCACACACTCCCCAAAGAGGGTATTGGAGAGTGATTTTTCAGGACACCTTGGGATTCAGTCATTTCTAGCTCCCAGCTTTCTGGAACAAGGTATGTAGACACTCTGAATTACCTTTCCTAGGTCGGTGAGGGCTCTCTCAATTTCAGGCTCCAGCCCCAAGTTGCCTTAGGCAGTGTGAGTGATCCGGATTTGACCTGGGGGAGAGGCTGCTGGACTCAGGAGCTAGATTCAGATCTCAGTCAACTTTACCCTCTGAGCATTTGGATTAGGGGCCACTTTCAGGTCTTCCAACTTCTCATCTGTCAAGTGGAAGGAAATACAACCTGCTGACAGACTTCACAGGAGATCTGATGGGGTCCTGGATGTGAAGACCTTCCAGAGCCCATCAGGTGAAAGGCCCCTGCGTGACCGCTGACACTGTCCTTTCTGCTGAGTCCTTTCACCTTCACGCAATCCAGCATCCCAGCCACTCCCACAGCCTCCTTCTCCCCAGCGCTGGACCTCCTCGCCCAGGAGCTTCAGGGGGATCATCTGGAGCTAGTGGATGAAACGAAGAACTGAATAAAGTCAAACGAGAGCACAGAAAGTGCCAAATAGCGTATAGTCCATGAATGACCTTTCTTTGCTTCTGGTTCTGGGGATGACTGGTCCCAGCTGAGTTTTTCACACACACAATGAAGGGATTGATCAGGAGTGAGGGGAGAGACCAGGAGAGTGCTGGATGACAAGGCAAAGGGCTGAGTGCTGCACACGGGGCAGCAAACCCATGTGTTACTATGTGGCTTAGAGTCACCCTGATTTGGACAAATCGTACAATGTTAATGCATGACTCCAGCCGGCCTGTGACTGCCGGTTTCCTGGAAGTACTGGAGAACCAGTGTTGCAGAAAGTTCCCACCAACTGTCTCCTGCCCATCACCACGGCCAGTGGAGTAAGAGGATTGAAGCTGCAGTCATAGGAAGGTATATTAGACTGCGGAAGAACCTTCAGCATAGAGATGGGCTCTTCTCGGGCCTCCCCAGACTAGGAAGTGCCTAGCCCCCGCCAGTCCCTCAATGGATTCACTCAGTCAACAGGCGTTTGTGAAGCACTTCCTGTCCTCACTGCGCAACCTCTTTCACAAGCATTTTGTCTTCAGCACAAGTCTGTGCAGTGGTTGTGATTGGTGCTGTGTTGTCCTTGTTAATGTTATCCCTCATTTAAAGAGAAAGGAGGGCTTCCCCTGGTGGTCCAGTGGGTAAGGACACCGCCTTGCAGTGCAAGGAGTGCCGGTTCGATCCCTGGCCTGGGAAGATCCCGCGTGCTGCGGAGCGGCTGGACTGATGTGTCCAATTACCGAGCCAGAGCTCTGGAGCGCATGCGCCCAGAGCCGATGCTCGGCAATGACAGACGACACCGCGATGGGAGGCCTACGTGGGCCAAAGAACAAAGACGGATGAAAATAGAGAAATGAAAGACCAATAGAAGTGGCTCGCCCGTACCCCTCCCTCCCCACCCCACCCCCCAAAAGGTAAAAAAAATTAAATAAATAAAGAGAAGGGAGGCAATGGGTCTGGTGATTAAGAGCACAGTGCCAGGCACTGGCCACCAGGGTGTTGTTGACTAGTTCAGGGGGAGCCAGGCTTTCCCACTCAAGTCCACGTGCTTCTCACTCCACCCCCTTGCCTTCCTGAAAGCCTTGGGGAAGCTCCTCCTCAGAGACACACTGCCCCCCTCCCAGCAGTGCATCCAGAATGGGAGGCGCTCGCTCATTCATTTCACAGGCTCGGGGCCTGGGATCCAGAGGTGAACATGACGTTATTCTTGTCAGCTCCTGGCAGACCAGTTAATATCTTTGCTTCTCAGCCCACACTGGATTTGGGAAACATTTCCGATCCATTACCTTGAGCAGAATTATCACCTGCCACATCTTTCTCAAGGCTGGCTGCTTTATGAGTGTCTAGACTTTCAACCATGAGTGGGCATGTTATCCAAAGTCCCTTCGGCTAAGAGCAAAGATTCCCTACCCTGTGTTTCAGCATTCAGTGATTCTCATTCAACAAATAATTCAGCATCAACTACACCTCAGGTGTTAATGTTAGGAGCTAGGGATATAGGGCTGAGCAAAACAGGTACAGTTGTTGCCCTTAGGAGTTTATAGACATTAACCAGACGGTTTTCCATCCTGCTGCGCTGTCTTACCAAGGACTAAGGTGTTGTGGCTTCCACAGGCATGGCGATCCGAAGGCCATTTCTGCCCCAGGGTTAGCCCATCCTAGCTCCTGGGACTCACAGCCACTGGACAGGGACCAGGTCTTGTTTGATCCTTCCCGTTGGAAGAAGTCAAAGGGTGCCTGCAGTACCTTCTGGTTCATGATCCAGCCCTTCCTGTGAGAGTTGTTCCAATGGACAGACTCAGAGGACCCCTAAAGAAGAGGCCATCTGCTCCACCTCCAGAAAGAAGGCATGTTCTAAAGAAGGGGCTTGTTTCTCTGAGTTCGATGGCTTGGCAAAAGCATGGGATTAGGCTGATGTGGATTCCAGTCCCATAGCTGGCACTTACCATCTGTGCGTGACTCGGGCAAGTTACCAATATCTCTGTGCCTTAGATCCTCAGTGAAATGGGGCAGGAACACCTGCCTTGTGGGGATGCTGCCATGACTAAAGCAGATATTGTTCAAGAATACACCTGAGGCATAGTTAACATTCCATAAAGATGTGTCCCTCCTTCCTCCTTCCTTCAACTTCTTAAGGATATGGTTACCTTGTGCATTCACACAGGAAGAAGATGAAATATTAAAGGTAAAGAGGGCTTTCCAAGTGAAACTCGTGGTAAAGAACCCGCCTACCAATGCAAGAGTCATAAGAGATGCAGGTTCGATCCCTGGGTTGGGAAGATCCCCTGGAGGAGGGCATGGCAACTCACTTCATTAGTCTTGCCTGGGGAATCCCATGGACAGAGGAGCCTGGCAGGCTACAGTCCATGGGGTTGCAAAGAGTTGGACATGACTGAAGTGTCTTAGCACACATACAAAGCTAAGGAAGCATAAAATTCCCTTGTTGTATAGCCACTAGGCTGGAACAGTTGTTCCTGAAGTGTGGTCCTGGACTCAGCATCGCCTGGGCACTTGTTAGAAATGCAAACTCCTGGGCTCTACCTTAGAATCAGAAATTCTGGAGATGGCCACAACTATCTACGTTAACAAGCCCTCCAGGAGACTCCCTGGTGGCTCAGTGGTGAAGAATCCACCTGCCATGCAAGAGCTGTAGGAAACACAAGTTTGATCCCTGGGTCGGGAAGATCCCCTGGAGAAGGGAACAGAAACCCACTCTAGTTTTCTTGCCTGGAGAATCCCATGGACAGAGGCACTTGGTAGGCTACCGTCCACAGGGTTGCAAAGAGTTGGACATGACTACCCTGGCTTAGCACGCATACACCGGGAGATTCTGATGCAGGCTAAGTGTAAGAACCACAGGGCTGCAGACTGCAAACCAGTTGTCAGTGGTCCAGACGCTTTCACAGATGTGTTTTGTTTGGCTCCTGTCATCAGCTGGAGCCGAGTTGCAGCTGCCCTGAGGAGTGGCTGTGCCCTTCTCAGGGGGCTCCAGTCCTCGCTTTGCTGTGCATGCCCTTCCTGTGTTACCCCAGCTGGCCTCGCTCACGTGGCTGCCCAGCCCCGGCAGGCATCCGAGTGTGTGGTCAGGGCTGTAGGTCAGGGGACGCTGTGAGACTGTCTTCGAGTTAGCAGCTCTGCTTCAGCCGATCCTGAATGTCACTGAGCTTCCCAGGCCAGCAGGAAGTAGACGGGTAGATGATTTTCTAATTCCTAAAACCAGCAGTCAGGTCCTGCTGGTTTCGCTTCAGGATTTGGTTTGAAGTGTTGTGAATTCCCAGCACATCACACACACCCACATTCAACTGTAGGTCCAAAAATACCTTCCCCAGCCAAATCGAGATGAGTTTTTTACATTCCCCGCTACCTTGGATTATCTGCCTCGCTGCTCTCTGCCACCCCCGCTGTTGGCCCAGCTGATGAGCAGTGACTGGAAAGCGATGTTAATGTGGAGGAGAAGAAGGGGCCGGTGGCACCAAGTCCTGCAGCACTGAGCAGCTCAGAGAGCTTCACTTATCCCTGAGTGTATTTAAATACAGGTGGGCGCCAGTAGGGTGGGAGGACCCAGGAGCTGTGAGGTCTGGGGGGTGGAGGAGCAGGATGCGAGTATAGCTGGGAGCTCCCACTGCAGAGGTTGGAACAGAAAATAGTGATCCATGGCCCTGGCAGCAACAGAAGAGCTGAAGAAAATGGATCCAGAACCAGCACGGGATGGGATATAGGGAGGGTGCTCTGGGCAGGGAGAGAGGAGCCAGGAAGAAAGGAACCGAGCCAGAGGCAGCCTTGGGGCAGAGGTGAGGAGGAAGCGTTGGAAGCTTCCCTGCTGTTCAACCCCACAGCTGCAGAGACCACCACCCGCCCCCCAGCCCCGCCTTTCTGGGGGAATCAGCTCTCCAGCAGCCCTGTAAGGAGAGCGTGGGCTCTAGCCTTGAATGGACCTGAGGCCAGATCCTGGCTGGGGCACTTGCTGTGTGACTCAGGACAAGCAGCCCAACCTCTCAGTTTTCTTAGCTGTCAAAAGACAGTAAAGCTTATTGTATAGGCATATGGTAAGGATCAAACAAGACAACATTGGTAAACCAATTAGCACACTACTAAAGAATAAAGAAAGCAATAAAACTTAGATACAATTATTTAAAGAGCAGAAATCATGTATTATCTCCTGAAAACCTGGTATCCAGGAATTTGGCAAGTTGGGATAATTGGTGAGGAAAATGGGTTTAGAGGCAGCAGAAGACCATGGAATTCTCTTTCTCTAGAGAGAGTGTGTGTGCATGCATGCATCCTAAGTCACTTCAGTCATGCCCAACCCTTTTTGACTCTGAACTGCAGTTTGCCAGGCTCCTCTGTCCATAAGGATTCTCCATGCAAGAATACTGAAGTGGGTTGCCTTGCCCTCCTCCCTGATCTTCCTGATCCAGGGCTTGAACCCGAGTCTCCTGGGACTCTGCTTTGCAGGCCGATTCTTTAGCACTGGGCCACCAGGGAAGCTGGAGAGGGTGTCCTCCCTCAATTCTTGAGGCCCTTGGCATTTATTAGAGCGCTTGATAAGTGTTGGTTTGTGACGCAGAAAAGATGGAAGACGGTCCTGGCACTGATGAGTGGCAGACACTGAGGTGGTCCCTAAGAGTGTGGTTGATGTGGAGTGACCCCTCCCATCCGCACATTCAGCTGCCCTGGATGGGGAGGAGATGTCCCACCTAGAGACAGACTGAAGGATGGATAAGATGATCGCAGGTGTTTTCACGAGGCATTATTAACCTCAGGAAGGCCCAGGTTTCCGTCTGCCCTCTCTTACAAAACTGATATTACCAGTCGTGGTGGGGGGCTAGGGTTTGGAAAGCAAACAGCTGCCCTCCCACTCTCCAAGCCTTGAGGCAGAGCATCTGGGCTGCTTCAGTGTGCACCCCACCCACTGCAAGTCACCCCCACCCCCGGACCATCGTCCCTTCTGACCCGGGTTCATTGCTTCTGGGGAGGCCAGCCCTGAGAAAAGGGCCTGGGGAGGGAGATTAGCGTCCATGTGTTTCTGACTCTGTCCAGCTGTGTAAACGGTTTAGAACTGACTGTAACTATTACAATTCTAATGAGAAGGGAGGGCGTGGGTGCAGAAGTAGAATGCAGATTAAAGCGTGATGGGGCATTTTGGGTCCCCAGATCAAACAAGACAACATTGGTAAACCAATTAGCACACTACTAAAGAATAAAGAAAGCAATAAAACTTAGATACAATTATTTAAAGAGCAGAAATCATGTATTATCTCCTGAAAACCTGGTATCCAGGAATTTGGCAAGTTGGGATAATTGGTGAGGAAAATGGGTTTAGAGGCAGCAGAAGACCATGGAATTCTCTTTCTCTAGAGAGAGTGTGTGCATGCATGCATCCTAAGTCACTTCAGTCATGCCCAACCCTTTTTGACTCTGAACTGCAGTTTGCCAGGCTCCTCTGTCCATAAGGATTCTCCATGCAAGAATACTGAAGTGGGTTGCCTTGCCCTCCTCCCTGATCTTCCTGATCCAGGGCTTGAACCCGAGTCTCCTGGGACTCTGCTTTGCAGGCCGATTCTTTAGCACTGGGCCACCAGGGAAGCTGGAGAGGGTGTCCTCCCTCAATTCTTGAGGCCCTTGGCATTTATTAGAGCGCTTGATAAGTGTTGGTTTGTGACGCAGAAAAGATGGAAGACGGTCCTGGCACTGATGAGTGGCAGACACTGAGGTGGTCCCTAAGAGTGTGGTTGATGTGGAGTGACCCCTCCCATCCGCACATTCAGCTGCCCTGGATGGGGAGGAGATGTCCCACCTAGAGACAGACTGAAGGATGGATAAGATGATCGCAGGTGTTTTCACGAGGCATTATTAACCTCAGGAAGGCCCAGGTTTCCGTCTGCCCTCTCTTACAAAACTGATATTACCAGTCGTGGTGGGGGGCTAGGGTTTGGAAAGCAAACAGCTGCCCTCCCACTCTCCAAGCCTTGAGGCAGAGCATCTGGGCTGCTTCAGTGTGCACCCCACCCACTGCAAGTCACCCCCACCCCCGGACCATCGTCCCTTCTGACCCGGGTTCATTGCTTCTGGGGAGGCCAGCCCTGAGAAAAGGGCCTGGGGAGGGAGATTAGCGTCCATGTGTTTCTGACTCTGTCCAGCTGTGTAAACGGTTTAGAACTGACTGTAACTATTACAATTCTAATGAGAAGGGAGAGCATGGGTGCAGAAGTAGAATGCAGATTAAAGCGTGATGGGGCATTCCACTGCCTCGGAGCCCCTTTCTATGCTAATCCTCCACACACCTCGGGGGCCCATCCCGATAATCTGGTGAGGTGGAGACCAATTGATTTTTGGATTTACAGCTTTCTAGGAAACTGTGTGGAGCCTTGGTGATTAGGAGCGTACGGGGAGGGGGCAGGGGATGAAGGTGCAGACAGTAACTCTGCTCAAGGCTCCAGTCCTGGAGAGGGTGCGGGCTGGCCTGGCCCACCATGCGTTTGGCATACAGGTGAGGGGCCAGAGTCCTCGATAAGTGTGCAGTTTGGTCTCATTCTCAGGTGGTGTTAATGGTAAAGAACTCACCTGCCAGTACTGGAGGTGTAAGAGACATAGGTTTGATCCCTGGGTTGGGAAGATCCTCTGGAGGAGGAAATGGCAACCTGCTCCAGTATTCTTGCCAGGAAAATTCCATGGACAAAGGACAGGCAGGCTGCAAAGAGTCAGACAGGATGGAGGGCACCCCCAACCTTTTCACTTTTCCCCTACCTTCTCATCTGTCCTGCTTTGCAGTGCCTCCTAAGGGCCTGTCTTCAGGCTAGTTCCCTAGAAGCAGAGCCTAAGCGAGATATTCGTGTAGGTGGTTGGCTGGGAGTGAACTTGTGAAGGATCTGAGAGGGTATGAGAGAAGCAGGGCAGAGCAGGGGACAAAGCCAGGAGACAAGGTGCTATTGGGGAAGCCCGCCTGACCCCACTGGGAGCCCTGGAGTGAGAACTGCCCCACAGAAGTTGTTACACTGAGAAGGGGCTGGGCTTTCGCACACCTGCATCAGGCAGTGATTGTCTGCTGGTTCCCCAGGCTTGTCTCCGGAGAAGGTTGCTGGGAGATGGCGGATGGGCACGCTGGCCCAGGAATGGGGATCTGGCAGGACACCAACAGCACCTGCTACAGGGTGCTTCCACCCCCACATTTGTTCTTTCTCTCCTACAAAACACCACATTAATTAAACTCAAGACGTTCCTTACATGTTTCTGAAGACCATATAGAGGTCATTTCTGGGATGGTTGGGAAGCGGGGTGTCTTAAGATTTTTCTGTCTCCTAAGGTCTACTAGCTTGCACTCAACAGTGATTAATTGCTGGGATAATTCTTCCTTCACTAATCACATTTAAATGCTTACTTTAATAAGCATTCTTCAAATGAATTTTTATGTTGATTAGATTCTCACAAGGGCACTATGAAACAGGTTTTCTTTTTATTGTTCCCATTATATAAACTGTTGTGCAGGTGGTTACGTGTTTTACTTTAAGGTGACTTAGCTAGTCAAAGTAGTCATTCTAATAGTACAATTTCACATGTATTACAGATATCAGGGGATTACTCCTTTTAGGGGAACTCTTTCCTGGGTAACTCTTTAAATCATCAACCTCTTTAGTTCAATTCATGTCCGACTCTTTGCGACCCCATGAACTGCAGCACGCCAGACCTCCCTTGTCCTTCACCATCTCCTGGAGCTTGCTCTAACTCATGTCCATTGACTCAGTAATGCCATCCAACCATCTCATCCTCTGTCTTCCCCTTCTCCTTCGGCCTTCTGTGTTTCCCAGCATCAGGGTCTTTTCCAATGAGTTGTCTCTTCCCATCCAAAGTGGAAGCTTTGGGTGGCCAAAGTATTCCAGCTTCAGTATCAGTCTTTCCAATAAATATTCAGGGTTTCTTTATGATTGACTGATTTGATCTCTTTGCAGTCCAAGTGACTCTCGAGAGTCTTCTCCAACACCACAGTTCAAAGACATCAATTCTTTGGTGCTTGGCCTTCTTTATGATCCAACTCTCACATCCATACATGACTACTGGGAAAACCATAGCTTTGACTGTACAGACTTTTGTCGGCAAAGTGATATTTCTGCTTTTTAATACACTGTCTAGATGTGTCATGGCTGAGCGCCCCTCCTAAGCAACCTCAAATTAAATTATTTATCAACTATCTTCTGTGCTCAAGACACTGGTAGTTTGTGGGGGCTTTAAAAGGATTTTACAGACAGAAAGACTTTTCAACAAATTTATTTTAATATTCAAACATTTCCATTTAGGTGTTATAGTTTATGTTTATGTGAGTATCAAAGTAAGTATGAGTAATTTTCAGCAACTGCCGACAAAGACTTTTGGTTTACTTTGGGTCGTGTCTTTTTGCTTTTAACTAAATGAATCGCTGGGAAAATCATAAGAATTAATTAAAAAGTGTATGTTAGAACATTTACAGTTAGCATTTTAGAGGCATCAGTTCTCGTAGGGAGCACTCTAAATTGACTTTGGTGAAATTTTCACTTATATGGAATATTTCCAGACTTTTTATTTTAACCAGAGAATATTTGAAGGCAGTTTACTGGGGAAGAAAAGAGCTTGGCATCTGCCCAAGAGGCTTTCAGTTTGATCAAGGAGCCAGATATGTTACACACTGGGAGGTTTGATCAGGTGCCAAATAAGAGGGTAGGTGGGCATAGCAGGAACTGGGTATAGGGGGCAGCTTCTGAAGGGGAAGGGATTCCAGGCTGGCCTTCGGAGAAGGGTGGTTCTTGAATCGGTAGAGGCGGGCTAGCTGCTAGACGGTCCCTTCCTGCCAGGTGGGGACACCTGCGCCAGGAAGTGGCACCTCCATCCATTCATGTGTTCATTCACAAACACGTTCAGCTGAGCTCTCACTGCATGGCAGGCTCTGTGCTTGGCTCGGGGGAGGCAGTCATGAGAGGGCTCCCCTTGGAGCTCATGGTCCAGTGCAGACACAGGCCACACTGCTGTCAGCTGTCTCGTCTCCATTCCCAGGTCCTGGCTAGCCCAGGCTGGCAAATGCTCTGAGCAGCAGTGTCATCTCTTGACCTCACTCGACCCTAATTAAATAAACGGTCAGTTCATTATCTCCCTGGAAAGAAGAACGTTTTAGAGACAGGAGTGTATCACTTAGGAAGGTTTCCGGCTGCAAGAAACAGAAAACACTGCCTAAAATAGCTTTAGACATAAGGACTCGTTTAATCACTTAACAAGAGGTTTGGAGGTGGCAGTAGCTGCCAGTCTTCCCTTGGTGACTCAGTAGCATCAGGAGAGGCTGCGTCCTCCTCCCCGGGAGGGTAAAGAACCTGTCCTCTTGGGGTATGGAAATGGCCACGGTAGCTCAGGACATCACATTTTTCTGCATGGCGGGAAGGAAGGGGTTGATGCCAGCTGAATCTATTCTCTTGTCAAGAAAGCAGTGCTTTCTGCAATCTTTAGTTGCCGGCTTAGTTTGCCTTGGCCAGAACTCTGCACATGGGCCACCCCTAACTGCAGGAGAGCTTGGGATGCATCTCTCCAGAGACTGGGAATGTTGCCATTTGGTACATCATGGGATTTGTGGCTGATGACGATGGGAGAGTGACCATCAAGGAGGCAACCAACAGAGTGGCTGCAGGGAGCTATGGCCCTCCTCAGGCCATCCTAGGCCCCAAGCTTCTGCTCAGTAAATGTCTGAGTGCCTCCTGCTGAAGCACCTGCTTCTTCCCAGCCTGCCTTGTCCCCTTCTGCATATGGGAAATATGAATCCATGCCCTCCCCTGGACTCCCTTCTCCTGTCCTGCCATCCCATTTCCCACGTCTGCCCTCCTGGTTTCTGCTGCAGTTTCACCCACCAGGGAGTCCCTGAGGAGGAGATGGAAGAGGGGATGAAAGAGGAGGGAAGGTGTTAATTAAACAGCAGATGTTTAACTTTGTTAATTAATGGCTCTGTCACCCCGAGTGGCATCAGCCTTCTCTGTCTCTTTTACCCTCACCATTCTCACTGCCACTGGTGGGCCTGACTCCAAAGCTGAAGAGTCCAGCGTTGGTTCAGCGGGGCCTGAGATCAGCAGAGGAAAGGTGGTGAAAATGGCCCAGGGGAACCCCGAGAAGGTGGTTCTCCTGAGCAGGAGGGAGCAAGGACGCATTGGCATATGAGGATTGGGAATGGAGAGAAGGAATAGGCAGGGAGAGTCTGAAGGGGGAGGAGCTCTGAGATCACAGAGAGACTGTTTTGTTTGGCACACATAGGGATTTCCAAAAATGCAAATAATAATTGCATGCACTTAAAAAGAAAGGAATTTCCCATAAATCCAGAAGCACAGACTTTCTTTAGAAGCAGGTGGATGTGAGCCCCCATCCTGGGAAGAGAACAGTCTGGTGAAGAGGAGAGCTGAGTCACAGCTGTCCTGTCTAAATGGGGGTGTGTCCTCCACCTCCCCTTTTCCCTCCCCATGCACTTGGCCTGTGTGTGGCTCACCAGCCCTGGGTTTGGGATCCTCCGTAGAAGTACAAGCGTCAGAACTTGACAATGGGCTGGATAGGGGAGTTGAAGGAGAGGGAATTGGGGTATGCTGAGATGGGAGTCCAATACACCTGGTGGGAGGGGTCCCATTGACCGAACCGGAGACTGGTTAAGGGAGAAGGGTGACAGCTTCATCTAGGGCAAGCCGCTGTAAAGAGGCTCGGTGCCACTGAGATGGCCATGGCCTCGGGGTCTGGCGACTAGGGAGCTGATAGAGCTGGAGGGGAGTGGAAACTTTGGGAGGAAGGAGCAGGGACCACCCAGAGCTGCCAGAGTGAGAGAAGAGGGGAGTGACAGGAGAACCTTTGAGAACTACTGAAGGGGAAAAGGACCAGAAATGAGAATTAGGACCAAGGGAGAGTTTGAAAAGAACCTGGATGGGATAATGACACAGACATATATCTAGGGGGCCACGGTTTTTACAGCACTGTCGTCTCTATTACCCATTCTGCAGCCCAAGAGGTTTCCAGCAGCTGCTGTGGCCAAGGGAGAGAGGCAGTCAAAGCCCTTGTTCCTGCTGCTGCGTTCATTGATTCCCCCAGGAGGGGGAAATCCGCCATTTACGTCATGGCCGTTTCACCCCTTTCAGGCCATGTGGAGTCTTCTCTCTAACCTTATAACCTTATTAATAATACATTTCTAATGAAAGGCGTTGTCTCTAACTGAACATTTCAGTAGCGTCCCCAGACATGGGTAAGCAGGCTGCGCGCAGGTAGGAGCAATGCAGCTTCTGCGGCTGACACAGGCTTACCACTCTGCCGCCCCGAAGATGTGAGGAAAGGCAGGAAGAACTGGGTTTTGGAGTCAGAGAGCCTGTTGCCTTGGTCCCCGCCGCTTCCCACCCTTGGGTTGTGCACCTGTGAAACAAGGGAAGCCAGCCTGAGCATTACGTGGAGGCTGGAGGCCGAGCCCCGCCTCCTGCCCCGCCCCGCGCCGGCGGTTCCTTCCCGCTGCCTCCGACACCCGCAGCACAGAAGGCGGCAGATGTTACTGGTCTCACTTCATTTCCATAGATTTACAAGCATCTCTTTATGTGTTAATGAAAAATTGGGTGTAAATCCTATTTTAGGAACACAGTGGAACTGGTTACTTCAAGAATGCTTTAGAAAACCCTTTGGGAAAGTGAATGAACATCACTCTTGGGTAAAACTTTGGTGCCAGTGCTCATGAATGTCTTTGTCTGAAGTGCCGTTCACCTGTAAGATCTTTCCCGCAGTCTCCCCTTTGCATCTAGTGATTGCCTTCTTTTCACCCCACCCCCACCCTGGATTACACTGCTCCCCTTTCCTGTGTGGGTCACCCCTTTTCTCTGCTCCTCTCTCCCCACCTCCTCAGTCTCTGAGCTCCCTGACCTTCTCCCTTAGCAGTAACCTCTTTTTTTCCTCCTCAAGACTGTGGCATGACTTGATGGGGATCTTTTACCTGCTACTGCTCTTCCTTTTTTAAGAAAATCAGGCACCAAAGAGTCTCTGGTCCTAGATACGTTTGCCACGTGTGAGTGACTGGGTGGGGGTACAGATGGTGAGTGGGCTAGGCAGAAAAATGTGGACGTGTTACCTTCTGCAGCCAAAGACTGTTGCAGACGTGGTTCAGGGAAGGACCTCGAGATAGGAGGACTGTCTCTTGGACTGTCTAGGTGGGCCCATTGTAATCGCAAAGGTCCTTAAAAGCAGAAGAGCTTTCCTTGTTTTCTCAGATGAGACCCAGCCTGGAGAGAAGAGACAGCTGGGCACGTGTGTGGAGTCTCAAGAGGGACTGGGGACTCCGAGCCGCCTGTCCTGGTTGTACACATGCAGGGTCGCATGCTGGAAGCCAGTCAGGAGCCTGTGTGGGTTGCGGGGTTTTGAAGATAAAAGCCACAGATAGAAGGCCAGGTAACAGCCAAAGAAGGGCTAGAGGGAGGCAGAGACTCTGAAGAAGGAATGTGGGCGGCCTCTAGGAGCCGGAAAAAAGCCAGGAACTGGATCCTTCCCTAGCGCCTCCAGGAAGGAATGCGGGTCTGCCTCCACCTTGATTTCAGCCCAGGGGGACCATGTCCGACTTCTAACCTGCAGGCTGGAAGAGAATGAATGTGTATTGTTTGAAACCACCAGCGGTAACTGGTTACAACAGAAAATGAAAAGACAGACGGTCCTCCCATCTAACCTGCCGTCGTTTCCTCCGTCCCTGTTTATCCAGGGACTCACCTGAAATTGCCCCTAGTGGTTTCCGCTCCTCCTGGCTCTGCATCAAACACCTCTGCCTGGGCCGTCGGATGCCCCAGCCAGGTAGCCAGGGTGCGCATGGACAGTAGAGGGCCCACTTCTCTCACTGATGAGGGGCAGGTATGCCTTGGGGGAAGTGAGGGTCTGGCGGTGGGACCACACTGTGGGGAGAGCTGGAGAAAACCTGAGCCTCTGGGGGGTCAGCAGCGCACCCCTTGGGGTCTCCTGGTGCTCCTCAATTCTGTGGATTTTAGGGGCTGGTTTTTTTTTTTTAATTGTGGTAACATACACACAACGCAAAATCTACCATCTTAACCATTTTTGTGTACAGTGTACTGCCATTACAAACACTCACCGTCACCCATCTTCAGAACTCTTTTCATCATGCAAACTGAAACTCTGGACCCAGTAAATAGTAGCTCTCCATTCTCTCCTCTCCCCAGCCCCTGGCAATCGCCGTTCTACTTTCTGTCTCTGTAAATTTGAATACCCTTCGAGTGGAATCATACAATATTTGTCATTTTGTGCCTGGTTTATTTCATTCAGCATTCTGTCTTCAAGGCTCGGCATGTTGTAGAACGTGTAAACATTCCTTCCTTTATAAGGCTGAGTCATATTCCATTATATACCACATTTTGTTTATTCATTCATCTTTGATTGGCACCTGGGTTGCTTCCCCTTTTGGCTATTTTGAATAAAACTGTGATGAACATGAGTATACAAATATCTTTTTGAGTCCCTTCTTTCCTGTAGCTCAGCTGGTAAAGAATCCTCCTGCGATGCAGGAGACCCTGGTTCGATTCTTGGGTCAGGAAGATGCCCTGGAGAAGGGATAGGCTACCGACTCCAGTATTCTTTTTTTTTTTTTTTTTTAATTTTTATTTTACTTTTTACTTTTACAGAGTTTTGTTGTGTACAGTTATGTATGATCCCAGATTAGTCATATGTATATCCCCCACCATCCCACCCCTCCAGGCCATCGCACAGTGCCCCTGCAGGATCCCCTTTTCTCATAGAGCAATGACAATAACTATTTTTTTCACATATGACAGTATAGGTTTTCATGTTACTTCCTTTACACCTCCCACCCACTGTTCATTCCCCATAATGTCCATATGTCTATTCTCCATGTCTGTTTTTTCATCGCTTCACTGCATGTGTTATCATTACCATCCTACTAGATTCCATATATATGTGCTAGTATATTGTACTTGTCTTTCTCTTTTTGACTTACTTCAGTTTTTAGGATAGATTCTAGAACCAGCCACCTCATTAGGACTGATTCTTCTGCATTGCTTTTTATAGTTGTGTAGTATTCCATCGCATATATGTACCAGAACTTTTTTTTTTTTAAGATTTATTTATTTATTTATTTTGGGCGGGGGTCGGGTTGGGGAGGGAGGGGAGTGGGCGGGCCACTTCTGTTGGTCTTTCATTTCTCTATTTTCATCCGTCTTTGCTCCTTGACTCCTGTGGGCCTCTCATCGCGGTGGCGTCTGTCGTCACAGAGCACCGGCTCTGGGCGCATGCGCCCCAGAGCTCCGGCTCGGTAATTGGACACATCAGTCCAGCCGCTCCGCGGCACGTGGGATATTCCCAGGCCAGGGATCGAACTGGCGCCCCTTGCACTGCAGGGTGGTGTCCTTACCCACTGGACCACCAGGGGAAGCCCTGTACCAGAGCTTTTTTATCCATTCATTCGTCAATGGACATCTAGGTTGTTTCCATGTTCTATTGTATAGAGAGTTGCAATGAACATTGGGCTATGGGTGCTTCTTTCAGTTTTGATTCATCAGGGTATTAGCCTAATCCCACTCCAGTATTCTTGCCTGGAGAATCTTCATTAACAGAAGAGCCTGGTGGGCTACAATCCATGGGGTAGCAGAATCGGACACGACCAAAGCAACTTAGGACCCACACACATACAGGCATAGCTTGGAGATATTGTGGGTTCAGTTCCAGATTACAACAATAAAGCAAATATCACAATACAGCAAGTTTGTTCGGTATTCCACTGCATATTAGGGTTATGTTTACACTATATGGTAGCCTATTAAGGGTGCCATAGCATTATGTCTAAAAACCTGTACATACCTTAATTTGAAATATTTTCTTACTAAAAACTGCCAAAACATGATCTCGACAATTAACTATTTTTCACATATGACAGTATAGGTTTTCATGTTACTTCCTTTACACCTCCCACCCACTGTTCATTCCCCATAATGTCCATATGTCTATTCTCCATGTCTGTTTTTTCATCGCTTCACTGCATGTGTTATCATTACCATCCTACTAGATTCCATATATATGTGCTAGTATATTGTACTTGTCTTTCTCTTTTTGACTTACTTCAGTTTTTAGGATAGATTCTAGAACCAGCCACCTCATTAGGACTGATTCTTCTGCATTGCTTTTTATAGTTGTGTAGTATTCCATCGCATATATGTACCAGAACTTTTTTTTTTTTAAGATTTATTTATTTATTTATTTTGGGCGGGGGTCGGGTTGGGGAGGGAGGGGAGTGGGCGGGCCACTTCTGTTGGTCTTTCATTTCTCTATTTTCATCCGTCTTTGCTCCTTGACTCCTGTGGGCCTCTCATCGCGGTGGCGTCTGTCGTCACAGAGCACCGGCTCTGGGCGCATGCGCCCCAGAGCTCCGGCTCGGTAATTGGACACATCAGTCCAGCCGCTCCGCGGCACGTGGGATATTCCCAGGCCAGGGATCGAACTGGCGCCCCTTGCACTGCAGGGTGGTGTCCTTACCCACTGGACCACCAGGGGAAGCCCTGTACCAGAGCTTTTTTATCCATTCATTCGTCAATGGACATCTAGGTTGTTTCCATGTTCTATTGTATAGAGAGTTGCAATGAACATTGGGCTATGGGTGCTTCTTTCAGTTTTGATTCATCAGGGTATTAGCCTAATCCCACTCCAGTATTCTTGCCTGGAGAATCTTCATTAACAGAAGAGCCTGGTGGGCTACAATCCATGGGGTAGCAGAATCGGACACGACCAAAGCAACTTAGGACCCACACACATACAGGCATAGCTTGGAGATATTGTGGGTTCAGTTCCAGATTACAACAATAAAGCAAATATCACAATACAGCAAGTTTGTTCGGTATTCCACTGCATATTAGGGTTATGTTTACACTATATGGTAGCCTATTAAGGGTGCCATAGCATTATGTCTAAAAACCTGTACATACCTTAATTTGAAATATTTTCTTACTAAAAACTGCCAAAATAATAGTAGCATCAAAGATCACTGATCACAGATCATCATAACAGATATAATAATAGAAAAAGTTGGAAATATTGCCAAGAATTTCCCAAATATGACAGAGACATTAAGTGAGCAAAGGCACTGATACAGTTGTTCAAAGAAGGGTTACCACAAACCTTCAATTCATATAAAAAAAAAATCTTTGAAGCACAGTAAAGCAGAGCTCAATACAATGAGGTATGCCTGCACCCAGAGGAGAAATTACTGGATCACGTGGGAAATCTATTTATATTTTTTCGAGGCACCCCCATACTGTTATCCATAGCAGCGGCACTATTTTACATTCCTATCAACCCATTGTAACCGTTTCAAAGTCAGTAATTCCCACTGTGTGAGCCATCAGCACCGGGCCTCTCTGTGGGGTCCTCTGGCTTACAGAACCGCCTCTCCAGGTGTTGGGAACCACACTCTGGTTTGTGAGTCCAAACGGACCCTCCCCACAAAGATTAATGTTGAGCAAGTGGATCTGTCATTGAAACCCCAAGAAAGCCCAGGCCTTTAGCTGGATTCGTGGGCCATTGCTGAGCTGGAGGCCTGTTTTCAAATGCAGTTTTTGTTTTATACAGCAACTGAATATCTGATAGCAAAATATTTCCATGGAGAGAGCTTGCCCACGGGGAGGAGGAAAAGGAGGTGCTCTAATGAATAGATAAGCTTGAGTTGTGTTTGGCAACGTCCTTAGCATTTATCCATTCATTCGTCAATGGACATCTAGGTTGTTTCCATGTTCTATTGTATAGAGAGTTGCAATGAACATTGGGCTATGGGTGCTTCTTTCAGTTTTGATTCATCAGGGTATTAGCCTAATCCCACTCCAGTATTCTTGCCTGGAGAATCTTCATTAACAGAAGAGCCTGGTGGGCTACAATCCATGGGGTAGCAGAATCGGACACGACCAAAGCAACTTAGGACCCACACACATACAGGCATAGCTTGGAGATATTGTGGGTTCAGTTCCAGATTACAACAATAAAGCAAATATCACAATACAGCAAGTTTGTTCAGTATTCCACTGCATATTAGGGTTATGTTTACACTATATGGTAGCCTATTAAGGGTGCCATAGCATTATGTCTAAAAACCTGTACATACCTTAATTTGAAATATTTTCTTACTAAAAACTGCCAAAATAATAGTAGCATCAAAGATCACTGATCACAGATCATCATAACAGATATAATAATAGAAAAAGTTGGAAATATTGCCAAGAATTTCCCAAATATGACAGAGACATTAAGTGAGCAAAGGCACTGATACAGTTGTTCAAAGAAGGGTTACCACAAACCTTCAATTCATATAAAAAAAAAATCTTTGAAGCACAGTAAAGCAGAGCTCAATACAATGAGGTATGCCTGCACCCAGAGGAGAAATTACTGGATCACGTGGGAAATCTATTTATATTTTTTCGAGGCACCCCCATACTGTTATCCATAGCAGCGGCACTATTTTACATTCCTATCAACCCATTGTAACCGTTTCAAAGTCAGTAATTCCCACTGTGTGAGCCATCAGCACCGGGCCTCTCTGTGGGGTCCTCTGGCTTACAGAACCGCCTCCCCAGGTGTTGGGAACCACACTCTGGTTTGTGAGTCCAAACGGACCCTCCCCACAAAGATTAATGTTGAGCAAGTGGATCTGTCATTGAAACCCCAAGAAAGCCCAGGCCTTTAGCTGGATTCGTGGGCCATTGCTGAGCTGGAGGCCTGTTTTCAAATGCAGTTTTTGTTTTATACAGCAACTGAATATCTGATAGCAAAATATTTCCATGGAGAGAGCTTGCCCACGGGGAGGAGGAAAAGGAGGTGCTCTAATGAATAGATAAGCTTGATTTGTGTTTGGCAACATCCTTAGCATTTAATTCCAGCAATTAAAGTAGGCAAATCTCCTTTGTTTTCTTCTCGCTAAAACAATTCAATATTACAGAATGTCTGGAAAACAGAAATCCCTACTCACAGCCATAACCACCTCAGGACGACCACCACCACCACCACCATGCGTGGTACTTTTCCGACAAGGTATGAACCAAACATGCTCCTCGCCTTATTTAATTTAAGCTGCACTGCAGCCATGAGTCAGGGTCGTGAATCTAATTCGTGGCGACCCTCTGAGCACAAGGCTCCCTCCTCCCGCGCTTCGTCCAGCCCCATGCTTTCTCCTGCAGAGTTGTCCTCGGGAGGTTCACACGTGCTGCTTTTGCCAAGTGGTATAAATATCCCCTTTCATTTCTTGTTTCCAGTTCTAACCTTGTGTTGATACACTCTGTTCAGAGGAACAAGTCCAGACGTCGTCCTGATAAATACAAAGCACGGCTGCGGGCTGTGCTTTGGAGGTTTCCCCATCTGCAGATGCTCACTGGAGAAACCTGAGCTCTGCTCGCAAGGCCCTCTCAAATAAGGCTGTTTTCCTGCATGGTTCACGGAGGCTGTGCCAGGGGCGGGCTCTGGAGCCCCACTGCCTGGGATTGGGTCTGACATCGACCAGGTCGACCTTATGCCAGTCACTTAGCTGGGCCGTGCCTCAGTTTTGGTGGTTTAGCCGCTAAGTTGTGTCTGACTCATGCGACCCCATGGACTGTAGCCTGCCAGGCTCCTCTGTTCATGGGATTGTCCAGGCAAGAATACTGGAGTGGGTTGCCATTTCCCGACATAGGGATCAAACCTGGGTCTCCTGCATTGCAAGTGGATCTGTCATTGAAACCCCAAGAAAGCCCAGGCCTTTAGCTGGATTCGTGGGCCATTGCTGAGCTGGAGGCCTGTTTTCAAATGCAGTTTTTGTTTTATACAGCAACTGAATATCTGATAGCAAAATATTTCCATGGAGAGAGCTTGCCCACGGGGAGGAGGAAAAGGAGGTGCTCTAATGAATAGATAAGCTTGATTTGTGTTTGGCAACATCCTTAGCATTTAATTCCAGCAATTAAAGTAGGCAAATCTCCTTTGTTTTCTTCTCGCTAAAACAATTCAATATTACAGAATGTCTGGAAAACAGAAATCCCTACTCACAGCCATAACCACCTCAGGACGACCACCACCACCACCACCATGCGTGGTACTTTTCCGACAAGGTATGAACCAAACATGCTCCTCGCCTTATTTAATTTAAGCTGCACTGCAGCCATGAGTCAGGGTCGTGAATCTAATTCGTGGCGACCCTCTGAGCACAAGGCTCCCTCCTCCCGCGCTTCGTCCAGCCCCATGCTTTCTCCTGCAGAGTTGTCCTCGGGAGGTTCACACGTGCTGCTTTTGCCAAGTGGTATAAATATCCCCTTTCATTTCTTGTTTCCAGTTCTAACCTTGTGTTGATACACTCTGTTCAGAGGAACAAGTCCAGACGTCGTCCTGATAAATACAAAGCACGGCTGCGGGCTGTGCTTTGGAGGTTTCCCCATCTGCAGATGCTCACTGGAGAAACCTGAGCTCTGCTCGCAAGGCCCTCTCAAATAAGGCTGTTTTCCTGCATGGTTCACGGAGGCTGTGCCAGGGGCGGGCTCTGGAGCCCCACTGCCTGGGATTGGGTCTGACATCGACCAGGTCGACCTTATGCCAGTCACTTAGCTGGGCCGTGCCTCAGTTTTGGTGGTTTAGCCGCTAAGTTGTGTCTGACTCATGCGACCCCATGGACTGTAGCCTGCCAGGCTCCTCTGTTCATGGGATTGTCCAGGCAAGAATACTGGAGTGGGTTGCCATTTCCCGACATAGGGATCAAACCTGGGTCTCCTGCATTGCAAGTGGATTCTTTATCGACTGAACTGCAAGGGAAGCCTCAGTTTTCCCATCAATGAAATGGGGGTGATAATAGTACCTGCTTCATAGGGTTACTGGAGAAGAAAATGGCAAACCACTTTAGTGCTCTTGCCTGGAAAATTCCATGGACAGAAAAGCCTGGCAAGCTACAGTCCATGGCGTCTCAAATATATATATATAGGCTTCCTGATGGCTCAGTGATGAGGAATCTGCCTGCAATGCAGGCGACCCAGGTTCCCTCCCTGGGTTGGGAAGATTTCCCTGCAGGAGGACACGGCAACCCACTCCAGTATTCTTGCCTGGACAATCCCCATGGACAGAGGAGCCTGACGGGCACAGTCCATGGGGTCCCAGAATTGGCCACGATGCAGCAGCAAAAGGTTATTGTCTGGGTTAAATGGCATAACACAAAGAGCGTACGACACCTCCTGATACAAACCAGCGTGGTTTTTGTTGTTGTTATTGTTCAGTCTTGGTTTTCCCACCAACTCCCTGCCCAGCCTTAAGCTGGAATCTCTTCCCCAAGCTTCACTTTCCTCAGGGTTGAACCAATCTTCAACAGCCCTTTCTATTAAACTTCCTAGGATCAGTTTCCCACTCATCTTCCGCATAGATTTTCTTGCCGTTAGGGGAATGTGGGTGGCCTGCAGGAAGGATGCCAGGCACCCGTGACAAATGCTCAACTTAGAATTTGCTAGGACAGAGGAGAGGGGACTCCAACCTAGCCCTGCCTAGCCTGGAGAGCAGAATGCGAAGGCTAGGGGTGAACTTGTCCGGGGAAAGAGGATACACGTGGGGGTGGCACCCCTTACTCTCCCTCTGAGGTTCCAGAGCTGAAAAGTGCTGGGAAACCTCTGCCCCTCCCCAACCCAGGTCCCAACTTTCTCTGGGGCCCCAGTCACCCAGATGGTCTAAATGGGAAGAAAAGGGGGAAAACCGACTTCATCCCCGACGCTAAGTTGTGTCTGACTCATGCGACCCCATGGACTGTAGCCTGCCAGGCTCCTCTGTTCATGGGATTGTCCAGGCAAGAATACTGGAGTGGGTTGCCATTTCCCGACATAGGGATCAAACCTGGGTCTCCTGCATTGCAAGTGGATTCTTTATCGACTGAACTGCAAGGGAAGCCTCAGTTTTCCCATCAATGAAATGGGGGTGATAATAGTACCTGCTTCATAGGGTTACTGGAGAAGAAAATGGCAAACCACTTTAGTGCTCTTGCCTGGAAAATTCCATGGACAGAAAAGCCTGGCAAGCTACAGTCCATGGCGTCTCAAATATATATATATAGGCTTCCTGATGGCTCAGTGATGAGGAATCTGCCTGCAATGCAGGCGACCCAGGTTCCCTCCCTGGGTTGGGAAGATTTCCCTGCAGGAGGACACGGCAACCCACTCCAGTATTCTTGCCTGGACAATCCCCATGGACAGAGGAGCCTGACGGGCACAGTCCATGGGGTCCCAGAATTGGCCACGATGCAGCAGCAAAAGGTTATTGTCTGGGTTAAATGGCATAACACAAAGAGCGTACGACACCTCCTGATACAAACCAGCGTGGTTTTTGTTGTTGTTATTGTTCAGTCTTGGTTTTCCCACCAACTCCCTGCCCAGCCTTAAGCTGGAATCTCTTCCCCAAGCTTCACTTTCCTCAGGGTTGAACCAATCTTCAACAGCCCTTTCTATTAAACTTCCTAGGATCAGTTTCCCACTCATCTTCCGCATAGATTTTCTTGCCGTTAGGGGAATGTGGGTGGCCTGCAGGAAGGATGCCAGGCACCCGTGACAAATGCTCAACTTAGAATTTGCTAGGACAGAGGAGAGGGGACTCCAACCTAGCCCTGCCTAGCCTGGAGAGCAGAATGCGAAGGCTAGGGGTGAACTTGTCCGGGGAAAGAGGATACACGTGGGGGTGGCACCCCTTACTCTCCCTCTGAGGTTCCAGAGCTGAAAAGTGCTGGGAAACCTCTGCCCCTCCCCAACCCAGGTCCCAACTTTCTCTGGGGCCCCAGTCACCCAGATGGTCTAAATGGGAAGAAAAGGGGGAAATCCGTATCCAATCTGCTCTATTCAGAGCAATGGGAAGGAATCTGCATCTCAATTTTATCTTTGTGCTGAGCTTGGCTAAGCTCTGCCCCCCAAGTGGTGAGTGATGGGTGGGTGGGAAGATGGCATTTGTGATCCTGGGCAGAGCGGGGCTGACCCCCCACGCCTTCCCCTCCCCACCAAAGGCAAGCAGATTGCATTCTTTCCTGCTCTTGGTTCCCCCTATTTCCTCTTCTTTTCTTTTTCTTCTCTTTTTCTCCTCCTTTCCCAGGCAAGCAGCCAAGGGGAGACTTTGAATGGAAGCAAGGAGGGAGGGGCTCGGGAAGGAGAACCAGCTGAGCCCCCTTCCCCGAGGGTCCCTGAGGGCTCAAAGGCTGAGCTGAGGTGGGAACAGAAAGGAGCCTCTCACTTTCTCCCATCCACACCTGTCCCTGGCCGTCCAGTCAAGGCTGGACCCAGGGCTGCCAGCACCCTGGTGGTGGCGGGGAGTGTTCTGACCTCTGCCCTCACTGTCCAACCTCTGGAATGCCTTCCTCCAGAGGTGCTCAGGATCTGGAAAAACTGGCCCCCACAGCCAAACTCACAGGAGACTGATTTGTGGCAGGAAGTCAGCTTAATAATTTATAGCCAGAAAGTGCTCTGCCTAATTTGGAAACCAACTCAAGAAACCAACTGAAACTCCTAAGGCTGCTTAGACAGCGCACGGATCCAGGGCTCGGCAGGTGCCAGGAGGGCTGGGGCCAGTTCTCCTTGAGGGAACTTGGTGTGTGGAGTGGCCCAGAGATGTGCTGGGGCCGCAGACAGTGCCAGGCTCAAATCTCCATTCTTATCAACCAGTGATGGAAGCCTGGGCGCATGCCTGTTTCATTCATCTCTGTTTCCTCATATCAACTGAGCATGGTGATCCGTGGGCGTCTCTCAACTTTCTCTTCAACTGCTGTGAGGTCTTGAAGCCGGGAGGTTAGCACAGTGCCTAGCACATTCTTGACAGGCGGCAACCACGTTTGTTCAAGTCACCATCTTTCAGGGTCTCTCCCTTTCTGCCGACGGTTTTAGCAATCAAAAGAAAAGAGACCCTCCCCGGGCGGCTGCCCTCCCAACCCAGGTCCCAACTTTCTCTGGGTCACCAGTCACCCAGATGGTCTAAATGGGAAAAAAAGGGGTAAATCCGCATCCAATCTGCTCTATTCAGAGCAATGGGAAGGAATCTGCATCTCAATTTTATCTTTGTGCTGAGCTTGGCTAAGCTCTGCCCCCCAAGTGGTGAGTGATGGGTGGGTGGGAAGATGGCATTTGTGATCCTGGGCAGTGCGGGCTGACCCCCCACGCCTTCCCCTCCCCACCAAAGGCAAGCAGATTGCATTCTTTCCTGCTCTTGGTTCCCCCTATTTCCTCTTCTTTTCTTTTTCTTCTCTTTTTCTCCTCCTTTCCCAGGCAAGCAGCCAAGGGGAGACTTTGAATGGAAGCAAGGAGGGAGGGGCTCGGGAAGGAGAACCAGCTGAGCCCCCTTCCCCGAGGGTCCCTGAGGGCTCAAAGGCTGAGCTGAGGTGGGAACAGAAAGGAGCCTCTCACTTTCTCCCATCCACACCTGTCCCTGGCCGTCCAGTCAAGGCTGGACCCAGGGCTGCCAGCACCCTGGTGGTGGCGGGGAGTGTTCTGACCTCTGCCCTCACTGTCCAACCTCTGGAATGCCTTCCTCCAGAGGTGCTCAGGATCTGGAAAAACTGGCCCCCACAGCCAAACTCACAGGAGACTGATTTGTGGCAGGAAGTCAGCTTAATAATTTATAGCCAGAAAGTGCTCTGCCTAATTTGGAAACCAACTCAAGAAACCAACTGAAACTCCTAAGGCTGCTTAGACAGCGCACGGATCCAGGGCTCGGCAGGTGCCAGGAGGGCTGGGGCCAGTTCTCCTTGAGGGAACTTGGTGTGTGGAGTGGCCCAGAGATGTGCTGGGGCCGCAGACAGTGCCAGGCTCAAATCTCCATTCTTATCAACCAGTGATGGAAGCCTGGGCGCATGCCTGTTTCATTCATCTCTGTTTCCTCATATCAACTGAGCATGGTGATCCGTGGGCGTCTCTCAACTTTCTCTTCAACTGCTGTGAGGTCTTGAAGCCGGGAGGTTAGCACAGTGCCTAGCACATTCTTGACAGGCGGCAACCACGTTTGTTCAAGTCACCATCTTTCAGGGTCTCTCCCTTTCTGCCGACGGTTTTTAGCAATCAAAAGAAAAGAGACTCTGACCGCTCTGGTGACAACCCGCTTGCAGCAGTAACCTGAGGTCTCCACTGCTGCCTTGGCTCAGCTCTGTGACCCATGCCCCTCCTGCCTGCTCCTCCAGCCCCTCTTGGTTTCTCTCCAGGGCTGCGCCCCTGCAGTTAGACAGCTGCTAGTGCGGGCTGAGACCCAGCTGTGCTCTGAATATGGGCTGGGCTGTCTAGAAGGAAAATGAAAGTCGCTCAGTCGTGTCCGACTCTTTGCGACCCCATACATGACTCATGGCATTCTCCAGGCAAGAATACTGGAGTGGGTCGCCTCCTTCTCCAGGGGATTTTCCCAACCCAAGAATCAAACCCAGGTCTCCCGCACTGCAGACGGATTCTTTACCATCTGAGCCACCAGGGAAACTCAAGAATACTGGAGTGGGCAGCCTATCCCTTCTCACGCAGATCTTCCTATCCCAGGAATCAAACTGGGTTGGAATCTCTTGAAGGAAGAGGCACTTAATTCCAGTTCTCAGACAGATGGCCTGCTCTAACCCATCTCTCCCACTGCCCCCTGCCACCTAAGTTTCCAAAGCATAGATCTGACCACAAACTTTCACTACCCCAAACCATCAACACACCCTCCGTTTCAGTAGAAGAAAACCTCCTGATGCTGCAGGTTTGTGCTGAAGTCTCCCTGATCTGGCTTCAGTCTTCCTTTCCAGACTCGCCTCCTGCTGCCCATTTCTCCAGCCTCGCTAGGTGATGGGAGGATGGACCAGGGCTGTGTCTCTGCCTGAGCTCTTACTGGTCCGACAGTCTGGAATACTCTTCTCCCTGACGGCTGGGTAGCTCCTCTTCTTTCCTCAAGGCTTTATTGGGGTCCCACCTTCTACAGGAGGGCCGAGACCGCCATCCCACTGGCTTCCCTTCACTTCCCTTTCCCAGGACACCTTGGAATCTGCTTCCTGCTCATCTTCTCCTCATACTCCCATCTCTTTTGTGGGACCATAACCTGCAGGGAGCTGGGACACCGCTTGTTCATCCTTCTACTGAATGGAATGACAGATGACTCGATGGTCCTCGGCGCCATCTTTTATCTGCTCCTGCGGAGGCAGGTCTGGACAGTGGACTTTGCATAAATTTTGAATCAAAAGAAAAGAGACTCTGACCGCTCTGGTGACAACCCGCTTGCAGCAGTAACCTGAGGTCTCCACTGCTGCCTTGGCTCAGCTCTGTGACCCATGCCCCTCCTGCCTGCTCCTCCAGCCCCTCTTGGTTTCTCTCCAGGGCTGCGCCCCTGCAGTTAGACAGCTGCTAGTGCGGGCTGAGACCCAGCTGTGCTCTGAATATGGGCTGGGCTGTCTAGAAGGAAAATGAAAGTCGCTCAGTCGTGTCCGACTCTTTGCGACCCCATACATGACTCATGGCATTCTCCAGGCAAGAATACTGGAGTGGGTCGCCTCCTTCTCCAGGGGATTTTCCCAACCCAAGAATCAAACCCAGGTCTCCCGCACTGCAGACGGATTCTTTACCATCTGAGCCACCAGGGAAACTCAAGAATACTGGAGTGGGCAGCCTATCCCTTCTCCAGGGGATCTTCCTATCCCAGGAATCAAACTGGGTTGGAATCTCTTGAAGGAAGAGGCACTTAATTCCAGTTCTCAGACAGATGGCCTGCTCTAACCCATCTCTCCCACTGCCCCCTGCCACCTAAGTTTCCAAAGCATAGATCTGACCACAAACTTTCACTACCCCAAACCATCAACACACCCTCCGTTTCAGTAGAAGAAAACCTCCTGATGCTGCAGGTTTGTGCTGAAGTCTCCCTGATCTGGCTTCAGTCTTCCTTTCCAGACTCGCCTCCTGCTGCCCATTTCTCCAGCCTCGCTAGGTGATGGGAGGATGGACCAGGGCTGTGTCTCTGCCTGAGCTCTTACTGGTCCGACAGTCTGGAATACTCTTCTCCCTGACGGCTGGGTAGCTCCTCTTCTTTCCTCAAGGCTTTATTGGGGTCCCACCTTCTACAGGAGGGCCGAGACCGCCATCCCACTGGCTTCCCTTCACTTCCCTTTCCCAGGACACCTTGGAATCTGCTTCCTGCTCATCTTCTCCTCATACTCCCATCTCTTTTGTGGGACCATAACCTGCAGGGGAGCTGGGACACCGCTTGTTCATCCTTCTACTGAATGGAATGACAGATGACTCGATGGTCCTCGGCGCCATCTTTTATCTGCTCCTGCGGGAGGCAGGTCTGGACAGTGGACTTTGCAAGTAAGAAGGCCATCGTTGTGCAGGGAATGTGCTGGGAGGTCAGTGTGGGCTCTGTGGGAAATCAACTCACACACACACACACACTCCACCCCTTTCTCCCTCCCCTGTCTCCCTCATCCTTCTCCCCAAAGATGAGCAGAGGTTGCTCTAAGACTGTGGTCCTTCCAACAGCCCTGGGCCTGGCCCTCTGCCCTGTTTTCTCTCTCCGTCACTCTCAGTCAGCAGTTTCATCCCCTCCCACGGTTGCCGCTAATCCTCCCCCCACTATCTGAGCTGGGAACATGAGTCCTGGCGGAGTCCCATCGCAGGCAAGGGGTCCTCAGGGAGCAGCCCGCGTGGGTGTCCACTCTCTCTCTCTCTCTCTCACACACACACATGCGTTCACACTCCTCAAGGCACATTACAATGGCCTTATATGGGGGACCACAGGGAATTGGGGCAGCAGCGGGAGAGAAAGCAGCAAAATGTCTGGCCAAAGGTTTGGGAAAAGGCTTTCCTTGTCACTGAGGGCTTCCTCCAATAGCAGGAGTCTGCTGGTGCTGTTTTCCCGCCCCCTCCTCTAGAGCGCCCCACCCAGTGCCAGTGACGAGTGCGTGGAAACAGGGCGAAGCGCAGGCAACCAGTGCAGGGAGAACCTGGAAAGACATCTAGGTGACTGGTTGAGTGTTTTATGTACGTGAAACATGTATACGGATGGATTTCATAAAACACCTGCTCTGTGACAGACTTAGTTCTGGGAGCGTGACAAGGCTTCTATGTAAGGCAAGGACATATGAGCCTTATTTTACAGGTGCCATAACTAAGATCTACACCCGGGTCCCCTACCGTGAGAGGTCTGGCAGCCTCCCAAGCTCTGACTCTCTGTGGAACTCTACAAGCCTCAGGAAGGTGCAGTGGCTTCCTCTACGCACTGCTGGTGGAGAGATGCTGGGATGATTTTCATGTCAGGCCAGACAACCATATTAAGGATGGAAATTCCTGACTATCTTAGGCCTGTGGGTTGTAGGTGTCCAACTGTGTTGGATAGGAATGGTGCTTGACTAATGAGACCTGAGACCTGAGAACCAAGGGTTTAAATATTTTAGGAGTGAATTATTCAAAAATGATAACAACAACAATAAAATGATAGCTAACCTTTATAAAGCACCTCTCTGGAGGAGGAGGTGGCAACCCACTGCAATATTGGTGCCTGGGGAATCCCACGGACAGAGGAGCCTGGTGGGCGACAGTCCATGGGGTCACCGAGAGTCAGACATGGTTGAGTGAGTGAGCACACACACACAGCACCTATTTGTGGCAGGTGCTGATCTAAGCCTATTAGACAAAATAACTCATTAAATGTTTGCAGCGACTCTGTGAGGGCGAGATTACTCTACCCATTTTACAGACAAGGAACAGACACGGAAGGGTAATGGTCAAACATAGGGAAGACGCCTGGAGGTAGGCAGAGCAGGGCTCATTCTGCCATCAGCAGCTCAGGTTCCATCTGTCTTTCTACACCACCATCCTTACCATGTGGATAGAGGTCACCTAACACTGCAAGGCTGCCCTATCTGTAGGCTAGGCGGGAAGGGAGCCCTCTCAGCCGCTTCCCCACAGGCCCCATGTGACTTCCCAGAGTGTCTCACTGGCCACCTGGCCCAGAAAATCAGGACAGGCCCTGCGCAGGGCATACTGCCCCTACCCCACCCCCGCTGGTGCACAGGCAAGAATGGACACAGAAGGTAACACTGCGTGGGTGATGCCTGATCAGACACAACCCCAGGCAAAAGCAGGGAGTTTGATTACAAGGGACTGGGAAGGGACGTAGAACACAGACCTCAGGAAAGGGCTAGAACTGGGAACTGAAAGGCTGGCAGTGTCCCAGGGAGTCTCTGCTCTCTCCTGTCACTGGTCTCTGACTTCAGATCATCTCTGCTCCTCAGCCCACAGGAGAGGTAGAAGATGGGGCTGTTAGTGTTCCAGTTCCCCTACAAAGGCTGACTTGACTCTGGGCTTGGGGTGGGGAGAGCATCTGATTGCTCTGTGAGCACAGGACCTCCCTGGGTGCAGGCAGCTGGGATGGGGTGGGGATAAGGTCCGTGTGAGCCTGCTGAGGACCGGCCCCTTTGATGTGTGGATGGAGGGGAGATCACATGAAAGATGGGGACTTCTTGGGAGTTGGGAAGTCAGCCCCCACCCCAAGCGTCTAGAAAGAGTTCAAGAAGTCAGACCTGAGACCCTCTCAGTGATATGGAGGTTGGCCACCGTCTTTTCTCACTATGGCAGCCCCTGCGCTGCTGCTGTCTGCAGGCCTTGGTTCATCCAGCCCCGGGCATCTGCAACTCCCCCCTCCAGCCCCCTTCCCTGCCTCTGTGCTCCTTCTGCCCCTCTTCTACTCCCCTCTCAGGGTCTCCTGGCTTCCTTACCAAGGGCAGAGGAGATTCCTGAAGGTGATGGACGAATTGGCTGGGCATGGCCCTTGTGGGATTCCTGAAGTCAGCATCTTCTGCCAGCCCACATCCTCAGGGTTGGAAGGCTCACCTGAACCGGGACTCTTCCTGTCTCCTCTCTAATGAGTGTCCAGGGTCATCTCTGGGTGACTCGGGTTCATGTGCTGCTCCCATGTGCGTCAGCTGCTCTGGCTGTCTTTCCCTTCATCCTCCTCCTTCACCTGAGCAGAGGAGATCCAGAATCCAGGTCCTGTCCTCAGTCTCTCCCTCCCTCAGTCCTGCACTGTGTACCCTTCCCTTCTCCTCAAGCAGCAGCTGTGCTGTGCTGGGGCCCACGTGGACAAAGTGATTTCACCTAGCAATTATTGATTCAAAGAGGGACTTGGAGGGCATATTTACATGAAAACCATAATGTGAGCAGAATGCCTGCTGTAGAAATTAGGTACTACTGGGACAGCTATCTGGGCGAGAGGAAGGGGCCCAGGTGTGTGCATGTGGGTGTGGGTGTGCTCAGTCCCCTCAGTCGTGTCTGACCCTTTGTGATCCCATGGACGGTAGCCCTCCAGACTCCTCTGTCCATGGAATTCTCCAGGCAAGAATACTGGAGTGGGGCTTCCTTGGTGGTCCAGTGGGTAAGGACACCACCTTGCAGTACAGGGGGCACCAGTTTGATTCCTGGCCTGGGAAGATCCCACATGCTGTGGTGCAGGCAGCTGGGATGGGGTGGGGATAAGGTCCGTGTGAGCCTGCTGAGGACCGGCCCCTTTGATGTGTGGATGGCGGGGGGATCACATGAAAGAAGGGGACTTCTTGGGAGGTGGGAAGTCAGCCGCCACCCCAAGCGTCGAGAAAGAGCTCAAGAAGTCAGACCTGAGACCCTCTCAGTGATATGGAGGTTGGCCACCGTCTTTTCTCACTATGGCAGCCCCTGCGCTGCTGCTGTCTGCAGGCCTTGGTTCATCCAGCCCCGGGCATCTGCAACTCCCCCCTCCAGCCCCCTTCCCTGCCTCTGTGCTCCTTCTGCCCCTCTTCTACTCCCCTCTCAGGGTCTCCTGGCTTCCTTACCAAGGGCAGAGGAGATTCCTGAAGGTGATGGACGAATTGGCTGGGCATGGCCCTTGTGGGATTCCTGAAGTCAGCATCTTCTGCCAGCCCACATCCTCAGGGTTGGAAGGCTCACCTGAACCGGGACTCTTCCTGTCTCCTCTCTAATGAGTGTCCAGGGTCATCTCTGGGTGACTCGGGTTCATGTGCTGCTCCCATGTGCGTCAGCTGCTCTGGCTGTCTTTCCCTTCATCCTCCTCCTTCACCTGAGCAGAGGAGATCCAGAATCCAGGTCCTGTCCTCAGTCTCTCCCTCCCTCAGTCCTGCACTGTGTACCCTTCCCTTCTCCTCAAGCAGCAGCTGTGCTGTGCTGGGGCCCACGTGGACAAAGTGATTTCACCTAGCAATTATTGATTCAAAGAGGGACTTGGAGGGCATATTTACATGAAAACCATAATGTGAGCAGAATGCCTGCTGTAGAAATTAGGTACTACTGGGACAGCTATCTGGGCGAGAGGAAGGGGCCCAGGTGTGTGCATGTGGGTGTGGGTGTGCTCAGTCCCCTCAGTCGTGTCTGACCCTTTGTGATCCCATGGACGGTAGCCCTCCAGACTCCTCTGTCCATGGAATTCTCCAGGCAAGAATACTGGAGTGGGGCTTCCTTGGTGGTCCAGTGGGTAAGGACACCACCTTGCAGTACAGGGGGCACCAGTTTGATTCCTGGCCTGGGAAGATCCCACATGCTGTGGAGCAGCTGGACTGGTGTGTCCAATTACGAGCCAGTGTTCTAGAGCTCATGTGCCCAGAGCCGGTGCTCTACAGCTAGAGACCACTGCGATGGGAGTCCCACACAGGCCAAAGAACACAGGTGGATGAAAATAAATAAATAAATAACCAATAAAAGGGCCAAAATTAAAAAAAAAAAAAGAACACTGGAGTGGGCTGCCATGCGTTCCTTCAGAGGATCTTCCTGACCCAGGGATCGAACCTGAGTCTCTTATGTCTCCCCATTGGCAGGCGGGTACTTCACCACTAGCGCCATATGGGAAACCCCAGGATGACTTCCTAATTCAGGTTGGGGGAACCCAGAATCTGGCCACCCAGAGGGCCAGGCCTGGGGACCTGGTGTGGCAGGGAGGCCTGGAAAAGAAGCAGAGGACTCAGGGAGGGGTGGGAATAATGGGGGGAGGGCAGTTGTCATACTGCCTTGGATGTCCTGAGATGGGAGAAAAGCCCTGGCTAAAGTCTAAAAAGATGATATTTGCATAGGCATTGAACATCGCCAATTAGGTGTTAATATCAGCCAGGGTCCCCACAGGAAACAGATGGCATATGCAAATTGGGAAATGTGAGGGCGGTTTAATAAAGGCACTGTTTACAGAGGTGTGGGAAAGGTTTGGGAAACCATATGGAAGGCTCACTATGCCTTATCACCCTGGGGCTTATAACCAGGGAGGCATTCCATCCCCAGGCCTGAAGGGAGGTAGGAGGAAGGGATTGTTGAAGCCTGGAAGCAGAGAAGCTGCAGGAAAGGAGACCTGACCTTCTGTGGAGGGATGCGGAGGCCCCTCTGCTGCCTCCTGAACCGTTCCCTGCCTCCCTCTCCTCATCGTCTACCAGTGCCCCCTGTTGACCAGAGGGAAGGGGGCCCCTGGTGCAGGCCGGGCCCACAGTCAGCAGGAGGAGAGAGAATGGAGGAAAGAACAGCAGGCCTCCAGCACAGGGGCACGAGGGAATGTCCTAGTCCTCCCTGCTCCTCTTCCCTCAGGGCACCAGAACAGCTCTAAGTAATGATCTCTGTCTGCTGGGCTCTGTTCTAGGCCTTTAAGAGGTGGTACACTCCAGCATTCACAGGGGACCACCCTCCCCATTCCAAAATCCTCAGACGCTCAACTATCTTATATAAAATGGTGTAATATTTGCGTATAATCTATGTACATCCTCCCATATGCCTTAAATCGTCTCTAGATTACTTATAACACCTAATACTATGTAAATGATATGTAGATAGTTGTGAACACAATGCAAATGCCATGAAAATAGTTGCTAGGGGCATGGCAAATTTAAGTTTTGCTTTTCAGAACTTTCTGGAATTTTTTTTCCCAGAATGTTAGATGCAGAACCTGCAGGTGCAGCCACCTGTAACTGCCTGAACTTTTACAACTGCTGAGGGAGTTGATATGGTTATTCTAACTCCCAAACTAAGGGTTAAGTATTTTTTCCTAGAGTTGCACAGCTGGTAAGGAGAAGTTTTGGGTTTGAACTCAGGTTGACTGGGCTGTGGAGGGTGGCCCTCCTCTTTGATCCCTCACTTTCCTGCAGTCAGCAGTCAATGTCAAGGAAAGGAGATGCTGAGCACCTGGGATGGGAGGGCAGTGCCAAGCCCTGTGCAGCAGGAAGGACCCAGCTTAGCACTGAGAGTAGGTTCTGTGAGAGAGTGTCTGAAAAATCGCCCTAGGGAGTAAGTTTGGGCCAAACCTCCCCCCCCAGAGGGTCCCTGCTCAGAGAGATGGCCAGGCTCCCCTGGGAAAGAATAATGCTAATATTAGCAAATATAAATATATATTCTTATTTCTACCCTCTTTTTGACACAAAAAGTAACATGCTATTATTACATTGTTGTGCAGCTTTCTTTTTTTCACGTTCTTCATAACAAAATCTGGAGAAAACCCCCATTCTTTTCTGTAGCAGCATCATATTCCATGACTAAAATACACCACAGCTTATTTAAGCAGTCTCCAGTTGCTGAATATTTGGTTGTCTCCTGTCTCTTGTTATTAAAAAAAAAAACGCCACCAGGAGTAATCTTGTGCATAGGTCACGTTGCATGGGTGCAGGTGCCCCAGGCGTCTCTTGTCTCTTCGCTGTGATGAAGGAGCCGGTTACTTTTCTGTTTACAATCTGCCGCGGATGGATACTTGGGTAAAATTCAATGAAAGCGAATTTCTTGAGAAGTGAATTGGAAAAAAAAAACCTCTAGGCAAAATGCAAGTTCACGTATTTTGTTATTAGATCCCATTGGCATAAAAATTACCCTGTCAAATTACTATGAAGGTTTTAAAAAAAACACTATCCGAATTCTTCGTGTATCTTATCTCAGAGTGGTCACAGCTTGCGGACCGGGGGACCACACTTCCAGTTGCACTGGTTTACTCCCAGGAATTAGATCAAAGGCTCAATGCCTCTGTTGTTTTGCCAGATGTTGCCAGATCCCCCTCCATGGGGTCCCTTCATTTTGTACACCCTCCAGCAGCGCTTGAGAGCGCCCCTTCCCCCACTGCCTCCCCAAGAGCTGCCGTCTCACTTGGATCTGTGCTGAGCTGATACGCGAGCAGCGGTACCTCTGTTCAAGTTGTAATTTCCGGCGGGCTTATTATGGATGGGAATGGTGTCATTCATATTTTTAAGCCCTGTTTGAATTTATATTCTTTGCCATTTTTCTACTGGATTGTCGGTCTTTTTCCTCTTGATTCTCAGGACGGACTGTTAGCCTCTGGTCTCTGCCTTGAACTGCAAATCTTTTTTCCCTGTTTGTCATGCAAATCTTCCTCCCCCTCGCCCCGTTTGTCATTTGTCTTTTGATTTTAATAGATGTTTGTTTTGCTGGGGGGGAGCTTCAATGGGAGCTTGCACAGTTTGTGGGTTTTATGTACTGAAATTTGTCAGTCGTTTGTTTAATAGAAGCTACTGGATCTTGAGTCATGGTTCTCCATTCCAAGATTATGAAGAACTCTGCCCACATTTTCTTCTAGTATTTTTCTGCTTTTATCCTTAATATTTAAATCTTTCATCCAGTGAAATTTTCCCTAGTTGGTGTGAGTTATGGATCTAAATTTATCTTTTTACAAATGGCTACCCACTTGTCCTAACTCCATTTATTAAAATCCCTAAGATACCACCTATATCATTAAAATAAATTTTAAACCATTTGGGATCATAATAGAAAAAGCTCTGTAATTTATCAGTTTTGTCCAGAATACCATTACAAGGGAAATTAGCTTTCAAGATATGATCTATAACTTTACATTACTGGAGCAGAGCAAACTCTTAAGTATCATAAATAAAATATAAATTTATTTAAGCAAGCAGACAAACAAATCCTGTGGGGCTACTGATGAGCATGCAGGAGAAATCAGGAGAGGTGGGCGTTGCCAAGAGAGCCCATGTGAGAATGAATGTTTGTCTTGCAGGTCTTCCCCCAGCCTGCCTCCAGGGTGCCAGACCGCAGAGGGCCACCATGGTGTTCCCCGGACCCCTGGCCGTCACGCTGCTGGTGGTGCACCTCGCCAGCTCCCAGGATGTCGCCAGTGAAGCCAGCGGTGAGCAACAGATGTGCTCCCTGAGAGAACACCCTGTCGTGGCCTTTGCAGGTAAGAGCCTCTTCCTTCCGGATCCTTTTTGGTAATGACTGTGTCCTGGAGGACTTAGGCGGACCCTCCGCAGCAGGGTGGAGTGGCCAAGGGGTGGTGGGTCATCTCAGCTCCAGCTTTTCTGGCAGCACAAGCTCTAATACGTGGCTTCCTTGGGGAAGAATGAGGATGACTCATGCATGAGGGAGTGCCTGAAGGTCTCTGGAAAGCTTCCTTCTGCTCTAAGATGGCTGCAGGGAGGCCTGTCCCTAGGGGCCCGGGAACCCGCAGGGAAGGGGCTCTTGATGTTTCCTCAGTCCTTCTGTTGAGGGAGGGCGTGCGAGTGTCCTAGTAGAGCCTTTCCCGAGCTGGGGTTTGCAAATCCCTGGACGTACTCTGAGGGATCTGGCGTTCTCAATAAGAGTTTCTAAAATGAGTATATACCTTGGATGATAATATAAAAATAAAACACAAAGAGCAGAGCATCTCACATGGTCTCCTTCAACCCATTAGCTGGTTGGGGGTCACCACTGGGGTTGTTATCCTGTTGACACTTTAGGATCCATCGCCAACGTGGCAGCTCACACCCGGCTCTGCAGAGGTGGCCTCGAGGTCCCCAGCTTCTTAACGCTTGAGAAACACCTGGGCTTTTTCCTTCTCACAGTAACCCTGGCGGCGAGGCAGGGCAAGGGCTCCTGTTTACAAAAAGGAGGGTAGGTGGTAGAGGGACTTGTCAGAGCCAGGTATCAGTGTCAGCCTCCTGACCCATCTGGGGCCCTTCCCACTGCCTTAGGCAGAGGGCCGGTGCTCCACCCTCAGAGCCCCGGCAGCTGGTCCGCTGAGATTCCACACAGCCAGCTGAGAGGGCAAGATAGAAACCAGAGCAGAGAAGGGAAATCCATGAGACTGAGGCAGGCGTGGGATCTGGGGCGGGGTGGGGAGAGTGTGGACAGGCACTGGAGCAGCGAGGTGGGAAGGCTGGGGGCATCTCAGAGGTTCAGGATTCCCAGCTGTGGGCTGGCTCCCGCTCAGGGAGGAGGGTTTCCAGCTGTCTTCTCCGTGCTGTCTTGTTTGAGCTGGGATCCGAGGCTTTGAAGGCTTAAGTGGATTAAAGTAAATTAGCAATGTCCTTAAACCTACAAAACGCACGCACACCCTCCCGATTTCTGATGACTCCCAGAGTGCTGTTGGCTGTCACTGAAGGGAAGGACCAAGGAGCGGGATTCTGAGGGTGGCCTTGTCTTTGGGGGGCCCCTAGCAGATCCTAATGAACCCTTTCTTCTCAGGGATTTTGCCGGGGCCTGGTTGGCCTGGCCGATTCTGGTAGCCAGGACAATGGAAGGAGAGCGGGGTTATCCCTTTGCCCAGCCAGGCTGGTCTGTATTGGCACACTCTGGGTGGGGATGGGAGGAGGGCGGAAAACAGGCTCCTTGAGAGCCTGGCTTCCTTGACCCCACTTCTGATCTTCAGCTGTGAATTGCTGGAATGAAACTGACTTCCCACCCTCCTCCTTTCAGAAGGAAGGAGTGCGGTTAGAGTGACCCAGGCCACGGACGCGGAGTGACTGAGGAATACTACAAAGAGCAGAGCATCTCACATGGTCTCCTTCAACCCATTAGCTGGTTGGGGGTCACCACTGGGGTTGTTATCCTGTTGACACTTTAGGATCCATCGCCAACGTGGCAGCTCACACCCGGCTCTGCAGAGGTGGCCTCGAGGTCCCCAGCTTCTTAACGCTTGAGAAACACCTGGGCTTTTTCCTTCTCACAGTAACCCTGGCGGCGAGGCAGGGCAAGGGCTCCTGTTTACAAAAAGGAGGGTAGGTGGTAGAGGGACTTGTCAGAGCCAGGTATCAGTGTCAGCCTCCTGACCCATCTGGGGCCCTTCCCACTGCCTTAGGCAGAGGGCCGGTGCTCCACCCTCAGAGCCCCGGCAGCTGGTCCGCTGAGATTCCACACAGCCAGCTGAGAGGGCAAGATAGAAACCAGAGCAGAGAAGGGAAATCCATGAGACTGAGGCAGGCGTGGGATCTGGGGCGGGGTGGGGAGAGTGTGGACAGGCACTGGAGCAGCGAGGTGGGAAGGCTGGGGGCATCTCAGAGGTTCAGGATTCCCAGCTGTGGGCTGGCTCCCGCTCAGGGAGGAGGGTTTCCAGCTGTCTTCTCCGTGCTGTCTTGTTTGAGCTGGGATCCGAGGCTTTGAAGGCTTAAGTGGATTAAAGTAAATTAGCAATGTCCTTAAACCTACAAAACGCACGCACACCCTCCCGATTTCTGATGACTCCCAGAGTGCTGTTGGCTGTCACTGAAGGGAAGGACCAAGGAGCGGGATTCTGAGGGTGGCCTTGTCTTTGGGGGGCCCCTAGCAGATCCTAATGAACCCTTTCTTCTCAGGGATTTTGCCGGGGCCTGGTTGGCCTGGCCGATTCTGGTAGCCAGGACAATGGAAGGAGAGCGGGGTTATCCCTTTGCCCAGCCAGGCTGGTCTGTATTGGCACACTCTGGGTGGGGATGGGAGGAGGGCGGAAAACAGGCTCCTTGAGAGCCTGGCTTCCTTGACCCCACTTCTGATCTTCAGCTGTGAATTGCTGGAATGAAACTGACTTCCCACCCTCCTCCTTTCAGAAGGAAGGAGTGCGGTTAGAGTGACCCAGGCCACGGACGCGGAGTGACTGAGGAATGCCCAGACTCCGGGGTGAAGGGAAATGGTCCGGCATCCTAGGATGACAGCCCAGGAGAGGGCAGTCATGCTTATTTGTCCTCCTCAGGCCTCCTGGTCTCCCTGAAGTTCACCCCTTCCCACTTAGTGACAGCTTTGGGGTGTTCCTGTGTATTCGCCAAATTTTTCCTGGGCCCTGGACCCAGTATATACCTGATTGCAGGCACAGAGCTGGACTTTGTGGGGCCTCACAGGGGAAGGAGTTTCCTGTCTCTTGTCCCCTGAAGGCCACTTGTTTTGCGCACCCCTCCCCCAGCTCAGTTAGTCCTACACCAGCTCTGGTCCTCTAGATCCCACCTGCTCGCCCATTCTTTCGTTTTGCGGGACACACATTAGGGACTCCATTCATATTAGATGACTATGTTCTGAGTGATGCTGTATTCCAGAGAAGTGGCCATACTCCAGCCCAGCACCAACCCCCAGCTTCCGGGACCCCCTCAGATGTACACTTGACTTCTGACTGGTCCAGATGCTTCTATCCCTGTAGCTATGGGTTTCCCTCTCCCCTGACACCTGGATGATCTGTGACTAATCCCTAAATACCCTCCCAGAGGAGCTGCCACTTGCAGAATCTGACAGCCGTTTTTCCGTTTTGTAAGGTTGAATTTTCTCCTATGGATTTCTTTTCAGGGGATCCACCTGTGTTTCTCTCTGGTCTATATGTTAATCCTTTCGCCACAGAGCAGCCTTTCTAGGTGGTGAGGAGAAGCCAGTATGGAGTTAACACCAGCAGTGGTTAATCCACAAACTGGGTAATTGAATTGACTATAATTAAAATCACAGGCGCGTCATGGAGAATGTCATTTTTCTCTTAAAGTCGCCATCCAAAGCCTTCACTGCACACGGCGCTCAGAACGTGCTCCGTGTTTTAACGACAGTCTTCCCTCTGGTCCTCTTTGCCTGTTTAATAAGAGGAGACTGGCTCCCTTCCCAAGACAGCTCCCCCAGGATCACAGTGCTGCGCCTGCTGCATCTCCCCGCTCACCCTTCCCCCTTACCCTTGTCGGCCACTTCGGGGTAAGAAAACGGGACAGAAACTGGAAGGGACCAGCCCCTCCTCCACCCCAGCTCGCACTGTCACCCTAGCTCTGTCCCGATTCCTCTTCCTCCCCCTTCTCCTCAGGAAAGGGCTGGAATGAAGGCTGAGCCGAGCCATCTCCTGATGGAGTTTCTCCTGGTTAGCTGCAGACCAGTCATTGCCACCTCTCCCCCTGTTCAGTGCCCACATCTGGATCACCTCTGTCAGAAGGGAAGAGGGAATTCAAATGCAACTCATTGCTACTACTGGAGAGCATCCAGGATGCGGGGGACAGGCAAACCCCTCACACACACACCCTGCCCCCAAAACAAATGAGCACATTCAGAGTGACAAACACATACAAGGTGAATGGAACAGGAAGGGTAGAGAGAATACAGAACAAAATAAGATTAGGGTGGAGAGGTTATAATCCACAAAGGCTTCCTGGAGAAGGAGGCCCTTTGCTTTAGTCGCTAAGATACTATGCTATCCCATCAGGATTTCTAAGAACAGCCTTGAGGTCAGCCAAAACCCCAGCCTCCTTGACTCCAGATCTACTCCCTCTACTGAGATCACCCACATGCAGTTATGACTTTGTGATGGTTCTTGCTAGTCTGTAATCACCTGCTGAGGGCAGAGATAGACACAGAGGATCTGCTTCATTTTGCTGCAGAATATCTTTCTTCTCCTTTTTTTTAAAATGGTGCATATCACAGTTTTCTGAAAAACATCCAACTCGCAAAACCTTTAGTTCTCCAGGGAGCGATTAAGTGTTTGCCTATCATGCAGAAATGAAGGGCTGCTTTTACTCTGTAGTGGAGGGATAATAAGCCATGATTTATTTCCCTTGGATTACACACACACATACACACCCTACTCTTCCCTGGGCCTTCTGGGAGCCAGTTACTAATGCTCTGTGAGGAAGCAAGCTCAGGGCCTCCTCACATTTCCCCTCATCTTTACCCTATTGACATGAATGTTCCTCTGCCCCTGGTCAGTTCCCTCACGCCTGAGGAAAGAAGCTGAAAGAGAGCTATGAAGGGGCTGTGAGCCCAGATGGGGGAGGTGGGCTTCCATTTGGAGGGAAAGTCATCTGGGCACCGTCCCCAGGTGCACCTTCCCAAGACCCCTGCTCCATCCGTCCAGAAGGCTGTGGGTCTCCTGTGCCCATCCTGTCTGCATGACAAACTTTGACCTTGGCTGGGAAGATCCTTCTTGGAGACAGAGATGAGCATTTCCCACCCGCCCTCCCTTTCCTTCACCTCTGTAGAGTCTTGTCTGAAAACCTCAGCCTTCTTGTACAAAAGGGAGTTGCAAAATAGTCATACATTTATTCAAATAGTTCTGGGTACTGGAGGAGCCTCGAGATCCCAGAAGCAAGATTTTCCCTGTCTCCCAGGACAAACTACCAGATTAGACACCCAGTGAGATAGGGGCTTTGATAGTGGTCAAGTACAGGTCTGTGGGAGACCAAGACTTTGCATGAGGGAGTCAGGGAAGGCTTCTTAGAGGAGGTGGGGTGAGGATGGAGACAAACAGGAGCTGTTCCATGGAGGGAGAATAGAGCTGCAAAGGTTCTCAGGCTTTGGTGGGATGGATCTGGAGATGTGTACTGATTGACTGTGATTGGAGCAGAGGGTTTAGAGGGAATGTGTATGCTGAAGCATCATTCTTTCAGTGGATCACTAGATAACTAATACTCCAGACATTCGTTCTACTCGGAAGGACACAGGGTACAGAACCCAAAGGCCTTCACACGAGCTGGGACTTTTCCTGGAAGAAATGGCACTCTTGAAGGGTTCTATGCTGGAGAGGGACACCACCACAATTGCATTTCAGAAAGATTGCTTGGTTGCCTTGCGGGAGATGGGCTGGAGGGGCAGAGGTGGAAGCCGTGCTGGTTGGATGCTGTGGGTGCTGGTCCGGGCAAGAGATGCTGGTGGCTCGGCTGGTGGATAGAGCACAGAGGGCGAGGCAGGTGGATTTCAGAGGGCAGGACTTGCTCGTGTGTTTGGTGTGGCTGGTGAGGCTCTTGAGCAGTCAAGGGTGACTACAGGTTTCCTTTGTGCAGTTCGGGGCAGGTGGGCCCTTCACGCCTGAGGAAAGAAGCTGAAAGAGAGCTATGAAGGGGCTGTGAGCCCAGATGGGGGAGGTGGGCTTCCATTTGGAGGGAAAGTCATCTGGGCACCGTCCCCAGGTGCACCTTCCCAAGACCCCTGCTCCATCCGTCCAGAAGGCTGTGGGTCTCCTGTGCCCATCCTGTCTGCATGACAAACTTTGACCTTGGCTGGGAAGATCCTTCTTGGAGACAGAGATGAGCATTGCCCACCCGCCCTCCCTTTCCTTCACCTCTGTAGAGTCTTGTCTGAAAACCTCAGCCTTCTTGTACAAAAGGGAGTTGCAAAATAGTCATACATTTATTCAAATAGTTCTGGGTACTGGAGGAGCCTCGAGATCCCAGAAGCAAGATTTTCCCTGTCTCCCAGGACAAACTACCAGATTAGACACCCAGTGAGATAGGGGCTTTGATAGTGGTCAAGTACAGGTCTGTGGGAGACCAAGACTTTGCATGAGGGAGTCAGGGAAGGCTTCTTAGAGGAGGTGGGGTGAGGATGGAGACAAACAGGAGCTGTTCCATGGAGGGAGAATAGAGCTGCAAAGGTTCTCAGGCTTTGGTGGGATGGATCTGGAGATGTGTACTGATTGACTGTGATTGGAGCAGAGGGTTTAGAGGGAATGTGTATGCTGAAGCATCATTCTTTCAGTGGATCACTAGATAACTAATACTCCAGACATTCGTTCTACTCGGAAGGACACAGGGTACAGAACCCAAAGGCCTTCACACGAGCTGGGACTTTTCCTGGAAGAAATGGCACTCTTGAAGGGTTCTATGCTGGAGAGGGACACCACCACAATTGCATTTCAGAAAGATTGCTTGGTTGCCTTGCGGGAGATGGGCTGGAGGGGCAGAGGTGGAAGCCGTGCTGGTTGGATGCTGTGGGTGCTGGTCCGGGCAAGAGATGCTGGTGGCTCGGCTGGTGGATAGAGCACAGAGGGCGAGGCAGGTGGATTTCAGAGGGCAGGACTTGCTCGTGTGTTTGGTGTGGCTGGTGAGGCTCTTGAGCAGTCAAGGGTGACTACAGGTTTCCTTTTGTGCAGTTCGGGGGCAGGTGGGCCCTTTCTGTGAGCTAGAGAACTAAGCAGGAATAGTGACAGCGCCCCCATCGCCTGCCCCTCAGCTGGCTGCTCACAGAGGTGGGCAGATGGAACCCAGATCTCTGGGCTGCCCCCACTTCGCTGCGGCCCTTCTGTTCTTGGGTCCAGTGCTGGCACAGCCCCTGGGAGCCCTGGGTCCAACGGTAACTGAACAGCCCTCTCCCTCCCCTAGATCTGAAGCCATGGGTCTCCAACTTCACCTACCCTGGAGCCCAGGATTTCTCCCAGCTCGCTCTGGATCCTTCCAGAAACCAGCTCATCGTGGGAGCCAGGTAATGAGGTACAGGAGGGTTGGGGTCAGGAATGGGGGACCAATTCTAAGCACATTGAGCAGAGGGACTATTATTAGGGGTGATCCTCTATGGGCAGACCCTCATCCTGAGTCCCTGTTCCACTCTACTAGGCCCTGTCTGTCTGAATGTCTGTCCCCAGAAAAGAAAGCTTTGGGTGGGTGGCTGGGGACTGGGGGGTGGCAAGGAAGTGACCTCCAGATCTCAGCAAGCGACGTTCCTCAAGGTCTGGCAGTTATTAAGGGCAGGAATACCTGCTGGTAACCTCTTAGCCCATGTCCAAACCATCATGCCAAGACCTACCTAAGCTGGGGTCCTTCCTGGGAGCTCTGTGCCCAGGAACCCCCTGCTGGCTGGCTGGCCGCCTGCACCTGGGACACAGGACACGGGCCATGTGCTTCTTTTATGAAGGACCCCTTGTTGCCACATCACTTAGACCCACTGCCCAGGTCCAGGTCCGGTATTCAGAGAGAATTCACTCTTGGAAGACTGGTGGAGACTTTACAGGGTGAAGTAGGAGGAGAAAATTCTCACGAAATCATAGATCATCAGCTCTGGTTGGGAAGGGAGCCTCTTGTCTTATGAGTCACTCAGTCATGTCTGACCCTTTGTGACCCCATGGACTGTAGCCTGCCAGGCTCCCCTGTTCGTGGAATTCTCCAGGCAAGAATACTGAAGTGGGTTGTCATTCCCTTCTCCAGAGGATCTTCCCAACCCAGGATCAATCCCAGGTCTCCTGCACTGCAGGCAGATTCTTTACCATCTGAGCCACCAGGAAAGCCCTAGGTTTGAGAATCACTGGCCTAATCCAGCTGCCCTCGTGTAAACCAGAGGAAGTAGAGGCTGGGGAAGGGAAGGTGATCTTCCCAAGATGACATAGCAAGATGACAACAGAGTCCCGGTTAGAGTCCAGGTCCCCCAACCTCAGGGCTAGAGGTTTTTCTGCCAGCCCACATTACCAGCTCCAACTGCACTGGTGTTACTCAGAAGCTCCCTGCAGATCTGGGGCGGAGGAGGACAGATAGGTGGTTGGACACCTCCAGGTTACACACCTCCAGGTTACACTCTGTAGCTGATCGACCTTGACTTCCAGGCTCTCCTGAGTGGCCCCAGCCCTTCCTTTGCCCTGTGAAAAGGAGGCGGGGTCAAGGACAGAGCTCTGGACCAGAGGAGCTGCCTTCTTGTCCTGAGTGATCTTGACCTGTGAGCCTCAGGATCCTCATCTGTAAAGTCTGGGTTACAATCTCTGTGCTGCTCACATGACAGGGCTATTAAGAAGCTAGGGTTGAATGTACTTTATTGCTCTATTTTGAAACTATCATTTTCCATCAGAGATACTTGTTATGGTATAACATTCAGAAGGTACAAAAGTGAAAAGCAGGCAGAACTCATCCCTGGAGGCATGCTGTGTGTGAGCTTGTGTGCCCTGTCTATGTTTACAAGTATATGAGAGTATGGGCCTTATCTTCCCAGCAAAGAGCATCCTTGTTTTACTTTTCATTTGAGGATAACGATAGATTTACTTGCAGTTGTAAGACATAATACAGAGAGGTCCCATCCTTGAACCCTTCACCCCGTTTTCCCCAGTGCGAACTGAGTACAACACTGGGTTAGCTAACTGTAGTACAGCTGTGCCTACCCATAGTCCAACTCTGCAGTCGGGAAGTTGCCATAAAGGCCATTCTTCCACCTGACTCCGGAGCCACCAGTTTACATACGTAGTTTTAGAGTCCGATGCCTTTGGAATCAGCCTGCCAGGCTCCCTGTTCGTGGGATTCTCCAGGCAAGAATACTGAAGTGGGTTGTCATTCCCTTCTCCAGAGGATCTTCCCAACCCAGGATCAATCCCAGGTCTCCTGCACTGCAGGCAGATTCTTTACCATCTGAGCCACCAGGAAAGCCCTAGGTTTGAGAATCACTGGCCTAATCCAGCTGCCCTCGTGTAAACCAGAGGAAGTAGAGGCTGGGGAAGGGAAGGTGATCTTCCCAAGATGACATAGCAAGATGACAACAGAGTCCCGGTTAGAGTCCAGGTCCCCCAACCTCAGGGCTAGAGGTTTTTCTGCCAGCCCACATTACCAGCTCCAACTGCACTGGTGTTACTCAGAAGCTCCCTGCAGATCTGGGGCGGAGGAGGACAGATAGGTGGTTGGACACCTCCAGGTTACACACCTCCAGGTTACACTCTGTAGCTGATCGACCTTGACTTCCAGGCTCTCCTGAGTGGCCCCAGCCCTTCCTTTGCCCTGTGAAAAGGAGGCGGGGTCAAGGACAGAGCTCTGGACCAGAGGAGCTGCCTTCTTGTCCTGAGTGATCTTGACCTGTGAGCCTCAGGATCCTCATCTGTAAAGTCTGGGTTACAATCTCTGTGCTGCTCACATGACAGGGCTATTAAGAAGCTAGGGTTGAATGTACTTTATTGCTCTATTTTGAAACTATCATTTTCCATCAGAGATACTTGTTATGGTATAACATTCAGAAGGTACAAAAGTGAAAAGCAGGCAGAACTCATCCCTGGAGGCATGCTGTGTGTGAGCTTGTGTGCCCTGTCTATGTTTACAAGTATATGAGAGTATGGGCCTTATCTTCCCAGCAAAGAGCATCCTTGTTTTACTTTTCATTTGAGGATAACGATAGATTTACTTGCAGTTGTAAGACATAATACAGAGAGGTCCCATCCTTGAACCCTTCACCCCGTTTTCCCCAGTGCGAACTGAGTACAACACTGGGTTAGCTAACTGTAGTACAGCTGTGCCTACCCATAGTCCAACTCTGCAGTCGGGAAGTTGCCATAAAGGCCATTCTTCCACCTGACTCAGGAGCCACCAGTTTTACATACGTAGTTTTTAGAGTCCCGATGCCTTTGAAATAAATGAGACAAAGAAGGACAAACACTGAATGTTACCATTTATGTTTGGAATCTAAAAAATAAAATGAATGAACACAAGAAAACAGAAACAGGCTCACAGATATAGAGAATAACCTCGGGAGAGGGAAAAAGCAGGGGCAAGATTACACCCTGGGCCTCTGGAATTCACGCTAGGGAAATTTTTCATTCATGTATGCCCCGCCTTGTTCCATAAAGAGTTTAGGGCGGATCAATCTACAGAGATTTCTCTCTGTTCTCATCTCCCAGAAGAGCAGACTTCCACGTTGTGATGAATGGTTTTTGATGGGATAAAAATGAATAAAGTGATGCAATGTTTCCCTTAATTTTTTAAAGCTGTGAGCAGATGCTTGTGTTACCTGAACAGACAGCTGGGGCAGAGCCATAAGCTGGAGCCCATCTGTCCCCAGGCTGGGTGGGTGGGGGCAGGGGAGGGGCCTGTGGAGGGATGTCAGAGGCCTGGAGCCAGAGGTGTCTCCTTCAGGCCCCTAGATCCATTCAGCCGGGACCCCTCCCTCTGTTTCTGGCCCCTTCCACAGCCTTTCCTCTCATTTCTCAGCCCAGCTTAGGTAGACCAGAACTCTCTAATGCAATTATTCCAGAAACTTCAGGAACCAAAAGAGGAACAGCCAAAAGATGTAAGAAGGAAAGAAAATTCTTAGGGAAAACCAAAGCTTTACATCTGTTTGACATTAATAAAGCCTTTTAAACACATATCACACCATTCCTCAGTCTCCATGGTCCTATGAAATAAAGAAGATAGGGATAGCTTCTCTGTTTTACGGATGTGGACACTGAGGCCCTCAGAAGGCCCACAGCAAGTGGCTGAGCTGGAATGCTCCCTGCCTCTGCGGCAGGGTCTACTCTGTGAGCCAGTTGTCGCTTCTACGGGCAGTGTGACCTGGGGCTCTGGCTACCCTCTGGGTCTACCCACAGTGCCTATGGGCTTCAGGAGTAGATAAGTCTGGGTTTTGATCCCACCTCCTCCACTTATTTTCTCTCTCGTCCGGACCATTTACCCTAGCTGTTTCCTCATCTGTAAAAGGAGTTTTCTCTCTACTCCCGAGTGCAGATTAAATGAACTGATGGTGGGAGAGGTCTCCCTGGGCTCGGGGCTCCGTGGACCCTCTGCCTTCAGCACCCAGTCCTAGCAACCATGAGGCAGAGCCAGAGACCTACTTCCTGGGGACCTGCCTGCAGAACCAGCCCGACTTACGACCTCTGTCTCTGTTTCCACAGGAACTACCTCTTCAGACTCAGCCTTGCCAATGTCTCCCTCCTCCAGGTACATTTGCTTCCCTTCCCCGTAATTTCCCTGGTGTTTGGGGGCTGGGGCTACGGCAGCACAAGGAGCGAGATTCAGAATGCAGCCCGTAGGGTTGAAAACAGGAACCCTGACTTCTTGTCACTGGCCGTGAACTCCCAGAGGACTGGCCGTGGTTGGGGTAATGGCTGGGAAGATATTTGGGAATTGTGGGGCACAGCCGGTACACAGGGGCACACACAGGGCTCCTGCATTGTGAGGACAGGAGCTGGGGCCTCCTGTTTGCTTGAACGGAGGGGGTCCCAGGATGCAGGACTTTCAGCAGAACCAGTTCAGCACTGGGCAGACTGGTATGACTGGTCAGTCTAAGTGCAGAACCTCAATCCACAGGCAGGTCTCTGCGTTTGGTACTTGAATGAAAGGGTGTCCCTGGTTGCTTTCTTAGCCTGCTGGCCCGAGTGATCCCATTCTAGCTCAGCATTTTCACTGAGCTGTGATTGATTTATTATCTGCTGCCAAGAAGGACTCCCCAGGCATAATTCCCTAAGTGCTTTGGGAGGCATTTTAATGGGACTCCTTGATCCAGAACATTTATCCCAGATTGAGAAACAGATGCCAGATCATCTCTGCAAAGGCTGAACAGTCTAGAGAAAGGAACGCCATCTCTGTCTGAGAGCCTCAGTTCCTGTGTCCAGAGAAGTCTTGCTGGTCTCCCGTGGCTGAGCATTCATTGAGCACTTACTGTGTATCACAAGTGAGCTGGAGGCAGAGGAGCAATAAAACAGGCTGAGTCTCTGGCCTCTAGGGCTCACAGTACAGCCAGAAAAAGATGATAAGAATTAATTAGAGAATGGTAGTTAGTATATGGGGCTATTTGGTATAGGATTTCACTACAAAGGGAAGTTGGGAAAGGGGAGAACTCCTTGTGAGCCAGCATGGCATTCTGGTCTAGTTTCTTCTAGAAACTGCTCTAGACCGCTACAGCCATTGCAGCTGGTAGCCACAGAGGAGGTATAAGAGAGCAGAAAAAAATGTAACCATGAGAAGGGAGGGGCCGGGAAGAACTAAGGAAAATTGAAAAGAAATTTATCAATAGATTTATTATAAGTCTATTTATAATAAACATTATAAACATTTACCGAATAACTAGTAAAAACTGCGTCCAGTCCCAGTCTGGATTTGAGATCCAGAGGTGAATCAGGCTCAGTTCTTTGCCTCAAGGAGCAAATGTGTAGAGATTGTTAGTGATTCTCTTTACTGGATGGGATAGGTTCCTAGAGTCCAGGCTGGAGTTAGGTAGAGTAAATTCTCAGAGGCAGCATCCCATGGCCTGCCAGCTTAGTCAGTCACAAGGAGCCCAACCAGAGCCTCGTTTCCAAGTGGCTTTCATGGAAAATGAAGTCAAGATGCCAAGCCCCACGATCAGGGTCTAGGGGAAGCCAGTGCAGAGATGGTTCAAACTGGGTGGGAGGAAGTAGATCCAGGAATCCTGCCCTGAGCCCAGACTTTTTATTAAGTTCCTTTGATCTGCAAATGAAGGTCTTCTGGGAGCAAAGTGAGGAAAGAGAGACAGATGCACAGAAACAATGACGGTGCTGTGGGAGGCATGTAGGAAGGGGTGTGTGCTGGGTGCATGCCAGGGGCCGTTGTGGCCCAGAGGCACAGGGCACCCTCAGACTCCGCCGGGTCTTAAAAGTCTTCCCAGAGAGCTGCCTTTGGGCTGCAGCTTGAAGGATGGGGTTAGCTAGGTTACTAAGGAGAAGACAGAGGTGTGAAATAGCAGAGCATGGAGGAGGGTAGGATGGCAGGACCATGGGATGAGCAAGGAATAAAGGTGTGAGATGAGGCCCAGGAAGGGCGAGAGGCTGCATCATAGACGGCCTTCATGACTGAGTACAAGTGTTTGGGCTCAGTTGCTTCAGTCGTGTCCAACTCTTTGTGACCCTATGGACTGTAGCCCACCGGGTTCCTCCGTACATGGGATTCTCCAGGCAAGGATACTGGAGGGAGCTGCCATGCCTTCCTCCAGGGGATTTTCTCGACCCAGGGGTTGGAACCCATGTCTCTTGTGTCTCCTGCATTTGCAGATGGGTTGTTCACCACTAGCGCTACCTGGGAGACCCCTCATGACTGAGTAGAGGGATCCATCTTTTATTTTGAAGGCAAAAAGGTTTAAACAGAGAAGTGACATAAGCATATTTGGTGTTCTGATCACCTGGTCCAATGCAGAGAGTGGATTAGTTGGAGGAGCCAGTTAGCAGAAGCTGCAATAATCCAGGTGATTGATAGGGAGAATTGAATTAAGGCAGCAGAGTGGAGAAGGAGAGAAGACTGGAAATGATCTTCAGGTGGCAGAATCATGCCAAGTCATAGCATCACAGAGTTCCAGGGAGGACCAGGCACATTGTCTTCTGTGTGAAGGTGACCCCTTGAGTTGGAAAGGAGACAGCCCTGGAAGGCTTAGCGAAGGCTTGGACCACAGTGGGGCCATCTAGGTTTCTGATTTGCAGAGCTGGGTAGCATAAATCAGGAGGAAACTGGAGCCACCCTGGCTCTGGACACTGGCTCTCTGTTGGTTGCCCACTAGAATCACTGAGGGAAATTTAAAAAATGCACTGATGCCTGGATCCTACCCTCAGAGACTGTGTTCTGGACTTTCAAAGTCTTCCAGATGGTTCCTATGTGCAGACAGATTTAGGAACCTCTGCTCTAGGATGTGAAGAAGGCCTTTTTCATGGATGTTGCCCAACTGGTTTGGCTTCCCCAGGTGTCCTTGACAGCTGACCCACAGGTCCGGGGTCCCCTACATTACCAGACATTAGCACTCTCCAGCTTGATGCAGAAGCCTGGCGTTGGCTCGTTCAGCTCTGAATGGATCTGGTCTCCCATGGAAGGTACCTTCTGCCAGCCCCATCGCTCCTGCTTGAGGCAGGGGTGGGCCTCAGGGCTTCTCTGAAGGGCCCTGCACACCAGCCACAAGTGCACCAGGAGTTGGTTTCACTACCTTCCCAGAGTGTATCTTAGGGGCCTGAATCCTGAGGTTCAGATTGGATTCATTACAATAGAACCTAGGAGATAAATGAATACATTTCACGTTCACATCCCTATCTCCCCATCCCTATGGACTGTAGCCCACGGGTTCCTCCGTACATGGGATTCTCCAGGCAAGGATACTGGAGGGAGCTGCCATGCCTTCCTCCAGGGGATTTTCTCGACCCAGGGGTTGGAACCCATGTCTCTTGTGTCTCCTGCATTTGCAGATGGGTTGTTCACCACTAGCGCTACCTGGGAGACCCCTCATGACTGAGTAGAGGGATCCATCTTTTATTTTGAAGGCAAAAAGGTTTAAACAGAGAAGTGACATAAGCATATTTGGTGTTCTGATCACCTGGTCCAATGCAGAGAGTGGATTAGTTGGAGGAGCCAGTTAGCAGAAGCTGCAATAATCCAGGTGATTGATGGGGAGAATTGAATTAAGGCAGCAGAGTGGAGAAGGAGAGAAGACTGGAAATGATCTTCAGGTGGCAGAATCATGCCAAGTCATAGCATCACAGAGTTCCAGGGAGGACCAGGCACATTGTCTTCTGTGTGAAGGTGACCCCTTGAGTTGGAAAGGAGACAGCCCTGGAAGGCTTAGCGAAGGCTTGGACCACAGTGGGGCCATCTAGGTTTCTGATTTGCAGAGCTGGGTAGCATAAATCAGGAGGAAACTGGAGCCACCCTGGCTCTGGACACTGGCTCTCTGTTGGTTGCCCACTAGAATCACTGAGGGAAATTTAAAAAATGCACTGATGCCTGGATCCTACCCTCAGAGACTGTGTTCTGGACTTTCAAAGTCTTCCAGATGGTTCCTATGTGCAGACAGATTTAGGAACCTCTGCTCTAGGATGTGAAGAAGGCCTTTTTCATGGATGTTGCCCAACTGGTTTGGCTTCCCCAGGTGTCCTTGACAGCTGACCCACAGGTCCGGGGTCCCCTACATTACCAGACATTAGCACTCTCCAGCTTGATGCAGAAGCCTGGCGTTGGCTCGTTCAGCTCTGAATGGATCTGGTCTCCCATGGAAGGTACCTTCTGCCAGCCCCATCGCTCCTGCTTGAGGCAGGGGTGGGCCTCAGGGCTTCTCTGAAGGGCCCTGCACACCAGCCACAAGTGCACCAGGAGTTGGTTTCACTACCTTCCCAGAGTGTATCTTAGGGGCCTGAATCCTGAGGTTCAGATTGGATTCATTACAATAGAACCTAGGAGATAAATGAATACATTTCACGTTCACATCCCTATCTCCCCACCCTAGGGAGAACCACCTGGCCACAAAGAGGAGGGAACAAGAGACAGAAGTTGGAGTGGGCCATCCAGCATCGTCTTTTGACCAGGTTGGAGGCAGACTCAGCCTCTGGTCTCCTGGTTTGTCCTCTGATGAGAAACCTTTGTCTTCTGACTGTAAAAACTTGAGCACTCCTCCATTGCCCTGTCTGGGGCTTAGGGTCCCTGTTTATAAGCTTTCAGGCCACAGCGTCTGCTCTCACAAGTGGCTCACAGCAACCAAGTGCCCAAAATGAGCTGCACCCCTTTGCTGACAGGATGAAGCAGGGCCAAGACCTCCCCACTCCCCAGCCTAGCTTCCTTGACTGTCTTCTTTCTGCCTGGGGTCTGCTCAAGGTTGTAACTCTCCTTTACAGCCAACTGATCCTCCCACATGGCCCCAGGATATGATTTAACCAAACTTAACCGGCAATGCTTTATTGATAGTTTAAATAATTAACATCCCTTAAAGAAAAATCTAAATGCAAACAGTTTATGCAAGCTAATGTCCATTAAAAGGACTTCTAAGTACCTAACCCCTATTAAACAATTTGTACAAACTACTGTTCCTTAAGGAAAATAGAGAAACCCAGTCTCCTTCTCAATTCTCCAAACTGCAAGGGAGAAGAGAGGCAGGTGTGTGTGTGTGTGTGTGTGTGTGTGTGTGTCACTCTCCCATGCTTGCAGAGGGGAAGGGGAAATCAAATCAGCTCACCAGTGATTGTTATTTATTGGTGTAACTTAATCAACGGGTTGTGGGAAAGAAAAGGTGGCCAGTGGTCAGCAGTGTCAGGGGGCTGCAGAATGATAAGCTTACTTGAGTTTGTCAATCAGGAGCTCATGAGCCACCTGTGCTAGAGTGGTTCCAGGGGACGACGTGGCTGGTGGCCTAATTGCAATGGATTTATGGTCTTGGGCTGCCACATGTCCTCCAAGTGCAGAAATGAGGATTGTCCTGTACATATGCATCAGGGGCTTTGTTTGTGCCTGAGCAGATGGTGAGGCTGATTCTGAGCTCTTTTCTAGTGATGTGTACATTGTCCAAACTAGGCTGGCAGCTCTAGAGTTATTTGAAATCTAAACTCTGCTGAGTGGTGGGCTTAGTGCTCAGATGTTTTAATGTTCAGCCATTGTCTCTGGTGTCCAGGGGAGTTGCTGAGTCCATATGGAGATCATCCAGCTCCTGGCTCTCTTGACTGCTTTTGCAGTTCCTCTTTACTAGAGAGAGTTTGGAAATCCTGGAATTTCTGGGACAAGTCCTAGTTTAAAGCATTCTGTGTGGTCGATTGATTATACACATCTTATTTCACAAAATTTCACTCCTTCACAAAATTCCACTAAAAGGACAATGAGAAATTTGAAAAGATACAGATCAGCAATGACAGCGAGAACAAAAGAGATGTCAGTAGAGAAAAGATAAAATGCATGCTGGGGAGGTGGAAAGTGGATGGAGCAAATCATGATGAATTTAGTGGAGCAGAACAGTTTATAAAGGGAGATATGGCAGAGAACCAAGATGACTCCCCAGAAAGGCCTCAGAAATTGGGCTGTGGGTATTGTGGACTGTGAAGATGAGGCACAAGGCTTAAAGGGGGAAATGGTTGATATGATCTAAACTGAGAGGTTGGAACCAGATCTCCTGACCCATTCTACACAGTAATCCCTTCCTCCAGTTTACCCAAGAAAGGGAAATTAATAACACTGTTTCTTTAAAGACCCAAATGTTCAGCCTCCAAATCTGGAGAATCCAGGAAAGGTGAAATCTCACTGATAGGGTATGGGACTAGAACAGTATTTTCTCTTTTTCTCTCTTTGTGCAATTTATTTACTTCAGAAACCTAGTCACTTGTTCTGTAGAGTTTTCCACAACCTGTATTTTGCTGATTGTGGTCCAAGTGGTATAATTTAACATGTTCCTCTGTTCCCTGTACCATCTTTAAGTTGATTTTTCAATCTAAAGACTTTATTCATTTTAGATTTTGGCAAGATAACTTCAGAGGCGTTATTCTGTAATTTTTAGGAGGTGTGTAGTATGATTTTCTCTGCACTTTTTAGTGTTAGCAGTCATTGATGATTGTTTCCTAGATCTATTAATTCTTTAGGCGTTATACTATATTAGTCAAACTACAAGGAGAAACTTCTCATCTATTCTTGATTACCTGTTTGATATAGTCATATAGGAAAGACAGGATAAATGTTTGATGTTCTGTCTTTATTCACTAGTTTTCAAATAATGAACAGGCTTTGTAGTATCTGTCAATGATGGTCAGTGAATTTTATTATTTTACTATTGTTATTACAACAGACTCATGAATTTAAACACCGTGGATGTTTCAACCTATTGCAGTTGTCTCTCATGACTATCCCATCTTTTGCCAGTAGGGGGCCTCTTCAAGTTGGCTTCTGGGTCTTATGACACTTCATATTTGGTATGAAGAGATATTCTAGGCTCACCGTGTACATTTCCTGACTCAGGCCTGGAATTAGATGTTTCTCCAAGAAACTTTGGTTTCTTTCTGTGGGAAATGGTTAGTGATATATTTTAAAATATAAATAGCGAAACTCACCAGATATTTGAGGAGAGTCTCTAAAGTCAAGGAAAAAGACCAAAACAAGCAAGCAAACAGAATGAAGGAAGTTGTAAGAAACAGGGACAATGCAAGAAATACAAGAAAACACTTTTAAAATTAATTTTAAAACAAATTATACCTTTTGGCAATATAAAACATATTTTGTTAATAAAACATTAAATTAAAACTGAAAATCTAAAAAAAGTGATTGGGAAAATAAAAATTGAAGGATTAGGAAATAAAGTTGAAGGAAATTAATAACACTGTTTCTTTAAAGACCCAAATGTTCAGCCTCCAAATCTGGAGAATCCAGGAAAGGTGAAATCTCACTGATAGGGTATGGGACTAGAACAGTATTTTCTCTTTTTCTCTCTTTGTGCAATTTATTTACTTCAGAAACCTAGTCACTTGTTCTGTAGAGTTTTCCACAACCTGTATTTTGCTGATTGTGGTCCAAGTGGTATAATTTAACATGTTCCTCTGTTCCCTGTACCATCTTTAAGTTGATTTTTCAATCTAAAGACTTTATTCATTTTAGATTTTGGCAAGATAACTTCAGAGGCGTTATTCTGTAATTTTTAGGAGGTGTGTAGTATGATTTTCTCTGCACTTTTTAGTGTTAGCAGTCATTGATGATTGTTTCCTAGATCTATTAATTCTTTAGGCGTTATACTATATTAGTCAAACTACAAGGAGAAACTTCTCATCTATTCTTGATTACCTGTTTGATATAGTCATATAGGAAAGACAGGATAAATGTTTGATGTTCTGTCTTTATTCACTAGTTTTCAAATAATGAACAGGCTTTGTAGTATCTGTCAATGATGGTCAGTGAATTTTATTATTTTACTATTGTTATTACAACAGACTCATGAATTTAAACACCGTGGATGTTTCAACCTATTGCAGTTGTCTCTCATGACTATCCCATCTTTTGCCAGTAGGGGGCCTCTTCAAGTTGGCTTCTGGGTCTTATGACACTTCATATTTGGTATGAAGAGATATTCTAGGCTCACCGTGTACATTTCCTGACTCAGGCCTGGAATTAGATGTTTCTCCAAGAAACTTTGGTTTCTTTCTGTGGGAAATGGTTAGTGATATATTTTAAAATATAAATAGCGAAACTCACCAGATATTTGAGGAGAGTCTCTAAAGTCAAGGAAAAAGACCAAAACAAGCAAGCAAACAGAATGAAGGAAGTTGTAAGAAACAGGGACAATGCAAGAAATACAAGAAAACACTTTTAAAATTAATTTTAAAACAAATTATACCTTTTGGCAATATAAAACATATTTTGTTAATAAAACATTAAATTAAAACTGAAAATCTAAAAAAAGTGATTGGGAAAATAAAAATTGAAGGATTAGGAAATAAAGTTGAAGGAAAATCTTTCAGAAATTAGAACAACAAAAAACAAGAATTGAAAAACAGGAGAGAAATAAAAACAGAAAACTAGAGAATCAAGGCACAAGGGACAAAAGTGGATTGAATTAATACAAGGTACAAAAAAGAGAACAGAGGAAAAGAGGAGGAAGACATTAAGGATGAAATAACATAAGGAAATCTGCCAAAAACAGAGGATGAGTCTTCACATTGAAAGGGCTGAGTTTCCCAAAGGGACCTGCACTAAGGCACATCAGTGTGAATTTCAGAATACTGTTACCAAAGAGATGATCCTAAAAGCTTTCTTTTCTAAAGAGAAAAAGAAAAGGTCACTACAAAAGATGGGGAATAAGAATGACACCAGACTTCTCAATAGCAACACTGGCTGGAATCTAGAAGACAATGGAGGAATAAATGTCTTTAAAATTCTGAGTGAAAATTATTTTCACCCTAGAATTCTATGCCCAAACGATCAATCAAGTATGAAGATAGAATGAATCAGACGTGCAAGAATTTTAAAAAATTGACCTACCATGTTCCTTTTCATAGGAAGATACTGAAGATGTGTTCTACCAAAATAAGCCAGTAATCCAAGAAAGAGGGAAACATGGGATTCAGCAAACAGGAGCGGCGAGGCGGGAAGTCCCAGGTTAATAGCCAAGCAGGAGGCCTTAAGAGCAACCAGCCCATACTGGGGCAGGAGGCAGGAGGTTGGGGCAGGAGGAAGAGGACGGGAGCTAATAGATTATCTGAACCGTTTGTGTGTAGCAAATAATATGAAGAGGGAATGTTGGGCATTTGGGGAAAATCTGTGATAGGTCCCTTGCAAAACAAGCCAATGAAGAAAACCAAGACAGTTATTCAGTCCAGGAGAAGCAAAACGTTGGTCAAGAACAGAATCTCCGTCAGAATGGGCACATTTCACTGATTCTCAGAGCGTATGTTTTCACATTTTACTGGGTCTAAAATCAGCCCACGCCTTTCTGTCAAAGGCATCTTACAGTCACCGTTGGCCAGACTGCAAATTAATTTTTTGGCAATATAAAACATATTTTGTTAATAAAACATTAAATTAAAACTGAAAATCTAAAAAAAGTGATTGGGAAAATAAAAATTGAAGGATTAGGAAATAAAGTTGAAGGAAAATCTTTCAGAAATTAGAACAACAAAAAACAAGAATTGAAAAACAGGAGAGAAATAAAAACAGAAAACTAGAGAATCAAGGCACAAGGGACAAAAGTGGATTGAATTAATACAAGGTACAAAAAAGAGAACAGAGGAAAAGAGGAGGAAGACATTAAGGATGAAATAACATAAGGAAATCTGCCAAAAACAGAGGATGAGTCTTCACATTGAAAGGGCTGAGTTTCCCAAAGGGACCTGCACTAAGGCACATCAGTGTGAATTTCAGAATACTGTTACCAAAGAGATGATCCTAAAAGCTTTCTTTTCTAAAGAGAAAAAGAAAAGGTCACTACAAAAGATGGGGAATAAGAATGACACCAGACTTCTCAATAGCAACACTGGCTGGAATCTAGAAGACAATGGAGGAATAAATGTCTTTAAAATTCTGAGTGAAAATTATTTTCACCCTAGAATTCTATGCCCAAACGATCAATCAAGTATGAAGATAGAATGAATCAGACGTGCAAGAATTTTAAAAAATTGACCTACCATGTTCCTTTTCATAGGAAGATACTGAAGATGTGTTCTACCAAAATAAGCCAGTAATCCAAGAAAGAGGGAAACATGGGATTCAGCAAACAGGAGAGGAGAGGAGGTAAGTCCCAGGTTAATAGCCAAGCAGGAGGCCTTAAGAGCAACCAGCCCATACTGGGGCAGGAGGCAGGAGGTTGGGGCAGGAGGAAGAGGACGGGAGCTAATAGATTATCTGAACCGTTTGTGTGTAGCAAATAATATGAAGAGGGAATGTTGGGCATTTGGGGAAAATCTGTGATAGGTCCCTTGCAAAACAAGCCAATGAAGAAAACCAAGACAGTTATTCAGTCCAGGAGAAGCAAAACGTTGGTCAAGAACAGAATCTCCGTCAGAATGGGCACATTTCACTGATTCTCAGAGACGTATGTTTTCACATTTTACTGGGTCTAAAATCAGCCCACGCCTTTCTGTCAAAGGCATCTTACAGTCACCGTTGGCCAGACTGCAGTGCCGATGAAGTTGTCTCTAGCTGTGGAGGCATGAACTCACTCTTATTTCTGATGTGCTCATCCACCAACAGCAAGCCACTGACATTTCAGCTCACATACCATTTTAGGAGCATATGAGGAGGGACTAAGAGTCCTGGTTGGTCAGAAACCTTGCGTGAGCACATGCTGATAAGATCAGTACAGTCCCAGCATCCAACCTGCTGAATGGGGGTAACAACTTGGAAGAAAATTCTGGAAACCAAAGAGGAATACTCCTGAGGAATTGCTGCGTTGCTAACTTCCTGGGCAGTTCAAAACACAATGGTCTAAAACAAGCAAACGAAACACCAAAAAATGAGCACCGATGACTGACTAGAAAAGTGACTCAGCAGAGAGGAACACTCTGAATTCAAAGACGGTTCAAAACTACTTAATAAATTTTGCTTACATTTTTCTTTTTTGTATGCATGAGATTAACATATGGTTAAATATATCTAAATAAAAACAGTTCCAATAAGTTTACATTAAAATTTTAAGTAATAAAGGAATTTGGCATCACGTTTTCTTTCTTAATGGCTCCTATTACAATTGATGATGTCCTCCATTCAGTCAAATCTGGGGTTCTAGTTGGTAGTAGTGAACAATTTTCACATTTTAACAATAATGTAAATACTGGTATTGATGTTGAAGTATTAAATAATGATAATAAAATATTAAATAATTTATATTACATAATTATAATAGGAGGATAGGGAGAAGGGAAATGTACATGTGCTTAGGGGTAGGGAGAATGGGGATCAGTAGGTGGAAAAATGTCTTCACCTCCGTAACAGTAAGTCAGAAGATGAAGTCTGAGATTGATAACGTGTTTTTGAGAACTTGGACCTTTAAAAACGTATACAGAAAAATAACTAAAAGAGTCTGAAGTCATTGTCCTTGGGAAATGGGGTTGGGGTGTGAGATAAGTTGGTTGCTGGAGTCTTTTAAATTATTTTATTCATACTGTTTAACTTTTTCAGCTCTGTGCATCGTTACTTTGATAAAAATAATTTTTAAAATAAAATAAAAATAAATAAAGTGACTCAAGTTTGTTCCATGCTGTAATCATTATAAATATACATATTCCTTTCAGGCCATATGTTCTAACTTTTGGTTTGAGAAACCTACTCACTGGGAGAGGCTGCAGAATGTTAACAGAGAGAGCTTAGCTCCAGGGTCAGTTGTCTGGGTTTGCATCGTGTCTGTGTGTGTGTGTTTTAATCCTTTTTTAAAAAACTTTGTTTTTGCTAGCATATGGGATCTAGATCCCTGACTTGGGATCAAACCTAGGCTCCCTGCATTGGGAGCATGGAGTCTTGGCCACTGGCCCACCAGAGGAGTCCCTGCATCTTGTGTTTGTTGCTTACTGGCTTTGTGACCTTAGGAATACTGTTCAACCTCTCTGATCTTCTTTTTCCTCGCCTGTAAAGGAGAGAAGTATGTCCAGTGCCCTTTGTCCACCCTGTCCAGAGCATTTGCCATTTTTTGCCCCCAGAGGCCCTGAGTTCGCTTGTTTATATCCCTCTTTCCTGTCACATCAGGCTCAGTCTGGAAGCTGATGGGTGCTAAGTATGATGATGGCTCCCTTGTTCCTATCCAGATGAAGTCCATGAGTCTGTGGCCAGATGCCAGGGGTCATTTGCCCTTCTCTAAGGTTTGGGAGCAGAGGCCTGAGCTCAAGGCCTAGCATAGCAGGATGAGCCCAGCCTGGTCATCGGTGTAATGGGGGGATAACCAAACTTGCCACCCAGCTCCCAAATTCAGCATCTGCCGAAGTCAGCCCTCCCTCTGCCTCCTCAAGCAGGTGCCCTGGGGCTGTGTGTGGGCTACAGCATGGACAGCAGAGAGCCACCCCCCCACTTCAGCTCCTGGCACCCTTTCCCTCCCACATCTAGGGCCCTGGGAGCTCAGCAGGCACTGACTGCAAGCCTAGAAGGCTTCTGTTAGAAATTAAAAGCAGGTGGGTCTTTTTTCTTTTTGCCCATTCGGATGGAAGAGCTGCTTGCTCAAGGTTGAAATGGGGTTGGGGTGTGAGATAAGTTGGTTGCTGGAGTCTTTTAAATTATTTTATTCATACTGTTTAACTTTTTCAGCTCTGTGCATCGTTACTTTGATAAAAATAATTTTTAAAATAAAATAAAAATAAATAAAGTGACTCAAGTTTGTTCCATGCTGTAATCATTATAAATATACATATTCCTTTCAGGCCATATGTTCTAACTTTTGGTTTGAGAAACCTACTCACTGGGAGAGGCTGCAGAATGTTAACAGAGAGAGCTTAGCTCCAGGGTCAGTTGTCTGGGTTTGCATCGTGTCTGTGTGTGTGTGTTTTAATCCTTTTTTAAAAAACTTTGTTTTTGCTAGCATATGGGATCTAGATCCCTGACTTGGGATCAAACCTAGGCTCCCTGCATTGGGAGCATGGAGTCTTGGCCACTGGCCCACCAGAGGAGTCCCTGCATCTTGTGTTTGTTGCTTACTGGCTTTGTGACCTTAGGAATACTGTTCAACCTCTCTGATCTTCTTTTTCCTCGCCTGTAAAGGAGAGAAGTATGTCCAGTGCCCTTTGTCCACCCTGTCCAGAGCATTTGCCATTTTTTGCCCCCAGAGGCCCTGAGTTCGCTTGTTTATATCCCTCTTTCCTGTCACATCAGGCTCAGTCTGGAAGCTGATGGGTGCTAAGTATGATGATGGCTCCCTTGTTCCTATCCAGATGAAGTCCATGAGTCTGTGGCCAGATGCCAGGGGTCATTTGCCCTTCTCTAAGGTTTGGGAGCAGAGGCCTGAGCTCAAGGCCTAGCATAGCAGGATGAGCCCAGCCTGGTCATCGGTGTAATGGGGGGATAACCAAACTTGCCACCCAGCTCCCAAATTCAGCATCTGCCGAAGTCAGCCCTCCCTCTGCCTCCTCAAGCAGGTGCCCTGGGGCTGTGTGTGGGCTACAGCATGGACAGCAGAGAGCCACCCCCCCACTTCAGCTCCTGGCACCCTTTCCCTCCCACATCTAGGGCCCTGGGAGCTCAGCAGGCACTGACTGCAAGCCTAGAAGGCTTCTGTTAGAAATTAAAAGCAGGTGGGTCTTTTTTCTTTTTGCCCATTCGGATGGAAGAGCTGCTTGCTCAAGGCTTCCTCTCTCAAGACAGGTAGGCAGTTCATGTTTATACATGTGACCCAGAAATATGTAATGAACCACACTCCGGGGCTGACATTGCCTGGACGTGAAGGGTATCTCTCCTCCCCAGCTGCTCTTCAGTGCCTGGGAGGGCTCTCAGAAAGGACAGGCAGAGTCGACGAAGGGCAGGCAGGTTTCCTGGGTGGAGACAACTCTCTCTTTCTCCTCATGTTATGGGCACTTGAGGACGCACTCTAGGGCTCTGAATGGAAGCTGTGTCCCTAAAACATGACTCCACAATAGCTCATGAGTGGTCCTACAGGGAAACGAGGAAGCTGCCTGCACAGAGGTAGGCGGAGGGTAGCAGGGAAGAAAGGGGAAGTCCTAGGTCCCTGAGACAGCGGGATAAAGATAATAAAAACAGACATGGACTTTGGAACCAGGAATGTGGGTTGCAGTCTCTACTCCACCACGTACCATCAGCAAGACATAGAGGATTTTGCAGGGTTTCCCTGGGAAGGTAAAATTGATCTTCTGTATCTAAGGTTGGCAGATCTAATCTTTCCACCCCTGCTACCTCCCATCATTTGAGGAACATCTGACACACAACAGAGGCACATTTACTGTCTCCCACTCAGGGTCTGGGGTGGGACTGAAGGTCCTTCTTGGCCACACACATCTCTCCAGCTGACCTGGCAAAGGAAAACCTGGGAGGCCTGACCATGGGTCTATAGGAGGTTGTTCCTCCAGGCCCTCAACCCTAGGAGCAGAGTGCCCTGGGCTGAGCTCAAGGCCTAGCATAGCAGGATGAGCCCAGCCTGGTCATCGGTGTAATGGGGGGATAACCAAACTTGCCACCCAGCTCCCAAATTCAGCATCTGCCGAAGTCAGCCCTCCCTCTGCCTCCTCAAGCAGGTGCCCTGGGGCTGTGTGTGGGCTACAGCATGGACAGCAGAGAGCCACCCCCCCACTTCAGCTCCTGGCACCCTTTCCCTCCCACATCTAGGGCCCTGGGAGCTCAGCAGGCACTGACTGCAAGCCTAGAAGGCTTCTGTTAGAAATTAAAAGCAGGTGGGTCTTTTTTCTTTTTGCCCATTCGGATGGAAGAGCTGCTTGCTCAAGGCTTCCTCTCTCAAGACAGGTAGGCAGTTCATGTTTATACATGTGACCCAGAAATATGTAATGAACCACACTCCGGGGCTGACATTGCCTGGACGTGAAGGGTATCTCTCCTCCCCAGCTGCTCTTCAGTGCCTGGGAGGGCTCTCAGAAAGGACAGGCAGAGTCGACGAAGGGCAGGCAGGTTTCCTGGGTGGAGACAACTCTCTCTTTCTCCTCATGTTATGGGCACTTGAGGACGCACTCTAGGGCTCTGAATGGAAGCTGTGTCCCTAAAACATGACTCCACAATAGCTCATGAGTGGTCCTACAGGGAAACGAGGAAGCTGCCTGCACAGAGGTAGGCGGAGGGTAGCAGGGAAGAAAGGGGAAGTCCTAGGTCCCTGAGACAGCGGGATAAAGATAATAAAAACAGACATGGACTTTGGAACCAGGAATGTGGGTTGCAGTCTCTACTCCACCACGTACCATCAGCAAGACATAGAGGATTTTGCAGGGTTTCCCTGGGAAGGTAAAATTGATCTTCTGTATCTAAGGTTGGCAGATCTAATCTTTCCACCCCTGCTACCTCCCATCATTTGAGGAACATCTGACACACAACAGAGGCACATTTACTGTCTCCCACTCAGGGTCTGGGGTGGGACTGAAGGTCCTTCTTGGCCACACACATCTCTCCAGCTGACCTGGCAAAGGAAAACCTGGGGAGGCCTCGCCAGAGCCGCATGGGGATGCTGTGGGATGAGGAGGTTGTTCCTCCAGGCCCTCAACCCAAGCAGGTGTGGAGGGTGTGGGGCTGAGGGAATGTCTCTGAGAAAGGAGGTCTGGCAGCCCTGCCGGGCCTGTGTGGAGGCTGTGAGAGGAACTTCATCCCACAGGCCACGGCTGGCTCTTTCCCCGCTCTCTGTCCTCTCCGGTCATGGCTGGTGCCTGCCCTGGCTGGGAGTGGCACAGCCGTGTGATGCCTGTGTGCTCCTCCCACAGGCCACAGAGTGGGCCTCCAATGAAGACACACGCCGCTCCTGCCAAAGCAAAGGGAAGACTGAGGTACGTGGCCTTGGTAGCCAGGGGCCTGGCTTGGAACTGCCAGGAGGCCTGCGGTTGTGGGGACGAAGGGGCACCATGTGGGCATGAGGCCACCTGCATGAGAGGCCCAACCTGGATGAGACTGGGGCTCCTGGTGCAGGCAAGGATCCAGCCTGAGCGGGTGGCAAGGCAGAGAGCTGACCTGGAAGGGAGGGTCAGGGACGAGAACATCCATAGATACAGCCTCAACTTCCAAGGACAGTGGATCTAGGGCAGAGGACAGTGCTTTCGAGAGTTTGTGGTGCCATGGAGGGAGGGAAAGACGCCCAGCCCTGCGGCTGGAGAGCTTGGCCCTCTATTGCTTCCCCTTTCTTGCTTCAGGAGGAGTGTCAGAACTACGTGCGAGTCCTGATCGTCACTGGCCGGAAAGTGTTCCTATGTGGGACCAACGCCTTTTCCCCAGTGTGCTCCAGCAGACAGGTGGGGGCTGCAAGGGACAGATCGGACAGTGGGGGACACTGAGAGGTTCTCTCATTCAGGCACACAGCCTTGGAATGAGGCTGCTGGGGTACTACTCCACCACGTACCATCAGCAAGACATAGAGGATTTTGCAGGGTTTCCCTGGGAAGGTAAAATTGATCTTCTGTATCTAAGGTTGGCAGATCTAATCTTTCCACCCCTGCTACCTCCCATCATTTGAGGAACATCTGACACACAACAGAGGCACATTTACTGTCTCCCACTCAGGGTCTGGGGTGGGACTGAAGGTCCTTCTTGGCCACACACATCTCTCCAGCTGACCTGGCAAAGGAAAACCTGGGGAGGCCTCGCCAGAGCCGCATGGGGATGCTGTGGGATGAGGAGGTTGTTCCTCCAGGCCCTCAACCCAAGCAGGTGTGGAGGGTGTGGGGCTGAGGGAATGTCTCTGAGAAAGGAGGTCTGGCAGCCCTGCCGGGCCTGTGTGGAGGCTGTGAGAGGAACTTCATCCCACAGGCCACGGCTGGCTCTTTCCCCGCTCTCTGTCCTCTCCGGTCATGGCTGGTGCCTGCCCTGGCTGGGAGTGGCACAGCCGTGTGATGCCTGTGTGCTCCTCCCACAGGCCACAGAGTGGGCCTCCAATGAAGACACACGCCGCTCCTGCCAAAGCAAAGGGAAGACTGAGGTACGTGGCCTTGGTAGCCAGGGGCCTGGCTTGGAACTGCCAGGAGGCCTGCGGTTGTGGGGACGAAGGGGCACCATGTGGGCATGAGGCCACCTGCATGAGAGGCCCAACCTGGATGAGACTGGGGCTCCTGGTGCAGGCAAGGATCCAGCCTGAGCGGGTGGCAAGGCAGAGAGCTGACCTGGAAGGGAGGGTCAGGGACGAGAACATCCATAGATACAGCCTCAACTTCCAAGGACAGTGGATCTAGGGCAGAGGACAGTGCTTTCGAGAGTTTGTGGTGCCATGGAGGGAGGGAAAGACGCCCAGCCCTGCGGCTGGAGAGCTTGGCCCTCTATTGCTTCCCCTTTCTTGCTTCAGGAGGAGTGTCAGAACTACGTGCGAGTCCTGATCGTCACTGGCCGGAAAGTGTTCCTATGTGGGACCAACGCCTTTTCCCCAGTGTGCTCCAGCAGACAGGTGGGGGCTGCAAGGGACAGATCGGACAGTGGGGGACACTGAGAGGTTCTCTCATTCAGGCACACAGCCTTGGAATGAGGCTGCCGGTTCAACACTTAAGCCAAAACAAAAAGGATAGCCAATTAGATCTGAATTTCAGATTAAAAACAAAACGGAACAGAGGGTATTTTAGTATAAGTATGTCCCATGCAGGATTTAGGATATACTTACACCAAAAAATTATTCATCACAATTCAGCCTCACCGTGGAGGATCCTGACTCTTGGAACAGCCTCCCCGTTCCATGATGGCTGCTCCTTTAGAGGGACTTTGGGGTGGGAGAGGGAGAAGAGGCCCAGAGAGACCAGGGATCCAGGAGGACACAAAACTTGAAACAGAACAGACAGCCCCAGGGTCTCAGGAAAATAGCCCCATCTCCTCCTTGTTCCCAGGTGGGGAACCTCAGCCGGACCGTGGAGAAGATCAATGGTGTGGCCCGCTGCCCCTACGACCCGCGCCACAACTCCACGGCTGTCATTTCCTCCCAGGGGGAGCTGTACGCCGCCACGGTCATCGACTTCTCAGGTCGGGACCCCGCCATCTACCGCAGCCTGGGCAGCCGGCCACCGCTTCGCACCGCCCAGTATAACTCCAAGTGGCTCAATGGTAAGAAGATCCTGCCCTCCCCTGCTTCTCACCCAGCCAGCCCACCCTAACTCCAACCAGTTTCCTTCCTGCCCAACCAGAGTGGGGCAGACTCTTGCACAAGGACCACAGCATGTCAGAGACAGACTCTGGATGAAAACCACAGATGTCCTGAGGACCCAGAGCAGGTGGAGGATCGGTTAGGAAGGGAGAGAAAGAGTTAGGAATTGATGAGGAGGAAAGGTTACAGGAAAGAAGAGATTGGGAGATGGTGTTAGGAGTTTCTTGCCCCTTGGAGTTGAATCCCCAACTCTCTACTATTGAGTTGTGTGTCTTTGAGGTACTTGACCTCTCTGTGCCACAATGGTCTCGTCTGTTATATGGGCACATAGTATGTATCCCATAGCTTGTTAAGAGGATCATATGGGCTAATCCATAGAAAGTCCTTAGAGTAGTGTCTGGGCTTCCATGATGGCTCAAATGGAAAAGAATCCTCCTGCAATGCAGGAGACCGAGGTTCAGTCCCTGGGTTGGGAAGATCCCCTGGAGGAGACTATAGCAGTCCACTCCAGTGTTCTAGCCTGGAGAAATCCGTGGACAGGTGAGGCTGTGGGGCTACCGTCCATGGGGTTGCAAAGAGTCAGGCGCGACTGAGCGATGAAGCGCAGCCCACAGAATAGCGTCCTGTGCACAGTGAGTGCTCCGTCATGTATGTTAACTATCATTGTAACTGCACTTTGTGTTGGGGGTGGGAGCAGGGTTAGCACACCCAGGTCACCAAGTTGGCGGCAGAGTTAAGATGACCACCTCAGGAAGGCCGAGTACTCCCAACTCTATCTCCTTCCTCCCTCGTGGTCTGACCTACCCCTCCTTCCGCTTCTGCCCCCCAGAGCCAAACTTTGTGGCTGCCTATGATATTGGACTGTTCGCCTACTTCTTCCTGCGGGAGAACGCAGTGGAGCACGACTGTGGGCGCACCGTGTACTCTCGGGTGGCCCGCGTGTGCAAGAACGACGTGGGGGGCCGCTTCCTGCTGGAGGACACTTGGACCACGTTCATGAAGGCCCGGCTCAACTGCTCCCGCCCGGGCGAGGTCCCCTTCTACTACAATGAGCTGCAGAGTGCCTTCCACCTGCCCGAGCAGGACCTCATCTACGGGGTCTTCACCACCAATGTGTGAGTCCCTGCCCTGCACCCCCATCCTCCCCTGGATGTCAGGGACACCCTGTGACCTGCCCTCACAGCCTGGTGACCTAGGGAGAGGCCCAGCCCTTGGTTCTTCTTCTGTGAAAGGAGGATGGCCGTGCCTTCTGCACAGGGTCCTCTGAGGATTTCATGGCCTCTGGGGAGAGGTGAGCACTTGTTCCAGATTGCTGTGATGGGCAGGCCTAGGCTGGATGGGAAGAAAGTAAAAGGGGCTGTATTGGGTTCTATGAAGAAAGAACCTGCAGGTGATGGGAGTCCAGCAGGCTGCCTTCAGTGAGGGAGTATCAGCCCTAGGAGGGTCCGCCAGCTGCCCAACGGGGAGGCTCAGAGGGAACCCCTTACTCTTCCAACCTCAGGACTCAGTGATCCTGCTAAATCTAACCAGCAGAGTCTTCAGGCAATCCTGACTCTCCTGGAAAACACAGGCTGGGAATTAGAAGAGTAACCCCCTTGCTAAGATCATGAGTGCCTCCTTCCACTGCCTCCTTTTGTGTATAGGCTGAGCCATTCAGGTGACTTTTGGATAGAGAATGCTGAATGGGCAGCAGAGACTGAGGAATGCGTTTGTTGTACAGGATGCTGTGGGGAGTTCTCAGAAAGGACGTCAGAAGCATGAAGCATAGAGTGGTGTTTGCTTACCTTGGGCCCAGCTAGCAGGCACTGAATGAGGGCCAGGCTAGCCACAGGAAGGTTGGTCTGAGGGGATGGTCAATAGGGGAGGGCAAAGGAGGGAAGCTGGAACAGAGAAGCCATGCAAACCAGGGGACAGACATGCAAAGCACAGCCCACCCAGTCCATGAGCTGACATCTGGGCCTTAGTGACCAGCCCACTGTCAGCAGCCGAAGGTAGGTAGCTGAGAGCAAAGGGCAAGGGTCACTGGAGAGGCATCAAGGGAAAACAGAAATGTTAATGTAGACAGCAAAACATTTATATATTGTGCACTTTCTCCATGTCCCAAGTTCTTGTCGTGGTGGAGATCAGGGGTGGCGGGATACACCAATAAGCAAGGGCAGACTTGACCCTGCCTATAAGGAGCTTACATTCTCAAGAGAGTCATTATTAAATGCCCAGTTTTAAGTACAATAAACTGGGAAGGATTATGTATAGAAGGGCCTGTAGACTGCTTTAAGGGTTTTGGTCTTTACCTGAGAGTAAGGAGACATTATTGAAGCAGGACATGGGCTAGCTCAGATGTACATTTGGCAACACTCACTCCATCCACTGTGTAGAGGATGGGTTAGAGGAGGCTTCGCAGGCTGTAGGGACAGCGTGGTATCCCTGAACAAAGGGGGACTGCGAGCAGGCAGAGGAGGGAGCAAACACATCTGGGAGAGGGACTGAGCGCAGAGAACAGCTCTGGTCACATTTGGTGTGGTGGTACCCTCTCCAAACTTCTGATGTCCACACCAGACTGAACAATCCAGAGGGAACTGGTACTGATGTCCTAACGGGAGGCTCAGAGGAACCCTTACTCTTCCAACCTCAGTGTATAAAGCGCTTCAGGCAAGCTCTCCTGGAAAACACAGGCTGGGAATTAGAAGAGTAACCCCCTTGCTAAGATCATGAGTGCCTCCTTCCACTGCCTCCTTTTGTGTATAGGCTGAGCCATTCAGGTGACTTTTGGATAGAGAATGCTGAATGGGCAGCAGAGACTGAGGAATGCGTTTGTTGTACAGGATGCTGTGGGGAGTTCTCAGAAAGGACGTCAGAAGCATGAAGCATAGAGTGGTGTTTGCTTACCTTGGGCCCAGCTAGCAGGCACTGAATGAGGGCCAGGCTAGCCACAGGAAGGTTGGTCTGAGGGGATGGTCAATAGGGGAGGGCAAAGGAGGGAAGCTGGAACAGAGAAGCCATGCAAACCAGGGGACAGACATGCAAAGCACAGCCCACCCAGTCCATGAGCTGACATCTGGGCCTTAGTGACCAGCCCACTGTCAGCAGCCGAAGGTAGGTAGCTGAGAGCAAAGGGCAAGGGTCACTGGAGAGGCATCAAGGGAAAACAGAAATGTTAATGTAGACAGCAAAACATTTATATATTGTGCACTTTCTCCATGTCCCAAGTTCTTGTCGTGGTGGAGATCAGGGGTGGCGGGATACACCAATAAGCAAGGGCAGACTTGACCCTGCCTATAAGGAGCTTACATTCTCAAGAGAGTCATTATTAAATGCCCAGTTTTAAGTACAATAAACTGGGAAGGATTATGTATAGAAGGGCCTGTAGACTGCTTTAAGGGTTTTGGTCTTTACCTGAGAGTAAGGAGACATTATTGAAGCAGGACATGGGCTAGCTCAGATGTACATTTGGCAACACTCACTCCATCCACTGTGTAGAGGATGGGTTAGAGGAGGCTTCGCAGGCTGTAGGGACAGCGTGGTATCCCTGAACAAAGGGGGACTGCGAGCAGGCAGAGGAGGGAGCAAACACATCTGGGAGAGGGACTGAGCGCAGAGAACAGCTCTGGTCACATTTGGTGTGGTGGTACCCTCTCCAAACTTCTGATGTCCACACCAGACTCAAAGAAACATTTGATTCCAGGAACGAAAGGAATCTGAGAGGTCATCTGGCTCCAGGTGTTGAGCTGCAGCATAGATCACTGGTTTGGTAACCTGGTTGCTGTCTTTTTTAAAAATAAAGTAAATAAAACAGAATCAACTGGAATAAAAACATCAATGTATAACGCATTTAGTAAGGGTACACATGGTTTCATGAAGATTCATTGCAAATGTGTATATGTACATGTATGTGTGTGTCATACTGGGTTGTCATATATTGTCATATAGTGTACTTTTGTACAGTGGACCATGGACTAAAATGGTTAAGACCCACTGACTTTATTTGACCCTTCCACTGAATAAAGGAGGGGATGAGGATGTAGCACAGAAGAAACCACCAGGGCTTCTCAGCAGCGGGTCTCTCTCTCTTGGAGGGTTTCCAAAATGTGAGGACCATGTCTCCTCCTTCTGTGAGACCCCAGTGAGGCAGAAGGCCCCACACGCATCGTAGGTGCTTAGTAAGCCTTGGAGCTGTGCCACACTGTGACTTGGCAGCTGGCGGTGGGACTTAAGGGAGGGTGCGGAGACCCCCAGGGGAGGCAGCATCCCGCCATCTCTTGCCTTTTAGAAACAGCATCGCCGCATCTGCTGTCTGCGCCTTCAACCTCAGTGCCATCTCCCAGGCATTCAACGGCCCATTTCGCTACCAGGAGAACCCCAGGGCTGCCTGGCTTCCCATCGCCAACCCCATCCCCAATTTTCAGGTACAGCTTTTCCTCCCCTTTCCCGCTCCTCACCCACCACCCTCCCCCAGATTACCAGCTGCAAGCTGATGCCCAACTACTTGGTGCAACCACCAAATGCTGATCTATGCCCATCTGTGGGATCTGCAGTGGTTCCTTAAGAGGGTGGTAACCTCAAGACTATAGAGCTAGAAGGGGAGAATGGATGGGTTACAGAGCCAGGGGGCCTGCTCTGAGTCTCTAAATGGGACCCCTCACCTCCAGAAAGGCAGAGAGATGGGACTCTGCTTACTCAGTGTAGGCGACCAGGAGGGCACTTACAAGCTGTCTGTCCAGGAGTTTGCTCTCAGTCTACCCAGCATGGGTCCTAATGCCCGGAGGGTCTCTGAGTATCAGGAGTGGTCAGAGCCTAGCCATGGGTGGTGTGAGCATCCCCAGTGTGTGACAGAGAAGCAGAAAGAGCCACAGGACAAAGAAAACTACAGATGGTTGACTTTCATAGCCATCCAACTTCCTGCCCAGGGGGCAGAATGAAAAGACCCCAGGCTTTTCGGTCATACAGTTCTGACCCAGCTCTAGCCCTCTCTACATGTGGCCATGACAAGTCATTCAAGCTTCTTGCGTTCCTTTACCATTATCTGCCACATCAGGATAATACCACCAACCTCATAGATACATTGGAGGGTGGATATGGTACCTGATGCAATCCATAGAATGACATGCACCTGATGTGCTCAGTAAATGACATTTGCCTTCCAGTTTTGGTTTAGAAGGTGTAAGAACCTTGAGATGAGAGGAACAGGAGAGAGGGAAGGGAGGGCTTGGCCCAACATCGGGGAGGATCATCTACAGGGACAGCATGGAATAACAGGACACTTGTTATCCACATTGATATGTTCAGCTTTTAGATAATCCAGCCCACTTTTCATCTCCCTGCCCCCCTTCTCCATCTGTAGGTCTTACTCCCAGCTTCATTTTCCCTTAGTCCCCAGAGATAAGGTATCTTCCTGGAAAAGGATGCAAGGCACTTAGTGGAGATGTTGGGGGCGGGGAACAGGGATTGGAGAATCAGAGACTAGGTTGGGAGAAAGAAGGAGGGGATATGGGATCATGACAGCCCGGCGGCTGGGCACGTGTGACCCGGCTCCCCGCTGCAGTGTGGCACCCTGCCGGAGGTGGGTCCCAATGAGAACCTGACGGAGCGCAGCCTACAGGACGCGCAGCGCCTGTTCCTGATGAGCGAGGCTGTGCAGCCGGTGACGCCTGAGCCCTGTGTCACCCAAGACAGCGTGCGCTTCTCACACCTCGTGGTGGACCTGGTGCAGGCCAAGGATACGCTCTACCATGTGCTCTACATCGGCACGGGTGAGGCCTCCCCGTCTCGCCTGCGCTGCAGGGGGGAGGAGGCGGAGGGATGGGGGTTGGGCTGTGAGGTTCTGGGGGCGTCAAGGCCACCCTGATCTGGCCCCTCTAGAGTCGGGCACCATCCTGAAGGCGCTGTCCACGACGAGTCGCAGCCTTCGCGGCTGCTACCTGGAGGAGCTGCACGTGCTGCCCCCAGGGCGCCGAGAGCCGCTGCGCAGCCTGCGCATCCTGCACAGCGCCCGCGCGCTCTTCGTGGGGCTGAGCGAGGGCGTGCTCCGGGTCCCGCTGGAGAGGTGCGCCGCCTACCGCAGCCAGGGGTGAGTGGGCGCCGCAGGATGGCGGGCTGGTGGGCGGGGTGGCGGGGCGGGATTCCCAACGCCCGTCCCAGGCCGCACTGGGAAATGGCGATCCAAGAGATGGAGCTCCGAAGTCAGGTCGCCCTGGGGTGGCATCCTGAAGCAATCACCAATGTGTATCTTTGGACAAGTCCTGTAACCTGTCTGAACAGTGGTTTCCTTCTCATAAATCTCGGCAGGGGTTTTGTGAAGGACAATTGGGCTAATGTGCGGGAACCACTGATTACTCACCAGGGGGAAGGATGTGTTGAGCCAAGGTGGTGGCTGTTGCTAGCCCTGTGGTCAAGCCCACAGTTAGGGCCTGGCAGCTGTTTCCAGCCGGTTTACTCCCAGTCCCTTCAGTTCAGAGAGTGGCCTTTATCTTTGAAACCACAGCACTTACGAACCAGATGTGAGGGCAGATGGGAGGCAACGCTTTGAGTCACTCCCCAAATTTGCTCCTGTAACATCCCGACTTGGAAGAGGCAGAGGGGCCTGGGGTGGGGCTGGGGGTCAGTTCTCCAGACCTTAGCTTCTAGTGGATTCACAAATTTGACAACAATGGCCCTGGCATTTAAGGGGGAAACGAAAACCTGTTCCAAAGCCAAATGCACATGTATCTCAGGCTCCTCACCACGTGAGGTGACCCTGAGCTGTACCCCCTCATTTTGGAGATAATCAAAGATTGCCTGTCGCTGGCATCACCGTGGCCACATGAGCTTCTGTGGCCTTTGCAACACAGAGACCTCCTGGCTGTGCCCATCTGTTCTCAAAACTGGAGAGACAAATGGCATCCCTGCTGCTGAGCGTTGTTTTCCAGCCCCAGTCGGGGGTGCTGGGATCTGAACAGGGGTCTGGAGGGCTGGAGAAGAGATTGGAAGGTCATGGGGTGACCCGAGGGGCGATAAAGACAGTGGGCCAGCACCCAAGCTTCCCTCAGCCCCAAAGTGGGGCTCCACCAGCCAAACAAGCACGCGCTAAGCCCTCCCATGCTCAGAGCACTTCACGGGGTTGTCAGTGTGAGAAGAGGGAGGCCAGGTGAAGTAGGCTTGGAGCACTCTCTTTTCTCTCGGGGCTCTAGATGTCTTCATTGGGGAGAGACACCTTCTCCTTAATCTGACATGTGGGGAGAGACTGGGGTATAATGCAAGGAGCTTGCCTGGTAGAATTGGATACACCTGGGGCTTCATCAAAGCGTCCTCTATACCTGCTGCAGGATCTGAACTTTGGCTTTCTCATTGGGAAAATAGGGAGATACTGTGCTGAAGCAATTTAATTTTCCACTCCAGTGTTCATGCCTGGAGAATTCCATGGACAGAGGTGCCTGGCGAGCTGCGGTTCATAGCGCGACAGAGTTGGACACAACTCAAACAACTTAGCACGCACACAATTTAATTTTGGCAAAGGCGTTGTAAGGATGGGGAGCGATGCTCATGAAGTGCCTAGTCCAGCGAGTGAGTCATCATTGGTAGCTCATGTCCTTGTTCCTTTTTTAATCTCTGTAACTGTGTGGCCTTTATCTTTGAAACCACAGCACTTACGACCCAGATGTGAGGGCAGATGGGAGGCAACGCTTTGAGTCACTCCCCAAATTTGCTCCTGTAACATCCCGACTTGGAAGAGGCAGAGGGGCCTGGGGTGGGGCTGGGGGTCAGTTCTCCAGACCTTAGCTTCTAGTGGATTCACAAATTTGACAACAATGGCCCTGGCATTTAAGGGGGAAACGAAAACCTGTTCCAAAGCCAAATGCACATGTATCTCAGGCTCCTCACCACGTGAGGTGACCCTGAGCTGTACCCCCTCATTTTGGAGATAATCAAAGATTGCCTGTCGCTGGCATCACCGTGGCCACATGAGCTTCTGTGGCCTTTGCAACACAGAGACCTCCTGGCTGTGCCCATCTGTTCTCAAAACTGGAGAGACAAATGGCATCCCTGCTGCTGAGCGTTGTTTTCCAGCCCCAGTCGGGGGTGCTGGGATCTGAACAGGGGTCTGGAGGGCTGGAGAAGAGATTGGAAGGTCATGGGGTGACCCGAGGGGCGATAAAGACAGTGGGCCAGCACCCAAGCTTCCCTCAGCCCCAAAGTGGGGCTCCACCAGCCAAACAAGCACGCGCTAAGCCCTCCCATGCTCAGAGCACTTCACGGGGTTGTCAGTGTGAGAAGAGGGAGGCCAGGTGAAGTAGGCTTGGAGCACTCTCTTTTCTCTCGGGGCTCTAGATGTCTTCATTGGGGAGAGACACCTTCTCCTTAATCTGACATGTGGGGAGAGACTGGGGTATAATGCAAGGAGCTTGCCTGGTAGAATTGGATACACCTGGGGCTTCATCAAAGCGTCCTCTATACCTGCTGCAGGATCTGAACTTTGGCTTTCTCATTGGGAAAATAGGGAGATACTGTGCTGAAGCAATTTAATTTTCCACTCCAGTGTTCATGCCTGGAGAATTCCATGGACAGAGGTGCCTGGCGAGCTGCGGTTCATAGCGCGACAGAGTTGGACACAACTCAAACAACTTAGCACGCACACAATTTAATTTTGGCAAAGGCGTTGTAAGGATGGGGAGCGATGCTCATGAAGTGCCTAGTCCAGCGAGTGAGTCATCATTGGTAGCTCATGTCCTTGTTCCTTTTTTAATCTCTGTAACTGTGTTTAGGGGCCTCAGCCTCCTGGGCTCTCTGGAGGATCTGTGACATTGAACACAGACAAGCACTGCTTGGCAATGAATCATGGTGTTACCCTCCTCCTTCTTCAACTCTTGTGTCGCTATTAAACTTTTCACACGTACCCTGTTCTTTAAGAGGCTGTAAATCCTTGAAGGCAAACCGAGAGTCTCAGTATTTTTTATACTCCACCAGGGGACCACGCCCAGCCCCAGGCACAGAGTGGCCTTCCACACAGGACTGATCCTGCGGTTGAGTGATTGGCCTGAGAGGAGCTTGGCGCAGGAGAGGAGGGGGACTGGAAAGTGAATTGAGGCCAGCTGAGAATGCCAAGGGAGGATTTGGAGCTGAATCCCGAGACTGGGGGGCACTGAAGTGGTCTTTCAGTGGGGGAGTGGAGTGACGGGCAGCGTGAATAGGTGTTTAACAAAGATCACCCAGACAGTGGCGGGCAGCATTGTCACGGGGCAGATGGTTGGCCAGTGTGCACGGCTGTGGCTCTGGGCCAGATATGACGTAATGGGGTCGGCAGTGGAAGGAAAGGAAGGACAATGACAGTGGCTTCCCCACGCACGTGGAAATGCCGACAGGGGACAGGGAGGTCACGGAGCATGGCCAGGTGGAATGGCAAGGTAGACCAAGGCCAGTGTGGAGTCTGATACTGTGGTTTCCTGAGTTTGGGATAAGAGGGCTTGCTGTGTACAGCGGAAACCCTGCCGTAAAGCTGTAGGTGGATCTAAAATGTGAGGTCTCATTACTGCAAAGTTAATAAAATGACCAGAGTAAGCCCACGCCGCCAGCAGGCTGTGCACTCCGGGAGTCTGCCCATCACACTATATCAGAAAGTGCGCTGCTGTGAGGCAGTTTGTCACGGTGTTCCACGATAAACATTTTCTGCTTTTTTTCCTCATTCCTTCTAAAGTTGGCAGGATGCTGAGGGTGGGTAAGCGGCAGCCCCTTCAGGCCCCCTCCTCTGCCCAGAATCCAGGGTCTTGTCTCGAGCCCCCTCTTTTCACTCAGGCAGACCTCAGCCTCATGGGGCATGACCAGGACCCTGGCTTGAACAGAGAGAGACCAAGGCTCACAGGAGGAGGAACAGAGAGAATGCATGTTGACTAGTTCTTCAGAGCAGGTGTTCTATGCATGAAGAACCGCCTCCTTTCTCCTTCCAGCACACCTTTCATGCTGCCTTGGAGGGAGGCGCCCCTCTTGCCAGCTTATCCCAACCTCCCTCCCCGGCAGAGAGTCTGGACTGCCCTCCACTGCCGTCTTAAGTAATGGCCTCTTGCTCCCAAACTCCACCCTGGACAGCTCCCATTGTGACACTATTGCTACACTGTGCTGGAATCCGCCTGCTTGTAAATTCCACCATCCATCTCTGTCCTGCTTCCGAGTCCATGGAATGAACCTGTTCCCTTTTGTAATGACTGCTTGAAACACTGCAGTAAAAAAGACATGGTGATATATTATTGGTCTGATGGCTGCCTTAGTGAAAGGAACTCTAAACTGCCACCCATTCCTACCATCAGACACACTTTAACTCTCTGCTCGGAGCTTTAATTTTCTTAAGAACATTCTCTGCTCTGGAAGCTTTGGAGTAGCCTTCGGCCAAAAAGCAGCAAATGTGGAGGAAAGAGCTCAGGCACTGGTGCCAGGGGTCTCACGGGTCCGCTCCGGCAACCTGGGCCCGGCCAGGGCAGGCATGTCCGTGGAATGATTTCCTCTTTCTTCTCTGGGAAAATTGGGGGCAGGAGAAGCTGAGGTGAGGATCTGATACTGTGGTTTCCTGAGTTTGGGATAAGAGGGCTTGCTGTGTACAGCGGAAACCCTGCCGTAAAGCTGTAGGTGGATCTAAAATGTGAGGTCTCATTACTGCAAAGTTAATAAAATGACCAGAGTAAGCCCACGCCGCCAGCAGGCTGTGCACTCCGGGAGTCTGCCCATCACACTATATCAGAAAGTGCGCTGCTGTGAGGCAGTTTGTCACGGTGTTCCACGATAAACATTTTCTGCTTTTTTTCCTCATTCCTTCTAAAGTTGGCAGGATGCTGAGGGTGGGTAAGCGGCAGCCCCTTCAGGCCCCCTCCTCTGCCCAGAATCCAGGGTCTTGTCTCGAGCCCCCTCTTTTCACTCAGGCAGACCTCAGCCTCATGGGGCATGACCAGGACCCTGGCTTGAACAGAGAGAGACCAAGGCTCACAGGAGGAGGAACAGAGAGAATGCATGTTGACTAGTTCTTCAGAGCAGGTGTTCTATGCATGAAGAACCGCCTCCTTTCTCCTTCCAGCACACCTGTCATTCTGCCTTGGAGGAGGCGCCCCTCTTGCCAGCTTATCCCAACCTCCCTCCCCGGCAGAGAGTCTGGACTGCCCTCCACTGCCGTCTTAAGTAATGGCCTCTTGCTCCCAAACTCCACCCTGGACAGCTCCCATTGTGACACTATTGCTACACTGTGCTGGAATCCGCCTGCTTGTAAATTCCACCATCCATCTCTGTCCTGCTTCCGAGTCCATGGAATGAACCTGTTCCCTTTTGTAATGACTGCTTGAAACACTGCAGTAAAAAAGACATGGTGATATATTATTGGTCTGATGGCTGCCTTAGTGAAAGGAACTCTAAACTGCCACCCATTCCTACCATCAGACACACTTTAACTCTCTGCTCGGAGCTTTAATTTTCTTAAGAACATTCTCTGCTCTGGAAGCTTTGGAGTAGCCTTCGGCCAAAAAGCAGCAAATGTGGAGGAAAGAGCTCAGGCACTGGTGCCAGGGGTCTCACGGGTCCGCTCCGGCAACCTGGGCCCGGCCAGGGCAGGCATGTCCGTGGAGAATCTGATTTCCTCTTTCTTCTCTGGGAAAATTGGGGGGCAGGAGAAGCTGAGGTGAGGGATCCGGAGTGAGGGGCTGGGGCGCTTGCGTTTTCTTCATTCTTTATACTGGCATGGATTGTAAATACAGGCTACCTCATCTCTTGACTTGGGAACCCTAACAAAAGTGGCCCAGAACAGCAGTTCTAATGAGTTAGCAGATTCTAATTCATTACAGTCACCTGAGGAGTGTTTCAAAAGACCCCCAGTGCAAGGCCCAGAAATAGGAGGGGTTTTTTGTTTTGTTTGCTTAAGCTTTTTAAAAGATCTCTAAGAGATTCGCATTTGTAGCCAAGACTGGGAACAACTGTTCTGGAACTGGTTAGGCCCTAGGTGAAAGAAGTAGCACGAGGCAGACTGCCGTCCTCCAGAATCTTTGTTTTTATCTTGTATAAATTAATTCAATGTTTCTACTCTTATCCATTCTCTCTCCTGGCAGATAGTTGTTTTTGATGGATAGAATCATAGATATTACTATTGTGAATCACTACTCATGGCTAGTTCTTTTTTTATTATTTAATCTATGCTGCCTGTAAAGGGCCATATCTGTGCTTCTTGGGTTTGCTACTCGTTTCTGAGAGCTGAGCAAATACACTTGGGAGTGGGCTTTACTGAGCTGGGACTGGCTGAATCTGCTCACAGCAAATTCGGCCCCAGTGTCAGCTGGTAAACAGAACCTCAAAACCACCCGTGGCTGGGATTACTTTTGCATAGGTATTATATTTAGTCCCATGATGTCTAGTTTGATTCATTTGTTGTAAAGTACCTCCAGATCAAACCACTGATCCCACATGTAAACAGGAGCTCCTGTACATTGCATGCTGCCGCCGCCGCTGAGTCACTTCAGTCGTGTCCAACTCTGTGTGACCCCATGGGCTGCAGCCCACCAGGCTCCTCTGTCCATGGATTTCTCCAGGCAAGAATACTGGAGTGGGTTGCCATGCCCTCCTCCAGGGGGATCTTCCCCAACTAGGGATGAAACCCAGGTCTCCTGCATTGCAGGCAGATTCCTCACCACCGAGCCATCAGGGAAGCCCTATATATATATAAAGACTCAATAGACTGTAGCTTGCCAGGCTTGTCTGTCCATGGAATTTTTCAGGCAACAATACTAGAGTGGGTTGCCATTTTTTTTTCCCGTACATTTTATAATTTATACAAATTGTCCTTGAGAGAACAAAGTGGAACATAGTCTTGACCAACAGATGAGCGTTTTGGATTCCCAAGTGGGCCCGAGAGGGTTTCCAGTGAGGCTGTCACTCACTGAAGCCCCACATTTAGTCTCCTTTATATGAGGTCATAGGCTGCTGGAGTAAGGGGCAACCATACCTTTGATCTCTTCTAGCAACAAGGGGACCCCACCCTCTGCTTTACAAGGTCTCTATGCAATCTCTTTTCTCTCTGGAGCCTGATATGGCCTACTGAACTTACTGGAAATAAAGAACTCACCTGACAGGTGATTTTCCTTGAAACTTCAAGAGAAAAGGAAGATTCTCTCCTGGAGATACCAAAAGGGGCAGCCCCTCAACTCCTCAGTGTATCCCTTCTATGCTGGGCAGCCCTGGCCCTAGTGGCCAATGGAAAATCCTTTTGCAGACTCAGGTCATGGCTTGGGCTCCCACCCTCTCTGTCAGCCAGCACCTCCTTCACTCCAAGCCTCTTCTGCTTTCTAACCTCCGATTTCCGCCCCCCTCTCAGTGTTCTCCTAGATGGTCTGCAGCAGGCCCACTACTGTGGAGCAGCCGGGCCCGGTCAGGGGAGTGGAAGCTGGGGAAAGGAAGGCAGAAGGGACCCAGGGTGTGCCCTGAGATCGGCAGTGGGTCCTCTGGGTGTTGGAGGGAACTTCCTCAGGCTCCAGAATCTGAAATGTGTGTTTACTTAGCAGTGGACAGTGCATCCTGCTTTCCTAATTCCCATAAGCTTTTGAAATCTTACTAGTAGAAATTTAATTTGTTATTGTTAAAAACTGTAGAAGATACAATGACTAAATCAGAGGAGAAAGGGAAGGGAGGAGCCTAGGATATGAGAAGTGGGGGGCTTTGAGGCATATCTTGGTGTGTGGACTGTCCCTCTCCTGGCTCCCTGCAGACTGACCTCCCTGGCTCACTGCAGATTGACCAGCCCTGAGGGCCTGCCCAGCAAGGGGGACCTGGGATGTGACCCCTGGCTCATCCCAGCCTGCGTTCATTCTTATGATGTTAAACGTCGGCCTCTGGGCTCTGCTGCTGAGCAGCACGAGGGGGTGGGTGGCCAGGTGACCCTGGATTATGTCCAGCTGTCCCCTGCACCTATGTTTTGAGGCATGGGCCCACATTTACTTGGCGTATGAAGTCAGGTACACCCTCCAGCTGGGACACAGAATTGTGAGGGAAGAGCGTGGTAATGGGGATATAAGTCAGCTCGCCATGTACAATTTGAAACAGACTATGTTGCTTTACAAGGTGCTCAACCATACCTTTGATCTCTTCTAGCAACAAGGGGACCCCACCCTCTGCTTTACAAGGTCTCTATGCAATCTCTTTTCTCTCTGGAGCCTGATATGGCCTACTGAACTTACTGGAAATAAAGAACTCACCTGACAGGTGATTTTCCTTGAAACTTCAAGAGAAAAGGAAGATTCTCTCCTGGAGATACCAAAAGGGGCAGCCCCTCAACTCCTCAGTGTATCCCTTCTATGCTGGGCAGCCCTGGCCCTAGTGGCCAATGGAAAATCCTTTTGCAGACTCAGGTCATGGCTTGGGCTCCCACCCTCTCTGTCAGCCAGCACCTCCTTCACTCCAAGCCTCTTCTGCTTTCTAACCTCCGATTTCCGCCCCCCTCTCAGTGTTCTCCTAGATGGTCTGCAGCAGGCCCACTACTGTGGAGCAGCCGGGCCCGGTCAGGGGAGTGGAAGCTGGGGAAAGGAAGGCAGAAGGGACCCAGGGTGTGCCCTGAGATCGGCAGTGGGTCCTCTGGGTGTTGGAGGGAACTTCCTCAGGCTCCAGAATCTGAAATGTGTGTTTACTTAGCAGTGGACAGTGCATCCTGCTTTCCTAATTCCCATAAGCTTTTGAAATCTTACTAGTAGAAATTTAATTTGTTATTGTTAAAAACTGTAGAAGATACAATGACTAAATCAGAGGAGAAAGGGAAGGGAGGAGCCTAGGATATGAGAAGTGGGGGGCTTTGAGGCATATCTTGGTGTGTGGACTGTCCCTCTCCTGGCTCCCTGCAGACTGACCTCCCTGGCTCACTGCAGATTGACCAGCCCTGAGGGCCTGCCCAGCAAGGGGGACCTGGGATGTGACCCCTGGCTCATCCCAGCCTGCGTTCATTCTTATGATGTTAATACGTCGGCCTCTGGGCTCTGCTGCTGAGCAGCACGAGGGGGTGGGTGGCCAGGTGACCCTGGATTATGTCCAGCTGTCCCCTGCACCTATGTTTTGAGGCATGGGCCCACATTTACTTGGCGTATGAAGTCAGGTACACCCTCCAGCTGGGAGACAGAATTGTGAGGGGAAGAGCGTGGTAATGGGGATATAAGTTCTAGCCCTCGCTCGGCCATGTACAATTTGGGGAAACACCTCTTCCCTCCTCTGTGACTATTTCTTCCTTTATACAACAAAAGTGTGGTGCTATGGATCCCCCAGTTCCCAGCCTGGCTCCCCTTTTGAATCATCCACAAGCCTTTAAGAGCCACCCACCTAGAGATCTGGGGATGGGTCCAGGTATCAGTATTTTCAAAACCTCCTTCAGTGATTCTCATGGGCCGCCAGGGTTGAGAAGCACTGCGCTGGATCATCCGTCAGGTCCTTTCCATCTCTGTAATCATAGCGACCGGCAGCGAGGCCCTGCCTCTTTGGGTTTCTGTTCACCATATCTTCGCCGGGGGCCCTGGATGAGCAGGGTGGGGCACCCAGGCTCGGGGGAGGCAGTAGTCCCTTGGTTAAGTCTGGGCTCTGGAGGGTAGAGTGTGAGCCTAGGGGTAGCGCTGGGTCTCCTACATATGACATGGGGATAATAACAGTCCCTTCCTCACTGAGTTGTGTATGCAGTTCATTCATACCTGAAATGTGCTTAAAATGATGCCTGGCACACAGTGCGTAGTCTGTGGACCTTAGTTCCTATTGTGAGGACAATGGAATGAGAGGGGTGCCCAGAGGGGAGTGTCCAGGTGTGTTCTTGGGATGCAGTTGGGGGTGGGAGTCCGGTGGGCTTGAGGCTCTGGCCCTCTGGCGGGGCCTCTGGGGGCGGCCGGACCTAGGATATGGAATGGGCTTTGGCTCTTGGTGTGGACTGTCCCTCTCTGGCTCAGACTGACCTCCTGGCTCACTGCAGATTGACCAGCCCTGAGGGCCTGCCCAGCAAGGGGACCTGGGATGTGACCCTGGCTCATCCCAGCCTGCGTTCATTCTTATGATGTTAAACGTCGGCCTCTGGGCTCTGCTGCTGAGCAGCACGAGGGGGTGGGTGGCCAGGTGACCCTGGATTATGTCCAGCTGTCCCCTGCACCTATGTTTTGAGGCATGGGCCCACATTTACTTGGCGTATGAAGTCAGGTACACCCTCCAGCTGGGAGACAGAATTGTGAGGGGAAGAGCGTGGTAATGGGGATATAAGTTCTAGCCCTCGCTCGGCCATGTACAATTTGGGGAAACACCTCTTCCCTCCTCTGTGACTATTTCTTCCTTTATACAACAAAAGTGTGGTGCTATGGATCCCGCAGTTCCCAGCCTGGCTCCCTTTAGAATCATCCACAAGCCTTTAAGAGCCACCCACCTAGAGATCTGGGGATGGGTCCAGGTATCAGTATTTTTCAAAAACCTCCTTCAGTGATTCTCATGGGCCGCCAGGGTTGAGAAGCACTGCGCTGGATCATCCGTCAGGTCCTTTCCATCTCTGTAATCATAGCGACCGGCAGCGAGGCCCTGCCTCTTTGGGTTTCTGTTCACCATATCTTCGCCGGGGGCCCTGGATGAGCAGGGTGGGGCACCCAGGCTCGGGGGAGGCAGTAGTCCCTTGGTTAAGTCTGGGCTCTGGAGGGTAGAGTGTGAGCCTAGGGGTAGCGCTGGGTCTCCTACATATGACATGGGGATAATAACAGTCCCTTCCTCACTGAGTTGTGTATGCAGTTCATTCATACCTGAAATGTGCTTAAAATGATGCCTGGCACACAGTGCGTAGTCTGTGGACCTTAGTTCCTATTGTGAGGACAATGGAATGAGAGGGGTGCCCAGAGGGGAGTGTCCAGGTGTGTTCTTGGGATGCAGTTGGGGGTGGGAGTCCGGTGGGCTTGAGGCTCTGGCCCTCTGTCTGGCAGGGCCTGCCTGGGGGCGCGGGACCCGTACTGCGGCTGGGACGGGAAGCAGCAGCGTTGCAGCACTCTCGAGGACAGCTCCAACATGAGCCTCTGGACCCAGAACATCACAGCATGTCCTGTGAGAACCCTTCTACAGCCCCCACCAGGGACCTCTTGCCCCGAATTCAGGCTGACTCTCCCTCCGCGTCCCCACAGCCCTGGGACCTGGCGCCTCCCCTGTCCCTGCCTCGGGTGACAGGGTCCTGCTCCCCATGTGTGTCCGCAGGTGCGAAATGTGACTCGGGACGGGGACTTCGGCCCGTGGTCACCATGGCAACCATGTGAGCACTTAGATGGGGAGGACTCCGGCTCCTGCCTGTGTCGGTCCCGAGCCTGTGACTCCCCCCGACCCCGCTGTGGGGGCCGCGACTGCCTGGGGCCAGCCATTCACATTGCCAACTGCTCCAGGTATGTGAGGATCCAGGGCTGGCTGGCCATAGCCTCAACATGGGGCAGGGGGACTAGAGGAAATGGGGCATCCCAGCCAGGTGTTCGCACTAAGGGACAGAATATACTTCAGGGCCGTGCAGGGGACTGGACAGGTGGCTGAGGTCTGAGGTGGGAAACATGAGCCCAGGGAGAGTTTCCATGCCAGTGGGGGAGAAGTGTCTGCCCGGTGGTGCTTTTCAAACAAAGAGGATGTCTGGAAAGGTATGAGAGTGACTCCTAGACAGACCAGAGCCTCCAGAAGCCTTGCAGTCCTCAACTGGAGAGAGAGCATGGGATGGTGGTAGCCACCTGACTACTCCGAGCTTCTCCAAATGAGGGTTACAGTGCTCGCCCTGAAGGCTGCTGGGAGGGTTAAATGAGAGAGAGAGAGAGAAAGCTTGCATACTGCTTACTACCTGAGGACTCCCTTGGTTAAAATATATAATCCATAACTCTAGACACTTGTAAAAAATTTTATACTCATTTATTAATTTAACCATCACAACAACCTCAAGGAGTAGGATACAATCCATATCCTTACTTTAAAGATAAGAGTATGATGAGGCACAGGAGATTTCAGTAACTGGCCCAGCCTTAAACAGCCCATAAGTGGTAGAGCCAAAATGTTAGGAGTCTGCCAGCCAACAAGGGCAAAACAAAGGTTGCAGATGAGAAAGGCTTTGTTCCCTAGCAAATACGTCCTCTCTCCTTGCAAGTAGATGTCATGTCCTACCTCTGTGCTCTAACCCTGAGTACAGCCAGATGGAAGATGGTGCTCAGTCCTTGTTCCAGGAGTGAACAAATGAATGAATGGGTAGATCATTCCTGAGAGGGCCTATTCCTATAGGAGTTACATGTACCATGAATGGCACTTCCTGACAACAATACAAAACCCCTCTATGCAGACGTTGTTAGATCAGAGAAGCTAGGGCTCAGAGGGTCATAGTCTCTGTCCCCTCCGGCCCCACCAGGAGCAGGCGTGGACACCGTGGTCGTCGTGGGCCCTGTGCAGCACGTCCTGTGGGATCGGGTCCAGGTCCGCCTGTGTCGGTCCCGAGCCTGTGCCCCCCCTGGGGCCAGGGTCACATTGCCAACTGCTCCAGGTATGTGAGGATCCAGGGCTGGCTGGCCATAGCCTCAACATGGGGCAGGGGGACTAGAGGAAATGGGGCATCCCAGCCAGGTGTTCGCACTAAGGGACAGAATATACTTCAGGGCCGTGCAGGGGACTGGACAGGTGGCTGAGGTCTGAGGTGGGAAACATGAGCCCAGGGAGAGTTTCCATGCCAGTGGGGGAGAAGTGTCTGCCCGGTGGTGCTTTTCAAACAAAGAGGATGTCTGGAAAGGTATGAGAGTGACTCCTAGACAGACCAGAGCCTCCAGAAGCCTTGCAGTCCTCAACTGGAGAGAGAGCATGGGATGGTGGTAGCCACCTGACTACTCCGAGCTTCTCCAAATGAGGGTTACAGTGCTCGCCCTGAAGGCTGCTGGGAGGGTTAAATGAGAGAGAGAGAGAGAAAGCTTGCATACTGCTTACTACCTGAGGACTCCTTGGTTAAAATATATAATCCATAACTCTAGACACTTGTAAAAAATTTTATACTCATTTATTAATTTAACCATCACAACAACCTCAAGGAGTAGGATACAATCCATATCCTTACTTTAAAGATAAGAGTATGATGAGGCACAGGAGATTTCAGTAACTGGCCCAGCCTTAAACAGCCCATAAGTGGTAGAGCCAAAATGTTAGGAGTCTGCCAGCCAACAAGGGCAAAACAAAGGTTGCAGATGAGAAAGGCTTTGTTCCCTAGCAAATACGTCCTCTCTCCTTGCAAGTAGATGTCATGTCCTACCTCTGTGCTCTAACCCTGAGTACAGCCAGATGGAAGATGGTGCTCAGTCCTTGTTCCAGGAGTGAACAAATGAATGAATGGGTAGATCATTCCTGAGAGGGCCTATTCCTATAGGAGTTACATGTACCATGAATGGCACTTCCTGACAACAATACAAAACCCCTCTATGCAGACGTTGTTAGATCAGAGAAGCTAGGGCTCAGAGGGTCATAGTCTCTGTCCCCTCCGGCCCCACCAGGAACGGGGCGTGGACACCGTGGTCGTCGTGGGCCCTGTGCAGCACGTCCTGTGGGATCGGGTTCCAGGTCCGCCAGCGAAGCTGCAGCAACCCTGCTCCGCGCCACGGGGGCCGCATCTGCGTGGGCAAGAGCCGGGAGGAGCGGTGAGCCAGGGCGTGGCTGGAGGTTTCTGCACAAGCCAACCCAGAGGTGCCCGGCTTCCCGGGTCCCCCAAGAAGGGGGCCTGAATTCTCCGGTGATCCAGTGGACCCTCGTTCTCTCAGTCTCAGGATCCCCGTGACCTCCCATTGAGAAAGGAGTTCCCCCCATCCCATCCCGAGTCATGACTCCTCCTCGTCTGCCCCTCAGGTTCTGTAACGAAAACACGCCTTGCCCGGTGCCCATCTTCTGGGCATCCTGGGGCTCCTGGAGCAAGTGCAGCAGCAACTGCGGGGGCGGCGTGCAGTCGCGCCGTCGGGCCTGCGAGAACGGCAACTCCTGCCCGGGCTGCGGCGTGGTGAGGGTCGGGCCAGGGGGCGGGGGCGCGGCCGGCTGGGACCGGAGCCCAGGGGAGGGCGGACGGGGCGGGGCCGGAGCGCAGGTGCTGCCAGGCTGTAAAACAGCCCCGGCTGTCGCCCCGAAGGAGTTCAAGACGTGCAATCCCGACGGCTGCCCCGAGGTGCGGCGCAACACGCCGTGGACGCCGTGGCTGCCCGTGAACGTGACCCAGGGCGGGGCGCGGCAGGAGCAGCGCTTCCGCTTCACGTGCCGCGCGCCGCTGCCCGACCCGCACGGGCTGCAGTTTGGGCGGCGGAGGATGGAAACCCGAACCTGCCCGGCGGACGGCTCCGGAGCCTGCGACACCGACGGTACAGCCCCCGAGCGATGGGGCGGGGAAGGTTGGGGAGGGAGAGAGAGAGAGCTGGGCGAGGCGTGGGCGGGGCAGGGGTGGATGCCGTTTGGGAGAAGGCAGGAGGCCATCGGGCGCCCTCTGTGGCTGAGGCCAGCTCCCATCTTTCCCCCAGCCCTGGTGGAGGAGCTCCTGCGCAGCGGGGGCGCCTCCCCGCACACGGTGAGCGGGGGCTGGGCCGCCTGGGGCGCGTGGTCCTCCTGCTCCCGGGACTGTGAGCTGGGCTTCCGCGTCCGCAAGAGAACCTGCACCAACCCTGAGCCCCGCAATGGGGGCCTGCCCTGCGTGGGTGACGCCGCTGAGTATCAGGACTGCAACCCCCACGCTTGTCCAGGTAACCCTCCACTAAGGAATCTCGCCCAGGGGAGCCCCCATCTGGGAGACTCCCAGGCCTACACAGGGTACAGCTCATGCCTGGAGACCACTCCTCCCTGCCCACTCTGTACAAGGGGCCCCAGAGCAAATTTTTTGGTCCTGAACATGGACACAGCGGTGACTCCCAGGGACCAGGCACTTCCTCACCCTCCCTGTCACCCCTTGCAGTGCGGGGTGCCTGGTCCTGCTGGACCTCCTGGTCCCCGTGCTCTGCCTCCTGCGGTGGCGGCCACTATCAACGCACGCGTTCCTGCACCAGCCCGGCGCCCTCGGCCGGCGAGGACATCTGTCTCGGGCTGCACACGGAGGAGGCGCTGTGTGCCACGCAGGCCTGCCCAGGTACTGAGGGCATCTGGCAGGGTCTGGGGAGCCTGCCCATCCCCACTAGGGGATTGGAGTGTTTCACCTCATCCCAACCCACACCCCACAGAAGGCTGGTCGCCGTGGTCTGAGTGGAGTGCATGCACTGAGGCTGACCCGGGGGAGGTTTGCAATCCCGACGGCTGCCCCGAGGTGCGGCGCAACACGCCGTGGACGCCGTGGCTGCCCGTGAACGTGACCCAGGGCGGGGCGCGGCAGGAGCAGCGCTTCCGCTTCACGTGCCGCGCGCCGCTGCCCGACCCGCACGGGCTGCAGTTTGGGCGGCGGAGGATGGAAACCCGAACCTGCCCGGCGGACGGCTCCGGAGCCTGCGACACCGACGGTACAGCCCCCGAGCGATGGGGCGGGGAAGGTTGGGGAGGGAGAGAGAGAGAGCTGGGCGAGGCGTGGGCGGGGCAGGGGTGGATGCCGTTTGGGAGAAGGCAGGAGGCCATCGGGCGCCCTCTGTGGCTGAGGCCAGCTCCCATCTTTCCCCCAGCCCTGGTGGAGGAGCTCCTGCGCAGCGGGGGCGCCTCCCCGCACACGGTGAGCGGGGGCTGGGCCGCCTGGGGCGCGTGGTCCTCCTGCTCCCGGGACTGTGAGCTGGGCTTCCGCGTCCGCAAGAGAACCTGCACCAACCCTGAGCCCCGCAATGGGGGCCTGCCCTGCGTGGGTGACGCCGCTGAGTATCAGGACTGCAACCCCCACGCTTGTCCAGGTAACCCTCCACTAAGGAATCTCGCCCAGGGGAGCCCCCATCTGGGAGACTCCCAGGCCTACACAGGGTACAGCTCATGCCTGGAGACCACTCCTCCCTGCCCACTCTGTACAAGGGGCCCCAGAGCAAATTTTTTGGTCCTGAACATGGACACAGCGGTGACTCCCAGGGACCAGGCACTTCCTCACCCTCCCTGTCACCCCTTGCAGTGCGGGGTGCCTGGTCCTGCTGGACCTCCTGGTCCCCGTGCTCTGCCTCCTGCGGTGGCGGCCACTATCAACGCACGCGTTCCTGCACCAGCCCGGCGCCCTCGGCCGGCGAGGACATCTGTCTCGGGCTGCACACGGAGGAGGCGCTGTGTGCCACGCAGGCCTGCCCAGGTACTGAGGGCATCTGGCAGGGTCTGGGGAGCCTGCCCATCCCCACTAGGGGATTGGAGTGTTTCACCTCATCCCAACCCACACCCCACAGAAGGCTGGTCGCCGTGGTCTGAGTGGAGTGCATGCACTGAGGCCGGAGTCCAGAGCCGCGACCGGCACTGTGAGGAGCTGGTCCCTGGGCCCAGCACTTGCACTGGAAACAGCAGCCAGAGCCGCCCCTGCCCTTACAGCGAGATTCCTGGTGCGTCTTCTAGCCAGCACCCTCACAGCCCCTCCCTGCTCTGAGCCCCCAACTTCCTTCGCCTTCTGACGCATTCTGGGGGTGCAGAATGAAACACCAGGGTAGAAAGTACACCCATTTGGGCCTCAGCCCTGCTCATCTAGTGGATGGGCCAGCCCTGCTTAGAGGTGGGGTCCGGGTGGAGACGAAGGAGAATGGACGTCTCAGGCCCAGTCCCACAGGTCACTGCTGACCCAGGGGTCCTTCGAGGGAGACACGCTGAGCCCTGAAGGGACCTGTCTCCTCTCCTCCCTGTCCCTGACGCTCACTCTGCGTGTCTTCCTGCAGTGATCCTGCCTGCGTCCAGTGTGGACGAAGCTACCAGTTGTGGAGGTAAAAGCAACCTGCCCTACCTCACGACGCGGCTTTTCTATCCATCTCCCAACCCCCACAAGGAGGAGACCCACCTGCTCCAAAATCTGGAGCCACTGTGCTTCTCACTGTAGACATGCAGACCCTGCTGAGGTCCTGCAGTGCTTTAGACCATGTGTAAGGCCGTCTGGGCAGTTCTGCCCATGTGCGCCAACTAAGAAGCAGTTGTCAAGTCTGTATGTAAGAGGAGTCACCCCACTGCACACCACTGGCTTCCTCTTCAGACCCAAGCCATAGGTGGTCCTGTTGGGACAGGACCCTAGGGAGAGGCCACCCAGCCTCCTTGTTTCTGGTAGCTCTGGCCAGATAGTTCTGTCTCAGAGCCTCTTCTTGGGAGGCAGTTGCAGGGCAGGGGGTGGTCTTCCCAGTGGCCCTTTCCTTATTTCTGACCTCTCGCTCTCCCAGGGTTCAGTCTCATCCACCTGGTGGCCACAGGTGTCTCCTGCTTCCTGGGCTCCGGGCTGTTGACCTTGGCCGTGTACCTGTCCTGCCAGCACTGCCAGCACCCGTCCCAGGACTCCACGCTTGTCCACCCCACCACCCCCAACCACCTGCACTACAAGGGTGGGGGCACCCCCAAGAATGAGAAGTACACACCCATGGAATTCAAGGTGGGAGCCGTCCCGGAGAAGCAGGGGGCAGGGCAAAGGGTACAGGGGTCCTGGCCCTAAGCTGGGCGTCCCTGGGATGGGCATGCAGGAGGAGCAGTGGTATGGTAAACAACAGCCAGAATGTTCTCTCATTAATGGGCCCGTCCCATCCCCTTCCCTCATCTCTCCTTCCTTCCTTCTCCCACAGACCCTGAACAAAAATAACCTGATCCCTGATGACAGAGCCACCTTCTACCCCTTGCAGCAGACCAACGTGTACACGACCACCTACTACCCAAGCCCACTGAACAAGCACAGCTTCCGGCCTGAGACCTCACCCGGACAACGGTGCTTCCCCAACAGCTGATACCACTGTCCTGGGGACTTGGGCTCCTTGCCTTCCAAAGGCACAGAGCAGGTGGAGATGGGACGGCGGAGCCAGTTTGGTTTTCTCCCTCTGCACTAGGCCAAGAACTTGCTGCCTTGCCTTGCGGGGGTCCCATCCCACTTCAGAGAGCTCTGGCTGATGATGACCATGGGGGAGAGGGCTGGCTTCAGGCTGGCACATGGCTGCAATTCTGGCTCAGCCCAGGTCTCTCAGGCCTCTTTGCAACCCACCATCATGCCGATCTCCCCTGCCATGTCCGGGCTGTGGACCTACAAGGCGTGAGAAGGAACTGGAGGGTGGAGATGGCAGAAAGGCAGGCTCATAGGTTTGGGTTGGAAATGATGGCCTGTGTAGCTGTCATGGGGTGAGTCTGCCCCTCTCTGGCTGGCCCCAGGAAGGGCCTGGTTGACATCCTGATTATCTCTGAAAGAAACTAATCTAACGGCCATAATAGTGCTGGAGTCTCTGCCCAGGGCTGGGCCTTTGTGGTGCTGCCCCAGTGTGACATGGGGAACCAAGGCTGGCACAGGTTGTCCACCTTTTCTCCTAGCAGTGTGAACTTTGCCCAGGGACATTCCTCTGGTCAGAGACACTGTGGATTGGGGGGCTAGAGGCTGATCTTGGCTGAGAAGCTCTTCTGGGCTAGCCCATCCCTCAGCCTTTCCCTCAGCGTGCATGAGAGGTGGCCCTGGAGAAAGGGAAGCAGGAGTCCAGCCCCCATGCTGCTCTGGAGATTTTCAATGGAGCTGTTGGCCAAGGCCTGCTTAGGAGTCTCTGCTGGCCCCTCATCTGTTCAGGAACACACACACGTACCCACACAATCTGCCACAGCAACAAAAAGGATGTTGGGCTGTGGCGTTATTAATTAAAGATGATATCCAGTCTCCAGAAGTAACGTTGTCTTTGCGCATATGTTTGTGGGCTCTTCTTGGCATGGTCTGATAAATTAGGGCAATGCACTGGAGTGACAGATAGTCTTCTCATGGTGGAGGAGATGACCCAAGTAGAGTTTGACTTTAATTGAGGATAACTTGCAGTTTGCGGATAAATCTCCACACGCGTTGCCCTAAACCCTCGTTGGAAAAGAGGCTAGGGATAAACAAATTCACAAATAAGGACATAAAGAAAACCATGGGCAGTATAATGGGAGATTGCTGCCCATTCCCTTAGCAGCGCTGCTAGGCTCCACAGTGGAAATCTGTGAGTCCAGCAGGGGAGTATTGATGAGCGATATTTTATGAGGCATTTACATGGCTGAGTTTAATAAAACCAAAATTGACTGAGAAATGAATAAGCCTGGGAGGTGGGAGAAGCCCGCTGTAGTTTTTGCTGGATTAAATCAAAACAGCCTCAAAGCCTCTGCCCAGCAAATCAATGCTACCATTTTGGATGAGATTGATGAACATGTTAAACTTAGAGAGCAGTTTCCTGACTTAATTGGCTGGATCAATTCTTATGGGATTCCCAGCAAAATCTACTGGTAGGTCAGGCTGTAAAATATGAGATCCTGGTGATAGAGGTGGCAGAGGATCTTGAGGAGGAAGAAAAGAGCACTGGCTACATGGTGTCAGGAAGCCAAAGTGTGAAAGAGGGGCTTCATAGGCCCAGTGGGCCGAGCAAGAACCTCTAGCAAGAGGGAAGAAGAGGCCACGTTAGGTGCTCCAGGCCTTATTGGGCCCTCTTGTCTTGAAATAACTCTGTGGTGTGTGTATTTTCTTCTTATTAAAATAATACATATTCACTGCAGAAAATTTAGAGAATTCAAGAAACCAAAAAATACAATCACAATTATGTTGAAAACCAAAGCAGAGACTTAGGGAATTTAAATCGTGGTATTTCAACATCACTCCAAAAGCAGAGAGAACAAAAGTCAAAAGGTCCATCACTATTTTCAATAAATCTAGGATGTGTCTGTAACCTCAAGTCATAATACGTGAAGACAGAAAGCAGGTGAAGGAAAAGCAGTCATCCAGTAGAGTGGATGTGGGTCAAACCTGAGCACCCTTCCAGGAAGATTCATAAACTAGAGGAAGAAAGTATCATGGAAGGTGGGGTTAAGGTAGGGAGCCTAAAGAGTGAGGAGTTGATTCATTTCTCCAGGAGTAGGAAATAGAGGTGGTCCCTTTCTACCGGTCGGGGCAGGTGAGATTTAAGACAAAAACTGGACTCTTCTCTCTGAAGACAGACACTACTCATGTGGTGGACGGTTATTGGGACCCAGAGTACAGGGGTTCTTGTCTCACAGCCCAGTCCTTGAGCAGGTCAACTATAACTGTCAAGCATCCAAGGTAAGGAGCCTATTAATGCAAAGAGATCATGTCCCCACATGGTCAGGCATGTGTCCTTGACAGGAGGCAGCACACCTGGGCAAGGATCTGGGCTCCCCCAGCTAGAGGCTAGATTCCAATTCCTGGTTCCCAAGTCATTCAGCTCAATTCAAGCTCCTATAGTCCAAGTTAAATGTTAGTTTGATTCAGCACGTGTCATCAAGAGAGAGAGGATTCTGACCAAACTTGTTTGGACAGCCGGCATCAGATAGGCGCTATTCCTCTAGTACCCATTCTACTCATCGGTTGAGTGGGAGAATAGGCATTAGACAGACTGTCAAGGGCTTGGTCTCCAGTTTTACCTCTCACTAGCTGTGTGAGGTAAATCCCTTTCCTCTTTGGTTTCAGTTTCATGGTCCATATAATGTCAAGGTTGGGCCCAGGGTCCTTACCAACTTCTGTTAGAGCTTTGGGAACAAGTCTCGCACATGGTGCTTCTTCCTCTCTGATGCTAGCCAAGTGCTCCGGTGTTGTTTGGGTCTTCAAATTTGTCTCAGAGTCTGCTGTGCTACTTGGCGCTGGGTCATCTTCAGGGGAAACCAGGCACCCTGAACCCGCTGTCCTAACACAGGCACCTGGGGAAATGTCTTCCTCAGGTCTCCCATTCTTGATTCCTGGGTCCCAGGTTCCCCTTCTCTGAAGCGGATGGAGGTGGATGGATACACATGTATATAATGTGTGTATATCACCAAAGTTTGGCTTTGACCTTGATTGTTGTTGTTCAGTCACTAGGTCATGTCTCTTTGTGACCCTCATGAACTGCAGCATGCCAGGCTTCCCTGTCCTTCACTGTCTCCCAGAGTTTGCTCATACTTATGTCCATTGAGCCAGCGATGTTGTCTAACCACCTTATGCTCTGTCACCCCCTTCTGCTCTTGCCCTCAACTTTCCCAGCATCAGGGCCTTTTCCAGTGAGTTGGCTCTTTGCATCAGGCGGCTTGAGTACTGCAGCTTCAGCATCAGTCCTTCCAATGAAGATTCAGGGTTGATTTCCTTTAGGATTGACTGGCTTGATCTTCTTGCTGTCCAAGGGAACTTGATATTCAGCCAAAATATCTGTGAATTGACCTTTGGCCTCAACTTTTGGGAGTTTAATTGTAACAGGGCCGGAGTGCATGCCTCTTCAGCAGGGCCTGGGCACTGTGGAAGGACCCAGACTGGGTGCTGTACCAGTGCTCACAGGCAGGGTGACTGGCTAGCACAAGGACTCCTCTTAGCGAGGACCTGAGCCTTAAGGGTGAAAGTTGAGCCTTGGGACCTTACTCTTTCTTGTTTGAACAGAAAGTAACATTTGTTTGGTGGAGGTTTACAGGAACATCGTACCTGACCGTGATTGGGAGAATAGGCATTAGACAGACTGTCAAGGGCTTGGTCTCCAGTTTTACCTCTCACTAGCTGTGTGAGGTAAATCCCTTTCCTCTTTGGTTTCAGTTTCATGGTCCATATAATGTCAAGGTTGGGCCCAGGGTCCTTACCAACTTCTGTTAGAGCTTTGGGAACAAGTCTCGCACATGGTGCTTCTTCCTCTCTGATGCTAGCCAAGTGCTCCGGTGTTGTTTGGGTCTTCAAATTTGTCTCAGAGTCTGCTGTGCTACTTGGCGCTGGGTCATCTTCAGGGGAAACCAGGCACCCTGAACCCGCTGTCCTAACACAGGCACCTGGGGAAATGTCTTCCTCAGGTCTCCCATTCTTGATTCCTGGGTCCCAGGTTCCCCTTCTCTGAAGCGGATGGAGGTGGATGGATACACATGTATATAATGTGTGTATATCACCAAAGTTTGGCTTTGACCTTGATTGTTGTTGTTCAGTCACTAGGTCATGTCTCTTTGTGACCCTCATGAACTGCAGCATGCCAGGCTTCCCTGTCCTTCACTGTCTCCCAGAGTTTGCTCATACTTATGTCCATTGAGCCAGCGATGTTGTCTAACCACCTTATGCTCTGTCACCCCCTTCTGCTCTTGCCCTCAACTTTCCCAGCATCAGGGCCTTTTCCAGTGAGTTGGCTCTTTGCATCAGGCGGCTTGAGTACTGCAGCTTCAGCATCAGTCCTTCCAATGAAGATTCAGGGTTGATTTCCTTTAGGATTGACTGGCTTGATCTTCTTGCTGTCCAAGGGAACTTGATATTCAGCCAAAATATCTGTGAATTGACCTTTGGCCTCAACTTTTGGGAGTTTAATTGTAACAGGGCCGGAGTGCATGCCTCTTCAGCAGGGCCTGGGCACTGTGGAAGGACCCAGACTGGGTGCTGTACCAGTGCTCACAGGCAGGGTGACTGGCTAGCACAAGGACTCCTCTTAGCGAGGACCTGAGCCTTAAGGGTGAAAGTTGAGCCTTGGGACCTTACTCTTTCTTGTTTGAACAGAAAGTAACATTTGTTTGGTGGAGGTTTACAGGAACATCGTACCTGACCGTGATTGACCTCAAGAACAAAGGATCTGACACCATGAAATTTGGAACGATTAACCATGCCCATCCCTCACCTTTCCTAGAAAAGGGCTTTGCTGAAAGCTTTGGGCGAGTTTGGGGGCTTTAAGGCACGAACCACCCATCTCCTTTTGGAGCCGTGCAGTAAACTTTCTCTGCTCCAAATTCTGACGTTTTGGTATTGTTTGCCCTCACTGTGTGGCATGCACATGGAGTTGAGTTCGATAACACGAATATGTACTTGTTCATCGTTTAAAGCACCCCTGAACTTGTGCCTGAGCTACAGCTGTGGTTAATAGGTTACCATTATATCAATTTAGTTTGTCAACTCTGGTGACATGCACAGGGCATACCACTTAGATTTATTGTTACTAAATCACGCTCACTATAAATGTCTAGATGAATCTTGAAGTGAAAATCTCTTTATGCTTCATATGTTGAAATTCTATTAGCCGGTTGATATATGCATATTTAGTACTGTAAGAGTAAAATGTCCCAATAATAATGATTTTGCAAGCTGCTGATTTTATGTTCAAACACAATTAAGCCCTTTAAAATAGCAAATAAATAGGGAACAAAACTGAGAGTTAGAAAGAATATTGAGAGAGAATGATAGCTAGATAACTTTAGGAAGAACATTAGAGACTTTGTGAGCAATGTGCTCAGTCATATCAGACTCTTTGTGACTCCTGGACTGTAGCCCACCAAGCTTCTCTGTCCATGGAATTTTCCAGACAAGAAAGCTGGAGTCACCATTTCCTATTCCAGGGGATCTTCCCAACCCAGAGATCAAAACCTGTGTCTCTTGCATCTCCTGGCAGGAGGATTCTTTACCACTGCACTACCTGGAAAGCCTGCTAATTTAAAATAATACAGGGCAGAATAATAGAGATTTGATTAAATCATAATTCTAATATTTGCCAACTGGTTTGGTGTCTATCTATCATTCATTATGTTCAACAAAATAACATTTAACCATTATGCTTAAATTTGGGTATTTAATTCCATTTTGGTTATGAGTCTTTCAAGAATAAATTCTATTTGGGAGTTCATGTCTTAAATGAAAATGGATTTTTAGAAAATAATGTCAGTTTTTCTACTTCAGCATTTCGTAAGCAGAAAATATTACCAAATCATGTATAATGTCTATGGTAAATCACCTTTAATCTAGACATAATACAGAACATAAAAGGAATGGAGAAAAGAAAAAAATCAAGGAAGATATAATATCCAGAAAAATGCCTGGTTTCTCTACTGTTCTCAGCGAAGTGAGCATCTACTTTAGCACCACAAATCTGCAGCTGACCACACCAAGGAATTATTAATATTCTTCCTGCACTGCAATATCAACTTAAACATTTAAACAGTAATATTAAGTATTTAATGTAATTAATATAATTTCAATATAAAATTTACAAGAATAATTACATTCGTTGCAATGAGATTTTAGATTAAGTCCTAAAAATCCCAGATGTTTTGTTTTGAGATGGTGATACCTAGCTTTGGCCTCAGGTTAAAGGCCAGTACAATGTATTGTTTAGCCCAATACCTTATTGATGTTAGCATTTGCCCCAGGGTGTGTTCCAGACGACACACAGGCTGCCAGCATGTACTGCTCAGCACCAGCCTCTCCATTCACCCATCTTCCTGCAGAGTGCTTCGTGACTGTCTTTTTTCCCTAACAATTCAGTTCAGTTCAGCTGCTCAGTCGTGTCCAACTCCGTGATTACACCACCATTTATTTAACCCAATCCCTAATGATAGACTTTAGGATACTTTGTCTTTTGTTACAAAGAGTGTTGCAAAGACTGTCTTTGTATATGTGCAACTATAATGGCAGCATGAATTCCTAAAAATAGAATTATTCAGTGAGTGTACGTGTTTAAACCTTGACAGACCGCCCAACTGGTGGTACCTCACTTCACACCTCTAGCTTCATCGGTCTCTCTCTTTCAGAGGCATTTCTCCAGTTTTAGTGGTGGAGCTTGTGCGGAAAGAGAATCAATCGAGGGATTTCAGTGTCCATCCGTCTCCGAGGTGTTCAACAAAATAACATTTAACCATTATGCTTAAATTTGGGTATTTAATTCCATTTTGGTTATGAGTCTTTCAAGAATAAATTCTATTTGGGAGTTCATGTCTTAAATGAAAATGGATTTTTAGAAAATAATGTCAGTTTTTCTACTTCAGCATTTCGTAAGCAGAAAATATTACCAAATCATGTATAATGTCTATGGTAAATCACCTTTAATCTAGACATAATACAGAACATAAAAGGAATGGAGAAAAGAAAAAAATCAAGGAAGATATAATATCCAGAAAAATGCCTGGTTTCTCTACTGTTCTCAGCGAAGTGAGCATCTACTTTAGCACCACAAATCTGCAGCTGACCACACCAAGGAATTATTAATATTCTTCCTGCACTGCAATATCAACTTAAACATTTAAACAGTAATATTAAGTATTTAATGTAATTAATATAATTTCAATATAAAATTTACAAGAATAATTACATTCGTTGCAATGAGATTTTAGATTAAGTCCTAAAAATCCCAGATGTTTTGTTTTGAGATGGTGATACCTAGCTTTGGCCTCAGGTTAAAGGCCAGTACAATGTATTGTTTAGCCCAATCCCATTATTGATGTTAGCATTTGCCCCAGGGTGTGTTCCAGGACGACACACAGGCTGCCAGCATGTACTGCTCAGCACCAGCCTCTCCATTCACCCATCTTCCTGCAGAGTGCTTCGTGACTGTCTTTTTTCCCTAACAATTCAGTTCAGTTCAGCTGCTCAGTCGTGTCCAACTCCGTGATTACACCACCATTTATTTAACCCAATCCCTAATGATAGACTTTAGGATACTTTGTCTTTTGTTACAAAGAGTGTTGCAAAGACTGTCTTTGTATATGTGCAACTATAATGGCAGCATGAATTCCTAAAAATAGAATTATTCAGTGAGTGTACGTGTTTAAACCTTGACAGACCGCCCAACTGGTGGTACCTCACTTCACACCTCTAGCTTCATCGGTCTCTCTCTTTCAGAGGCATTTCTCCAGTTTTAGTGGTGGAGCTTGTGCGGGGGAAAAGAGAATCAATCGAGGGGATTTCAGTGTCCATCCGTCTCCGAGGTGCTCCCTTCTATCTGCCCCGAACCATGGTCCTGTCCCCCAGGTACCCGGTCAGACCCCTTTGAGGGCCCCTCACCACACCTGTTTCTTCTCTTCCCATCAAACCTTGTCTGCTCAATATCCTAGGTTTCCTGGTCTCTGTTCTCTTAACTGGATGAGCAGAATCTAGCTTCAGTGTGACTGACATTGCATTATAATTAAGGCTTTCAAGACCTAACGTCAAAGAAGTAATTGAGGCTGGGACTTTGAGGAACTATCCTGGTGGGTGAGACAGAGATTTTGGGCAGAAGGATTCCCCAAATCCTTTACATCAAAGCTGCCCGGGACACTATGGTCCTCCCTGTTTCTACCCCTTTCCTTATTTCAGAGTTGGGAAAAGGGCTGAGGGTCCTGGAACTCCCCATGGCTGCCCCTGCCCCTCCACCTGTAGTACTTTCATCTGGGCAAGGAGCAGAGGTTCCTCCTGCTGCTTAGAGCATCTTATTCAATTTAGAGAGCTCTTACGTTCTCTTAATCTTCATTTTAATGTCTGTGTACAACCACAGTCCCTAAAGAATGACCTAAAGGCTGTAGGTTTTACTAGATTTGAGGGAGGGGCTTGGCACAAGCAGACCTGGGGAAGACCAGATTCTTATCTCAACCCCTGAGAAAAGATGCTCAAATGAACGAGTCCTTGTCAAGTCCATCCTCCCTGAATCTCTAAAGTAGCCCCACCCCCACACCAGTCCCCCTCCCTCAGACAAGCAACATTAGGCTGGTCTTTATGCAAAGATGGCCACGGGTTGCTTCCAGCTGCCACACGGTGGCCTGGTATGAAGGAATCTGTCTACAGCCCCGAAGGAAATCAATTAGACCAATCAGATGGGCTCCTGTAGGATCGGGGTTGACAAATGAAAAGATCTGACCGGTAGCAGTGGAAGAAAGGAGCCGTCAGGAATGCTAGAGAAAGAGACTGGGCTGGCTGAGGCGGTAGGGGAAGGGTGGCTGCCTCTTCTCTTCCTTGCCCAGGTGACCAGAGTCCTCATTACCTCAGTCACCTGGACAAGGAAGGGAACTTCCTTAACTGGAGGGATGCACTCCACTCTCCAGCCTGTCCTCTTCCTCCTTCCGCCTCCTCCCCAGTACCCTGCTGAGGAGATTCTCCACCCACAGGGTGTAAGACTGACTTGGCTATAACCTTTACCTCTGAATTGACTTTCAGAGAAAAGGGGAGGGTGAGGTATTATTCATCTTTGCTGCCTGGGCCCCTCAGGGAACAGCCTATAAATCCACTTTCTGAGCGTGGTGCCTCTCTGCTCCCAGGAGCACGCCAACACTCAGCCAGTACCGGCCTCCACCGGCCCAGTTCTTTCCTGAGAGGCAGAGCGGAGGCTGTTAGAAGTAGTGGTAATATTGCCTTGTTAAAAAAATACCACATCCTTTCTGAAAGAATTTTGAAAACTTTAGTTACCCCCTCCAATTTTTACAATGACATCTAGAGTTTTTCATCACAGCTTGAAAACCTGCAAATGAAGTAATTTCTGGCATATTGCAAATTTAAGAATAAAGTCATTCTTTTAAGTGTAAGTAATAGATCCTAAGGGCTTGTCAAGTGGTACTAGTGGTAAAGAATCCTCTTGCCAATGCAGGAACCATTCTCTGAATAACTTATATTCGATCCCTGGGTCAGGAAGATCCTCTGGAGGAGGGCATAGCAAGCCACTTCAACATTCCAGTCTGGAGAATCCCATGGAAAGAGGAGCCTGGTGGGTTACAGTCCATGGAGTCACAAAAGGGCTTGGCACAAGCAGACCTGGGAAGACCAGATTCTTATCTCAACCCCTGAGAAAAGATGCTCAAATGACGAGTCCTTGTCAAGTCCATCCTCCCTGAATCTCTAAAGTAGCCCCACCCCCACACCAGTCCCCCTCCCTCAGACAAGCAACATTAGGCTGGTCTTTATGCAAAGATGGCCACGGGTTGCTTCCAGCTGCCACACGGTGGCCTGGTATGAAGGAATCTGTCTACAGCCCCGAAGGAAATCAATTAGACCAATCAGATGGGCTCCTGTAGGATCGGGGTTGACAAATGAAAAGATCTGACCGGTAGCAGTGGAAGAAAGGAGCCGTCAGGAATGCTAGAGAAAGAGACTGGGCTGGCTGAGGCGGTAGGGGAAGGGTGGCTGCCTCTTCTCTTCCTTGCCCAGGTGACCAGAGTCCTCATTACCTCAGTCACCTGGACAAGGAAGGGAACTTCCTTAACTGGAGGGATGCACTCCACTCTCCAGCCTGTCCTCTTCCTCCTTCCGCCTCCTCCCCAGTACCCTGCTGAGGAGATTCTCCACCCACAGGGTGTAAGACTGACTTGGCTATAACCTTTACCTCTGAATTGACTTTCAGAGAAAAGGGGAGGGTGAGGTATTATTCATCTTTGCTGCCTGGGCCCCTCAGGGAACAGCCTATAAATCCACTTTCTGAGCGTGGTGCCTCTCTGCTCCCAGGAGCACGCCAACACTCAGCCAGTACCGGCCTCCACCGGCCCAGTTCTTTCCTGAGAGGCAGAGCGGAGGCTGTTAGAAGTAGTGGTAATATTGCCTTGTTAAAAAAATACCACATCCTTTCTGAAAGAATTTTGAAAACTTTAGTTACCCCCTCCAATTTTTACAATGACATCTAGAGTTTTTCATCACAGCTTGAAAACCTGCAAATGAAGTAATTTCTGGCATATTGCAAATTTAAGAATAAAGTCATTCTTTTAAGTGTAAGTAATAGATCCTAAGGGCTTGTCAAGTGGTACTAGTGGTAAAGAATCCTCTTGCCAATGCAGGAACCATTCTCTGAATAACTTATATTCGATCCCTGGGTCAGGAAGATCCTCTGGAGGAGGGCATAGCAAGCCACTTCAACATTCCAGTCTGGAGAATCCCATGGAAAGAGGAGCCTGGTGGGTTACAGTCCATGGAGTCACAAAAAGTTAGGCACAACTAAAGTGGCTTAACAACTGCATCTAAAAAACAGAGCATCACTTTTTCTTTTTTTAATACAGGAAAAGTTCTATACTAACAATAGGAAAATTTACATTGTTTCTTTTCCCCTTTGAACGTGTGTATTATATATTCCCACAAATTTCACCCTAAGGCAATATATTTCTCAGCTTGAAAGTATTTTATTGTTCAAACTATCATACTAAAATATATGAAACTAAAATATGAATTGAAATGTTTATTTCGATTAATAATTTCATGTTAAAAACTATTTAGGATCAAGATACCATGATTATTATTAACATCAAACATAGACATACTAGAATTTTGAGAAATATTAAATATAAAGTTAAATTTTAGAAAGCACCAGTTTAGAATAAATGTGATTTATCGCTAGAATGAGAAAGATTAACAGCAGAGAGACAGGGAGAGTGAGTATATTAGGCCTTATAAACCATGCATGAGTGATTATTGTCAAGAGCACTATTTACAGAAGAATCCACAATGTATTCCTGGCAGAGTGTGGACATTTGGCTTCTGTGGGAGGAATTTAAAACAATAGAGGAGTTGGCAATGATAACAAGGAGTCTTGTACCCAGGTAAAAGATGAGTATGTATGGATTTATGATATTTGCTAAAAATTTAATAAAAATAATAAAACTTTTATAAGAAAGAATAGGAGAAAATCTTCATGAGCTTGGGGTAGACAAGGGTTTTGTATGACACCCAAAGCACAATCTATAAAATACCATTGGATTGTACTTCATCAAAATAAAGAACTTCTCTTTGAAAGACCCTATTAAGAGTTAAAAGATAATCCACTGGGCTGGGAATCCCCTGGTAGTCTACTGTAGGACTCCATGTTTTCATTTTGAAAACTTGAGTTCAAGTCCCAGCCATGGAACTAAAATCCTACAAGCCACTCAGTGTGGCCAAGGGGCCGGGGGTGAAGAGATAATCCACTGGTGAGACAATAATATTGGCAACTCTAGAATATAAAGAACTTCAAGATGCAGTAACAAGAATACAAAGAACTCAACAATAAATGGGCAAAAGGTTTGAAGAGACCTTTCACCAGAGAAGATGGGTGAATGCCAAATAAATATGTGGATACACATCATTTGCCATTAGAGAAAATATGACTTTAAATCACCATGTGGCTAAAATTGAAAAGGCTGATCATATCAAGCGTGATGAAGATGTGAAATAAGGGAAACTCTCCTACATACTGGTAGAATGCAAAATGGGACAACTACTTTGGACAATAGTTTGGCAGCTTCTTAAACAAATATATTTACTATATAATCCAGTCATTCCACTCCTCAGTATTAACCCAAGAAACTGGAAAGTACCCATACATACAACGACACAAGGGTTCATAGCACTTGTATTTGTAAGGGTCCAAGCTGGATACAATGTAAATATCCACTACCAGTGAGGGAATAAAGAAGTTGTGGTGTATTTATACAGTGGATGTATGCAGCAATAAGAAGGACCAAACTCTTGATGCATGAAATAACATGAGTAGTAAAATAATTTTGTCGAGTGAAAGGAGCAAGATAAAAATAAAGAGTATATACTGTATTGTTTGACTTACATACAATTCTAGAAAATGAAAACTCATCTGAAGTGGCAGAAGGCAGGTCAGTGATTGTCTAGGGATGGAGTATGTATGGATTTATGATATTTGCTAAAAATTTAATAAAAATAATAAAACTTTTATAAGAAAGAATAGGAGAAAATCTTCATGAGCTTGGGGTAGACAAGGGTTTTGTATGACACCCAAAGCACAATCTATAAAATACCATTGGATTGTACTTCATCAAAATAAAGAACTTCTCTTTGAAAGACCCTATTAAGAGTTAAAAGATAATCCACTGGGCTGGGAATCCCCTGGTAGTCTACTGTAGGACTCCATGTTTTCATTTTGAAAACTTGAGTTCAAGTCCCAGCCATGGAACTAAAATCCTACAAGCCACTCAGTGTGGCCAAGGGGCCGGGGGTGAAGAGATAATCCACTGGTGAGACAATAATATTGGCAACTCTAGAATATAAAGAACTTCAAGATGCAGTAACAAGAATACAAAGAACTCAACAATAAATGGGCAAAAGGTTTGAAGAGACCTTTCACCAGAGAAGATGGGTGAATGCCAAATAAATATGTGGATACACATCATTTGCCATTAGAGAAAATATGACTTTAAATCACCATGTGGCTAAAATTGAAAAGGCTGATCATATCAAGCGTGATGAAGATGTGAAATAAGGGAAACTCTCCTACATACTGGTAGAATGCAAAATGGGACAACTACTTTGGACAATAGTTTGGCAGCTTCTTAAACAAATATATTTACTATATAATCCAGTCATTCCACTCCTCAGTATTAACCCAAGAAACTGGAAAGTACCCATACATACAACGACACAAGGGTTCATAGCACTTGTATTTGTAAGGGTCCAAGCTGGATACAATGTAAATATCCACTACCAGTGAGGGAATAAAGAAGTTGTGGTGTATTTATACAGTGGATGTATGCAGCAATAAGAAGGACCAAACTCTTGATGCATGAAATAACATGAGTAGTAAAATAATTTTGTCGAGTGAAAGGAGCAAGATAAAAATAAAGAGTATATACTGTATTGTTTGACTTACATACAATTCTAGAAAATGAAAACTCATCTGAAGTGGCAGAAGGCAGGTCAGTGATTGTCTAGGGATGGAGTATGGTGATAAGGGGGCTGGAGGGAAGGACATTAAAGGGGTGATAAGTTCACTTTTCTTGATGGTGGCGATGGTTTCATGGGTATATATCTGCAGCACAAAGCTTGTGTCCTATACTTTAAATATTGAGGCTAACTGCATGTCCATTCTAGCGCCATAAAGCTGTTAAAAATTGTGAATACATGCCCAATAAAATATAAGATACTTAGTTCTTACAATGTTTCCTTCACTTGAAGTGCGTTGTTTAACTGAAGTACACAGGGAAACCCCTTTCTCCTGTTTTTTTTTTGAAATGCTCTGGACTTTGACCCCATGGAGGCCTGGCTAACAAAGGACATTCTCAGAGCTCTTCCTCCAGCTGAGAGTAGGGAAGAGGCAGAGAGGAGGAGCTTTCGAAGCCTCGAGCTTCACTGCAATTTAATCATCCTAAGATACAGTTACATAAAGCTGTAGCCTTGACAGGCATGCATCACGTGGGAGAAATCAGGTGAGGTTACCTTTGCCGCTTCTCACTAATTTCAGCCCTGGCTGTAAGTCAGCAGGAGCTGTCTCAGATGGTTTAAGGAAAGGGAGTATTGGTTTCCCTAATGCTGTCACTCTGAACCTCTGGTGTTCACGTGTCCTGGTCTGAAGGCACAGAGGGACTGTCACTAACCTGGGCCCTTGGACTCTTTCTTTAGTCAATAGAAATTGAGGCCAGATGAGAATTCCATGTGAGGCTTTATTGGGGCTTGTACTGCAGCACAAGGCAACGAGTACCAAGTAACAGGTGCCCTTGCTTGCTCAGGGAGAGGAGCTGCTTGGGTCCTTAAAGGAACTAACCACAGAGGTGGGCAGGAGGCATAGATGAGATGGTGTGCCCACCGTCTTGGTGGTGCCGTGAGCGGGGGTCATGCACAGCGTACCCTGTTTGTGCTCTTGGGACCCCAGGAATGATACCCCTATGGCAGTTGGTTTGTGGCCTTTTTGCATCTCGTGGTCCATAATTTGCCCTAACTGTGCACCAATGCAGGTATGTTAGTCCCTTTTCATTTCTGTGTATTCCATTGCCTGAGGAGGTGTGTGTCCAGGTGCAAGCCCTCCCCTAGAGGGTCCTGGTTTCCATGGTGACCCATGAACTTTGGAATTCTAGCCCCACCATTGACTGTGACATGGGAGCAGCGACACTATCTTGCAAGACTGTTGGGAAGAGTAAATTGATTCTAGAACCCGGCCTTCCTCAAAGGCTGGCCATGCATATACACTGCTCTCGGGAAAGCTCTTCCACTCCTGTGTTGGTGTGTGTGTGTGTGCATGAGACACAGTTTTATCCAGGACCTACTGCCTCCTGGGTTGGAGCTTAGAGCTCTGCAGCCACAACTGAACTCAAACACAACCCTGGCTCACCCCTATTTGACCTTGGGCAATTTGTTCTTCTTATGCAAAATGGCGCTAATACTAGCAGTTGCTCTTGGTTTGCTGTGAGCTGTGAAGCCCTGAAATTGCTTACGACAGAATCAGGCACGTAGCAAGCACCCAAAATTGTTACCGTTGTTACTGAGCTAAGCACGAGGGTTAGCTTTGTCTTGGCAATGAGTCACTGGGATGTTAAAGTAAATATGCATTGACTGAAAAGTGCGCAGACTAAAAGTTTGAGAATTATGTTTTATTCAGTGAAATTTGCAGAGAGTTAAGTCTGGAAGACAGTCTCTCAGATAGCGCTGAGGGACTGCTCCAAAGAAGTAAGACAGGGACCAGGATATATTGGAGTTTTGCAACGGAAACAATGAGAAGATAGCAGCTGTAGGGTAGAGGAGCTGCTTGGGTCACGTTTAAAGGGAACTAACCGGCCATTTTTAGAAGAAATTGAGGCCAGATGAGAATTCCATGTGAGGCTTTATTGGGGCTTGTACTGCAGCACAAGGCGAGTACCAAGTAACAGGTGCCCTTGCTTGCTCAGGAGAGGAGCTGCTTGGGTCCTTAAAGGAACTAACCACAGAGGTGGGCAGGAGGCATAGATGAGATGGTGTGCCCACCGTCTTGGTGGTGCCGTGAGCGGGGGTCATGCACAGCGTACCCTGTTTGTGCTCTTGGGACCCCAGGAATGATACCCCTATGGCAGTTGGTTTGTGGCCTTTTTGCATCTCGTGGTCCATAATTTGCCCTAACTGTGCACCAATGCAGGTATGTTAGTCCCTTTTCATTTCTGTGTATTCCATTGCCTGAGGAGGTGTGTGTCCAGGTGCAAGCCCTCCCCTAGAGGGTCCTGGTTTCCATGGTGACCCATGAACTTTGGAATTCTAGCCCCACCATTGACTGTGACATGGGAGCAGCGACACTATCTTGCAAGACTGTTGGGAAGAGTAAATTGATTCTAGAACCCGGCCTTCCTCAAAGGCTGGCCATGCATATACACTGCTCTCGGGAAAGCTCTTCCACTCCTGTGTTGGTGTGTATGTGTGTGCATGAGACACAGTTTTATCCAGGACCTACTGCCTCCTGGGTTGGAGCTTAGAGCTCTGCAGCCACAACCTGAACTCAAACACAACCCTGGCTCACCCCCTATTTGACCTTGGGCAATTTGTTCTTCTTATGCAAAATGGAGCTAATAATAGCACCTGCTCTTGGTTTGCTGTGAGAGCTGAAGCCCAGAAAGTGCTTACGACAGAATCAGGCACGTAGCAAGCACCCAAAATTGTTACCGTTGTTACTGAGCTAAGCACGAGGGTTAGCTTTGTCTTGGCAATGAGTCACTGGGATGTTAAAGTAAATATGCATTGACTGAAAAGTGCGCAGCCTAAAAGTTTGAGAATTATGTTTTATTCAGTGAAATTTGCAGAGAGTTAAGTCTGGAAGACAGTCTCTCAGATAGCGCTGAGGGACTGCTCCAAAGAAGTAAGACAGGGACCAGGATATATTGGAGTTTTGCAACGGAAACAATGAGAAGATAGCTGTTGTTTACTCACTAAGTTGGTCCTACTCTTACAAGCCCATGGACTGCAGCTGGTCAGCCTCCTCTGTCCATGGAATTATCCAGGCAGGAATACTGGGTGGGTTGCCATTTCCTTCTCCAAGGAATCTTTCCCACCCTGGGACTTCACCTGTGTCTCCTGCACTGCAGGCAGATTCTTTACCACCGAGCCACCGGGGAAGCCCTAGTCAAACGATTACCATTAATTAAAGAAAACCGGACATCTAAAGTTAATGAATTTAGAGTTATATGTATGAGAAGATGTAAGTGTCTTACTGGAATCATGCCTTTGATGTGCACCTTAGCTATCTAGGCCGAGTATCTCATTTTTCTCCATCTTGAATTCCCTCAGAGTACACAATCAGGGCCAGCTGCAATGGCCGAAGGCTTGATGGCCACATCATGTGTTTACTGATATGACAGCAAATGTGGAAATATGGAAATTATGGTCTTGAGCTTCTCAAAATTTGCCTTATTGACAAAATTCCAAAATATGTCCCAGCTTTCTTTGGGGAACAAATGATGGCAATTCAGTAAATCACGCACGAAACAGCTCTGTAAGACACTACTTCTGGGGAAAAAAAAAAAAAAAACTGTCTCCCATATAGGGCCTTTCCATCTCTATTTATCTAAACTTGAGAATTTCCCCACTTCCCGCCACCCTTTTGTATGATCAGACCGCCCAAGACTGCCATTCTCTTGGTCTCTGTACATCCCCTGCTTGGCCAGCTCCTGCTTCACTCACACCTTACTCACATGGTGGACCTTCCTACATTCTTGCCCCTGGCCCCAGCTAACAATTGTTCTAATCTTTAGATCAGAACCTCTCCACCTGGTAGCTTATCAAAGGGGCAGTATGGGGCATGCTCCCTGGCTGGTTTCCCAGGTAACCAACAGGCTAGCCTGACTTCAATTCCCCTTTCACTAGTAATCTTCCCTGCCTCAGAGCAAAGCCCGCCGCCAAGTCCTGCCTGCTGTCTGCCACACACACAGTTGGGTGTTGCTCCAGGACCTTGCTTCAGACAAGTAAGTCTCCCCAGCCATGAAACCACTGATGTCTCTGTTTCTGGCTCTGGGCCCTTTCTTCAGTCTTGAAACTGGACAAGTACAGTGTTTGTAGACCTGCGGGGTACAGCCCAACACTTTCCTGCATTGTCTCCTTTCTGCCTCTTACTTGCTGGAATTCAGAATGGATCAGGTTTTCTAAGATCATCAGGTCCAGTGTTTTAATGGAAGAAACAACTAATGGATTGAATCAGGGCCCATGCCAAGGTGTGTGGTTTATGAGAAGTGAAGAATAGGAAAGAAGATTGGCCTCCTGGTGCCTCTCCTTGTAATTTTTTCCACCTGAGCAGAATCTCCGAAATGAACTCATTTGCTGGTGGACCCTAATGGGGCTTGTGAAACAGATTTGGTCTCTGTCCCCACTTCCTGGTACACAGGCCCCTCCCAAACCCTTGGAATCTCTGAAGGACATGCCCTTTGTATGGTATTGGTGGCCATGGACTGGGGGCTCCTGGAGAGCCTCTGAATGGGGGCTGGTTGCCAGGGGAACCAACCAGCTGATTAGAGGGTTGGCACTTAAGCCCCATCCTCCAGCCTCCTGGGAAGCTTGTGTTAATCACTAAGGGCTAATGATGCTCTCCCTTGTGCCTGTAATGGACCCTCCATAATAAAAACCTGGAACTGAAAGGTCTTGAGGAGCCATGCTTCTGGATCAGTGAACGTGGAGGAACTGGGAAGATGGTCGGCCTCGAGAGGGTATGGAGGCCCTGTGCCCCGTCTCCCATGCCTTACCCATTCCTCTCTCCCACTGGCTGCTCCTGAGTTGTACCCTACAGTAGGATAGTAATCCAGTACAGACACAGTTTTCCTGAGTTTTGTGAGCTGTTCTAGCAAATTATCCACCTTGAGGACAGGGCAAGGGAACCCCTGATTTTCTTTTCTTATTGAACTATAGTTGATTTACAATATTGTGCTAGTTTAAGATGTACAGCAAAGTGATTCAGGTTTATATATGTATGTATATATATATATAATAACATTTTCATAGTTATATAAAAAATATTTTTCAGGCTATTTTCCATTATAGGTTATTACAAGATATTGAATCTAGTTCCTTGTACTATATAGGAAATCCTTATTACTTAGCTATCTTATAGATAGTGGTGTGTATCTATTAATCTCAAACTCCTAATTTATCTCTGTCCCTCCTCTTCCTCTTTGGTAGCCAAAATTTGTTTTCTATGTCTGTGGGTCTGTTTATATTTTGTAAATAAGCTCATTTGTATTATTTTTTAGATTTCACATGTAAGTGATGTCATATAATATTTATCTTTATCTGACTTCACTTAGGATGACAATCTTGAGGTCCATCTATGTTACTGCAATTAGCAGTATTTCATTCTCTTTTATGGCTCAGTAATATTCCATTATGTATGTGAATATACACATACCACATTTTAAATCATCTACTCATGGACATTTAGGTTGTTTCCACATTTAGGTTGTTGGTTACTGTAAATAGTGCTGCTATGAACAGAGGGTTGTGTGTATCTTTTCAAAGAAGAGTTTATCATTTCCAGATACGCTAGGAGTAGGATTGATGAATCATATGGTAACTCTATTTCTAGTTTTTTTTTTTTTTTAAAGGAACCTCCATATTGTTTTCTATAGTGGCTGCATCAATTTACATTTCCACCAATAGTGTAGGAGAGTTCCCTTTTCTCCACACCATCTCCAGCATTTATCATTTGTAGATGTTTTGATGATGGCCATTCTGACCTGTGTGAGGTGATACCTCATTGTAGTTTTGATTTGCATTTCTCTACTAATTAGGGATGTGGAGCATCTTTCCACATTCCAGTTGTATGCCTTCTTTGGAGAGATGTCTGTTTAGATCTTCTGCCCATTTTTTTGACTGAGGAACCTGTGATTTAGATCCTTTCATGGGTCAAAAGCAGAGGTGGCAATGTGGACTTGTAACTGGAGTCTAAAAAGGAGGGAGGAGAGGGGTACTCCTGTGGGACTGAGCCCTTCACCTTTGGGGTTTACCCAATTCCAAGCAGTGTCAGCATTGAGTTCAACTAACGGCGTCTGTTGAGAACTGGAGAATTGCTTGGTATAGAGAAACCCACACATTTGGTGTCAGAAGTGAGTATAGAGAAGAAACAGGTTTTTCTTTTTTTTTTTTTAAAGATTTATTTATTTATTTTGGGGTGGGGTGGGGTGAGGTGGGGTGGGTAGGGAGGGGAGCAGGCGGGCCACTTCTGTTGGTTTTTTCATTTGTCTATTTTCATCCATCTTTGTTCTTTGGCCCATGTGGGCCTCCCATCGCGGTGGCCTCTGTTGTTGCAGAGCACCGGCTCTGGGCACATGCACTCCAGAGCTCCAGCTCGGTAATTGGACACATCGGTCCAGCCGCTCTGCGGCACGTGGGATCTTCCCAGGCCAGGGATCGAACCGGCGCCCCTTGCACTGCAAGGCAGTGTCCTTACCCACTGGACCACCAGGGAAGCCCGAAACAGGTTTTTCTATTGTTGATGTTGTTTAGTCATTAAGTTGTGTCCAATTCTTGTGAGCCCATGGACTGTATGTAGTCCACCAGGCTCCTCTGACAATGGGATTTTCCAGGCAAGAATATTGGAGTGGATTGTCATTTTCTTCTCCAGGGGATCTTCCTGACTTAAGGATCAAAACTCTGGTTCCTGCATTGTAAGCAGATTCTTTACCAGTGAACCATTGGGGAAGCCATGGTTTTTCCATTGAGGCTGGATAAATAATTAAATTAACATGGTGATACTTGAGTGTGTGTGTGCTAAGTCACCTCAGTCATGTCCAACTCTTTGGGGCCCTATGGATTGTAGCCCGCCAGGCTCTCTATCTGTGGGCTTCTCCAGGCAAAAATACTGGAGTGGGCTTCCATGCCCGCTTCCAGGGGATTTTCTGACCCAGGGATTGAACCCACCTCTCTTATGTCTCCTGCATTGGCAGGTGAGTTTTTTAACATTAGCACCACCTGAGAAGCCCATGGGGCTACTTGTCAGGAGTTGAAAATCTTCATAACTGAACCAAATAATTACTCTAGGTATCAGTTTTAAGAAAATAATCCAACAGTAAAGAGGGATAAATCAGCCACAACGTCTCACAACAAAATTAAATGCTTTAAATTTCAAAACTTTCCTTTGTCTTCGGAAAATGTGCATGATATATTGATATAAAACAAAAATACAGTTATGATCTGTTTTATATTAAAATAATTTATAGTAAGATGTAAAGAAAGCATTATACTTTTCTGTATTTCAAAAAAGGAAGACATTGGGCTTCCCTTGTGGCTCAGTGGATAGGAACCCGTCTGCCAATGCAGGAGACACAGGTTCGAGCCCTGATCCGGGAAGATCCCACATACTGCAGCGCAGCTAAACCCACACATCAACAAAGACCCAGCACAGCCAAAAATAAATAAATAAAAGTTGTGGAGGAAAAAAATAAAAAAAGGAAGACATTGTAACCTTCAAGAGGAGAACAGGACTACTAATATTTGACAACTAACCCAGGAAGGTGAAGAAAAACTTCCCCTCAAAATGTTAAAGGATAGGGCTTCCCCTGGTGGTCCAGTGGGTAAGGACACCGCCTTGCAGTGCAAGGGGCGCCGGTTCGAGCCCTGGCCTGGGAAGATCCCACGTGCCGCGGAGCGGCTGGACTGATGTGTCCAATTACCGAGCTGGAGCTCTGGAGTGCATGTGCCCAGAGCCGGTGCTCTGCAACAACAGAGGCCACAGCGGTGGGAGGCCCACAGGAGCCAAAGAACAAAGACGGATGAAGATAGAGAAATGAAAGACCAATAGAAGTGGCCCGCCCGCTCCCCTCCCTCCCCAACCCGACCCCCGCCCAAAATAAATAAATAAATAAATCTTTAAAAAAAAATGTTAAAGGGTATATAGCTCTGTGACCCCATAGACTACAGCCCACCAGACTCCTCTGTCCTGAAATTGTCCAGGCAAGAATATTGGAGTGGGTAGTCATTCCCTTCTCCAGGGGATCTTCCCCACCCAGGGATTGAACCCAGGTCTCCTGCACTGCAGGCAGATTCTTTACTAGCTGAGCCACCAGGGATGCGTGTGATTCCTAGTTTTACCAAGAACGTGCTCCTCACCCCTTAACCTGGGGGATGCTTTCTTTGAAAGGTTGAAGTGCTTCTATGTTTTTATGGTAACCCTAAACCCATCTCAATAGCTTTTGCTGTTTGTTCTTTTGTTTTAAATGCCACAAAGGCAAATCCCTTTGGAATGGCAGTTGACTTACAATGCAGTGTCCTTATGCAAACATTGCCACAATTCCTAGACACTGTTTCATTCCAGCAGTAATCAACATTTTTGGGAATTAACTCCTATGATACATCAGAGGCAGTATGAAACATGTAAGGATTTCATGGTATTGTCTTATTCAGGTCGATACATTTTAACTTCCAATGCAGGAGACACAGGTTCGAGCCCTGATCCGGAAGATCCCACATACTGCAGCGCAGCGAAACCCACACATCAACAAAGACCCAGCACAGCCAAAATAAATAAATAAAAGTTGTGGAGGAAAAAAATAAAAAAAGGAAGACATTGTAACCTTCAAGAGGAGAACAGGACTACTAATATTTGACAACTAACCCAGGAAGGTGAAGAAAAACTTCCCCTCAAAATGTTAAAGGATAGGGCTTCCCCTGGTGGTCCAGTGGGTAAGGACACCGCCTTGCAGTGCAAGGGGCGCCGGTTCGAGCCCTGGCCTGGGAAGATCCCACGTGCCGCGGAGCGGCTGGACTGATGTGTCCAATTACCGAGCTGGAGCTCTGGAGTGCATGTGCCCAGAGCCGGTGCTCTGCAACAACAGAGGCCACAGCGGTGGGAGGCCCACAGGAGCCAAAGAACAAAGACGGATGAAGATAGAGAAATGAAAGACCAATAGAAGTGGCCCGCCCGCTCCCCTCCCTCCCCAACCCGACCTCCGCCCAAAATAAATAAATAAATAAATCTTTAAAAAAAAATGTTAAAGGGTATATAGCTCTGTGACCCCATAGACTACAGCCCACCAGACTCCTCTGTCCTGAAATTGTCCAGGCAAGAATATTGGAGTGGGTAGTCATTCCCTTCTCCAGGGGATCTTCCCCACCCAGGGATTGAACCCAGGTCTCCTGCACTGCAGGCAGATTCTTTACTAGCTGAGCCACCAGGGATGCGTGTGATTCCTAGTTTTACCAAGAACGTGCTCCTCACCCCTTAACCTGGGGGATGCTTTCTTTGAAAGGTTGAAGTGCTTCTATGTTTTTATGGTAACCCTAAACCCATCTCAATAGCTTTTGCTGTTTGTTCTTTTGTTTTAAATGCCACAAAGGCAAATCCCTTTGGAATGGCAGTTGACTTACAATGCAGTGTCCTTATGCAAACATTGCCACAATTCCTAGACACTGTTTCATTCCAGCAGTAATCAACATTTTTGGGAATTAACTCCTATGATAAATCAGAGGCAGTATGAAACATGTAAGGATTTCATGGTATTGTCTTATTCAGGTCGATACATTTTTAACTTGAATATTGATTTTTTTTTAAATGATGATTTTAAGAGGGATATAAGAAGGAAGGAAAGGAAAAAAGCAAATAACAATTAATGGGCAATCAAAATGTGCCAGGTTCATCACCTTATCCCATCATCACAAAATATATAAGTAATTCCCTCTTTTGTTTTAGCTTGATTTTTTTAATGGATGAGAACACAGGCGCTCCAGACAGTGCTGAAGGAATTCTCAAATCTCAGGGCTCATTGGTAGAGGATTTGGCCCAGCCTGTCTTGCTCCCAAATTCATGTTTTTTTTTTTTCCCCCACCACAACTCGCTGCCCAAATGCTCAGGGAGCTTTGGCTCCATTTCTACCGCCATTTGGAGTTTGATTAAAAACAAACGCAGACCACGTTATCACAAGTGCTTTCAATACACATTTATTTCAAAACCACAGCACAGTAACTCTAATGTCAACATAACCGTATTTCCAAACCGAGCAGGAAATCGCCATTCTCATGTGCATTCTCCCAAGAAGTGGGGCTGACACGGAGGCTCCGTGCTGTGAGTAATGATGAGAACCCCATTCTGAACCAGGAGTTCTAAACCATTAAACATTTAATTACCACTTTGGCAAAGCAATGCACATTACCATTTCTAAAATGTAACAGCACAGAGATTTTAAATGCATCTTTATTTTTCAGAATATTCAGTATTCACAATGTGTAAAATTGAAGCAGATTGCTTACAGCCCAGGTCTCCTGCACTGCAGGCAGATTCTTTACTAGCTGAGCCACCAGGGATGCGTGTGATTCCTAGTTTTACCAAGAACGTGCTCCTCACCCCTTAACCTGGGGGATGCTTTCTTTGAAAGGTTGAAGTGCTTCTATGTTTTTATGGTAACCCTAAACCCATCTCAATAGCTTTTGCTGTTTGTTCTTTTGTTTTAAATGCCACAAAGGCAAATCCCTTTGGAATGGCAGTTGACTTACAATGCAGTGTCCTTATGCAAACATTGCCACAATTCCTAGACACTGTTTCATTCCAGCAGTAATCAACATTTTTGGGAATTAACTCCTATGATAAATCAGAGGCAGTATGAAACATGTAAGGATTTCATGGTATTGTCTTATTCAGGTCGATACATTTTTAACTTGAATATTGATTTTTTTTTAAATGATGATTTTAAGAGGGATATAAGAAGGAAGGAAAGGAAAAAAGCAAATAACAATTAATGGGCAATCAAAATGTGCCAGGTTCATCACCTTATCCCATCATCACAAAATATATAAGTAATTCCCTCTTTTGTTTTAGCTTGATTTTTTTAATGGATGAGAACACAGGCGCTCCAGACAGTGCTGAAGGAATTCTCAAATCTCAGGGCTCATTGGTAGAGGATTTGGCCCAGCCTGTCTTGCTCCCAAATTCATGTTTTTTTTTTTTCCCCCACCACAACTCGCTGCCCAAATGCTCAGGGAGCTTTGGCTCCATTTCTACCGCCATTTGGAGTTTGATTAAAAACAAACGCAGACCACGTTATCACAAGTGCTTTCAATACACATTTATTTCAAAACCACAGCACAGTAACTCTAATGTCAACATAACCGTATTTCCAAACCGAGCAGGAAATCGCCATTCTCATGTGCATTCTCCCAAGAAGTGGGGGCTGACACGGAGGCTCCGTACTGTGAGTAATGATGAGAACCCCATTCTGAACCAGGAGTTCTAAACCATTAAACATTTAATTACCACTTTGGCAAAGCAATGCACATTACCATTTCTAAAATGTAACAGCACAGAGATTTTAAATGCATCTTTATTTTTCAGAATATTCAGTATTCACAATGTGTAAAATTGAAGCAGAGTTTTAAATAAAATCCTATGCCAAAACACAGTTCCTGAAAAAGACCCGATGGCAAGGAAGGAAAACGCCTATGAATAATATTTATCAGTGCTTACAGTTGACATTAACTATAGTCTGAAAAGATTAAAAATACTCAAGACTTCAACATTCCATTACAAAAGTAGACTTGGTCATAAAATAAAAATCTATAAACCCCCAAATATTACAAAAGTAAAATGCCAAAAAAAATCCTTTTATTCAAATGTAGTATATGTACATGGTAAGAATTATTTAAAAATGCACAGATCTCTCAGAAGTTGTGATGAGTGTTGGAGGGAGATTTGTCACACACCCTCATGTCTGGACAGTTGCATAGACCTTCCAGGTCGCAGAGCCAGGCCAGCAGGTCACACATCAAGGCTCAGGGTGGGCAAGTCTTAAGCCCTCTCCCTGCACCTATTTTTGTTCCAGGTCTCTCTTGGGCTAGGGGAACATCTGCCCGGGTGTATGGGGCATCACATGAGGAGCCAGCACCTGTCGGCAGGGAGCCTATGTGTCACCTGGATCTTCATGTTGCTTTTTCAAAGTCAGGTTCCGGGAGGAATCTCAAGAGATTACCTGGTCTATCCTTAGTTCTCTGGGACGGTCCTGGCATCCCACCCCCAAAGGCAGGGAATCTGCCACAGCCTGCTGGAGGACTCGTTCACTCTGAGAGTCAGAACTGCTTTGCTCAACTGCAGCAGTTTTAGCCAAAAACTATCCTCAGAGTGGACCAGATGCCAACAGGCAGGGACTCTGTTCTTCTACAGACTGAAAGGGCATCAGGTGCTTCTGCACAGTCTGGGGCAGGGAAGAGGAAACAGGGAGGGCAGGGACTGCAAAGAGACTCAAGGCCAAGGGGAGGCCCAAGGTTGAGGGGAGGGCTGCCTCCAGGAAACCCGGGGAAAGGGGGGAGGTGGAGCCTGGATGGCGCACCAGGACCCCGGTGTGGACTGTGATGGCCTTGGGGCTATCACAGGCGCCACGCCAGCAGCTGCCTCTGCTCTGTGTCTGCGGCCATCCTGCCTCTGCTTGCCTTCCTGCTCTGATAGGCCTGTGTTGCAGAGTCATGAGTGCCAGAGAACCATACATGGAGTTAGATCGCCACAGACACACTGTGCCTTGAGAACATGGGGAGAATAAGAAAGCACTGGGCTTTCAGAGAGTGATTTTTGTTGGATGAACTTTCTGGTTTGCTTCTAGGACTGTGACAGACAGGGTGGAGCCTGATGGAAAAGACTGAATGAGGAGGACATGGTGAGTTTCCTTTGGACTACCCAAGATTTCTCTGCACCCAAGGATTGGTATGAAAAGTAATGACTTGAACAGAGCGCACAGAACACGATAGGGAACTGAAGGATGGGAGGCGGTGGGTGTCTAGATTCCACTGCTTTCGTGGAGCGGAACAGGAACCTGCGCTCCGCCAGACAGGGCTTCTGTGAGGGTGGTTCCAGATGGCTGGCTCCCCCTTCCAGTGTTCCCACCACCCTGGAGCGTGAAGGAGTGTGACGTGGGCAGACGGTCCCCACCTCCAACTTCCTGCAGATCCTCTGCCCTGATTGGCTCTGCTTGTCTCCCCATTTTGGACCACCTCTCTCCTGCCTTCGTTCTATAAAAGCAAGAACTTCTAAGTGCCAAGGGGGAGGCGGCTTGGGAACAGATCTCCATTCCTGGAGAGCTGAAAACGCAGCTGGCCACAGTGCAGGCAGGATGTGCTTGGAGGCAGGAGGCTGGGCCAGATGACTCTGAGAATGAGCTGGTTTCAGGGTTCAGTTTTTCAGCATCAGCTTCCACCACAACTCTGTCTCCAAATCTCCTTCTCCACTTTCACTCAGCAGACATATTAACCAATGCCTACAGCCTGGCTTCTAGCTCACTAACTCCTTCCATGGGGTTTCTGTGCTTGCATGGCCCTGGCTCCCTCTTGCTAGACTAATTCCATATCTAAACACTAGCAGATCTGAACACTTTCGGAGCTTGTTAGCTTTCTCTAAAACTTTTCCACTTCTTTTCAAGACATCAAGACAGATTTCTCTGCCTATCCCTTCAAAAGACGTCTAGAGGCATTTTTCACTCTATGAAGGTTACACGTAACTATACACATTGAGTAGGGACAAGCATGGGGTTCTAATGGCCCAAGAAAACAGGATTTAGCACACATTTTTCCAAATGGAGTTAATATCCCACAGACACACTGTGCCTTGAGAACATGGGGAGAATAAGAAAGCACTGGGCTTTCAGAGAGTGATTTTTGTTGGATGAACTTTCTGGTTTGCTTCTAGGACTGTGACAGACAGGGTGGAGCCTGATGGAAAAGACTGAATGAGGAGGACATGGTGAGTTTCCTTTGGACTACCCAAGATTTCTCTGCACCCAAGGATTGGTATGAAAAGTAATGACTTGAACAGAGCGCACAGAACACGATAGGGAACTGAAGGATGGGAGGCGGTGGGTGTCTAGATTCCACTGCTTTCGTGGAGCGGAACAGGAACCTGCGCTCCGCCAGACAGGGCTTCTGTGAGGGTGGTTCCAGATGGCTGGCTCCCCCTTCCAGTGTTCCCACCACCCTGGAGCGTGAAGGAGTGTGACGTGGGCAGACGGTCCCCACCTCCAACTTCCCCGCAGATCCTCTGCCCTGATTGGCTCTGCTTGTCTCCCCATTTTGGACCACCTCTCTCCTGCCTTCGTTCTATAAAAGCAAGAACTTCTAAGTGCCAAGGGGGAGGCGGCTTGGGAACAGATCTCCATTCCTGGAGAGCTGAAAACGCAGCTGGCCACAGTGCAGGCAGGATGTGCTTGGAGGCAGGAGGCTGGGCCAGATGACTCTGAGAATGAGCTGGTTTCAGGGTTCAGTTTTTCAGCATCAGCTTCCACCACAACTCTGTCTCCAAATCTCCTTCTCCACTTTCACTCAGCAGACATATTAACCAATGCCTACAGCCTGGCTTCTAGCTCACTAACTCCTTCCATGGGGTTTCTGTGCTTGCATGGCCCTGGCTCCCTCTTGCTAGACTAATTCCATATCTAAACACTAGCAGATCTGAACACTTTCGGAGCTTGTTAGCTTTCTCTAAAACTTTTCCACTTCTTTTCAAGACATCAAGACAGATTTCTCTGCCTATCCCTTCAAAAGACGTCTAGAGGCATTTTTCACTCTATGAAGGTTACACGTAACTATACACATTGAGTAGGGACAAGCATGGGGTTCTAATGGCCCAAGAAAACAGGATTTAGCACACATTTTTCCAAATGGAGTTAATATCCCATAGACAGTTGTAGAAATAAGCCACAAAGCTTCCAACAGCTTTTTTGAGGGGGGGTGGGGGGTGGGGGTGGTTTGCTAGCTTTGAATCACAATTGTGATGAATGAACTCATCAGAATACTAATCTCTGTGAGGGCCAGGATGCTGTCCCATTTGTTTCTGCATCCCCAAAGCTTAGGCCAGTGCTCAGCACACAGCAGGAGCCCCAAATACACTGGCTGAATTACAAGATCCATCTTCCTCCAGTCCGGCCTCATCTGCCTCTCTCAACATTTAATGGTGGTTAGGATGAAATCCCTGCCTGGCTTTATTTTAGGGTGTTCTATTATGTTCAAATTGTATTACAAAGTATTCAGAAGCAAAAAGATCACAGTCTGCTATAAGATAAAAGAAGCAATTTTGTAAGAAAAAATTAAGGTTTAAAAAATGTGAAATAAATTTCAGGACTAGGATAACAAAGCATTTTCTGGTAAAGACATACTAATAAAAGAGTGAATAGGTAAGGGAATCCAGTAGCTGGTTCATTAGAGTAACCTTTCCCCCAATTAGACAGAAGGACAATTACAGGCAACAGAACGCAGCATGGAGTTGCTGGTGCCTGGGGATCTTTATTAACCTTGAGTAAAAAAGACAACAAACGTGAAGGGGCTTCTGCAGTGTGAGATAAAAGAGGGTGAAATGTCAGGGCTAAGACAGCAATCAATGTGTTTTTCCCTGAAAAGGACAAGGGTAACTGCGTGTCTCTGGGACACGGAGCAAGGATTCTGAGGCACATACCGAAAGAACGGTAAGAGTTGTAGAGGGGGATGGCTCTGCTGGAGACATTTATGTCACGTACTGAAATGATTTCTCAGCAATCAGTTCTTGATCTGGAAGAGCAGTCCAGTGTGAACGCGTTCAGGGAAGAACGGAGAGGAATGGAACCACCCCAATGCACAGCCTCCATTTCAGCTGGAATCCAGTGAGATCAGGCACCTGCTCTGACTCTCCCAGGCCCCCTTTTTGAGTCACAGACCTTCCTTGGCCTTGTATGTATGTAGGTCAGGAAAGTGATGTTGTTTGGGACTTGTGGATGCAATCTAGTTAGGATGAGGGCAAAGTTTTCCTAGTGCATAATTTTAAAAAGCCTCCAAAAGATTTATTTCTGGTGAAGAGAGAAGCAGACTTGGAGGTAGAACACTGGCAGTAAGTAAACCCACCTGCAGAACTACAACTTGCGCTTTTGAGCATCTTGGGGTTTCTGCAAAGGCTTAGAAGGCCAGGACGGCACTAGCAAAGCACTGAGTGTGGATGAGATTCACTCTCAGGTAGATGCACCAGAAGGGCCCCTGTAGTCTCCTGCCCTCAGAACAGTCCTTCTCTCTCTCCCGGGCTGATGACCCAACTTCTATCATTAGAAACTCTTTGTTTGGGGTGTTTAGTCTTTGTTCTCTGTTAAAATTCAAACTCCTCTTAGAAAGGAAACTCACGAGGTCTTATGAGAATCTTGGTGTGTACCTTGGTATGTTAACTAAGTCCTGTCTTCAGAGGAAGCTGGAGGTGCCAACAATCTTCCCAATTTGCAGAAGGACCAGTAACCCACTCCCCAGCCATGGAATGATGGGATGGTTTGGGATTCCTCGTGCAAACATTGATTCAGTGCTCCCAGATAGGTCCAGGTTTTATGATGGAAATTCCAATGGAACAGAATACCTTCCCTTGAAATTAGTCATGGTTAATGGTAGTATGAGGGAAAAAAAATGGGTTCCTGATACTCATAATTATTTGGGAAACTTGTTTCTTTTAATTGCTAGTTCAGGAGAGTATTTAATTTTTTTTTTTTAATCTATCTAAAATATCCTGAAGGGTAGAAACATTTTGTTTTTCTGATTCTCCTTCACAGGCACACATGTAATTACTCTGTATATAGAATGAATAAAATGGTGAATGAAGGAATAGTGGATGTATCTATGGCCTGAGAGTTTCCATAACTGCCTGACACCTATCATATATGACTAATGGGATCTTCCTTGTAGAAGTTTCCTGTTTGTTTGAAAAGATAATGGTAACGGAATATGAAATATTTTTTGGATCTGCTCTGACTCTCCCAGGCCCCCTTTTTGAGTCACAGACCTTCCTTGGCCTTGTATGTATGTAGGTCAGGAAAGTGATGTTGTTTGGGACTTGTGGATGCAATCTAGTTAGGATGAGGGCAAAGTTTTCCTAGTGCATAATTTTAAAAAGCCTCCAAAAGATTTATTTCTGGTGAAGAGAGAAGCAGACTTGGAGGTAGAACACTGGCAGTAAGTAAACCCACCTGCAGAACTACAACTTGCGCTTTTGAGCATCTTGGGGTTTCTGCAAAGGCTTAGAAGGCCAGGACGGCACTAGCAAAGCACTGAGTGTGGATGAGATTCACTCTCAGGTAGATGCACCAGAAGGGCCCCTGTAGTCTCCTGCCCTCAGAACAGTCCTTCTCTCTCTCCCGGGCTGATGACCCAACTTCTATCATTAGAAACTCTTTGTTTGGGGTGTTTAGTCTTTGTTCTCTGTTAAAATTCAAACTCCTCTTAGAAAGGAAACTCACGAGGTCTTATGAGAATCTTGGTGTGTACCTTGGTATGTTAACTAAGTCCTGTCTTCAGAGGAAGCTGGAGGTGCCAACAATCTTCCCAATTTGCAGAAGGACCAGTAACCCACTCCCCAGCCATGGAATGATGGGATGGTTTGGGATTCCTCGTGCAAACATTGATTCAGTGCTCCCAGATAGGTCCAGGTTTTATGATGGAAATTCCAATGGAACAGAATACCTTCCCTTGAAATTAGTCATGGTTAATGGTAGTATGAGGGAAAAAAAATGGGTTCCTGATACTCATAATTATTTGGGAAACTTGTTTCTTTTAATTGCTAGTTCAGGAGAGTATTTAATTTTTTTTTTTTAATCTATCTAAAATATCCTGAAGGGTAGAAACATTTTGTTTTTCTGATTCTCCTTCACAGGCACACATGTAATTACTCTGTATATAGAATGAATAAAATGGTGAATGAAGGAATAGTGGATGTATCTATGGCCTGAGAGTTTCCATAACTGCCTGACACCTATCATATATGACTAATGGGATCTTCCTTGTAGAAGTTTCCTGTTTGTTTGAAAAGATAATGTGTAACGGAAAGGGCTGATAGAAACGTATTGCACGTGTGTTTTCTACTTTGTGTGTGACCAAACAGGTGCATATCAAATGCTATAAAACTCTTCAGCAAAAAGGAACATCCACTCAACCTTCCTATTTTAGAGGTAAGGAAGCCAGGGTCCAAGAGAACAGGTGACTTTTCCAAAGCCCCAAGGTGCTCTGCAGCTTCCCTGAAGGGAGAGACTGAGACCCAGGCCTCCTGGCCCCAGGACTTTTGGCTCATTCCCCTGACAGCTGTTGCACCCATGTGACAATCTTGGGAAAGCCTTGTTTCCTAACACCTGGACACAGATCAGACCTGACCTGCTAGACCTCTGCTCTCACCCTTTAAAGACCCGCAGGGCACTCTCCTGGCAGAATTTGGCTGTTAGAGACATTTTTGCAGAGCAACTTACAATTCTTTGGTGCTGTAACTCTAGAAAGAACAGTTCAAGGATCAGCTTTACCATCTGATCTGACAGTCTGATTTCTACAGGTGCAAAGTCGCTGCTGACTCAAAAATGAATCAAAGCCAAACAAAGGACAGGTGTCTGGTCTGGTCTGGCCTGATTCTGGTGAGCAAATGCAATACCTGGCTCCCAGGATGCTATCTCAACAGCAGATGGCAGATTTTTCTCTTATCGCATTTGATAAATTTAGCAGTCCTTGGGTTGCACGTGTAAAGTCCTTCGGGGAAATAAACAGCACCCAGAGCTTATCTTCTAAAACTGTTTTTATAAAAAGAGAGGTGGTTCAGGGGAGAGATTTAGGGCCATGGCAGAGACGGTTAGATAGTATCACTGACTCAATGACATGAGTTTGAGTAAACTCTAGGAGACAGTGCAGGACAGAGGAGCCTGGTGTGCGACAGTCCACGGGGTTGCAAAGAGTTGGACATGGCTTAGTGACTGAACAACATGGCCTGTACTCTCTAGAAACATTTTGTTTTCTGATTCTCCTTCACAGGCACACATGTAATTACTCTGTATATAGAATGAATAAAATGGTGAATGAAGGAATAGTGGATGTATCTATGGCCTGAGAGTTTCCATAACTGCCTGACACCTATCATATATGACTAATGGGATCTTCCTTGTAGAAGTTTCCTGTTTGTTTGAAAAGATAATGTGTAACGGAAAGGGCTGATAGAAACGTATTGCACGTGTGTTTTCTACTTTGTGTGTGACCAAACAGGTGCATATCAAATGCTATAAAACTCTTCAGCAAAAAGGAACATCCACTCAACCTTCCTATTTTAGAGGTAAGGAAGCCAGGGTCCAAGAGAACAGGTGACTTTTCCAAAGCCCCAAGGTGCTCTGCAGCTTCCCTGAAGGGAGAGACTGAGACCCAGGCCTCCTGGCCCCAGGACTTTTGGCTCATTCCCCTGACAGCTGTTGCACCCATGTGACAATCTTGGGAAAGCCTTGTTTCCTAACACCTGGACACAGATCAGACCTGACCTGCTAGACCTCTGCTCTCACCCTTTAAAGACCCGCAGGGCACTCTCCTGGCAGAATTTGGCTGTTAGAGACATTTTTGCAGAGCAACTTACAATTCTTTGGTGCTGTAACTCTAGAAAGAACAGTTCAAGGATCAGCTTTACCATCTGATCTGACAGTCTGATTTCTACAGGTGCAAAGTCGCTGCTGACTCAAAAATGAATCAAAGCCAAACAAAGGACAGGTGTCTGGTCTGGTCTGGCCTGATTCTGGTGAGCAAATGCAATACCTGGCTCCCAGGATGCTATCTCAACAGCAGATGGCAGATTTTTCTCTTATCGCATTTGATAAATTTAGCAGTCCTTGGGTTGCACGTGTAAAGTCCTTCGGGGAAATAAACAGCACCCAGAGCTTATCTTCTAAAACTGTTTTTATAAAAAGAGAGGTGGTTCAGGGGAGAGATTTAGGGCCATGGCAGAGACGGTTAGATAGTATCACTGACTCAATGACATGAGTTTGAGTAAACTCTAGGAGACAGTGCAGGACAGAGGAGCCTGGTGTGCGACAGTCCACGGGGTTGCAAAGAGTTGGACATGGCTTAGTGACTGAACAACATGGCCTGTACTCTCTGCCCAGAGCCTCTATCATCCCCATCCCCTGTCCAGAGGTGACATTCTCAAGGGTCTCTAAAAGCCTAGGTATTAGTTCCCGGAGGCCATCTCCCAAGTTCGAGGTTCCGGCTGAACTGGGAGGTGACCTGGAAGGACAGGAGTGCTCAGGGTGGTCAAGCTGTCTGTTCACTAAGCAGAAACTCACCCCTGGGTTCCCTCATCGGGCACAAACTACCCAATGGCTGATGTCACAAGGGCACCTAAAACTGTTAAGTTCTGTTGTGGGAGGTTCAACATTCCCCCTCATCCCTGTACTGTTTACATTGCATAAGAGAGAGCAAATGCTGATAATACGGAAATAAGCTTTATCTCATTCTTTCCTGTATGATCATAATCATACAAATTAAAGTGGAACTCTGTCGTACCTTTAGAAATAGGTCTGATGAACAGCCTCATCGTTTTCTATATGTTTCATGTTTAATGGGACAATTCTTCATATCACAGCTTTTGCATTTGCTTGATTATATGGTATAATAACAGTATTTCCTGTATTTATTGTTTCAGGGACAAACATGAAATTAATGTGATTTTTAACATTAAAGCAAGTCTACTATGCAATTGCATTTGAAATTGAGTGTAAAATGAAACTGGTACTTATGCAAACAGCAAGAAGAATGCTTAGATTTTAATAAAAACAGTAAAAAGAAAAAGAAAAAAATTAAAAGATGAGTAGATGGGAATTCAGTCTCCTCGATATAAAAATCTCTTAGCTCGAATCCCTCATTAGAAAGGCTTCATAAAGACAAGCTTTAAGTATTCCCAATAATTAAACATGAATGTATGATCTATGCTAAAACATGGCCCTTAGGCTATAAACGTTTAAATATACAAAATGATGCTTGACTCCCCTTGTTAGCTTATTAGCTCCATCCTCCAGTGAAATGCATTTGTGTATGTAGTTGTTCTGTATCTCCACCATGCACTGTATTTAAAAAAAAATGCTTCTTAAAAGCTGTGAAGTATTCACTGATAAGCCACAGGGAAGTTATACTATACTGTAACATGTTCCTACCAATTAATAATGCCATTGACTTGATTTACGAGGACTGAATTATTCATCAGAAACTTCTCAGATTCTGTCACTCATGAAAAGCTAAGGCTTAGAGATGTTAGGGCAGTAACAGGATAGCAAAGAAGAAAAAAGACAGATTTGCTTAGAAATCAAGCAATCACCTCATTTTAAGGGCATTTTACTCTCTTTTTAATTTTTTTTTTCTTTTGCTCTTCATGCCTCTTTTATTTTTATACATTTATTTTCACCCATCTTTTATTCTTTGGCATGTGTGGACCTCCCAGTGCAGTGGCCTCTCCCGTAGTAGAGCACTGGCTCTGGGTGCACGCGCTCCAGAGCACTGGCTCCTAACTGACACACTGGTCCACAGCACATGGGATCTTCCCAGGTTAGGATTGAACCGATGCCCCTTGCACTGCAAGGCGGACTCCTTACTCACTGAACCACCAGGGAAGCCCGGAGCATTTTACTCATTTTACTCTTAAGCTTCATTGTTTTTGAACATGAAAGAACACCCCAAAATGTCCACATTAAGCTGAAGTTCTGTGAGGCAGAGAAAAACACTGCTTTGGGAGTCAGGAGAATGTGAGTCATAGTTAGTTTCACTTTTGTCCTTAACCAGGATTGTGGGCTTTGGCAAGACCCTTGACCTCTCTGGGATTATTCCTATAAATTATAAAATAAGCGCCTGGATTAGGAGAGGGCCATGATTTTTTTCCATTGTAAAATTCATTAGGACTCGTTAATAGTTGTACAACGTGCAGCAATAACAGCTGGTCCTGTGAGGCATGTGTTCGAAAACTTGGCCCTTCATAAAGACAAGCTTTAAGTATTCCCAATAATTAAACATGAATGTATGATCTATGCTAAAACATGGCCCTTAGGCTATAAACGCGTTTAAATATACAAAATGATGCTTGACTCCTTGTTAGCTTATTAGCTCCATCCTCCAGTGAAATGCATTTGTGTATGTAGTTGTTCTGTATCTCCACCATGCACTGTATTTAAAAAAAAATGCTTCTTAAAAGCTGTGAAGTATTCACTGATAAGCCACAGGGAAGTTATACTATACTGTAACATGTTCCTACCAATTAATAATGCCATTGACTTGATTTACGAGGACTGAATTATTCATCAGAAACTTCTCAGATTCTGTCACTCATGAAAAGCTAAGGCTTAGAGATGTTAGGGCAGTAACAGGATAGCAAAGAAGAAAAAAGACAGATTTGCTTAGAAATCAAGCAATCACCTCATTTTAAGGGCATTTTACTCTCTTTTTAATTTTTTTTTTCTTTTGCTCTTCATGCCTCTTTTATTTTTATACATTTATTTTCACCCATCTTTTATTCTTTGGCATGTGTGGACCTCCCAGTGCAGTGGCCTCTCCCGTAGTAGAGCACTGGCTCTGGGTGCACGCGCTCCAGAGCACTGGCTCCTAACTGACACACTGGTCCACAGCACATGGGATCTTCCCAGGTTAGGGATTGAACCGATGCCCCTTGCACTGCAAGGCGGACTCCTTACTCACTGAACCACCAGGGAAGCCCGGAGCATTTTACTCATTTTACTCTTAAGCTTCATTGTTTTTGAACATGAAAGAACACCCCAAAATGTCCACATTAAGCTGAAGTTCTGTGAGGCAGAGAAAAACACTGCTTTGGGAGTCAGGAGAATGTGAGTCATAGTTAGTTTCACTTTTGTCCTTAACCAGGATTGTGGGCTTTGGCAAGACCCTTGACCTCTCTGGGATTATTCCTATAAATTATAAAATAAGCGCCTGGATTAGGAGAGGGCCATGATTTTTTTCCATTGTAAAATTCATTAGGACTCGTTAATAGTTGTACAACGTGCAGCAATAACAGCTGGTCCTGTGAGGCATGTGAAAAATACAAAAAGTAAAAAAAAAAATTGGAAATACACAGGTAAGTAAATAATGTGTAATCCTCCCCCTATCCCTAGAGCCTTTTGGTGCTCTATCAGGTGGGGATATGAAATTTTGATCACTTAAAACTGCTGCAGTTTGTAACTGGAACAATTATCTGCTGGAGGGGTTAAGCGGCTGCAAATGAGACAGTCACATCTCATCCCATCGCATCCCATCTCATCACACATCTGCTGAGCACAGTGGTTGATGCCTGGTATAATGAAATAATTTACAATCACCACCCATTTGGGGATGCCTTTGAACCAATCAGTCATTTAGGCAATATTTTCTAATGTTACTTTTCACTTTGTGTTAGACGTAGAATTAGCCATAATTAAAATGCTCTGCATGAGAAGTCTTACAGCAAAATTTTACATAGGAATGTCCTCAAATGCAACAGTTCTGACTAAAACCATATGCATCATGGTTCTCCCCTCACCTCTCTAGCTTCCTTCTAAACAGGAAGAGGAGTGGTTATTTTAGCACCTGGGTCACAGACTGGGTCTTGATTGGCTTTCAGTTATACTTAAGATTCTGCTTTCCTTTCCATTCAAGAATGACAGACTTGACAGGAACCAAACCTAGCTTTCACAGGTTTTCTTCTCCCCTTTCGCAGGTTCCTTAGTTTCCTCAGTTCTGGCTGCTACTATTAGCAGGGTGGTTATAAAGGGGGATGGCCTAAAGGTAACTGAAGACAGAGGTTAAATTGAGGGTTTTCTTACTTTCCAGGTTGTACAATTTAGGATCAATTTATGCCAGTGGTAAGAGTGTCCTTCCTTTTTAGTCTTCTACAAAGGGAGGGAGCCTGGTACTGAAGGCAGAGAAAACACTGCTTTGGGAGTCAGGAGAATGTGAGTCATAGTTAGTTTCACTTTTGTCCTTAACCAGGATTGTGGGCTTTGGCAAGACCCTTGACCTCTCTGGGATTATTCCTATAAATTATAAAATAAGCGCCTGGATTAGGAGAGGGCCATGATTTTTTTCCATTGTAAAATTCATTAGGACTCGTTAATAGTTGTACAACGTGCAGCAATAACAGCTGGTCCTGTGAGGCATGTGAAAAATACAAAAAGTAAAAAAAAAAATTGGAAATACACAGGTAAGTAAATAATGTGTAATCCTCCCCCTATCCCTAGAGCCTTTTGGTGCTCTATCAGGTGGGGATATGAAATTTTGATCACTTAAAACTGCTGCAGTTTGTAACTGGAACAATTATCTGCTGGAGGGGTTAAGCGGCTGCAAATGAGACAGTCACATCTCATCCCATCGCATCCCATCTCATCACACATCTGCTGAGCACAGTGGTTGATGCCTGGTATAATGAAATAATTTACAATCACCACCCATTTGGGGATGCCTTTGAACCAATCAGTCATTTAGGCAATATTTTCTAATGTTACTTTTCACTTTGTGTTAGACGTAGAATTAGCCATAATTAAAATGCTCTGCATGAGAAGTCTTACAGCAAAATTTTACATAGGAATGTCCTCAAATGCAACAGTTCTGACTAAAACCATATGCATCATGGTTCTCCCCTCACCTCTCTAGCTTCCTTCTAAACAGGAAGAGGAGTGGTTATTTTAGCACCTGGGTCACAGACTGGGTCTTGATTGGCTTTCAGTTATACTTAAGATTCTGCTTTCCTTTCCATTCAAGAATGACAGACTTGACAGGAACCAAACCTAGCTTTCACAGGTTTTCTTCTCCCCTTTCGCAGGTTCCTTAGTTTCCTCAGTTCTGGCTGCTACTATTAGCAGGGTGGTTATAAAGGGGGATGGCCTAAAGGTAACTGAAGACAGAGGTTAAATTGAGGGTTTTCTTACTTTCCAGGTTGTACAATTTAGGATCAATTTATGCCAGTGGTAAGAGTGTCCTTCTCTAGGATGGAGATGAGTTAATGCATAGTCTTCAACTTACAAAGGGGGAAGGGGGGAGTACCTGGGACTGTGTGTGATGGTATGTGCACGTGTGCAGATGAACCCATTAAATGCTGACCAGGTCCCCTTAACCTTACTTCAGCACCCTGGCTAGTGGAAGGAGCTGGCTTACACTCCGCCTGTCCCGAGAAAGACAAATGAAAGATATTCAGCTGACAGAAACTGTACTCACATTCTCAACTATATGTAGCTGAGAATCAATGAAGATACAATTTTAAGTGAGGAAAAAGGAGAAGGGCTGGAGGAAGCTGAGACCAATGAAGGCAAAATATTTTTCTTGACTTTTTGAGGAAGCATTTGATTTTTCTGCATGAGGGGAATTATGTAAATCTGAAGACTGGTAACACCATAACCTCAGCAGAACATATTTTATGTCAGAGTGAAATATATGTCTGAGAGTTGTCCAATGGCTGTTATTTTTGAAAAAGCTGTCGTCCACAGACAGAAGGCCGGTGCTGGCAAAATACTGCCCTCTTAAATATACTGACTCCATATAGAGCTGAATATTTTATACCCTGATTGGAGATACAAGAAAGTAATATAGAAATAACTCCACAGATTTGAAAGTTTCAGTGCTATAAACTGTTATTCTCAAACAAGTGTTATTTAATAAAATGCAACCCTGGTAAATAATAGCTGGTGCTGGCTGTCCCATCCCATGCCACCACACAAATTTAATAAACAATTTCAACCCTTTGGTAAATAATACTCTAGCTTCCTTCTAAACAGGAAGAGGAGTGGTTATTTTAGCACCTGGGTCACAGACTGGGTCTTGATTGGCTTTCAGTTATACTTAAGATTCTGCTTTCCTTTCCATTCAAGAATGACAGACTTGACAGGAACCAAACCTAGCTTTCACAGGTTTTCTTCTCCCCTTTCGCAGGTTCCTTAGTTTCCTCAGTTCTGGCTGCTACTATTAGCAGGGTGGTTATAAAGGGGGATGGCCTAAAGGTAACTGAAGACAGAGGTTAAATTGAGGGTTTTCTTACTTTCCAGGTTGTACAATTTAGGATCAATTTATGCCAGTGGTAAGAGTGTCCTTCTCTAGGATGGAGATGAGTTAATGCATAGTCTTCAACTTACAAAGGGGGAAGGGGGGAGTACCTGGGACTGTGTGTGATGGTATGTGCACGTGTGCAGATGAACCCATTAAATGCTGACCAGGTCCCCTTAACCTTACTTCAGCACCCTGGCTAGTGGAAGGAGCTGGCTTACACTCCGCCTGTCCCGAGAAAGACAAATGAAAGATATTCAGCTGACAGAAATTGTACTCACATTCTCAACTATATGTAGCTGAGAATCAATGAAGATACAATTTTAAGTGAGGAAAAAGGAGAAGGGCTGGAGGAAGCTGAGACCAATGAAGGCAAAATATTTTTCTTGACTTTTTGAGGAAGCATTTGATTTTTCTGCATGAGGGGAATTATGTAAATCTGAAGACTGGTAACACCATAACCTCAGCAGAACATATTTTATGTCAGAGTGAAATATATGTCTGAGAGTTGTCCAATGGCTGTTATTTTTGAAAAAGCTGTCGTCCACAGACAGAAGGCCGGTGCTGGCAAAATACTGCCCTCTTAAATATACTGACTCCATATAGAGCTGAATATTTTATACCCTGATTGGAGATACAAGAAAGTAATATAGAAATAACTCCACAGATTTGAAAGTTTCAGTGCTATAAACTGTTATTCTCAAACAAGTGTTATTTAATAAAATGCAACCCTGGTAAATAATAGCTGGTGCTGGCTGTCCCATCCCATGCCACCACACAAATATCTGCCCCAAGATACACAGGAGGTTCTATGGGATTTGTCATTTCACTTTTCACAAAGTGTTAAATCGGAACGGAATTACATTTTTCATACAGCATTTAATGCGACTATATTAAACATTTAGTCACCTTTAATATAATTATTTAAGAGCCTAGTAGATGAAACTGTATTTCACAGAAACAAGGGTAAGTTAAGATCGAGACACAAAGTATGCGCTCTGAAGTCGCTGGAAAGCACTTGATCACCGTAAATGAGGCGGCCAAAGCATTCCAACCTAATTACAAATAAGTCATATAAGACATGGCTTTATTAGAAAAAAATGTAGTGTACATGTGGCTAGTTTCTATCACTGATACACCTCTTGGCTATTTCATAATTAAAATCTGATATAGGGTTTAAACTTCTTTAGAAGTTAGTGGCATTTCCTCCTATTCCCATACGTGGCTTAGGGAAGGAGCTACCCTCATGTGATAGGCGCCCTTTAGTCCTTTTCATAATAACAATGAATCGGTCAGGAGTTCAGCTCTAGCACAAAACACAGAGGGAACCGCCTAGGTAGTGCTTTCTGGGTAAGACGCCACACTTCTGAGGCCAGGCTCCGGCACAGGTCTGCCACTGATACAGTTTTAAATCCACTATTATCCCTCAAGTTCCACATTATTATTACCTAGGAGTAATTAAATTAATGCGATCATCGGTAACCCAGCAAAACCTCTGAATGAAGCTTCTCTCTTCTCCTTTTGTTTTTGTTTTTGTCCTGTGCAATTTCAAGCAAACGTGCAGTAGGCAGTGTTGATTTCCAGTCTCTTTCTAAGCTCCTTCAAGTCTGTGCTATTAAACTGAGACCACCACATCCAAATAGAGTCTGTCATAGGATTCCCTGAAGCACAGAATGAGGAGGAGACTGAGCAAACACGACCCGGGAAGGCACCAGTTGAACCAAGACAGCTCTGGAAGACAAAAACATGCACTTGTAAGCACTCAAGGGTCACCAGGAGAGCACCACCTGCACGCCAGCTGCAGCCCGTTCTGCATTCAAAAACACTTAAAACAAGCACTTACAATAAATGCACCCCGGGAGGCCTTAAAACCAGCTTTCAATAAACAGTGGTACATTTGGAGTCTAAGGGATGCATGTGATATGCTACAGGGCTTTTCTGTGACTATGTTTAATTGGTATTGTTAATGACTTTTCATCGGTTTAATCCATTTTGGCTCTGGTGGCAAAACAAGAAAAAACAATCTATTACTTCAAAGAGAGAGAAAAAAAATCACCTTTAAATGTTAGTTTGCTAATTATTTTTAAAGTAACTTCTATCACCATCACTCTTGTCCTTGTTTAGAAATATCTGATGGATTAGATAAAATCCCCTGAATTTTGAGATACATATTTTTTGGGAAAGAACTATCCAATTCTCAGCAAAAAGTCATGTAGTAATCACTGTAAAATAGATTATATATATGTATGTATAAAATAAGTGAAACCTTAAAAAATGAATCCTAATTCTAACCTGAGAGAAACTGCTGAGAATACATTGGTTTCTTGTGTTTTTTTTTTTTTCCAACTAACATAATGGATGTATGATGCCAATTACTAGAAAACTTACAGGAAACATCTAATCAGTCATTCGAATAATGCTGTTTTTGATTTAATGGAATTGAGAATGGGCTTCTTCAGAAATGCTCATTCATGAATTCAGAACTCTCCGACAGACCAATCTTGGGTCTCTTGCTACCAAAACACACCTGTAGCCCAGCTGACCTTAGTTGTCTCCGGCTGCCTTCTCCGGCTTTGGGGGCCCTGGAGCCACGTATCTGTTCAGCTTCTTTCTATCCCGACCCCCTCTGTCAGTCCTGAGGCTTTGGTGCACAAGGGAGTGGCTTCTTGGTACAGAGTCTGGTGGTGATGGTGGGGTATAGTGGAGGGGGGTGGATAATGTCTCTAGTTTAATAAATATTCAGCAATTTTAATTTAAAAAAAATGAAGGAAACATGTTCCCTAATACATTTTTTCCTTTGGGCACTGCTCTACGTTTATATTTTCCCTCTGCTTCTACAGAATGCTAATACTGCCTTAATCTTCAAAAATCATCCTAAAGATTTCTATGCTGCTGCTTTAGAGTAATCCATAATTCATATGGCCAAAAGAGCAATTTATGCTCAGGAGTGGAAATCAGAAAACCAACCCGTACGAAAAGGTCCTGAAATACCCTTTTTTTCCCTGTAATATCTTTTTTTGCCTGTCGATATGTTCACAAAAGCAGCCTCCCTAACCTCTCCACGTCTACATTTTAAAAGTCAGACATGCCTTTCTGTAGCCCAGAACAAAGATGTATATTTCAATGTTATTTTCACGCAAAGCTGTTTTCTGTCCTTTACCTGGATTGACTATAATCTAAACACTGAGAAAGGCTGTGATCTCTGGGGGTCTTGTCTTTATTCTAATATTCCCTGAAATGGCACACCAAGCATTTTCTGCTTTTATATTAACCATACAGCCACTGGATTTCTGATAATTTTAACAGACAAAAAGCAGCAGTGAAATAAGAAAAGAAAAAATCCCAGCAAAATGGAGATAATAGCATACTGTTTATATGAAAAGTGAGTGTTTCTGACTTTAAGGTCGAATTTTAAGTAGTAGCTAAAAAAGTATGGTACTTGACAAGAAGTCTACAACAAGGACATTTTCTAAACCTTAGAGACTGTATTTCATGGGAGCTAGAGCATTACACGTGTAGCAACAATCAACTTGTCCTGCTGGTGTTGTGTATTCACTTCAGTTGTGTCCGACTCTGTGACCCCATGGGCTGCAGGCCGCCAGGCTCCTCTGTCCATGGGATTCTCCAGGCAAGAATGCTGGAGTGCGTTGCCATGCCCTCCTCCAGGGGATCTTCCCAACCCAGGGATGGAAGCTGGGTCTCGCTATATATATGTGCGTGTGTCTGTCTGTCTGTCTATCTATCTATCTATCTATCTATCTATATGAGACCCCATGGACTGTAAGCCTGTGAGGCTTCTCCGTCCATGGAACTTTCCAGGCAAGAATACTAGCTCTCCTTAATCCTAGAAATTACTCAAATATTGCCCAAACAGACCTTTACTTCATCAGAGTTGTGAAACCATTCCTTCCACCTCAGTTTAGTTGAAATTTCTAAAAATGATTTGCAGTTGCTTTCTAGTGTCATGGCTGGCTGGTTTGTGTTCACTATTGGGTCTCTTTCTGAAAAGTCAAGTCCACTCTGCAGTAAGTTCACCTGACTTACCCAGGTACCAGTTTTCTGAGAAATTATTATTTAGAGAGAAGAAGGGCAGGGAGGAAAACCTCTGCATGTCCCACTGAAAACCATTCACACACACAACAGCTAAGGGGCTCTGATGTGCAGGAAATGGCCTTGCTTAAGTGTTCAATTTGACTCCGTGAAGCAAAGTCAACTGCGGTCCCTCTGGAGTCCAGTCATGGGACATAATTAAACCAACACAGTCCTGATCCACTGAAATTTTCTTTATATCTCTTTAAAGTGAGCATGCTTTTCCAACCTCCCTCCCTGATCTTTTTAATACAAAGAAAGCATTTTCTGCTTTTATATTAACCATACAGCCACTGGATTTCTGATAATTTTAACAGACAAAAAGCAGCAGTGAAATAAGAAAAGAAAAAATCCCAGCAAAATGGAGATAATAGCATACTGTTTATATGAAAAGTGAGTGTTTCTGACTTTAAGGTCGAATTTTAAGTAGTAGCTAAAAAAGTATGGTACTTGACAAGAAGTCTACAACAAGGACATTTTCTAAACCTTAGAGACTGTATTTCATGGGAGCTAGAGCATTACACGTGTAGCAACAATCAACTTGTCCTGCTGGTGTTGTGTATTCACTTCAGTTGTGTCCGACTCTGTGACCCCATGGGCTGCAGGCCGCCAGGCTCCTCTGTCCATGGGATTCTCCAGGCAAGAATGCTGGAGTGCGTTGCCATGCCCTCCTCCAGGGGATCTTCCCAACCCAGGGATGGAAGCTGGGTCTCGCTATATATATGTGCGTGTGTCTGTCTGTCTGTCTATCTATCTATCTATCTATCTATCTATATGAGACCCCATGGACTGTAAGCCTGTGAGGCTTCTCCGTCCATGGAACTTTCCAGGCAAGAATACTAGCTCTCCTTAATCCTAGAAATTACTCAAATATTGCCCAAACAGACCTTTACTTCATCAGAGTTGTGAAACCATTCCTTCCACCTCAGTTTAGTTGAAATTTCTAAAAATGATTTGCAGTTGCTTTCTAGTGTCATGGCTGGCTGGTTTGTGTTCACTATTGGGTCTCTTTCTGAAAAGTCAAGTCCACTCTGCAGTAAGTTCACCTGACTTACCCAGGTACCAGTTTTCTGAGAAATTATTATTTAGAGAGAAGAAGGGCAGGGAGGAAAACCTCTGCATGTCCCACTGAAAACCATTCACACACACAACAGCTAAGGGGCTCTGATGTGCAGGAAATGGCCTTGCTTAAGTGTTCAATTTGACTCCGTAGAAGCAAAGTCAACTGCGGTCCCTCTGGAGTCCAGTCATGGGACATAATTAAACCAACACAGTCCTGATCCACTGAAATTTTCTTTATATCTCTTTAAAGTGAGCATGCTTTTCCAACCTCCCCTCCCTGTGCCCTACTCCAAGGATCTGGGATCTGCTTCTCCATTTCTGCTGGTTCTCGATCCTCTCCCGTGCCACAGCCCACGGACTCTGCCAACTCCCAGTGAGACACGCGAGGCTCTGTTAGGACTCCACTAACCAGAACGAAGCCCCACTCTACTTCTCACCTCATCTTTCCCTGCACTGATGCCACACTGTCGGTTTCTACTACCTTCAGGTTATTTGTCTGATTCCAGACACACCTTCCAAAACCTACCGTCTACTTTTCTTTGTTGATTTAACCAAAATTAGGGTGATTTCACAAACTGTCTCCATTACACCTCAAAAGAAACCAGTGGTTGAGCTGGTCAGTCGTGTCCGACTCTTGCAACCCACGGACTGTAGCCTGCCAGGCTCCTCTGTCCAAGGCAAGAATACTGGAGTGGGCTGCCATTTTGTTCTCCAAAAAGAAACCAGCTGATACCATTAAGTCCACAGTGTAACGGTCCCTTCACTCCACATTAAGTATCTAATAGCTCTGACCATCACATTGCATTATTTTCACTTCTTAGATACAAAATTCCTTTGCACTAGTTTACATCTGTTGATCCTGTTCTCCTGGTATCCGTCAGAGAATACCTCCTTCCTCAGCACACAATGCAGCCTCAAATTCGTGGTCTGCTACTTCAAAATGAAAGGACTGAGTTAAAAACCTTTAATGCTTTTAGCCAAAACCTGTCGTGGAGCTTCTAGAACAACGACAGAAACCAGACAATGCAAAATACAGAACAAGCTACAAACTCTAAATATTGAACATGAGAACACATTTTAGAGCAGACAGAGAATATAACAGCATTCCCCAATGGATTCTGTATGTGAAGTCCTCAGAGTAAAGCATCACTGTGCTGTCTGAAATAACTCGCTAGATTCACCAAGCAAGTATTACAGGGAGCAACTCAGTTTTGCAAATATGCTTATATTAAGGAGCAAGACACTTTTTGGGAAAGGGACCCTGAAACACCCAAGTCAGAAAAATTCTAAGAAATGCTTTGCTCCAACCCCCCCATGTGCCCTAACTTTATATCTCTTTAAAGTGAGCATGCTTTTCCAACCTCCCCTCCCTGTGCCCTACTCCAAGGATCTGGGATCTGCTTCTCCATTTCTGCTGGTTCTCGATCCTCTCCCGTGCCACAGCCCACGGACTCTGCCAACTCCCAGTGAGACACGCGAGGCTCTGTTAGGACTCCACTAACCAGAACGAAGCCCCACTCTACTTCTCACCTCATCTTTCCCTGCACTGATGCCACACTGTCGGTTTCTACTACCTTCAGGTTATTTGTCTGATTCCAGACACACCTTCCAAAACCTACCGTCTACTTTTCTTTGTTGATTTAACCAAAATTAGGGTGATTTCACAAACTGTCTCCATTACACCTCAAAAGAAACCAGTGGTTGAGCTGGTCAGTCGTGTCCGACTCTTGCAACCCACGGACTGTAGCCTGCCAGGCTCCTCTGTCCAAGGCAAGAATACTGGAGTGGGCTGCCATTTTGTTCTCCAAAAAGAAACCAGCTGATACCATTAAGTCCACAGTGTAACGGTCCCTTCACTCCACATTAAGTATCTAATAGCTCTGACCATCACATTGCATTATTTTCACTTCTTAGATACAAAATTCCTTTGCACTAGTTTACATCTGTTGATCCTGTTCTCCTGGTATCCGTCAGAGAATACCTCCTTCCTCAGCACACAATGCAGCCTCAAATTCGTGGTCTGCTACTTCAAAATGAAAGGACTGAGTTAAAAACCTTTAATGCTTTTAGCCAAAACCTGTCGTGGAGCTTCTAGAACAACGACAGAAACCAGACAATGCAAAATACAGAACAAGCTACAAACTCTAAATATTGAACATGAGAACACATTTTAGAGCAGACAGAGAATATAACAGCATTCCCCAATGGATTCTGTATGTGAAGTCCTCAGAGTAAAGCATCACTGTGCTGTCTGAAATAACTCGCTAGATTCACCAAGCAAGTATTACAGGGAGCAACTCAGTTTTGCAAATATGCTTATATTAAGGAGCAAGACACTTTTTGGGAAAGGGACCCTGAAACACCCAAGTCAGAAAAATTCTAAGAAATCTTCAACATGGTGCCAACATTTCCAAAGTAGAATTAACACAGGACATGGGAAAGTCTGTGACCCGCGGCTCCAGGGAAGCCAGGGGCGACGTTGTAGAAGCCTGTGTGACCTTTGCGGTCAGTGATGGTAAAGGTCCTAATCTGCAAGTCAATTACCAGTGGAGCTGATCCTGCCAGGCAAAGCCCTCCCATGTGGTCATCCTGGGGTTAGTCTGGACAGCCCTGAAAAGCCACATCTACCAGACAGCACATGGTGCGGAAATAAAGCCTCCAGTCAGGAAGTGTAGTACTTCCTTGAGAAGTGACCTTAAAAAACCACCAAGCTTTATGATGATTAAAAGTCAGGTCTTCCTGTAACTAACAGCTGAATTCTGACCTATAATTGACTTCTGGGTGAGTTTTTCAAGTTTAAAATGACTAAATGATGGCATTCAAACACTGGTTCTAATGGAAGGGAATTCAATTCATCATATAAAAGGTTTAGCAACTAAAAGTTTAGGAAATAATTTTCCCCAGTTTTCAGATCTGTCACTTACGTATCATCACACCTTGGCTATAAGGCATGTGGACTTTTGCTGCTGGACTTGTTGGGGGGAGATCAACTAATCATAAGTGAATAAATCTGAAAACAGAGTTTTCATAGTTCTCATAACTTCTCAGCCTTAGAGAGTTAGGGTGTATGTTTGTGGGTATTCCTTACACACACTGACAAACAAGCGTACAAAAAGCATCCCTTTAAAATAGAAGCCTAGATGTTTAAACTCCTATCACCAGTTAATTATCCAGAAGGAAACAGAACACTGAGTGAGTGCTAGTCATGTCCTGGTCTAAGCTCTTTCACGCTCATTTTCTCATTTAACTCTAACGTACTGAGATATTTTTTTTGTCCTAAAAATCTCCTGCTTGATTAATTTTTATTTTTTACAATACTCATGGAGTTTAGGCAGAGACCTCTAACATCTATCTATATCAATACGCGTAAGAACACGTGATGAGAAACCAACCCAAAAGAGGGCAGCTTTTTCCCCCAGCTAGATAAACCCTGGATTGTATCGGTGAGACAGGAATGAGGAGAAATGGTGCTGCTTCTGCCCTATGCCAAAGAAACACAGATGTCTGTTTGGATCTGGTCACCAAGAACCTGCAAAATGAGGAGTGAGTACTGACCGATAGACAGAGGTCAGTCTCGGTGAACAAATTGGAAGCTGCTACACGTGGGAACCAAGAGAGGAACAGAGACGGTAACGGCTGAGCGCAGTGGTAGGTGAGCACTGAGCTCCTCCACAGCCAGAGTGCGGGAGTAGCTCCTGCCTTAAACTGACCAACAAATACATGTCTGCTACATTCTATAGGTCACGTGCAAGAGGGATAACGTGAGCTGGCATCTTCTGTTGCTGTTTTTAAAGGCTGGGAAGACACAGCAATTTCCATCCAGCAGGAGAAACCATGTGTGCTCAGCCAGGCTGTGAGGACCACTCAGCCGGCCCGTGTCTGTGAGCTGGAAAACCATCATTTCTGCCATTCTAAGGGCGACAGCCATCTCTGTCAACTGTGACACTGCTGAAGTGGGCTAAAGCTGATAATGTAATAACAGTTCGATGATTTTGTTTAGAAAACTAACTGGAGGTCAAGACTTCTCCCTGCTACCTGGTGATGGCGATGGCATTTTCCCTAATGGAAACACACATTTTCAGGAGGACAGTGAAGAGTGGTCTGACTTTATTAACATCACTCCTCTTCAAAAATACCACTCTCTTTCATAGGATAAACTAAATGTATAGCAGGTTTAGCAAAGTTGAAATCTTCTTTACTTGAATTACTGATCAGCAGAAATGATCTAACTTACCGCTAGTTATAGTAAAATATTAATACATAATTTGGAAGCTCTTTTGTGCCAAAAGTTGTCCAAAACTCAGGGAAATTCTGTTTCATCTGCTTTGAAAGTTTCAAAAATTTATTTTCAAGTCAAGAAGGTTATCCTGGCTATTATTTCAATTAGGAAACAATTAGGTTTCTTGGAGTGTCACATTTTAGAGAATTTCTTACATTTGAGTCTTAAACATTAGATTCTTATATGTACAAATTATCCAGATTTACTGGTATCTGATAAGTAGTTAAGAAAACAGAAACCAGAAAAAAAAAAAGGTAGTAATATGCAGTTGTTTAACATGAAATAACATGGAACAGAAACCTAGTAGAAATTAATAAAAGATTTGTATTTAAGACTCACAAGTATAAGAAGTATAGAAATATAAAATAAGTATAAATTGTTTTTTAACATGCAGAAAAGAAGCCTAAATGATTATGCTCCAATTTTCTAAACTAATGAGACAAAATTTGGACTGCAGAAAAGAGAGTATTAGAAAAGCCAGGCCCATCAAATGCCAGTGCGGAGTAGCTCCTGCCTTAAACTGACCAACAAATACATGTCTGCTACATTCTATAGGTCACGTGCAAGAGGGATAACGTGAGCTGGCATCTTCTGTTGCTGTTTTTAAAGGCTGGGAAGACACAGCAATTTCCATCCAGCAGGAGAAACCATGTGTGCTCAGCCAGGCTGTGAGGACCACTCAGCCGGCCCGTGTCTGTGAGCTGGAAAACCATCATTTCTGCCATTCTAAGGGCGACAGCCATCTCTGTCAACTGTGACACTGCTGAAGTGGGCTAAAGCTGATAATGTAATAACAGTTCGATGATTTTGTTTAGAAAACTAACTGGAGGTCAAGACTTCTCCCTGCTACCTGGTGATGGCGATGGCATTTTCCCTAATGGAAACACACATTTTCAGGAGGACAGTGAAGAGTGGTCTGACTTTATTAACATCACTCCTCTTCAAAAATACCACTCTCTTTCATAGGATAAACTAAATGTATAGCAGGTTTAGCAAAGTTGAAATCTTCTTTACTTGAATTACTGATCAGCAGAAATGATCTAACTTACCGCTAGTTATAGTAAAATATTAATACATAATTTGGAAGCTCTTTTGTGCCAAAAGTTGTCCAAAACTCAGGGAAATTCTGTTTCATCTGCTTTGAAAGTTTCAAAAATTTATTTTCAAGTCAAGAAGGTTATCCTGGCTATTATTTCAATTAGGAAACAATTAGGTTTCTTGGAGTGTCACATTTTAGAGAATTTCTTACATTTGAGTCTTAAACATTAGATTCTTATATGTACAAATTATCCAGATTTACTGGTATCTGATAAGTAGTTAAGAAAACAGAAACCAGAAAAAAAAAAAGGTAGTAATATGCAGTTGTTTAACATGAAATAACATGGAACAGAAACCTAGTAGAAATTAATAAAAGATTTGTATTTAAGACTCACAAGTATAAGAAGTATAGAAATATAAAATAAGTATAAATTGTTTTTTAACATGCAGAAAAGAAGCCTAAATGATTATGCTCCAATTTTCTAAACTAATGAGACAAAATTTGGACTGCAGAAAAGAGAGTATTAGAGAAAGCCAGGCCACTGCAAACAGCACTCCAAACCGGCAACCTCTGGCACCCGCAGGGCCTCCTTCAACATGCCCAACGAGCTTGCCAGCAGCCCCTGCAGCATCTCCCCTCATCCCTCAAAGGCCATTTCAAAGGTTCATTCTCTCCTTAAGCCCTTTCTCCACTGTCTTCCCACCAGCTCATCATAGACAAACTGGCTTCTAAGAAGAAAAGTTGGTGCCATCAAGAAGGAACCCCCTCAACAAGGTGCTCGGAACAGATGTTCACCTCTAAGCCATGCACACGGCCCTCTCTCCACCTCCTCTGGTCCAAGGCTGACTCCTCCACTTGTGCTGAGGACCCCAACTCTTCTCTTTCATGAAGACCTCTCTCTTCTTCAAAGACGTATCCCTGGGTTCTAAGTAGCCATTAAATGTACACTTAAATTAATCAAAATGAAATAAAAACCCAGGTCTGTAGCTGCATTAGACTCATGGGCTAGTGGCTACGGTGTTGACAGCACAGACAGTGCATCTCTGTGATCATAAAACATTCATTGGACAAGCTATTCTGTATGCTGGATCTGCTCTTCGAGTGACGTCTCATTCATCCTTTAAAGCTTTAAACTACATATATACTCCTGACCTTACCTGCTACCATAGGTTAAGACAGTACCGTCGAAGCTTATTTTTTTTTAAGCAAGATGCCAGTGGTTCTCAATGAGAACCAGCATATTAGGATCACCTGGAGGGCTTTTAAAGGTAGAAATGTTAGGCCCCGCATCCAAGTTAATTAAATCAGAAACTCTAGGTGTGTGTGCGGGGAGTGGTGGTGGTCAGGGTGCATTACATCAGGCTAGGATGCATGTCAACAAAAGCAACAAATAAAGTGATCTGCCTTAGAATTCACCACGTAAATTCTCTACACATCAGTGCCACAAACCTCTCTTCTGACAGATACACTCAGCTAATAAATAAGAAGTCAAATTTCTTACCTGTGTGATAAAAGGTGAGAAAAAACAAAAGTACTCCCATGAACATATTACTTAAAAACGTGACAACTCCACAAGTGATTCCTTCTGGAACTGGGTAGACAGTTTCCACAAAAAGCTCAAAAAATATAGGTATACTGCTATTCAGGAACACTCCCAGGAGAATACAGGAGGCATACAATGTCACTAAAATAAAAACACAAACATTTTAGTTTCCCAGAAGTAGCAGTAAGTCATAGCAGATGGATCTTCTGGGTGTCTCTTTTGTGAGCATCAATCTGGAATTTCACCCCTTCATGGTAGTTGATGAATTTTGACAAAGCTTCACACATCTGCCAACTCTTCACTCAGGCTTTGGGGAGGAGATACAAGGTTTTGTTGCCAAGACTTTTTATTTGGATGGTTACCAGTGTATTGGCTTTATCTTTTTGGTGGATTACTCCAAAGCACAGAAACAGTATTTACCTTCATAATTTAAAGGATTCTCTTCCCTGAGTCACACTCCTGGCATATCGAGGGACAGATAAAATAAAGCAATTTAACACAAAATCTAGACTCATTCTATAATTTTAAGGAAACTTTAAGATCTAAGAAAAGATGTAAGCGATATGAAGTATTACTAAAAATGACATAGAGCACAAAATAAAAGTTATCTACTATGTAATTCCTGGAGAAACACTTAAAATAGAAATAGTCTTCAAATTTTAGATTGAGTTTCAGGTCAAGAGTTTTTCTAAAATGCATGACTTTTTTGGAACACTTTTTTTTCTAGGTGAAAAAAATTTTCACCTGGAAATGTATAATTAATAGTGGCAAGGATCCCAGATTAGCCTATAAACAGCCTACGAGCTCAATTTGAAGTGAAATTTTTGAATAAGGACACTGCTCTCATTCTTAGAAGACTGTTTAGAGAAATGTACCCCATTCCAAATACTTATATTGATGCTACTGTCTGCACACAAATCTTCAATAATTTTAATTTGAAGGTGAATACAGAATCAATGAGGAAAGAAAGATACCCTGTTTAGAGACCTAAAACATCTCCCATTGGACTGGTAAGTATGTTATGTCTACCGATGATGAGTAGCAATTATTTTAACCTTAAAGTTATAAGGAAAATATTTTTAGTAAAATATTTATTAAGGAAAAATTCTAGAGGATTCCCGTTGGTAGTACTCCCATGAACATATTACTTAAAAACGTGACAACTCCACAAGTGATTCCTTCTGGAACTGGGTAGACAGTTTCCACAAAAAGCTCAAAAAATATAGGTATACTGCTATTCAGGAACACTCCCAGGAGAATACAGGAGGCATACAATGTCACTAAAATAAAAACACAAACATTTTAGTTTCCCAGAAGTAGCAGTAAGTCATAGCAGATGGATCTTCTGGGTGTCTCTTTTGTGAGCATCAATCTGGAATTTCACCCCTTCATGGTAGTTGATGAATTTTGACAAAGCTTCACACATCTGCCAACTCTTCACTCAGGCTTTGGGGAGGAGATACAAGGTTTTGTTGCCAAGACTTTTTATTTGGATGGTTACCAGTGTATTGGCTTTATCTTTTTGGTGGATTACTCCAAAGCACAGAAACAGTATTTACCTTCATAATTTAAAGGATTCTCTTCCCTGAGTCACACTCCTGGCATATCGAGGGACAGATAAAATAAAGCAATTTAACACAAAATCTAGACTCATTCTATAATTTTAAGGAAACTTTAAGATCTAAGAAAAGATGTAAGCGATATGAAGTATTACTAAAAATGACATAGAGCACAAAATAAAAGTTATCTACTATGTAATTCCTGGAGAAACACTTAAAATAGAAATAGTCTTCAAATTTTAGATTGAGTTTCAGGTCAAGAGTTTTTCTAAAATGCATGACTTTTTTGGAACACTTTTTTTTCTAGGTGAAAAAAATTTTCACCTGGAAATGTATAATTAATAGTGGCAAGGATCCCAGATTAGCCTATAAACAGCCTACGAGCTCAATTTGAAGTGAAATTTTTGAATAAGGACACTGCTCTCATTCTTAGAAGACTGTTTAGAGAAATGTACCCCATTCCAAATACTTATATTGATGCTACTGTCTGCACACAAATCTTCAATAATTTTAATTTGAAGGTGAATACAGAATCAATGAGGAAAGAAAGATACCCTGTTTAGAGACCTAAAACATCTCCCATTGGACTGGTAAGTATGTTATGTCTACCGATGATGAGTAGCAATTATTTTAACCTTAAAGTTATAAGGAAAATATTTTTAGTAAAAATATTTATTAAGGAAAAAATTCTAGAGGATTCCCTGTTGGTTCAGTGGCTAAAATGCCGAGCTCCCAAAGCAGGGGGCCTGGGTTCAATCCCTTGTTCAGGGAACTGGATCCCACATGCTACAACTAAGACCTGGTGTAACTAAATAAATAAATATTAAAAAAAAATTCTATTAAGGATCTGCAGAAAGCTAGGGAATTATCCTAAATCTGTTATGCATTATTCCTAGAACATACCAAATTACCAGAATTCACCATACTTAACTGCAATCACTAATAATCCGTAACACTGTTGGAGAAGCTAAAAAAAACCTGTATCCACTGTCTTCTAATGGCATTTCTCTAACTCATTTCAACTCACACTTCCTCCTCCAATTACACTGGCCTTTGAGGACTATAAAATATTTTGTACATTCTAGTATCACAAATAGATGGTGATTACTTCGACTTTGATTAGAAGACACGTGGAAACAGAACAAAAGGATGACAGTGAATAAAGGCCACACTGCTGGCTGAAGTGATGACCGGAGTATCCACAGGATTAAAGGGGAAACACCTAATAAACATATTTAAAACATAATGCAATTTTCAATAGTTTCTTAAATCAAAACTCAATACCGATGGCCTGGAGGGGTGGGATGGGCGGCATATACATATGACTAATCTGGGATCATACATATTTGTAAACAATAAAACTCTGTAAAAGTAAAAAGTAAAATAAAAATTAAAAAAAAACAAAACTCAATACTTCACGCTCACTATATGGTTGTTTGACACAGATCATACAAATCAACAACACATTCTCCTTACACATGACTCATTAGTGGTATGTTAGGAAATCTAGGGATGGAATATCACTGGTAGCTTTATAGGGTATTGTATCTAAAAAGCACCTTATACTAATTTATGGTCAGTCATGGTAATCAGAGCAGGGACCACTACTGACCCCAAAGCAGATGTGTCTAGAAGTTTAAGATGATAAAATATTGAATACTGAGCTCACACAATACAGGAGACCTGGGTTCAATCCCTGGATCGGGAAGCTATTGTTAACTACCGATGATGAGTAGCAATTATTTTAACCTTAAAGTTATAAGGAAAATATTTTTAGTAAAAATATTTATTAAGGAAAAAATTCTAGAGGATTCCCTGTTGGTTCAGTGGCTAAAATGCCGAGCTCCCAAAGCAGGGGGCCTGGGTTCAATCCCTTGTTCAGGGAACTGGATCCCACATGCTACAACTAAGACCTGGTGTAACTAAATAAATAAATATTAAAAAAAAATTCTATTAAGGATCTGCAGAAAGCTAGGGAATTATCCTAAATCTGTTATGCATTATTCCTAGAACATACCAAATTACCAGAATTCACCATACTTAACTGCAATCACTAATAATCCGTAACACTGTTGGAGAAGCTAAAAAAAACCTGTATCCACTGTCTTCTAATGGCATTTCTCTAACTCATTTCAACTCACACTTCCTCCTCCAATTACACTGGCCTTTGAGGACTATAAAATATTTTGTACATTCTAGTATCACAAATAGATGGTGATTACTTCGACTTTGATTAGAAGACACGTGGAAACAGAACAAAAGGATGACAGTGAATAAAGGCCACACTGCTGGCTGAAGTGATGACCGGAGTATCCACAGGATTAAAGGGGAAACACCTAATAAACATATTTAAAACATAATGCAATTTTCAATAGTTTCTTAAATCAAAACTCAATACCGATGGCCTGGAGGGGTGGGATGGGCGGCATATACATATGACTAATCTGGGATCATACATATTTGTAAACAATAAAACTCTGTAAAAGTAAAAAGTAAAATAAAAATTAAAAAAAAACAAAACTCAATACTTCACGCTCACTATATGGTTGTTTGACACAGATCATACAAATCAACAACACATTCTCCTTACACATGACTCATTAGTGGTATGTTAGGAAATCTAGGGATGGAATATCACTGGTAGCTTTATAGGGTATTGTATCTAAAAAGCACCTTATACTAATTTATGGTCAGTCATGGTAATCAGAGCAGGGACCACTACTGACCCCAAAGCAGATGTGTCTAGAAGTTTAAGATGATAAAATATTGAATACTGAGCTCACACAATACAGGAGACCTGGGTTCAATCCCTGGATCGGGAAGATCCCCTGGAGAAGGGAATGGCTACCCACTCCAATATTCTTGCCTGGAGAATTCCACGGACAGAGGAGCCTGGTGGGCCATAATCCATGGGGTCGCAAAGAGTTGGACATGACTGAGCAACTAACATACATAGCACAGAGAACTATATTCAGTATCCTATGATAAACCATAATGGAAAAGAAGATTTAAAATAAGAAAGTATATGTATGTGTGTGTGTGGATATATATAAACATATAACTGAATCACTTTGGCATACAGCAGAAATTAACACAGCACTGTGAATAAACTATAATTCAGTAAAAAAATGAATACAATGATAAACATTGAAACAGGTGATAAGAAAAAGCAAATTCTTAAGAACCAAGTGTTACTTCTAAGTAAGAGCTGATGAATCACTGATAGATGTTACTGGAAAAAAATGTTTGAAATGAATCCTTTTGATATCTGTATTTCTGAAGGAAATACACCATCATATGTAATTTATAGTCAGGAAAATTAAAGTGTAACAACTAAAAAGTAATTATAGTCTATACATAATAAAATAATTGCATGCTGTGAAAGAAAGAATGAGGGCTTTCCTGGTGGTCCAGTGGGTAAGGACACCGCCTTGCAGTGCAAGTGGTGCTGGTTCGGTCCCTGGCGTGGGAAGATCCCACGTGCTGTGAAGTGGCTGGACGTATGTGTCCAACCACCCAGCCAGCTCTGGAGCGCATGCGCCCAGAGCCAGTGCTCTGTGAGGAGAGAGGCCACTGCGATGGGAGGCCCACACCGGCCAAAGAACACAGGTGGATGAAAATAGATAAATGAAAGACCAATAGAAGTGCCCCCACCCACCAAAAGAATGATAAGGCAAGGACACAGATCATACAAATCAACAACACATTCTCCTTACACATGACTCATTAGTGGTATGTTAGGAAATCTAGGGATGGAATATCACTGGTAGCTTTATAGGGTATTGTATCTAAAAAGCACCTTATACTAATTTATGGTCAGTCATGGTAATCAGAGCAGGGACCACTACTGACCCCAAAGCAGATGTGTCTAGAAGTTTAAGATGATAAAATATTGAATACTGAGCTCACACAATACAGGAGACCTGGGTTCAATCCCTGGATCGGGAAGATCCCCTGGAGAAGGGAATGGCTACCCACTCCAATATTCTTGCCTGGAGAATTCCACGGACAGAGGAGCCTGGTGGGCCATAATCCATGGGGTCGCAAAGAGTTGGACATGACTGAGCAACTAACATACATAGCACAGAGAACTATATTCAGTATCCTATGATAAACCATAATGGAAAAGAAGATTTAAAATAAGAAAGTATATGTATGTGTGTGTGTGGATATATATAAACATATAACTGAATCACTTTGGCATACAGCAGAAATTAACACAGCACTGTGAATAAACTATAATTCAGTAAAAAAAAAAAATGAATACAATGATAAACATTGAAACAGGTGATAAGAAAAAGCAAATTCTTAAGAACCAAGTGTTACTTCTAAGTAAGAGCTGATGAATCACTGATAGATGTTACTGGAAAAAAATGTTTGAAATGAATCCTTTTGATATCTGTATTTCTGAAGGAAATACACCATCATATGTAATTTATAGTCAGGAAAATTAAAGTGTAACAACTAAAAAGTAATTATAGTCTATACATAATAAAATAATTGCATGCTGTGAAAGAAAGAATGAGGGCTTCCCTGGTGGTCCAGTGGGTAAGGACACAGCCTTGCAGCGCAAGGGGCGCCGGTTCAATCCCTGGCGTGGGAAGATCCCACATGCTGCGGAGCGGCTGGACCAATGTGTCCAACTACGGAGCCTGGAGCTCTGGAGTGCGTGCGCCCAGAGCCAGTGCTCTGCGACAAGAGAGGCCACTGTGATGGGAGGCCCACACAGGCCAAAGAACACAGGTGGATGAAAATAGATAAATGAAAGACCAATAGAAGTGACCCGCCTGCCCCCCACCCACCAAAAGAATGATAAGGCAAGGATGGCAACATCTTGAAAGGGGACTGTTGCTGTGGAGTTCTGGAAAGAGATTTGATTTTACTGATTTTTATCAAGTATGGTGTAGAAAAAAAGAGGCATGGGCTGTCTCAGAAAAGTAGAGGCTGGGGAAGGGGACCTGTCTGAAAACCACTGCTGATGAAACAGTAAATAGTTTATATTCTGGTGGGTAATTTGGGAACATCTATCAGACAATGCACTTACTCTCTGACACAGAAACTGTACTTCTAGAAATTTATCCTACAGCTATGCAGGGACAAGAATATACAGGATATTCATTGCAATACTGTTTGTAGCATGACAAGATTAAAAACTACCTAGATGTCCACAAATTGAGGGTTGGCTGTCTAAAAATTCATCAAATATCCAAACCAAGGTATCCTATGCAGCCATTAAAAATGAAACAACTCTGTACCTGCTGATGGTAATGACAGCAAAGATATATAAGTGAAAACAAAGTACGGAAAAGTGTAAGGGATACGCACACATACACATTTATAAATGCACAGAATTCTCTGGGAAACACTAACACTCAGGGTTTCCTCTAGAGAGGGAAACTGGGGCCCATGGGATGGTAGACACCTTTCACTGTATTCCCTTTCCTTTTTTTAAAAAAAAAACTTTTACCCTCTTTTTATTGATTTTTTATTCATTATTTTTTTCATCCATCTTTCCTCTCTCGTTGCAGAGCACTGGCTCTGGGTGCATGTGCTCGAGAGTGCTGGCTCCTAATTGGACACACCTGCCCAGCCGCCTCGTGGTATGTGGGATCTTTCTGGGCCAGGGATCGACCGGTGCCCCTTGTACTGCAAGGCGGACTCTTTACCCACTGGACCACCAAGGAAGACCTTCTTTTTCCTATCTTTTGAGCTTTGTTTTTACTATGTATATATCATACCTGTTTAACAAAATAAAAAAGAAGGGTCATTGTAAACTAATGAACTGGCCATGGATCCAACTCTGTTTCATGCAGGTATGTTATCTCCCTGACTCAGAAATGGTCATCACTGTAGAGCTGATTCACACCCCTGATGTCTACAAGAGCCATACAACCCAGACTTGGTCTAGGATCCTCAACATAAATATTCCCACCTCATTTATTAAAATTCCTATTATATGCAGGATAAGTGGGCTAAGACTGCTGATATAACTTCAGAGGCTAGAAATAAAAAATCAAGTATTTTTGTTCAGTTTGCTCATTCTCAATGTTTGCTTCCTGAATTGCTATAAAAATGATGACCACAAGGCTGTTTTATGCTGAAATCACTTGTTATTGCAGAAACTAAAGAATCAAAATAATTTACACAGGAAAGGGTTAAATTAAGATCTTCATAATCAAAATGAAGAAAAGATATTTGTGTCAGGGCTAATTTAATATCTTCCCTAGTGTTCTAGGACATGCATAAAGTAAAAGTCGATGATTATGAATCTGAATTTGACTTCCATTTGAATTTTCAGTTTAGAGTCGGATACAATATCTCTACATACCAGTTTGGCAGACCCAGTGGGTGAATATCATCTATTAAAAGTCAAGAAGACAAGATAATTTCCTGCTCGTCAGAGGGTTCAAATGACATGATCATTAAATATTTCCCTGACTTTCAACAGTACTGATACTAAAATTAAAATAAACTTCCTTTCAATTAAAAAGTCAAGGCAATTCCATAGAACAAAACACAATGCTGATGGCAGGATTTTTTTTTCAAAGAAGCTAATAAGATTTCACAGGCTTGTAATTTAAATTGCCAAAAACAAAGTGTACCACCAAATACACTTAAATGGATGTATTTCAAGACTATGAAGATCAAAACCGTGAAAGAACTAATTTTTCCACCCATTTCCAATGACAAATCTAGTTACTACACTTTATGGAAGTAAAACTATATAGGAATACATTTTTATTACTCAAAACGTTCAAACCTCAGGTGATTACCATTTATAAAACAAATCACAAAATTTCAGAGAAGAACTATTTCTACTGAACGTCTAACATTGATCCTCAAGATATCATCAAGAACAACAACTTCAGATCTTGGCTTTATATAATTTCTTAAACAATTTTTTAAACTGCCTTTAAATATATTACCATATTTGACCATCCTATTGACTCTTTGAGGCAGATAAGGTCAGATGAAGTAACTGAAGTTCTGAAAAGTCAAAATGACTTATGAAGAAACAAGGTAAGCTAGCAGTGCTAATAAAAATAGTATAATAAAAATCAAGTATTTTTGTTCAGTTTGCTCATTCTCAATGTTTGCTTCCTGAATTGCTATAAAATGATGACCACAAGGCTGTTTTATGCTGAAATCACTTGTTATTGCAGAAACTAAAGAATCAAAATAATTTACACAGGAAAGGGTTAAATTAAGATCTTCATAATCAAAATGAAGAAAAGATATTTGTGTCAGGGCTAATTTAATATCTTCCCTAGTGTTCTAGGACATGCATAAAGTAAAAGTCGATGATTATGAATCTGAATTTGACTTCCATTTGAATTTTCAGTTTAGAGTCGGATACAATATCTCTACATACCAGTTTGGCAGACCCAGTGGGTGAATATCATCTATTAAAAGTCAAGAAGACAAGATAATTTCCTGCTCGTCAGAGGGTTCAAATGACATGATCATTAAATATTTCCCTGACTTTCAACAGTACTGATACTAAAATTAAAATAAACTTCCTTTCAATTAAAAAGTCAAGGCAATTCCATAGAACAAAACACAATGCTGATGGCAGGATTTTTTTTTTTTCAAAGAAGCTAATAAGATTTCACAGGCTTGTAATTTAAATTGCCAAAAACAAAGTGTACCACCAAATACACTTAAATGGATGTATTTCAAGACTATGAAGATCAAAACCGTGAAAGAACTAATTTTTCCACCCATTTCCAATGACAAATCTAGTTACTACACTTTATGGAAGTAAAACTATATAGGAATACATTTTTATTACTCAAAACGTTCAAACCTCAGGTGATTACCATTTATAAAACAAATCACAAAATTTCAGAGAAGAACTATTTCTACTGAACGTCTAACATTGATCCTCAAGATATCATCAAGAACAACAACTTCAGATCTTGGCTTTATATAATTTCTTAAACAATTTTTTAAACTGCCTTTAAATATATTACCATATTTGACCATCCTATTGACTCTTTGAGGCAGATAAGGTCAGATGAAGTAACTGAAGTTCTGAAAAGTCAAAATGACTTATGAAGAAACAAGGTAAGCTAGCAGTGCTAATAAAAATAGTATAATTAAAATCTACAGAAGCGAGTGTGCTTACCACCAAGCCACTGTACCAGACTGAAAAAATACTTTGTCTTTTATTTCTTTTATTCAATGGTATTGATACAAAAGCAATGCTTCTCCGATCTGTATTCCACACCAAAGCTGGAAGTGATTGGACAGAAGGTAGACGACAGAATCAAAAACAGAGCATCAAAAGGTTACAGACAAAAACCATGAACTTTAATCCTAATAAATGTAAAATGGGTTCAAGAATTATTGCTTAGGTATGTAAAAGGGAAAACAGCTTAAGCTTTTCTGCAAAACCATTTATCAAGTGCCTTTTACATGCAAGCAGCTATGTTGAAACAGCAAATAGGACACTTGATCCTCAAATCAATCCTCATCGAAAGGAATATGACAGATACCTACGAGCTCAGCAGCCATTTATACGCACAGCATCAAGATAATTCTACTTCATTCTCTTTAAAACAAAGAAAAAAGGCATGGAGAAGCCACAAGCTCTCACTCAGCATTAGGTGCCAAGTGCAGCCATGGGCAGAGGAGCGTGGCAGGCTACAGTCCACAGAGTCGCAAGGAGTTGGACACGACTTAAAGACTGAACAACAGCATAAGCAGCAGAGAAACAATCGGCAGGTACGATCTAGTGAGACTGTTTAAGGAGGAGCCCGACAAGTTACGGTAGGTTTAGAAGATTGTGACTCTGTGGGTCAGTGGTGTGGAATCCATGCTTAATGAGGAAAGGTTATGAGAACTGGAGAATGTTTAGATTAGTGGCTAAGTGCAGACATGTCTAATATCTTCAAATGTCCTGAGAGCTGTCAACAGCAGAGGGAGGCTGCCAACTTGCTCTGTGGGAGATGTGTTGCTCCGAATCAGTTACAGCTCGACAGGAGGAAAATTTCCCAGGATCCAGAGCTGACTAACAAGGGAGGTTTATAGGCAGCTCATGCCACGCAATGCCAGAAAAACAAAAACCCAATCAAAGAGCGGGCAGAAGACCTACACAGACATTTTGCCAAAGAATACAAATCGATGGATAATAAATACATGAAAAGATGCTAATGAACCTAGAGTCTATTATACAGAGTGAACTAAGTTAGAAACAGAAAAACAAATATCGTATACTAATGCATATATGTGGAATCTAGAAAGATAATACTGATGAACCTATTTGCAGGACGGCAATGGAGACACAGACAAAGCGAACAGCCTTGTGGACACAGAAGGGGGAAGGGGAGGGCAGGGCAAATGGAGAGAGGTACATGGAAACATATACACTATCATATGTAAAAAGGACAGCCTGTGGGAATTTCCTGTATGATTTAGAGAGCTCAAACTGGTGCTCTGTCACAACCTAGAGAGGTGGGCTGGGGCGGGAGGTGAGAGGGAAGTTGAAGGGAGAGGGTACATACGTATACCTATGGCTGATTTACGCTGATGGATGGCAGAAGCCAACACAGTATTATAAAGCAATTATCCTTCAATTAAAAATAAATTTTTAAAAAAGTTTTCATTACAGTTCTGGTCATATGAACATATATCTGGATTGTAATGGAAGAGATTCACTTACTCAGTAAGTTATATCAGATGATAACTAAGGTACATTTAAGCAGATCAGTAACAAATTTAGATCCATGTAGGTAGAAAGCTTAACTAGAGTTTTAAAGACAAAAATCTTAAAGGTGCTTCTTAGTGGTTAAGAATAGTAGAAAATATTTTATAGTTTTATTAAGAAGCATTATAAATATGAAATAAGGATTATAAAATAACACTACATTTTTATCATAAATTATTTCAAGGATTAGTATCAAGAGATTCCCCTGAATAGGTTTATAACATTAATACACTTTATTGGATACAATTTTTTATTATTGTGCATATGGACTGAATTTTTATTTCATGATAAAAGTTAGGAAAGTTAACTAGGAATTATTATAGGTTAGACCTTTATTAAAAAATTTATAAAAACTAAATTAAACTTGACATTCCAAGTGAAAATACGTTTTTTTCAGAATAAAGATATATATGTAAAGACAAACAGTAAACTCAAAAGTTTGCTAACTATAGTTCTTCATACATTCTGGGCATGTTGAACATATAGAATATGAATGCATGTATATACACACACACTAATATACATTTCTATTATCACTGAACTGTTTCTTTCACTGAACTCAGCCTCACATTTTCTTCTTAAAAACGACTGCTGTGGCCTTAATGACCCACCACCACTTTAAATATGCAATAAATGAAACCAGGGTTCCAAAAGAGGAGGTGGCATATTCTGCTGCAATATTCATTCATGGTGATGATTTTCTTTCTGCATGTTATTTATTTGTGAATGTCCCTTGTTTAGACCCTCTGCTGGCAGAATTTAGTCCTATAAAGACTGACTATTTTGTTTGGAGTCCCTTATAGCTGGAAAGTATTAGTTATTATCTTACAGAACTGAGGCACGACTAATAATCCTTTGAAACAGTAAGCCCAGAGTAGAGATTGGTTGGGAAATCAGATATCCCAGGTATAGGTTTATCAGCAACTTTCAAACTCCCAAAGAATGACATACAGTTCTGCAGAAGGCTATGTACTATTAAGTCATGGAACACTGATCAGCTGGTCAATCCTGCTACCTTCAAGAAACACAGGTTCTACCTGAAGACTTGTTTCTCTTCTTGAAAATCTCCATAGATAAACATTACATCACCTTCTTCAGTAAGAAGCCTTTCTCTGAGCAGTGCACAAATCATTCTCATCTTTTAATCCGTGTTCTATTTTTGCCTCTTAATCAGTCACGAAGATAAGTAATTCATTTTAGTTCATTAAAGAAAAATCTTAAAGGTGCTTCTTAGTGGTTAAGAATAGTAGAAAATATTTTATAGTTTTATTAAGAAGCATTATAAATATGAAATAAGGATTATAAAATAACACTACATTTTTATCATAAATTATTTCAAGGATTAGTATCAAGAGATTCCCCTGAATAGGTTTATAACATTAATACACTTTATTGGATACAATTTTTTATTATTGTGCATATGGACTGAATTTTTATTTCATGATAAAAGTTAGGAAAGTTAACTAGGAATTATTATAGGTTAGACCTTTATTAAAAAATTTATAAAAACTAAATTAAACTTGACATTCCAAGTGAAAATACGTTTTTTTCAGAATAAAGATATATATGTAAAGACAAACAGTAAACTCAAAAGTTTGCTAACTATAGTTCTTCATACATTCTGGGCATGTTGAACATATAGAATATGAATGCATGTATATACACACACACTAATATACATTTCTATTATCACTGAACTGTTTCTTTCACTGAACTCAGCCTCACATTTTCTTCTAAAAAACGACTGCTGTGGCCTTAATGACCCACCACCACTTTAAATATGCAATAAATGAAACCAGGGTTCCAAAAGAGGAGGTGGCATATTCTGCTGCAATATTCATTCATGGTGATGATTTTCTTTCTGCATGTTATTTATTTGTGAATGTCCCTTGTTTAGACCCTCTGCTGGCAGAATTTAGTCCTATAAAGACTGACTATTTTGTTTGGAGTCCCTTATAGCTGGAAAGTATTAGTTATTATCTTACAGAACTGAGGCACGACTAATAATCCTTTGAAACAGTAAGCCCAGAGTAGAGATTGGTTGGGAAATCAGATATCCCAGGTATAGGTTTATCAGCAACTTTCAAACTCCCAAAGAATGACATACAGTTCTGCAGAAGGCTATGTACTATTAAGTCATGGAACACTGATCACCTGGTCAAACCCTCTACCTTCAAGAAACACAGGTTCTACCTGAAGACTTGTTTCTCTTCTTGAAAATCTCCATAGATAAACATTACATCACCTTCTTCAGTAAGAAGCCTTTCTCTGAGCAGTGCACAAATCATTCTCATCTTTTAATCCGTGTTCTATTTTTGCCTCTTAATCAGTCACGAAGATAAGTAATTCACTTTTAGTTCATTCAATTGAAAATAATAATTCACTACTTAGCCTGCTTTCTTTAAAGCTTAAAACCCCTAATTTCATTAATAATGTGCATTTCTTTAATTATGCTCATCACACTCATCTGTGTTTTCTCATTTCCCTCCATTTTGGGGCAAGGATATATTTTTATCTCTTTGCATGCTATTAAAATGGGACATAATTATCTTAACAAAGGTAAAAAGCATGAACAAATATTAAAAGCAATACTCTCTAGCCTACACATGTCACATGCCTTTTTTTGTTTGTTTTTTTCACATGCCTTTTGATACAACTAAATATACTTCCTTTTATCAATTGCCCCTTGAAGTCACCTTGTAGTTGGCTGTCCCCCTCAAAGGGCTTCTGTCTAGCTAATCCTTTCCCCCTTACCCCACCCCATTATCAGCACTGTGTAATTCTAATAACTTGCATTAAAGAACCTCTCCCAAAGCATCTTCTGTTAAACAGTTAAATTATTTTGTTTCACAAACTCAACACCAAAGTGCTAACATTTTTCAAAATGCCATTTTCAAAGTACTCATCTGTTCAGACAAAAATGACATGTGAATTGTGGCTAACATGCTAGACATCTAGTTCTCAGATAAGGTGAACAATGTATTTTCATAGTTTTGTTTATAGCATAAGATTCAAGATTTTCAAGCTCACATTACCTTGTCATGAGTTTAGTTATGGCCCTATTATTGAAAAAAAATTCAATTAATTTGAATAATATAACTGTCTTGAGGCACGACTAATAATCCTTTGAAACAGTAAGCCCAGAGTAGAGATTGGTTGGGAAATCAGACCAGTTTTTCCTTAACCCAAAGAATGACATACAGTTCTGCAGAAGGCTATGTACTATTAAGTCATGGAACACTGATCACCTGGTCAAACCCTCTACCTTCAAGAAACACAGGTTCTACCTGAAGACTTGTTTCTCTTCTTGAAAATCTCCATAGATAAACATTACATCACCTTCTTCAGTAAGAAGCCTTTCTCTGAGCAGTGCACAAATCATTCTCATCTTTTAATCCGTGTTCTATTTTTGCCTCTTAATCAGTCACGAAGATAAGTAATTCACTTTTAGTTCATTCAATTGAAAATAATAATTCACTACTTAGCCTGCTTTCTTTAAAGCTTAAAACCCCTAATTTCATTAATAATGTGCATTTCTTTAATTATGCTCATCACACTCATCTGTGTTTTCTCATTTCCCTCCATTTTGGGGCAAGGATATATTTTTATCTCTTTGCATGCTATTAAAATGGGACATAATTATCTTAACAAAGGAAAAAAGCATGAACAAATATTAAAAGCAATACTCTCTAGCCTACACATGTCACATGCCTTTTTTTGTTTGTTTTTTTCACATGCCTTTTGATACAACTAAATATACTTCCTTTTATCAATTGCCCCTTGAAGTCACCTTGTAGTTGGCTGTCCCCCTCAAAGGGCTTCTGTCTAGCTAATCCTTTCCCCCTTACCCCACCCCATTATCAGCACTGTGTAATTCTAATAACTTGCATTAAAGAACCTCTCCCAAAGCATCTTCTGTTAAACAGTTAAATTATTTTGTTTCACAAACTCAACACCAAAGTGCTAACATTTTTCAAAATGCCATTTTCAAAGTACTCATCTGTTCAGACAAAAATGACATGTGAATTGTGGCTAACATGCTAGACATCTAGTTCTCAGATAAGGTGAACAATGTATTTTCATAGTTTTGTTTATAGCATAAGATTCAAGATTTTCAAGCTCACATTACCTTGTCATGAGTTTAGTTATGGCCCTATTATTGATAAATTCAATTAATGAATATATAATACAATATTAAATATTGAGTTTCCTTACAGAAATATTAGAAGATTCTCAGCATACCACTGGGAACCTCCAAGAGGATGTCTGTACACATATCAAAATAGTATCTCTTGAGATAGAATGGAATAATCCAGTTTTTCTTTTGAAGAGATGGCAAAAGAAATATTAAGATTAGTAAACTACAAAAAGATTGTATTAGAAGCCTCTAGCAGTAATAGCAGCAGCACTTATAACACGTGGGTTGAACAAAATTAATAGCTTTTATTACGTCAACAATTATAGTTAATGTGTATATTTTCAAATACTTTTCATGTAGATTCTTCTGATTTATAAAAAGTAATAGTAGAAATACTAAGTTTGCTAGAAATTGGAAAAACACTAGACATTTTCCTGACTGAAAAAGGACTCTGGTTAAAAAAAAAAGAAACATGAATTTAAATATCAGCCTAAAGGTCTAGATGTGTCTATAATTAGATTTTGTCATAAGTCCTCTTTCATCAAACCTTTCTACTTAAAAGGAATTAGGTCAGATTTTTACAAAGGCAGTAGGAGTATCCCGGACAGATTTATTCAAATTCCCCATTGTTCCATTAAAATGTGCCCTTTAGCCTTCTTATAGCTAGTGCTGAATAACAAAGACTGGCCAAGCTTCCTAACTACCATTAGCAAGATATCTACTGAGATTCAAAATGATGATAAGATTTACTTCATTCATTCAGTCATTCATTCATAACTCAGGGCTTGTGCTAGGTACTAAGGTGAAGCTGAGGTCAGAATTTATAAAGCAAAAGTCCACGCTCAGATTTCCCGGCTGATATGAAGATAAGACATATACTCAAGCAGTTATTAAGTGGTAAGTATCAGGAAAGAGAAAAAAAAATACTAATTCAGAGAAAGTATATGAACAAATCTAGTCTTTAATGCAATGTTAAGTTAAACATGCATCTTTCAGGAGTTTCTAAGAGACATTAATAAATTGACCTACATTTGAAAATAGTAGAATTTATAAATTCAGTGGCTAAGGTATCTACCTCAAAATCAATTTCTCAATTCTAGCCTTGGTTTAATTTAGAATTCTGCTTTTTTTTCTGACTAATATAATTACTTTTAAGGACAGAATGGGAAAATAGTCTTGACTGGGATAAATTACATCAATTTTCTTTAAAGATTTAAAAAGATGCATGGTTTTCAAATATATTAACATATATGTTTTCTGGTTATAAAAGTAAAACAAGCTCATTGTTACAAATCCAGACAGAAAAGGAGGTAAAAGTGTAAATTTACAGTACTGCCATCCAGAAATAAAACTGTTAATTTTATCAAGTTAAATGGAAAATACATGAAATTTAACGAACATACTAACTTATAATGAATATTCTATACTTAATTCAAGGGAAAAAAAATCTGTTCATCATGTACTCATGACTCTGTTCTTGTGAAATCTAACAGATGCATACTTGACATACAGTATCACAAAAAATTTTGAGTGTAAGGCCATGAACAAGAAGAACTGTAAACTAAAACTGCTCTACCAGAATATTGTACAACTGCTAAATTTGAAACTATACCAGAATAAAAAAAAAAAAAACTGGATCAAAATACTTCCCAAAATTGCTCAAAACACTAATGAAGGAATGTCAGTATGTTAAAAATGTGAAGTATCCAAAAAAGATTACTCTGGACAACTGGGATTTACAGGCAAAGCAATAAACATTGAACAGAGGGAGCCCTAGCAGTCCGTGCAGAGTAGCAGCTTCCAAATCTTCCCTCTCAGCACCATTTGTATATCAGTAATTTTTTAGTGGTGCCTCAAAGTCAAAGAAAATAGTTAACAATTCTATTAGATACACAGTTAGGTTCAAACAATTTAATAAATATATATGTATATATTAATTTTGGCCTCTTTTATTGTTTTTTTTATTTATTTTCACCCATCTTCATTTCTTGGCCCGTGTGGGCCTCCCATTGCAGTGCCCCCTCTCGGCTCTGGGCACATGTGCTGCAGAGCACTGGCTCCTAATTGGATACACAGGTCTAGCCATTCCATGGCATGTGGGATCTTCCCGGGTCAGGGATCAAACCAGTGTCCCTCGCACTACAAGGCAGACGCTTTACCCTTAATAAATTGACCTACATTTGAAAATAGTAGAATTTATAAATTCAGTGGCTAAGGTATCTACCTCAAAATCAATTTCTCAATTCTAGCCTTGGTTTAATTTAGAATTCTGCTTTTTCTTACTAATATAATTACTTTTAAAGACAGAATGGGAAAATAGTCTTGACTGGGATAAATTACATCAATTTTCTTTAAAGATTTAAAAAGATGCATGGTTTTCAAATATATTAACATATATGTTTTCTGGTTATAAAAGTAAAACAAGCTCATTGTTACAAATCCAGACAGAAAAGGAGGTAAAAGTGTAAATTTACAGTACTGCCATCCAGAAATAAAACTGTTAATTTTATCAAGTTAAATGGAAAATACATGAAATTTAACGAACATACTAACTTATAATGAATATTCTATACTTAATTCAAGGGAAAAAAAATCTGTTCATCATGTACTCATGACTCTGTTCTTGTGAAATCTAACAGATGCATACTTGACATACAGTATCACAAAAAATTTTGAGTGTAAGGCCATGAACAAGAAGAACTGTAAACTAAAACTGCTCTACCAGAATATTGTACAACTGCTAAATTTGAAACTATACCAGAATAAAAAAAAAAAAAACTGGATCAAAATACTTCCCAAAATTGCTCAAAACACTAATGAAGGAATGTCAGTATGTTAAAAATGTGAAGTATCCAAAAAAGATTACTCTGGACAACTGGGATTTACAGGCAAAGCAATAAACATTGAACAGAGGGAGCCCTAGCAGTCCGTGCAGAGTAGCAGCTTCCAAATCTTCCCTCTCAGCACCATTTGTATATCAGTAATTTTTTAGTGGTGCCTCAAAGTCAAAGAAAATAGTTAACAATTCTATTAGATACACAGTTAGGTTCAAACAATTTAATAAATATATATGTATATATTAATTTTGGCCTCTTTTATTGTTTTTTTTATTTATTTTCACCCATCTTCATTTCTTGGCCCGTGTGGGCCTCCCATTGCAGTGCCCCCTCTCGGCTCTGGGCACATGTGCTGCAGAGCACTGGCTCCTAATTGGATACACAGGTCTAGCCATTCCATGGCATGTGGGATCTTCCCGGGTCAGGGATCAAACCAGTGTCCCTCGCACTACAAGGCAGACTCTTTACCCACTGAACCACCAGGGAAGCCCAATATATATGTTTCAATAATTTAGTGGGCATTTAGAAAGTAAAACCCAAATGTTAAAAAGAAATTGATTTTTATTTCATTTTTAAATAACTACCACTGGCTTGGTGCACTTGGTAATTGTGGGTACACCTTATCCCACTGCCCTATTCTCACTACAATCACTCCCAAATAAATGGCTGTCTTTGAAAGATCTGATGTCTCTGATGTGAAAACTCCTGGTCTTTTTATTACAGAGCATGTAAATCCAACTTGGGATATATAATATACATGAATTACATGCAGCCAGAAGGAATCATCCTCTATGGAGTCTCATGGAATGTGCCAGCCCCTGGGTGACAGGCGCCTGTAGAACCACTCTCAGATGCTCCTGTATTCCTACTCAGAGAAGTGCTTGTTAGATAATCCTTCAATCTACCTCTATAACAAATAATCCTACAACTGAACACACAATCCAAAAGGCAGCTGAATATTACCAGTAAACAGAATAAAAAATATGCACCGGAAACAATCTTTTGTTAAAGGAAAGAAGCAACAACAGAGCCCTCTTGGCTTATAAAATAATTAAAAGAATTCTAAAAAGATCCCATGGAAGGCAGAATAATGTCCTCTCCTCCAGCCCAAAGATATTCATGTGTGAATTCCTGGAATCTGTGAATATGTGACCACACATGGCAAAAAAGGATTCAGGCTGCAGATGGAATTAGGGGTGCTAATCAGCAGACTAAAATTGGAAAATTATCCTGGATTATCTGGGTAGACCCAATGTCATGACATGCAGAGTTGACCTTGGAAGGAAGGAACAGATGAAGCAACATGAGAAGGATTTGACCTGCTATTGTTAGCTTTACAGACAGAGTAAGGAAGCCATGAGCCAAGGACTGTGGGCAGCTTCTAGAAGTTAGAGAAGCTCTTTTTTTTTATTTATTTTCACCCATCTTCATTTCTTGGCCCGTGTGGGCCTCCCATTGCAGTGCCCCCTCTCGGCTCTGGGCACATGTGCTGCAGAGCACTGGCTCCTAATTGGATACACAGGTCTAGCCATTCCATGGCATGTGGGATCTTCCCGGGTCAGGGATCAAACCAGTGTCCCTCGCACTACAAGGCAGACTCTTTACCCACTGAACCACCAGGGAAGCCCAATATATATGTTTCAATAATTTAGTGGGCATTTAGAAAGTAAAACCCAAATGTTAAAAAGAAATTGATTTTTATTTCATTTTTAAATAACTACCACTGGCTTGGTGCACTTGGTAATTGTGGGTACACCTTATCCCACTGCCCTATTCTCACTACAATCACTCCCAAATAAATGGCTGTCTTTGAAAGATCTGATGTCTCTGATGTGAAAACTCCTGGTCTTTTTATTACAGAGCATGTAAATCCAACTTGGGATATATAATATACATGAATTACATGCAGCCAGAAGGAATCATCCTCTATGGAGTCTCATGGAATGTGCCAGCCCTGGGTGACAGGCGCCTGTAGAACCACTCTCAGATGCTCCTGTATTCCTACTCAGAGAAGTGCTTGTTAGATAATCCTTCAATCTACCTCTATAACAAATAATCCTACAACTGAACACACAATCCAAAAGGCAGCTGAATATTACCAGTAAACAGAATAAAAAATATGCACCGGAAACAATCTTTTGTTAAAGGAAAGAAGCAACAACAGAGCCCTCTTGGCTTATAAAATAATTAAAAGAATTCTAAAAAGATCCCATGGAAGGCAGAATAATGTCCTCTCCTCCAGCCCAAAGATATTCATGTGTGAATTCCTGGAATCTGTGAATATGTGACCACACATGGCAAAAAAGGATTCAGGCTGCAGATGGAATTAGGGGTGCTAATCAGCAGACTAAAATTGGAAAATTATCCTGGATTATCTGGGTAGACCCAATGTCATGACATGCAGAGTTGACCTTGGAAGGAAGGAACAGATGAAGCAACATGAGAAGGATTTGACCTGCTATTGTTAGCTTTACAGACAGAGTAAGGAAGCCATGAGCCAAGGACTGTGGGCAGCTTCTAGAAGTTAGAGAAGGCAAGGGAACAAATTCTTCCCTACAGTCTGCCTACATTTTGATTTCAGCCTAGTGAGACTTAAACTGACTTCTAACTTACAGAAATGTAAGATTTGTATTTTTTAAAAGTCACTATGTTTGTGGTAACTTATTAACAGCAGCGATGAAAGACTAATATAGATTCCCAAATGACACTAATACCAATTAAAAACTGCAGCTATAAATGTTTCAAGTCAACTGGATGAGCTAATAATAAGTAAACTGCCTGTATTATTCTCCTTAGCTAGACTCACAAAGAAAAAAGAGAGACGACTCCAATAAAATCAGAAATGAAAGAGATGTCACAACTGATACCAGAAACACAAAGGATAAGAGACTACTATGATATAATTATATGTCAACCAAAAAGACTATCTAGAAGAAATATTCCTAGAAATACACAACGTACAAAGCCTGATCATGATGAAACAGAAAATCTGAACAGATCAGTTACTAGCAAGGGGAATGGATCAGTAATCAAAAATCTCTCAACAAACAAAAGTCCATGACCAAAAGTCTTCACTAGTAAATTCTACCAGACTTTCAAAGGTGAACTAACATCAATCCTTTCCAAATCCTTCCAAAAACCAGAAGACCAACATGACCCTGCTACCAAAACCAAGTGAGGATGCCACACACACACAAAAGAAAACCTGAGGCCAATACCCTCGGTGAATATAGATGTAAAAACCCTCAATAAAATATTAGTAAACCAAATTCAACAATACATTAAAAGGATCATACCCTACGATCAAGTGGAATTTACTCCAGAGTGCAGGGAGTGAATAAGCCCAAAGATATTCATGTGAATTCCTGGAATCTGTGAATATGTGACCACACATGGCAAAAAAGGATTCAGGCTGCAGATGGAATTAGGGGTGCTAATCAGCAGACTAAAATTGGAAAATTATCCTGGATTATCTGGGTAGACCCAATGTCATGACATGCAGAGTTGACCTTGGAAGGAAGGAACAGATGAAGCAACATGAGAAGGATTTGACCTGCTATTGTTAGCTTTACAGACAGAGTAAGGAAGCCATGAGCCAAGGACTGTGGGCAGCTTCTAGAAGTTAGAGAAGGCAAGGGAACAAATTCTTCCCTACAGTCTGCCTACATTTTGATTTCAGCCTAGTGAGACTTAAACTGACTTCTAACTTACAGAAATGTAAGATTTGTATTTTTTAAAAGTCACTATGTTTGTGGTAACTTATTAACAGCAGCGATGAAAGACTAATATAGATTCCCAAATGACACTAATACCAATTAAAAACTGCAGCTATAAATGTTTCAAGTCAACTGGATGAGCTAATAATAAGTAAACTGCCTGTATTATTCTCCTTAGCTAGACTCACAAAGAAAAAAGAGAGACGACTCCAATAAAATCAGAAATGAAAGAGATGTCACAACTGATACCAGAAACACAAAGGATAAGAGACTACTATGATATAATTATATGTCAACCAAAAAGACTATCTAGAAGAAATATTCCTAGAAATACACAACGTACAAAGCCTGATCATGATGAAACAGAAAATCTGAACAGATCAGTTACTAGCAAGGGGAATGGATCAGTAATCAAAAATCTCTCAACAAACAAAAGTCCATGACCAAAAGTCTTCACTAGTAAATTCTACCAGACTTTCAAAGGTGAACTAACATCAATCCTTTCCAAATCCTTCCAAAAACCAGAAGACCAACATGACCCTGCTACCAAAACCAAGTGAGGATGCCACACACACACAAAAGAAAACCTGAGGCCAATACCCTCGGTGAATATAGATGTAAAAACCCTCAATAAAATATTAGTAAACCAAATTCAACAATACATTAAAAGGATCATACCCTACGATCAAGTGGAATTTACTCCAGAGTGCAAGGTTGGTTCAACATCTGCAAATCAATGTTAACCATTATGTTAACAAAATGAAGGGATAAAAATCATGTGGCTATCTCAAAAGAGAAAAAGCATTTGACAGAATTCAACATCCACTTATGATAAAATTCTTAACAAAGAGGGTATAGAGGGTATAGAGGGAATGTACCTCAACATAATAAAGGCCATATATTTAGAAGTCCTAGTCATAGCAAGTGGGCAAGGGAAAAAAAAGTATCCACTACGATGGAAGAAGCAAAACTGACACTATTTGCACATGACATGATTTTATACATAAAAATTCTGAAGACACCATCAAAAATCTGTTAGAACTAATAAATTCAGTAATGTTGTAGGCTACAAAATCAACACACAAATCCTGCAGTTCTCTGTACTAGTAATGAACTATCTGAAAGAGAAAAAAAGAAAAAGATCTTACTTACAATTGCATCAAAAGAATAAAATACCTATGAATAAATTTAACCAAGGAGGTGAAAATGTCTGTATACTGAAAGCTACTAAGATAGTAAAGAAACTGAAGAAGACACAAATAAATGAACAGATATTTTGTGCTCATAGATTGGAAGAATATTGTTAAAACATCTGTATTACCCAAAGCAATATACAGATTCAATGCAATCCTTATCAAACTTCCAATGGCATTTTTTCACAGAAATAGAACAAACAATCCTAAAATTTCTGTGGCTAGCTAAAACAATCTTGAAAAAATGAACAATGCTGGAAGCACCACATGCCCTGATTTCAAACTATATTACAAAGTTAGAGTAATTAAAATAGTATGGTATTGGCATATAAACACAGTCACAGACTTTCAAAGGTGAACTAACATCAATCCTTTCCAAATCCTTCCAAAAACCAGAAGACCAACATGACCCTGCTACCAAAACCAAGTGAGGATGCCACACACACACAAAAGAAAACCTGAGGCCAATACCCTCGGTGAATATAGATGTAAAAACCCTCAATAAAATATTAGTAAACCAAATTCAACAATACATTAAAAGGATCATACCCTACGATCAAGTGGAATTTACTCCAGAGTGCAAGGTTGGTTCAACATCTGCAAATCAATGTTAACCATTATGTTAACAAAATGAAGGGATAAAAATCATGTGGCTATCTCAAAAGAGAAAAAGCATTTGACAGAATTCAACATCCACTTATGATAAAATTCTTAACAAAGAGGGTATAGAGGGTATAGAGGGAATGTACCTCAACATAATAAAGGCCATATATTTAGAAGTCCTAGTCATAGCAAGTGGGCAAGGGAAAAAAAAAAAGTATCCACTACGATGGAAGAAGCAAAACTGACACTATTTGCACATGACATGATTTTATACATAAAAATTCTGAAGACACCATCAAAAATCTGTTAGAACTAATAAATTCAGTAATGTTGTAGGCTACAAAATCAACACACAAATCCTGCAGTTCTCTGTACTAGTAATGAACTATCTGAAAGAGAAAAAAAGAAAAAGATCTTACTTACAATTGCATCAAAAGAATAAAATACCTATGAATAAATTTAACCAAGGAGGTGAAAATGTCTGTATACTGAAAGCTACTAAGATAGTAAAGAAACTGAAGAAGACACAAATAAATGAACAGATATTTTGTGCTCATAGATTGGAAGAATATTGTTAAAACATCTGTATTACCCAAAGCAATATACAGATTCAATGCAATCCTTATCAAACTTCCAATGGCATTTTTTCACAGAAATAGAACAAACAATCCTAAAATTTCTGTGGCTAGCTAAAACAATCTTGAAAAAATGAACAATGCTGGAAGCACCACATGCCCTGATTTCAAACTATATTACAAAGTTAGAGTAATTAAAATAGTATGGTATTGGCATATAAACACAGTCACAGATCAACAGAACAGAATAGATAAACCTATATATTTACAGTCAATTAACTTTCAAGAAGATAAAGCCAGGAATGTTCACTGGGGGAAAAGGACAGCCTCTTCAATAAATGATACTGGGAAAACTGTACAACTACCTGAAAAAGAATGAAATTGACATTGTGGGCAAGGAACAGTGGGTGGGAGGCATAAAGGAAGTAGCATGAAGGCCTGTACTATCATATGTGAAGAAAACAGCTATAGTCATTGCTCTGTGAGAAAAGGAGATCCTTCAGGGGTGCTGTGTGACGGTCTGGAGGGGTGGGATGGGGGGGATATACATATGACTAATCTGGGAACATACATATCTGTAAATAACAAAACTCTGTAAAAGTTGAAAGTAAAATAAAAGTTAAAAAAAAAAAAGAATGAAATTGGATCACTATCTTACACCATCTGCAAAAATTAACACAAAATGAAGCAGGAACTTGAATCCATAAAATCTTGAAACCGTATCTTGAATCCATAAGACCTGAAATCATAAAACTTCTAGAATATAAGAGACAGTAAGTTCCTTGGTACAGGTCTTGGCAATAATTTTTTGACTCTGACACCAAAAGCAGAAGAACAAAAGTGAAAATGAAAATCAAACTAAAAAGCTTCTGCATGGCAAAGGATGCCTTCAACAAACAAAAAGGCCATCTACTGAATGGGAGAAAATAACTACAAGCCATATAGCTGATAAGGGGTTAATATCCAAAATAAACAAAGAATTCATATAATTCAGTACTAAAAACAAACAATGCAATCAAAAATGGGCAGAAGATCTGAACTCATTTTTCCAAAGAAGACATACAGATGGCAAACAGACACATAAAAGAAGCTCAGTATCATTAATCATGAGAGAAAGACAAATCAAAATCACAAGATAACACCCCACACTTTTTAGAATGGCTATCATCAATAAGGCAAGAAATAACAGATATTGGCAAGGATGTGGAGAAAAGGGAAGCGTTATGTACTACTGGTGGGGATGTAAATTGGTGCAGCCACTAAGGAAAATGTATTCAGGTTCCTCAAAAAACTAAAATTTAAACTACCATAGGATCCAACGGTCTCATTTCTTATCTGAGGAATTTAAATCATTATCTCAAAAGGATATTTAGGCCCCCATGTTCACTGCAGCATTACTTACAGTAGCCAAGATATAGAAAATAACCTGTCCATCGATAGATGAACAGATAAAGAAACTGTGGAATATATATGTGATAGAATATTATTCAGCCACCAAGAACAAAATCTTGCCATTTGTGACATGTTTAGATCTTGAGGATAGGATGCTAAGTGAAGTTAGACAGAGAAAGACAAATATTGTATGATCTCTCTTATATGTGGTATCAAAAACAAACTAACAATCTCCTAGAAACAGAAAAGAGACTTGGTGGATGCAAGAGGTGGGGGTTGGGAGAAATGGTGAGCTGTTTTTTTTCTGTTTTTAAATAGACTGAAAAAAGTTTTTTAAAGGCTAAAGATAAAATAAACCTATTAAATGCCTATTCAAAGAATCTGACTAGTGTATATTTGAAACATACCCTTTTGCCTTTGTTCATTTTCTTTCCCTGTTTAACAATGATGTAATGGGTATGAAGAAGATAAAAAATCTTTGTATTATGCTCTGAAATGATTTTTAAAAGAATATAAGCTTTTCCATGCTATGCCAAAGAGTATACATTTCTATATGCAAAATACCAATGGAAATATTTTTAGTTATGTCTTGAATTCTTTTCAGATGGGATGATGGTCTGATGGCTGGACAAGGGAGACCTTTTTTTGTATATTTAAACAATTAGTTATGGAAAAAGCCTTACTGCCAGTGTATATATACTTCTGTAAGCTGAACATACTCATTCAAAGTTCAAAACAGTCTGTGTTCACCTGTGGTTAAAGGCAGGTGTGTGATGCTGTTCAAACAGGTCAGGGTGAACCACGTGGATGACAGTGTAGCCCCAGAAAACAGGAGGAGAAGAATTAGTTTCAGCATACCCCTGATAAAATCTGCAAACCTGAAAAGAAACAATGCTCTATTAATCCTGGCTGGGTTTTTTAAAAAACTCTTTACATCAATGACCAGTTTTATTAAACAATAATTCCTTGAAAAATTTCAATGCATTCTTGCAAAAGCAAGTATTTATATTTTTTAATTGATACATTTTATGTGTTTGCATGTATGTGCATGTGATAAATATTGCTTTGTGATTTTTTTTTCTTATAAAACACATAAAATGTGGTCTCTATTCTAGATCTATTAATATAAGTTACAGGATGGAGTCTGAGTTTTTAACTGCTACTTATATATTTTCCTCGCTTATATATTTTCCCTATAATTTCTAAACATCCTATAATGAGCAAATAACATCCTAAACTTAGAAAATGGCCTAACGTTGACATAAATGTAGAAAGATGGCTCTCCCTAAAATTCAAACTTGAGTCAAATACAAATGCTTTATGCCAGAGCCTTTAAGTTCCCATATGATTTGATCTCTGCCTCGACTTTTCTCTTTGCCTTACTGCTTTTCCGTTGCACAGTCTTGTTTCTGTTTCTCCTACATGCTAAGCAACTGCATCTTCTGCACCTGTCTTGGAATGTTGGCATCCGCAGGTGGTCACCTGATTTATCCAGCTTACTGCTTTGATCATTCAGGTCTCAGTTCAGGAAGGCTTTCCACGCTCATGGAGGAAGCCCGCCCCATTTCTCCTCCATATTTTCTCCTTTGGGTTTATCAGCACGGGAAGATCTTGTTTTTTTTGTTTTTTTTTTTTTTTGAGGGGGAGTAGGGTGGGGAGGGAGGGGAGCAGGCGGGCCACTTCTATTGGTCTTTCATTTGTCCATTTTTATCCATCTTTGCTCTTTGGCCCGTGCGGGCCTCCCATCGCGGCGGCCTCTGTTGTCGCAGAGCGCCGGCTCTGGGTGCATGCGCTCCAGAGCTCCGAGTCGGTAATTGGACACATCAGTCCAGCCGCTCCGCGGCACGTGGGATCTTCCCAGGCCAGGGATCGAACCGGCGCCCCTTGCACTGCAAGGCAGTGTCCTTACCCACTGGACCACCAGGGAAGCCCGAAGATCTTGTTTTTACATTTATTGTTTGTCTTCACTATCAGACTATAAGGTTTGTAAGAGCAAGAATGTACCTCTAGGACTTCCTTGGTCGTCCAGTGGTTAAGAATCCGCCTTGTAATGCAAGGGACACCAGTCTGATCCCTGGTCTGGGAAGATTCCACATGCCATGGAGCAACTGAGCCCATGCTCCACAACTACTGAGCCCATATTTTGGAGCCCGTGCTCCACAGAAAGAGGCCACTGCTGTGAGAAGCCTATGCACTGCAATGAAGAATAACCCCCATCCACCACAACTAGAGAAAGCCTGTGTGTAGCAACAAAGCCCCAGAGTAGCTAAAAAGAAAGAAATCAATCTTAAAAAAAAAAAAAGTAACTCTAGAATAGTGAATCTATGCTACAAAATTTGTGCATCATGTTTTATAGGCAGTTTCAGTTCTCAAAAATCCTGCTTTGTCTTGAATTAACGTGAAACTCCTGGTAGGGATGCCTATTAGTTAGTCACGACCAAAAACTTTTCCGTTTGCCAACTGTTTTTCCTCACCTGCTGAGGAACCGCTGATTGCATAAGCACAATCGTCTGGCTGTGCTTCCATCCTTCAGAACTGTCCCTATTGTAGAAAAACGGATCCCATCCCCAAAATAACATTTACTGTATTTTCTCTTTGTTTCTGTAGAATGGATTTTCATTTCTACTGTAATGATGTGACTTGTAATGCTCTTTCATTCTGCACTAGTTTGACATGAAGTGGTTAATCATGTTGTAAAGTGTTGTCTAGACTAAAACTACTTCTTATGAGAGCTGATGCCATCTTTTGGTGGGAAAAATGGATGCACCTCTGCCCAGTGACTGGTTAGTTCTCTACTATGGAAGTTCACAAACAGAAATTTCTTACGTCCTCTGAAAAACATTTCACAGCTTGATGGAAATATCCCTGGAGAAAATCTAAATGCTTTGTTTTAATTCCATGCTCATTACATTTCTAATTTATATTATGTGATGCTACATGAACTTACTTGTGAGGCAGGCAGATGGCCAGGAACGAGAGAGAAAAAACAGTTCTCTGCTATAATCAGTTGAGTGAAGGTGAACAGCTAGTAAGTTTTCCAGGGCCTGATCATATAAGAATAAATGGACCACTCTGGTCTACCAATTTTGTAGATATAGTCCTTTCAAATAAGCTAATACCATCAAACTGTACTATTAAAACAAAGCTAGTACCATCAGTTACAATTAGTAACATAATCACAAAAAAACACCCTAAGAAATCATGTCTATAAGAAAATTCCATTTTAGGAATCCCCAAAAGGCTTGTTCTGAATATAATTTAAAAATTGATTTTAGGCTTAGGGGATACCTACAATTAATTTTGGACTTCAGGGTAAGGGCAGTATTTTTTAGAACTTCCATTTCAATAATTTAAAAACATAACTATCCTTGCTCTAATTTTTCCCTCTAGTTCTATGCTACAAAATTTGTGCATCATGTTTTATAGGCAGTTTCAGTTCTCAAAAATCCTGCTTTGTCTTGAATTAACGTGAAACTCCTGGTAGGGATGCCTATTAGTTAGTCACGACCAAAAACTTTTCCGTTTGCCAACTGTTTTTCCTCACCTGCTGAGGAACCGCTGATTGCATAAGCACAATCGTCTGGCTGTGCTTCCATCCTTCAGAACTGTCCCTATTGTAGAAAAACGGATCCCATCCCCAAAATAACATTTACTGTATTTTCTCTTTGTTTCTGTAGAATGGATTTTCATTTCTACTGTAATGATGTGACTTGTAATGCTCTTTCATTCTGCACTAGTTTGACATGAAGTGGTTAATCATGTTGTAAAGTGTTGTCTAGACTAAAACTACTTCTTATGAGAGCTGATGCCATCTTTTGGTGGGAAAAATGGATGCACCTCTGCCCAGTGACTGGTTAGTTCTCTACTATGGAAGTTCACAAACAGAAATTTCTTACGTCCTCTGAAAAACATTTCACAGCTTGATGGAAATATCCCTGGAGAAAATCTAAATGCTTTGTTTTAATTCCATGCTCATTACATTTCTAATTTATATTATGTGATGCTACATGAACTTACTTGTGAGGCAGGCAGATGGCCAGGAGCGAGAGAGAAAAACAGTTCTCTGCTATAATCAGTTGAGTGAAGGTGAACAGCTAGTAAGTTTTCCAGGGCCTGATCATATAAGAATAAATGGACCACTCTGGTCTACCAATTTTGTAGATATAGTCCTTTCAAATAAGCTAATACCATCAAACTGTACTATTAAAACAAAGCTAGTACCATCAGTTACAATTAGTAACATAATCACAAAAAAACACCCTAAGAAATCATGTCTATAAGAAAATTCCATTTTAGGAATCCCCAAAAGGCTTGTTCTGAATATAATTTAAAAATTGATTTTAGGCTTAGGGGATACCTACAATTAATTTTGGACTTCAGGGTAAGGGCAGTATTTTTTAGAACTTCCATTTCAATAATTTAAAAACATAACTATCCTTGCTCTAATTTTTCCCTCTAGTTCTATTTTCATAAAGTTAAAATTAAGAGTCTGTAGAAAAAAAATAGAAAGGCGCATAGAATATGTCATTTCTGACATGTAATGTGTCCCTGTTTGACCCACGTGGTGCTCAGAGAAGGATTTGGTTAATGATGACTCATTATTCTTGGTTTAGAGATTTAATCAGAAAAAATAGATGGGATTCTTATCAAGAGTGATAGGTCAATGTACATCAGTATCAGCACAGTGATTTCAGGCAAACAGCTGTGCTCATATTCTTTAGCTTTTTGATTTTATTCTCACATTTTCTAATTTATAAAAACCTCAGACAAAGTTATTTAGAAATATCAGTGTCAATTTATTTTTTTATTAGCCCAGAAACACTATGCAAACTGTAAGGTCTAGATACAATATAATTCTGTGTCAATTATGTTTAAGTATTTAGATAGTGCTGTGCTTCACGTATCTTATTTGATCTCCCCAAATACGTAATTAGATTCTTCCCTTCCTGGTAAATTGGATCACCCAATTTTGTTTTTGATTAAACAGGGTAAAATGATTTGGAAAGTGAAGGAATATTATCTCACTGGAAACACCAAGGGTAGTTTTACAGATAGTCACCTACATGAGTGACACTCTCATTCTTTTCTTTTTTAGAATAAATGAGACTTTCCTTATTCTGACTCATTCTAAAAATGTGTTGTCATATTAGGTTAAGATCAAAGAGACTTTGATGAAACTCAAAATTCCGAGTCCTTTCCAGGGCCTGATCATATAAGAATAAATGGACCACTCTGGTCTACCAATTTTGTAGATATAGTCCTTTCAAATAAGCTAATACCATCAAACTGTACTATTAAAACAAAGCTAGTACCATCAGTTACAATTAGTAACATAATCACAAAAAAACACCCTAAGAAATCATGTCTATAAGAAAATTCCATTTTAGGAATCCCCAAAAGGCTTGTTCTGAATATAATTTAAAAATTGATTTTAGGCTTAGGGGATACCTACAATTAATTTTGGACTTCAGGGTAAGGGCAGTATTTTTTAGAACTTCCATTTCAAAAATTTTAAAAAACATAACTATCCTTGCTCTAATTTTTCCCTCTAGTTCTATTTTCATAAAGTTAAAATTAAGAGTCTGTAGAAAAAAAATAGAAAGGCGCATAGAATATGTCATTTCTGACATGTAATGTGTCCCTGTTTGACCCACGTGGTGCTCAGAGAAGGATTTGGTTAATGATGACTCATTATTCTTGGTTTAGAGATTTAATCAGAAAAAATAGATGGGATTCTTATCAAGAGTGATAGGTCAATGTACATCAGTATCAGCACAGTGATTTCAGGCAAACAGCTGTGCTCATATTCTTTAGCTTTTTGATTTTATTCTCACATTTTCTAATTTATAAAAACCTCAGACAAAGTTATTTAGAAATATCAGTGTCAATTTATTTTTTTATTAGCCCAGAAACACTATGCAAACTGTAAGGTCTAGATACAATATAATTCTGTGTCAATTATGTTTAAGTATTTAGATAGTGCTGTGCTTCACGTATCTTATTTGATCTCCCCAAATACGTAATTAGATTCTTCCCTTCCTGGTAAATTGGATCACCCAATTTTGTTTTTGATTAAACAGGGTAAAATGATTTGGAAAGTGAAGGAATATTATCTCACTGGAAACACCAAGGGTAGTTTTACAGATAGTCACCTACATGAGTGACACTCTCATTCTTTTCTTTTTTAGAATAAATGAGACTTTTTCCTTATTCTGACTCATTCTAAAAATGTGTTGTCATATTAGGTTAAGATCAAAGAGACTTTGATGAAACTCAAAAGTCTTTTATGGGCATTTTTCTTTTCTTTTATTTTTTGGCATTTTTCATCAAAATGGGATAACCATGGGGTCATACCTGCTGGGAAAAAAAAAAAAAAAAGACTAGCAATAAATATCTGCTAATCAGGATAATGACTTTTTATGGAAAATTCTAGAGAAGCTCTTATGAATGATTCCCTTCATTCATTTTCTAATCTTAATAACTATCAATTTGCCTTTATTATTATATTCTCTTTCCTTGGGTCTCATATGTAGATGTTGCTCTCTAATAACATGGGGAGGGGAAGCTTAATTACACTGGAGATACATCTCTAGTCTCCAAGAACATTTTAGGATGGACTCCTGAGGAGGTTTCTTGTAGCTGCAAATTCTACCTGCTGCGAATAAATTTTCTTAAAGCCTAAACAGGTGTCCTTTTTTGACTTTTGCCTGTTTTACTTTTCCTTGAATGTGAATGTTTATCTAGGGTAGCTGAGTTTTCCTTTGGGATTTTTTTCAGTTCTGCCTGCTCATATGTTTAACGTAAAATATTTCTCACCTTGCTATAGCTATTCCAACAACACAGCCTCCAACTATGGACCAAAATCCAATCCAGCCAGCATCTACCTGTTAAGAAAATGGCAGACACATTTAATACAAGATTACCATAACGACAGTTTAGAAAGCATGGAAAATAATTTTGTTTAATCAGTAATGTTAATAGCTAAATGGCATCAAATCTAGGAAAGACTAAGAAAAATAAATGATTCATGTGTAATTAATTAATTATTCAAATAAACACATCACCAATAACTTCTTATTGGGATATTTAAAACAAGAAAATAATCAATGTCACAAACAATTATTTTTCAAATGTGTCCTACATGTGAGACGTTGTATTAATACTAGAAACTAAGGAAAACAGGAAAAGGAGAAAAGATGTCACTGACCTAAGAAGCTTAAATACAGCCAACTGGTACAAGTCAAAATGTATTGAGAACACAGAAAAGTGTGGGAAAGAGAGGGTTGGGGTTGGGAAGAGAGAGAATGGGCTGAGCATCTGGAGAGACTAGACAAAGAAGTTGAGCTGAATTTCAAATGGATAGCTCGCTCCACTCCTGAAGAAAACATTTCCAGTCCTGCCAATTACTAGCCTCGTGACTCTGGGCAAATTATGTTGTCTTTCCTAAAACATGGACTGAATGAAATAATCTGCACACAGAACTTAGATCAGCAGTCGACATACACTAAATGTGAGAGCTGTAGTTGTTACCTGATGATGTTTGTCCATCATCTAATGTCTTGTCTCCTTCCTACCTTCGTGGACAGATTTACTCAGAGCAATCTACAAAGGATGTCTACCTTTCCTAATCATGCATGTATATTTAACTCTGACTATGACTTGGCTTCTGTCTCAACTCACACCCCAAGTCTCAGTTTCCTCATTAGTAGTATGGGGATTTAGTTAGTGTTTGTTGCTCAGTCATGTCCAACTCTGTGTGACCCTATGGACTATAGCCCACCAGGCTCCTCTGTCCATGGGATTCTCCAGGCAAGAATACTGAAGTGGGTTGCCATTTCCTCCTGACCCAGGGGTTGAACCTGAGCTTCCCACATTGCAGGCAGATTCTTTACTGTCTGAACCACCAGAGAAGCCCTATAATGAGGATAATAACGATTTCTCTGAGAATTAAATAAGCTAATAAATGCAACATATGCAATACCAGTTAGTTGTCAACACCTGACATTTTATGTGTCACTAACAATATTGGCGCATTTTGTCTCCTTTTTCCCCTTTTCACGGCCATCATACTTCTTTACTATCTTATTTTCTTACTTCTGGACTTCTGTACCATCAATCTTCCTCCCCACTATTGCCAGAAAATTATTTTAATCATTCCACTTCTCTGTTCAGAAACAGTTACTTGCTTTCTATGTGGTTACCAGATAAAGTCTGAACTGGACTAGGCACTTGGGAGCTTCCCAAACTAAATTCTACCTCTTACTATCATTTTAGTCATATTTTTCATATGACTGGTCAGCTGTCCACCAAAATATATTGTATCGTATCCTATCAGGGCATTTAGCTCAATTACATGTCCTAGCCCGCACTTAGCTACCTGAGGCCACATGACTAAGTTCTCATTAATGGAAGTGAAAAAAGTGCCATCTCTAGTCTCAGAATTTGGAGATTCTTAACCTACTCTAAGTACGCCTACAACTTTACATAGATCTTCTTGCTCGACCAGTATTTGGTGCCAGAAGCAAAGATAAATGTTCTCTGGAGAAAAATAACACCAGAAACTTGAATCATCTCTATACTTCTTTTCATACAACTGGCATGTAGGGCAATAGAATCCTCTTCTCTTCAGAACTGCCCCTCTTTTTGTATCTAGCATTCATTCATACTATGGATCAAGGCCTACTGATACTATGAGGGCCCCACAAACATTCTTATTTATTCTCTAGGTCACTGGGGCCCTGCATTAGTTGAAGAACCTCTGTATATCTGATTGCACTAATCTTGGTCCTTTCAGGCCATTTTCTGCCTTATCTGTTCATATTTGCTTCAGTTAATAACATTCTCCCCAGCAATTAATTACTTTTTTTGTTTTAATTTAATTAATTAATTTGAGGGTGTGGCACCTCCATGTGTCCATCGATTCAGAAGCTCTGCTTTTACTTAATTCTTTTTTTTTTTTTTTTAAAGATTTACTTATTTATTTATTTTCGAGGGGTGGGGTGGGGAGGGAGGGGAGCAGGCAGGCTACTTCTATTGGTGTTTCATTTGTCTATTTTCATCCGTCTTTGTTCTTTGGCCCGTGTGGGCCTCCCATCGCGGTGGCCTCTGTTGTCCTAGAGCACCAGCTCTGGGCGCGTGCGCTCCAGAACTCCGGCTCAGTAATTGGACACATCGGTCCAGCCGTTTCGCGGCACGTGAGATCTTCCCAGGCCAGGGATCAAACCGGTGCCCCTTGCACTGCAAGGTGGTGTCCTTACCCACTGGACCACCAGGGAAGCCCCTGCTTTTACTTAATTCTGACTTTCATTTTATTTAATACCTGGTGTGATTCATGGTCTATGTATCTTTCAAGAGTTTGTACAGAGAAAAATGAGGAAGGGCTTCTCAAGTTTTATAACATGAATCATAAGATCTGCAAAATTAGCATCATCTAAAGAAAGGGTGCTACCCTTTTCCTTCTTGAAAATGAACATGCTTGGAATACCTGCCATCCCAAAAAATAGGTTAGAAGATTAAAAGAAGGCTTTCTCCTATAATAAAGGTACAATAGGTAATTTGAATTAATATTTTGGTTGCACAGCAGAAAACTTGGGGTGGGGCTTCCCTGGTGGTCCAGTGGGTAAGGACACCGCCTTGCAGTACAAGGGGCGCTGGTTTGATCCCTGATCTGGGAAAATCCCACGTGCCACAGAGCAGCTGGACCTATGTGTCCAACTACCAAGCCGGAGCTCTAGAACGCATGCGCCCAGAGCTGGTGCTCTGCAGCAAGAGAGGCCACTGCGATGGGAGGCCCACACAGGCCAAAGAACAAAGATAAATAAATGAAAGATCAACAGAAGAGGCCAAAAAAAAGAAAAAAGTTAAAGAAAACCTGGGGTGGAGAATCTGTCTGAAGGTAGCAGATAGCCAGGAAAAGAATCCAGAATTCTGGAACCAGGATACAGGATGAGAAGGAAGCCCAGAGGAGCAAGCCTAGTATATTAAAAGCACTTCTTCCTTAAGGTGTGTCTACTGATTTCAGAAACAGTAGCTAAGGGATTAAAAAATTACTGACAGCCTTATAGATCTAGGAAGGAAAAAAATACGAGTTCAAGGCCTGCTCTAAGGTGCTTGGCCTTGTAGGAAACCCCAAACTTTGGCTGGGGACTATACCTAAGAGTGGGCTTCCCTGGTGGCTCAGTGAGTAAAGAATCTGCCTGCAATGCAGGAGACCCGCGTTCGACCCCTGGGTCAGAAGATCCCCTGGAGAAGGAAGTGGCAATCCACTTTAGTATTGCTGCCTGGGAAATCCTATGGATAGAAGGAGCCTGGCAAGCTACAGTTCATGGGGTTGCAAGAATTGGACATGACTTAGCAACTAAATTACCATCATATCCGAGAGCAGTGCAAATTAGAAATGGAACTGTAAAAAAACAAGGAAGGGGGCTTTCCTGGTGGTCCAGTGGGTAAAGACACAGCCTTGCAGTGCAGGGGGCGCCTGATCGATCCCTGGCCCAGGAAGATCCCAAGTGCCACGGAGTGGTTGGACTGGTGTGTCTAATACAAGCCAGCGCTCTGGAACACATGTGCCCAGAGCTAGTGCTCTGCAACGAAAGGCCCTGTGATAGGAGGGCCAAACATGCCAAAGAATAAAGATGGATGAAAATAAATAAGTAAAAAGCCAATAAAAGAGGCCAAAATTAAAAAAGAAAAGAAAGAAATGGAACCGTATTCTGAGTGACTAAAACCCAGTTTTAATAATCTTAATTCTTGAAATGAGATTAAGTGGTCTTTAGACTCCTAAGAAAAAACATAAGTACTTTCTAGAGGAGAATAACATAATTTGAAGTTTAAATTATCTCTACAGATTTTCATATACTATGTTGAACATTTAGTCAAAAATAACTGAACATGTAAGAAAACATGAATGAATATCACAAATATAAAAGAGACCCACAAAAGATCCAGATGAAGGGATCGGGAAATATAGACTTCAAATAACTATTTTTAGTAGTTTCAAAAAAAAGAGAGACAAGATCAAGTATTTCTACAGAAATTTGGAAACTATGAAAAATCACTGAATACAAATGTTATAACTTAAGAATATCATAGTTCAAATTAACTCATAGATGAGTTTAACCACATACTAGAGCTGAAAACTGAAATAGTCAGTTGGAAGAAAGGCTAGGTAAAATATTCAGTTTGAAGCAGAGAAAGGCAAAGGACAGAAAATTCACAACAGAGAGTAAAAGACAGGAAAGACAGTGTGAAAGCAGAATACATACGGTTAGAGTTACGGAAGGAGAAAGAAATAGAGAAAATGGAACATAAGGTTTGAAGGGATGCTGGCTAAGAATTTTCTGAATCTGATGAGACATCAAGCTATAGATTCAAGAACTCCTACAAACCTCCAGCAGAATAAATTTGTTTCATTTGAACTACTTTTTACTTATTTTTAATTTTAAAATTGAAGTAATAATTACAGTTCATGGGGTTGCAAGAATTGGACATGACTTAGCAACTAAATTACCATCATATCCGAGAGCAGTGCAAATTAGAAATGGAACTGTAAAAAAACAAGGAAGGGGGCTTTCCTGGTGGTCCAGTGGGTAAAGACACAGCCTTGCAGTGCAGGGGGCGCCTGATCGATCCCTGGCCCAGGAAGATCCCAAGTGCCACGGAGTGGTTGGACTGGTGTGTCTAATACAAGCCAGCGCTCTGGAACACATGTGCCCAGAGCTAGTGCTCTGCAACGAAAGGCCCTGTGATAGGAGGGCCAAACATGCCAAAGAATAAAGATGGATGAAAATAAATAAGTAAAAAGCCAATAAAAGAGGCCAAAATTAAAAAAGAAAAGAAAGAAATGGAACCGTATTCTGAGTGACTAAAACCCAGTTTTAATAATCTTAATTCTTGAAATGAGATTAAGTGGTCTTTAGACTCCTAAGAAAAAACATAAGTACTTTCTAGAGGAGAATAACATAATTTGAAGTTTAAATTATCTCTACAGATTTTCATATACTATGTTGAACATTTAGTCAAAAATAACTGAACATGTAAGAAAACATGAATGAATATCACAAATATAAAAGAGACCCACAAAAGATCCAGATGAAGGGATCGGGAAATATAGACTTCAAATAACTATTTTTAGTAGTTTCAAAAAAAAGAGAGAGACAAGATCAAGTATTTCTACAGAAATTTGGAAACTATGAAAAATCACTGAATACAAATGTTATAACTTAAGAATATCATAGTTCAAATTAACTCATAGATGAGTTTAACCACATACTAGAGCTGAAAACTGAAATAGTCAGTTGGAAGAAAGGCTAGGTAAAATATTCAGTTTGAAGCAGAGAAAGGCAAAGGACAGAAAATTCACAACAGAGAGTAAAAGACAGGAAAGACAGTGTGAAAGCAGAATACATACGGTTAGAGTTACGGAAGGAGAAAGAAATAGAGAAAATGGAACATAAGGTTTGAAGGGATGCTGGCTAAGAATTTTCTGAATCTGATGAGACATCAAGCTATAGATTCAAGAACTCCTACAAACCTCCAGCAGAATAAATTTGTTTCATTTTGAACTACTTTTTACTTATTTTTAATTTTAAAATTGAAGTATAATTGATTACAGTATTATATGAACTTCAAGTATACAGCATAGGGATTCTGTATTTTTACAGATTATATTCCACTAAAAGTTATTACAAAATAATGACTCTAATTTCCTGTGCTATACAATATATCTTTTTTGATTACTTATTTTATACATAGTAGTTTGTATTTCTTAGTCCCATACCCCTAATTTTCCACTCTCCATTTCCCTCTTCCTTTTGGTAACCACTAGTTTGCTTTCTATATGTGTGAGTCTGTTTTGCACATACATTCCTTTGTATTATTTTTTCGATTCTGCATATAAGTAATATCTCTCTCTGATTTATTTCACTAAGCCCAATATTCTCTAGGTTTATCCACGTTGCTGTAAATGGCAGAATTTCATTCTCTTTTATGGCCAATATTCCTGTTGTGGTTTCCCAGGTGCTCAGTGGTATAGAGTCCACCTGTCAAAGCATAAGCTGGAGACGTGGGTTCAATTCATGGGTCAGGAAGATTCCCTGGCGGAAGAAATGGCAACCCACTCCAGTATTCTTGCCTGGAGAATGCCATGGACAGAGGAGCCTGGCAGGGTACAGCCCATGGGGTGACTAAGAGTCGGACGCGACTGAGCAACTAAGCATACACACAGCAGAGGCTTAAATGGAGTGAAAGGGTTCTAAGGATCCTGGACAGTTCTGGAAGAGGTAAAAACTCTAATTTATAATAGATGTTAATACATGAAGTGTACATTCTGTACTCTCTAGGGTAATCACTAAATAGTAAAAGAGACAAAAACTACCAAGCTAACAAAGGGAAAACTGAGTAGTGAAAAATACTTAATCCAGAAGAAGGTAAGAAGGAAGAGAAAAGAACAGACTGGACTGGAAAAAATACATACGGTTAGAGTTACGGAAGGAGAAAGAAATAGAGAAATGGAACATAAGGTTTGAAGGGATGCTGGCTAAGAATTTTCTGAATCTGATGAGACATCAAGCTATAGATTCAAGAACTCCTACAAACCTCCAGCAGAATAAATTTGTTTCATTTTGAACTACTTTTTACTTATTTTTAATTTTAAAATTGAAGTATAATTGATTACAGTATTATATGAACTTCAAGTATACAGCATAGGGATTCTGTATTTTTACAGATTATATTCCACTAAAAGTTATTACAAAATAATGACTCTAATTTCCTGTGCTATACAATATATCTTTTTTGATTACTTATTTTATACATAGTAGTTTGTATTTCTTAGTCCCATACCCCTAATTTTCCACTCTCCATTTCCCTCTTCCTTTTGGTAACCACTAGTTTGCTTTCTATATGTGTGAGTCTGTTTTGCACATACATTCCTTTGTATTATTTTTTCGATTCTGCATATAAGTAATATCTCTCTCTGATTTATTTCACTAAGCCCAATATTCTCTAGGTTTATCCACGTTGCTGTAAATGGCAGAATTTCATTCTCTTTTATGGCCAATATTCCTGTTGTGGTTTCCCAGGTGCTCAGTGGTATAGAGTCCACCTGTCAAAGCATAAGCTGGAGACGTGGGTTCAATTCATGGGTCAGGAAGATTCCCTGGCGGAAGAAATGGCAACCCACTCCAGTATTCTTGCCTGGAGAATGCCATGGACAGAGGAGCCTGGCAGGGTACAGCCCATGGGGTGACTAAGAGTCGGACGCGACTGAGCAACTAAGCATACACACAGCAGAGGCTTAAATGGAGTGAAAGGGTTCTAAGGATCCTGGACAGTTCTGGAAGAGGTAAAAACTCTAATTTATAATAGATGTTAATACATGAAGTGTACATTCTGTACTCTCTAGGGTAATCACTAAATAGTAAAAGAGACAAAAACTACCAAGCTAACAAAGGGGGAAAACTGAGTAGTGAAAAATACTTAATCCAGAAGAAGGTAAGAAGGAAGAGAAAAGAACAGACTGGACTGGAAAAAAATGAAAACCAACAGTAAAGTGGTAGATCCACACTCAAACTGATCAATAATTGCATTAACTGCAAATGGACTAGATATTCCAATTAAAACACAAAGACTATCAGACTGAATTAAAGAAAAAAATGATATGCTACTTATCATATCAAGAGGTGTATCTAAAAAAAACCTGAAAGTAAAAAAATTAAAAAAGATATACCATGCCACCACAAACCAAGAAAAAGCTGGTATAACTAATAGGCTCTTTTAAAATTAAGCTTTTTATTTTGTATTGGGGTATAGCCAATAAGCAAACAATGTTGTGATAGCTTCAGGTGAGGAGGGAAGGAACTCAGTCTTATATATACATGTATCCATTCTTCCCCAAACTCCCCTCCCTACACTGCTGGTGGGAATGTAAACTGCCACAGCCACTATGGAGAATAGGAGAGAAATTCCTTAAAAAAACTAAAAACAGAGTTACGATATGACCCTACAATCCCACTTCTGGGCGTATATCCAGAGAAAAACATGATCCAAAAGGATACACGCACCCCATTGTTCACTGCAGCCACTGTTCACAACAGCCAAGACATGAAAGCAACCCACATCCATCAACAGAAAAAAGGATAAAAAAGATGTGGTACATATATACAATGGAACATTAGTCAGCTATTAAAAAGAATGAAGTGCTCTTCCCTGGTGGTCCAGTGGGTAAGGACACCGCCTTGCAGTGCAAGGGGCGCCAGTTTGATCCCTGGCCTGGGAGGATCCCACGTGCCACGGAGCAGCTGGACCGATGTGCCCAATTACCTAGCCGGAGCTCTGGAGCGCATGCACCGCAAGTCGGTGCTCTGCGACAACAGAGGCCACTGCGATGGGAGGCCCACACGGGCCAAAGGGGAAAAAAAAAAAAAGATGGCCCACCTCTCCCTGCCCCCATAGCTTGAATGGAGTGAAAGGGTTCTAAGGATCCTGGACAGTTCTGGAAGAGGTAAAAACTCTAATTTATAATAGATGTTAATACATGAAGTGTACATTCTGTACTCTCTAGGGTAATCACTAAATAGTAAAAGAGACAAAAACTACCAAGCTAACAAAGGGGGAAAACTGAGTAGTGAAAAATACTTAATCCAGAAGAAGGTAAGAAGGAAGAGAAAAGAACAGACTGGACTGGAAAAAAATGAAAACCAACAGTAAAGTGGTAGATCCACACTCAAACTGATCAATAATTGCATTAACTGCAAATGGACTAGATATTCCAATTAAAACACAAAGACTATCAGACTGAATTAAAGAAAAAAATGATATGCTACTTATCATATCAAGAGGTGTATCTAAAAAAAACCTGAAAGTAAAAAAATTAAAAAAGATATACCATGCCACCACAAACCAAGAAAAAGCTGGTATAACTAATAGGCTCTTTTAAAATTAAGCTTTTTATTTTGTATTGGGGTATAGCCAATAAGCAAACAATGTTGTGATAGCTTCAGGTGAGGAGGGAAGGAACTCAGTCTTATATATACATGTATCCATTCTTCCCCAAACTCCCCTCCCTACACTGCTGGTGGGAATGTAAACTGCCACAGCCACTATGGAGAATAGGAGAGAAATTCCTTAAAAAAACTAAAAACAGAGTTACGATATGACCCTACAATCCCACTTCTGGGCGTATATCCAGAGAAAAACATGATCCAAAAGGATACACGCACCCCATTGTTCACTGCAGCCACTGTTCACAACAGCCAAGACATGAAAGCAACCCACATCCATCAACAGAAAAAAGGATAAAAAAGATGTGGTACATATATACAATGGAACATTAGTCAGCTATTAAAAAGAATGAAGTGCTCTTCCCTGGTGGTCCAGTGGGTAAGGACACCGCCTTGCAGTGCAAGGGGCGCCAGTTTGATCCCTGGCCTGGGAGGATCCCACGTGCCACGGAGCAGCTGGACCGATGTGCCCAATTACCTAGCCGGAGCTCTGGAGCGCATGCACCGCAAGTCGGTGCTCTGCGACAACAGAGGCCACTGCGATGGGAGGCCCACACGGGCCAAAGAACAAAGATGGATGAAAATAGATAAATGAAAGACCAACAGAAGTGGCCAGCCCACCCCTCTCCCTCCCCAACCCGCCCCCTCCCCCCCAAAAGAATGAACTAATAGGTGTTAAGGCAAACAAACGTCACTAGAAAAAAGATAATACTTCATGTGGAAGAAAGGTTCAGTTCAGTTGGTCAGATACTACAGCTCTCGATTTATGTGTACCTAATTACACAATTGTAAATATACAAAGAAAATACTGACAGAAATAAAAAGGAGAAATAGACAAATTTATAATAATTGTGTAGGATCTTTGCACACCTCTCAGTAACTGATAGAACGAGCAGACAAAAAAGAGTAAGATATAGAAGATGTGAATACATGCAAGTGACAGAACTGATCTAGTTGACATATATAAAACACTACACTCAAGAATTATAGAAAACAGCGCTCTAAAACTTGGGTCAACAAATTAGAAAATACTGAAATCACAGTATATCCTTATGACCACACTTACGCAATTAAAAAAAAAGAATTGGAAAATCCTCTACAGCTTGTAGATTAAGAAATGTCCTTCTAAATAACTCTGGAAACTAGAAAATAAATTGAATAATAATCAAAATCAAAAATGGATAGAATGCAACTAAAAGGGTGTTGAAAGGGACATATATAGCCTTAAAATGCATGTATTCAGGAATAAAAACTAAAAATCAAGGGAGGGCTTCCCCTGGTGGTCCAGTGGGTAAGGACACTGCCTTGCAGTGCAAGGGGCGCCAGTTTGATCCCTGGCCTGGGAGGATCCCATGTGCCGTGGAACAGCTGGACCGATGTGTCCAATTACTGAGACGGAGCTCTGGTGCGCATGCGCCCAGAGCCGGTGCTCTGCGACAACAGAGGCCATCGCGATGGGAGGCCCACACGGGCCAAAGAACAAAGACGGATGAAAATATAGAAATGAAAGACCAATAGAAATGGCCCGCCCATCCCCTCCCTCCCCAACTCGCCCCCCAAAAGATAAATAAATAAAAATTAAAAAAAAAAATCAAGGGAGTATGTATTCATATTAAAAAGTTACAGAAATGAGAGCAAAGTGACTTTACTCAAGAAAACAGAATAGAAGAAAATAAAGATAAAATCGGAAGTCTATAAAATAAAAAAAATTAGCATTCATTAAAGACCTACTGGTGAAATTTGTAATTATTAAAGAAATTGAATCCATATTACAAAGAAAATTAGATGGCTTCATCAGTGAATTCTACCTAATATTTAGGGAAAAATAAAAGCACCACACCATCCAACTTACATAAACTCTTCCAATAATAGAAAAAGAGAAAACATGTCAGAAGTTGATTTCTGAAACTAGCAAAACCTTGATACTAAAATTGAAATGGCACTACAAGATAAAAAAAAAAAAGTATAGACTAATCTCATTTAGGAACATATTTGCAAAAACTCCTAAACTAAATGTAAGCAAACTGAATTCAATGATATATCAAAAGTGTAATAGCTCACTGACAAAATGGATTTAGTATAGGAATGCAAGGACTTTCCTTGTGGCTCAGCTGGTAAAGAATACGCCTGCAATTCAGGAGACATACGACACCAGGTTTTGATCTCTGGATCAGGAAGATCTCCCTGGACAAGGAAATGGCAACCCATTTCAGTATTCTTCATTGGAAAATTCCATGAGCAAGAGGGAAAATCCTCTACAGCTTGTAGATTAAGAAATGTCCTTCTAAATAACTCTGGAAACTAGAAAATAAATTGAATAATAATCAAAATCAAAAATGGATAGAATGCAACTAAAAGGGTGTTGAAAGGGACATATATAGCCTTAAAATGCATGTATTCAGGAATAAAAACTAAAAATCAAGGGAGGGCTTCCCCTGGTGGTCCAGTGGGTAAGGACACTGCCTTGCAGTGCAAGGGGCGCCAGTTTGATCCCTGGCCTGGGAGGATCCCATGTGCCGTGGAACAGCTGGACCGATGTGTCCAATTACTGAGACGGAGCTCTGGTGCGCATGCGCCCAGAGCCGGTGCTCTGCGACAACAGAGGCCATCGCGATGGGAGGCCCACACGGGCCAAAGAACAAAGACGGATGAAAATATAGAAATGAAAGACCAATAGAAATGGCCCGCCCATCCCCTCCCTCCCCAACTCGCCCCCCAAAAGATAAATAAATAAAAATTAAAAAAAAAAATCAAGGGAGTATGTATTCATATTAAAAAGTTACAGAAATGAGAGCAAAGTGACTTTACTCAAGAAAACAGAATAGAAGAAAATAAAGATAAAATCGGAAGTCTATAAAATAAAAAAAATTAGCATTCATTAAAGACCTACTGGTGAAATTTGTAATTATTAAAGAAATTGAATCCATATTACAAAGAAAATTAGATGGCTTCATCAGTGAATTCTACCTAATATTTAGGGAAAAATAAAAGCACCACACCATCCAACTTACATAAACTCTTCCAATAATAGAAAAAGAGAAAACATGTCAGAAGTTGATTTCTGAAACTAGCAAAACCTTGATACTAAAATTGAAATGGCACTACAAGATAAAAAAAAAAAAGTATAGACTAATCTCATTTAGGAACATATTTGCAAAAACTCCTAAACTAAATGTAAGCAAACTGAATTCAATGATATATCAAAAAGTGTAATAGCTCACTGACAAAATGGATTTAGTATAGGAATGCAAGGACTTTCCTTGTGGCTCAGCTGGTAAAGAATACGCCTGCAATTCAGGAGACATACGACACCAGGTTTTGATCTCTGGATCAGGAAGATCTCCCTGGACAAGGAAATGGCAACCCATTTCAGTATTCTTCATTGGAAAATTCCATGAGCAGAGGAGCCTGGTGGATAACAGTTCATGGAGTTGCAAAGTGTCGAACATGACTGACTAAAGCACAGAAATGCATGGTAGTTTAACGTTTTATAATAAACAAATATAATTCACCATTTCTGCATTTAAATGAGAAAAACTATATGATTATCTCAATGAATTTTATTAAATGTATTTTTCTCCATATATTTGTCATTAGTTAAATATGCAGAGAGGCCAAAGTACCTATATGGATAAATACCTAACTGAACTTAATAAGGTTGCTGGATATAAGATGTGCTATATATTTCAATCACTTTCAAAAACCAGCTAGCCTTCTATGTGCCATCTGACAGAAAATAAGATTCTTAAAGCTACAAATCACAATAGCTTCAGAAAACATCAAATACCTGGTAATAAACCAAACAAATATGTAGGAGGTATTTTTGCAGAAAAGAGATTTAGAGAGACATCAGGTAAGTAAATGAAGAGAGGTATAATGATCATGATTTTGAAGACTCACTACTACAAAAATTAATTCTCCCACTGACCTATAGACTCATAAAACTCTAATCAAAATCTCAATAAGGGCAGTATTGATTCTACTAGATGCCAAAACTTATTATACAGAGACTACTTAAGACAATTTGGTATTGGCAAAGATACAGACAAATAGACTAGAGGAAAAATAACTGAGAAACATTCTTGCACATAGGGATTTTATGAAAAGGGGGATTTTATCCAACTTACATAAACTCTTCCAATAATAGAAAAGAGAAACATGTCAGAAGTTGATTTCTGAAACTAGCAAAACCTTGATACTAAAATTGAAATGGCACTACAAGATAAAAAAAAAAAAGTATAGACTAATCTCATTTAGGAACATATTTGCAAAAACTCCTAAACTAAATGTAAGCAAACTGAATTCAATGATATATCAAAAGTGTAATAGCTCACTGACAAAATGGATTTAGTATAGGAATGCAAGGACTTTCCTTGTGGCTCAGCTGGTAAAGAATACGCCTGCAATTCAGGAGACATACGACACCAGGTTTTGATCTCTGGATCAGGAAGATCTCCCTGGACAAGGAAATGGCAACCCATTTCAGTATTCTTCATTGGAAAATTCCATGAGCAGAGGAGCCTGGTGGATAACAGTTCATGGAGTTGCAAAGTGTCGAACATGACTGACTAAAGCACAGAAATGCATGGTAGTTTAACGTTTTATAATAAACAAATATAATTCACCATTTCTGCATTTAAATGAGAAAAACTATATGATTATCTCAATGAATTTTATTAAATGTATTTTTCTCCATATATTTGTCATTAGTTAAATATGCAGAGAGGCCAAAGTACCTATATGGATAAATACCTAACTGAACTTAATAAGGTTGCTGGATATAAGATGTGCTATATATTTCAATCACTTTCAAAAACCAGCTAGCCTTCTATGTGCCATCTGACAGAAAATAAGATTCTTAAAGCTACAAATCACAATAGCTTCAGAAAACATCAAATACCTGGTAATAAACCAAACAAATATGTAGGAGGTATTTTTGCAGAAAAGAGATTTAGAGAGACATCAGGTAAGTAAATGAAGAGAGGTATAATGATCATGATTTTGAAGACTCACTACTACAAAAAAATTAATTCTCCCACTGACCTATAGACTCATAAAACTCTAATCAAAATCTCAATAAGGGCAGTATTGATTCTACTAGATGCCAAAACTTATTATACACGAGACTACTTAAGACAATTTGGTATTGGCAAAGATACAGACAAATAGACTAGAGGGAAAAAATAACTGAGAAACATTCTTGCACATAGGGCATTTCATTATGAGAAAGATGACACTTAGAAATGGGGGAAGAACAATCTTTTCAAAAATTGCTATCAGGTGAATGAAGAATCATTTAGGGCCAAAGAAACTTAACCCCTACTTTAAAACAAGCACAAAATTCAATTATAGGTTTAAATGTGACAGGAATAATAATCAAGCTTCTAGAATAACTCTGTTCAACAGAACCTTCTGTGACGATGGAAGCAGGCTACGTCAGCCCTGTCCACCATGAGTGCCCGTACATCACAACTGGACGTGAACACCTGAAAAGTGATTAGTGACACTGAGGAAGTGAGCTTTTCATTTTCATCTTATTTCAACGAGCTTAAACTTCAAATTAAACAGCCACATGTGACTACTATGCTGGATAACAAAGCTCTGCATGATAACATGGAAGAATATATTTACGAATTTGGAGCAAGAAAAGATTTCTCTCACTCTTTCACATTACCATCTCTGCCTGCTAAATCCAACACCTATTTAAATTACCTCCAATTGGTTTCTACTGACTATTGTTTTGTTTTAAAATAAGACCCATACTTTCCTATTTCTTTGTGTGTCTAGTTAAAAAAAATTTGTCGTGGATAATACAATATAAAGACACTAGATTACTTTATGTTTCTAAAATTGTGGTTGTAGGCCACTCAGTTAGTGGCCAATCACCTTGAACTTGTGTAAGCTTGATTTTGTGCTTTACTAGAGAAGAATATTAGAAACCAAGTTGTTTCTCAAGCTCCTTTCACCTGGCAGGCTTAGGTCTCCAAAGCACCTCCTCTGCAGAATTTCGTCAGGGGCTTGGATGTAGGCTTTGTTTATGAGGGGACCAAGTAGAATGGGCCTTACTCTATATGGAGGGTATGGCCTTGATTCTAAAGTTTGTTCTTTCTGATGTCTCAGTAGAAGCCTAAGTTATAAATATGCTATAAATGAGGGCTTACCACAGAATGCCAAGTGTCCTGCATGCCTGCCCTCTACTGTATGTTTTGCCTTCCAGCCTACAACCGTCTCTCTAGTAAGTCTCTGGTAGCTTTGATTTTTACACGTGCAGTCCATTCCTCAGCAAGACTTGTGGCAGGGCCCCCTTTCACACGGTTCTCTTCTTTAGAAATCAGTAAGTAAAAGGCAGCCAGGCAGTGGGCAAGAAACTTGAACAGGTGTGTCACCAAAAAAGGATGTCACTTAAAGTGGTCATAGAAGTCACTACAACGGCATACAACTGCAGTTATCAGCACATCTAAATTGAAAAAAGTTAATATTGCCAAGTAATAACGTCGGCGGGAGAAATTTCATGTACCTCTGTAGGACTCTAAACTAATACAACTACTTGGACGAAGTCTGCATCATCTATCAAAGTAGGCACACCTTTTACAAGCAATTCCTTTCCTAGATAACATATCCAAGAGAAATGTATACAGCAGTGCCTCAAGAAACATATAAGAATATCCATATAGCACTGTTTATGGCAGCACAGATGTAGAGATTCCCAACGTTCATCAAAAGCAGACTGGAAAACCTATTGTTTATCCACACGGTGGATCAGTGTGCTAGATTTCTTCTGTTTGACCCTCTAAGTCTCTCTACCCCTTTCCACCATGTTATTTGGAAGCCAGGAGAAGGAATGCATGTCATCAAGCACACAGAGGAAATGTTTGTTTCTGAATGAGATGCTGAGACTGAAGAGAGACAGTGAGGAATTAGATGTATGAGTAGCCATAGATTTAATCATAGGACCTTCATCTTTGTAAACCAAAAATCAAGGATTCTAAGATTTTCTTTCTTTATTCTGTTTATTAGCATCACTAAGCATATGTGAAATTCATCGTGGTTAACAAAATACAAGAAGATCACTATAGTTTACAACTATTTCATAAAGATCTTCCTTTTGCAGCAATGATATTGGATAATGCTTTACCCAGGCCGTGAAGTAGAATGGGCCTTACTCTATATGGGTATGGCCTTGATTCTAAAGTTTGTTCTTTCTGATGTCTCAGTAGAAGCCTAAGTTATAAATATGCTATAAATGAGGGCTTACCACAGAATGCCAAGTGTCCTGCATGCCTGCCCTCTACTGTATGTTTTGCCTTCCAGCCTACAACCGTCTCTCTAGTAAGTCTCTGGTAGCTTTGATTTTTACACGTGCAGTCCATTCCTCAGCAAGACTTGTGGCAGGGCCCCCTTTCACACGGTTCTCTTCTTTAGAAATCAGTAAGTAAAAGGCAGCCAGGCAGTGGGCAAGAAACTTGAACAGGTGTGTCACCAAAAAAGGATGTCACTTAAAGTGGTCATAGAAGTCACTACAACGGCATACAACTGCAGTTATCAGCACATCTAAATTGAAAAAAGTTAATATTGCCAAGTAATAACGTGCGGCGGGGAGAAATTTCATGTACCTCTGTAGGACTCTAAACTAATACAACTACTTGGACGAAGTCTGCATCATCTATCAAAGTAGGCACACCTTTTACAAGCAATTCCTTTCCTAGATAACATATCCAAGAGAAATGTATACAGCAGTGCCTCAAGAAACATATAAGAATATCCATATAGCACTGTTTATGGCAGCACAGATGTAGAGATTCCCAACGTTCATCAAAAGCAGACTGGAAAACCTATTGTTTATCCACACGGTGGATCAGTGTGCTAGATTTCTTCTGTTTGACCCTCTAAGTCTCTCTACCCCTTTCCACCATGTTATTTGGAAGCCAGGAGAAGGAATGCATGTCATCAAGCACACAGAGGAAATGTTTGTTTCTGAATGAGATGCTGAGACTGAAGAGAGACAGTGAGGAATTAGATGTATGAGTAGCCATAGATTTAATCATAGGACCTTCATCTTTGTAAACCAAAAATCAAGGATTCTAAGATTTTCTTTCTTTATTCTGTTTATTAGCATCACTAAGCATATGTGAAATTCATCGTGGTTAACAAAATACAAGAAGATCACTATAGTTTACAACTATTTCATAAAGATCTTCCTTTTGCAGCAATGATATTGGATAATGCTTTACCCAGGCCGTGAAGCTAAATGCAAGGACAAGTAGACAATATTCCAACTTTTAATGAACCAAAATACCTACAAGACATAAAGAAATAAAATGCTTACTTGGCTGACATGCACTGGTGTTAAAATTAAGTCCAGAACTCCAGACCAGCCAGCAAATACGCCAAGGGGTATGGCGTATGCTAAAGCAATCATCAAAAATCTTAAATTGCTGTAAAAGAGAAGTAAAACAAAACATTATTACCAACTCAAAACCAAAATTTAAACTCTTACTCATAAAAAAAGGCCATTTCGGAAATCAGAACACCAGAATCAGAAATGGAAAATACTTGTCTGTGTGTTAATAAATTCAAAGTTCCTTAAACTTTTTATATGTATAAGAACAATATTTTTTGTTTGTATTGTTTAAAAATTTTGATGTTTTATTATAGATGAATTACTAACAATATTTCATAGAATGAGTAGGTACCGTCAGTTTTTTTTTTTAAAGTTCTTATTTGGAAAGATCAATTACTGTTTCTTCCGGTGAACCGAGGGGAAAAAAAGATGAATGGTGAATATTTAAACACTATGCACACCCATACCATGGAATGATACTGAGCAATGAAAAGGAGTAATTACCAACACACAAAGCAATCTGGATGCCTCTCCAGAGAATAATGGTAGGTAAAAAAGCTAACTCCAAAATTTTATGAGTTACATGATTCCATTTATGTAACATTTTTGAAGGGACATTAGAGTAGTGGGAAACTCTAGTGGGAAACAGGTAAGTGGCTGAAAGGGAAAAAGGAGCAGAGTGGGTGGGATGTAGGTGTGGCTATCAAAAGGCAACAGGTGGGATCCTTCAGATGATGGAAATGTGTGGTATCTTCACCACAGCAAAGTTAATTTTCTGGCTGTGATACTGCACTGGAGTTTTGTAAGATGTTAGCACTGGGGCAAACTGGGTAAAGGGTCCATGTTATTTCTTCATATTATTTCTTACACTTGCATGTGAATCTATGATTTTCTCAAAATAAAGTTTAATTTAAAAATGTAATAAAAATTAGCTACCATTCACAACAGCTTTTTAAAAATTTTGATCTATAAAGTATTTAGGAATAAACCATGAAGGCCCAAGTTCTCTACAGGTGGGAGGTTGGGGTGGGAACACTGGAGGGCATAAAGAATGATTTACATAGATGGAAACGGAGTCCATGCTGTGAATTTACCCTGCTGTGTTGTGCTAGGCTGCTTCAGTTGCATCCGACTGTTTGCGACCCTACGGGCTGTAGCCCACCAGGCTCCTCTCTCCATGGGATTCTCCAGGTACGAGTACTGGAGTGTGTTGCTGTGCCCTCCTCCAGAGGATCTTCCCAACCCAGGGATCAAACCCACGTCTCTTATGCTTCCTTCACTGGCAGGTGGGCTCTTTACCACGGCGCCACCTGTAAGCCCCACTTTACCCTAATGTAAAGGTGAAAGTCGCCCAGTTGTGTCCGATGCTTTGCGACCCATGGACAAGCCATGGAATTCTCCAGGCAAGAATACTGGAGTGGGGAGCGTTTCCCCTCTCCAAGAGATCTTCCCAACCCAGGGATCTGACCCAGGTCTTCCAGATTGCAGGTGGAGTTTTCTTTTATTATTATTATTATTTAACAGTGTTCTGTTGTTTACTGCCATACAACAACCTGAATCCACAGGTGGATTCTTTACCATCTAAGCTACTGGGGAAGCCCAAGAATACTGGAGTGGGTAGCCTATCCCTTCACCAGGGGATTTTCCCAACCCAGGAATCAAACTGGGGTCTCCTGCATTGCAGGCAGACTCTTTACCAGCTGAGCTACAAGGGAAGCCCACTTTACCCTAAATTCATCTATACTTCTATGCAATCACAATTAAAATTCCAGCTGAGTTTTTTTTTTTTTTTTTTTTAAATATTGTGGGGTTTTTTGGTCTTTCATTTATTTGTTTTCATCCATCTTTGTTCTTTGGCCTGTGTGGGCCTGCCATCTCAGTGGCCTCTCTCGCTACAGAGCACCAGCTCCGGGCGCATGCGCCCCAGAGCTCCTGCTTGGTAGGCGGACACATCAGTCCAGCCGCCCTGTGGCACGTGGGATCTTTCCAGGCCAGGGATCAAACTGGCGCCCCTTGCACTGCAAGGCGGTGTCCTTACCCACTGGACCACCAGGGAAGCCCCCAGCTGAGTCTTTAAAAGAAATTTAAGAAATCTGCTCTAATATTCATATGGGAATACAAAAGTCCTTGGAAAGCAGTTATTCTCATTAATTCAGGAAGCTATGGTTATCAGAAGTTCTTTGAAGAACCAGGGAAAATTACACAGGTAGGTCAAGGGAATGGACCATGGCAGGCCCAAAGAATGCCCCTGGAGAGCCCAAAGTAGAAGCAGGCAATCCTGCAGAGTAAACAGATGAACATGAGAAGAGAAAATGGAACATTAGGCACTGGCATAAAGGGTTTTTAGTGGAGAAGAAAGATCTTACGCTCTATAGTTTAAACAGAGCATAAAGATCTCAACTCTAGCGTAATTATGGTGTGCGTGCACGCTCAGTTGTGTCCAGCTCTGTGCCCGCCATGGACTCTAGCCTACCAGGTTTCTCCGTCCATGGATTTTCCAGGCAAGAATACTGGAGTGGGGTGCCATTTCTTTCTCCAAACCTACCGCTCTAGCCGTACCTATTGCTCTCTAACCTCTAGCTTTGCATGGAGAAAAACTAAGTTAAAGAACATTAAAAACATTTTTTTTTAAAGCCTATCAATTTAACTCTCAACTTACAAATGTGTGCCACTGATCACAAGCCAATTGAACTAATATTATTTCTTTGCCTATTATGTGGAAGGCAATTTACTAGGTGCTGCAGAGATGTGGTTTTCAACACCTTTGACTGTACTCCAGAGTAAAAAATATTTAGTGACTTACAATACACAGTGATTCAGTACCTAAAGTATCCCTCCAAAATATAAATCATTACTATGTGTGATGTAATACTACTTTCTGTTCTATTTTATTCCATTCTGCTCAACAAAAAAAAGGGGGTCAACCTACTAAACTGGTTGGCTCTGAATCTAATATTCTAGTTTAACTGCTACATTGAGTAAGATACTACTGTAGTGTGCACATGGTAGCCTATGTTGTTTCTAGTATTACAAACTGTCACTGATCTTGGTGTCAATGAACTAACTCAGTTCTAATTTTTTTTACACACTGATATAACATTGTGATTTGTTTATGAACATTGTACGCAAAAAGAAAATAAATAGGAGACTGAAAATATGTTGCAAATGTCACAATGAATGGTAAATCTAACTTACTGCAGCAGAGTCAAATTGATGTCTATTATGTAAAAAAGTTTTAGGACAATTAAGCGGATAATATTAAGAGACATGTTCAACAAATGCAGAGTGAATTTTATAAGAAATTTCTTCTTAAAATCAAAAAAGAATCAAGAAAATGTTGGTTTGGATTCCTGCACAAAAACAAAAACATTTTTAGATGTAGAGGTGATAAAAGAAATTATTTTAGCTATGGAAGTTTTGTCTAAAATTATGAAGAGAAAAAATGTATTCTGTAGAAGTGAAAGATCTTCAATTAAAGCCCAAATAACTGCTTGTAGAATATAAGGCCTTTCAAGTAATATCAAAGATGTACTGATTCAAAATTAGAAAAATTGCAAGTCGTTATTTTTAACTCTGGACAAATAGTGCATATGGGAGTTAACTGCTCAATGAAAACTTTAATAGTAAATTTAATGAACTCTAAATGCAGACTAAGTATTTCTAATGTAAATTTAGCATTTAAATTGAGATGTGCTGTAAGTATAAAATACACACTGGATTTCAAAGATTTTGTCTGAATAAAAGAATGTAAAGTATCTCATTAATGATTCTGAATACTGATTGTGTATTGAAGGAATACTTTAGATATACAGAGTTACACAACATATACTTTTTTTTTTTTTAAAATTAATTTTACATTGTTCCCATTACATTCCTGTTGGACATTATTAATACAGAGGATACAAAGATAGTTCTGAGCACAAGGAACTTATCACCTGGTGGGAGAGGAAGACTAAAAGAAAGAACTAATACATTTCTGTCCCTAAATTTTATGGGAAACCTTTTTTTTTCTTGCTCAACAAAAAAAAGGGGGTCAACCTACTAAACTGGTTGGCTCTGAATCTAATATTCTAGTTTAACTGCTACATTGAGTAAGATACTACTGTAGTGTGCACATGGTAGCCTATGTTGTTTCTAGTATTACAAACTGTCACTGATCTTGGTGTCAATGAACTAACTCAGTTCTAATTTTTTTTACACACTGATATAACATTGTGATTTGTTTATGAACATTGTAGCAAAAAGAAAATAAATAGGAGACTGAAAATATGTTGCAAATGTCACAATGAATGGTAAATCTAACTTACTGCAGCAGAGTCAAATTGATGTCTATTATGTAAAAAAGTTTTAGGACAATTAAGCGGATAATATTAAGAGACATGTTCAACAAATGCAGAGTGAATTTTATAAGAAATTTCTTCTTAAAATCAAAAAAGAATCAAGAAAATGTTGGTTTGGATTCCTGCACAAAAACAAAAACATTTTTAGATGTAGAGGTGATAAAAGAAATTATTTTAGCTATGGAAGTTTTGTCTAAAATTATGAAGAGAAAAAATGTATTCTGTAGAAGTGAAAGATCTTCAATTAAAGCCCAAATAACTGCTTGTAGAATATAAGGCCTTTCAAGTAATATCAAAGATGTACTGATTCAAAATTAGAAAAATTGCAAGTCGTTATTTTTAACTCTGGACAAATAGTGCATATGGGAGTTAACTGCTCAATGAAAACTTTAATAGTAAATTTAATGAACTCTAAATGCAGACTAAGTATTTCTAATGTAAATTTAGCATTTAAATTGAGATGTGCTGTAAGTATAAAATACACACTGGATTTCAAAGATTTTGTCTGAATAAAAGAATGTAAAGTATCTCATTAATGATTCTGAATACTGATTGTGTATTGAAGGAATACTTTAGATATACAGAGTTACACAACATATACTATTAAAATTAATTTTACTTGTTTTTTCTTTTTAAATAAGGTCACTAACTTATTTAAAATTACACATTTGGTTCCCATTACATTCCTGTTGGACATTATTAATACAGAGGATACAAAGATAGTTCTGAGCACAAGGAACTTATCACCTGGTGGGAAAGGAAGACTAAAAAAGAAAGAACTAACTCGGGAGAGTAGTCAATGAATCAGTAAAAACTCATTACAGCTCTGTGAGAAAAGGAGATCCTTCAGGGGTGCTGTGTGATGTCGGGAGGGGTGGGAAGGAGGGGATATACATATGACTAATCTGGGAACATACATATCTATAAACAACAAAACTCTGTAATAGTTAAAAGTAAAATAAGAGTTAACAACAACAACAACAACAAAAAACCTCATTACAACTAAGTAGAGAAAAAAATTCAAAAGATAAGTTCGAGAGGCCAATTTCAGATCATAATCACCACTGATCATCTACATATCCAAAGAATCAGATTCATTATTGAGCCCTCAACTATATGAAGCCTTCAAGGGCAGAATTTAATATAATTACTTTTAAGTGGCACAAATAAAATAAAGTAAAATAAAAAATTGTTCAAAGTATGATCCCACTAGAAGTACAAGATGATTTTAGATGATACATAAACAAATATTACTTAGGTGGTATATAAATAAATAAATACTATTTTATTCACTTTGTATTAACATCACTTATTTAATATCTATTAAGAAATACATAATGAATAAAAATAATTTGCACATTTGGAAAAATATGATAATCACATAAAACCCATGATTTCACACTGCTATGTGATGTTTCCTTATAAAAGAAAATTATTTAAATAAAAATTTTACTTTTAAACTATTAAGTAAATAATAGTGTACGTATTATATAGAGAAGGCAAAAGTTACAAAGGTTTTTGCTTTGGGCAATTTTAAAAGATAGATTTCTGAAAGGAAATCCCTCTAAAATACTGAAGCAGTATTTTATCATTTACAACCTGATGAGTAAGTTGCTGAAAACTTATGATCGTAAATGATCTTAGATAAACATGGAACTATCTTGAAGGTGCTAGTCAAAACCACTCAGGGACTTTTACGTATATTTACCTTAACAATCTACAGAAGCTCCGTCTGTAACTCAGCCGCTGGCTAGCTGCAGCAACACTAGGGGGCAGAGGAGGCCGGGGAGGGAAATAAGCGAGAGTCGCAGAAAATAGTAAGCAGACAACTCCGAATTCTGAAAAACCAAACGAAACAAAAAAGCAAAATGTTAATCAAACAAACAAAAAAACGGTGGGAGAAGTGAAATTCCATTACAGCTCTGTGAGAAAAGGAGTTTGGGCTGTGTGATGTCGGGAGGGGTGGGAAGGAGGGGATATACATATGACTAATCTGGGAACATACATATCTATAAACAACAAAACTCTGTAATAGTTAAAAGTAAAATAAGAGTTAACAACAACAACAACAACAAAAAACCTCATTACAACTAAGTAGAGAAAAAAATTCAAAAGATAAGTTCGAGAGGCCAATTTCAGATCATAATCACCACTGATCATCTACATATCCAAAGAATCAGATTCATTATTGAGCCCTCAACTATATGAAGCCTTCAAGGGCAGAATTTAATATAATTACTTTTAAGTGGCACAAATAAAATAAAGTAAAATAAAAAATTGTTCAAAGTATGATCCCACTAGAAGTACAAGATGATTTTAGATGATACATAAACAAATATTACTTAGGTGGTATATAAATAAATAAATACTATTTTATTCACTTTGTATTAACATCACTTATTTAATATCTATTAAGAAATACATAATGAATAAAAATAATTTGCACATTTGGAAAAATATGATAATCACATAAAACCCATGATTTCACACTGCTATGTGATGTTTCCTTATAAAAGAAAATTATTTAAATAAAAATTTTACTTTTAAACTATTAAGTAAATAATAGTGTACGTATTATATAGAGAAGGCAAAAGTTACAAAGGTTTTTGCTTTGGGCAATTTTAAAAGATAGATTTCTGAAAGGAAATCCCTCTAAAATACTGAAGCAGTATTTTATCATTTACAACCTGATGAGTAAGTTGCTGAAAACTTATGATCGTAAATGATCTTAGATAAACATGGAACTATCTTGAAGGTGCTAGTCAAAACCACTCAGGGACTTTTACGTATATTTACCTTAACAATCTACAGAAGCTCCGTCTGTAACTCAGCCGCTGGCTAGCTGCAGCAACACTAGGGGGCAGAGGAGGCCGGGGAGGGAAATAAGCGAGAGTCGCAGAAAATAGTAAGCAGACAACTCCGAATTCTGAAAAACCAAACGAAACAAAAAAGCAAAATGTTAATCAAACAACACAAAAATTTCAGTATTTAGAGTATTTCTCCAACAAATATCTACTGAGCATCAATGAAGTTTTAGATATATACAGATAAGCAAAATATAGTACTAGCCTAGCCCAAGACAGCTCCATCTTGTGAGAAAGCTTGATATGTAAAGGCAGACCTTCCAGCAGGTAAGAAGTCATAGGATGAGGAAACAAGTATGACTGAGGCAGTAAACAAATGTTCCTCTAGGGATATAACCCATTAAAAGTCAAGAGTACTATCTGTAACAGAGCTCTTCAGACAAGCATGGTCTTCAACAATAAAGAACAGGACTGGAAACTGGTACAACTAGGATAGGAGGTTTGAACAATGGTAGGACATCCTGATGCATTGTGTAGGACAGATTTTATCTATAGGCTGTATGGGAAATCTGAACAAGGCAAACACACAAACACAAGACCAGCCAGTGTAGGCTATTAAACAATCAGGAGTAAAATGAACATCTCATCCATCTTAGCTTGGCATTACTGCAGGAGGAGAAGTTCCTAGGCGTCCTGATCATTCCCTCAAGAATTCTGGCACATGGATGTCCCAGCTTTTAATAGTACTCAATTTAGTAGGAAAGCATGACTCTAGTAGAAAAGTCAGGAAGCCTTGGCGTATAAACCTATCTATGCCATTAATTAACCTATAAATTGAATGAATTCCTTGTTCTTTCTGGGCCAATAAAGGGAATGGATTAAATAATTTCTAGACTTTCTTTCAGTAGGATAGTTCTAAATCTAGGGCTATGTTCTTAGCAAAAGGTACAATATTTCTATAAGACACTTCACCATAGGTAATGTCTTTATTTTTTGTCAATCTGAAGAACAACAAAAGTTAATGCATTGTTTTATATTACAGTCCTTTTAATTACTGTTCGTGCATGTGTGCGCTAAGTTGCTTCAGTCATGTCCCACTCTGCAACTCTATGGACTTGTAGCCCACTAGGCTCCTCTGTCGTGAGATTCTCCAGGGAAGTGCGTTGCCATGCCCTTCTCCAGGGGATGTTCCTAGCCTAGGGATTTAACCCACATCTCTTATGTCTCCTGCATTGGTAGGGAGGTTCTTAACCACTAGTGCCACCTGAGAAGCCCTTTTAATTATTAATAACAGTGAATGAGCATCTTCCATATGCTTATTGGCCATCTGCATTTCTTCTTTGGGGATTTCCTTGTTTGTATTCTTGGCCCAGCTTTTTACTGGAAATTTTGCAAACAGCTTCACGGAGATATAATTCACATGACATATAATTCACACATTTAAAGCTCATAATTCAATGAATTTTACAACCATCACCACAATTTTTAAATGTTTTTCATCATCTACAAAGAATCTCTGTATCCATTACTAATTTCCTAGCCCTAGGCCATCATTAATTTTCTTTCAATCTCTATGGATCTGAGTACTAAGGACATGTCTTATAAGTGGAATCATATAATCTTTTGTGACTGGCTTAACATCTTTAAGATTCACTCATATTGGGGCTTCCCTGGTGGTGCAGTGGGTAGAGTCTGCCTTGTAGTGCAAGGGGCACTGGTTTCATCCTGACCCATTAAGATCCCACGAGCCGAGGAGCGGCTGGACCGGTGTGTCCAGTTATGAGCCAGCACTCTGGAGTGCATGTGCCCAGAGTTGGTGCTCTGCCACAAGAGAGGCCACTGCAACGGGAGGCCCACACAGGTGGAAGAATAAAGACAGATGAAAATAAATTTGAAAGAAAACAATAAAAGAGGCCAAAATTAAAAAAAAAAAAAAAAAAGGAAGATTCACTCATGTTGGAGCAGTACTTCTTTTTCTTTTTGCCAAATAATACTCCATTGAATGGATATACCATATTTTAAAAGCCACTTAGCTAACTGACATTAGGATTGTTTCTACTTTTTTGACTACTATGAATACTGCTACTATGAATATTTGTGTCAAACCTCTGCATGAATGTGTTTTTCATCTCTCTCAGGCATATACCTGGAAACGGGAATGCGTGAGTCATATGAAAACCTACAGGATTCCCTGTTCATTTTTTGGAATCTCACTTCCATTCTGTTGATTTATATGTCCGTCATTACATCAGTACCATGCTGTCTTGATCAGTGCAGCTATGTAGTAAGTCTTGAAGTTGGAAATTGCGAGCTCTCCAATGTTGTTCCTTGTCAGGGTTGCTTTGGCTATTCTGAGTCCTTTAGATTTTCATACAAATTTTAGTATCAATTTGTCAATTTCTGCAACAAAAGAAGCTGAATACTAATTGAGATTGCATTTAACTTGCAGATGTGTGGGGAGTATAACCATCTTCAATATTAAAACTTCTAACACATGACCAGGATGTGTTTCCATTTCTTTAGGTCTTCTTTAATTTCTTTCAATAGTACGTTATTTCAGAGTGCAAGTTTTACATTTATTTATTTTTAAAATATATTCCTAAATATTTTTTGAGGCTATTGCAAATGCACTGTTTTTCTAATTAGATTTTGGATTGTTCATTACAAATGTATAGAAACACAGTTGATTTTTATATATCAATTTTGCACCCTAAAAATACTTTTTTTTAGGATGGGCTTGTTTATTTTTTATTGAACTTGTTTCTTAAATCTAATAGTTGTTTTAGTAGTTTACACATAATTTTATATATTCAAGATCATGCCATTTTCAAGAGAGATAGCTTCACTTCCTCTTTTCTGATCTAACTTTCACTTCTTTTTCATACTCAGTCATCCTGGCTAGAACTTCCACCACAATGTTAAGTAGACATGGCGACACTGAGGAGACACTCTTTGTATTGTTCCTATTCTCAGGCAGGATGCATTCAGTCTTTGACCATTATATATGATCTTATCTATGTTTTTTTTTTTTTAATTTTGGTCTCTTTTATTGGTCCTTTATTTATCTTCATCTATCCTAATTCTTTGGGCTGTGTGGGCCTCCCATCACAGCGGCCCCTCTAGTCGCAAAGCACCAGCTCCGGGCGCATTCACTCCAGAGCGCCGGCTCGCAATTGGACACAATGATCCAGCCGCTCCACGGTATGTGGGATCCTCCCGTGCCAGGGATCGAACTGGGGCGCCCCTTGACTGCAAAGCAGACTCTCCCCGCAATGGACCTGGAAACGGGAATCGAGTCATATGAAAACCTACAGGATTCCCTGTTCATTTTTGGAATCTCACTTCCATTCTGTTGATTTATATGTCCGTCATTACATCAGTACCATGCTGTCTTGATCAGTGCAGCTATGTAGTAAGTCTTGAAGTTGGAAATTGCGAGCTCTCCAATGTTGTTCCTTGTCAGGGTTGCTTTGGCTATTCTGAGTCCTTTAGATTTTCATACAAATTTTAGTATCAATTTGTCAATTTCTGCAACAAAAGAAGCTGAATACTAATTGAGATTGCATTTAACTTGCAGATGTGTGGGGAGTATAACCATCTTCAATATTAAAACTTCTAACACATGACCAGGATGTGTTTCCATTTCTTTAGGTCTTCTTTAATTTCTTTCAATAGTACGTTATTTCAGAGTGCAAGTTTTACATTTATTTATTTTTAAAATATATTCCTAAATATTTTTTGAGGCTATTGCAAATGCACTGTTTTTCTAATTAGATTTTGGATTGTTCATTACAAATGTATAGAAACACAGTTGATTTTTATATATCAATTTTGCACCCTAAAAATACTTTTTTTTAGGATGGGCTTGTTTATTTTTTATTGAACTTGTTTCTTAAATCTAATAGTTGTTTTAGTAGTTTACACATAATTTTATATATTCAAGATCATGCCATTTTCAAGAGAGATAGCTTCACTTCCTCTTTTCTGATCTAACTTTCACTTCTTTTTCATACTCAGTCATCCTGGCTAGAACTTCCACCACAATGTTAAGTAGACATGGCGACACTGAGGAGACACTCTTTGTATTGTTCCTATTCTCAGGCAGGATGCATTCAGTCTTTGACCATTATATATGATCTTATCTATGTTTTTTTTTTTTTAATTTTGGTCTCTTTTATTGGTCCTTTATTTATCTTCATCTATCCTAATTCTTTGGGCTGTGTGGGCCTCCCATCACAGCGGCCCCTCTAGTCGCAAAGCACCAGCTCCGGGCGCATTCACTCCAGAGCGCCGGCTCGCAATTGGACACAATGATCCAGCCGCTCCACGGTATGTGGGATCCTCCCGTGCCAGGGATCGAACTGGGGCGCCCCTTGACTGCAAAGCAGACTCTCCCCGCAATGGACCACCAGGGAAGCCCTCTATGGGTTTTTTACAGAAGTCCTAATATTATTAGGTGGAGGGAGCTCCTATTTCTAATTTGGAGGTGTTTTTATTGTGAAAGGGTTGTTGGATTTGTCAAATGTTTTTCTTTATTTCTCAAGATGATCACATAGTTTTTCTCCTTTATTCTATTAAAATCTTCTATTAGTTGAATTTTGAATGTTAAAACCAACTTGCATTCCAGGAATAAAATCCATTTGGTAGTGGTGTATAATCCTTATTATGCTACTGGATTTGGTGTGTTAGTATTTTGTCAGGACTTACAGGCCTCTACAGTTTACTTATGATTTTTTTTCTGTAATAATTTTCATTTAAGAGTCATTAATCTTTTAAGGTCATGATTCTAAGCAAAATATTTTTTAATGGGAAGAAGGGTCCTGGGACATTATCTCAAGAGAAGCAAATGGGAAAATAGGAGAGCACTGAAGCAATAGTTGGAAGCTCTGAATAGGGGTTTCTGCTTGACTGCATGGGAATCGTTAGCCAGACGATACATACCCACTGGTGCCTAAAATCCAGTCATTTAAAGGACACAGCAATTGCTTACGCTTTCAACGAAAAGGAATGATATAACCAAAATAAAGTTTAAAATTTGTTTTACCTAATGTGGAGGTCAAATAGAGCTTTAGGTAAAAAGGTTTTATTTACCTATTTTTACATTTCAGCTTCTTTCTTTAAAAGGAGTAAGTTGTCTACAGGAAGCTTTATTTACCACCGCCACCTCTAATTTCACTGTTATCCCCTCCAAGGCATACTTCAGAGATGTGAATTCCATCATACAGCTCTCTAGTGTCGAATTCTCCAGAGCGTGGCCTTTGCCTACAACCTGGTGGGCTTCAAACCCTTTTTATCTGCTTAGAGGGCCTGTGTGGCCTGGCTTATCTCTCGAGCTCCATCTTTCACCTCTCTCACCAGATCTAAGTCACTCTGGGCCTTCAGCTGCTCGACTGTAGCAGGCTCACCCCTCTTGCAGGGCTTCTCCTCCATGGTTCTCTCTCTCTCTAGTATATTCTTCCTTCTGCCCATTATGTTTGGCTAACTCTCTTTCATGCTGTAGGTTCCAAATGAGATTCTGGGCCTCCAGGAAGGTCTATTTGGCCTCCAAAAATCTGGTTCGGTGCTTCTCCTCTGAGCAACCAAAGCAACTGTAGGTCTTTCGTTTTAGCCCTTAACTTAGAACCTTGTTTTACAAATGCTTTTTTGTATGCTTTGGGACGCTAAGTTCTGTCTGGGCAGGAACCATCATTACCTCAGTGCCTAGAACACTTACAGATACATAAGAGCTCAAAATGTATTTGTTAAATTCATAAGTAAATACATCAACTAATATGAAATTCATCACAATCTGGTCCTTTATCTTTCCAGTCTCATTTGCTGTCACTTGCGATCTAAACCCAAACACATAGACTACTCCAGTCACACAGATTATATGCAGTTCCCTGGACAGACTGAGCTCTCTCATACTTTCTCTGCCTTCTCAGTTGCTGTCCCTTCTATAAGGAACACTTTAACCCACCTGAACGTTCAGTGAGCTCCTCTGAAATTCTTGCTTTTAATGATCACATTCCTAGTGAAGCCTTTCCTGACACCTCAACCTCTCTCCAAAGCCAAGTCAGTTAGGCCTCCCACGTTCTGCACATCCTTATTTGTACTATAATGATATCATCAGCGATCCTGCCAATTCCGAGTGCTTAGCACAGTGCTTGTTACACAGTAAGCACTTGCAGAAAGTTTTCTGAATGCAGAAGGAAATAATAAGCAAGCATATGGGGAGAAGCAATGTGTTTAAGGAGATTTAAGAGTGGACGAGGGCTTGACTCTAGAAATAAAGAGAAAGGATCCAGGAGAATGTTTTGAAGAGGTCCATATCTCTTGTTAATATATTAAACATACAGAGAATGGAAAATGAAAATGAAAATCGTGGGTGATCTAGGTTTATAGACAACATGGTTGATAACAAAGAAACTACAAGGAGAAAATGGACTTAACACTTTCCAATGGATGCTTAACACATACTTATCATAGATCACAATGTTCAGTTTTTTACATTGATAAGGTATCTAGAAAAGACACCAGACAAGGTGTTATATAGTGCTTAACTATAAATGGACAGGAAGAGCAAAGTTAAGAAATAACCTTCTATGTAGCAATAATATGTTTAAATGCAATACACTTCTTAAAAACAGTAAGTTTTAAATAGGCGTCCCCATGCTATATAAAAGGGAAGCACATATATCAATACGTATGGATTAGTCCTCGATTTCCTAAGAAGTAATCTGGTACACAGAAAGTAGAGTGAAGATGACGGGCATACAGACAGACTATAACAGGAAGAAAATAAACTTCAAAATACCTGCATACAATACAGTTTCTATGAGATCTTTAATGTGGGCTCTGCTATTCTCTGAAGCAAGAAGAGATGCTGTCCCATTGGGAGCTGGGACAACAAGTGGTCCAACTAAAAACGCACAAGCTCCCCCAAGGTAACTGAGCATCGACGCGATGGCCGTGGCAGTGGCCCGCTCGTCTGCAGAGAACCACGTTGTGGAGAGGAACGGAGCTGCGTTCATCACAGTCGGACCTGCCAATCCATTCAACAGCTGTCCTCCATGGATTAATCTGGAATCAAACAAATCAAAAGGCTGTGAGGTAGCTAAAACAGGCATCTTCTAGACAAAAAGAAGTTAGCCAAACAGCAGTCACTATGGCAGTAAGAAATACATATCTGTAAAGAATATGATACACCTGAAAGGTAAAGTATGGTGTCGCTATGTGAGGGAGATCAAATATAACAATGGTGATAGTCGCTCAGTCGTGTCTGACTCTTGGCGATCCCAAGGGTGTAGCTTGGTGTAGCCCACCAGGCTTCTCTGTCCATGGGATCCTCCAGGGAAGAACACCGAAGTGGGTTGCCATTTTCTCCTCCAAGGGATCTTCCCAATACAGGGATCAAACCCAGGTCTCCCACATTGCAGGCAGATTCTTTACCATCTAAGTCACCAGGGAAGCCCAAACACAGCAACAGTTACCCCTTCTTAATTTCACAAATATTTACTGAAGTCTCAGATTTGTGCCATGTACCAAACTAAGCAGTTCCAATAACCTTGTTTCATTTGTTATCACATTATGTGGAAGCTATTAGTATCTCCATTTATTGAGCTGTGAAAGCTTTGACTTGGAAAGAGAAAGAAATTTGCTCAAGTGCCAACAGGAAAACCTGAGATTTAGACCCAGGTCTAACTCCAAAATCCATACTCCATTAGACTAACACTCATAGAGACCTTGTAAGTGCCTCCAGCCCTACAAATAACACAGTTAGATTTCAACATTTCACACCTACTCTGTGCTGGGTAATGTAAATACAACAAAGAAAATAAACATTACGGGATTTTCTAATGGAAGAGGAACTGGTCATGGAATCAGAGGATTTGGTTGGCACCTAACCAGCTAAATGTTCCTGGATAATATGTCTTCGTAGGATTCCATTCCTTCTCCTGTAAAATAAAGAGATTACTTTAAATTCAATATGCATGCCATGAGCATTTGTTAGGTTAAGGTACTCTAATCACAGATCATGAGGTCTCTTCCAGTCCCACTTCTCTGACTTTAATTGCAAGGTGTAGTGAACAGTAGTTTCTTGCTTCCATTCATTTGTTCATGCGCTCATTCTTCCTCAGGACTGTATTGTTTGCTGTTCTGTCCTGTTCCCTGCTGAACAGAGAACCTGAATACCACTTTTCCCACATTTCTTCCTCCACCCTCAACATACAAATTTACATTCAAGAGTAGCCTTGAAGGAGTAAAGAAGACCAAAGTCCAAAAAGCACAGACAAGAAAAGGGAAGTGAGGCAACCTTTTCTGCTTTGGAAATGAAAGGAACAGTGGATGTGACAGACACGTGATACTACTTTTTTTTTCCGTTCCTTTTGCTTTTTAATCACTCTGTGGGTGTCAGATCCTCTTTTGAACAAATACCACCTTATTAAAAGTTTTTCAAATGTAGAAGGAAAAATAAACAGGCATGTGGAGAGAGGTAGGGCCCTAGTGGAAAGGCATAAGGGAGTGGGAAGTGGAGTATGTGAATTTCGTCTGCTCAGATCTTTGTAAATGTTGGAAAAGTTATTTGAAGGCAAAATAGCTCCCAGCACCATTAATATTACTAAACTTAGAAAATCAAAGACATTTAAAATTTTTCTTGTGTAAGGGGAACTATCTCCTAGATGACAAAAACAATTAGACTGTTTATAAACCACATACCTCCTCCCATATGCCCGAGGATCCCCAGCTGTCACACAGAAATTTCATCATAGAAATATTCTTGAAACACTATCATTAAATGGTTTTAGTCATGACTCCGTTTACTCATGACTCGTGATGGTACAACAATCAAACAATGCATGATGGCTCGTAAAGGTAGCTGTTATGATGTTTAACACCTGCAATAAGGCACTCCTGAAAGACTCATCTCATTTAGAAGGAGAAGGGTTGGAATGAGTAAGTCATATTATGCCTAAAAATGTTAAGAGTGGAAGGAGAACATGGAAGAAACAATCTATGGAAAAAAAAAAAGAAAGAAAAACACTTTCTTGGTGACCCCAGTTCAGGGGGACCAGGTTCAGTCCCTGGTCAGAGAACTAGATCCCACACGTGACAACTAGGACTTCACAGGCCACAACTAAACAGTCTGTGTGCCACAACTAAGACCCGGCACAGCCAAGTAAATAAATAAATATTTTTAAAAAATGAACTTCCCTGGCAGTCCAGTGCAAGGGGCACTGGTTTGATCCCTGGCCTGGGAAGATGCCACATGCTGTGGAGCGGCTGGGCCGGTGTGTCCAATTATGAGCCACTGCTCTGGAGCGCACGTACCCAAAGCCGGTACTCTGTAACGAGAGAGGCCACTGCAATGGGAGGCCCACATAGGCGGAAGAACACACGCAGTGAACTCATGAAAAAACAGAGAATGGACATAAGGACATTGTGGAGACCGAACAGTGGGAGGGAGTAACATGGAAACCTATACTGTCATGTGTAGAAAAGATAGCTATTGTCATTGTGCTAGGGGAATAGGAGTACCTACAACCACTTGGAGCGATGGTCTGGAGGTATGGGAGGGGGGGGACTGGGTGGGGGGAGGGTCAAGGGATATGCATATGAATGATCTGGGAACATACATGTACAAAAATAAATAAATAAATAAATAAATAAATAAATCTATCTAAAAAAAAAAAGATGGCTGAAAATAAATAAATAAAAAAACAATAAAAAAGGCTAAAAGTTAAAAAAAAAAAAAAAACTTGACTAAACCGGATGAATCCTGAAAGTTAATGTATAAAACTCAAATGATTGCTATGACTCAACTGTTCACTACTTTTCACTGGAATCATGAATAGTTTATTTTCTAAGCAGCAAACCTAAGTGTCACAGAACCTAAGTGAGCTTGAGATAAAGTGAGGACCATCCTAGTCCAGTTTACTCAATTCACAGATCAGTATATTCCTCACTTCAACATGTACACCTGCTAAAGTAGTCTCATGAGCCCATGTGGTACTAAGGACAATTCAGATGGCTTCTAAGTCTAGAAGGTCGCCAAACTTGAGATTGCTGGGGTCTTTGTGCATCATGGATTATCAAAGTGAAAACTCATAGTGGAAAACATGCTGATTTGGTATTTAAACAGTTATGTGTGTGTGTGTGTGTGTGTTGCATTAAAAAGTTGTCAGACATAAATGCACTCCTTGTAAATGAGCTCAGTAGAAATGGAACCCAGAGGTTCCCGGGTTACTCTCTGAATTCGTGGGAAATCTGACAGGGAAATCCAGTCTCTGCTCTTCCCCGCATCTTTCCATTTTCCAGAACTTAGTTCTGCTTCTTTCTATACTTGTATGCTACAGTCCCTCAGGACTTGTCACTTACTAACTGGTTATAAACACTGCCGTCTGGTGACCATGCCATAACACCAATCTTAGTAATATAAAGATGTTCATGTTTCCCTGACACGGGCTTCTGTCACCTACCATTAACTTACTCTATTTAATGAAATTAATGTTGATAAATATATATTAAAGAATAAAATTCAGTTACATATATGTGTGTATATATGCATCTATACACACACACATACGTATCAAGTTTAGTTTTCCCATTTAACAGTAATGCAGAATCAGAGGTATGTTTTTCCCTGAAAAAGTGCTGGCGCTAAGACATAATAAAATCATACAAACATTACCATGAAGTCTTTAAAATGATAATTAAGAAGGGGAAATAATTATAAATTGTTCAATACAAGCTGCGTGTGGTTTAATTCATTCAACCAACATGTACGGAGTATTCACTGTGTATTGGGTAGGCCCCGTGACAGCAACAGGTGCATGGGAATTTAAAATTAAAAAGCTGAAACTGCTTCGAGTAGTTGAAGAGTCACCTACCAGCACTATATCAGGAATATGAAGAAAAATAAGGCAACAACTAGTCTAAGTTTACAGGGCCGGTGACAAGAGTACCAACAGTGGTCCCTGCATGCCTCCTTCTCCTCTGACCTCTGGCTCCAATCTCTAACAACAGGGGTTTCACATATATGCACATGGACCTGAACGTCCAATTCCATCCAGGCTCCATCTATCCCCTTCCAAATGGCTTCTCCTTGGCTACGCTTTGGGCCTAAGGACCACATCCTAGGGATGCAGTTCATCCTTGGAAGAAGAGACTTGGGAAAGAAGCCGGTGCAGGGATTGCTCAGGGCTTGTGCAGCTAGAACACGGTGGGCAGGTCAGACACACCTCTTTGGCCCTATAGACTCCACATATAGGGAATGGCAAAGCTAAGGAAAGCAGGGGGGCACCCCCTCATGCATGGAGTCCAGGACAAGGAACTGCTGGCACTGGCAACAACAGTGGGTGGAGAAGAGGGACGGTTTGGAGGCTTTTGAGGTGGTACAATAGATATGGTCACGAGAATGATGGATATGGGGGCAGGGGGGCTATAACTCTGTGAAAATATCCCGTAAGGGTTTGACTACAGGTCAAAAGCTAAGGAAAGAGGTCTGAGATGAGACATATATGCTGGAGTTGGGGGAAGAAACTCTGGAGAACTATCATCTTTTAAGCAATCAGGGGAAGAGGAGTCTAGAAAGACAATTGAGAAAGAGCAATTACAGAGGCAGAAAAAAAAAATGGAAAAAGAAAGGCTGGTGTCATAGTAGCTAAGAACACAAGAGCTTAAAAAAGGTGAAAGTGGGGTACCAATAGTTTCAAACCAAACTGAAAGAGGGATGAACTGAAAAATAATCTCCTCAGCAACAAGAAGGTCTTCCATGATCTGAGCAGAAGCAGTTTCAGCAGACTGCTGAGGACAGAAGTCAGATGCGTGAGAAAACCTACATTTACACAATTCATTCTAGTGGTTAAAAACAGATGCCAGAACAAGAATTAGGTATATAAGCTTGACAGTGTGAAAAGGAAAAACACGCAGTTTAAATGAAGTCTGAACTGAAACGTCTCTCTGCCTTCACATGCTGAGAGATGAATGCAACATGCTGTGACGGTCCTAATGCTTTCAAAGCATTCCTGAAAGAAGCTGGCTTTCAGAAATTCGTTAACTATTGATCTGAGTTGACTGGTAAACAACAGACAACACCAAAGAGTGGGATTGACAATCCTCTGTTAAGTCAAGTAGATCTCGTAACTTAATGTTAACTTTTCTGGGTCATCGTTAACATGCTTTAGTTTTGTGGTGCAGTCCTGACCTTGTGGGTCAGGACCACAGTTTCTAGACTTCCCAGTGTGTGAAGGTAGTGGGGATGTTCTCCAGGATTCAAGGACAGGGAAATGGGGTCATGTGGTCAAAACCTCCCAAGGTTCCACATCACATCAGTTCTACTTTTAAGTTTTAAAAAGCTTATATTTGGGCTTCCCTGGTGGTCCAGTGGGTGAAGAGTCCGCCTTGCAGTGCAAGGGACACTGGTTCAATCCCTGGCCTGGAAAGATCCCATGTGCCGTGGAGCGGCTGGACCTGTGTGCCCAATTACGAGCCAGCACTCTGGAGCTCTGCAACGAGAGAGGCCAATGCAATGGGAGACCCACACAGGCCAAAGAATGAAGATGGATGAAAATAATAAATAACTGAGAAAGAGCTCGTGGCATGAAGTTAAAAAAAAAAAAGTGTATATTCTGTGATACCAAAAAAACCCCCCAAAAACAAAAAAACCCAAGGGGGTTAATATTTGGAAAGTAAAACTCTTAAAAAGACACTGAGGGTGGTAAGAGCAAGGCCAAAGCTACTGCGCTGTCTCAAGCACCCTGCACTTGGGGAGGGCAGGCAGAGGTGAGCCCTAGGAGATGCAGTTTTGTCTCCTGAAGGATGAGCCCTAGGGCAGAAGGGAGCTCTCTGGAAGCTGACTGGTTCATTCAAGAGCTCTAACCCTGGCTTCCTTGCCTGAAGCTTCACGCCTGATGAAAACGGGTACAGTCAGACACTCAGTCAGGAGGCTGCAGCTGTCCTGACCTCGGCAGCTCAAGCCCTGACAGACGTGCGAGGCCAGGGCTGCAGTGCTCCTTCATCCCCGTCTCTTCTCACTGGTCTTTTAATTTAACCCCTCTCCATGCCTCCCCCTGCCCAACCCAACTTCCCTTTCTTCCCTTCTCTCTCTTGGGTCTTTTTTCTTTGTCCTTTTTTTGATCCTTACCTAGCTTCTGCCTCCTTCTGAGGCCTAGTTTGTGCCTTCCCACAGGCCAGGTAGAAAATAGAGGAATTTCCCTAGTGGGCTGAGGAGAAGATTAGATCAGAGCTTTGGGAGTTTCTCCAGCGTCAGCAGGACAGGTGACAGAAGCTAGGGAGTGGGAGCGACTGACCACTTCAAAGTCCTGCTGAGTCTGGGGACCTCCACCACGGCCTGGCTGTGCTTGCCCGGGCCCTGTGCACATTAATCACAGCAGCATGTGGCATAGCATTTGTGCACAGCTGCATTCCTTTTGATATTATTCAATATACTATAGCCTTTCAAACAAATGCCAACAGCTAAAGTTCAAACAGAAGACCTGTTAAGTTCATGTTTTCTCATAAACTTGACATTTCAGCTTGTATGTAATGATAGTCTGGTATCCCAACCTTTTGCTTTCTGACATTCTGGAACAAATACCTAGGATTCTTAAATTATTTTCTATTTGGAATAAGATGATGTTTTAGAATTAGAAGTTTTATGGTCAGAAGAGAGTTCAAATCTTAGCGAGAAATAGAAAAAGAAAGGTTAAATTTCTGTGATACCAAAAAAACCCCCCAAAACAAAAAACCCAAGGGGGTTAATATTTGGAAAGTAAAACTCTTAAAAAGACACTGAGGGTGGTAAGAGCAAGGCCAAAGCTACTGCGCTGTCTCAAGCACCCTGCACTTGGGGAGGGCAGGCAGAGGTGAGCCCTAGGAGATGCAGTTTTGTCTCCTGAAGGATGAGCCCTAGGGCAGAAGGGAGCTCTCTGGAAGCTGACTGGTTCATTCAAGAGCTCTAACCCTGGCTTCCTTGCCTGAAGCTTCACGCCTGATGAAAACGGGTACAGTCAGACACTCAGTCAGGAGGCTGCAGCTGTCCTGACCTCGGCAGCTCAAGCCCTGACAGACGTGCGAGGCCAGGGCTGCAGTGCTCCTTCATCCCCGTCTCTTCTCACTGGTCTTTTAATTTAACCCCTCTCCATGCCTCCCCCTGCCCAACCCAACTTCCCTTTCTTCCCTTCTCTCTCTTGGGTCTTTTTTCTTTGTCCTTTTTTTGATCCTTACCTAGCTTCTGCCTCCTTCTGAGGCCTAGTTTGTGCCTTCCCACAGGCCAGGTAGAAAATAGAGGAATTTCCCTAGTGGGCTGAGGAGAAGATTAGATCAGAGCTTTGGGAGTTTCTCCAGCGTCAGCAGGACAGGTGACAGAAGCTAGGGAGTGGGAGCGACTGACCACTTCAAAGTCCTGCTGAGTCTGGGGACCTCCACCACGGCCTGGCTGTGCTTGCCCGGGCCCTGTGCACATTAATCACAGCAGCATGTGGCATAGCATTTGTGCACAGCTGCATTCCTTTTGATATTATTCAATATACTATAGCCTTTCAAACAAATGCCAACAGCTAAAGTTCAAACAGAAGACCTGTTAAGTTCATGTTTTCTCATAAACTTGACATTTCAGCTTGTATGTAATGATAGTCTGGTATCCCAACCTTTTGCTTTCTGACATTCTGGAACAAATACCTAGGATTCTTAAATTATTTTCTATTTGGAATAAGATGATGTTTTAGAATTAGAAGTTTTATGGTCAGAAGAGAGTTCAAATCTTAGCGAGATAATCCACCTCTTCATTTTAGAGAAAAACTGAGTTCCAGAAAAGCGAATAATATAGTTTAAATCACACTTATAACATCCTTTCTCCAAAAAGTATCAGTGAGGAGAGTTCCAAAGTCATATACTAGCTAATAGCTAAGCCAGGACTAGAAATCCAAATCAAAACTGATTTTATCAGTCCCTGAATCTTTTTACTCTTCCACATGGCCTCATTCTGAAGGTTCTCTGTAACTAACAGTAACACTAAAAATCGCTGCTTATTGAGATAACCCAAGGTTCTCATAACTCGGTAAAGAATCTGCCTGCAATGCAGATGACCCTGGTTCAATTCCTGTCAGGAAGATTCGCCTAAAGAAGGGATAGGCTACCCATTCCGGTATTCTTGGGCTTCCCTGGTGGTTCAGAGGGTAAAGAATCCGCCTGTAATGCAGGAGACTTGGGTTCAATCCCTGGGTTGGGAAGATCCCCTGGAGGAGAGTATGGCAAGACACTCCAGTATTCTTGCCTGGAGAACCCCATGGACAGAGGAGCCTGGTGGGCTGCAGTCCACAGGGTCGGGAAGAGCTGGGTATGACTGAACTAAGCATACACACACACACACACACACACACACACACACACACACACACACAGTTCTCAGATCCCATGCAGCAGCTGACATATTTTTACTACATGCAGAGACAGAAATCTTTGTTGTGACTAGCACTGGGGATAATACTAGAGACTCAACATTTTAGAAACTGAGCAGGTCTTTCCTCAGTGTAAGTCCAGTCCTCTTAAATGTGATGCATTTTTAATATGACTTCGATTCCATAAAAACACTTATCTCTAACACTCAGTACGCCAGTAGTTGCCCAGCTTTCTCCTAACTCCTAATCATTCTGTATGAGAATAAACTCATGTGTTAAAGAACTTCCTCGATATTGAAAATGGTCTAAAGTGCTAGAAACAGTTTTCTTTTATTTAGTCTAAGAAGGCATTAAAAAGGGTCATAGATATTATGAATTAATTACAGAAGAGAGTTCAAATCTTAGCGAGATAATCCACCTCTTCATTTTAGAAAAACTGAGTTCCAGAAAAGCGAATAATATAGTTTAAATCACACTTATAACATCCTTTCTCCAAAAAGTATCAGTGAGGAGAGTTCCAAAGTCATATACTAGCTAATAGCTAAGCCAGGACTAGAAATCCAAATCAAAACTGATTTTATCAGTCCCTGAATCTTTTTACTCTTCCACATGGCCTCATTCTGAAGGTTCTCTGTAACTAACAGTAACACTAAAAATCGCTGCTTATTGAGATAACCCAAGGTTCTCATAACTCGGTAAAGAATCTGCCTGCAATGCAGATGACCCTGGTTCAATTCCTGTCAGGAAGATTCGCCTAAAGAAGGGATAGGCTACCCATTCCGGTATTCTTGGGCTTCCCTGGTGGTTCAGAGGGTAAAGAATCCGCCTGTAATGCAGGAGACTTGGGTTCAATCCCTGGGTTGGGAAGATCCCCTGGAGGAGAGTATGGCAAGACACTCCAGTATTCTTGCCTGGAGAACCCCATGGACAGAGGAGCCTGGTGGGCTGCAGTCCACAGGGTCGGGAAGAGCTGGGTATGACTGAACTAAGCATACACACACACACACACACACACACACACACACACACACACACACAGTTCTCAGATCCCATGCAGCAGCTGACATATTTTACTACATGCAGAGACAGAAATCTTTGTTGTGACTAGCACTGGGGATAATACTAGAGACTCAACATTTTAGAAACTGAGCAGGTCTTTCCTCAGTGTAAGTCCAGTCCTCTTAAATGTGATGCATTTTTAATATGACTTCGATTCCATAAAAACACTTATCTCTAACACTCAGTACGCCAGTAGTTGCCCAGCTTTCTCCTAACTCCTAATCATTCTGTATGAGAATAAACTCATGTGTTAAAGAACTTCCTCGATATTGAAAATGGTCTAAAGTGCTAGAAACAGTTTTCTTTTATTTAGTCTAAGAAGGCATTAAAAAGGGTCATAGATATTATGAATTAATTACAGGAAAGAAGAAGTTAGGAAGGGAGAAATAAAGTGAAATGGTGAAAAAGAATGAGCTTTCTAAAGATTTTTACCATAGCCTCAGTTTTCTTTATGAAAATCTATTTCCCTTTTGTACCCTTTAATAATTTTGGCCAATTATGATTAAACAAAAAGTATCTACTGCATATCTACTATGGTCAGGGCATCTGCAGCTAGACATAAAAAAGAATATAAAGATAAGTACTGTAGACTTGGCCCCAGAGAAGCTTATAATAACTTATCACATATAGTTATAGAAAGTTCACAAAAATACACACAGTGAAAAGAATATTGGGTTTGATATCAAAAGACTTAGCTTCTAGCCTTAGCTAAATTTATTAACTGTATATTCTTTGGTGAATCACTTATTCTCTTTCTATTTCAATTTCCTGAAAAGTACTTTATTTCACAGGATTTTTATTAAGGCCAAATACGATCATATCTCAGTAAGGCACAGGGGAAAATGGACTTACTCCTGGTCTAAGAGAGACCTACCTCTCCCCATTTTGTCTCATAACATTTTTCTTGTCTCATAACTTTTATTCTGTTCTCTTAGTTTAAAAGTATATATACTCATAGTAGAAAAAGAAGTGTATAAAGAAGAAAAAATCCATAAATTCAATAATTCACTAACACAAATCACTACTAATATTTTGATTTTTCAGTTTTTCTCTTTTTTTAATGATCTCTCAATTAAGACTTATGCATAGATAATCATAAATATCATACTGGATATACAGTTACAGGCACTAAATCATTTTAACTTTATAGTCTATTATAAGCATTTTCTCACTTCATTCTTCATAATCATAACTGTTAATGGCTCCACTGACAGTCTATCATACGGATTACAAAAACTTATTTAACATTTTCCTAATGTTCACTATTTATTTGCTAATATTAATAATGCTATGATAATCTTTATATGAAAATCTTTGTCATTTCCAAATTATTTCCTTAGGGTCAGTAAGTCAAAGAGTATGAACATTTTAGGCCTTAAGAAATATACTCCAAAGCTGTACTGGAAGAGTCTATAGTGGACCTCTCTGGTGGTACAATGGGTAAGAATCCACCTGTCAATGCAGGGAATGCAGGTTCAATTCCTGGTCTGGGAGGATTCCATATGCCTCAGAGCAATTAAGCCTGAGCACCACAAGTAGCCCAGTCTCTAGAACCAGTAAGCCACAACTACCAAGCCTGCACACTGCAACTAAGCCTGTGCACCCAGAGCCTGTGCTCCACAACAAGAGAAGCCACTGCAATGAGGAGCCCAGGCACCACAATGAAGAGCTGGCTTAGCTAGTCGCAAACTAGAGAAAGCCCCTGGGCAGCTACAAAGACCTAGCACAAAAGAAGCAACCTCAACTCGGGAAAAAAAAAAAAAAGTCTGCAGTAATTTACATTCTTCTCAGCACTGGTTGGCAGTGCCTACTCACAGCACTGAGTAAAAACTTATCCACATAAAAGAAAAAAAAATTTTTAATAGAAAAATAAAAATACACAGACATACAAACTTGATGTGTTAGTTTTTGATTGCTGTTATAACAAATCACTACAAACTTAGTGGCTTAAGGACAAGACTCACTTATTCTCTTACAACTCTGTAAATCAGAAGTCCAGCATGGGTCTCACTGAGCTAAAGTCAAGGCATGACATGGTTGTGCTCCCTTCTGGAGGCTCTGGAGAGGACTGCTTCCTTGCCTCTCCCAGTTTCTGGCAGCCACCTGCTTTCCTTGGCTCCTGGCCCCTTTCCTCTATCTTCAAAGCCAGCAGTAGGGAGGGTTTGAGTCCTCACACTGCATATCTCTGACCTCCTCTTCCATCTCCTCTTGAAGGACTTTTGTGATTACAATAGGCCCACCTGGATATCCCAGGATACTCTCCCTATTTCAGGGTCAGATGATTCGCAAACTTAATTCCATCTATACAGAATCTTTATGGGTTTCTTTGTCATTTTCCAAATGTTCACTATTTATTTGCTAATATTAATAATGCTATGATAATCTTTATATGAAAATCTTTGTCATTTCCAAATTATTTCCTTAGGGTCAGTAAGTCAAAGAGTATGAACATTTTAGGCCTTAAGAAATATACTCCAAAGCTGTACTGGAAGAGTCTATAGTGGACCTCTCTGGTGGTACAATGGGTAAGAATCCACCTGTCAATGCAGGGAATGCAGGTTCAATTCCTGGTCTGGGAGGATTCCATATGCCTCAGAGCAATTAAGCCTGAGCACCACAAGTAGCCCAGTCTCTAGAACCAGTAAGCCACAACTACCAAGCCTGCACACTGCAACTAAGCCTGTGCACCCAGAGCCTGTGCTCCACAACAAGAGAAGCCACTGCAATGAGGAGCCCAGGCACCACAATGAAGAGCTGGCTTAGCTAGTCGCAAACTAGAGAAAGCCCCTGGGCAGCTACAAAGACCTAGCACAAAAGAAGCAACCTCAACTCGGGAAAAAAAAAAAAAAGTCTGCAGTAATTTACATTCTTCTCAGCACTGGTTGGCAGTGCCTACTCACAGCACTGAGTAAAAACTTATCCACATAAAAGAAAAAAAAATTTTTAATAGAAAAATAAAAATACACAGACATACAAACTTGATGTGTTAGTTTTGATTGCTGTTATAACAAATCACTACAAACTTAGTGGCTTAAGGACAAGACTCACTTATTCTCTTACAACTCTGTAAATCAGAAGTCCAGCATGGGTCTCACTGAGCTAAAGTCAAGGCATGACATGGTTGTGCTCCCTTCTGGAGGCTCTGGAGAGGACTGCTTCCTTGCCTCTCCCAGTTTCTGGCAGCCACCTGCTTTCCTTGGCTCCTGGCCCCTTTCCTCTATCTTCAAAGCCAGCAGTAGGGAGGGTTTGAGTCCTCACACTGCATATCTCTGACCTCCTCTTCCATCTCCTCTTGAAGGACTTTTGTGATTACAATAGGCCCACCTGGATATCCCAGGATACTCTCCCTATTTCAGGGTCAGATGATTCGCAAACTTAATTCCATCTATAATCGGAGCTCTCCTTTGACACGTAACAGAATATATTCACAGGTCTTTGGTTGGGGGGGCGGATGCAGCATTCTGCACACTTGGTAAGGCCAAAAGGCATCTCCTTGTTTTAACTGGCATTTCTTTTTTGACTACTGGTCTTTTTTTCCATTGGTATACTACAATTTTTCTTATTTGGAATGAGTGCTTAATATATTTATGTATATTTATTTACCTGTTCTTGCCCTTATTTTGACAAATATTTTTCCTTTTGGTCAATTTGGTTTTAAGCTTCACAATCTGTATACTTAATAAATTTTTATGGTGGAGAAATATTTGGTTTATTTGCACAAATATAAAAGGAAGCTCTTAGAACATTTCAGCAATACAAAGTTAGGCAATCTAACAAAACAGTAATGCAGACGGCCTCCTCTAGCCACAAGTTCCACATGCTGGATAGGGAGGGTCAACTGTCCTACACCATTATATATAAACCTTGAACATTTACACTTAATAATTTGTAAATGGGCACATCTATCAATTTTTCTCTTTATAATTTTCCTATTTTTCACGCTTTAGAAAAAACTTCTATGTAGAGATCAGAAAAATATTCCTATATGCTGTTTTCCAATTAAATATTTAACCATTCAGTTCATCTCAATTTACTTTGATGCAAGGTATGTAATGAGCATAATATGATCTTTTTCTCCTCAACAGCCCATCTGCCTGCGGTAGAGATAATAAACTATCCTCCAGCATCCATTCTATTTCCTTTTAGGTATTGAGCACCCCAAGTTTGTGTTGGGGTGCATTTCCAAGCTCTTCTTGCAGTGAGGCGGGGCCCTGTTACCAACTCTGGGCCAATGTGATGAGAGTGGGAGGATTTCAGGGTCATCTCCACGAGGACAACACGATCCCCTTCTCCCTCTTCCTGTGGAAGGAAATGTGAGTATAGCACTGATGAATCTGCCTGGATTGTCCTGTCAAGATCATCTCCCTAGAGAAGCAAAAGATAGAGGGAACTTAGGTCCCTTTGTACAACAAAGCTGCCTATGCCCGGGCCCTGCTGCCAACTCTGGACTCCCACACAAGAAAGAAATGCTATCTTGTTGGGGTCATTATATTTTTAAGACACCTCATTATAACAGCTTAACTAGTCCTTGATTGAGAAATTAGCTCCAGAATTAGGACTCTGCATTCAGAAAGGCGTAACATATTTGGCACTGACTTAGTGGTTAGGCTGCAGACGGGAAAGGCAGATGGCTTGTGAGATACAGAGAAACCACTGCTTGTGACTACCTAGATCTATTTGGACAAAATCAGAAGATTACTCTGTTTCCCACCTCTTATGATTTTAGGATGGCACTACAGCGAGAGACAGAAGCAGATAAGTATTCACTGGTTTGCCAGCAGAGGTGGGAGGGACAAGAGCTCTGCCAAGAGTTTCTCTCTATCCAAGGCCTATTATCCAAATTTCATGAGAATCCAGTAATTTGAAGCCTCAGGTTGCTTCTGTATCTTTTAAAAAGAAGGAAATAATGTCCTTCGGAACCTGTCTATCAGCAAATATCAAATTAAAGGTGTTATTTTCTGGGCTTCCTGGTGGTCCTTATATATAAACCTTGAACATTTACACTTAATAATTTGTAAATGGGCACATCTATCAATTTTTCTCTTTATAATTTTCCTATTTTTCACGCTTTAGAAAAAACTTCTATGTAGAGATCAGAAAAATATTCCTATATGCTGTTTTCCAATTAAATATTTAACCATTCAGTTCATCTCAATTTACTTTGATGCAAGGTATGTAATGAGCATAATATGATCTTTTTCTCCTCAACAGCCCATCTGCCTGCGGTAGAGATAATAAACTATCCTCCAGCATCCATTCTATTTCCTTTTAGGTATTGAGCACCCCAAGTTTGTGTTGGGGTGCATTTCCAAGCTCTTCTTGCAGTGAGGCGGGGCCCTGTTACCAACTCTGGGCCAATGTGATGAGAGTGGGAGGATTTCAGGGTCATCTCCACGAGGACAACACGATCCCCTTCTCCCTCTTCCTGTGGAAGGAAATGTGAGTATAGCACTGATGAATCTGCCTGGATTGTCCTGTCAAGATCATCTCCCTAGAGAAGCAAAAAGATAGAGGGAACTTAGGTCCCTTTGTACAACAAAGCTGCCTATGCCCGGGCCCTGCTGCCAACTCTGGACTCCCACACAAGAAAGAAATGCTATCTTGTTGGGGTCATTATATTTTTAAGACACCTCATTATAACAGCTTAACTAGTCCTTGATTGAGAAATTAGCTCCAGAATTAGGACTCTGCATTCAGAAAGGCGTAACATATTTGGCACTGACTTAGTGGTTAGGCTGCAGACGGGAAAGGCAGATGGCTTGTGAGATACAGAGAAACCACTGCTTGTGACTACCTAGATCTATTTGGACAAAATCAGAAGATTACTCTGTTTCCCACCTCTTATGATTTTAGGATGGCACTACAGCGAGAGACAGAAGCAGATAAGTATTCACTGGTTTGCCAGCAGAGGTGGGAGGGACAAGAGCTCTGCCAAGAGTTTCTCTCTATCCAAGGCCTATTATCCAAATTTCATGAGAATCCAGTAATTTGAAGCCTCAGGTTGCTTCTGTATCTTTTAAAAAGAAGGAAATAATGTCCTTCGGAACCTGTCTATCAGCAAATATCAAATTAAAGGTGTTATTTTCTGGGCTTCCCTGGTGGTCCAGTGGTAAGGACACCGCCTTGCAGTGCAAGGGGCGCCGGTTCGATCCCTGGTCTGGGAAGATCCCACGTGCCGCAGAGCGGCTGGACTGATGTGTCCAATTACTGAGCTGGAGCTCTGGAGCGCATGCGCCCGGACCCAGTGCTCTGCAACAAGAGAGGCTGTTGCGATGGGAGGCCCACGCCGGCCAAGGAACAAAGATGGATGAAACTAAAATAAAAATGAAGGACCAAACCTGGGGGGGGGGGGGGGGGGGGCCAAGGGATATGCATCTGATTGATCTGGGAACATTCATGTACAAAAATAAATAAATAAATAAATAAATAAATAAATAAATAAAATGAAGGACCAATAAAAAAGTGGCCAAAAGGTGTTATTTTCTGACCCAGGCCTAACTTTTTTCAGATGGCATCCAGGTAGCCACCACAAAACTGAGGGAAAGGAGATGAGCTGAGCACAAAAGGAGTAAAGGAAAGGAGATTCAGCAGGTGTAAGAACCACAGCCGTAAGTAAAAATCTTTGGGTATAGCTATATTTATATGAACCTACTGGATGTTCCTTGGTGGCTCAGATGGTAAAGAATCCACCTGCAATGCAGGAGACCTGGGTTAGACCCTTAGGTTGGGAAGATCCCCTGGAGAAGGGAAAGTCTACCCACTCCAGTATTCTTGCCTGTAGAATGCCACGGCTCCTCCATGGATCACAGAGTCAGACACGACTGAGCAACTTTCACTTTCACTGGATGTAAATAGAGAAGAAACCTCCTAAATGTTTGAGGGAAGTGTATTACCGAAGACACCACAGAACGGTTCTATGAAACTTTAAAATTGCTTGACTAATCTCTGAGGTATCAGAAGATTACTCTGTTTCCCACCTCTTATGATTTTAGGATGGCACTACAGCGAGAGACAGAAGCAGATAAGTATTCACTGGTTTGCCAGCAGAGGTGGGAGGGACAAGAGCTCTGCCAAGAGTTTCTCTCTATCCAAGGCCTATTATCCAAATTTCATGAGAATCCAGTAATTTGAAGCCTCAGGTTGCTTCTGTATCTTTTAAAAAGAAGGAAATAATGTCCTTCGGAACCTGTCTATCAGCAAATATCAAATTAAAGGTGTTATTTTCTGGGCTTCCCTGGTGGTCCAGTGGTAAGGACACCGCCTTGCAGTGCAAGGGGCGCCGGTTCGATCCCTGGTCTGGGAAGATCCCACGTGCCGCAGAGCGGCTGGACTGATGTGTCCAATTACTGAGCTGGAGCTCTGGAGCGCATGCGCCCGGACCCAGTGCTCTGCAACAAGAGAGGCTGTTGCGATGGGAGGCCCACGCCGGCCAAGGAACAAAGATGGATGAAACTAAAATAAAAATGAAGGACCAAACCTGGGAGGGCCAAGGGATATGCATCTGATTGATCTGGGAACATTCATGTACAAAAATAAATAAATAAATAAATAAATAAATAAATAAATAAAATGAAGGACCAATAAAAAAGTGGCCAAAAGGTGTTATTTTCTGACCCAGGCCTAACTTTTTTCAGATGGCATCCAGGTAGCCACCACAAAACTGAGGGAAAGGAGATGAGCTGAGCACAAAAGGAGTAAAGGAAAGGAGATTCAGCAGGTGTAAGAACCACAGCCGTAAGTAAAAATCTTTGGGTATAGCTATATTTATATGAACCTACTGGATGTTCCTTGGTGGCTCAGATGGTAAAGAATCCACCTGCAATGCAGGAGACCTGGGTTAGACCCTTAGGTTGGGAAGATCCCCTGGAGAAGGGAAAGTCTACCCACTCCAGTATTCTTGCCTGTAGAATGCCACGGCTCCTCCATGGATCACAGAGTCAGACACGACTGAGCAACTTTCACTTTCACTGGATGTAAATAGAGAAGAAACCTCCTAAATGTTTGAGGGAAGTGTATTACCGAAGACACCACAGAACGGTTCTATGAAACTTTAAAATTGCTTGATTCCTAATACAATTCTGAGGTGCCCAAATAAACAACAGGCACAAGGTGAAACACAACAGTCATGCAGCCCCTAAGAATGGCATGTGCTCCAACTTAAGGTGTGGTCACTAAGAATAACTGGAGAAGGAAGAGCAACCCACTACAGTATTCCTGCCTGGGAAATCCCATGGGCGGAGGAGCCTGGTAGGCTATAGTCCATGGGGGTAGCAAAGAGTCAGACACGACTGAGCTCAGACACACACACACACACACACACACACACACACACAGAATAACAGCCCCCATAAGAGCCTTTCTCAGGACAAGTCAAAAATCACAAAGAATAATCAAAGGACTTCCAGACAACCATGAAGACCCGATAGAAACCAGAGATTCTGGATTTTGAGTTTGGGGCCGTGTAAGTGGCGCCAGTGGTCCAGGAGACATAGGAGACATAAGAGATGCAGGTTCAATTACTGGTTTGGCAGGATCCCCTGGAGGAGGGCACAGCAATCCACTCTAGTATTCTTGCCTGGAGAATCCCGTGGACAGAGGAACTGGCAGACTACAGTCTATGGGGTCGCACGAAGTTAAACACGACTGAAGCGACTTAGCATGCAGTAACTGGACAGGACTATGGGTTTTCTCCTTTGCAGAAGGATGAGTGTCTCTTCGCATGGGAAGAGGGGGAACATGGATACCGGGGGATATCTGACAGCATGGATTACTAACTGCCTCCTGATAGCTGTCCTCCATTTGTTGTAGCATGCATGTGTACTTAGTCGCACAGTTGTGTCCAACTCTTTGCTATAGCATCCATGCATTTTTTTTGTAGCTATTATTTCTCAATTTACAAACCAACATTGTTACCTGGGACAGAGGACAAATCCTCCCACTTCTACAAAAAGAAACCAAATATGACATTCCATGGCGAAAATGAGACTTCCATAATCTTCAACAGGAAGGTCTTATTTCTAGCTAAGATTTCCTATCCAGGGGAGCACTGTTTAATTCAGTGCCATGTAACACTATCTCTATTTATGCTGTGATAGGTATATCTTTTTTTTTTTTTTTTTAGCATCCTTGCCTTTTAACTGGGAGCTTGGCTGCTGAGCTACATGTCCAGCTCCTCTTGCAAATAGGTGCGGCCTTGTGACTAAGTCTGTACCAATGGGATGTGAGCAGAAATGATACATACAGCTTCCTAGTCACCACCTAAAGATGTAGTCACTTGCCCTGGATGTTCTATTTCTCCTTCCTCTAGGTTAGGAGAGCACAATGATGAGCCAGCTTCAACCACCTGCACAAGGGTATCATGCCAGGGGATGTCAGAACAACAGAAAAGGAACTTGGGTCTCTGCAACAGAGTTGCCTTCCTGGTCTGGAATAGCCCATTGTTTCTTGGAAGAAAAATAAATGTTCATTTACTGAGCCTGTGTATTTTTGGTCTCTTTATACAGCTTAGCCTTTCTTTTACAAATGCACAGACTGTCATTAAAAGCTGACTCCCAAATTATGAATTCAAATAATGAAATCTAGGAAGCAACATTTAAGTATGTCTATTAGGTCCATTTTCCCATTTTTCTTCCAAAAGTGCTTATATTTTTACTACTATTTTTTACAAGTTAGACATCATATTTGCAACAGAGTTTTCATAGCTTGTATTTTATGATTTATTTTAGAAGCATGAAGGTTCAAATGTTTATGTACTCAAACCTACACATTTTTCCCTTGTGATTTCTTTCACTGATTTTACACTCAGAAAAGCAATCTCTAAGGATAAGATTCATTTTCCCTTCCACAGTTTCATTTTAAACATGAAGCTCATCAATCCATCAGGAGTCTCTTTTAATGCATGCTGTATGGTTAAGTATCCAATTTCTTTTTCTGATAGGTAACCAATTTGCCCAAACACATAATAGATCAATCTACTTAATAATATATGATTTATTTAGTAACCCTTCAGATTTATGTGTTTATTATCATATGTTAAATTATTCTAAACATCTACTTCTGGCCTATCTATGTTGTTTCTGTAATCATTTTGTTGCAATAAAATAATCTTTTACTTGTTTCTTCCTTTCTGTATCAACAGGGAAAAAATTATGGCAAATTCTTATTTAGAAGTAAAAAATAAACAGGCATTTTCAACAAACTTTGACTATATTCTTCATAACTTTCAACTCAGTTTACTCTGAAAATCTTATCAACACTTGTGACTATGATTATGTATAGTAAGAAGAGAAAGGGTCATAAATCAAGAAGAGGCACTCAGGGGACTCCTGGAGTTCTAACCTGGGAGATAGGCACATGGCTGTTTTATGTTTATTCCACTAAACTGTACATAAATGTTTTATGTACTCTTCTATATATTTACTACATTTAACAACAAAAAAGTAAATTTAAAAATTCATGTATGATATTCTGGGTCCTTAGAAGAAAAATCTCAGAAATAACGTTCCAAAGACAATGAAAGGGGAAAAAAAGCACTTGCCAAAACTCTAAAGATCATTTTGCATATCTTCTACTTGCTTTTTTCCAGTCAAATGGTTATTTAGAGGAGTTAATCTTCTCCTACCAATCTTTTTATCTGAATCCCATCTGACCACCATGCAGAGGTACATTCATGAAACCTGACTTCTAGAGTTTTAAGAGTCAAATAAAACTATTAAGGAGGGCTTCCCTGGTGGTCCAGTGGGTGGAGAGTCTGCCTTGCATTGCAAGGGGCACTGGTTCAATCCCTGGTCTGGGAAGATCCCACGTGTGGTGGAGCGGTTGGACCTGTGTGTCCAATTAGGAACCAGTGCTCTGTAGAGCATGTGCCCAGAGCCGGTGCTCGGCAGTGAGAGAGGCCACGGCAATGGGAGGTCCGCACAGGCCGAAGAATAAAGGTGGATGAAAATAAACAAATAAAAAAAACAATAAAAGAGGCCAAAATTAAAAAAAAAAATTATTAAGGAGAACCTGCTTTAAATTAAGACATTGAAATATTATGTGATTTCACTGTAGAATGGGCAAGCACAATGCAGTCCCTATTTAAACTGAGGATGCAATGTACCTAGGGCAGTCGCTGTCAAACTTAAATGAGTATAAAATTAACTGAAGAAGCTCATGAAGACGAAATGAGTAAGGCTGAGGTGGGGCCCAGAAATACGTATTTTTAACAAGCAGCTAGTCTGTGGACTGTGCTTTTAAAGCACACTGATCTGAATCTTATTATACAGAGAAACATCTTCGTTCTTAAATCGACCAAGTGTTCATTTTTATATCAAAGGGTTTATAGTTCTACATGGGGAAATTTACATGTCACCCTTCCTTTGCCATTCCTTCTCTTACTCTCCTTACTGAAGATCTGATGTGGCCATTTTAGTTTCTCTTAACTAATGTGTTCAGTCCAAAAGGTGATGTGTGCACATGGTAAAAATACTCTTAAGCAGAGGAAAGAGTATAAAATAAAAAGTAAATCTCCTTTCTACCCTGGACTTCTAGTTCCCTGGCTTCCTCCTCAGAAGCCACCAATGATAATGGTTTCCTTCAGAAACAGTCCTTGTCAAATATATCCCTCGTACTCTTTTCGAAGTGTGTGCTCAGTCACTTCAGTCATGCCCGACTCTCTGTGACTCTATGGACTGTACCTGCCAGGCTCCTCTGTGCATGGAACTCTCTAGGCAAGAATACTGGAGTGGGCTGCCATGCCCTCCTCCAGGGGAATCTCCCCAACCCAGGGATCAAACCCATGCCTCTTATGTCTCCTGCATTGGCAGGCAAATTCTTTACCACTAGCGCCACCTGGGAAGCCCCTTTTCTAAGTAGGAATCTATTAAAAGGCAAATATATTATAAGACATACACATACATGTATATATATAAGAATATAAGACAAAGTTTATAACGTTATTTTAATATGTTTTTTCTAAGTAGGAATATATTAAAATAATGTTACAAGCTCTGTCTTTTATAAATCTCAACAATATGTCTTGGAGATATTTCTAAATCAGCACTTAACAGAATGTTTATTTCCTGTTCACGGGTACACACTATTCTACCATGTACTTCATCATCACCATTCCTCTGTTGAAGACTTTGGGTTGGATTCAGCCTTTTGCTATTACAAGCAAAGCTACACAAACATGACTGTCCTTACAAACTAGTATAGCTTTATACGTGGGCTAATTTTCTAGAAGGACAAGAATTGGGTTAAAGGAGAAGTGCATTTTGAATTTAATAAACACTACAAAAATGCCCTCTAAATAGGATGCTCCAAATTACTTGCATATCAGTGACGCCTATTTTCTCCTATACCTCAGGCAACACAGCACATTACCATGCTTTTTCATCTTTGCCAGTAAACAGACATATCACAGCTCTTTCATTTTTCATTTCTTTACCTAAAATGAAGCTGTTGAGTATCTTTTCTTAAGATTTGTATTTCAATTTCTGGAATTACTCGCTCATATCTATTACTCATTTTCCTACTGACTTGTTATTTTTCTTACTGATTTGACAGAGTTCTTTTCAACTAATGAAACTATCCATTTCTCTTACTGTTACAAACGTTTCACAGTTTTTAACTTTTCTATTCACCTTGCTTTATAGTATACATATATGTATATATTCACACATATATATAATAGTATATTTAATCATACAGATTCTCTAAACTTTTACACACAGTCAAAAGTATTAAGCTTTTTTCCTTTTAATTCTATGATTCATTTTTTACACTTACATGGTTGATCCAATTGGAATTTACTTAAGTGGTAGGGCAGAGATTCAGGGCTTTTCATCTTTTTTTTTTTTTTTTCCCAGAGAGCTAAGCAGTTATCATAAACCCATTTACTAAACAATTCATCTTTACTGGTATGGTTATTTTAAATGTAATACTGCCAGCTACAAAGCATTTCACAATGCAGTATATTTCTAGCAAATCTATGTTTACTGGAACCATGCTATTTAACTACTGAACACATGCTAGTAATCTACTGTTGATATTAATGAAAATTACACTGAGTTGAAAGATAATACGTTACAGGAATGACTGGATACCTCTATGATTAAAAGCAGATATAAGCCTACTCTAAGCTCACCTTCTAGAAGTCTATAAGTTGTTTATTGGGCATGCCAGACTGAATTACACTATAGAGTAATGCCATCCAGTGCTATAAAGCAATGTCACCTGTAATTTTTTTATATATGATTTGCTCCCCAAGAGACACGGCTTCGATCTCTAGGTTGGGAAGATCCTCTGGAGAAGGAAATGGCTACCCACTCCAGTATTCGTGCCTGGGAAATCCCGTGGACAGAGAAGCCTGGTGGGCTACAGGTAGGATCACAGAGTCAGACACGACTGAAGTGACTGAGCACACATGCATGCTTCCCAGCCATAGAAGAAATGCTTTACAATTCATTATTTTAAGTTCCTTATTTATTTGTGATGTTTAAACAGAAAAGTAGCCAAATAATTTTTCTTGGATTTTCATTGGTACCATTCAGAGGCCTCCTCCTGGGACCCATGTCTCTGCAACCTCACTCATATCACCTCTGAGGTCTTTCTTTCACGTTCTCTCTCACATCTGTGCTATCCTTTCCATTCCTACAACTTCCCAAGGCAAAAGAGTTATTCTGGACTCCTCACTTCCTCTTAGCCCCTTTCTGCAATCCACTGGCAAATCCTTGAAAATATAATCAGAATCTGACCACCTCCCCCCTGCCATCACTATGGCTCAAGTCAGCTTATCGCACTGTATATTTAATCATACAGATTCTCTAAACTTTTACACACAGTCAAAAGTATTAAGCTTTTTTCCTTTTAATTCTATGATTCATTTTTTACACTTACATGGTTGATCCAATTGGAATTTACTTAAGTGGTAGGGCAGAGATTCAGGGCTTTTCATCTTTTTTTTTTTTTTTTCCCAGAGAGCTAAGCAGTTATCATAAACCCATTTACTAAACAATTCATCTTTACTGGTATGGTTATTTTAAATGTAATACTGCCAGCTACAAAGCATTTCACAATGCAGTATATTTCTAGCAAATCTATGTTTACTGGAACCATGCTATTTAACTACTGAACACATGCTAGTAATCTACTGTTGATATTAATGAAAATTACACTGAGTTGAAAGATAATACGTTACAGGAATGACTGGATACCTCTATGATTAAAAGCAGATATAAGCCTACTCTAAGCTCACCTTCTAGAAGTCTATAAGTTGTTTATTGGGCATGCCAGACTGAATTACACTATAGAGTAATGCCATCCAGTGCTATAAAGCAATGTCACCTGTAATTTTTTTATATATGATTTGCTCCCCAAGAGACACGGCTTCGATCTCTAGGTTGGGAAGATCCTCTGGAGAAGGAAATGGCTACCCACTCCAGTATTCGTGCCTGGGAAATCCCGTGGACAGAGAAGCCTGGTGGGCTACAGGTAGGATCACAGAGTCAGACACGACTGAAGTGACTGAGCACACATGCATGCTTCCCAGCCATAGAAGAAATGCTTTACAATTCATTATTTTAAGTTCCTTATTTATTTGTGATGTTTAAACAGAAAAGTAGCCAAATAATTTTTCTTGGATTTTCATTGGTACCATTCAGAGGCCTCCTCCTGGGACCCATGTCTCTGCAACCTCACTCATATCACCTCTGAGGTCTTTCTTTCACGTTCTCTCTCACATCTGTGCTATCCTTTCCATTCCTACAACTTCCCAAGGCAAAAGAGTTATTCTGGACTCCTCACTTCCTCTTAGCCCCTTTCTGCAATCCACTGGCAAATCCTTGAAAATATAATCAGAATCTGACCACTCCTCACCGCCACCACTGCCATCACTATGGCTCAAGTCAGCATCGTCTCTCACCTGCCTTATCGCACTGATTTCCTACCTGATCTCCTCACTCCTGTGTCCTCAATAAAGCAGCCTGTGACCGTGGTTCTCTTCAGCTCAGAGCTGCTAACGGGTTCCTAGCGTGGAAAAAGCTGAAGTCCTTACCCCTCTTGAAGGACCTGTCTCACACTCCCGCCACTGCCCATGATTGCACTGGCCTCATTTCCCAACCACTCTTCCCATGAAGCCTCTGGCTTGGCTCCAGCCCTGCGGGCGCCCTGCGAGGCGTGCTCTTCCCTTCCCATCCTTGACACATGCGCTTCTCTCTGCCTGGAGAGCTCATCCCCTACAGAATGCATCATCCGTCCATTCATTCCTTCAAGCTCTACCCCTAAAAGGTATCTTCCCAGGGAGAGTCTTTTTGCTCACTTTTTTCTGAAATTTCACCATCTTTCCACTGACATTTCAAATCCTTCTTTCCTATTTTATTCTTTTTCTCACAGCATGTACCATATATATTTATCTTATTTATCTAGTTTATTACTACTCTTACCAACTGGAGGGTAAACTCCACAAGGCAGAGGTTTTTCCACTCTGTTTTCTGCTACATCCCTCATGGGCAGGAGAGAGGTGGGCAGAGGAGCAGCTCAGTAAATTTTGTTGAACAAATGAACTAATACATGAGCAAACAAATGAAACAAAAGAATGACTCCAAAAGTTAAAAGTAAAATAAAAGTTCAAAAAAAAAATAGTAATAATAAAATAAAGTAGGCTGAGCATCGAAGAACTAAAAAAAAAAAAAAAATAATTTTTCTTGGATTTTCATTGGTACCATTCAGAGGCCTCCTCCTGGGACCCATGTCTCTGCAACCTCACTCATATCACCTCTGAGGTCTTTCTTTCACGTTCTCTCACATCTGTGCTATCCTTTCCATTCCTACAACTTCCCAAGGCAAAAGAGTTATTCTGGACTCCTCACTTCCTCTTAGCCCCTTTCTGCAATCCACTGGCAAATCCTTGAAAATATAATCAGAATCTGACCACTCCTCACCGCCACCACTGCCATCACTATGGCTCAAGTCAGCATCGTCTCTCACCTGCCTTATCGCACTGATTTCCTACCTGATCTCCTCACTCCTGTGTCCTCAATAAAGCAGCCTGTGACCGTGGTTCTCTTCAGCTCAGAGCTGCTAACGGGTTCCTAGCGTGGAAAAAGCTGAAGTCCTTACGCGCTCTTGAAGGACCTGTCTCACACTCCCGCCACTGCCCATGATTGCACTGGCCTCATTTCCCAACCACTCTTCCCATGAAGCCTCTGGCTTGGCTCCAGCCCTGCGGGCGCCCTGCGAGGCGTGCTCTTCCCTTCCCATCCTTGACACATGCGCTTCTCTCTGCCTGGAGAGCTCATCCCCTACAGAATGCATCATCCGTCCATTCATTCCTTCAAGCTCTACCCCTAAAAGGTATCTTCCCAGGGAGAGTCTTTTTGCTCACTTTTTTCTGAAATTTCACCATCTTTCCACTGACATTTCAAATCCTTCTTTCCTATTTTATTCTTTTTCTCACAGCATGTACCATATATATTTATCTTATTTATCTAGTTTATTACTACTCTTACCAACTGGAGGGTAAACTCCACAAGGCAGAGGTTTTTCCACTCTGTTTTCTGCTACATCCCTCATGGGCAGGAGAGAGGTGGGCAGAGGAGCAGCTCAGTAAATTTTGTTGAACAAATGAACTAATACATGAGCAAACAAATGAAACAAAAGAATGACTCCAAAAGTTAAAAGTAAAATAAAAGTTCAAAAAAAAAATAGTAATAATAAAATAAAGTAGGCTGAGCATCGAAGAACTAAAAAAAAAAAAAAAAAAAAGAATGACTCCAGCTTCGGCTCTCACACTGAATCTTTCCTTGTCTCCTGCTGGCACTCTTAATCTTCTGTAATCAATCTTACAGTCTTCAAATCAATAGTTTACCTAATATAGGTCTGATCCTATTGCTGCTAAGATTAAGAATGTTAAGTGGCTCCCAACTGTCCAGTGAGGAATTATGGTTCTAAAGGATGGCATCAGTATCATTCGTGATCAGGATACCCTTTTCCGAACTCATGTCTTCATACTGCTTTTTTATGCCTTATTCTCTATACCAGTGCTTCCCAGACTTCCACAATTTATGGCTGCTTAACAGGAAAAATTTTCTCAGTAGCTCTTGAGGTCAAATCCAAGGATCCTTGTTTCATAAACACTAGGAAATGGACATCTTGGTCAATAAAAATGTTTTAAATTACAGCTTATTATTGGTTAAAAAATCTTTTAATAACAGAGAGGAAAACAAATCTTTAAAATCCTCCTGTATCTGGGCTTCCCTGGTGGTCCAGTGGGTAAGGACACCGCCTTGCAGTGCAAGGGGCGCCGGTTCGATCCCTGGCCTGGGAAGATCCTACGTGCCGCGGAGCGGCTGGACCGATGTGTCCAATTACCGAGCCGGAACTCTGGCACGCGTGCGCCCAGAGCCGGCGCTCTGTGACAACAGAGGCCACTGTGATGGAAGGCCCACACAGGCCAAAAGAACAAGGATGAATGAAAATAGATAAATGGAAGACCAATAGAAGTGGGCCGCCTGCCCTTCTCCCTCCCTAACCCGCTCCCACCTCCCCCAAAATAAAGAGAAATTAAAAAAAAAAAATCCTCCTATATCCTGCATCCCTTGAGAATAAACCCATGTACCCCAGGTGTGGAAATGCTGCCATACAGAAATGAAGACATCTACCCATCCACGAAGAGGCCTGTGCTTGCTTACCGGCCGTCGTTCCTGCTGTTCCTCTACCGTGGAATATCCTTCCTCTAACGACAGCTATCAAAATTCTACTTATCCTTCAGTGCCTCCTGTAATTGTCATCTTCCTCATGAAACCGTTTTTGATTTCACAGCCAGAACTTCTCTCAGTCGCTTGTGGCCATTTTATAAATCTTCTATGGCATTACCTATTGATACATTAACCTTCCTTATGTCGCCAGGTGCCCAAAATTATCGTCATTTTTTTAAGTCTTCAAATCAATAGTTTACCTAATATAGGTCTGATCCTATTGCTGCTAAGATTAAGAATGTTAAGTGGCTCCCAACTGTCCAGTGAGGAATTATGGTTCTAAAGGATGGCATCAGTATCATTCGTGATCAGGATACCCTTTTCCGAACTCATGTCTTCATACTGCTTTTTTATGCCTTATTCTCTATACCAGTGCTTCCCAGACTTCCACAATTTATGGCTGCTTAACAGGAAAAATTTTCTCAGTAGCTCTTGAGGTCAAATCCAAGGATCCTTGTTTCATAAACACTAGGAAATGGACATCTTGGTCAATAAAAATGTTTTAAATTACAGCTTATTATTGGTTAAAAAATCTTTTAATAACAGAGAGGAAAACAAATCTTTAAAATCCTCCTGTATCTGGGCTTCCCTGGTGGTCCAGTGGGTAAGGACACCGCCTTGCAGTGCAAGGGGCGCCGGTTCGATCCCTGGCCTGGGAAGATCCTACGTGCCGCGGAGCGGCTGGACCGATGTGTCCAATTACCGAGCCGGAACTCTGGCACGCGTGCGCCCAGAGCCGGCGCTCTGTGACAACAGAGGCCACTGTGATGGAAGGCCCACACAGGCCAAAAGAACAAGGATGAATGAAAATAGATAAATGGAAGACCAATAGAAGTGGGCCGCCTGCCCTTCTCCCTCCCTAACCCGCTCCCACCTCCCCCAAAATAAAGAGAAATTAAAAAAAAAAAATCCTCCTATATCCTGCATCCCTTGAGAATAAACCCATGTACCCCAGGTGTGGAAATGCTGCCATACAGAAATGAAGACATCTACCCATCCACGAAGAGGCCTGTGCTTGCTTACCGGCCGTCGTTCCTGCTGTTCCTCTACCGTGGAATATCCTTCCTCTAACGACAGCTATCAAAATTCTACTTATCCTTCAGTGCCTCCTGTAATTGTCATCTTCCTCATGAAACCGTTTTTGATTTCACAGCCAGAACTTCTCTCAGTCGCTTGTGGCCATTTTATAAATCTTCTATGGCATTACCTATTGATACATTAACCTTCCTTATGTTATACTATTATTTTCGCAAAGTTATTATAGCTCCAGGGTTAGCATGAAGATTAACTTATTCTTTATTTATTTACACAACAACCAGTACAGTATCTTCCATACGACAACTAATCAACATCCACTCAGTTATTTACCATGTCGGGGAAAAAAATGCTACTATAATGATGACCCTCTACCGATCTTAAAAATGTAACTATTTACTAAAAGCTGATAACCAGACATATATAATACACTCATAACAAAAGAGAAAAATGTGTAGAAAACAAATTAAAGTTATTTATATGATTTACCTTCTTTTAAGCATCAAATCTGAAATAGGTATGCACCTTAGACCAGTTCCCAAAACCATAAGGAAGGATGTCAGAAGCACAGTTATCCGAAGACCTAAAAGCAAACAAAAATATCTGGATTATTTCCTATTTTCTCTTCAAGCAAGTCAATGGTAACAACAAAGATTTGTTTACTCAGTCATACTAGCATTATATTCTAATATGGCTTTTCTCTGTAACTTCCAACATGGGGGGAAAAAAACTCTATATGCTGAAAATAAAACAATTCTAAGAGAAAACTTGAATAATCACATCAAGGACAGAGAAAAAAGTTCTATCAGCTCTAGTTTTTTTGAAATGAATGATTAAGAATGCTTTGTTCAGGTATAACACTAAAAAATATAGAGAACAATCTTAAAAGATAAAATATATAGTTTTATGTCTCAAATATAAAATTTCAAAATAAAAAAATTCTAAACTGCTCCTTTAAAGTTTTTTTAAGATGATAAGATTATTGCTTCAGATTTTCTCAAAAAATGACAAGTGGCCAATTACTTACTTTATCTTATAATCAGGATAAATTTTTTTATAAGGCCTTAAGACACAGTGCCTTAGAACCCTTTGATTATTAATACAATAATAGCCTTTTAATTTTGTTGATTTATCAGATGGCTTTCAACCTACAGAATGATGCTGTTAAAAAAACACATGGAAAGATGCTCAACGTTGCTTATTATTAGAGAAATGCAAATCAAAACTATAATGAGATTTCACTTCACACCAGTCAGAATGGCCATCATCAAAAAATCTACAGATAATAAATGCTGGAGAGGGTGCAGAGAAAAGGGAACACTCCTGCATTGTCGGTGGGAATACAAATTGATACAACCACTATGGAAGACAGTATGGAGATTCCTCAAAAAGTTAAGAATAGAAGCACCATACGACCCAGCAATCCCACCATTAGGCTTATACCCTGATGAAACCAAAATTGAAAGAGGAACCTGTACCCCAATGTTCATTGCAGCACTCTACACAGTAGCTGATCATGGAAGCAACCTAGATGTCCATCAACAAATGAACGGATAAAGAAGCTCTGGTACATCTATACAATGGAATACTTCTCAGAAGTAAAAAGAAATGCAGAAGATTCAGTCCTAATGAGATGGATTAATTTAGAACCTATTACATACAGTGAAGTAAGTCAAAAAGAGGACAGATACAGTATACTAACACATATATATATGGAATCTAGTAAGTTTATACTGATAAATACACATGCAGAGCACTGATGGAAAGGGTCATAGAGAACAGACTTATGGACACTGGGGAGAGGGAAAAGTGGGTGAGAGATATGGAGAGAGCAACATGGAACCCTGTATCATCTTATGTAAAATAGCAAACTATTGTCAATGCGCTGTGGGACTAAGGGATCGTACATGGGGGCTATGTGATGGCCTAGAGGGGTGGGATTGGTGGGAAATGGGATATACATATGACTAATTTGGAATTATATCTGTAAACAAAAAAACTCTGTAAAATCAAAACAGCAAAATAAAAACTTGTGATTGTGAAAAAAAAGAAAGAAAGGAGCATGGTTTAGGGTTTTAGAAGATAATGTGAATCAGACAGCTCTTCCCTTTGTATTTCAAATATGATCAACTGTTTTGAAAATGCGCGTCTGTGGGGCTTCTCTGGTGGTCCAGTGGGTAAGAATACCACTTAGCAGTGCAAGGGGCGCCGGTTCAATCCCTGGCCTGGGAAGACCCCACGTGACACGGAGCAGCTGGACCGATGTGTCCAACTACCAAGCCGGAGCTCTGGAGCGCATACACCCAGAGCCAGTGCTCTGCAGCGACAGAGGCCGCTGCGATGGGGGGTCCAAAGACAAATAAATGAAAGATCAATAGAAGTGGCCAAAAAAAAAAAAAAAAAATGTGCGTCTGTGGTTGGCTATGTGGATAGCAAGGCAAAAGAAAATATAAAATGTAAGAACAATGTAACCAAAAACAGATACCATAGTCTGGTTATGGCTGATAATAACGGGATTATATCATCCTATTGTGGGAATGCTGCCCTTCTCTCATCACTAAGCTAATGCCACCTTGCAGTTTTGTAGCAGCCACACCACAGAGATGGCTCATACTGAGTATGTGGCAAAAGTGGCAACATTTCTTCCAATTTTTCCCAAACACAACACCCCTGAAACCATTTCACGCTGAACAGACTTAAGACTGTTTAATGCAAGTTTGCTCTTCTTTTTTTTTCCCCAGATTTTTCCTGTTTCTGGCAGAAGGGAGATGGTTAAATGTTTGGTTTTCAAAGGGCTTCTCTGCTTGAAGGAAACTGAAAGTCAACAAAACTATAATTATGCAGATTAAACACAGCAAGGAAAATAAACTTGAGATTCAGATCAGGCACACACACGCTACATTGAGGATAATTTGTGATATGAACTGAGTTCACTTTATATGATCTGAATATGATTAATATATAATTTGGCAGAAGGAATAACATAGAAAATTGTGCTGCTCAGGAACAAGTAATGCATACATACTGCTCATTTACTACTTCCAGTAGCAGAACACAGATTTTAAAACCACATTACAGCCACGGGAAATGAAGTGTAATTAATAAAAAGTATATTCATAGTCATAAATATCCTAAACTTGCAAATTGTTGCTCTTATAAGGTCATACTGGGTACCCTATGAGACAGTAGATAAATTTTTATCAATTTGGGTTTATAAGGCTCACATTCTACATTATGTTTATTTTTTTCCTAATATTTGGCTTATAAATAAGGTAAATAGCCACCAAGAGGGCAGTAGGGCATTGTTTATGGCCCTACAGTCCAAATAACTAGGTTTCCTATTACTACTGCTCAAAGCTAGTGTACAACAGCTGATAGAGACTTTTAAACATAAAGAAGCTGTGAAAAGCTGGTTACTATCAAGCAACCTGGCAGGGACAACTTGTGACTTTCTTATTTTTAATTGTTGCTAAGTATTACCTAATTCACCTCAGTAGATGCTCAGTTTTGAAAAGAATGCTTTCTTGATCTCATTTGAATTTTGACAAGGCAGGACTCTACCATTCCATTTAATCAAAAAGCATGAATTTTCCCAGGAAAAAATATGCTTATGAGACATCTAGGAGCCTTCATACAAATAAATTCCAGGTGATTACTGGAATGTGAATGCAAAAACCTTATGCTGTGCCTTGTAGTTTTATTCAGATGAGATTTGCTCCCTGTGATAAAAGGTACGGGAATACGGCTTCCCTGGTGGTCCAGTGGGTGGAGCGTCCCCCTTGCAGTGCATGGGGCACTGGTTCGATCCCTGGCCCGGGAGGATCCCACGTGCCGTGGAGTAGCTGGACCGGTGTGTTCAATTGCATGCCAGCGCTCTGGAGCATATGTGCCCAGAGCCAGTGCTCTGCAGCAAGAGAGGCCACAGCAATGGGAGGCCACACAGGCCAAAAGAATGAAGATGGATGAAAATAAATAAAGTAAATAACCAATAAAATAGACCAAAATTAAAAGAAAAAAAAAGTACGGGAGTAATTTTGGAAAACCAGAAATGATTGAAAATAAAAATAAATGCTATTCAAATATGGCATCCAGACCGTGTAAGAAGCCTCCTTCTAATGGATAATGCCTTATGCTGGGAACCTATGGTACAGGTAGAGAGTTTCCACAATTGGTGCCTAAATATGATACAAAATTGATTGCCAAATGCTTCCTCCCCGCTTCCCCCGCCCCCCAACACACACATCCACAGTGGACGCCTGGAAATCAGTTTTATCTGAGAAAACTGTCCTTCCCAGCCTCCATAAGCTCTGCTTGCTCCTGGCACAGACCACCTGCCCCTATTCCCCACAGACACAGCCTTGCCACCTGGATCTGCCCTGGAGACCATGAGGACTAATTACATCATACCTGTTTCTCCTGTTTACACTGGTCACATGAGCCCCAAGATACATCATTTCAGTAAGGCTTCCTAAAGGGGTAGGGCATTGTTTATGGCCCTACAGTCCAAATAACTAGGTTTCCTATTACTACTGCTCAAAGCTAGTGTACAACAGCTGATAGAGACTTTTAAACATAAAGAAGCTGTGAAAAGCTGGTTACTATCAAGCAACCTGGCAGGGACAACTTGTGACTTTCTTATTTTTAATTGTTGCTAAGTATTACCTAATTCACCTCAGTAGATGCTCAGTTTTGAAAAGAATGCTTTCTTGATCTCATTTGAATTTTGACAAGGCAGGACTCTACCATTCCATTTAATCAAAAAGCATGAATTTTCCCAGGAAAAAATATGCTTATGAGACATCTAGGAGCCTTCATACAAATAAATTCCAGGTGATTACTGGAATGTGAATGCAAAAACCTTATGCTGTGCCTTGTAGTTTTATTCAGATGAGATTTGCTCCCTGTGATAAAAGGTGCGGGAATACGGCTTCCCTGGTGGTCCAGTGGGTGGAGCGTCCCCCTTGCAGTGCATGGGGCACTGGTTCGATCCCTGGCCCGGGAGGATCCCACGTGCCGTGGAGTAGCTGGACCGGTGTGTTCAATTGCATGCCAGCGCTCTGGAGCATATGTGCCCAGAGCCAGTGCTCTGCAGCAAGAGAGGCCACAGCAATGGGAGGCCACACAGGCCAAAAGAATGAAGATGGATGAAAATAAATAAAGTAAATAACCAATAAAATAGACCAAAATTAAAAGAAAAAAAAAGTACGGGAGTAATTTTGGAAAACCAGAAATGATTGAAAATAAAAATAAATGCTATTCAAATATGGCATCCAGACCGTGTAAGAAGCCTCCTTCTAATGGATAATGCCTTATGCTGGGAACCTATGGTACAGGTAGAGAGTTTCCACAATTGGTGCCTAAATATGATACAAAATTGATTGCCAAATGCTTCCTCCCCGCTTCCCCCGCCCCCCAACACACACATCCACAGTGGACGCCTGGAAATCAGTTTTATCTGAGAAAACTGTCCTTCCCAGCCTCCATAAGCTCTGCTTGCTCCTGGCACAGACCACCTGCCCCTATTCCCCACAGACACAGCCTTGCCACCTGGATCTGCCCTGGAGACCATGAGGACTAATTACATCATACCTGTTTCTCCTGTTTACACTGGTCACATGAGCCCCAAGATCCACAGCTCATCCTTACCCCAGTAAGGCTTCATGCGTCTGAAAATCTAACCTCATCTCTGCCAGGGCCTTAACTTTCCAAACCTTTTCCCCTGTGCCTTCTGATGCTCCCAGAAGCTGCAGATCAGTAGAACCCCATGTATTACCAAGTTCTTTTACACACACGGTCTTCACCTTTTCACTCCTCTGAAACCTCTTCCCTGAGAACACTGCTTCCCCCAGATCACAATTGCTCTCTCCTCCCTAAAGCTCCCAGTCTCTTCTCTTTTGATGTTTTGATTTTCTCTGGTTGAAGCAACATGATTATGTGTGCCTTGCCGTCATTTTATTCAGGATGAGACTTTGTCCATGGGGTTTTGTTTATGCTGTTTCTTCTACTGGAATTCTTGAATTTCTTACATTTCTGGGTTTAAGGATATCATCAAACTTGGAAATTTTTCTGGCATTTTTTTCCTTCAATCTCTTCCTCCTACCCTATTTCATCTCACTCCATGTCCTCTCCCTTTACCAATCTCTTCTCACCCAGGACTCTAATTATATACATATTAGGTCACTTAAAACTCTCCTGCTCAGGGCTTCCCTGGTGGTCCAGTCGCTAAAGAGTTCTCCTTGCAGTGCAAAGGGAACCGGTTTGATCCCTGGCCTGGGAGGATTCCATATGCTGCTGAGTGGCTGCACCAGTGTCCAATTATGAGCCAGTGCTCTGCAACAAGAGAGATCACTGTAATGGGAGGTCCACACCCAAAGAATAAAGATGGATGGAAAAAAAATAAATAAAAAAGGCCAAATTAAAAAAACAACAACAACAAAAACTGTACTGCTCACTGAGACTTGAGGGGTATTTTTAAATCTTTTTTTTTTTTTTTGGTTATCTGCGTTGCATGCTGGATAGTATTTATCACTACATCTACAAGCTTGCTAATCTTTTCCTCTACAATGTTTAATCTACTGTTAAATCTGTCTAGCATATTTTTTCTGGTTTCAGACACAGATTGCATTTTCATCACCAGAAGTTTAATGTTTGGCCTTTTTTGTTTTCTGCATCTCTCCCTAACACGCTTTCTTCTATCTTCTTGAACACATGTAGGATATTCATTTATAGTAGCTGCTTTGATGTCCCTGTCTATTAATTTTTTCATCTATGCCATTTCTTGGTCTGTTCTACTGATTTGCTTTTCCTCCTTTGGAAGTGTTACATTTTCCTATTTATTTGCATGCTTGGTAACTTCTGATTTGGAAGTCAGGCATTCTGAATTCTTGTTGGGCAATAGATTTTTTTCAACTCCATTAAACCTTTTTGAACCATGTTCTGGGATATAGTTACTTTTGATCTTTTCAAGGTGTACTTTTAAGTTTTATTAGGTGGAACCAGAGCCACCTTTAGTCTGGAGCTTGTTAGTCATTACTGCTGAGGCAGCACCCTTGGGAGTATTCAGTCCCCCTCCCTATGTATTAGGAGGTTTTCCCATTCTGGCTGTTCCCAGGCTTGTGTGAACTCTGAGAACTGTTCTGTCTGCTTCTTTCTGGTAGTCCTTTTCTCAGACCTGAGTAGATTCCTCATGTGTAACTGCTAATCAGTGCTCAGATAAAGACTCAATAGGACCTTCTGGCAAATCTAGAACTCTCTCTGTGAACCCTTTTCCTCTCTGGTACTCTTCCCTAAGAATTCTAGCTACGGTGGCCTCTTACATGTTTCCATTGTCTCTTCCCTGGTGGTCCAGTCGCTAAAGAGTTCTCCTTGCAGTGCAAAGGGAACCGGTTTGATCCCTGGCCTGGGAGGATTCCATATGCTGCTGAGTGGCTGCACCAGTGTCCAATTATGAGCCAGTGCTCTGCAACAAGAGAGATCACTGTAATGGGAGGTCCACACCCAAAGAATAAAGATGGATGGAAAAAAAATAAATAAAAAAGGCCAAATTAAAAAAACAACAACAACAACAAAAACTGTACTGCTCACTGAGACTTGAGGGGTATTTTTAAATCTTTTTTTTTTTTTTTGGTTATCTGCGTTGCATGCTGGATAGTATTTATCACTACATCTACAAGCTTGCTAATCTTTTCCTCTACAATGTTTAATCTACTGTTAAATCTGTCTAGCATATTTTTTCTGGTTTCAGACACAGATTGCATTTTCATCACCAGAAGTTTAATGTTTGGCCTTTTTTGTTTTCTGCATCTCTCCCTAACACGCTTTCTTCTATCTTCTTGAACACATGTAGGATATTCATTTATAGTAGCTGCTTTGATGTCCCTGTCTATTAATTTTTTCATCTATGCCATTTCTTGGTCTGTTCTACTGATTTGCTTTTCCTCCTTTGGAAGTGTTACATTTTCCTATTTATTTGCATGCTTGGTAACTTCTGATTTGGAAGTCAGGCATTCTGAATTCTTGTTGGGCAATAGATTTTTTTCAACTCCATTAAACCTTTTTGAACCATGTTCTGGGATATAGTTACTTTTGATCTTTTCAAGGTGTACTTTTAAGTTTTATTAGGTGGAACCAGAGCCACCTTTAGTCTGGAGCTTGTTAGTCATTACTGCTGAGGCAGCACCCTTGGGAGTATTCAGTCCCCCTCCCTATGTATTAGGAGGTTTTCCCATTCTGGCTGTTCCCAGGCTTGTGTGAACTCTGAGAACTGTTCTGTCTGCTTCTTTCTGGTAGTCCTTTTCTCAGACCTGAGTAGATTCCTCATGTGTAACTGCTAATCAGTGCTCAGATAAAGACTCAATAGGACCTTCTGGCAAATCTAGAACTCTCTCTCTGTGAACCCTTTTCCTCTCTGGTACTCTTCCCTAAGAATTCTAGCTACGGTGGCCTCTTACATGTTTCCATTGTCTCTCCAACTTAGGAAAACGATGGGGCCCTGTTTGAACGCCTCATCTCTGTGTGAAGCAAACGTAAGGATCACTGTCCTGCTCTACCTGTTGTCCAATGCCTGAAAACTACCGTTTCATATGCCTTGATCTTGTTTTCTGTTTTCAGTAGTTTAGGTGGAAGAATAAATCCAGTTTCTGTTACTCCATCACAGCCAGAACAGCTGAGGATCCAATTCCTTTGACTGTTGTGCTTAGCACTCCCTGCTGTGGTTACCTACAGACCACCACAGACCCACCTGCCTCCACATCATTCAGCCTAATGGCTGAAAACTGTTGTGGATCATTATTACTCCAAGGATGCTGCCCCTTTCATAAATCTGGTGGCTTCAATACCAGAGACAATCTTTTCAATACCAGGCCTCTCAGTCCTCTGAGAGGACTCTACCCTACCTCGGTTGTCCACTCTCTTGGTGATACTCTGACCTTATCTTTACCATGATTGCATCCATGACATAATCCAACTTTCAAGCACCCCATTCTTCACCCACAATCTCCTCTCCTTTCTACTCATTCCTCCCAGTGTTCTAATTCTTCACCCATTGGGAATTTTGGAACCTACCTCTCTTTTTCCCTTCCTTCTCATGTGTTTCTCTTTCTCCTTTACCTCATTTAGATTCCATGGTCCATCATCACATCACTCTCTACATGATCCTCTACTCTTGGCCTGCAGTTTCTTAGTCCTACACAACTGCAACCCTGATGATCTTTCTCTCTGACTGCTCGGCCCGTGCCGTGCTTGCCCAACAGAACAGGCTGGAGGAAGACACACAACCGGGCTGACGGTGGCATTTGAAATTCATGCCCAGTCACTTAGAGTCCCACTGCTAATGCATTTTGGGCCCATTCTGGCTGTTCCCAGGCTTGTGTGAACTCTGAGAACTGTTCTGTCTGCTTCTTTCTGGTAGTCCTTTTCTCAGACCTGAGTAGATTCCTCATGTGTAACTGCTAATCAGTGCTCAGATAAAGACTCAATAGGACCTTCTGGCAAATCTAGAACTCTCTCTCTGTGAACCCTTTTCCTCTCTGGTACTCTTCCCTAAGAATTCTAGCTACGGTGGCCTCTTACATGTTTCCATTGTCTCTCCAACTTAGGAAAACGATGGGGCCCTGTTTGAACGCCTCATCTCTGTGTGAAGCAAACGTAAGGATCACTGTCCTGCTCTACCTGTTGTCCAATGCCTGAAAACTACCGTTTCATATGCCTTGATCTTGTTTTCTGTTTTCAGTAGTTTAGGTGGAAGAATAAATCCAGTTTCTGTTACTCCATCACAGCCAGAACAGCTGAGGATCCAATTCCTTTGACTGTTGTGCTTAGCACTCCCTGCTGTGGTTACCTACAGACCACCACAGACCCACCTGCCTCCACATCATTCAGCCTAATGGCTGAAAACTGTTGTGGATCATTATTACTCCAAGGATGCTGCCCCTTTCATAAATCTGGTGGCTTCAATACCAGAGACAATCTTTTCAATACCAGGCCTCTCAGTCCTCTGAGAGGACTCTACCCTCGGTTGTCCACTCTCTTGGTGATACTCTGACCTTATCTTTACCATGATTGCATCCATGACATAATCCAACTTTCAAGCACCCCATTCTTCACCCACAATCTCCTCTCCTTTCTACTCATTCCTCCCAGTGTTCTAATTCTTCACCCATTGGGAATTTTGGAACCTACCTCTCTTTTTCCCTTCCTTCTCATGTGTTTCTCTTTCTCCTTTACCTCATTTAGATTCCATGGTCCATCATCACATCACTCTCTACATGATCCTCTACTCTTGGCCTGCAGTTTCTTAGTCCTACACAACTGCAACCCTGATGATCTTTCTCTCTGACTGCTCGGCCCGTGCCCGTGCTTGCCCAACAGAACAGGCTGGAGGAAGACACACAACCGGGCTGACGGTGGCATTTGAAATTCATGCCCAGTCACTTAGAGCAGTCCCTGAGTCGGCCCTCTGAGCTGTCCAACAATCCTACTACAGTTTCCTGGTCTGTGTGTTCTCTCCTTTTCTAGGAAATGGCATTACAACTTATCTCGCCTCTCAATTTTCCAAGAATTGTTCTCCTATCCTCCCTGTAAGGTGGTAATTTTGCCTCTTATTTTCAGAGAACTATAAACAAAGATAACTCCCACAAGCTCCTACCACCCACCATCTGCATCTGTATCTAGATGCTCTACCTTTTCTTCTGTTACTACTGAAGAATTAGCTGCCAGTACTTCTTTCTAAGGCCAACCTGTCTACCTGTGCTCTGGAGGGCTGTATCCCATTTTGCTTACCCAAGGACAAGGCTATAACAGTTCCTCCAATATTGTCAATTTCTCCCTCTCTGCTGGATCCACTGGAACACTGCATTCCAGAGATATGCTTTAATATCTCTTATCTTTAAAAATATCTTTTCAGTAGCCACATTTCCCCCTGGGTTACTCCCTCATTTCTCTGCTGCCCTTTAAATTGTGCTTTACATAAATGTCTACACTCTTGAACGTACCCACACCACTCCAGGGGGATTATTCTTTTAAAAGACACCAAAGATCTCCACGTTGCTAAATCTAAGGCTCCAGTCTCAATCTTCCCTAACTGGTTCTTATCTCCTCAAGCTCTAAATGTTGGAATGGCCCTGGGCTCAGTCTTCTTCTGAATCAGCATCCCTCTCCACCAGTCATCTCCCTCAGCTCCAAGACTCTAAATACTGTACAGATTGACAAAACCCACATTTATTGCTCAGGCAATAAACTGACGGGTTAGCCTGTCCTGCATCAAATAGGCATTTGCAAGATTTACCCCCCAAATGCTCCTTCCACTATCTTTTACATCTCAGTAACCTGCAGCTTAGTCTCCCAATTACTAATGCTGAAAAAAGTTGAGAAACACCTTAGAACCCTCCAATTGCCTCATACTCCACCTCCGCCTATCCAGCAACAACATCGGTGAGTCTACTTTCAACCTGTGTCTGAAATCCAACCACTTCTCAAATCCTTCACGCCTTTCACCCCAGCTGGAAGTCACCATTGGCCCCATCTGTGTTGGTCCACTAGTCTTCCAACTGGTCTCCCTGCTGTGACTCTTGTTTTCAAGATGCTAGCAGAGTCATAATTTTACTGTCTGCTCAAACCTTCCAGTGGAGTGAGCCCTCCTCATATCCTTATTGCCAGCATCTTTACAGTGGCCTAGGAGGCCTCATGAATTCAGTCTCCCACTACCTCTCCAACCTCACTCACATGGTTTCCTTTATGGCTCAACTCAGCCACACAAGTCTCACTTGAAATCAATGCCCAGTTGCTTAAAGCAGTTCCTCTGCACTGCCCAACAATCCTACTACAATTTTCTTTCTCTTTGTCTTTGACAGAAAGAGTCTAGTCCAGAATTGCCAAGGTGGGTTTCCTTTTCTCTCAGGTCTCTTCTCAAATCACACATCATCAGGAAGGCCTTCCTTGACAGTCTAGAGAGAATCACTCAATCACATCCCCTTTTTCCACTATGCTTTAATATCTCTTATCTTTAAAAATATCTTTTCAGTAGCCACATTTCCCCCTGGGTTACTCCCTCATTTCTCTGCTGCCCTTTAAATTGTGCTTTACATAAATGTCTACACTCTTGAACGTACCCACACCACTCCAGGGGGATTATTCTTTTAAAAGACACCAAAGATCTCCACGTTGCTAAATCTAAGGCTCCAGTCTCAATCTTCCCTAACTGGTTCTTATCTCCTCAAGCTCTAAATGTTGGAATGGCCCTGGGCTCAGTCTTCTTCTGAATCAGCATCCCTCTCCACCAGTCATCTCCCTCAGCTCCAAGACTCTAAATACTGTACAGATTGACAAAACCCACATTTATTGCTCAGGCAATAAACTGACGGGTTAGCCTGTCCTGCATCAAATAGGCATTTGCAAGATTTACCCCCCAAATGCTCCTTCCACTATCTTTTACATCTCAGTAACCTGCAGCTTAGTCTCCCAATTACTAATGCTGAAAAAAGTTGAGAAACACCTTAGAACCCTCCAATTGCCTCATACTCCACCTCCGCCTATCCAGCAACAACATCGGTGAGTCTACTTTCAACCTGTGTCTGAAATCCAACCACTTCTCAAATCCTTCACGCCTTTCACCCCAGCTGGAAGTCACCATTGGCCCCATCTGTGTTGGTCCACTAGTCTTCCAACTGGTCTCCCTGCTGTGACTCTTGTTTTCAAGATGCTAGCAGAGTCATAATTTTACTCGTCTGCTCAAACCTTCCAGTGGAGTGAGCCCTCCTCATATCCTTATTGCCAGCATCTTTACAGTGGCCTAGGAGGCCTCATGAATTCAGTCTCCCACTACCTCTCCAACCTCACTCACATGGTTTCCTTTATGGCTCAACTCAGCCACACAAGTCTCACTTGAAATCAATGCCCAGTTGCTTAAAGCAGTTCCTCTGCACTGCCCAACAATCCTACTACAATTTTCTTTCTCTTTGTCTTTGACAGAAAGAGTCTAGTCCAGAATTGCCAAGGTGGGTTTCCTTTTCTCTCAGGTCTCTTCTCAAATCACACATCATCAGGAAGGCCTTCCTTGACAGTCTAGAGAGAGAATCACTCAATCACATCCCCTTTTTCCACTGCCTTGCTTCACTTTTTTCTAAAACATTTATCACCATCTGACACACTAAATATTTCATCTTATTGTCCTTTGGTGCCTGGATCTCCTCCTTAGTAGGTAAGCTCCACGAGGGCTATCTCCCTAGAGCTCAGCACACACTTGGGTGCTATTTCCTTCTTGAAATTGTCTTCATTGGCTTCCAGGGCACACACACTTTTGGCTCCTCACTGGCTTGTGCCTTTTTATCTCCTTGCTGGAAAATGAAAAGGAGAGACAGAGTACAAAAACAACTTCAGGAAGACAACTGGTCTTGGACTAAGCTGGGTGGGACCCAGGGCAGCAAGAAGACCAGACAACTATCTGCCCTCGAGGGAGAAAGATACCCAGGGATGTCAGGGACTTCCTTCTGTGTATGCAAATAGGACACGTGCAGTGGGGTGGCCAACATGTGAAAGCAGAACCAGCTTTCTTCTACTGAAAAGCAAGGGAACTGTAAATTTCTTTTCTGTTGCTTTAGCCAACAGAAAACACATAATAGAATTCACCATCATAGTCACAGAAACTCTGAAAGAACTCCTAAAGTAACTTATTTAATAAAGAGAACGTGTGTGTGTGTGCTCAGTCACATCTGATTCTTTGCAACCCAATGGACTGTATGTAGCATGGCTGCTGCTTCTGCCTGTGGAATTTTCCAGGCAAGAATACTTGAGCAGGTTGCCATTTCCTATTTCAAGGAATGTTCCTGAGTCAGGATTCAAATCTACGTCTCCTACATTGCAGACCAGTTCCCTGCAAGGGGAAATCCCTATAAAGAGAATAAGGTAGTCCTTCATTTATCCAGCCATGAACAGTAGATGTATATCTGTATATATATATAAGATAGTATTATAGTACAAAAATAAAGAAAGAAAGAAAGAAAGAAAGAAAAAAAAAAAGATAGTATTATAGTATTATATATATATATGTGTGTGTGTGTATATATAAAGAGAGAGAGGATATAACTATAAAAAAAAGGACAAAAATTAACATTTTTCTACCTTAAAAATAAGGTTGGCTTAATTTAGGGAATAATATTGAAACATGCTCCTGATAAAAAGAAACAATAGACTAGCATTTCCCCTCAAGTTATCCAACCTGGTAAAGAATGATAGAGGAACTGTCACAGATAGAAGATTAACAAGAAATAATAACTAAATGTAATTTGGCACCCCTGCCTGAATCTTGGAACAGAGGGGGAAAAAAGACATTCGTGGAAAAACTGGTGAAATCCAAATAAAGTCTAAATTTGTTTAAAAATAAATCCTAACAAAGAGACTCCCCATTCAGCACAAGAAATCCTTTCTCAGCATCTAGGACGTAAGCACCCGCTCTTCCTGGAAATTCCACACCTTCCAGGGCTGGGTACTTCCATTGTAAGAAGGTGCTTTCCTGTATCCCTTTGAGCTACAGCTCCTTGTAACTTCACTCAGTTTAGTTCTTCCTTCTAGAACTATGAACATTATGTCTAATTCCTCATTCTCTTGGTCTTCGCATATTTATATCCTGCCTCAAGTTTCCTTTTGAAGCTTGACACACCCAATTCCCTTCACAAGACACATGACAGTTTCCACACCCTTTACCCTCCTGTCACACAACTCTTAAAGCACTCTACTTTGCCAATGGTTTTCCAAAAATCAATGCGCTCATTAGAACAGAGCATTTCAAACTACTTCTCTTCTTTAAGATACTACACTTTTGTGCCTAAAATTGTCCTCTTTTTAGCAGCTACAGCACATGGATCATGAATCATTTATCCATACTTGTGTGGTACAATTCAACGTTTTATCATTCAATCCTATGACCATTTTATTCCTCACAGAATCACACTGGCAAGTGGTAATAAGGTAAAGAATATTCTCTATGAAAGGACAGTCTTCAGTCATTGGCACGCTTTATCTGGGACTTAAACATCTCAACTGATACTTGCAACCAGTCACATACACACACTTTAAAGCTGCTGTGCACCATTTTCCAGAAACCAAAGCGTCAGATCCGAGTTCCCAACAGCTCTTCCTGGGCCGGAGTCATCAATTACGGAAAGCCAGTTCATTACTTCCTTGTATCTGGGCATCATTAGTCTATTTTCTGACCTGTCGCCCTCAACAACCCCAAATCCCTTTGAAGTCAAACCATCAGTCATGTCTGTCAGGTGTAGAACACACACAGCATGTGCACAGGGATGCTCTGATAGTCTCAGACGCAAAAACTTGAACATTCAGAGATCGCCTAATCCCTGCTATTCCATAGTGGGCCTTGATACAAAACAGTGTATGCGAAGAAGTCTTCCCTAATTTGTTCCTTTGGGGACGAGTGTTCCTAGTCAGGCATGGGATGCCAGCAACACTGGGTCACTTTATACAACCCCTAAGGCGAAACCGAGGGAGGCGGCTCCCCAGGAGTGACGTTCCCAAGACCCCTTACCTCTCTTGTCCAGGAGCCACATGAACGCGAAGCAGGGCAGGAAGCCGATGGGCCCCACAGCACTAGAAGCGCGATGTCCCAGCAAAAAATCCTTTCTCAGCATCTAGGACGTAAGCACCCGCTCTTCCTGGAAATTCCACACCTTCCAGGGCTGGGTACTTCCATTGTAAGAAGGTGCTTTCCTGTATCCCTTTGAGCTACAGCTCCTTGTAACTTCACTCAGTTTAGTTCTTCCTTCTAGAACTATGAACATTATGTCTAATTCCTCATTCTCTTGGTCTTCGCATATTTATATCCTGCCTCAAGTTTCCTTTTGAAGCTTGACACACCCAATTCCCTTCACAAGACACATGACAGTTTCCACACCCTTTACCCTCCTGTCACACAACTCTTAAAGCACTCTACTTTGCCAATGGTTTTCCAAAAATCAATGCGCTCATTAGAACAGAGCATTTCAAACTACTTCTCTTCTTTAAGATACTACACTTTTGTGCCTAAAATTGTCCTCTTTTTAGCAGCTACAGCACATGGATCATGAATCATTTATCCATACTTGTGTGGTACAATTCAACGTTTTATCATTCAATCCTATGACCATTTTATTCCTCACAGAATCACACTGGCAAGTGGTAATAAGGTAAAGAATATTCTCTATGAAAGGACAGTCTTCAGTCATTGGCACGCTTTATCTGGGACTTAAACATCTCAACTGATACTTGCAACCAGTCACATACACACACTTTAAAGCTGCTGTGCACCATTTTCCAGAAACCAAAGCGTCAGATCCGAGTTCCCAACAGCTCTTCCTGGGCCGGAGTCATCAATTACGGAAAGCCAGTTCATTACTTCCTTGTATCTGGGCATCATTAGTCTATTTTCTGACCTGTCGCCCTCAACAACCCCAAATCCCTTTGAAGTCAAACCATCAGTCATGTCTGTCAGGTGTAGAACACACACAGCATGTGCACAGGGATGCTCTGATAGTCTCAGACGCAAAAACTTGAACATTCAGAGATCGCCTAATCCCTGCTATTCCATAGTGGGCCTTGATACAAAACAGTGTATGCGAAGAAGTCTTCCCTAATTTGTTCCTTTGGGGACGAGTGTTCCTAGTCAGGCATGGGATGCCAGCAACACTGGGTCACTTTATACAACCCCTAAGGCGAAACCGAGGGAGGCGGCTCCCCAGGAGTGACGTTCCCAAGACCCCTTACCTCTCTTGTCCAGGAGCCACATGAACGCGAAGCAGGGCAGGAAGCCGATGGGCCCCCACAGCACTAGAAGCGCGATGTCCCAGCTGGAGAAGCCGTAGGCCTGGCGCGCCGAGTTCTGGATGGGGCCCCAGGTGTTCCAGACCAGGCCCTGAGCGAACCCCAGCAGCGAAAAGAGCAGGAGCACCAGCCAGCGGCGCCCGTACACCCGCCCGGGACTCGGGGCTGCTGCAGGCAGCGCCGCCGCCGCCGCCTCCCGGCTTCTCCAAGCCGACCCCGACGCAGGCCCGAGCGCCGGCCCTAGCAGCGGCTGCCGCTCCTCCTCGCTGCTCCAGCCCGAGCCCATTACGATGCGCGGCCCGCGGGGCCCTAGCCCCGCGCGGTCCAGATGGGCGCCGACCAGCCCCGCGCGGATACTGCCCGGCGAAGCGGAGGCCGAGGTTGCTTCGGTTGCCCTCGGCCTCCCGGCCGCGTTGCTGCGCCTGCGCCGCGCTCTAGCCGGCCCTGGGCGCGGAGGCGGGGCCGGGGCGCCCGGAGAGGAGGGGGCTGGCCTGCCGGACCCCGCTGCCTGGTCGCGGGTGGTGGAGAGGCAGCCTGGGCGAGAGCGGCAGTGGAGCCGGGGTCCTACAGCGGGGACCCGGGGGAAATGGAACGAAAGGGAGGAGCGCCGCCGGGCTGGGGAAAAGGAAACTCCGGACAGGCTGTAATAGAGGAGGTTGGGCGAGGAACCTGGGATTGTTGGAGGAAGTGTCCAAGTTTACGTCATGTGCCCAATAAACAACTCAAAGGTCTCCGGTCACTGAAGCAAATGCTTGCTTCTATATTGGGTTAATTTCGCATTTCAGATGGATGTAGAACTTTAGAATTTACAGCGGTAGAAAGGATAAGATTGAGGCATAGTAGGGACCCAGCGGATTGCAGAATGAAAATCTTTTCTTTTTTTATGTACAATAAGTACATCTTATTTATACCCCTTTTGAGTGTTTCATAAAAAATACGGGACTTTCCAGGCATGGGATGCCAGCAACACTGGGTCACTTTATACAACCCCTAAGGCGAAACCGAGGGAGGCGGCTCCCCAGGAGTGACGTTCCCAAGACCCCTTACCTCTCTTGTCCAGGAGCCACATGAACGCGAAGCAGGGCAGGAAGCCGATGGGCCCCCACAGCACTAGAAGCGCGATGTCCCAGCTGGAGAAGCCGTAGGCCTGGCGCGCCGAGTTCTGGATGGGGCCCCAGGTGTTCCAGACCAGGCCCTGAGCGAACCCCAGCAGCGAAAAGAGCAGGAGCACCAGCCAGCGGCGCCCGTACACCCGCCCGGGACTCGGGGCTGCTGCAGGCAGCGCCGCCGCCGCCGCCTCCCGGCTTCTCCAAGCCGACCCCGACGCAGGCCCGAGCGCCGGCCCTAGCAGCGGCTGCCGCTCCTCCTCGCTGCTCCAGCCCGAGCCCATTACGATGCGCGGCCCGCGGGGCCCTAGCCCCGCGCGGTCCAGATGGGCGCCGACCAGCCCCGCGCGGATACTGCCCGGCGAAGCGGAGGCCGAGGTTGCTTCGGTTGCCCTCGGCCTCCCGGCCGCGTTGCTGCGCCTGCGCCGCGCTCTAGCCGGCCCTGGGCGCGGAGGCGGGGCCGGGGCGCCCGGAGAGGAGGGGGCTGGCCTGCCGGACCCCGCTGCCTGGTCGCGGGTGGTGGAGAGGCAGCCTGGGCGAGAGCGGCAGTGGAGCCGGGGTCCGACGGCGGGGGCCCGGGGGAAATGGAACGAAAGGGAGGAGCGCCGCCGGGCTGGGGAAAAGGAAACTCCGGACAGGCTGTAATAGAGGAGGTTGGGCGAGGAACCTGGGATTGTTGGAGGAAGTGTCCAAGTTTACGTCATGTGCCCAATAAACAACTCAAAGGTCTCCGGTCACTGAAGCAAATGCTTGCTTCTATATTGGGTTAATTTCGCATTTCAGATGGATGTAGAACTTTAGAATTTACAGCGGTAGAAAGGATAAGATTGAGGCATAGTAGGGACCCAGCGGATTGCAGAATGAAAATCTTTTCTTTTTTTATGTACAATAAGTACATATTATTTAATCAGCCCCTTTTTTGAGTGCTTTACATACCCAACGAGGAAATTATAAACGGGTCAATTTCTTTCATATATATACGATGTTGACCTCTTTCTACTATTTTGCCTGCCATTAATAGGAGAGCAATAGAGATGTGTTTATTACAGCTGGGAGATTTTTGCCCCCAAATGACCTGGATCCATCTCCAGTTACTATGATTTTGACTAGATGAAGAGTAAATGAGAAGACCTGAGGAGGTCGATCTTTTGATCAAGAAGTCGGTTGTTTATTTTGATAAACAAATCCAAAGGTCTGACAGCCGTTGTTTAATGTCCTTGAAAACCTAAGTCAAGCGATTTGGCTTGTTTGTTTGGCTTGTTTCGGAAATGAGTCACAGGGAACGCAATTAAAGCACATTAGCCTGAGGCTCACATTCCCCAGCAGAAACGAAAACGAAGTTGTTTCTGCTAGAAGGCCAGGAGAGACGGGAAGAGACGGAGAAGAGGAGCGTGAGCTCTCCTGGAATCCAAGGCTGTCAAGAGCAGCTGCACGATAAAGCAAACGCCGAGTCACTTCCCACTGCCCTGAGCGCCAAGCAAACCATCAGAGCGCCAAGGAAACGAGGAGAAGCAGAAGCGAAGCCACGAAACGTCGTCACTGAAAGACAAAGGTCTGGGGAAGGTAAAAAGCGCCACCACCGCGACCACGTGCATTCAATTCAAGCACCCCAGAATCAAAACAAACGGGTGGCCCCGCCCACGACCTGTCACGTGACGTTCACGCTCCTTCCGCTTCCGGAAGAGCCTGGTAGCAACGTCTTAGGCTCCTTCCTGTGACACTGAGGCTTCCGAGCCGGGGCTTTGAACTCTCTCGGGCCCGGCTCCCGCTCCATTTCTCGTTGGGGTTTGTCGGAGACCGCGTAGGGCTCGCCATGGCAGCAATCCCCGGGGCGATCACTAATGCGGACTCTGCATCTGGAGCTGGAGAGGAGGAAGGTAGGTGCTAGGCAGGCCTGACCGTGAGTGGTAACCCTATGTCTTCTTGGCACCTCTGATGTCAAAACTTCGTTTGTCTCTCTGGCCCTGAGGAAAACTGTTTGTTTTCTAATAAACATGACTTTGTTCAAATCGTGGGACCCAGATTTTAGATCAACTGTTCCAGTTTCCCTCCATTCTGCCAATGTTGTTTCACCCCCGAGGATGTCGTGAATGTTACAGAGGATTGAACCACCCTTGAGACACATGGCGTTATCGTGGACTTTTGTGAACAGGATTGTGATTTCAGTGGAATCCTGAACGAATGAGGTGTGAAGGCCAATGAACCTGAGATCCCTGTTAGCTTTTATTGAATGATTGCTCCATGCCTGGCATTGTTCTGGGTACTGCCACAGTATTTAGAGATCTTTTATGTATAATATATAACTGCGTTTATTCAGTTGAATAGAGGGCCCTGGAGTGGAAGAAGAATGACTGATGCATGCAAACATGGATACATGGATAGTGCATACTGAGGGAGGAGAGCTGCCAGTGGGGAAAACATGAATGCTTCCAGGAGGGGATAGTTTGAGGTGGGCCTTTATGACGGGAGGGAATAGTGACAAACTCAGGTGGTAATGCTGGGGAGTCATGGCAAGACAGCAGAAAAGCACAAGATGGGTATGACTGGAGATCGACTAGTCATGTTTGCCTAGAGGGAGAGATGACCATCCCAAGCAGAAGCAGCAAATTATAACTTCTTACTCTCTGACCACAGTCTCTTGCCTTTATAGCTCCCTGTTTATGTACCTCAAAGAGACAAGTCCTGAACTTCGTCTCCAGCTCCAGTCCATTGCTCCTGACATTTTCTGTCCATCTCCACCCCTTATCTAGTTTAGAGTATATGTCATAGTTTATTACTCTGATCTCTCCCTTGAATATACACTATTCTCTTGTCCTTGCTTTGCCTTTCACTCTTCTGGCAAAACCCATACCCTGGATGAACCCAACCTTTTGCCCTCTGCACCTGTACCTAATTGCTGAACTTTGCTAGAAAAAGTCCTGGGCAAGTTGATGATGTTATAAAAGAAAAATGGTCAGCCTCTTAAGTATCCCCTCAGCATGAGCCTGAGACCTTGTGATCCTCTGGTTCTGTAATAACTTTTGCTTGCTTTCGCTGATGCTGATTCTCCAACTCTCTATGTCTGCTTTTCACCTCTTCCTCCCTTGCAGCCGATGACTTTGCAAGTCAGGTCAACTCCACACCTAATCTATGTTTTTCCTCCTTCACCATCACACCTTTGTCCAAATCATCCATGTTTCTCACCTAAACTACTACTGTGTCTTCAGGCCATAGGTCCCCATTTCCTCTCTTGTGCCCTGCCAGACCCTTCTCGATTAAATGGCAAAAAAAATGACACTCTCTTACTTAAAATTCTTCAATGAAATCTGTTGCACTAAGGACTTAGATTAAAACCAAACTCCTAACCAGGACTTACAAAAATCTGGCCTCCGCTGATGTCTCTAGGGACACCTCTTGTCACTCACTCATCACGCCTTCTGCTCTTAACTTGCTTTCCAAGTAACTGACTTCTTAGTCTTCAGATTTTAAGGTGTGTCACCATCTGAAATCTTACCAGATTAACCCATCTACAACAGTCATTGTGGCTTGCCCCTGATCCCCTAACCTTACATGTTCTATAACACAGCATCCTTCTTTCTTCATTTCATTTATCATAATCTGTAACTACTTGTCTATTATTGTGCCTTCTCTTAGACCTTAAGTGTCTTGAAGGCACAACATATATCTGTTTTATTCACAATGTTGCCCAAGCAGCAAATTTGATGCAAGGCTCCTAGTGAGCTCTTAATATTTACTTGTTGAGTGAATGAATAAGGGAACCCTGTGCCAAGTTCAAAGGCAGGGTTAAAGAGAGCATGGCATAGTCCAGGAGCTGAAAGAAGTTGGTAGTTGGTATAAGGAATGTAAGAGATAGGGATCCTGAAGGGGACCTTATCCCAAGTTAAGGAGTCTGGACTTTGTGACAGTGGAATGCCTTTTTTTTTTTTAAAGATTTATTTATTTATTTATTCTGGTGAGGGTGGGGTGGGGAGGGAGGGGAGCAGGCGGGCCACTTCTATTGGTCTTTCATTTGTCTATTTTTATCCATCTTTGTTCTTTGGCCCGTGTGGGCTTCCCATAGCGATGGCCTCTGTTGTCACAGAGCACCGGCTCTGGGCGCATGCGCTCCAGAGCTCCGGCGCGGTAATTGGACACATCAGTCCAGCCGCTCCGTGGCATGTGGGATCTTCCCAGGCCAGGGATCGAACTGGCGCCCCTTGCCCTGCAAGGCGGTGTCCTTACCCACTGGACCACCAGGGAAGCCCAGTGGAATGCCTTTGAGGAGCTTTAGGTTGGGGAGTATCACAATAAGATTTGCTTTAAGAAAAATCACTGCAGCTGTGGGATGGAAGGTAGATTGAAGGAAGAAACACTGAAGAACAAGGTACTTAAATCCCTTTAGCCACAGCACTCTCCTCTGTAAGATGCATAACTGTTGTGGAAATTAAAGGTACTTGTAGATCACCTAGTGTAAGTGTCTGGCAGGAATTATATATTCAACAATGGTTACCATCTTTTTTGTTGACAAAAAGTGCTGGCATTGGTGACTGGCTGATGTTGACACTGAGAGAAAAGAGATTGGAGATGTCTCTGAAATTTTCCAGCCTGAGAAACTGCATGTAAATTAGGAACCTGAAGAAAAAAGAGGTGGTTGGGAGGACTGTTGAGTTTTAGTGTGCACGCATAGAGTTTAGGTTTAGAAGGATAATGCAAAAGAAGATGTCACGCAGGTCGCTGGAGAGAAGAAGGTTTTTTATTCTTTATACAAATGCTACAAATTCACCCTTCTAAAGTGTTTTTTAGTATGTTCACAAAGCTGTACAGCCTTCACTGCTGTAATTCCAGAGCATTTTCATCACACCAAAAAGAAACCCAGTTCCCATTACCAGTCACTTCCCATTGACCCTGTCTCCATCCCCTGGCAATCACTAATCTATATCATCTCTATGGATTTGCCTATTCTGGACATTTCACATAAACAGAATCATACACTATGTGACTTTTTGCATCTGGCTTCTTTCACACAACATAATGTTTTCAAGGTTCATATATGTGATCGCATGTGCTAGTACTTCATTACTTTCTGTGGCTGAATAATATTCTGTAATATGGATATGCCACATTTTGCAGTGGAAATTTCACATGGAATTGTTGGACTATATGGTAATTCCATATTTAACTGTTGTCACAGAGCACCGGCTCTGGGCGCATGCGCCAGAGCTCCGGCGTAATTGGACACATCAGTCCAGCCGCTCCGTGGCATGTGGGATCTTCCCAGGCCAGGGATCGAACTGGCGCCCCTTGCCCTGCAAGGCGGTGTCCTTACCCACTGGACCACCAGGGAAGCCCAGTGGAATGCCTTTGAGGAGCTTTAGGTTGGGGAGTATCACAATAAGATTTGCTTTAAGAAAAATCACTGCAGCTGTGGGATGGAAGGTAGATTGAAGGAAGAAACACTGAAGAACAAGGTACTTAAATCCCTTTAGCCACAGCACTCTCCTCTGTAAGATGCATAACTGTTGTGGAAATTAAAGGTACTTGTAGATCACCTAGTGTAAGTGTCTGGCAGGAATTATATATTCAACAATGGTTACCATCTTTTTTGTTGACAAAAAGTGCTGGCATTGGTGACTGGCTGATGTTGACACTGAGAGAAAAGAGATTGGAGATGTCTCTGAAATTTTCCAGCCTGAGAAACTGCATGTAAATTAGGAACCTGAAGAAAAAAGAGGTGGTTGGGAGGACTGTTGAGTTTTAGTGTGCACGCATAGAGTTTAGGTTTAGAAGGATAATGAAAAAGAAGATGTCACGCAGGTCGCTGGAGAGAAGAAGGTTTTTTATTCTTTATACAAATGCTACAAATTCACCCTTCTAAAGTGTTTTTTAGTATGTTCACAAAGCTGTACAGCCTTCACTGCTGTAATTCCAGAGCATTTTCATCACACCAAAAAGAAACCCAGTTCCCATTACCAGTCACTTCCCATTGACCCTGTCTCCATCCCCTGGCAATCACTAATCTATATCATCTCTATGGATTTGCCTATTCTGGACATTTCACATAAACAGAATCATACACTATGTGACTTTTTGCATCTGGCTTCTTTCACACAACATAATGTTTTCAAGGTTCATATATGTGATCGCATGTGCTAGTACTTCATTACTTTCTGTGGCTGAATAATATTCTGTAATATGGATATGCCACATTTTGCAGTGGAAATTTCACATGGAATTGTTGGACTATATGGTAATTCCATATTTAACTTTTTGAGGAAATTGGTAATTCTTAATCTTAAAAGTCCTAAGGAGGGAAAAGAGTCTGATTAAAGTATGAATTTGCTCTCCTGAAAAATATAGCATGCATGCACATTTTTGCAGGTGACTTCAAATGTTTGTGTTGAAGGACTCTCTGAATCCTATCTGTGAAACTTTCAATCCTATTTTAAACTGTCATCCTTCCCAGAAAAACACTTTGGGGTGACTGCTTATTATCATTACAAAGTAAGTTAAATGGACAGAATCCTACTGCAAGAGAAGACTGTGCTTTAAATTAGATAAGGCTTATGTGAATAAAAGGTAAGAAAAATACATTAAATAAATGCATGTGAAAGGTTCACTGTGTTTACTTTATTAATGAGTATTGCGGTGGTCATGGGAAAGTTAGTTTTTGAGCAAACTTATTGCCACTCCGTTATCAAAAGATATTTGAATGTACACTCTAGACAGAAGACTCTCGTAGTGAAGTTGAAGACAGTGTTGCCCTGTGTTTATAGTAGCCTATAAATATAGTTTGGGGGAAAAACACAGATAAAAAGACTTGTAGTATAATGCATGTGCACATGGCAGGAGGCACATTACATGCTCTGGGGGTGAGAGGAGAAAGGATGAATACAAGGTGCCTTGATCTGTGCTTCTGTGAGTAATTTGAAGGTTTGGTATACAGAGCTCACTCCGCATGCAGCCTTGGATCCCACAGGCCCACTCTTAAAGGACCTGAGCACCTAAGAATTGTAGAATCCTCAGGGTTCCTGGAACCGTCCCTGAGGGACAACTGTAGTGTGAATATGGAAATGAATGGAAGAAGTCGTTTCTGGTAGGAGGCCAGGAGTGGAAGTGAGTGGAGGAAAGTCCAAGGTGTGGTGGTGCAGAGGGTGGGAAGGAGAGTGTGGAGACAGATTGGTTCTGCTTAGAGTGAGCGTGGCAGGATACACAAGGTAAAGGAGGAAGGTTGTGCCCTTGGAGATCAGAAAGGAGCAGGGTGAACGAGGACATTAAAGTGAAGAAGGAGGCCATCATAGGTCTGTTTTCTCAGCAAAACAGGGTAAGGCACCACACTGACTGGAGAGAGATACTGGGGATATGACAGTGAAGAGGCTTTGTCAAGTTGCTGTAGAGGCAAGGGCGGGAGTTAATTCATGGTAAATAGTGTACGTGGGTCCTGAAGAGGGAACCCATAGAGGTGAGCATGAAATCCTGGAACTGATTGCTCCCTTTTTAAGACTGCTTGTGAGTTTGCTCAGTAGTCCATTTTACAAAAGTAGAGTAAAAGAAATGGTTAGTTTTGATAAAGTTTAATGCATTGTTTAAAATGCGGTTCATTTCAGAAGACATATATATATACACACATGTAAGTATATATGCATAAATATATATATATACACACATATATATATTTTTTGGCATCTTTTATTTTTTTAATTTATTATGTTTATCCATCTTTAGTCTTTGGTCTGGGCCCCCCATTGCCGTGGCCTCTCTCAGTGCAGGGCACTGGCTCTGGGCTCACACATTCCAGAGCACTGGCCTCTAATTGGACACACCGGTCCAGCCACTCTGCAGCACATGGGATCTTCCCAGGCCAGGGATTCAGCTGGTGCCCCTTGCCTTGCAAGGCAGACTCTTTTCCCACTGGACCACCAGGGAAGCCCCAGAAAACATATTTGATGTTAGTTTATGTCAAGCACTGTCCACTTATCAAAGTAACGGGTTTGTGTTAAAGGATGTGATTTATTTAAAATTGAAGTTGACATACAATATGTTATTTTCAGGTGTATTACATAGTGATTTCACATTTGCATACCTTATGAAATGATCACAGTAAATTTAATAACCATCTGCCCGATATAAAGTTATTACAGTGTTATTGACCATATTCCTTATGCTGTGTATTATCTCTTCACCGTGGCTTGTTTGTTTTATAACTTGAGTTGTGTACTTCTTAATCTCTCCTTGACATTTTCACACACCCATATCTTCCTCCCTGCTTGTGCAGCTCTGTGTCTGTGAGTCTGTTCTTGTGTGCTTGTTTGTTTGTTTTTTTAGATTCCACAGTAAGTGTCATCTTATGGTATTTGTCTTTCTCTGTCTGATTTAGCATAATACCCACTAGATCCATCCGTGTTGTTGCAGATAGCAAAATTTCTCTTTTGTCATGACTTAATAAAATTCCTTTGTATGTATACATACCACAAGGATGTGGTATTTCTTGTTTGAAGTAACAGCTTGGAAATTATTAAAACACACATGAGTAGGCAGAGCACAGGAAACTTGTGGGACAGTGAAAATACTTCATATGATATTATTATAATAGTGGATATATGTCATTATACTTGACTGCACAACGCCAAGAATAAACCCTGAGATACACCATGGGCGTTGGGTGGTTATGATGTGTCAGTTTAGGTTCATCTTTGGAGAAAAGTGTACCATTCTGGTGAGCAGCATTGATAAAGAGGAGAATGTGAATATGTGAGGAGGGGGCATATATGGAAATCTTCTGTACCTTCTCATTTTGTTGTAAAACTAAAACTACAGTTTTATAAATGGACTTAAACAAACATGAAACTATTTATTGTTAAGGATCAATGTGAGATGATGCTTCCAGGACCATACATTGGTTGAAGCATTTCAGTGAAATTTAAAATCACAGGACTTGCATCTAAACCCAACTTTCAGACTGAGACTATGTTTGTTTCCATTGGGCTCTCACTGTTCAAAATTTTTTTCTGATTAATTTTTAAAATTTAAATATAGTTGATTTATAATAGCATATTAGTTTCAGGTGTACAACATGATTCAGTATGTTTACAGATTAAAAGTTATTACAAGATAATAGTGGTAATTCGCTATGCTACGTGGTATTTCCTTGTTGCTTATCTATTAAATATTTTATACATAGTTTGTATCTCTTAATCCCCTACCTTAATCTCATAAATAGGGCTTCCCAGGTGGCACTAGTGATAAAGAATCTGCCTGGCACTGCAGGAGACACAAGAGATGCAAATTCTCCCTGGATTGGAAAGATCTCCTGAGAAGAAAACGGCAACCCACTCCAGTATTCTTGCCTGGAAGATTCCGTGGACAAAAGAGCCCGGTGGGCTACAGTCCATGGGGCCGCAAAGAGCCAGACACGATGGGGGTTAGTTTGAGTGCACCGTCATCTTATGGTATTTGTCTTTCTCTGTCTGATTTAGCATAATACCCACTAGATCCATCCGTGTTGTTGCAGATAGCAAAATTTCTCTTTTGTCATGACTTAATAAAATTCCTTTGTATGTATACATACCACAAGGATGTGGTATTTCTTGTTTGAAGTAACAGCTTGGAAATTATTAAAACACACATGAGTAGGCAGAGCACAGGAAACTTGTGGGACAGTGAAAATACTTCATATGATATTATTATAATAGTGGATATATGTCATTATACTTGACTGCACAACGCCAAGAATAAACCCTGAGATACACCATGGGCGTTGGGTGGTTATGATGTGTCAGTTTAGGTTCATCTTTGGAGAAAAGTGTACCATTCTGGTGAGCAGCATTGATAAAGAGGAGAATGTGAATATGTGAGGAGGGGGCATATATGGAAATCTTCTGTACCTTCTCATTTTGTTGTAAAACTAAAACTACAGTTTTATAAATGGACTTAAACAAACATGAAACTATTTATTGTTAAGGATCAATGTGAGATGATGCTTCCAGGACCATACATTGGTTGAAGCATTTCAGTGAAATTTAAAATCACAGGACTTGCATCTAAACCCAACTTTCAGACTGAGACTATGTTTGTTTCCATTGGGCTCTCACTGTTCAAAATTTTTTTCTGATTAATTTTTAAAATTTAAATATAGTTGATTTATAATAGCATATTAGTTTCAGGTGTACAACATGATTCAGTATGTTTACAGATTAAAAGTTATTACAAGATAATAGTGGTAATTCGCTATGCTACGTGGTATTTCCTTGTTGCTTATCTATTAAATATTTTATACATAGTTTGTATCTCTTAATCCCCTACCTTAATCTCATAAATAGGGCTTCCCAGGTGGCACTAGTGATAAAGAATCTGCCTGGCACTGCAGGAGACACAAGAGATGCAAATTCGCTCCCTGGATTGGAAAGATCTCCTGGAGAAGAAAACGGCAACCCACTCCAGTATTCTTGCCTGGAAGATTCCGTGGACAAAAGAGCCCGGTGGGCTACAGTCCATGGGGCCGCAAAGAGCCAGACACGACTGAGCACACAGCGCAGCAAGCTCATAGTTTGAGTGACAGCCAGGTTTATGCCTTGATGAAGAGAAGGATGTTTTCTTTCTAACTGTTCTTCCAGTCCTGCCTGAGGAAATGGCCATTCCAGAGTTGGAGGGACTGTAGTTTCCTAGACAGCTGACAGCCCCACATAACTGGATTTATTCCTTTTCGGTGAGAGGCGCTGTGCTCTGCTTGTCATTGTTGTTTTCATCATTCGAAAGGACAGGAGGAGGCAAGGAAAGCTGAAAAAAAAACCCCGAAAAGCCTAGGTGATCTTAAAAAGTAAAAAATTCTCTTGCAAAAGAGAAAAAAAAAGAAAAAAAATTCTCTTGCTACAGCACCTATGTAATTTACATGTATCTTAATTACTTCATATTCAATAATGATGAATATTAGCAAAGCAGAACTTTTCAGTATTTTAAAAATTGTGACAAAAAACAAATAACAGCGATGGACTGGAGGGGTGGGATGGGGGGGAATATACATATGATTAATCTGGGATTATACATATTGTAAACAACAAAACTCTGTAAAAGTAAAAAGTAAAACAAAAACTAAAAAAAAAACCCAAATAACATAAAATTTTTATCATCTAACCATTTTTAAGAGTACTGATCAGTAGTATGTTCACATTAATGTGAAACCAATCTCTAGATCCTTTCATTTTGCAAATCTGAAACTCTGCAGCCAGGAAAAAACTCCCCCTTTTCCTTTCTCTGTAGCCCCAGATCATTGCCATTCTACTTTCTGTTTGAATTTTACTCTGAGATGCCTCGTACAAGTGGAATAATACCATGCTTGTCTTTCTTTGGCTAGCTTTTTACACTTAGCAAAATGTTCTTAGGTTCATCCATCTTGTAGCAGGTAACATCCTTTTAAAGGCAGAATAATAATTCACTGCATTTGTTTATCCCTTGATCTGTCAATGCTTCCACTTTTTAGCGACTGTGATTAGTGCCACTATGAATGTGAGTGTTCAGGTATCTCTTCAAGACTCTTCTGTTGAATGTTTTTGATGAAAAAGGACTAAATAACCAGCTTATTCTGAATTATGTGAAAACTTACTTAGTGGATGCTGAAGAAATGAAAATGTTTTAGTAGAGAGATTTTGAAGGTACTTTGAAGCATGTTTAAAGAGCTCTCTTGAAATATAGATTTACTCTTCCTTGCTTTAGGTTTAAGAACTTACAAGCATTTATGAGTCATTTTCTGGTTAATCAGTGGAGTAAAGTAAGGAGGAAATGGCCATTCGGAGGGACTGTAGTTTCCTAGACAGCTGACAGCCCACATAACTGGATTTATTCCTTTTCGTGAGGCGCTGTGCTCTGCTTGTCATTGTTGTTTTCATCATTCGAAAGGACAGGAGGAGGCAAGGAAAGCTGAAAAAACCCGAAAAGCCTAGGTCATCTTAAAAGTAAAAAATTCTCTTGCAAAAGAGAAAAAAAAAGAAAAAAAATTCTCTTGCTACAGCACCTATGTAATTTACATGTATCTTAATTACTTCATATTCAATAATGATGAATATTAGCAAAGCAGAACTTTTCAGTATTTTAAAAATTGTGACAAAAAACAAATAACAGCGATGGACTGGAGGGGTGGGATGGGGGGGAATATACATATGATTAATCTGGGATTATACATATTGTAAACAACAAAACTCTGTAAAAGTAAAAAGTAAAACAAAACTTAAAAAACCCAAATAACATAAAATTTTTATCATCTAACCATTTTTAAGAGTACTGATCAGTAGTATGTTCACATTAATGTGAAACCAATCTCTAGATCCTTTCATTTTGCAAATCTGAAACTCTGCAGCCAGGAAAAAACTCCCCCTTTTCCTTTCTCTGTAGCCCCAGATCATTGCCATTCTACTTTCTGTTTGAATTTTACTCTGAGATGCCTCGTACAAGTGGAATAATACCATGCTTGTCTTTCTTTGGCTAGCTTTTTACACTTAGCAAAATGTTCTTAGGTTCATCCATCTTGTAGCAGGTAACATCCTTTTAAAGGCAGAATAATAATTCACTGCATTTGTTTATCCCTTGATCTGTCAATGCTTCCACTTTTTAGCGACTGTGATTAGTGCCACTATGAATGTGAGTGTTCAGGTATCTCTTCAAGACTCTTCTGTTGAATGTTTTTGATGAAAAAGGACTAAATAACCAGCTTATTCTGAATTATGTGAAAACTTACTTAGTGGATGCTGAAGAAATGAAAATGTTTTAGTAGAGAGATTTTGAAGGTACTTTGAAGCATGTTTAAAGAGCTCTCTTGAAATATAGATTTACTCTTCCTTGCTTTAGGTTTAAGAACTTACAAGCATTTATGAGTCATTTTCTGGTTAATCAGTGGAGTAAAGTAAGGAGGAAATGACAGTTTTCTGGGTTAAGAGTTATAAGTGGAAGAAAATGTGAAGAAGAGGATGATAAATGGCCAGCATGTAACTGTCTCCAATCCCCAGCCTGATGTGCTTGGGTGTTCAATAACACATCAGACATTGGTATTGACACAGTAAGGTCAATGCACTGCAGCCTCAGGACTCCAAGGTTGGCACTACCTTCCAGATCGTGAAATTCAAAAGACTTAATGATGATTCATCATACTATATCACTATGGTTAGTCTCTGTATGGTAACTTGAGGCTTATTTGTATATCACCCTCTGAAAATTTTAAAATCAAATGTAAAACTATTAACTTTAAAATGAATAGGTATTAAAATTATATGTGATGTGAGAGGTGAGCTAATTTCACTTTCAGGATCTAATACAAGCTCAAGCGAGATACTAATTGACGGAAGCCAGATTGCTTGCAAATTCAGAGAAATTAGGTTTTAAGTGATCTTGTACTTTGCATTAATTAAAGAAAAAATTAACTGAGAATAAAAGTAAATTGCTTTTTGATGATGTTTCACTATCTCCAAAGAATTGTTACCAAAGCTATAATAAATTGTCTGAATAACATGCTGCATTTAGAAGAAGAAAACACTTTGTGCAACACCTAGATCACTAATCTGTTCTTTCAGCAGTTTCTAAGCCATCTAATTAGAAATTGCTGCTTGCTGCAAGTTTAGACCTAAATATGCTTCTCCTTTAAAGGCTGTTGAGGTTGCTTCAGAATTTTTATAGCTCTTTGCAAACATTCGTGGCATGGAATGACTGGGTGCATCCCTAGGCTATTTAATTAATATAATGCAGATTGCATTCTTTAAAGAAATTATAACACTTTTTTTATAACACTTAGTTTAACAGCCTGGTTCATTGTTGATTAAACTATCAGAAACCAAATTAGTTTTATCTCACAACCAGCTGATTGTTTTATGTCACTGATAGGCCTGAAATTCTGCAAATATGCTAATTTCCTGTTATAGCGAGCATCCTACTGATCTATTCTGCATACGTTTTATAGCAGTTTCCACTCATTTAGCAAATGTTTGAGCCTTTAGTATATTCTAATCACTAAGCCTGGTACTTTTTCAGCAAATTTTAGTTTTTAGGGTCTCTTTTAAATAACCTCTAGGATAGTTGGGATTTTTTGATCAGATCATTAAATAACTTCTTTAAAAAATTTAATGCTATGTTAGAGGAAAAAATATTTATTTAGTTCTTTGAAGCTCTTCTATGAAAACACTACTCATGTGCTACTAATGCCCGTGTACTTAGCTGTACAAATATGAGAACTGTTTTGAGAATAGTCAAAACCCCATGGTCTTTTGGCTCTGATTTAAGATAAGCGGAATCAATAAATCCTCACCCCAAAGGGCTGGTCCTTCTATTTTTCTTTGTCCTTTAAAATTCTAGAAGCAAGATGTTCAAACCTTGAGTGTTTTACAGCCTTGGAAGTAAATGTTACCCTGGGTCACACCAACCACGATTCATCCAGCTTGAATTACCGAGTCCTCTCTAGGGAGAATACGGTTGTCCTGGGAAATGACAGCCTCTGAAGACAAGATGCTATACCAGTTACAAATTACTAACAGTTTATTTTTGTGAAAGGATTCAGGAGGTAGAATTTTGCAGGCTTCGGTTCAGGGGCACAGAGATGGCCATCCTTGCATTCTTTCAGCTGGGATTCTGTTTCCTGGGCCTCTGTTCTTATCTCTCAAGACGGTAACTACCCTGTCTGTTTTCCAGGCAGCAGGAAGGAGAGGAGGATGAGGGGGAAAGGCTGACTCAGCACCTTCCAGATACATCCCTGGTCACCCCTGTCTGAAAAGAAGTCTAGGGAATGTGATTTTTCAGCCATTCCTGCTGCCCAAAGTTCTGTTGGTGAGGAAGAAGGAACAAACACTGGGCAAGGTAGGCAGCTAGCAGTCTCTACTCCAGTTAACTAGTCCGCTCAACACACATGTGCGCAAACCAGAACAGCCCTTTGTCCCCAGCAGGGATTTGTTATCTATGAATCCATCTAAAGTTTCCCACCAACTTTTTGCATGCTGTCCCTCTAGGGGTAGTGGAAGTCCTACGGTTTTAATTCACTGATAGGCCTGAAATTCTGCAAATATGCTAATTTCCTGTTATAGCGAGCATCCTACTGAGCCTTTAGCAGTTTCCACTCATTTAGCAAATGTTTGAGCCTTTAGTATATTCTAATCACTAAGCCTGGTACTTTTTCAGCAAATTTTAGTTTTTAGGGTCTCTTTTAAATAACCTCTAGGATAGTTGGGATTTTTTGATCAGATCATTAAATAACTTCTTTAAAAAATTTAATGCTATGTTAGAGGAAAAAATATTTATTTAGTTCTTTGAAGCTCTTCTATGAAAACACTACTCATGTGCTACTAATGCCCGTGTACTTAGCTGTACAAATATGAGAACTGTTTTGAGAATAGTCAAAACCCCATGGTCTTTTGGCTCTGATTTAAGATAAGCGGAATCAATAAATCCTCACCCCAAAGGGCTGGTCCTTCTATTTTTCTTTGTCCTTTAAAATTCTAGAAGCAAGATGTTCAAACCTTGAGTGTTTTACAGCCTTGGAAGTAAATGTTACCCTGGGTCACACCAACCACGATTCATCCAGCTTGAATTACCGAGTCCTCTCTAGGGAGAATACGGTTGTCCTGGGAAATGACAGCCTCTGAAGACAAGATGCTATACCAGTTACAAATTACTAACAGTTTATTTTTGTGAAAGGATTCAGGAGGTAGAATTTTGCAGGCTTCGGTTCAGGGGCACAGAGATGGCCATCCTTGCATTCTTTCAGCTGGGATTCTGTTTCCTGGGCCTCTGTTCTTATCTCTCAAGACGGTAACTACCCTGTCTGTTTTCCAGGCAGCAGGAAGGAGAGGAGGATGAGGGGGAAAGGCTGACTCAGCACCTTCCAGATACATCCCTGGTCACCCCTGTCTGAAAAGAAGTCTAGGGAATGTGATTTTTCAGCCATTCCTGCTGCCCAAAGTTCTGTTGGTGAGGAAGAAGGAACAAACACTGGGCAAGGTAGGCAGCTAGCAGTCTCTACTCCAGTTAACTAGTCCGCTCAACACACATGTGCGCAAACCAGAACAGCCCTTTGTCCCCAGCAGGGATTTGTTATCTATGAATCCATCTAAAGTTTCCCCGCACCAACTTTTTTCAGGCATGCTGTCCCTCTGAGGTTTTAGTGCTAGTGGAAGTCCTACGGTTTTAATTCTCTGGAAGCAGGATTATACGGTAGGAAGAACACTGGACTTGCAGTTGGGGGAACCTGACCTATAGTCCTGTCATCACTGGCATTTTGACCGTTGACATCTGAACTTTCATTTCTTCATTTGGATAATGGAAATAGCATGGCCTCTGTAGCTGTGTTTTACAGGCTTCTTCGAGGATCCAATGAACACTTCTAATAGATATAAAAGTGTGTAGCAGATAGTAAAGCCTTATCCAAGTAAATATCTGGTATCCAGGTAGTGCAGTGGTAAAGAATCTGCCTGCCAATGTAGGAGATGCAAGAGATGCCGGTTCAATCCCTGGGTTGGAAAGATCTCTTCGAGGAGGAAATAGCAACTAACTCCAGTGTTCTTGCCTTGGAAACCCCATGGACCAAGGAACCTGGTGGACTACAGTCCATAGGGTTGCAAAAGAGTCAGGCATGACTGAGCTCACACGCATGCATTTTTACGTTGATGAGGATGTTCAAACCCAAACTATCATTTTCCCAACAGAAGGCAATGTTACTCCTAACTTTTCTCTTATGGCAAGTCACAAAATCTGGAAACCTCTGTCTCCCCCATAGCTGCCTCTGCCTCCCTCCCCACATCTCTGTGGTCATAACAATCTTTGATGTTGTTCTCCTAGTATTTCTCCATGTCTACCATCTGACTTCCTCACTGCCACCCCTGGTTGTTCAGGACCTTGTTACCACACTTCTTAGTTGGCTTCGGGCTCACTCTCAACTAACACCTGTCTGTTTTCACCGGAAGGAGAGGAGGATGAGGGGGAAAGGCTGACTCAGCACCTTCCAGATACATCCCTGGTCACCCCTGTCTGAAAAGAAGTCTAGGGAATGTGATTTTTCAGCCATTCCTGCTGCCCAAAGTTCTGTTGGTGAGGAAGAAGGAACAAACACTGGGCAAGGTAGGCAGCTAGCAGTCTCTACTCCAGTTAACTAGTCCGCTCAACACACATGTGCGCAAACCAGAACAGCCCTTTGTCCCCAGCAGGGATTTGTTATCTATGAATCCATCTAAAGTTTCCCCGCACCAACTTTTTTCAGGCATGCTGTCCCTCTGAGGTTTTAGTGCTAGTGGAAGTCCTACGGTTTTAATTCTCTGGAAGCAGGATTATACGGTAGGAAGAACACTGGACTTGCAGTTGGGGGAACCTGACCTATAGTCCTGTCATCACTGGCATTTTGACCGTTGACATCTGAACTTTCATTTCTTCATTTGGATAATGGAAATAGCATGGCCTCTGTAGCTGTGTTTTACAGGCTTCTTCGAGGATCCAATGAACACTTCTAATAGATATAAAAGTGTGTAGCAGATAGTAAAGCCTTATCCAAGTAAATATCTGGTATCCAGGTAGTGCAGTGGTAAAGAATCTGCCTGCCAATGTAGGAGATGCAAGAGATGCCGGTTCAATCCCTGGGTTGGAAAGATCTCTTCGAGGAGGAAATAGCAACTAACTCCAGTGTTCTTGCCTTGGAAACCCCATGGACCAAGGAACCTGGTGGACTACAGTCCATAGGGTTGCAAAAGAGTCAGGCATGACTGAGCTCACACGCATGCATTTTTACGTTGATGAGGATGTTCAAACCCAAACTATCATTTTCCCAACAGAAGGCAATGTTACTCCTAACTTTTCTCTTATGGCAAGTCACAAAATCTGGAAACCTCTGTCTCCCCCATAGCTGCCTCTGCCTCCCTCCCCACATCTCTGTGGTCATAACAATCTTTGATGTTGTTCTCCTAGTATTTCTCCATGTCTACCATCTGACTTCCTCACTGCCACCCCTGGTTGTTCAGGACCTTGTTACCACACTTCTTAGTTGGCTTTTGCAATAGCTCTCTGAGTCAATTCCAATCCCTACAGCTCCACACATTTCCACAGACCCCTCATTTTTATTGTGAATGAACAGAATGTACAAGGGGACGGTACCATGAGAGGAATATCTAGTCAATTATTTTTCTACTTTTGATACATTAAGTTGTTTATATTTTCAGGTTTTTTATTATAATAGGTGTTTTATGCATATGTGCAGATTGTTTTATTTCACTGATAGGCCTCCTTGGTCATATACATATTCATAATTCATAGTATATGTGAATATGTATATGGCTTAAGATTATTTATGTTATTAAAAATGGATTCCTCTAGCATGAGTTATTAAGTGAATGGGTGGTTCTTTGAGACTTCTGCTTCATTTTCCCAGTTGCTTCCAAAAGGGTAGTTCTAATTTATATGTCACAAACAACAGGTACTGTCATGAATGTATTGTAGCTTTTCACAGTCTAGCAAAACTTTATATAATGAAAAATGCGACTTGTCCATTTTCATACCAAGGGAATCCCGGCACTCCCAATCTAGGGAGACTTTGCACACTGCAGTCTAGGTAACCCTGCTCTTTTATAGGCTTTACATTTATAGGATGGCATGGCTTAAGACCTTTTTTTCAAAAATTCCTGGTTACAGCCTGTTTTCCTTCACAGGGCTTTTCAGTACATAAAGGTCACTTAAAGATAAGCTTGGGGCTTCTTTTACAGAGAGACCTAAGAGTGTAAGTATAATAATAGATCAGGTAACTGAAGTAGAGGGTTTAGCTGACCGGACTAGAGAATCATAAATACATGTTTTTTGGATCAAGGTATGAATCATTTTTTTTTTTTTTAAAGATTTATTTATTTTATTTTTTGGGCGGGGGTCAGGTTGGGGAGGGAGGGGAGTGGGCGGGCCACTTCTATTGGTCTTTCATTCCTCTATCTTCATCCCTCTTTGTTCTTTGGCTCCTGTGGGCCTCCCTTACCCACTGGACCACCGGGGGAAGCCCATGAATCATTTTTTAACTCGCCTCCCCCACCAAACTTTCATCTTAAGATGTCTTTAACAAGGGCTTCCCTGGTGTCCAGTGGGTAAGGACACCGCCTTGCAGTGCAGGGGGCGCCGGTTGGATCCCTGGCCTGGGAAGATCCCACGTGCCGTGGAGCGGCTGGACGGATGTGTCCGATTACCGAGCCAGAGCTCTGGAGCGCAAGCGCCCAGAGCTAGTGCTCTGCGACAGGAGCGGCCACTGTGATGGGAGGCCCACACGGGCCAAAGAACAAAGATGGTTGAAAAATTGATAAATGAAAGACCAATAGAAGTGGCCCGCCCGCCCCTCTCCCGCCTCAGCCCGCCCCCACCCAAAAAAAAGATGTCTTTAACAAGAAACTTACTTGTTCTTTTACTTAACAAACATCAAGCTTTATTCTTCTATCCAGGATTAACATTCTCTGATTGAAATTTACCAACATCCCAAGTAAATCAGTGTCAGTTTGTGCATAGTCTCCTGTACAGATTATAGGTGCAATCAGAATCAAGGATTAAATTGATATCCATGCTAGCACATCTTTTATCTTTTTAAATCTTGCAATAAAATAATCCCCTTTCCGTGCCCTCTGCCATCAGCTGCTGTATGAGTTCAGTAGTCTTTCTGGAATAAACCTAGGTTTTATCAAGTAGAATTGTTGCTGACTCCAGCAACTCTCGTTGCTCAGGGGTAGTTCCCATCAGTATTTCTTATGTAATCTCTATTTTAAAAATAATATTTTCAAAAAATTGCATTTTTAAAAATGTACGTAATACTTGGAAAGCCTTTTTTTTTTAAAGATTTATTTATTTATTTATTTTGGGCGGGGGTCAGGTTGGGAAGGGAGGGGAGCAGGCGGGCCACTTCTATTGGTCTTTCATTTCTCAGTTTTCATCTGTCTTTGTTCTTTGGCTCCTTCAGGGCCTCCCATCGCGGTGGCGTCTGTCGTTGCAGAGCGCCGGCTCTGGGCGCATGCGCTCCAGAGCTCCGGCTCGGTGATTGGACACATCAGTCCAGCCGCTCCGCGGCACGTGGGATCTTCCCAGGCCAGGGATCGAACCGGCGCCCCTTGCACTGCAAGGCGGTGTCCTTATCCACTGGACCACCAGGGGAAGCCCGGAAAGCCTTTTTTTAAAAAAAACATTTTTGACACTGAAAATTGTAACTATTTTCCAACATTTGCAATTTAATATTTGAGAAATATCACTGAAGAGTTATGGCTCTTTGAGACCAAATATGAATGTAAACAGTAAATGAAGTGTAAATGCAGTGCAATTACCCAGAAAGATTTGCCATAATAGAAATGATATTAGCTATTTACGCTACATATTATATGAAATAACTTTTTAGTGATCTATTGCTCTAACTCTTCCTAGGTAAACATGTCAAACCTTTTACACCGGAGGAAGCAAAAGAAATTATAATGTCTTTACGACAACCTGCGGTCTTCTGTAACATGGTTTTTGATTGGCCAGCACAACACTGGACTGTGAAACATCTTTCTGAGATCCTTCATGGCAAGCAGATACGCTTTAGGATGGGAACAAAAAGCACAGATACAGGTAGGACTTCATAACGTTCCCATGCCATGGTTTCTTTATCTCTGGAGAATCCTTTGTTTATAATCTTCATTTTGATCATGGGAAAACTTCATTAGTTTTTAAGGTTTTTTTTTTTAGGCTAAATAACCTGTAATTTATAACCCCATGTAAAATGTATTTGTTCATGTATCATGGTTCATGGATCATGGCAGACAGTTAATAAATATTTGTTAATGTGCTGTTATCTGACTGGAAGAGACCAATACTGATCGAACAGTCCCCTCCACTTTTGACTCATATAGAATATTTCCTTTTATTTGTAGCTTCAGTCACTATTTATAGTGCTCAGTCTTGGTGTAATTTTATCTCTGCTTTATCAGCTGCCTGACCTCTACTGCATTGCATAAATGTGAAACATATGTGAAGCTGTTTTTTTTCGTCCTCTTAAGCAGCTAGATTTTGCCAGCTTCCTTTACTTTCCTGAAGACTTGTAACTGACTTTTTTTTTGCCTTACAGTAAGCTAAAGCAACTACTATGACTCTAAAAGTAGTTAATTTAAAGGAGTGAAACAGTTTAGATTAGAAACTTTCTAATCTAAAGAAGTCCATGACCCTGGTCTGGCTTCAGAATATGTGTTTAACTTCTATTTAAATATGGACAGATTTGGTAATCTAGAAATTAATAGTTAAGCATTGCTGTGAAATGGCTCTAAGCATGTCTATTAATAACTTAAAAGGAACTAGAAAATTGCTCAGTTTTTCTTCAAGCTTCTCCAGGCTTCTTTCTCTCATGTTGATCTTCTAGTGTATTTCATATAATTACTGGGGTTTTCGTGTCTAGAACCACTCTGTACTTCAGTGATACGTAGGCAGGACTGATAGACCTGAAACTCTTTGGCATCTCATTGTACTCATAGACTACATGGCTGCAGCAGCAGCCATGTAAATTTGGCTCTTTTTTCTTGATATTAGTCAGCTTTGACATAGAAGCAAAGAAATTATATGTCTTTACGACAACCTGCGGTCTTCTGTAACATGGTTTTTGATTGGCCAGCACAACACTGGACTGTGAAACATCTTTCTGAGATCCTTCATGGCAAGCAGATACGCTTTAGGATGGGAACAAAAAGCACAGATACAGGTAGGACTTCATAACGTTCCCATGCCATGGTTTCTTTATCTCTGGAGAATCCTTTGTTTATAATCTTCATTTTGATCATGGGAAAACTTCATTAGTTTTTAAGGTTTTTTTTTTTTAGGCTAAATAACCTGTAATTTATAACCCCATGTAAAATGTATTTGTTCATGTATCATGGTTCATGGATCATGGCAGACAGTTAATAAATATTTGTTAATGTGCTGTTATCTGACTGGAAGAGACCAATACTGATCGAACAGTCCCCTCCACTTTTGACTCATATAGAATATTTCCTTTTATTTGTAGCTTCAGTCACTATTTATAGTGCTCAGTCTTGGTGTAATTTTATCTCTGCTTTATCAGCTGCCTGACCTCTACTGCATTGCATAAATGTGAAACATATGTGAAGCTGTTTTTTTTCGTCCTCTTAAGCAGCTAGATTTTGCCAGCTTCCTTTACTTTCCTGAAGACTTGTAACTGACTTTTTTTTTGCCTTACAGTAAGCTAAAGCAACTACTATGACTCTAAAAGTAGTTAATTTAAAGGAGTGAAACAGTTTAGATTAGAAACTTTCTAATCTAAAGAAGTCCATGACCCTGGTCTGGCTTCAGAATATGTGTTTAACTTCTATTTAAATATGGACAGATTTGGTAATCTAGAAATTAATAGTTAAGCATTGCTGTGAAATGGCTCTAAGCATGTCTATTAATAACTTAAAAGGAACTAGAAAATTGCTCAGTTTTTCTTCAAGCTTCTCCAGGCTTCTTTCTCTCATGTTGATCTTCTAGTGTATTTCATATAATTACTGGGGTTTTCGTGTCTAGAACCCCTCTGTACTTCAGTGATACGTAGGCAGGACTGATAGACCTGAAACTCTTTGGCATCTCATTGTACTCATAGACTACATGGCTGCAGCAGCAGCCATGTAAAAATCAGCTTTGGCTCTTTTTTTCTTGATATTAGTCAAATAAATCTTCTACTCACTGAAGTATCTGTTAAACAATAATTTGAAGAAAAATATAAACTAATTTTTTTTACCTTCTGGTTACATTCCAAATGCTGCTACTAATAGCTATTGAACACTATTGTTGAAAACTATTGTTATCAGACACTGTCCTAAGTGCATTATATATACTAACTCTCTTAATCTTCTTCAAGCTCACTTGGAGCGGTACTATTATTATCCTGTCTTACAGAGGAGATGGGATTCCCCAGTAAAAAATCTGCCTGCAATGCAGGAGCCACAGGAGACACGGGTTAGATCCCTGGGTCGGGAAGATCCCCTGGAGGAGGGCATGGCAACCCACTCCAGTGTCTTTGCCTGGAGAATCCCATGGACAGAAGAGCCTAGCAGGCTATAGTCCATGGGGTCGCAAAGTGTCGGACATGACTGAAGCAACTTGGCACAGAGGAGGTACAGTAATTTGACATTTTAAAAGTTAGTACTCAAGAAGAAAAGAAAAAAGGAAGCAGAAACTCTCTTACAGTTGAGAAAAACCGCTCTGAGTTTTTAACTAAAGATAATTTGTTCTTTCGAAAAATTTGGACAAAATTCATATAAAATTCACCACGTAAAAGTACACAATTCAGTGGTTTTAGCATCTTCATAATATTGGGCAACCACCACCACTGTCTAACTCCAGAACATTCTCACTGCAAAGCAATCTGGTTCCCACAAGCGGTCACTTCCCATTCTCCGCCTTCTTCACCCCTGGCAACCACTGATCTGCTACTCTGTTTTTATAGATTTGTCTTTTCTGGACATATTATAAAAATGGAATCATACAGTTGTAGCCTTTTGTGCCTAGCTTTTGTTCATGTAGCATGTTCTTAAAATTTACCAATGTTGTAGCATGTGTTTGTATCTTCTTTTCATTGCTGGAAAATATTCTGTTAGGACTAAACAAATTGTTTATCCTTTCATCAATTGATGGACATTTGGGTTATTTCCACTTTTTCACTACTGTGAATAATGCTCTTGAGAACGTTTTTGTACAGGATTTTATGTGAACAATATGTTTTCACTTCTCTTGAGTTAAACCTAGAAGTGTAATTGCCCAGTCGTACAGCAACTGTGTTTAACTTTTGAGGAACTGCCAGCTGTTTTCCAAAACAGCTGAATCATTTTACATTCCCCCCGCAATGTGAAGGGTCCAGTTTCTCTATGTCCTTGCCAATACTTACTCCATTTTTCTTTCTAGGCATCCTAGTGTGTATGAAGTATTGTCTCATTGTAGTTTTGATGCATTTCCCTAATGACTGATGTTGTTGAACATCTTTTTATGGGTTTATTGACTGTTTGTGTATCTAATTTGGAGAAACAGCTCTCCAAATCCTTTGCTTGTTTTCTAATTAAGATATATTTTTGTTTTTATGTAGTTTTATTTGTTTTGTCCTTTTGTTGTTGATTGGTAAAAGATTTTCATACATTCTGGATACTAGCTCTTATCAGCTATGTGACGTGGAAATATATTATCATATTCTGTGGGTTAATAGTTTGCTCTATTTAAGCTATTTCTTTGTATTTAGATACACTACTTCTACAAACACTTTTGGGTAGTAATAAAAGAGAGCTGACTCAAGTCAGCTCATGTGGATTCAAATTTTGGCTTACTCTGACTTTGAGTAAGTCATTTAATTTGTCTGTATCTTAGAAATATTTTCAAAGCTAAATATGTTCATATTCATTAAACATTTAGAACAGTGTCTGGCACGTAGCAAATGCTTAACAAAGTTATTTAAAATTAGAAATAATTAAAAAATAAAAATATACTTTCCTCATTTTAGAGAACACTGTAAAAATGGGAAGACCCAAAGAAAATTAAAAATACTTACTCCTATTACCAAGAGCAGTCACTAATTACATTATGATGTATGTCCATGCAAGCCTTTTTGTGTTTTAAAAATAGTTGTATAAATTTTAACAACCTGCTATTTTTTCCTTAACATATTCTGAACAACTTCTTTTGACATTAAATATGGTTATTGTTGGATTTTTTTGTTGGCCACTTCTATTGATCTTTCATTTATTTATTTCCATCCATCTTTGTTTTTTGGCCTATGTGGGCCTCCATCTCAGTGGCCTCTGTTGTCGCAGAGCACCGGCTCTGGGCGCATGCGCTCCAGAGCACCGGCTTAGTAATTGGACACATCGGTCCAGCCACGTCGCAGCACGTGGGATCTTCCCAGGCCAGGGATCGAACCGGCGCCCCTTGCACTGCAAGGCGGTGTCCTTACCCACTTGACCACCAGGGAAGCCCTAAATATGGCTTTTAAATGGCTACCTAATCTTCCATTGTATGGTAGTATCATTGTTGGTGTTTGATTACCAAGTCATGTAGGACTCTTTTGAAACCCTATCGATTGTAGCCCTTCCAGGCTACCCTGTCCATGAGATTTCCCAGGCAAGACTGCTGAAGTGGGTTGTCATTTCCTCCTCTAGGAGATCTTCCTGACACAGGGATTGAACTCTCGTCTCTTAGCCTTCAACATTGGCAGGTGGATTCTTTACCAATGAACCACCAGGGAAGCTCTGGTAGCATCATAATTTAGTTTTAAAAATCTCCTATTTTGATTAGATTGCTAAGAGGTTTAAAATTTATAAAGAAAACTGTAGGGACTTTCCTGTGGTCCAGTGGTTAAGACTCTGTATTCCAATACAGAGGGCCTGGGTTCGATCCCTAGTTAGGGAACTAGATCCCACATCCCACAACGAAGACCCAGCACAGCCAAATAATAATAATTAAAAAAAAAAGACTAGTGAACATGTTTGAAAGTAAGTCTTGTCCAAGTTTCTGATTATTCTCCTATGATAGATTCCTAGGAGAGTGATGGCAGAGAGGGTGAGCAGGATCACCAGGAGCAGCACTGTCCATGCAGCTGCTTAAGCCAGCGGTCATTCTGCTGGCCTCTCCGAGTGATGTCTGATGACTGAGTGGCTTACCTCCTAAGTACCCAGCATCCACCTGCTTCTCTCTCCATGACCATCCTCCAGATGGGGCTACCCTGCTCTCTCTCACCTCCTTGGCTGCAATAGCCTCATACCTAGTCCCTCTCCACCCAGCCATTCTTCATTCGGAAACCAGAGGCGGTTTTTTAAAAGAGAAAAATCTCATCTTTCTCTGTTTAGATAGCTTCCTATTACCCTTAGGCTAAAGACCAATGTTTTTGTTGTGGTAAAGACAGCTCAGTTTGCCTGCTCCACTTAATTCCTCCTTTTGAACTCAGGACAGAAAACCTGATCTTTTTTTTTTTAAGTTTGTGTATTTCCAGAGATTTGCTTCTTCTTACTTCAGGGCTTTTGCATATACAGTCCATCCATCCGTTCTCTCTTTCCCTCTTTCCCTTCCCCTAGCTTTATCTCATTGGTTCCACTGCTTCCTTCAGATGTCGGCTCAGAGGTCTCCTCATGGTAGTCTTTCTGACCATGTCTCCCTCCCTCAGCTCCAAAATCAGGTATAACTCCTGAGTTATCTCAGAGCACCTGGTATTTCTTAGTAACACTGAACACCAGTTGTAATCACATGGTTAGCTGTGTACGTAAGTCTGTCTTCTCCTCAAGAGGGTCCCTTCTTGAGGGTCAGGGCCGTGTCTCATTGGCTGAGCACCTAATTTCTGAGTAGTCAGACATCTGTGGAGTGAAAGAATGAAAGACCTTTGATACCTGAGGCCAAGTGCTTTGCCGAAGGGTGGTTTACATTTACTCTTTCAGAACACATGAGGGTACCTGCCTGGCCATTCCTTTGCCCAAACTGAAATTTATGTTTTTTAAAAAATATCTTGTTGATAGATGAAAGATGAGTGTCTCAGAACCTTGATTAACATTACTCTGCTGGTGGTGTTGAACATACGTTCATGTCTATTAATAGTTTGTATTTTTGGTAATTGTTCTTTTCACTTACCCTTATTAGGATTTTTTTAAATAAGTTAATTCCTTATATATAAAGAGTACTGTGTTACTAATGTACTGAAGAAATTTCCCAGTTTATTGTTTGCCTTTTGATTTTGCTTCATATCTGTATAGTAAGATCAAATAATATTTCATTAATATTTTTATTCTTATTTTATTTAGAAATTCCTTCTATGTCCTGGCAATAGATAAATTTTCTCCTAGTATTTTCTCCTAATAGCTTAATGATTTCTTTTTCACATTTTCCTCTTTATCCATTCCATTATTTATTTTGGTATGTGGTGTTCGCTGGCTTTTTTCCAAATAGGTTGGTAATAAAATCTTTATTGTAATGCCATTTACTGAATAATTTTTCCTTTTGTTTTTTGGTAAAGACAGCTCAGTTTGCCTGCTCCACTTAATTCCTCCTTTTGAACTCAGGACAGAAAACCTGATCTTTTTTTTTTTAAGTTTGTGTATTTCCAGAGATTTGCTTCTTCTTACTTCAGGGCTTTTGCATATACAGTCCATCCATCCGTTCTCTCTTTCCCTCTTTCCCTTCCCCTAGCTTTATCTCATTGGTTCCACTGCTTCCTTCAGATGTCGGCTCAGAGGTCTCCTCATGGTAGTCTTTCTGACCATGTCTCCCTCCCTCAGCTCCAAAATCAGGTATAACTCCTGAGTTATCTCAGAGCACCTGGTATTTCTTAGTAACACTGAACACCAGTTGTAATCACATGGTTAGCTGTGTACGTAAGTCTGTCTTCTCCTCAAGAGGGTCCCTTCTTGAGGGTCAGGGCCGTGTCTCATTGGCTGAGCACCTAATTTCTGAGTAGTCAGACATCTGTGGAGTGAAAGAATGAAAGACCTTTGATACCTGAGGCCAAGTGCTTTGCCGAAGGGTGGTTTACATTTACTCTTTCAGAACACATGAGGGTACCTGCCTGGCCATTCCTTTGCCCAAACTGAAATTTATGTTTTTTAAAAAATATCTTGTTGATAGATGAAAGATGAGTGTCTCAGAACCTTGATTAACATTACTCTGCTGGTGGTGTTGAACATACGTTCATGTCTATTAATAGTTTGTATTTTTGGTAATTGTTCTTTTCACTTACCCTTATTAGGATTTTTTTAAATAAGTTAATTCCTTATATATAAAGAGTACTGTGTTACTAATGTACTGAAGAAATTTCCCAGTTTATTGTTTGCCTTTTGATTTTGCTTCATATCTGTATAGTAAGATCAAATAATATTTCATTAATATTTTTATTCTTATTTTATTTAGAAATTCCTTCTATGTCCTGGCAATAGATAAATTTTCTCCTAGTATTTTCTCCTAATAGCTTAATGATTTCTTTTTCACATTTTCCTCTTTATCCATTCCATTATTTATTTTGGTATGTGGTGTTCGCTGGCTTTTTTCCAAATAGGTTGGTAATAAAATCTTTATTGTAATGCCATTTACTGAATAATCCCTTTTTGTTCCAACTGACTTTGAAACTACCTTTATTATACTACCATATTCTTACGTATTTCAGCATCTGTTTTTGGACCACATATTGAGTGAGCTATCAGTTTGGGGGCCAGTAAAACACTTTTTGAAAACTATTTTTTACAGCTGTTTTATATTTTTATATTTGAAAGAACAATTCATCCTCCCCAGTCAGTCTTCTGTCTCAGCATTTTACTAGATATTGGGGCTGCAGTGGTAAAGAATTCAGCTGCCAGTGCAGGAGATGCGGGAAGCACAGGTTGAATCCCTGAGTCAGAAAGATCCCCTGGAGGAGGAAATGATAACCTGCTTCAGTGTTCTTGCCTGGAAAATTCTCCTAGACAGAGGAGCCTGGTGGGCTGTCGTCCATGGCCACAAAGAGTCAGCCCAAGCAAGCATACACGTTGCACATGCACAATTGATTTTATTCCTCTAACTGAAATTTAAACAGGGTACACGTTAAATAGCGTCTGTTGCCTGTCCTCAAGCTGTCAGGCACTGCAGCTGCCTCCCCTCAATAATGGTGCTCCTGAGGGGCAGTAAGAATGGAGAAAAACAGGATCCTGGCCCCAGACAGCCAAGATGCATGTCAAAGAAGATTTTTTTTTTTTTTGTAATAAGCTGTAATCTTTTGATGTTTGGCTACCTATTTTTTTTTCCTACAAAAATTCCTGTGTGTCCCAGTTCCTCCCTTACCTCTTTGGAACAGTTCCTCAAACTGAGCAGCTATCTCCTAGACTGTATTCCTCAATGAGATCTCCTGAATAAAACATACGTCACAACTTTTAGATCTTATGGAATTTTTTCTTCAGTCAACAATATTTAAAAAAAAATTAGTTTATTCGTTTGGCTGTGTTGGGTCTTAGTTGTGGCATGTGGGATCTTTAGCTGCAGGATGTGAGATCTAGTTTACTGACCAAGGATTGAACCTACACTCCCTGCATTGGGAGCATGGAGTCTTAGTCACTGACTCACCGGGGAAGTCTCCAGTCAGCAAAGTGCTATGAATTATGTAATTTGAAAAAATCTACCATGTGATAATACTGTACCCTCCAACTCAAGAACATGTAATCTTCGCTTATCAGGTTTGTTTTGTCTCAGTAAAAAGATTTGGGGGAAAAAGATTTAGAGTTTTCTTGTAAGTCTACAAATTTCTTAAAATATTAGAAAAAATTTTTATAGCTGTTAGGAAGGAAATATTTTTGCCTGTTCTGTTTTTCTAACCATGATTGGTACAGAAAAGCCTTTTTTTTGTATGTTTGTTTATTTATTTTTTTTACCCAGCCTATTAATAGTGTACATAGTTTTTTTATTTTATTCTTGTGGGCTTTTTAGGAAGACTAGTATATGATCTTATAAGCAATAACTTTTTTTTTTTTTTTTTTGCCACTTCTATTTATCTTTCATTTTATTTATTTCCATCCATCTTTATTCCTTGGCCTGCATGGGCCTCCCATCACAGTGGCCTCTCTCGTCGCAGAGCACTGGCTCTGGGCCGCAGAGCACTGGCTCTGGGCGCATGCGCTCCAAAGCTCCAGCTTGGTAGTTGGACGCATTGGTCCAGCCGCTCCGCGGCACGTGAGATCTTCCTAGGCCAGGGATTGAATCGGCACCGCTTGCACTGCAAGGCTGTGTCCTTACCCACTGGACCACAGGGAAGCCCAAGCAATAACTTTTTTACCTTTCTATTGAACATATCTCTGTTTTAAGTCTTGGTTAGAGTCTCTCTATAGTACTTGAAATGATCGTATTAATAGCTAGCATATTTGACTGTAATGTCTCTCTCAGTTTATTTTAGGAAGCAGATCATGACATCACATAGCTCCTTGAAGCCATTTTGGATTGATTTCATTTGCTAACATACATTCTCATTGATGACGCTCTACCTTAGTTGGCAATAATTTGGCAAGCAGATGTAGAAATAAGCCTGAACATTGATAGATAGGGAGCAGAGTGATGATCAGGAGTCATACTCAGTACCCACATTCCCAGTGTTTCTTGCTTGTGAAATGATGATGTCTAGCAAAATGGAAAAATACTTGTTTCACTGCTGTGCAAAATAATAATAATAATACTATAGAACTCCCGTTTATAAGAGTTAAAAGCAAACTCAATTTATACAGTATTTCCAAATCCTAAGTTCAGTTGAGCTGCTTCTTACCTAATATTTTGTCTTTAAGTAGGATGAAAGTTTCAGCTGCCTGAAATATTAAATGAAAGAACAATAATAAATTAGAAGAGAATAATTCGAATAAACTAATAAAAACAACTGTACTACCCAGAAAGAAACTGTCATGATATCGAATGTAAACAGTGCCTTTGGTGCTGCTATTACTAGGAAGGAGTGAAAAGATTCTGCTTTGAAATCACTGTGCCAATGAAAAAGTCTGTCATTTTCATTCATTCCATTCATTGCAATTTTCCCTCACAGTAACAGTTCTCGTGTGTGATTTTTTTTTTTTTTTACGTTTTTCATTTTTTTAAGTACAGAACTTGTTGTTACAGAAAGTGAAGTCTTCAGATGAGGCTGCAGTACAAATGTGCATAACTGAAAAGTCCTCCTCAATCTACCCCTGAGGCAGGTGGCTCAAGTAGTGGCTTCAGTATTCAGCTGGTTCCATTGGATTGAATTCTGAAGTGAAAACTCGCAAGACAGTAGAAGGTTTTCAGGCTCACATTGCAGCTAACTGAAGTGATTTAGAAATGATTCCAGCACCAAATAGCTTTCTTGCTGCATGGGTTTCTGTTTGTTAAAAAATATATTTTTTTCCAATGCTATTATATAAATTCTTGATGACGATGTTGATAACATTGAGTTTAAATATTATTGATGGGATGCTGTGTACCAGCCACTATTCTAAATGTTCCTCAAAAATTATCAGATTTAAACACTTCTTAAATATGCAGGTTTTTATCTTTTAGGTAAATGCATACTAGTGAAGTTTTCCTGCTTCTCAAAGTCAGGTGACAAGTTGATGAAATAGGTGAAGTAGGGGTGACACACATTTCTTTGCAATTCTGAGATTTTAGAATAGAGAGAGGAATGGAAAGGTAATTGAGATAATCCTGAACCGTTTGGAAAGAAATAAAAGGAAAGATAAAGGCTCTTTGAATACCTCTTTTCTTCCTATGACTAATTCGGTGAACTTTTAAAGTACCCCAAGTAAAGATATGAATGAATAGTAAGAAATTACTAATTATAGTGCCTAACTTTTACTGAGCATTTGCTATGTGTCAAGCAGTGTGCTGATGGATTTACATGTGTTAGATCTGCATTCCCTCTTGAAAGCATTCTGTGCTTTGCAAAATAGGTGGTCATCAAGTTACTTGAATAGTAGCATCCCAATGTACATTTAAAGTATTCTGCTAATTACAAAAGAGAAATGATTTTATCACTATTTAGAATAATAAGTCTTGTATAAATGAGTTCTACCCATAGAAACAAGCCATTATAGACAGATAGCAGACTTTTCTTCAGGCTTTCCTGATCAACCCTCATCTCCAGTCTTTGCCTTCTTCTAGGTGTCTGTGGCACAGAATTTTGCATCTAATTATATGATGCTTCAAATTCCCTATTATTCTGGTTAGAGTTTTCTTTTTGTCTAAATATATTCTATATTCAAGAGCATTATCTATTTCTTTTATGCTCCTGCAAGCCGAAGCACAATGCTAGTTACAAATTAGGTACTTAATAAATAATTCTGAAATAAATGAGCTATGAATAAATGAACAGACTTTAAATTGCCATTGTTCACTTAATGGACAGAGCTTCTAAGGAGCTCTGTATGATAAATGTACAGTTGTTCAGTCACTCAGTCATATCTGATTCTTTGCGACCCTATGGACTGCAGCACACCGGGCTTCCCTGTCCTTCACCATCTCCCAGAGCTTGCTCAAACTCATGTCCATTGAGCCGGTGATGCCATTCAAGCATCTTGTCCTCTGTCATCCCCTTCTCCTCCTTCCATCAATCTTTCCCAGTGTCAGGGTCTTTTCTGGTGAGTCAGCTCTTCACATCAAATGGCCAAAGTATTGAAGCTTCAGCTTCAGCATCATTCCTTCCAATAAATATTCCAGGCTGATTTCCTTTAGGATTGACTGGTTTGATCTCCTTGCATTCTGAGGGACTCTCAAGACTCTTCTCTAGCACCACAGTTTAAAGACATCAATTTTTCAGCTCTCAGCTTCTTTATGGTCCAGATCTCACATCCATACATAACTACTGGGAAAACCATAGCTTTGACTTTGCAGACTTTTGTCAGCAAAATGATGTCTCTACTTTGAATACGCTGTCTAGGTTTGTCAATAACTTTTCTTCCAAGGAGCAAGCGACTTTTAATTTTATGGCTGCGGTTGCTGTCTGCAGTGATCTTGGAGCCCAAGAAAATAAAGTCTGCCACTGTTTCCATGGTGTGCATGTCTGTTTGCCATGAAGTGATGAGACTGGATGCCATGATAAAATAGGTGGTCATCAAGTTACTTGAATAGTAGCATCCCAATGTACATTTAAAGTATTCTGCTAATTACAAAAGAGAAATGATTTTATCACTATTTAGAATAATAAGTCTTGTATAAATGAGTTCTACCCATAGAAACAAGCCATTATAGACAGATAGCAGACTTTTCTTCAGGCTTTCCTGATCAACCCTCATCTCCAGTCTTTGCCTTCTTCTAGGTGTCTGTGGCACAGAATTTTGCATCTAATTATATGATGCTTCAAATTCCCTATTATTCTGGTTAGAGTTTTCTTTTTGTCTAAATATATTCTATATTCAAGAGCATTATCTATTTCTTTTATGCTCCTGCAAGCCGAAGCACAATGCTAGTTACAAATTAGGTACTTAATAAATAATTCTGAAATAAATGAGCTATGAATAAATGAACAGACTTTAAATTGCCATTGTTCACTTAATGGACAGAGCTTCTAAGGAGCTCTGTATGATAAATGTACAGTTGTTCAGTCACTCAGTCATATCTGATTCTTTGCGACCCTATGGACTGCAGCACACCGGGCTTCCCTGTCCTTCACCATCTCCCAGAGCTTGCTCAAACTCATGTCCATTGAGCCGGTGATGCCATTCAAGCATCTTGTCCTCTGTCATCCCCTTCTCCTCCTTCCATCAATCTTTCCCAGTGTCAGGGTCTTTTCTGGTGAGTCAGCTCTTCACATCAAATGGCCAAAGTATTGAAGCTTCAGCTTCAGCATCATTCCTTCCAATAAATATTCCAGGCTGATTTCCTTTAGGATTGACTGGTTTGATCTCCTTGCATTCTGAGGGACTCTCAAGACTCTTCTCTAGCACCACAGTTTAAAGACATCAATTTTTCAGCTCTCAGCTTCTTTATGGTCCAGATCTCACATCCATACATAACTACTGGGAAAACCATAGCTTTGACTTTGCAGACTTTTGTCAGCAAAATGATGTCTCTACTTTGAATACGCTGTCTAGGTTTGTCAATAACTTTTCTTCCAAGGAGCAAGCGACTTTTAATTTTATGGCTGCGGTTGCTGTCTGCAGTGATCTTGGAGCCCAAGAAAATAAAGTCTGCCACTGTTTCCATGGTGTGCATGTCTGTTTGCCATGAAGTGATGAGACTGGATGCCATGATCTTAGTTTTTCGAATGTTGAGTTTTAAGCCAACTTTTTCACTCTCTGCTTTCACCTTCATCAAGAGGCTCTTTAGTTCCTCTTTTCTTTCTGCCATAAGGGTAGTATCATCTGCATATCTGCAGTTATTGATATTTCTCCTGGCAATCTTGATTCCAGCTGGTACTTCATCCAGACCAGCATTTTGCATGATGTACTCTGCATATAAATTAAATAAGTAGAGTGACAGTATACAGTCTTGACATAATGAGTATGCCACTCCAGTTTGGAACCAGTCAGCTGTTCCATGTCTGGTTCTAACTGTTGCTTCTTAACCTAGATACAGGCTTCTCAGGAGGCAGGTGAGATGGTCTGGTATTTCCATCTCTGTAAGAATTTCCCACGGTTTGTTGTGATTCTCACAGTCCAAAGCTATAGCATAGTCAATGAAGCAAAAGTAGATGTTTTCCTGGAATTCTCTTGCTTTTTCTAGGATCTAGCAGATGTTGGCAATTTAATCTGTGATTCCTTTGTCTTTTTCTAAATCCAGCTTGTACAACTGGAAGTTCTCAGTTCATGTACTATTGAAGCATAGCTTGGAGGATTTTGAACATTACCTTGCTAGCATGTGACATGAGTGAAATTGTACAGTAAAGTGGACATTGTCCTTCTTTGGGATTGGAATGAAAACTGACCTTTTCCATTACCGTGACCACTGCTGTGTTTTCCAAATTTGCTGGCATATTGAGTGCAACCCTTCAATAGTATCATCTTTTAGTATTTGAAATATACAGTGTCAAAAATTTTCAAAACACAGTGCTGTCTTTTTTTTCTAATTTTTTTCTTTTCCCCATCATGCCTCTTTTATTTATTTTCATCCATCTTTTTTTATTCTTTGGCCTCTATGGGCTTCCTGTTGCAGTGACCACGCTCACTGCAGAGAACTGGCTCTGGGCACATACACTCCAGAGCACTGGCTTGTAATTGGACACACTGGTTCAGCTGCTTTGCGGCACGTGGGATCTTCCCAGGCCAGGGATCGAACCAGTGCCCCTTGCACTGCAAGACAGACCTACTGGACCACCAGGAAAGCGTATCTTTTTTTTTTTTAATTTGAAAAAGTAGTTCTGAGATGTTTTGGTCTCAAGATTCCTTTACACCTAAAAACGATCGAAGAGACTTTCCTGGTGGTCCAGTGGCTAAGACTCTCAATGCGGGGGCCTGGGTCTGGTCTCTGGTCAGGAAACTAGATTCCCCATGCTTCAACTAAGGCCCAATGCAGCCAAATTAAAAAAAAAAAAAAAAATTACTGAGTTCCCCAGTGAGTGAACTTTTGTCGATGTGGGTTATATCTAGTGACATTTACCACTGTTAGAAATTGAAACCAGTACATGTCTTCTTAAAGAAAAATGCTCAGTGTAAGAGTTGTGAGTTTTTTATTCAGGGTCTTAATGAGACCTACAGCACTGGAGACAGCCTCTCAGGAGATCTGAGAGAACGCTCCAAAGGGTAGGGAAGAAGCCTGTATATATATATGAATTTTGGTGAGGGAACATGTGCAGTCAAGCAGACATCTTGGTAAAAGATTACTGGTAGTTACAAATAATAAATATTGCAAGTTAATGATTTTAGTGCTTTCCTTTAGGAAGATGCAAGAATCTGGGGTTATTGATGTTCTTCACGAGATACGTATCTAACTGTCCAAGAGTCCTGCTTGTCCAAAGCACAGAGCACCCTGTTATGGTCTTAATTTCCTCTGTCTGAAGCACAGAGTGCTTCATGCTGTTATGCTCTTAGTCTCTTCACAGAGTGCACTGTTGGTCAGTGACTGCAGTGGGTTACCACTTAATCCTTGTAGAACTGGTTGGTGAGCAATGCTCTTTGTTCTTTTAAAAGTAAAAGAACGGAAGCACATACTCCACTGGCAGTCAGAGCAGTGACATCAACACAAGTCGTGTAGCCCTGGAAAACTCCCCTGTACTCTTGTGAGAGAATAAGCGTGAAAATGCTGTTGTAGTATTGCTATGAAAATAGGGTAGACCTCACAGACCCCTGAAGAGGTCTTGGAGAATTGATAATGTATTCCACTGAATGACTGCATCAGGCTATAGAAAGGGTGTCTTTTAATTTTAAGGTTAAAATTGTGTTGTTTACTTTTAAATTTAATCATGAGTGTGATTAAGTGTTGTAGATGGTTTTAATTATTTTGAAAGTACATAATTAATTTCTAATTAATATTAAATAGTAATTTCTTGGTTGCAGTGATCTTCATTTGAAAAAAACAACAATATTTGGAATTGTGTTCAGTAGACATTTAGAGTTGGATTCTCTTCCATTGCAGCTCCTCAGTTTGAAACCACATGTAGTTACGTGGAAGCTACACTTGCAGAGTTTCTGACCTGGAACTGTGACCAGGCTAATGTCTCTGGACCATTTAAAGACTATGATTTTTCCAGATTCTGGGCGTATGCTGACTATAAATATTTTGTCAGTTTGTTTGAAGACAAGACAGATGTATTCCAGGTAAGTCAGTACGTTTCTTTCAGTCATGGTATAATTTGTTCTTGAGAAAAGATCACAAATCAGAATCTCCAGGGTACCCTTTCCCTCACTGTCTTTTTCTCTCAAAAGTAGTCACTGTGAGTCTTACCCAGTCCATCTGCTGCTGCTGCTTAGTCACTTTGGTCGTGTTCAGCTCTGTGTGACCCTATGGATGGTAGTCCGCCAGGCTCCTCTGCCCATGGGATTCTCCAGGCAAGAGTACTGGAGTGGCTTGCCATGCCCTCCTACTCAAGCCCAAGGATGAGCAGCCGTCTTATTCTTTTCCTAGTTGCCATCAGAGAGTCTGGTCCCACCCCCCTGTTGGTCAGTGACTGCTCATGCTGATGCTCTTAGTCTCTTCACAGAGTGCACTGTTGGTCAGTGACTGCAGTGGGTTACCACTTAATCCTTGTAGAACTGGTTGGTGAGCAATGCTCTTTGTTCTTTTAAAAGTAAAAGAACGGAAGCACATACTCCACTGGCAGTCAGAGCAGTGACATCAACACAAGTCGTGTAGCCCTGGAAAACTCCCCTGTACTCTTGTGAGAGAATAAGCGTGAAAATGCTGTTGTAGTATTGCTATGAAAATAGGGTAGACCTCACAGACCCCTGAAGAGGTCTTGGAGAATTGATAATGTATTCCACTGAATGACTGCATCAGGCTATAGAAAGGGTGTCTTTTAATTTTAAGGTTAAAATTGTGTTGTTTACTTTTAAATTTAATCATGAGTGTGATTAAGTGTTGTAGATGGTTTTAATTATTTTGAAAGTACATAATTAATTTCTAATTAATATTAAATAGTAATTTCTTGGTTGCAGTGATCTTCATTTGAAAAAAACAACAATATTTGGAATTGTGTTCAGTAGACATTTAGAGTTGGATTCTCTTCCATTGCAGCTCCTCAGTTTGAAACCACATGTAGTTACGTGGAAGCTACACTTGCAGAGTTTCTGACCTGGAACTGTGACCAGGCTAATGTCTCTGGACCATTTAAAGACTATGATTTTTCCAGATTCTGGGCGTATGCTGACTATAAATATTTTGTCAGTTTGTTTGAAGACAAGACAGATGTATTCCAGGTAAGTCAGTACGTTTCTTTCAGTCATGGTATAATTTGTTCTTGAGAAAAGATCACAAATCAGAATCTCCAGGGTACCCTTTCCCTCACTGTCTTTTTCTCTCAAAAGTAGTCACTGTGAGTCTTACCCAGTCCATCTGCTGCTGCTGCTTAGTCACTTTGGTCGTGTTCAGCTCTGTGTGACCCTATGGATGGTAGTCCGCCAGGCTCCTCTGCCCATGGGATTCTCCAGGCAAGAGTACTGGAGTGGCTTGCCATGCCCTCCTACTCAAGCCCAAGGATGAGCAGCCGTCTTATTCTTTTCCTAGTTGCCATACTTTCTGCACACTCTCTCCTTTGCCTTTAAACAGCGCCCAAACCAATTTAGAGTATATCAGAAACATAGATTCTGTGTACAACTTCATTTCTTCCTGACCTTCGTCTAAGTTCTAATTCTGTCAGAGAGGCAGAAGGAAGTATAAAGTTGGTTACATGGGGAAACATTCAAGTGTTCCTGGGATCCCTAGAAGCCCTCCTGGCTGCTGCTGCCCTCGCTGCCTGCTCTGGAGGGGTTTAGTGCAGGTTTATGGCCTGAGGCAGAGAGTGCTGGGCTCCCAGAGATTGATTGTGGAAGTCCTGCCAAAGTGTGCAAGTGCTTGCAATAGTAAGAAGGCGGAAGTTCTTTGCCATGTGTTGACATAACTGACAGCAGTTTGCAGAGTACCATATCCTCTTTTCGGAATGTTTTCTACCTCAAACTGCCAGTTCATTTTGTGGGGATGACTTTGCAAACTCCCTGCTCTGGTTTCTGTGTGTCGTATGCACATGGGCCAGGAATGGGAGTTGTCCTGGGAAGCTTTTTGAAGGACTCTGCCTTGCCCACCATTAGGTCAAGTTTCCAGAGTCCTTTCTACCCTTACTGGACTTTGCCATCACAGCAGTCTGTTCATCCGCCGCCTTCTCCTCCTACCTGTCCCCACCTCCCGCCCTCTGGACTTCCCTCTTGTACAGGCTGGTAGTCCTTGGACTCTTGAGTCATTTTCCATCAAACTGATGTTTCTTTTTCACATTGAGTCAAGGTTTGGATGTCAGTGTTTTCATAGTTGCTACAATACAACTATCAGTACTTGTATCTTTCCTTTATTAAAATCTTTATGTTCACTTATAATAAATTTTTCTTTTTGTAGAAGAAAGGAAAAGCATATCACTTGGCTCATGATTGGTAGCTAAGGATGCTTTTTTCTTTTTACAACCATGCAAGAAATACAACGGTTTTGAAAACATTCAGTAGATGCTTTCTGAATCTAAGGTCTATATCAGATCTACTGTTTATTCATTTTTAAATGATAATTGTGAGGTAATTTTTTAATAACCTTATTTGTGATTGCTCTATGGATCTTTAATAGACCTTTAATAGACCTTTTAGGAAATCATCATTAACTTTTAGAGTATATTGTTATATTTCTCATACACTAACCCATCCTACATATTAAGCTAGTTTTTTTTCTTTAATTTTTATTAATTATTTATTTTTGGCTGTGCTGGGCCTTCATTGTTTTGTGTGGACTCTCTCTAGTTGTAGTGAGCACGGGCTACTCTTCATTTCTGTGTGCAGACTTCTCATTGTGGTGGCTTCTTTTGTTGTGGAGCATAGGCTCCAAGTGCTTGGGCTTCAGCAGTTACAGCACTCAGGCTCAGTAGTTGGAGCTCGCGGGCTCTAGAATGCTGGCTCAGAAATTGTGACTCACAGACTTAGTTACTCCACAGCATGTGGGATCTTCCCGGATCATGGATTGAACCTGTGTCCCCTTTGTTGGCAGGCAGATTCTTATCCACTGCACCACCAGGGGCGTCCTAGACTAGTATTTTATTACTCAATACTTCAAGTAAAACATTATTTATCAGTACTTACATTTGGTACTTTTCTAAGTGCTTTACCTTTATAATCCTCACAATAACCCTCTGATTTTATAATTGTCCCTATTTTAAGAAAAATAAGGCACCAAGAGGTTAAGTAAACCTTTTTTGAAATTATACAGCTAAGAAAAGAATAACTAAAGCAGTCTGACCCTCGGGCTTTAACTGCTGGTCTGTATGCCTACAGAGGGTCCAGACACGTTACTCCGCGACTAGGATGAGGGCTTCTGTCTGTGCCGAGTCTCGGCTTACTCTGCCTTGGGTGAGTCTCTGATCTGACCCCATCAGCTGTTCTGTCTCAGCCCCGGGATGACAGCACTGTGCAGACATGTGTCCTAATCATTAACTGTGGGTATGAAAGGCAGCCTTTTGGTAATGTGCTGGAATTCTAATTGGGCCCTTATAAAATCTGATATTTTTAGTTGAATGAGTTTTCTGTCAGCTCACATTATGGTGATTAATTCTCTGGAGATGCTTTCTGAATCTAAGGTCTATATCAGATCTACTGTTTATTCATTTTAAATGATAATTGTGAGGTAATTTTTTAATAACCTTATTTGTGATTGCTCTATGGATCTTTAATAGACCTTTAATAGACCTTTTAGGAAATCATCATTAACTTTTAGAGTATATTGTTATATTTCTCATACACTAACCCATCCTACATATTAAGCTAGTTTTTTTTCTTTAATTTTTATTAATTATTTATTTTTGGCTGTGCTGGGCCTTCATTGTTTTGTGTGGACTCTCTCTAGTTGTAGTGAGCACGGGCTACTCTTCATTTCTGTGTGCAGACTTCTCATTGTGGTGGCTTCTTTTGTTGTGGAGCATAGGCTCCAAGTGCTTGGGCTTCAGCAGTTACAGCACTCAGGCTCAGTAGTTGGAGCTCGCGGGCTCTAGAATGCTGGCTCAGAAATTGTGACTCACAGACTTAGTTACTCCACAGCATGTGGGATCTTCCCGGATCATGGATTGAACCTGTGTCCCCTTTGTTGGCAGGCAGATTCTTATCCACTGCACCACCAGGGGCGTCCTAGACTAGTATTTTATTACTCAATACTTCAAGTAAAACATTATTTATCAGTACTTACATTTGGTACTTTTCTAAGTGCTTTACCTTTATAATCCTCACAATAACCCTCTGATTTTATAATTGTCCCTATTTTAAGAAAAATAAGGCACCAAGAGGTTAAGTAAACCTTTTTTGAAATTATACAGCTAAGAAAAGAATAACTAAAGCAGTCTGACCCTCGGGCTTTAACTGCTGGTCTGTATGCCTACAGAGGGTCCAGACACGTTACTCCGCGACTAGGATGAGGGCTTCTGTCTGTGCCGAGTCTCGGCTTACTCTGCCTTGGGTGAGTCTCTGATCTGACCCCATCAGCTGTTCTGTCTCAGCCCCGGGATGACAGCACTGTGCAGACATGTGTCCTAATCATTAACTGTGGGTATGAAAGGCAGCCTTTTGGTAATGTGCTGGAATTCTAATTGGGCCCTTATAAAATCTGATATTTTTAGTTGAATGAGTTTTCTGTCAGCTCACATTATGGTGATTAATTCTCTGGAGTAGAACAGACAGATCTGCTATAAACACCCAAGTCCATTAAGATTGTATCATTTTTTTTAACCTCAGAGTTTTCTGAGCAAAAGATACTTCTTATATCAAAGGTGCCCAAGTTGTTTTACTTTTACCACTGTAATTTCCCTTGTGATTTTTTTTTCTTTGACTTATGGATTGCTTAGAAGTGTAATATTTATTTTGCAAATATTTGGGGATTTCCAGCTGTCTTGCTCTTATCCATTTCTAATTTAATTCCATTGTGTTCAGAGAACATGCTTTGATTTCAGTCCTTTTAAATTTACTGTTTTATAGCCCAGAATATAGTCAATCTTGATAAATGTCCCATGTGTACTTGAAAATAATATGTATTCTGCTGGTTTTGTTTTGTGAATGTCAAGTTTTAAGATTGTTCATGTCTCCTCTATCTGTATGGATTTCCTGTGCACTTGTTTTACCCATTATATAGAGATAGGTATTGAAATTTCTCTAGCTGTGTATTTGTTTCTTTTTCATTGTAGGTTGGTCACATCTTGTCTTGTGTATTTTGCAACTAGTAACAGATTAGGTTTTTACATACTTAGGATTATTATTTCCTCTTAATGGATTGGTATTTTATCAAGATGTGAATGTCCTCTCTTTTCTGAGTTCTTCCTTGTTCTGATATATGAAATCTACTTTGTTTAGTTGCCTTTGGTTAGTATTAGCATGAAAAAGGAGTATTTGCTTTATGATTCCATTTATATAGAGTTGTAGAACTTATAAATTTGCAGTGACAGAAAATAGATCTAAGAATGGGGTTAGAGAAAGGTTACAAAAGGTTTTAGGAAAACTGTTGGACACAACCAAAATGTTTTTCATCCTGATTGTAGTGATTGTTTCTCTGGTGTATGCTTAGGTAAAAGTTCATCAAGTTGTACACTTCATATATACACTGTTTATTATAGGTTGTCAGCCCCGGATGACAGCACTGTGCAGACATGTGTCCTAATCATTAACTGTGGGTAGGCCTTTAATGTGCTGGAATTCAAATGGGATAAAATCTGATATTTTTAGTTGAATGAGTTTTCTGTCAGCTCACATTATGGTGATTAATTCTCTGGAGTAGAACAGACAGATCTGCTATAAACACCCAAGTCCATTAAGATTGTATCATTTTTTTTAACCTCAGAGTTTTCTGAGCAAAAGATACTTCTTATATCAAAGGTGCCCAAGTTGTTTTACTTTTACCACTGTAATTTCCCTTGTGATTTTTTTTTCTTTGACTTATGGATTGCTTAGAAGTGTAATATTTATTTTGCAAATATTTGGGGATTTCCAGCTGTCTTGCTCTTATCCATTTCTAATTTAATTCCATTGTGTTCAGAGAACATGCTTTGATTTCAGTCCTTTTAAATTTACTGTTTTATAGCCCAGAATATAGTCAATCTTGATAAATGTCCCATGTGTACTTGAAAATAATATGTATTCTGCTGGTTTTGTTTTGTGAATGTCAAGTTTTAAGATTGTTCATGTCTCCTCTATCTGTATGGATTTCCTGTGCACTTGTTTTACCCATTATATAGAGATAGGTATTGAAATTTCTCTAGCTGTGTATTTGTTTCTTTTTCATTGTAGGTTGGTCACATCTTGTCTTGTGTATTTTGCAACTAGTAACAGATTAGGTTTTTACATACTTAGGATTATTATTTCCTCTTAATGGATTGGTATTTTATCAAGATGTGAATGTCCTCTCTTTTCTGAGTTCTTCCTTGTTCTGATATATGAAATCTACTTTGTTTAGTTGCCTTTGGTTAGTATTAGCATGAAAAAGGAGTATTTGCTTTATGATTCCATTTATATAGAGTTGTAGAACTTATAAATTTGCAGTGACAGAAAATAGATCTAAGAATGGGGTTAGAGAAAGGTTACAAAAGGTTTTAGGAAAACTGTTGGACACAACCAAAATGTTTTTCATCCTGATTGTAGTGATTGTTTCTCTGGTGTATGCTTAGGTAAAAGTTCATCAAGTTGTACACTTCATATATACACTGTTTATTATACATCCCTTTATACTTCTATAAGCTGTTTTAAAAAAAAATACACTGCTACTAGTACACCTTGGTCCCACAGCTTTACAACACCAGTTTTTTGTTTTTTTTTTTAAACTTTTATTTTACTTTTAACTTTTACAGAGTTTTATTATTTACAGATATGTATGTTCTCAGATTAGTCATATGTATATCCCCCCCATCGCACCCCTCCAGACTGTCATACGGCACCCCTGAAGTATATGCTTTTCTCGCAGACCAATGACTATAGCTATTTTCTTCATATATGATAGTACAGGCCTTCATGCTACTTCCTTTACACCTCTCACCCACTGTTCCTTCCCCACAATGTCCATATGTCCACTGTCCATGTCTGTCTTTCTGTCGCTTCACTACATGTGCCATCATCACCATCCTACTAGATTCCATATGTATGTGTTAGTATACTGTACTTGTCCTTCTCTTTCTGACTAACTTCACTTTTTATGATAGGTTCTAGATCTAACCACTCATTAGGGCTGATTCTTCTGCATTTCTCTTTACAGCTGTGTAGTATTCCATTGTATATATGTGCCAGAGCTTTTGTATCCATTCGTTTGTTGATGGGCATCTAGGTTGCTTCCATGTTCTGGCTATTGTATAGAGAGCTGCAATGAACATTGAGGTACAGGTGTTTCTTTCGGATTTAATTTCATCAGGGTATAAGCCTAATAGTGGGACTGCTGGGTCATATGGGGCTTCTATTTTTAGTTTTTAAAGAAATCTCCATACTGTCTTCCATAACAGCTGTATCAATTTACATTCCCACCAGCAATGCAAGAATGTTCCCTTTTCTCTGCACCCTCTCCAGCGTTTATTAGTCTGTTGATTTGTGGATGATGACCATTCTGACGGGTGTGAGGTGATATCTCACTGTCGTTTTGATTTGCATTTCTCTAATTATAAGTGAAGTTGAGCATCATTTCGTGTGTTTCTGGGCCATCTGTTTGTCCTCTTTGGAGAGGTGTCTGTTTAGGTCCTTTTCCCATTTTTTGATTGGGTTGTTCACTTTTCCGGTGCTGAGTTGTCGGAGTTGCTTGTGGATTTTGGAGATGAATTCTTTGTCTGTTGTTTCATTTGCTATGATTTTCTCCTATTCTGTGGGTTGTCTGTTCAGCTTTTTTGTAATTTCTTTTGCTGTACAAAAGCCTTTAAGTTTCATTATATCCCACACGTTCATGTTTGTTTTTAGTTCTGCTGTTCCAGTAGGTGGGTCAGAGAAGATCTTGCTTTGATTTATGTCCTTGAGTGTTTTGCCTATATTCTTCTCTAAGAGTTTGATGGTTTCTGGTCTTTCTTTTAGCTCTTTAATCTATTTTGAGTTGATCTTTGGACAACACTAGTTTTACCACAATTGTTTTTGTGCCATCAGTGCACATGTTAACACAGTGAAAGGGGGCAGTGCCTGACAGACCCTCTGAAAGGGTCTCGGGGCCCTCAAGATGTCTTTGGACCACTTTGAGAATGTCTGTCTCATCCCTTCTGAAATTACTCTCTACTCTTCTAGTTCTGACTCCTCCTCTAATTAATTCTAAAATCAATTTTATGGACATACTGAAATATGTTACTTATGTTCACAAACTTTTCATGACTTTAAATTGTGTAAGGATAACAGCAGTTAAGACTCCTCAGTGTGACCGACACTGCCTGTCTCCTCTGTCTAAGTCCCTGCCACGTCTGTTTCCAGTGCTGGACCCCTGTGTTCTTTCTTGTCCTCTGACCGTTGCTCAAGCTGTTCTCAGTTTCTTCCTATTAAAATTCGACTTCCTAGGGTCTGGCCCAGATTCATCCTTGGCTTTGGAAGCCTTCTCTTCCACTCGTACTTCCATCCATCCATCCCTTGCCTTCATCCCTGTGTGTTTTATTTGGATTGTTTTTTGAATAGTACATGACATAGAATGCCTGTGTCTCTAACAGCATTGTAAATTCTTTGGGAATAGAAACTATGTTTTATAAGTTTTTTTTCCTCCAAACTGCTAACATAGTGCTGAATACATAGTAGGTATTTGAATGATTACATAAGTATGTTTTTTCCCCTAGTCTTATGATTTCTTGTTTTGCTATTTCTTTGGTTTTTAGGACCCTTCAGAGAATGTTTTGGGTATTTTTTTTTTTTTTTTGGCCTCTTCTATTTATCTATTTTCATCAATCTTTGTTCTTTGGCCTGTGTGGGCCTCCCATTGCACTGATGTCTGTCATTGCAGAGCACTGACTCTGGGCGCATGCGCTCCAGAGCTCCAGCTCTGTAGTTGGACACATTGGTCCAGCTGCTCTGTAGCACGTGGGATCTTCCTAGGCCAGAGATCAAACCATCGGTGCCCTTTGCACTTCAAGGCAGTGTCCTTACCCACTGGACCACCAGGGAAGCCCGAGAGTAAGATCTTGCTTTGATTTATGTCCTTGATGTTTCTATACTCTAAGAGTTTGATGGTTTCTGGTCTTTCTTTTAGCTCTTTAATCTATTTTGAGTTGATCTTTGGACAACACTAGTTTTACCACAATTGTTTTTGTGCCATCAGTGCACATGTTAACACAGTGAAAGGGGGCAGTGCCTGACAGACCCTCTGAAAGGGTCTCGGGGCCCTCAAGATGTCTTTGGACCACTTTGAGAATGTCTGTCTCATCCCTTCTGAAATTACTCTCTACTCTTCTAGTTCTGACTCCTCCTCTAATTAATTCTAAAATCAATTTTATGGACATACTGAAATATGTTACTTATGTTCACAAACTTTTCATGACTTTAAATTGTGTAAGGATAACAGCAGTTAAGACTCCTCAGTGTGACCGACACTGCCTGTCTCCTCTGTCTAAGTCCCTGCCACGTCTGTTTCCAGTGCTGGACCCCTGTGTTCTTTCTTGTCCTCTGACCGTTGCTCAAGCTGTTCTCAGTTTCTTCCTATTAAAATTCGACTTCCTAGGGTCTGGCCCAGATTCATCCTTGGCTTTGGAAGCCTTCTCTTCCACTGCATTTCCATCCATCCATCCCTTGCCTTCATCCCTGTGTGTTTTATTTGGATTGTTTTTTGAATAGTACATGACATAGAATGCCTGTGTCTCTAACAGCATTGTAAATTCTTTGGGAATAGAAACTATGTTTTATAAGTTTTTTTTCCTCCAAACTGCTAACATAGTGCTGAATACATAGTAGGTATTTGAATGATTACATAAGTATGTTTTTTCCCCTAGTCTTATGATTTCTTGTTTTGCTATTTCTTTGGTTTTTAGGACCCTTCAGAGAATGTTTTGGGTATTTTTTTTTTTTTTTTGGCCTCTTCTATTTATCTATTTTCATCAATCTTTGTTCTTTGGCCTGTGTGGGCCTCCCATTGCACTGATGTCTGTCATTGCAGAGCACTGACTCTGGGCGCATGCGCTCCAGAGCTCCAGCTCTGTAGTTGGACACATTGGTCCAGCTGCTCTGTAGCACGTGGGATCTTCCTAGGCCAGAGATCAAACCATCGGTGCCCTTTGCACTTCAAGGCAGTGTCCTTACCCACTGGACCACCAGGGAAGCCCGAGAGGGTGTTTTAACTTAAACCCCAAGTTCACCCTTGTCCAGTTTTCTGTGGCTTTTAGTTAATCAATTGTAGCATTTGTCAATCTTGATAAGGAATTCTTAGCTCTCTTCAGCCTTCTAATTAGTTTTCTAAGTGTTTACTTATAGCCTTTACTTATATTCATTCCATAATAAATGTATAATATTTATATATGCTGATAAGTAGGGCTTCCCGGGTGTCTCAGATGATAAAGAATCAGCCTGCAATGTGGGAGACCTGGATTCAATCTCTGGGTTGGGAAGATCTCCTGGAGAAGGGAAAGGCTACCCACTCTAGTACTCTTGCCTGGAGAATCCCCACGGACAGAGATGCCTAGGGGGCTGTAGTCCACCGGTAAATATATTGTATTACTGGAAAGTATCCTAAGCCTTAAAGGTGGCCAAAAATTGTGAATTTTGACACTAAACTGACTCATTTGGCATAGGAGATTGGTCTCATTTTTTAGCTATGTATCTTATCATTGATGTAAATAATGCATTTTTTGGAACATTTTATTCTCTGCTTTGTGAGGAAGGAAGGAATTTGTGACAGTACCATAGAATTTCTTTATCTCTGACTTATTATGTAAGAATGACAGGTGTTACATTTTATAATCATTTAAAAGTATCATTGTAATTGAAGCTATTGTGGGCTTCCCTGGTGGCTTAGTGGTAAAGAATCCACTTGCCAATGTGGGAGATTCAGGTTTGATCCCTGATCTGGGAAGATCCCCTGGAGAAGGAAATGACAACCCACTCCAGTATTCCTCCCTGGGAAGTCCCACGAACAGAGGAGACTGGTAGGTTACAGTCCATGGGGTCATAAAGAGTCAGCCATGACTAACAACTGAATAGCATTAACAATAATTGAAGCTATTAAGAATCAACATATAGCAAAATGGATTTGCCCCAAGAATATTTTGCAGGTAGATTCCATTTTATGTTGTGATTTATATTGTGATTCAGATTTATTGACTGGAGAGTCAGGAGCCTTGCTAAGTCACCAGGACACAGAATCTCAAAATGCAACACAGGGAAGATACGTTCTAGCCTGTCTTGAGCTACATAACATAGTTATGAGAGTATGTTGAAATTGAGCCAGGTGGTTTAGTAATGTTTAAAGGGGTTGATGGCTAGTGATGCTTTCTAATGAGGCAACTTGAAATGTTAACAACTTGAGTATTTAACCAAGCCTGTCTGTGGGTAGAATTAACTACCTCTTTTCTGTTTATGTTACCTAGGGTAATTTTTTTCAATGGAAAGCCTTAGGGACTTGCTAATTTATAATATTCATTTAACGGGCTTCCCTGGTGGCTCTGATGGTAAAGAATCTGCCTGCAGTGCAGTCCCTGGGTCCGGAAGATCCCATCAAGAAGGGAATGGCTACCCACTCCAGTATTCTTGCCTGGAGAATTCTGTGGACAGAGGAGCCTGGTGGGCTATAGTTCATGGGGTCACAGACAATTGGGTTTATTCCTGATCCAAGTGTCTATGAGTTTCAGTGCTGTTAGTGACTTATTTTTCGAAGTGGTGAACAACGCTTTCTGATAAAGCTGCAGAAACACAAAATACAATCCTCCCTCAACTTACTTAGTAATTGTGTTTCTTGAAAATTCAGTATGTGCTAGTACTACGCAAAAATCCTTTTATTTTTGAATGGATTATGTAAAATTAGAGCTGTAGTCTCAGATAACTAAGATCATATTTTTCTGTTATAAATATTATTGTACAAAATAAAACTTTTTTTATGTTGTGTTGAGCGACATGCCTGATGCCCCTCCACTGAATACCAAGACACCCCTCTCCTGTTTATGACAATCCAAACTTTCTCCATGTCTTTTAACAGTACTGTCAAAAGGACAGAACTGTCCCTTAGTTTCCACATGAGTAGAGTGGCTATAACCACCTTCAGTTTCCTAAGAATTTGATGAGATGATACATTTAAAATGTGATTAGGGCCTGTCCTAACATATGGACTCAGTAACCCATTAGTGGTTCCTTGAATAGATAGATTTAGTCATAAATAGAAGAGAATTTAGGACTGGAGATGGCAGTTTAGGAGTCATGCACTTCGCTAGATTTAAACTTACAAAACAGCAAGCAGAAATTTAAGATTCATTTTAAGAGGGATAAAAGAAGAATCCCATGGCCTGCTCTTAAAATGTACAAAGTCAGTGATGAAGATAGATGGCTAGAGAACAGTTCATAAGAAAAAGGCAGTCAAGCCCTGGGTTAGCCATGGTGTAGTCCAGATGCATAAAAAAATAAAAACCCAAAGCACTTAATAGTATAACATTCAGATCACAGAATATAGAGACCCATATAGTAATACAAAGTACTACGTGGGCTCTGTCCAGAGTTCATTTGGGCTTTTAGAGGGCTGTCGACCAAGACAGTCAAGAGGAGAGAGAAGAAAGATTTATGGAAGAAAAATTTAATGCTACTGAGTCTAGATATTTGAAAAAAAATGATAAAGGAGAAAGCATGACCATTTTTTCAGATAATTAAAGACAACAGTTTTTGGCAGAAGAGAAAATAAGCCCATTATTTGTAGAAAGCAAATCTAGGACCTTCTTCTGAAAGTTACAAAAAAGCAAATACTGAATTTGTAGTAACCCATCAGCCAGACACTTGCTTGCTCATTTCAGGAACAAGTGCAGAATAGAATTTCTGTTTGTCTGCTTTGACTTTGATATTCTTTATTCCCTCTCTGCCACTTTCCCCCAAACCCTTCTGGCCTCTGGTTTTCCCAACCAATTTGCAGCTGAATTTTAGGTAGTTTAGGTCACCCTGATCTAATCGTTCCAAAATAATTTTTGCTTTTCTAGTAATCACTGTGTTGGATACGAAGTGAGGGAAGCCTCGTGTCAGTTTTTCATGTACCCTCCCCCACAGACAACTGGTAAAACTTTCCTTCTGTGAGTTTTTCTGAACTGTTCTGCTCTAGAACAGTTTCTCACCTGGGCTCAGTCCACTGACCCCCTCCAACTGCACATGAATATGTGTGCATGTGTGTGTGTGCACAGGTGCACATGCACTCATTTCTCTGAGGAAAGGGGTTTTGGCATTCATTAAATTCCCAAAGGGGTGTATCTATAAGAAGGTTGAGTGACTTAAACCAGCCTTTTCTTAGGTGAAGCAGATCCCCGTTTTCTGTTTTTATACTGTATGTCTTTCAGCTACCCTTAAATTCCAAACTGAGGTATAATGAATTGTTCCACAAATACCAGGTTTATCAGATGCCTCCCTAAGCTGCCAGCTTGGGCCAGGAGCTCTTCCTCTGTGATCTCAGAGTGCTCTCTGCTCACTTCTGTCAAAGCCCTTGTTCCGCTCTATTGGATGGGTCCGTTTATGGGGCTGTCTTCCATTATTACATTTAAAGGGAGAGCCTGTGTTATATTAATTATCATATTCCAAACATTCAGCACTATACTAGATATGTAACAGATGTTCAAAAATGTTCTTGGCCATTTACCTATAATAAGGCAGCATATTCTTTGTTCCCTCCCAAGCAGCCAAGGTTTTAAGCACTTAACCTGAGCCAGGTATCCTAATAGGCATTAGGAAAACAGAGGAGAGTTCCCTACACAGAGAGTAGGTGCTGTAGCCAGAGAGGGCGTGACCTTTGCCACCCCCAGAGCTGCTGCATGGAGCCATATGCACATGTAGTAGTGCTGACCTTTCCAAAGCTTCCCCTTTAATAAAAGATATCAGTTATATGCACATATTCTGCTATTTTCATCACTCAAAGCAAAAATGAAATGCCTTTTCTAGTCTTCCTTAAAAACCATTATTATGAATCTAGAACCTATTATACAGAGTTTCAGAGAGAAGGTAATATTGCACCATTATGCAGTAATTCTTTGTCTGCTTTGACTTTGATATTCTTTATTCCCTCGCTGCCACTTTCCCCCAAACCCTTCTGGCCTCTGGTTTTCCCAACCAATTTGCTGCTGAATTTTAGGTAGTTTAGGTCGCACTGATCTAATCGGTCCAACATAATTTTGCTTTTCTAGTAATCACTGTGTTGGATACAGTGAGGAAGCCTCGTGTCAGTTTTTCATGTACCCTCCCCCACAGACAACTGGTAAAACTTTCCTTCTGTGAGTTTTTCTGAACTGTTCTGCTCTAGAACAGTTTCTCACCTGGGCTCAGTCCACTGACCCCCTCCAACTGCACATGAATATGTGTGCATGTGTGTGTGTGCACAGGTGCACATGCACTCATTTCTCTGAGGAAAGGGGTTTTGGCATTCATTAAATTCCCAAAGGGGTGTATCTATAAGAAGGTTGAGTGACTTAAACCAGCCTTTTCTTAGGTGAAGCAGATCCCCGTTTTCTGTTTTTATACTGTATGTCTTTCAGCTACCCTTAAATTCCAAACTGAGGTATAATGAATTGTTCCACAAATACCAGGTTTATCAGATGCCTCCCTAAGCTGCCAGCTTGGGCCAGGAGCTCTTCCTCTGTGATCTCAGAGTGCTCTCTGCTCACTTCTGTCAAAGCCCTTGTTCCGCTCTATTGGATGGGTCCGTTTATGGGGCTGTCTTCCATTATTACATTTAAAGGGAGAGCCTGTGTTATATTAATTATCATATTCCAAACATTCAGCACTATACTAGATATGTAACAGATGTTCAAAAATGTTCTTGGCCATTTACCTATAATAAGGCAGCATATTCTTTGTTCCCTCCCAAGCAGCCAAGGTTTTAAGCACTTAACCTGAGCCAGGTATCCTAATAGGCATTAGGAAAACAGAGGAGAGTTCCCTACACAGAGAGTAGGTGCTGTAGCCAGAGAGGGCGTGACCTTTGCCACCCCCAGAGCTGCTGCATGGAGCCATATGCACATGTAGTAGTGCTGACCTTTCCAAAGCTTCCCCTTTAATAAAAGATATCAGTTATATGCACATATTCTGCTATTTTCATCACTCAAAGCAAAAATGAAATGCCTTTTCTAGTCTTCCTTAAAAACCATTATTATGAATCTAGAACCTATTATACAGAGTTTCAGAGAGAGAAGGATAAATATTGTATACTGACCCATATATGTGGAGTCTAGAAAGATGGTGCTGATAAATGAATATGCAGAGCATCAGTGGAGAGGCGGACATGGAGAACAGTCTTATGGAACATGGGGGTGAGGGAGGGGAATATGCTGTGGGACTAGGGGATCTCAAACAGGGGCCATGTGGTGACCTGGAGGGGTGGGATGGGGAGGAGGTTCGGTATACACAGGTGTACCTGTGGTGGATTTGGGTCAGTGTGTGGCAGTAAACAACAAAACTCTGTAAAATATAAAATAAATCCAAAAAAAAGAAGAAGAAGAAGAAAAGTAAGACAAGCGGGGAAAAAAAAAACCTATTAAAATGTCTCTCCAACATCCTTTCTGTTTGAATAATGTTAATGTCTTGCCTCTAAAAAGAGAAAATACAGTTTGAAGATATTGATAAAGTAGTGTCCACATTTAGGTCATTGTCCTGCACATGAAAATGTTTCTTATTTTGTTTTATTCTTTAAAATTCAATAGAGAAAATTCATGATTCAAAAAATAAATTAAAAAAAAAAAGAATAGGGTTGGGGGAGGGTCCAGGGATATGCATATGAATGATCTGGGAACATACATGTTGGTAAACAACAAAACTCTGTAAAATCTTAAAAAAGATTTAAAAAAAAAAAGAATAAAGTAAAATCTTCCTGTCTGGTTCATTAGTGTGTTCTTCTTTTTTTCAGCTTATACCTATTTTAAATTCCATGAATTTGAGTTTACGTCAGACTGCATTTGTAGTTTTCCAACTTTTATTTAAAAATAGGAACACTTGGGCTTCCCCTGGTGGTCCAGTGGGTAAGGACACCGCCTTGCAGTGCAAGGGGTGCCGGTTCGAGCCCTGGCCTGGGAAGATCCAGCTGGACTGATGTGTCCAATCACTGAGCCGGAGCTCTGGAGCACATGCGCCCAGAGCCGGAGCTCTGCAACGACAGATGCCACCGCGATGGGAGGCCCACAGGAGCCAAAGAACGAAGACAAATGAAAATAGAGAAATGAAAGACCAATAGAAGTGGCCCGCCCACTCCCCTCCCTCCCCAACCCGATCCCCGCCCAAAGTAAATAAATAAATAAATCTAAAAAAAAAAACCAGAAACACTCGTTCTTTGAACCTAAATAAAATCAAGCAGAGCAGTTTGTTGAAAGAAAGAGAATTAGACATAAGGAATGCCGAGTCCAAAGCACTGTGCTGTCTGTGTCTTACAGTTCTTTACACTTAAAGAGTTCACGAATTTATGGAGCATAGCAATAATATTTCAAAATATATGCTGTGTCTCTCCCACCTGAAGACTCTGATTTAGTAAGTAGGAACTAAAGTTCCATAGTAAAGGCATCTGTAGTTTTAAATAACTCCACTAATCTAGGAGACAAACCTAGACAGCATATTAAAAAGCAATGACATCATTTTCCTGATAAAAGTCCACACAGTCAAAGCTATGGTTTTTCCAGTGGTCATGTACAGACGGTAAAGTTGGACCATAAGGAAGGCTGCACACCGAAGAATTGATGCTTTTGAATTGTCCTTCGGACTGCAAGGAAACCAAAGCAGTCAATCCTAAAGGAAATCAGCCCTGAATATTGATTGGAAGCTCCAGTACTTTGGCCACCTGCTGCAAAGAGCTGATTCACTGGAAAAGACCCTGATGGTGAGAAAGATGGAGGGCAGAAGCAGAAGAAGGCGACAGAGGATGAAATGGTCAGATGGAATCATCGACTCAGTGGCCATGAATTTGAGCAAACTCCAGGAGATGAGGCCTTGGCATGCTACAGTCCCTGGGGATGCAAAAGGTCGGACATGACTGACCAGCTGAACAGCAACCCAGGAGAAGCCTCCTTTCATGTGGTCTTTGACATGTAAAAAGTTAATGTATTACTTATACCTTGAAATAATCTGGACTGTTTAGAAGGAATATGCCTTTCTGGGTGCATTGAACCTCAGAGATTTGAATCTCAGAAATTAAAAAAAAAAAAAACAACTTCTATTTCCATTGCAGTCACTGTGCCTGTGGCCTGAGCCGCTTAACCCCAGAGAGGTGCCAACTGTATCTAGTGTTTACAGTTGGTCTCCAGCCTCTAAAATGTCGGCTTCCTTTGGGTGGGCACCTTTGTCCATCTTGTTCGTGGATCCATCACATCCTGTAGGAGTGCTGGCCATGTTGTTGGCAGACAGTAAATATTTGTTGAGTAACAACTACTGGTGAGGTCATTCAGGTACATTATTGGCCAAAAAGGCTTCTTGGACTGCTCTGGAAACGTAACCTCTCATATCTGTAGCATTTAAGAGTGTTTCCCCTTGCCCGAAACCAGGTGTGTACATGAAAATGTGTAGCACTGCTGTATAGTGGAGTTGGTTGGTTCCTGATGGACTGTAACTTTATTTTCAAAACAGGATGTGGTATGGTCTGACTTTGGGTTTCCTGGAAGAAATGGACAGGAAAGTACACTGTGGATCGGCTCCCTGGGGGCCCATACACCCTGTCATCTGGACACCTATGGTTGCAACTTAGTGTTCCAGGTACAAGGAAGGTAATGCACGTGTGCACAGGCATGCGGGGTGACCGGGATGGAAGGGGAGAGAGAGAGTGGGAGAGTGAGTGTGTCCTTGTGTGATGCACAGGAAAAGGAGTGAATATCTGGTTGGTGGTAAGGCTCCATGCTCCATGCTATCAGCCTGTCTCATGACCAGGGCAAATCTCTTAACCTCTGGTTCAGTCTCCTCCTTGGTGAAGTAAAGCGGACAGCATAGATGGTGGTTTCTGTGTGCCGTGTCTCTCAGCCATGATCAGGATTACTGTCAGAAAACTGATCCTCGAATTTCTAGGAGTCTACTCCCAGTTCAGCTAGACAAGTGTCTGCTTAACTCACTCCTTCTTTCACTTCTTTGAAAGTTAGATTAGACTGATAATCTCTTAAGGTCTTTCCATCTGTAATATTCTATAAACAAATTCTCCCAAACTAGTTATTAGGTCCAGTGGAAGAAAGCAGCTTTATCATCACTTAGGCAAAATAAGACTTTCTACTTCGTAGTTTAAGAAGAGCAGTCAGCTATCTTGGAAGGACATGATGACCCCAGTGTAAATGCCAGGGGTCAGTAGAGGGCTTTTAGAGTTTGTCTCAGAACTTGGTTCTCTTCTCTCTCTGCTTCTGTGTCTGTGTATTTCTGTCTGTGCCTCTTCCTGTTTCATACTTTCTCCCTTCTTTGTCTCAGATATCCTCCCTCTGTTGGCTCAGAGTATTGGTGTGTCCAGTGTTTTGTGAGTTAAGATTTATCACTTCCATTTTCCAAAAAATTTCAAAGTGACTGAAACATTTTACATTTTTCTCCTTTTGCAAGTTCCTATATTGTACTACTTTTTAGTTGTGTGGCATCCTTTGTGCATTTCTCTTCCTTAACAGATCAACTTAACAAATGTTTAGCTTAAGGAACTTACAGTCCAAACAGGGAGAAGTCTGGGAACTATTTAGTGGAAAGAACCCTGACAGGCTACTCTGCATAAAATAAGAATACAGAGATTTCAGAGGGTGGAGGTTATCCTAGATAGCTTTAGATGTAGGAATGGAAACAATTTACGAGGAGGCTGACTTTGATTTGAGAATGCTCTTACAAAGTAGCTCCTGTCCCTGCAAAGGGGCCACTTGGGTTGTCACGAGATACCCACTAGTTGCTGCCCTACCTCCATCAGGTGTCTGCAGAGGAGACTCTAGAACTGAGTGAGAGATGGACCACGTAACGCCTGAGGTGGCTCCTCTATTCTTCTATGGATTGAATGAAAATGAGTGAAAACAGTCACTTAACTGCTGCCTTCTTACGTGTTTTATTTCAAGTCTAGAGTACTAACTTGTATCTTTTTTTTTTAATTAGGAAAAGATGGCATCTCTTTCCTCCTGAAGATACACCTTTCCTTTATCCAACTAGAATCCCTTATGAAGAATCTAGTGTGTTCAGTAAAATCAACATTGTCAATCCTGATTTAAAACGTTTTCCTCAGTTCCAGAAAGCTCGAAGACATATGGTTACGCTGAGCCCAGGACAGGTAATGGGAGCTTTAAAACACTGGTGACCTGTTGGTGGACACCCCAGTCATAGCTTCTTTAAAGTCCGGTGCCGCGTGCCTTCCTACCAGGACTAACGGCAGTGGTCGCCTCCCTGCTGCCCTGCCTGCTTTTGGAAGCTAGCTGCTCCAGCTGCAGGCTTCACACAGCCCCTACTTCACAGGTCAGGGGAGGGTGGGGAGGAGGGAGTGTGGCTGCTCCTGCTGGCAAGAGGAGAGTGGCCTGTGGAGGAGGATGCAGGAGCTCAGTCATTTTTATTGAGGTTAAGAGGTGTCAAAGCAGGAGTACTTGAGCACTTCTGGAACATTTATTCACAATGTGTATCTGCTCAACCACTTTAGACTCCAGGCACACACACACACAGGTTTGAATGTCATCCCATTAGTGAGCCAACAAAGGCAGAATGAACTAAGAATGATTTAGGATTTTAAGGTGTTTTTTTTAAATTGAAGTATAGTTGATTTACAATATTGTGTTAGTTTCAGATGTGTAGCACAGTGACTCAGTTACATGTATTTTATCAGATTATTTTCTATTATAACTTATTATAAGCTATTGAGCATGGCTCTCTGTGCTATACAGTAAATCCCTGTTACCTATCTATTCTGTGTGCAGTAGTTTATATCTGTTAATCCTCTACTCCTAGATATTCGTAAGCTTGTTTTCTGTGTCTGTGAATCTGTTTCTGTTTTGTGTATAGATTTGTTTATATCACTTTGTCAATTCCACATATAAGTGATATAATATTTGTTGAGAATGATGTGCTTTTAAGCAAGAATGGATGTTGCTTTTTGTAACTGTCTGGAATGTTTCCAAAGGTTTAATGCTTAGTGCTTCTACCCAGTGGGGAAAATCACCTCTACAACGCTGGCATTTGGGGTCCAGTGTTTTATTAACACTTACAAGGTTTTCATTGTCTCTTAAGGAGATTTTATTCCCTCAATTACCCCTCTTACCTGCCTGTGCTCTTCCTTTGCTCCCTTTTCATTGACTCTTCCTGCCTCCTTTACACCAGATGCTCCAGCTCTAGCAATTAGACTGAGCTTCCTCAGCCTGACAGCCATCACTCCCCATTCACCTGCCCTCTCCCCCCCAACCCCCAGACCCTGACAGCCCCTCCTCTGTTTTCTTTCTGTACAGATTTACCTATTCTGGACATCTGACTTAAGTGCAGTGATGCAATTTGTGGTCTTCCGTGTCTGGCTCCTTTCACACAGCATAATCTCCTCAAGGTTCATCCACACTGTAGAATGTGATCGAATTTCATTATATGGATATATATTTTATTTATCCACTAAACATCTGACGGATATTTGGTAGTTTTCCACTTTCTGGATATGATGAATAATGCTGCTATAAATATCTGTGTACAAGTTTTTGTATGAGCATGTGTTTCCAGTTCTCTTGGGTATATATGTAGGAGTGAATTTGTTGGATCATATGATAAATTCTGTGTTTTAACTTTTGGGGAAATTGCCAAACTGTTTTCCATAGCACCTGCACCATTTTACATTCCTACCAGCAATCTATGAGGATTTTAACTGCTTTACATCCCCACCAACACTTATCTTCCTTTGTTATTATTGATATTATTACTGTTCCTTGTATTACTACAACTGTAGCCATTCTAGTGGGTGTGAAGTGGCTGCTATTTCTTTTTCTTCTCTTCTAATAGCCAGATTCAGTGAATATTTCTGTCCGTGGAATCCATCTTTTTTACATTATGCTCTTTGCTGAACCCATCATAAACTGGCTCTCTCTCATACCTCTGGACTGAAAGTAGACTCTGTGATAGGGCATGCATGACCTCTTGATGACCTCTAGACCCAGTGGCTGACATGGTCATTTTTAGTGCCTCATTCTCCCAAAAGGAGGTCTCTTCCCATCTCCACCTTGTTCATAGCAAGTGCCACCGTTTTCCTGAATCGTAAAAGCTTCAGATCATCTCCATCCACCCTCCTCAGCCTCCCGCAGACTCTCACAGTGCTTCTTGGTTCTCCCTTTTACTTTTGTTTGCTGTTCCTTTCTATTTAAATCTTAACATTTAACTCAGTAATCGTACCATTGCAGAAATCTCCTGTCCTTCCCAGACTCTCCCACAGCCTCACTTTTTTAACCATCTGTCTACTCAGAACTTCTCGGCAAATCGTAATGCCTACAGGTTATAAAATCCGGATTCTTTATTCTGAATTCAGGGCCCTCTGCTGGCCCTAACCTGATTCTCCTACTTTATTGCCCATTATTCCTTCTGCAGTGGTAAAACTGGCCTGCTTGCTATCCCTCGATATTCGCACCTTCCTTCCCACTTCTCCCTCCTGGCATGACCTGATTCTCTCCTAGTCCTGGTTCAAATCACACCATCTCTGCCCAGGTTGCCCCTGACCTCCCTAGTTCATGCCTGTTTCTCCCACCTCTGAACTTCTCTAGCACCAGTATCCACTTCTCTGCTTTACCCTTATATAATGCCACTTTTGTGTATAGTATTTGTTCATTGGCTAGATTTTAGACTGTGAGAAGGCAGAAGCTAAACAATATTTTTACCTATGCCCTTTCTCAGAACTCATACAACTATACATGATAGAAAGGAGGAAGAGTTAACAATCTCAGAATCCTTTGCTAAGATTTGAATCCAGACAGAGAAGGTCCGGGATAAAGAAAAGTAGAGACTGGAGAAGCTGGTGATATCCTCTGTAGAACATGCAAACCTGTTAATTTAAAAGAGAAAAAAAAGAATAAAAAGATAATGGGAGCTTTTTCTTGTTTCCCTTTCCTTGTACAATATTCCTATAAATACATTTGAATTTGTTTTCCTAGCAGCTTCAATTTAGGTCTAATTCTGACATAAAACAACATTTTTTTGTTTGGTTTTCAGGTTCTGTTTGTTCCCAGACACTGGTGGCATTATGTGGAATCCATTGATCCTGTCACTGTCAGTATAAACTCATGGATTGAGCTGGTATTTTTTTTTCTAACAAATGTCATCTCCCTGCTTTTAAGATACTGCCTGTCTGTAGAACTTGGTGATTAATTTTAACCAACACTCCAGTGTTACTTTGCTGTGCTATAGTTTATGTATCCTGTGCTCCATTGGTGGATGGTGAGGTTGGAAGTAGGATTTTTGTGACACTCTTCTCTTTCTTTTAAGGGTCCACAGTGGGTCCTGAGGTGGGTGGGTGGGCCAGGGCCTCTGCCTTGATTGATGTTGTTAGGAGAATTGTGCTGAGCCTGGCTGATCTGCCCTATGTGTTCCATGTTGGCAGTCCCATTCCACACCACCTGGGCTGAAAATACCAGCCTCTTGGTTCAGCATCCTCACAATTCTCCGTCCTGACCTACATATGTTCTCAGAGTCATCCTTCAGTGCTAGGTTTTATCATTTTATTTCCACCACAAGGCTTTCCCCTGCCCATATGCTGTGCTTAATCCTGGTTGCCTGTTCCCCTTGGCTATTAGAATGGCTACCCTTAGGGCTCAAGTCTGTCTCTCCCACCTGAGGCATTATTGCATCTACGCATGCTCTAACCGGCAGCTTTGATTGTACCCGTGTGCTCATTAACCGGAGGCCTTGAGTGCATCTCTGCTCTCCTGTACCCACAGCTTGGATTGCGTCTCCTGCCTCTCTTCGGCTGCCACATCTTCCCCTCAATCAGGCTCTCCTTATTCTTTGGTAATGGGAAGGGCTTTGTCATGGGAGGAACATAAGGAATGCTGTCAGGGGAAGCCGTATTGTGTGGCATAGAAAAGAGTTGTCACCCTTGGGTGAGAGATGTTATGGGGGAGCAGTAGTCTCACAGTTAGAAATTCTGCTCACAGCATGCTTAATTGGAGTCAGGGCATAGTCTGTGGAGTCCACTTCTATACCCAGTGCCAGAGTCACATCTGCAGGAGCCTTACAGGTGCTTTGCCTCCCAAGAGAGCTCATTCCATTGTGGAGCTGTTCTCTGCCTACTTGTAACCGTACTCATTACTTCTCAAACAGTAGAGAATTTTTTTTCTGTTTTAAATATTTCAAGGGGACACCTTTCATGGCTGGCATCTCTCATTCAGCATAATGTTTGTAAGAATTATCCATGGAGTAGCATGTATCAGTACTTCATTCCTTTTTTGTCTTTTAGAAAGGTTATTTTATTTTTTATTTATTTATTTTTTTCTGTTTCTTTTTTTTGGAAAGGTTATTTTTATTTTTAATCATAAATGATTAGCAAAAGCTTACAAAAAGCACATATGCTATTGGATGATTTCTAATCTTAATAGCTGAAAAAGATTGTATCAATATAGTGCATTTTGTTTATCCACTGATCAGTTGATGGACTTTTGGGTTGTGTCTGCTTCTGGCTGTTATGAATAATGCTGCTGTTAACATTTGCATACAAGGCTTCGTGGGGATGTATGCTTTCATTTCTCTTAATGTATACATAGGCCTGGAGTTGCTGGATCATGTGGACATCAGCCAGGGTGCTAGAAATTCAGATAAGAGTTCAAGTTGAAGTCTAGAGTCCAAAATCTGTAAGACAGTCTGGAAACCCACTTGGGATTTCTGTTGCAGTCTTGAGGCAAACTCTTTTCTTCTCCAAGAAACCTTTACGTTTTGCTCTTAAGGCCTTGAACTGATTGGATGGGGACCACCTCCATTATTGAGGATCTCCTTTTACTGAAAGTCAGCTGATTATAAATGTTAGTCACTAGATGTGATACCTTCATAGTGACATCTGGGACAGTATTTGACTAGATGACTGATCACAATAGCCTAGCCAACGTGACTCGTAAAATTAACCATCTGGTAACTTTACATTTAATCTTCTAGGGAATGTTGTGTGGCATAGAAAAGAGTTGTCACCCTTGGGTGAGAGATGTTATGGGGGAGCAGTAGTCTCACAGTTAGAAATTCTGCTCACAGCATGCTTAATTGGAGTCAGGGCATAGTCTGTGGAGTCCACTTCTATACCCAGTGCCAGAGTCACATCTGCAGGAGCCTTACAGGTGCTTTGCCTCCCAAGAGAGCTCATTCCATTGTGGAGCTGTTCTCTGCCTACTTGTAACCGTACTCATTACTTCTCAAACAGTAGAGAATTTTTTTTCTGTTTTAAATATTTCAAGGGGACACCTTTCATGGCTGGCATCTCTCATTCAGCATAATGTTTGTAAGAATTATCCATGGAGTAGCATGTATCAGTACTTCATTCCTTTTTTGTCTTTTAGAAAGGTTATTTTATTTTTTATTTATTTATTTTTTTCTGTTTCTTTTTTTTGGAAAGGTTATTTTTATTTTTAATCATAAATGATTAGCAAAAGCTTACAAAAAGCACATATGCTATTGGATGATTTCTAATCTTAATAGCTGAAAAAGATTGTATCAATATAGTGCATTTTGTTTATCCACTGATCAGTTGATGGACTTTTGGGTTGTGTCTGCTTCTGGCTGTTATGAATAATGCTGCTGTTAACATTTGCATACAAGGCTTCGTGGGGATGTATGCTTTCATTTCTCTTAATGTATACATAGGCCTGGAGTTGCTGGATCATGTGGACATCAGCCAGGGTGCTAGAAATTCAGATAAGAGTTCAAGTTGAAGTCTAGAGTCCAAAATCTGTAAGACAGTCTGGAAACCCACTTGGGATTTCTGTTGCAGTCTTGAGGCAAACTCTTTTCTTCTCCAAGAAACCTTTACGTTTTGCTCTTAAGGCCTTGAACTGATTGGATGGGGACCACCTCCATTATTGAGGATCTCCTTTTACTGAAAGTCAGCTGATTATAAATGTTAGTCACTAGATGTGATACCTTCATAGTGACATCTGGGACAGTATTTGACTAGATGACTGATCACAATAGCCTAGCCAACTTGACTCGTAAAATTAACCATCTGGTAACTTTACATTTAATCTTCTAGGGAATTACCAGGCTGTTTTCCAATGCAGCGTAACATTTATATTCCCACCAGCAAAGTGTGAAGATTATGATTTTTCCACATCCTTACTGACACTTGTTATTTGTCTTTTTTATTATAACCATCCTAGTGTGAAGTGATATCTCATCTTGGAGATTTCCTTTTTTTAATTTAACGTTATATTTCTAATATTCATCTAAGATTCATCTCTGTTGTCACACATAGCTGGTCATTCATTTTCACTGTGATATAATATCCTCTAGTGTTAACATACCAGTTTATTGATTCATTTTTCTGTTGTGGAGTAATTGGGTTGCTTTTAATTTTTTTGCTTCTATATATAGAATATCATTGTATACAAGTTTCTCCAGAGACTGTGTATATATCCGGGAGTGGAACTGCTTGTCTGTAGGGTATATGGTACTCAAGTTTATAAAATAATGCCAACAGGTTTTCCAACTGTTTCTATCAGTATACACTCCCACCATCAGTGGATAAGATTTCTGTCAGTGCACATGTCTCCATCATTTGGAATTCTCAGACCCTCTTTTGCCAGTTTCTTGAGTTTCTCAATTTGCATTTCCCTGATTATTAATGAGGCTAAGCTTATTTTCTTATGTTTATTATCCATATAATTGTTCTTTTTTGATGTTCGTTTTCATGTCTTTTGCCTATTTAAAGATAATGGGTCGTTTGTCTTACTGATGTGTGCAGATTCTTCCTGTATTTTGTAATCAGTTGTATATGTTACAGGCATCTGGCTTGTTTTTCCCTTTCTAGTGCCTTTTAATGAACAAAACTTAACTAATTTTAATGTAACTTATCATGAATGCCATAATTTATACTTACTGTGTCTTAAGAAAGAACATTTTTGGATATTTTGCCTTCTCATTCTGGTGGCCAAGAATGTTTATTATAATTTTTTCCCATCCAAAAAAATTTAGCTTGTCAAAATAATCCTTTATTAGGATTATTCCTTTATATGTAATACTTTTTAATTTTTAGTCACTCAATCGTGTCCAGCTCTTTGCAACTCCATAGACTGCAGCCTGCCAGGTTCCTCTGTCCGTGGGGATCTCCAGGCAAGAATACTGGACTGGATTCACGCTCTCCTCCAGGGGATCTTCCCAACCCAGGCATCAAACCTAGGTCTCCTGCCCTGAAAATTGCGGAGAATCCATGTAACACCAGAACCACCAGTGGAGCCTTTTTTTAAAAAGAAAAGAAAATTAACTTTAAAAAAAAAACCAAAACTTTAAACACATCAGAGAATGGAAAATGCTGGGAAAAGGCATCACAAAGTGGCTCATACTTAAGGTCTGTGCTTTATAGACAGAATCCATACTTAAATTTAGTTAGTGACATATTCTACCACTCTTCTAGGTGGCAGAAAATAGTTAATACGTAAAAATCATAGTCTGCCAACAACATATTCATTCCTTCAATAACAAAGCTTATATTAATGAAAGAAAAAAACACACAATTAAGACACTCTCCTCTGGTTTGAGCAATGAGACAGACAGACAAATGAAAAACTTTTTTTTTTAACCTTGACTTAGGAGGAGGACCACCAAGCCCGGGTCGAAGAGGCAATCACCCGCATGCTTGTGTGTGCCCTGAAAACTGCGGAGAATCCACATAACACCAGAGCTTGGTTAAACCCAACTGAGGTAGGTCTCTTCTGATTTTCATCATGGCAGTTAGTATCCTATGATAAACCAACCCTGGTAAGAGTGTTTGTTTTCTAATTTATGTAAGTGCATATAACTATTTTAAATAGTTTTCCTTTTTCCTTAGGTTGAGGACACATCCCATGAAATCAATTGCCGTTACTTAAATGGAGCCATTTCGGCTTTTTTTGATCATTATGGAACATCTAAGGTAGTAGAAACCAAAGCATTGAGAATGAACAGAGAGTGCATGATAAAGGAAGTACACAACCACTTGGAGATAAAACAAAGTGGTAGCCACAGCTTAAGGTGGGAAGCAGTCGTAAAACAGGAGGAGCAAGTCCCTTTGGCCCTGATCTGGTTCCTGTGATACCAAGTTGCCAAGAACTACCCTCCGAAGGAGGAGGTGTGTTGAAAGTGATGGTGAAGACGTTTGGGCAAAACTGGAAATATCCAAGAGGCAACGAATGATGAGTGAAAGTGAGAAAGGTAGCGCAACTCCATAGACTGCAGCCTGCCAGGTTCCTCTGTCCGTGGGGATCTCCAGGCAAGAATACTGGACTGGATTCACGCTCTCCTCCAGGGGATCTTCCCAACCCAGGCATCAAACCTAGGTCTCCTGCCCTGAAAATTGCGGAGAATCCATGTAACACCAGAACCACCAGTGGAGCCTTTTTTTAAAAAGAAAAGAAAATTAACTTTAAAAAAAAAACCAAAACTTTAAACACATCAGAGAATGGAAAATGCTGGGAAAAGGCATCACAAAGTGGCTCATACTTAAGGTCTGTGCTTTATAGACAGAATCCATACTTAAATTTAGTTAGTGACATATTCTACCACTCTTCTAGGTGGCAGAAAATAGTTAATACGTAAAAATCATAGTCTGCCAACAACATATTCATTCCTTCAATAACAAAGCTTATATTAATGAAAGAAAAAAACACACAATTAAGACACTCTCCTCTGGTTTGAGCAATGAGACAGACAGACAAATGAAAAACTTTTTTTTTTTTTTAACCTTGACTTAGGAGGAGGACCACCAAGCCCGGGTCGAAGAGGCAATCACCCGCATGCTTGTGTGTGCCCTGAAAACTGCGGAGAATCCACATAACACCAGAGCTTGGTTAAACCCAACTGAGGTAGGTCTCTTCTGATTTTCATCATGGCAGTTAGTATCCTATGATAAACCAACCCTGGTAAGAGTGTTTGTTTTCTAATTTATGTAAGTGCATATAACTATTTTAAATAGTTTTCCTTTTTCCTTAGGTTGAGGACACATCCCATGAAATCAATTGCCGTTACTTAAATGGAGCCATTTCGGCTTTTTTTGATCATTATGGAACATCTAAGGTAGTAGAAACCAAAGCATTGAGAATGAACAGAGAGTGCATGATAAAGGAAGTACACAACCACTTGGAGATAAAACAAAGTGGTAGCCACAGCTTAAGGTGGGAAGCAGTCGTAAAACAGGAGGGAGCAAGTCCCTTTGGCCCTGATCTGGTTCCTGTGATACCAAGTTGCCAAGAACTACCCTCCGAAGGAGGAGGTGTGTTTGAAAGTGATGGTGAAGACGTTGTGGGCAAAACTGGAAAATGGTTTGGAAAACTGCCTGATACCAAGAGGCAACGAATGATGAGTGAAAGTGAGAAAGTGGTGGAGCAGAGTGCCTCCAGTGGTTCCGTGGCCCCTTCCCAAGCGTTCGTTTCTACAGATGACCTGCTGGACTGCTTGGTGGATCCTCAGGTAACCCGGATGGTGGCCCAACTTCTGATTCAAGGAAGAAGTTTATGACTCTAATAGAAAATGACTTGTTAAATACTATTTTAAGAATATTTTTTAAATAATATATTTTTCAAATAAAAGATGACACAGCCAAAGGTCAAATTGCATATGCTTACGAATGTACTGTTCTCAGCTAGTTATATTTTAGGTCTCTTGCCACCTTCTGGCATATACACTGCTCTCTGGACCGCCTGGGCTCTTTGTATTTATAGGCCTCTTTCTTCAGTGTCTTTGCCTTTCCTTTCCCATCTCATGCCTTCAGCCTGTCTCAGATGTAAAGCCCTAGAGCTCTCAACAGGAAGTAGTCTCTCCCTCCGCCTCAGGCAGGGTCAGCCTGCTGCTTGTTTTGGTAAATAAGGTTGTATTGAAACACAGCCATACCAATCATTTACATACTGTCTGTGATGACTTTAGGGTCCCAGTGGCATAGTTGAGTAGGGACAAAGGTAGTATGACTTACAAAGCTGAAAATATTCATCATATCCCCTTATAGAAAGTTTGCCAGCTCCTGATCGAAGATATCTTTCGGATGAATTCTATCTTTTGGTGTGGGGGGCGGGGGGCGGATGGGGGAGGGTTTGCAGTTGTTGACCAGCAGATATTTTTGACTATGTAGTAAGGTGATGTGAGACAATCGGTGCTTGTTTCAGGTTGCTGGCCTCTTAATTCAAATACAGAGTGAATCCTAACCTTGACCTGAAGTGATCACACTTCTCACATGTGGAGAATTCTCACTGGTTAACCCCTGTGATCCAGAGCAGAATACCAATCAAGAGACAAGAAGGTGGGCGTCTGATACGAGGCCTCTTTGAGGAAGGAACTGGGACATCTAAGAACAGCAGCCCTGGAATACAAATGACCAAATGCTGCTGATTCCTGAAACTTAACTAAAAGCTTGGTTTCGTCAACTTAATCCCACTCTCATTACATTTGCAAGATGTGAGGATAATTATTATCGTTACTGCCTAAGTAAGAATTTAAACACTATGAAGACATGTTGATCTAGTAACCATTCATGAATAACATATAGAGCAGAAAAGATACACAAAGTCAGCTTTTAAGAAGAACTGACTACTGGTTCCATCCTTCTCCCTCTTCAAACTGAGGGTATCAATAAATCCCAAGAGAGTGGCTTTCTGGGAAAAAGGAGGAAGGGAAGTGAACATTTCCAAGAAAAGAAGGGTATGAAAAAGGACCCTTCTGTAGCACTCATCACTGTTTATTTACCTATTTATTTGCTGGTTGTCTGTCTTCTACAACGAGAATGTCACTGCATGAGGGTTTGAACTTTGTTTTGATTATTGTGTATTTGTAGAGCCTTGATCAGTGCCCAGCACATGGTAGGTACTGCTTAAATATTTGAGTAGATTTTTTACAAAGGAAAAATCCATTTGTTGGCTGATACACTATAAAAAAACATTGGGGCAGAGGATATTGTGGCTAAGTATAAGGTGTCTGTAATCTGTCGTCGTGCGTGGGTGCTCATTTGCTCGGTTGTGTCTGACTCTACTGAAGTGGGTCGCCATTCCCTTCTCCAGGGGATCTTCCCAACCCAGGTACCAAACCCAACTCTCCGTCTCCCTCATTAGCAGGAGGGTTCTTTAGCACCATGCCACCTAGGAAGCCCTGTGTGTAGTAGATGTATCCCTATTGCAGAAATAGACATGTCTTTATCTTCAGATACATATTTTTTACACTTCCCTACACTGAGAGCTCCCTCACACCCTCCCTCATTCAAATTTCCTCACCCTTTCCATCATGGGTTTCCCAGGTGGCTAAGTGATAATCCACCTATCAATGGAGGAGATGCAAGAGACAACAGTTCAACCCCTGGGTTGGGAAGACCCCTTGGAGTATGAAATGGCAACCCACTTCAGTATTCTTGCTGGGAAAACCCCACAGACAGAGAAGACTGGCTAGCTCCAGTTCATGGGACTACAGAGAACCAACACAACTGAGCATGCACGCATCCCTCCCTCACCCAGAATTCCCTCATCCCCTCCCTCCAAGATGTTTTATTATCTTTGCTATTTGACCGTTTTTTTTTTTTTTTTTGCCAAGTTGTCGATTATGACCCATTGTTGTTCACTCATTAAGTCACGTCTGACTCCTTGAGACCCCATGGATGACCCATTAGCAAGTCATAAAATCAATTTGGTGGGTGGGACCAGCATTTTTTTTTTAATGAAGCGGAATATATAATTTCAGTGAATTCAGTAGTAAATGTCCAGGAAGCATTTTTTTTCAGGGTAAATATATTTCATAAACCTTTTCAGTTATATCTGTGTGTGTATTGGACCTGACATAAAATGTAGTTCTCAGTGTAGGCTGGGGTCAGAAAAGTTTGAAAGCTGTTCTGAGGCAATGTATTGAATTCTGTTTAAGGTAAGTCTTTGGCATGCCTTAAACATGCCTGAGTAGAGGTAAGACATTAATGTGAATGGATTCTAAATGTAAATGGGTGTTGGGAGATAATATCCTAATTTTATAGAGATAAGAGATTACGACACCGCAAGAGACCCTCGCTATCTGATAATGGGAGTGTAAGAGGGAGAAAAGGTATTGAAAGGGGAGGTGGTCAACCACCAAGTATGGTTCCATTTCACCCTGCATTTCTCAGATGAACATGCCTGAATGAGTGAAATCAGTTATTAAATCAATACTTTGACCGTCTAGCAGTTAGGAGGATTAAAGTTGTTACAGCTAAAATTAACAGTATCAAAGCATTAGCAGGGTGACCTGTCTGGTAGGCATGGTGGCTAGGACCCTGAGCTTTTAGGATCTACAAAAATGTTTTAGTTTCATTTAAAAAAAAAAAAAAGAGAGAATGTAGTCCAACTTTGATTACATTCATGTTTATACTGATGCAGTAGCAAAGTGTCTTGCTCAATACTTTTCAGGGAGTAAGGGGCCCACAAATGCAAAGTGCCTAAGACCCATGAAACTTCTAAGAAGTTCTGAGTATCAGGAATGTCAGGATCATTTGAGAGGACTGCTGAAGATGCTGATATCTGGGTACCACTCTAGAGCCATAGAATCTGTCTCCTTTGGGATGTGCCAGAATTTGTAGTCTCAGCAAGCACCTCAGTTCAGTTCAATTCATTCGCTCAGTCGTGTCCGACTCTTTGCGACTGCAAGGACTACAGCACGCCAGGCTTCCCTGTCCTTCACCTTCTCCCAGAGCCTGCTCAAACTCATGTCCATAGCCTCAGTGATGCCATCCAACTCTCTCTCAATCATCCTCTGTCATCCCCTTCTCCTTCTGCCTTCTATTTTCCTCAGCATCAGGGTCTTTTCCAATGAGTTGGCTCTTTGCATCAGGTGGCCAAAGTATTGGAGCTTCAACTGCCGCATCAGTCCTTCCAATGAATATTCAGGGTTGATTTCCTTTAGGATTGACTGGTTTGATCTCCTTGTAGTCCAGTGGACTCTCAAGAGTCTTCTCCACCACAGCTCAAAGGCATCAACTGTTTGGCACTCAGCCTTCTTTATGGTCCAGCTCACATCTGTACATGACTACTGGAAAAACCATAGCTTCGACTGTATGAACTTTTGTTGGGAAAGTGATGTCTCTGCTTTTTAATATGCTGTCTAGGTTTGTCATAACTTGTCTTCCAAGGAGCAAGCAACTTTTAATTTCATGGCTGCAGTCACTGTCTGCACTGATTTTGGAGTCCAAGAAAATAAAGTCTGTCACTGTTTCTATTGCCCATCTATTTGCCATCTATTTGTGAAGTGATGGGACTGGATGCCATGATCTTTGGTTTTTTTGTTTGTTTTTTTGTCCATTTTTATTGGTCTACTCTTTATTTGTTTTCATCCATCTTTGTTCTTTGGCCTGTGTGAGTCTCCCATAGCAGAGCACCGGCTCTGGACACATGTGCTCCAGAGCACTGGCTCGTAATTGGACACACCTGTCCAGCCACTCCGTGGCATGTGGGATCTTCCCGGGCCAAGGATCGAACTGGCGCCCCTTGCGGTGCAAGGCAGACTCTTTACCCATCGGACCACCAGGGCAGCCCCTTCGTTTTTTGAATGTTGAGTTTTACGCCAGCTTTTTCACTCTACTGTTTCACCTTCATCAAGAAGCTCTTTAGTTCTTCTTCACTTTCTGCCATAAGGGCAGTGTCATCTGCCTCAGGTGCTTCAAACAGCAAAAAAGGTTAAGAATCTCTGGTCCTGGAGGTAGGCCATCAAGACGTAACAAAGACTCAAAAGTGAGCTTGTTTTAGTGGGAGCTACTTAGTGGGGTCGATCTGCCCTTCAGAGTTGCTGAACTGAAGCTATACTGTGCCCTTCCTGTAATTTTCAATTGAATGTTATCAGTACTCTGAGGATCCCTCAATGCTGTCATGTCTAATTGTGGTCCTTTATCAGCAGTGGCTTATGTTTATCATCAGGCTCTCCTGTATTTACTCTTAAGGATAAAGATGTTTAATCACCAAATAATGTCTTTCAAGTATTTTATTCAAAAAGAAAGAAATGATATTTAGTTTCAGAGATTAAAGTATAGTTGACGTATAAGATTATATGTTACAATACAGTGGTTCACAGTCACCAAAGGTTATACTCCATATATAGTTATGATGATACATTGGCCATGTTCCCTTTGTTATATGAGGCATTGCTTTAGATTGAGGGCAGCTATGACATTTATGGACTGAATCATCATCATACTTGGTGCAGTACACCCTGATATTCAGCTTTGCCTCAGTTAACCAAACCCCTGGAGAACAAGAGCAAGGAAGAGGGCAGATCTCCCCCTTTTAATTCTTATGTTCATTGTCAAACCCAAGTTCAGATGCCAGTGGCTAAGCCCCTCCTAAGCAATAGGGTGTCTTTGCCAATAAAAACAACAACATCAAGAAACATTTCAAGAGGTCTGTGTTTAATAAAACAGCCACTGTGGCCCCTCAACCTCCCCTACTTGAAGTGCAAGTGTTGTTCCCTGAGACCAAGAAAGAGTGCCTTTATCCTCCTGGTAACCCCTAGCAACCAAGTTCACCATCTCTTCCTGGCTCCCCATGGGCATAGCTCAGGTCTCTTGGCCTTCAAAATGAGGAGACTCTACAGTGAGAACCAAAGCCAGAAGGGACAAGGCCAAGCAAATGTGGGGATAATTCACAGATCATCTGGGATGTTCCCGAATCCGCAACATTAATCTAGAGGCCCTGTTCTGTGGTAGGAAGGGCAAGAGACTTGATGACACGGAGATCTGGGTTCAGTTGCTGGCCCTGAGGGCTGTTACCCAGGTGGCCTCAGGCGAGGACATGTCTCATGCTCTAAGCCTCAGTTTCCTCAGCTTTAAAATGGGGATATAACTTATAAGAGTGTTTGAGGGAATAAAATAAATACTGTGTGAAAGCACCTATTATAGTACCTGGTACAATTTAGGCACTCAATAAATAATGTTTGAGTATGACTTTTTCATTTGGCCTCAATGCTGTCATGTCTAATTGTGGTCCTTTATCAGCAGTGGCTTATGTTTATCATCAGGCTCTCCTGTATTTACTCTTAAGGATAAAGATGTTTAATCACCAAATAATGTCTTTCAAGTATTTTATTCAAAAAGAAAGAAATGATATTTAGTTTCAGAGATTAAAGTATAGTTGACGTATAAGATTATATGTTACAATACAGTGGTTCACAGTCACCAAAGGTTATACTCCATATATAGTTATGATGATACATTGGCCATGTTCCCTTTGTTATATGAGGCATTGCTTTAGATTGAGGGCAGCTATGACATTTATGGACTGAATCATCATCATACTTGGTGCAGTACACCCTGATATTCAGCTTTGCCTCAGTTAACCAAACCCCTGGAGAACAAGAGCAAGGAAGAGGGCAGATCTCCCCCTTTTAATTCTTATGTTCATTGTCAAACCCAAGTTCAGATGCCAGTGGCTAAGCCCCTCCTAAGCAATAGGGTGTCTTTGCCAATAAAAACAACAACATCAAGAAACATTTCAAGAGGTCTGTGTTTAATAAAACAGCCACTGTGGCCCCTCAACCTCCCCTACTTGAAGTGCAAGTGTTGTTCCCTGAGACCAAGAAAGAGTGCCTTTATCCTCCTGGTAACCCCTAGCAACCAAGTTCACCATCTCTTCCTGGCTCCCCATGGGCATAGCTCAGGTCTCTTGGCCTTCAAAATGAGGAGACTCTACAGTGAGAACCAAAGCCAGAAGGGACAAGGCCAAGCAAATGTGGGGATAATTCACAGATCATCTGGGATGTTCCCGAATCCGCAACATTAATCTAGAGGCCCTGTTCTGTGGTAGGAAGGGCAAGAGACTTGATGACACGGAGATCTGGGTTCAGTTGCTGGCCCTGAGGGCTGTTACCCAGGTGGCCTCAGGCGAGGACATGTCTCATGCTCTAAGCCTCAGTTTCCTCAGCTTTAAAATGGGGATATAACTTATAAGAGTGTTTGAGGGAATAAAATAAATACTGTGTGAAAGCACCTATTATAGTACCTGGTACAATTTAGGCACTCAATAAATAATGTTTGAGTATGACATTTACCTGGGGAAGTTAAAAGAGAAACTTTTTATTACTATCCAATAGATAGGGAGTTAGCAAATCAGTAATATGACTGCTTAATTCCTTTGGTTATTTATGCAAAAGGATTTAAAATCATCAAAAGCTAGGCTGCCAAGGAAAATATGCTATTTAATACCCTTTCATTAATCTTAATATAAGGGTTTCATGCTGAAGACCCAGCAGGCATTACCCTCCCCCCCTTTTTTTCCCCACTGGGCAGAACTAAGACCCATGAATAGAAGTTACAAGAAGACAGATTTGGGTTCATTGGGTTCTACATTAAAAAGGACCAGTTGGATACAAGGATGATGCTACATGGCACAACTCCATTTGACACGATTCACCCAGTCCCCAAGCTAGACCACAGCCCCTGGACTCTTCAGGGCACGGTGACCCTGCAGTCCCAGAGCCCTGACCAGAGCCATCCCACATGCTACAGGTTAGTTCAAAAAGAACAAAATTCCCTGCCATGGAATCTCTTTAATTTGCAGCAAAGTGACAACAAACCAAGGGTGCTGAAGAGACAGTTCCAGTTGGTCTGGAGTCTGCCTGGGCCTCTTCTTTCTTAATTGGTTTATGAAACACTTGTAGGGCATCCATTGTACCTTAGGCACAGACCTCAACCCAGGGATTAAAAAATTAGACACCATCCCTGCACTCAGGGAGGACAGCAGCCCAACCCACTTAGTAACACTGTGCTCCCCACAGCAGTGTGGAGTCCTGTCACAATTTCAGCTGCCTCTCAGTGGCAGCTGAAATTGCATCACCATGTTCCCTGCCTTTTAAGATAAATGTTATTCTCTCCTTCTTCGAAGGAAATACACACCTGTACTTCTACAGATTTGATGTCCATAATTGAGGACACACAGTGGTAACAGTTATCAGATTTAAATTCTCAAGTTTATTGCTCTCAAGATAGGTTCATTCCAATTATGAAAGAGAGGTGGAAGAAAGTCTAATTTTAGTGACAAGGGTCCTCTGACCTTAGAAAAAGCTGTTACAAGAAGGAAAAAACCTGCACCTTGCTTTATAGTTAGATATGTATAGATAAATACTATCTTCTGCAAAGAATACCACAATGTTAAGGTTTAAAAGTAATGAGGTATTCTGGGTAAGCCTGGTAGTCATAAAATACCACAAATATATTTGGATTCTGCATATTGTCTGTGACAGAGTCATATGAGTCAGTAGGATTTAGGGGATCCTTTGGAGGAGGCACAATTAATGAGCTATTTCCAAGTACGTAGTGTCCAGTGAGTACTCGCACATAATACATATGCTTCTTCCCAGCTATGTCCGGTCTGGAGTACGAATCATTGGCAGAATAACTGGCATTGACAGCAAAATAGGTTCCCTTTCCAAACGCAGTAGCTGTGAAGAAAGAAACATCTTTAAGGTTTTCAAATGAGTCTATCATCTGACACATTGAATATAATATAATTTGACACATCAAATAATGTTAAAATAATGTGTACTCTCTAAAGTCTGTTTTAAATCATTCCTGCACCCTCGAGAGCGAGTCAGTCCCTTTCAGATGATACGTAGTGAATCTAACCTAAAATTGGCTGTAACAAAGCACCCAACCATGAGAGAACACAATTCGATCCACACTGTCCGCAGCCAGCTCGGACTCTCATTTGAGCAGCCAGATTACGGGCTTCCTTACCATTCTTCCCAGCATAACTGCGGTTAAAGCCATTCCCATTGACAAGTGCCACTGAGTTAGCATCCGTCCCATGGAAGAGCAGCTTCTCATTGGTCATTTGGCCATTCTTGGAATCCATGTTGTTTTTCTTTGTCTGATATTGTTTCCAGAGCTCTGGATTCTGGATCCTCTCAATCTGCAAGTCAATAAGGAAACAGTTGCAGTCAGTGCCAAGAGCCCTTGGCAAGATACAGCAGATGAAACATGATCACTATTTTTCATAAGTACAGATTACAATAAACAGCTAGTTTAGTGCCAAGTGACACCTTCTACATTCAGAAATTTTTTTAGATCTAGAGTTTTACAGAAACAGGCCCTGGTAAGAATGATCATTTAATTTTAAACATCTTTTATGCACCATATGAGAGCAGATAATGTTCAGGATCATAAGTCCTCATGATCTGAACTTAGCTGACCATAGCCTCTCCAACTCCTAACTGTTCCTGTCGCCATCTGCCTCACTTTGTCACTTTGCCTCTCTCCTCCCCAGTCATCCTGGGATACTGGTTTATCTAGCCATGTTCTAACAGTGGGAGAAGAAGTAGAATGTCTAGGCAAGAAGGAAATTAATGATTGAAAATTAATCTCTGGTCCAGTTGGAAGAGTGACATGCAAGGGAATCTGTTTATAGACCAAAGCGGTCATAGTTTGACCATACTCTGGCCTCCAGGACTGTGGTGGAAATGCCTTGAGTCTTGGATTACAGATCAAGTTCTACACTCCCCTAATCACTAGGTAGTGGCAGCGTCATAAGGCTGACTTGGGAAAGAATGAGGGTCGGTAAGAGGGGTTAGGACCCTTATGGAGAGACACAAGGTGAAGGTTTTATGTGGTCAGAATCCTCCAGTTCAAAGAACCCTCAAGTCTGACACTATTATTACTTGCCTTTATCTGGTTCTTTTTTTTTTTTTTTTCAGTTTTGGTTTTCTTATTAAGATAGTTTCAAGTCTCAGCATTATCATGTACTTTATTGATCTGATTTATAAATCTTAAAATATATTTTTCCTTTTACCTACAACTAAGTTTTTAATCTTCAAACTGTCCACTTCCATTTTATTTCTGTTTACTTTAAAATATATTTACTTTATTCTTTTTTTTTTAATTTTATTTATTTTTGGCTTTTCTGGGTCTTAATTGTTGCAAGGGCTTTTCTGTAGTTGTGGTTAGCAGGGGCTACTCTCTAGTTGTGGGGTGTGGGCTTCTCATTAGAGTGGCTTCTCTTGTTGTGGAGCATAGGCTCTAGGGTGTGCAGGCTTCAGTACTTGTAGCACATGGGCTTAGTACTTGTGACTCCTGGGTTCTAGAGCATAAGTTCAATAGTGATGGAACATGTGTGTACGTGTGTTAGTCATTCAGTTGTGTCTGACTCTTTGTGACCCCATGGACTGTAGTTCACCAGCCTCCTCTGTCCATGACATTCTCTAGGCAAGAATACTGGAATGGGCTGTCATTTCCTACACTAGGGGATCTTCCCAACCCAGATACTGAACCTGGGTCTCCTGTATTGCAGGCAGATTTTTTACCAACTGAACTACCAGGGAAGCCCTATTTTACTCATTTTTAAAAGCCTTAAAATTTTATTCATACAGAGTTTTGAAAGCATTCTTAATTTCTTAGTCCTTTCATTTTTGTTTCTCATCATTTTTTAGTATATATACTGCTAAAGTGAGCACTAACCCTTTTAAAATTTAATAACTACACAATGAATACTGTTTCAAGTAATTTTAAACATAGTAATCTGATTCTGTATTCCTAGTGGGATAAATTCTAAGCTTCAGTAGGCTTATTTTAGCAGCAGGCTTCTGGCTGATAGACTACTTGTGTCAGACCAATCTTCTTGCTAACAACTGCTAGAAGAGCTAGGAGGAGAAAAAAGCCTGTGTGAGGGCAACAAAGATTTGATGAAGTTCTTGGAGAGAAGGGAAGTGCACAGTAAAACAAAGTCAGAAGATAATAGAATAACTTCTTCAAAGTGCTTAAAGAAAATAATTGCCAATTCAGAATTCTGTATCCAGCAAGAATATCCTTCAAAGAATGAAGGTGAAATATATTTTCAGACAAAAACTGAGAAAATTCATCACTACCATACCTGCACTAGAAGAAATACTAAAGCCAGAGGAAAACGATCCCAGATAGACGCACAGAAATACAAGAAGGACTGAAAAGCAGTGGGATGAAAGGGAAAATATGTTTGTAAAGTTACATACACACACACACATCTGAATCACTTTGCTGAAACTAACACACTGTTGTAAGTCAACTATAGTTCAATCAAAATAAATAAAAAGCTTGATACATCACCTGCAAAAACTATTCTTGCAAAAACCTTTCTGAATTTCCCCAAGACTTTCAACCTAAGTTTAGCAAAAATAAAGGTGATAGAGGAATAAACTAAAATGATACCCATGAGGAATCAGGCAAATTAGAATCTCTAAGAAAACTGCTTGTATTCTTAAAGATTTAGGCAAGACATAACCATAAATGACTTAAACTCTTCTAAAATTTGAGCATCATGAAAAGTAATGTTTAAAAAATGCAGGAGTACTGTTCTAGATCAGAAGAGATGAAGAGATATTAATATAATGCCCAAGTGCAATGTGTGAGTCCAGACTGGAGACAGGGTTTGGGCAGAAGTTATAAGAAAGCTGTTTTGAGTGATAGGGGAAATTTGAATATTGGATATTATTGAATTAATGCTATTTTACTCAATATTTAAATTTTAAGCTACACAATAAAATACTGTTTCAAAGTATATATACTGCTAAAGTGAGCACTAACCCTTTTAAAATTTAATAACTACACAATGAATACTGTTTCAAGTAATTTTAAACATAGTAATCTGATTCTGTATTCCTAGTGGGATAAATTCTAAGCTTCAGTAGGCTTATTTTAGCAGCAGGCTTCTGGCTGATAGACTACTTGTGTCAGACCAATCTTCTTGCTAACAACTGCTAGAAGAGCTAGGAGGAGAAAAAAGCCTGTGTGAGGGCAACAAAGATTTGATGAAGTTCTTGGAGAGAAGGGAAGTGCACAGTAAAACAAAGTCAGAAGATAATAGAATAACTTCTTCAAAGTGCTTAAAGAAAATAATTGCCAATTCAGAATTCTGTATCCAGCAAGAATATCCTTCAAAGAATGAAGGTGAAATATATTTTCAGACAAAAACTGAGAAAATTCATCACTACCATACCTGCACTAGAAGAAATACTAAAGCCAGAGGAAAACGATCCCAGATAGACGCACAGAAATACAAGAAGGACTGAAAAGCAGTGGGATGAAAGGGAAAATATGTTTGTAAAGTTACATACACACACACACATCTGAATCACTTTGCTGAAACTAACACACTGTTGTAAGTCAACTATAGTTCAATCAAAATAAATAAAAAGCTTGATACATCACCTGCAAAAACTATTCTTGCAAAAACCTTTCTGAATTTCCCCAAGACTTTCAACCTAAGTTTAGCAAAAATAAAGGTGATAGAGGAATAAACTAAAATGATACCCATGAGGAATCAGGCAAATTAGAATCTCTAAGAAAACTGCTTGTATTCTTAAAGATTTAGGCAAGACATAACCATAAATGACTTAAACTCTTCTAAAATTTGAGCATCATGAAAAGTAATGTTTAAAAAATGCAGGAGTACTGTTCTAGATCAGAAGAGATGAAGAGATATTAATATAATGCCCAAGTGCAATGTGTGAGTCCAGACTGGAGACAGGGTTTGGGCAGAAGTTATAAGAAAGCTGTTTTGAGTGATAGGGGAAATTTGAATATTGGATATTATTGAATTAATGTTAATTTTTTAACATCGGATAATGATTTTGTGCTATTTAGGAGAATGCCTTTATTCTTAGGAGACACATGCTAAAATAGGAGTGTCATATCTGCAACTTTCAGTTGTTTCAAGAAAAATAGACAGTAAGGGGAAAGAAAGCAAATGTTGCAAAATTGTTGAATCTAAGTGGAAGTTCATGGGTATTCAAAATCTTAGTCACAAGACGTAATAGTCATGGAGGATGACAGACCACCCATTTTTCCTGGTAGTGTTTTCACACTACTAGACACCTCCACAGAGAAGCTTTAAGTACAACCTAAAGCTCTGCTTTTACTGGTGTCATAGACTGAGATTTCACATAAGATTTTATTTGAGGGTTTTCCTGGTAGTCCAGTGGTTAAGAATCCACCTGCCAATGGAGGAGACATGGGTTTGATTCCTGGTCCAGGAAGATTCCACATGCCATGGGTCAACAAAGCCCTTGTGTCATAAGTACTGAGCCAGAACTCTAGAGCCCACAAGCTGCAACTACATGAAAGCCTATGTACCACAACTACTGAAGCCCAGGCACCTAGAGCCTCGGTTCCACATCAAGGCAAACCACTACAATGAGAAGCTGGTGCACTGCAACTAGAGGGGGTAGCTCACGGCAATTAGAGAAAGAATGCACAGCAACAAAGACCCGACACAGCCAAAAATAAAATAAACGAATAGTAAATGTATCTTTAAAAAGAGTTTTAACTGAAAGAATAGTGAAATCATTTCTTTCGTGAAGGTCTGTTTGCACATGGTAAGCCTCCAGGGCCCACTGAAGACACTTCTGGGGCTTCCCTGGTGGTCCAGGGGGTAATCCACTTTGCAGTGCAAGGGGTACTGGTTCAGTCCCTGGCCGGGGAGGATCCCACATGCTGAGGCACGGCTGGGCCGGTGTATCCAGTTTACAGCTGGTGCTCTGGAGCGAGAGGGGCCACTGCAATGGGAGGCCCACACATGCCAAAGAATAAAGATGGATGAAAAATAGGTGAACAGACAGCCCATAGAATGGGAGAAAACAATAGCAAATGAAATAACAGACAAAGAATTAATCTCCAAAATCTACAAGCAACTCAGACAACTCAGCACCGGAAAAATGAACAACCCAATCTAAAAACGGGAAAAAGACCTAAAGAGACTTCTCTCCAAAGAGAACATACAGATGGCCAAAAAGCACATGAAACAATGCTCAATCTCGCATAATCAAAACTACAATGAGATATCACCTCACACCTGTCAGAATGGCCATCATTAAAACATCTACAGACAATAAAAGCTGGAGAGGGTGCGGAGAAAAGGGAACACTCTTGCATTGCTGGTGGGATTGTTAATTGATACAGAGGCTATGGAAGACAGTATGGAGATTCCTTAAAAAACTAAAACTAGAAGCACCATACAACCCAGCAATCCCACTATAGGCTTATATCCTGATGAAATCAAAACTGAAAGAGGCACCTGTGCCCCAATGTTCATTGCAGCTCTCTATACAATAGCTAGAACATGGAAGCAACCTAGATGTCTATCGACGAATGAATGGATAAAAAAGCTCTGGTACATATTTACCATGGAGTACTTCTCAGCTGTAAAAAGAAATGCAGAAGAATCAGCCTTAATGAGGTGGATGTATCTAGAATCTATTATAAAAAGTGAAGTAAAACCGCAGGTTCAGACATTTGGCATGTGTGCTTGGCTGAGGAGCCAATGGGGCAAAGCTACCATCTGTGGGATTATGACTATATGCCTCTAAGTCAGAATCTTGCCCAGGCAGAACAATAGGGCAGTGCCGCGGTAGCCTCGGTTGGCCTCGGATCGCCGGTCCCTGGCCGTCCCCACCGGCATGTGGGGACCAGGGTCCGGTGTGGAGAGCCCTTCATCCCGGACCACAGGGTGCGGCTGAAAAGGTGGCCGCCTCCTCGCCCGTCAGGCACCGCACGTTCGTGGGAAACCTGGTGCTAAACCATTCGTAGAGGACCTGCTTCTGGGTCTGGGTTTCGTACTTAGCAGAGCAGCATCCTCGCTGCTATCTATTGAAAGTGAGCCCTCGACACAAGGGTTTGTTAAAAAAAAAAAAAAAAAAAAAATGTGAAATAAGGGTAAAGGAATTTTGTATTGAATAATTTTTTTAAAATGAGAAAAAAATAAGAAAAAAAAAGTGAAGTCAAAAAGAGTAAGACAAGTATAGTATACTAACACATATATATGGAATCTAGTAAGATGGTAATGATAACACACAGAGAGAAGCAATGGAAAAACAGACATAGAGAAGGTGGGAGGCATAGAGGGAGTAACATGGAAACCTATACTATCATATGTGAAAAAGATAACTATTAATTGCACTGTGGGAACAGGGGTGGTGTGACAGCCGATGGGGGGAACTGGGAGGGAGTTGGAGGAGGGAGGGGGCCAGGGATATACATATGACTAATCTTGGAATATACATATCTGTAAACAACAAAACTCTGTAAAAATAAAAAGTAAAATTTAAATGTATATATATATATATATATATATATATATATATATATATATAAAGATGGATGAAAAATGATGACTTAAAGGCAAAAAAAAAGAAAAACTTTTCAAATAAAAAAGACACTTCTGGTCAACTGGGTGGTCTTGCTCAATCTGGACTTAGCATCTCATCACAATGTGCCAGAATGCTACCCCCAGAAGACTGTCATTAGTATTTTGAATGGAATTATCCCAAAGACAGACCATCAAAGAGCTGTGTAGTTGAATTACATTTTCTTGGTACCACATGGAATTGTTCTGCTCAATAGGATTATATAGAGGGATGTATCTATCTCTCTATTTGGCAAGTTTACTTATTCTTCCAGTTTTATTGAGATGTAGTTTACATACACATAGAACATGTATAGCAAAGTAATTTGGGGGGGGGTTGGGGAGGGAGGGGGGACCGGCAGGTCACTTCTATTGGTCTTTCATTTTATCTATTTTCACCCATCTTTGTTCTTCTTTGGCCTGTGTGGGCCTCCCATTGCAGTGGCCTCTGTTGTCACAGAGCACCAGCTCTGGGAGCATGTGCTCCAGAGCTCTGGCTAGGTAATTGGACACATCGGTCCAGCCACTCCATGGCACGTGGGATCTTCCCAGGCCAGGGATCGAACCGGCGCCCCTTGCACTGCAAGGCAATGTCCTTACCCACTGGACCACCAGGGAAGCCCTAGCAAAGTAATTTGACTTAAATATATCGTGATACAATCACAAGTCCAGTGAACATCCATCATTTCATACAGATAGAAAATTAACAAAATACAAAAAAATTATTTTCTTGTGATGAGAACTCCTAGGATTCACTCTCCCAACAGCTATCACACACAATACAGCGTGTGAAAGCAACGTTAGTTATATTTACCATGTTGCACCTTATATCCCCAGTACTCCTTTATCTTATAACTGCAAGTTTGTACCTTTTGACTACCTTTCACCCAGTTCCCTCTCCTAGTACCTCTTGCCTCTGGGAACTACAAATCTGATCTCTTTTTCCGTAAGTTTATTTTTGCAGTATAATTGACCTGCAATATGATCCTAGTTCCTATTTTACAACAGTGATTCAACACTTCCATATATTTCAAAATGATCACCATGATAAGTTCAGCTGTGATCGGTCATCATACAAAGATATGACATAATTATTTACTATATTCCCTAAAATGCACATTTCATGCCTGTGACTCCACTACTGTGCACCTGGAAGTCTGTACCTCTTACTCTCTCTCTCACCTATTCCTCTCCTTCCTATACTAAGGGATTAAAAAATACAGTGACACAAACTTTGATATTGAATTTATTGTGAGGATGATTTGAAAGATATTCTCTAGTACTTATTCACAGGAGAACTCTCTCAGGATTGTGAAAAACTGAGTTTCCTGATTCAATGTTTTGCTCTCTGATTTATGGACATCATGAAACTTATAGCTGAATATTGACTTCTTTGCATTGTCTACCAGCAAGCACAAGAACAAATTTGAGGGCCTCCTCTAATAACTATCTAGGACCTCATAAAATACATGTTACATATGTCTGTAAACTAATTATACCTTAATTTCCCTACTCTCCTTTTGTGTCCAGTTTCTTCAATGATTTGTGTTACCTGGAATATAGCTTTGTAAGCACTTCAAATCTTTTGTGAATTATTGTTATCACTTAACAATTAAACATGTTTACCCATCTGGACCCACCAGGAAGCCCTGGGCAAAGTAATTTCCGGAACCGCGCTTGCACTGCAAGGCAATGTCCTACCCACTGGACCACCAGGGAAGCCCTAGCAAAGTAATTTGACTTAAATATATCGTGATACAATCACAAGTCCAGTGAACATCCATCATTTCATACAGATAGAAAATTAACAAAATACAAAAAAATTATTTTCTTGTGATGAGAACTCCTAGGATTCACTCTCCCAACAGCTATCACACACAATACAGCGTGTGAAAGCAACGTTAGTTATATTTACCATGTTGCACCTTATATCCCCAGTACTCCTTTATCTTATAACTGCAAGTTTGTACCTTTTGACTACCTTTCACCCAGTTCCCTCTCCTAGTACCTCTTGCCTCTGGGAACTACAAATCTGATCTCTTTTTCCGTAAGTTTATTTTTGCAGTATAATTGACCTGCAATATGATCCTAGTTCCTATTTTACAACAGTGATTCAACACTTCCATATATTTCAAAATGATCACCATGATAAGTTCAGCTGTGATCGGTCATCATACAAAGATATGACATAATTATTTACTATATTCCCTAAAATGCACATTTCATGCCTGTGACTCCACTACTGTGCACCTGGAAGTCTGTACCTCTTACTCTCTCTCTCACCTATTCCTCTCCTTCCTATACTAAGGGATTAAAAAATACAGTGACACAAACTTTGATATTGAATTTATTGTGAGGATGATTTGAAAGATATTCTCTAGTACTTATTCACAGGAGAACTCTCTCAGGATTGTGAAAAACTGAGTTTCCTGATTCAATGTTTTGCTCTCTGATTTATGGACATCATGAAACTTATAGCTGAATATTGACTTCTTTGCATTGTCTACCAGCAAGCACAAGAACAAATTTGAGGGCCTCCTCTAATAACTATCTAGGACCTCATAAAATACATGTTACATATGTCTGTAAACTAATTATACCTTAATTTCCCTACTCTCCTTTTGTGTCCAGTTTCTTCAATGATTTGTGTTACCTGGAATATAGCTTTGTAAGTCACTTCAAATCTTTTGTGAATTATTGTTATCACTTAACAATATGTAAATAAACAGAGTGGTAGCAGTGCAATAAGATAAAATTCACAGAAAAGAAAATGCAGGACATATTGGAAGACTTGTTATTGTGGATGAAGGGAAAGTACTCCGAGATCTCTAGTTTTACTCAGGAAGTGATAGAACCAAGGACAGAAAGCGGGAAAGAAGCGGAAATGACAAGATGAGTTAGGTTTTAGGGAAACTGATTTAGCAGACAGTCAAGTGGAGATTTTTCTAGGCCACTGGCAGTATGTTCTAGGGCTTGAGTCAAAGATCTTGGTTGGTGATGTTGATCTGAGACCTACCAACCCTGAAACAATAGCTGCAACCAGGAAGAGTAAAAACAATCCCTGGTAAAGCTCAGAGACAGAATACCAACATTTAAATCTGTGGGTAACCTAGGATTAGGGGCTTAGAGGAGAAACAGATACCAGAAATAATGAAAGGAAAATTAGTTAAAGAAGGAGAAGAAAGTATCAAAATAACATGGTCCTAGAAGTCAAGGGAGAAAGTAATTTCAAAACGCAAACTTTTAAAACTAATGTTTAAAAGCAGATGTCAAAAAATAAGGGAAAGGAACAAGGAAAGGACCACAAGATTATCAAAGAGAACACCACTAAATCTGTGAATGTTGGGCCAGAAGCACACAGTCTTTTTTTTTTAAACCTTTATTTTACTTTTAACTTACAGAGTTTTGTTGTTTACAGGATTCCACAAGATTAAAAATACAGTGACACAAACTTTGATATTGAATTTATTGTGAGGATGATTTGAAAGATATTCTCTAGTACTTATTCACAGGAGAACTCTCTCAGGATTGTGAAAAACTGAGTTTCCTGATTCAATGTTTTGCTCTCTGATTTATGGACATCATGAAACTTATAGCTGAATATTGACTTCTTTGCATTGTCTACCAGCAAGCACAAGAACAAATTTGAGGGCCTCCTCTAATAACTATCTAGGACCTCATAAAATACATGTTACATATGTCTGTAAACTAATTATACCTTAATTTCCCTACTCTCCTTTTGTGTCCAGTTTCTTCAATGATTTGTGTTACCTGGAATATAGCTTTGTAAGTCACTTCAAATCTTTTGTGAATTATTGTTATCACTTAACAATATGTAAATAAACAGAGTGGTAGCAGTGCAATAAGATAAAATTCACAGAAAAGAAAATGCAGGACATATTGGAAGACTTGTTATTGTGGATGAAGGGAAAGTACTCCGAGATCTCTAGTTTTACTCAGGAAGTGATAGAACCAAGGACAGAAAGCGGGAAAGAAGCGGAAATGACAAGATGAGTTAGGTTTTAGGGAAACTGATTTAGCAGACAGTCAAGTGGAGATTTTTCTAGGCCACTGGCAGTATGTTCTAGGGCTTGAGTCAAAGATCTTGGTTGGTGATGTTGATCTGAGACCTACCAACCCTGAAACAATAGCTGCAACCAGGAAGAGTAAAAACAATCCCTGGTAAAGCTCAGAGACAGAATACCAACATTTAAATCTGTGGGTAACCTAGGATTAGGGGCTTAGAGGAGAAACAGATACCAGAAATAATGAAAGGAAAATTAGTTAAAGAAGGAGAAGAAAGTATCAAAATAACATGGTCCTAGAAGTCAAGGGAGAAAGTAATTTCAAAACGCAAACTTTTAAAACTAATGTTTAAAAGCAGATGTCAAAAAATAAGGGAAAGGAACAAGGAAAGGACCACAAGATTATCAAAGAGAACACCACTAAATCTGTGAATGTTGGGCCAGAAGCACACAGTCTTTTTTTTTTTTTTTAAACCTTTATTTTACTTTTAACTTTTACAGAGTTTTGTTGTTTACAGATATGTATGTTCCCTGATTAGTCATATGTATATCCCCCCCTTCCCTCCCCTCCCAACCATCACACAGCACTCCTGAAGGATCCCCTTTTCTCACAGAGCAATGACTAGAGCTATTTTCTTCACTTATGATAGTACAGGCCTTCATGCTACTTCCTTTACGCCTCCCACCCTCTGTTCCTTCCCCACAATGTCCATATGTCCACTGTCCATGTCTGTCTTTCTGTCGCTTCACTGCATGTGCCATCATCATCATCCTACTAGATTCCATATATATGTGTTAATATACTGTATTTGTCCTTCTCTTTCTGACTGACTTCACTTTTGATGATACGTTCTAGATCCAGCCACCTCATTAGGAGAAGCACACAATCTTGATCTGAGGCGCCTCCATGTGTCTCTTTGTCATGTGTACTGGTTATTAACTCCAACTCTAAACTCATATTTTGGAATTTTTATTAGCTTGCTTCCCAAAGTAAATATATATCTTTAGTGTTCAAATATCATAGTACAATCTAATGTGATATTGTAATAACTGACAAGAATCTCAGTGACCCCATAATCATAGTGATATGAGTAGAATCTAGAATTTAAAATAGAATTGCCATAAAATACTCTTAATCCTGGGTAAAAAATGTGATAGGATGTAAATGAAAATGTATTTATTTGCCCAGGACCATGGTAGTCCTATATTCACCATGTAGAAACCGCATGTCAGCAGAAGGCTTACCTTCTCTATGATGAAGTTTGCGCAGGTCTCATGAAACTTGCTCGCCACAGTTTGGTATTCTGGATTGTTAGGATGTAGTGCAACCACACAGAGTTTCTGTTGCTTCATATCACTCCAGTGTGGGGGGAGCTCAACTACAAAACAGACATTTGAAAACTCCCTCACACATGAGAAGGCTCATCGACATAGTCCACATTCCTGGTGTGCTCTGAAAAACTATCATGTGTGTTCTTGTTTTACAGTCTCCTAATTTGAAGTGTTCAAGAAGCCCCTTATCTTTTTAGAAGAATATTTTCAAGATCTGAGCTCCAGATAACCCAAATCAGAATCCACTATGTTTGTTTAAAAAAAAAACCTTCACAGAGACTTCCTTGGTGGTCGGGTAGTTAAAACTTCACCTTCCAATGCAGGGGACACGGGGTCAATCTGTGTTAATCTAGGGAACTAAGATCCCACATGCTGCAGAGCAACGAAGCCCATGCACCACAACAGCCCCCTCACCTCAGCAAAGACCCAGCACAGCCAAAACCAACAACAACCAAAACAAATAAAAGGCTCTCACAGACCTATTGAATCAAAATCTCTGAGGGTGGAACCAGCATCTTACAGGGCTGACCATGCTCAGATGTAGGCACTATTGGTGTAGTATAACTCAACTGCATCTTCTGCACAGTCTCTAACCTATCATAACTTAACCATTTTACAATATAAATGATTTTCTTACAAGGGTTGCAATAAATAGTCATTAATGTTTTGCTAACAAATGCCTGATTTTTGCCAGAACTCACACCACTACCAGGTCCTCCATATCTGTTCTTTCACTTTTCTTTGTAACATCCCTAAGAGTTGGCCACGTAAGAGGTTTTGCTATGTGGCAGGTGGTGGTTGCAGCTCATCTCCCCTTCTGTTGAACAGAATACTATACCTGTCATTTCCCCAGGGTTTCTCAGGGTCTGAGGAATTCATTCATATGTATCTCTCAATGTACTGAGAGCCAATTTAGTAGTTTTCCACAGGAGTTTATGAGGTTCAAAGGCAGGAATAGCTGTCTACACAAGACAAGCATTCCCTTCTCAGGAACCTTGAAGACTGCTTCCTGATACGTGTGTCAAGGAAGCTCAGCCTCAGGTCAGAGGGGAAAGTGACTTCTGGGAGAAGGTCCTACAAGCTCGCCATCCACTCTGCGGCATGAGCCACAGTGCTCACTCTCTGACTACGCTGTTTTCAGCCTTTCTTCTAGAAAGCCTTTGGCTACTTTACTGTGGTGTTCCCTTTCCTGACTGAAGCAGCCATTACCTCTCCATCAAACTGACTCTTGGGAAGCTTGTAAACTATAGAGGTAAGAACAAATGCAACATTCGACTATTCTTACCATGAAGATAATAATGATCAGCTATTGGTTTGGACCCTTCACAGGGAAACACGGGGAATCACTATGTTTGTTTAAAAACCTTCACAGTTTGGTGGTCGGGTAGTTAAAACTTCACCTTCAATGCAGGGACACGGGGTCAATCTGTGTTAATCTAGGGAACTAAGATCCCACATGCTGCAGAGCAACGAAGCCCATGCACCACAACAGCCCCCTCACCTCAGCAAAGACCCAGCACAGCCAAAACCAACAACAACCAAAACAAATAAAAGGCTCTCACAGACCTATTGAATCAAAATCTCTGAGGGTGGAACCAGCATCTTACAGGGCTGACCATGCTCAGATGTAGGCACTATTGGTGTAGTATAACTCAACTGCATCTTCTGCACAGTCTCTAACCTATCATAACTTAACCATTTTACAATATAAATGATTTTCTTACAAGGGTTGCAATAAATAGTCATTAATGTTTTGCTAACAAATGCCTGATTTTTGCCAGAACTCACACCACTACCAGGTCCTCCATATCTGTTCTTTCACTTTTCTTTGTAACATCCCTAAGAGTTGGCCACGTAAGAGGTTTTGCTATGTGGCAGGTGGTGGTTGCAGCTCATCTCCCCTTCTGTTGAACAGAATACTATACCTGTCATTTCCCCAGGGTTTCTCAGGGTCTGAGGAATTCATTCATATGTATCTCTCAATGTACTGAGAGCCAATTTAGTAGTTTTCCACAGGAGTTTATGAGGTTCAAAGGCAGGAATAGCTGTCTACACAAGACAAGCATTCCCTTCTCAGGAACCTTGAAGACTGCTTCCTGATACGTGTGTCAAGGAAGCTCAGCCTCAGGTCAGAGGGGAAAGTGACTTCTGGGAGAAGGTCCTACAAGCTCGCCATCCACTCTGCGGCATGAGCCACAGTGCTCACTCTCTGACTACGCTGTTTTCAGCCTTTCTTCTAGAAAGCCTTTGGCTACTTTACTGTGGTGTTCCCTTTCCTGACTGAAGCAGCCATTACCTCTCCATCAAACTGACTCTTGGGAAGCTTGTAAACTATAGAGGTAAGAACAAATGCAACATTCGACTATTCTTACCATGAAGATAATAATGATCAGCTATTGGGTGCACCTATGCTGTATTTTCCCAGCCAACGTGTAAGCCCCTTCAGCTCAGAGACCAAGTTGTCTATTTTCTTCCATGAGGGCTACATGGGGATTTACTCTAACTGAACAACATTTTGATGTATGTACAACATACAACACAGGTGTAAAGTCATGGACAACAAGCATGAAAGTTTGATTCACCTTCAGATTTTGTACGGCGCTGAACAGATAGACTGTTTCCCTTTGCATCTGTAGCAGAGTATGTCTCCAAGTTCACCGTGTAGCTCTGATGATTGATTTTGACATTAATTGTCTTTTTCTTTTGTTTCTTTGCATCCTCCAACTGCATGTTGGTTATTTTGTCAAAAGTATGAAGCATGTTATTAGAGTCCTCGTATTGCCATTCTACAAAATCAATGGTACGATCTGCCAGAGACTCCTGTTCTTTGGACACTCTAACTCTCTTGATCATGTTCTCAATTGCATCTCTAGCCTGGAGCACATCTTTGGTAATTCCAGAAACCTTAATCAAAGGTCTTTCACTGTCGCATAAAATGGAAATATTTAACCTCTTCTGAAGCTCATTCAATTCTTTATATTCCTTTACATCAAAGTTTTTGATACATTCATCTTCACTGACATAGGGATACTGTTCCTTTTGAATGAAATTCTGTATCCACAAGAGGGCATTTTCCACATTTTTTACATTTTCACCGCACACCTGAAAAACTGTTGATTCTGTTTTCTTTTCTAAAACCAGAGGCCGTTTTTTGGCAGCTTTACTTGAGAAGCCTAAAAATGCTAAAAAAAGGAAAGAAAAGAAGATTAGCTATTTCTCTTTCTCCCTCCTGCCCCCTCTCTGCTTTTCTTTCTTTCTTTGTCATCATGCTGTACATCTTCAGGACTTGTTTATCTTGTAACTGGATATTTTTACTCTTCTGACCAAATTCAACCATTTCACCCACCTCCCATTCTCCTCTGCCCACTGCCACCAACCACCCTGCCTCTGGCAATCACCAGTCTGTCTTCTATATCCATGAATTCATTATTTTCTTTATAATTCTACATAGAAGTGCTATCATACAGTATTTGTCTTTCTCTGTTTTATTTCACTTATCATAATGCCATCAAGGTCCATCCGTGTTGTTGCAAGTGGCAAGATTTCCTTCTTTTTTATGGCTGAGTGATATTTCATTATATATATATGTCTGTATATGTAATGGAATACATATGTAACATCTTCATAATTCAGCTTTCAATTGTTCCATGTTGTGGCTATTGAAAATAATGCTGTATTGAACATGGATTCAAGAAAGTGATTTCATTTCCTTCAGATGAATACTCTGAAGAGGAATTGCTAGATCATATGGCATTTCTATTTTTAATCTTTGGAGGAACCTCCATACCATTTTCCACAGTGGCTGGACCAATTTACATTCCCCGCAAAAGAGCACAAGATTTCCCACATCCTCACCAACAGTTATTTCTTCTTATTTTTTTTAAAAGACACTTTTTTTAATTTAAAAAATTGGCCTCTTTTATTAGTTTTTTCTTTCTTTATTTTCATCCATCTTTATTCTTTGGCCTGTGTGAGCCTCCCATTGCAGTGGCCTTTTTCATTGCAGAGCAACGGCTCTGGGCACATCTGCTCCAGAGCACTGGCTCCTAATTGGACACACCAACCTCCGCAGCACATGGGATCTTCCCAGGCCAGAGATGGAACCAGCGTCCCTTGCACTGCAAAACAGACTCTTTACCCACTAGAACACCAGGGAAGCCCTACTTCTTGTCTTTTCTATCATTTAATTTCCCCTATGTCTTCTTCTAGCTTTTTTAGTCAGATTGTAATATTTGTTGTTAATCAGTTGTTAATCCTTCTATTCCTTTTTGCTGTGCCATGTGATATGTACAATCTTAGTTCCCTGCCCAGGGATCAAACCTGTGCCCCCTGCAGTGGGAAAGCAGAATTTTAACCACTGCACCACCAGGGAAATCCCATGTCTTTTTGATAATAGCTGGTCTATCATGAGAGGTGACCACTCATTATGATTTTGATTTACATTTCTTTGGTCATTAATGATGTTGAGCACTTTTTCATGTACGTATTGGCCATTTGTATATCTTTTTTGGAAAAATGTCTATTCAGATATGTGCTATGCTCAGTTGCTCAGTGGTGTCCAACTCTTTGCAACTCCACGGACTGCAGCCTACCAGGCTCCTCTGTCCATGGGGATTTTATAGGCAGGAATACTGGAGTGGGTTGTCATGCCCTCCTCTAGAGGATCTTCCCAACCCAGGAATCAAACCCACGTCTACCACATTGCAGGCAGATTCTTCACCATCTGAGCCACAAGGGATACTCTTATCTATCTTAAAATCAGATTGTTTGGGCTTATTTTTCTATTGAGTTGTATGAGTTCTTTATATATTTTGGATTTAACACCTTTTCAGGTATACAGTTTGCAAATATTTTCTCCCATTCAGTGAGCTTTTTAGTTAGATATAGTTTCACTTATTCAATTTTGCTGTTTGTACTTTTAGTGTCAAATCTAAAAGAAAATCATTACTAAAACCAATATCAAGGAGCTTACTCATATTTTTTCTTCTAGGATTATGGATTCAAGCCTTATGTTCAAGTCTTTAATTTGTTTTGAGTTAATTTTTGTGTACAGTGTAAGATAATGGTCCAGTTTCATTCTTTTGCATGTGGCTGTCCAGTTTATGTGCTTCTGAAGCAAGCACCCAACACTATTTATGAGACTATCCTTTCCCCATTGTATATCCTTGGCTTCCATGTTGTAAATTAATTAAGCATATGTGCATGGGTTTTTTTCTGGGCTTTCTATGGTATTGGTCTCTTTGGATTCATGTGTCTATTTTTATGGCAGTAATCAAAACCAAACTCTTTTGATGACTGTATCTTTGTAATATAGTTTGAAATCAAGACATGTAATGCTTCTAGCTTTTTCCTTCTTTCTCAAGATTGCTTCGGCTATTTGGGGTCTTCTGTGGTTCCATACAGATTTTAAAATTGTTTGTTCTACCTTCTGTGAAAAGTGCCAATGGAATTTTGCACTGAATCTATAGACTGCTTTAAGTAATATGGCTATTTTAACAATATTCATCCTTCCAATCTATGAACATGAACGATATTTCCAGGTATTTGTGTCATTTTCAGTTTCTTCATTCAATATTTTATAGTTTTCACAGTTCAGGTTTTTCACTTCCTTGGTTAAATTTATTCCTGGGTATTTTATTCTTTTGATGTAATTATAAATGAGATTGTTTTCTTAATTTCTCTTTGTGATGGTTCATTAAAGAGTAGTTAATTTCAAGTCAGATAGAGGAAGACAAATACTGTATGCACTCAGTGATAATGAGGAATTTGAAAAAACTCACAAAAAAAGAAATCAGATTTGTGGTTACCCTGAGGTTGGAGGGTAAGGGATTGGAGAAAGGTGGCCAAAAGATACAGACTTCCAGCTATAAGGTAGAGAAGTACCAGGGATGTAACATACAGAGTGATGATTATGATATTGTAATTTATAAGAAAAAATATATTTGATCATCTGAATGGCCAAATGTTTTTCTCATATATACAGTATTGGGCTCGTGACCGTCATCTAAAGTGGAGGGCCATCGTGTGACATTGAGCCCTTTGCCTGTGGAATCTGATTCCATCTCTGCATACATGATGTTAGAACTGAGTTCAATCCCCATATATGCTGGTGGGGTCTGAGAATTGCTTGTAGTTACAGGAAAACCTTCACATACACATTGGAGCTGGCTCCAGAAACCTTCTTTAATGACTATTATATAACACTACTATGTGCTGTATATGAAAGTTGTGAAGAGAGTAAATTCTAGGAGTTTCTGTCACAAGGAAAAAAATTCTTTTCTTTTCTCTTTTCTCTTTTTATAGTATTTATGGGAAATGATGAATGCTAACTAAATTGATTATGGTAATCATTTCACAAGAAGTCAAACTATTCCACTGTAAATCTTAACCTCACAAAAATGGATGTCAACTGTATCTCCACAAAACTGGAAGAAAGCTAATAAACTACCAAAAAAGAATAGCTATTTTTCATGTGACATCAATATTAGGAACATGTATGTCATAAAAAGGAACAACTCACATGCAATTTTTGCACTTCTGAAATCTATTTAGAACTGCTTTAAGTAATATGGCTATTTTAACAATATTCATCCTTCCAATCTATGAACATGAACGATATTTCCAGGTATTTGTGTCATTTTCAGTTTCTTCATTCAATATTTTATAGTTTTCACAGTTCAGGTTTTTCACTTCCTTGGTTAAATTTATTCCTGGGTATTTTATTCTTTTGATGTAATTATAAATGAGATTGTTTTCTTAATTTCTCTTTGTGATGGTTCATTAAAGAGTAGTTAATTTCAAGTCAGATAGAGGAAGACAAATACTGTATGCACTCAGTGATAATGAGGAATTTGAAAAAACTCACAAAAAAAGAAATCAGATTTGTGGTTACCCTGAGGTTGGAGGGTAAGGGATTGGAGAAAGGTGGCCAAAAGATACAGACTTCCAGCTATAAGGTAGAGAAGTACCAGGGATGTAACATACAGAGTGATGATTATGATATTGTAATTTATAAGAAAAAATATATTTGATCATCTGAATGGCCAAATGTTTTTCTCATATATACAGTATTGGGCTCGTGACCGTCATCTAAAGTGGAGGGCCATCGTGTGACATTGAGCCCTTTGCCTGTGGAATCTGATTCCATCTCTGCATACATGATGTTAGAACTGAGTTCAATCCCCATATATGCTGGTGGGGTCTGAGAATTGCTTGTAGTTACAGGAAAACCTTCACATACACATTGGAGCTGGCTCCAGAAACCTTCTTTAATGACTATTATATAACACTACTATGTGCTGTATATGAAAGTTGTGAAGAGAGTAAATTCTAGGAGTTTCTGTCACAAGGAAAAAAATTCTTTTCTTTTCTCTTTTCTCTTTTTATAGTATTTATGGGAAATGATGAATGCTAACTAAATTGATTATGGTAATCATTTCACAAGAAGTCAAACTATTCCACTGTAAATCTTAACCTCACAAAAATGGATGTCAACTGTATCTCCACAAAACTGGAAGAAAGCTAATAAACTACCAAAAAAGAATAGCTATTTTTCATGTGACATCAATATTAGGAACATGTATGTCATAAAAAGGAACAACTCACATGCAATTTTAGACATCATAGACTGTTGGGAAGAAGTCTGATGTCCTTCTCTTTTTTTCATGGTGGCATAAAACACATCCATGACTTGTTGCTGAAAGATAACCACTTTAACTTTTTTCATAGACTGGACCAATTTTTTCTGGATAAAGTCTTCAATGGCATCAAGTATGGCTACTGCAACTTTATCTGGGCTTTGTCCAGCACTACCTGGAAACACAAATAATAGAAATGATAGGGAGAGAAAAAGTCCCAACTGGAAAAGACTGAGCAATAAATTAGGGATTCCAATTCTCAGAATAAATTCCCACTCTTCAACTCACATCACCATGGACTTCACCAACAATGCATCAGCAAACACTTTTGTTTTTTGTGTTTTTTTTTGCCACTTCTATTGGTCTTTCATTTATTTCCGTCTTTGTTCTTTGGCCTGTGTGGGCCTCCCATCACAGTGGCCTCTCTCGCTGCAGAGCACCGGCTCTGGGCACATGTGCTCCAGAGCTCTGCCTCGGTAGTTGGACACCTCAGTCCAGCCGCTCCATGGCACATGGGATCTTCCCAGGACAAGGATCGAACCGGCACCCCTTGCACTGCAAGGCAGTGTCTTTACCCACTGGACCACCAGGGAATCCCAGCAAATACTCTTGAAGTCCTAGATACAATGGGGAGTTTTGTTCCAGGATGTTAGGAACAGTCCAACAACAAACAATGAAGTCTAACTTGGTGTCTTATGTCCTTATTTGCTCTATTCAACTGATCCCAGCTCCCTATGTTTCTCTGTGTGACCAAGGATAGTTAACCTTTCTTGGCTCACCAGTGTTCTCAAAGGATCCATAAAAAAGTAAGAGGCTGGGGCTTCCCTGGTGGTCCAGTGGGTAAAGAGTCTGCCTTGCAGTTCAGGGGGCACTGGATCAATCCCTGGCCTGGGAAGATCCCATATGCCCTGGAGTGGCTGGACCAGTGTGTCCAATTATGAGCCAGCACTCTGGAGCGCATGTGCCCAGAGATGGTGCTCGGCCACGAGAGAGGCAACTGCAATGGGAGGCCCACACAGGCCAAAGAATAAAGATGGATGAAAATAAATAAATAAAAAAACAATTAAAAAAAAAGTAAGAGACTAACATGTGTTGAAATATCCTGCTCTTTAAAGAGAACAATGATTAATTTTTGTTCAGTCATTTCTTGACTTTATGGATATATTCTTAAGTTCTCAGACGTCTTTGGGGACTTGAGTTAAAATGAGTTAATTCTGGGCTTCCCTGGTGGTCCAGTGGGTAAGGACACCGCCTTACAGTGCAAGGGGCGCCGGTTCTATCCCTGGCCTGCGAAGATCCCACATGCCGCAGAGAAGCTGGATGGATGTGTCCAACTACCAAGCTGGAGCTCTGGAGTGCATGTGCCCAGAGCTGGTGCTCTGCAGTGAGAGAGGCCACTGTGATGGGAGGCCCACACAGGCCAAAGAACAAAGACGGAAATAAATGAAAGATCAATAGAAGTGGCAAAAAAAAAAAAAAAAAAAAGTTAATTCTGTAAGACACCTGGAGCCATAAGCCATTGCATAATCTATAATTCTTTGTACACAAATTATCCATAAGCCCCCAAGAAGTTTTGCCTCCCAGAGTCAGTGAAATTTTGTCTATTTACTTTTTACCTTGTCTGGAACTAGCCCACATGCTATCCAGCACACAGTATGAGCACAGCTTCAGTACTCCTATTCCTCCTTTTACGGTCAGTGCAATTTTAGCTGAGTTGCAGGGTTCAAGGTTGCCACCTGAGAAAGGTCTTTCCTAGCTTAAGCATACTCCGTATCTCCAAGCCTACTACGTAGACAAGATTATGACAAGTTCTTGAAAAGGCTCATAAAGAGTCATGGAAGCAGTTCCATATGAATAGCAGCTAATGTATTGGGGGCTGTAGGGGTCGGGAAGACAGGAAATATGAAAGTTCCTTGGCCAGCTTCCTGTGATAGCTGAAAGGTCCACCTGGATTATCCCTGTTGAGGGTGCCCACTGTTACTGCAGAGAGGAGAGCAGACCTCTCTGACCTGGCTATGGGGACAACTGTAGTAATGGAGACAGTTCCCAGAGAAAACTAACCTAGAGGGTTTGTGCAGGTTTTCTTGATTAGATGATCAGGGAAAGAGAGATTCTCCATTGCAAAGAGGTAGGATACTTGGAAGAATTTAAATGGTTGTGTTCAGATACAGTCATTCCCTCTCAACAATCTAAGCACTTGGGACATGGAGGATCTAATAGGTGGGGATGAACAGGTGTTCAACAGGTAAAGTATGGGGAAGTAAGGGAAAGGCTATGCCTGGTGGAACTGTGTAAGCGGTGTGGTATGTTGAACCTGGTGTGTTCAGGGCAACAGAGGAACAGATCTGTTTTTAGAAAGTTAAACAAGGAAGGAGGAGTGAATGGAGGAAGCACTGGAGCAGGGAGCCCAGATTTAAACAGGAGACTATAAATAAAGGTTTAGATAAAACATAAGAGCTGAACAAAGAGGCCAGAATGAAAAGCTGAGGCAATACTCAGAAAGTAAAGTCAGCAGGGCCAAGTGACCGACTAGCTTTGCACTTGCCCCTATGTTCCCCGTCCTCTGCCACCTTCATGTGTATTTCACAAGTCACGTTGCACTGCAGCTGTTTGCTGACATGTCTGTAGGCCAGGCATTCCTTGTGGACTGGGCCATTTTCTTCGTTATCAAACTAAGTAATAAACTAATGCACACAGGAGTGATAAAGAGTGTGGAATCAAAGATTCCAGATAGAAAGTGATGTTTATAACATGGGGCTGCAAGAGGAAGGGCAGGTGAGGGGAGAAGACATTGAAGTGGAGTTTGGAGCTTGCTTTCAGCTTGAGGTGCTTGCAGAGACCACTGAGGGCCCATTCTCTCCCCTCAAGCAGGTGCCTGTGAGGAACATGGAGAGGGCTCCCTTTCCCACCAGCAACTGTCTCAATCACAGTCTCAAGTCAACTCATAAACATCACTCAGGGAGAAAGCTCCTCTACCTGTTAGTCTAAGGACCTGTTCAGGTGGGAATAGGGACAGGAAACAAAGTCAAGCAAGGAGAATTTGCTAACCTTGATTTATTTGCACAGACCGGCAATGCAACCAGGTCAGTGGAAAAAAAAAATATATATCAGGTTTGTAGTAATCCAGAAATATTTATACAAATCTAAAACTATCTCATTTCCTTGTGTCCTCACTCCACCAGGAACTCCCTTGGGAAGATTTGTGCCACCCTTAGGCTGCCTTCTTTCTTGGCACAAATGAAGTTAAGGCAGAAACACAAGACTGGAGCTCAGAGGAAAAAGCAGAGGGACGCAGAGCTGGGGAGTCATTAGTGGGTGTTCATAAAAAATAATTGTAAAAGTCCCTGATGCTGGAAAACATTGAAGGCCAAAGGAGAAGAGGGCAGCAGAGGATGGGATGGTTAGACAGCATCACTGACTCACTGAATATGAACTTGAGCAAACTCAGGGAGATAGTGGAGGATGGGGAACCCTGGCATGCTGCAGTCTTTAGCGTCACAAAGAGTCAAACAAGACTTAGTGACTGAACAACAACAAAAACACAAAGAATGACAGGTAGATAGACAAAAGATAATACATTGGCTAATCTGCTAGGATTGAATGATACTACAAGGGGAATGAAAGCATAAAACAAATATAAATCATACTTTCAGATACAGAGATCAAAATAGACACGGCATTCTATGTGGGAACATGAAGATGAATGGAAAACAAAAGAAATCAAAATATGGGCTAGAGGATTAGGAGAAGGCCCAGAATGTGACAAAGCTAAGCTTTTGGAGGGCCTAAGATGCCAGTATGAGACACTCAAACTTAGATTCCTGTGCAAGGGCATGATTAACCCAGTGCTGTGCTCTCTCTGGGACCAGTCAGCTCCATTCTACTTCAAGACATTGAAGTGGAGTTTGGAGCTTGCTTTCAGCTTGAGGTGCTTGCAGAGACCACTGAGGGCCCATTCTCTCCCCTCAAGCAGGTGCCTGTGAGGAACATGGAGAGGGCTCCCTTTCCCACCAGCAACTGTCTCAATCACAGTCTCAAGTCAACTCATAAACATCACTCAGGGAGAAAGCTCCTCTACCTGTTAGTCTAAGGACCTGTTCAGGTGGGAATAGGGACAGGAAACAAAGTCAAGCAAGGAGAATTTGCTAACCTTGATTTATTTGCACAGACCGGCAATGCAACCAGGTCAGTGGAAAAAAAAAATATATATCAGGTTTGTAGTAATCCAGAAATATTTATACAAATCTAAAACTATCTCATTTCCTTGTGTCCTCACTCCACCAGGAACTCCCTTGGGAAGATTTGTGCCACCCTTAGGCTGCCTTCTTTCTTGGCACAAATGAAGTTAAGGCAGAAACACAAGACTGGAGCTCAGAGGAAAAAGCAGAGGGACGCAGAGCTGGGGAGTCATTAGTGGGTGTTCATAAAAAATAATTGTAAAAGTCCCTGATGCTGGAAAACATTGAAGGCCAAAGGAGAAGAGGGCAGCAGAGGATGGGATGGTTAGACAGCATCACTGACTCACTGAATATGAACTTGAGCAAACTCAGGGAGATAGTGGAGGATGGGGAACCCTGGCATGCTGCAGTCTTTAGCGTCACAAAGAGTCAAACAAGACTTAGTGACTGAACAACAACAAAAACACAAAGAATGACAGGTAGATAGACAAAAGATAATACATTGGCTAATCTGCTAGGATTGAATGATACTACAAGGGGAATGAAAGCATAAAACAAATATAAATCATACTTTCAGATACAGAGATCAAAATAGACACGGCATTCTATGTGGGAACATGAAGATGAATGGAAAACAAAAGAAATCAAAATATGGGCTAGAGGATTAGGAGAAGGCCCAGAATGTGACAAAGCTAAGCTTTTGGAGGGCCTAAGATGCCAGTATGAGACACTCAAACTTAGATTCCTGTGCAAGGGCATGATTAACCCAGTGCTGTGCCTTCTCTCTCTGGGACCAGTCAGCTCCATTCTACTTCAAGCCTATGAGTATTTGCCTCCCCTGAGCAGCTCCCTTAAGGAGACCACACAGAAATTCCTGATTAATGCACATGACTCAGATTCCTGAGGAAACAGCTCAAAAGGTAAGCCCAAAGCACCATCCTTAAAAAAAAAAAAAAAGACTCATACAATCATTATGCAGTTTGAGGAAAACAAGAAACTCCAAAGAGGCAGGCAGGCTGAAAGGAGGAAGGCCTAGAGTTTCTGACCCATTAGAATCCACTGGGGGGCTTCCTCTGGTGGTCCAGTGGGTAAGGACACCGCCTTGCAGTGCAAGGGGCGCCGGTTTGATCCCTGGCCTGGGAAGATCCCACGTGCCGCGGAGCGGCTGGACTGATGTGTCCAATTACCGAGCCAGAGCTCTGCAACGACAGAGGCCACCGCGATGGGAGGCCCACAGGAGCCAAAGAACAAAGACGGATGAAAATAGAGAAATGAAAGACCAATAGAAGTGGCCCGCCCGCCCCCTTCCTCCCCAACCTCCCCCCCGCCCAAAATAAATGAATAAATAAATCTTTAAAAAAAAAAAAAAAGAATCCACTGGGTTCTGGTGCCTGAGAGGCTAAGATGCCCCACAGCCAGCCCACTGTTAGGAAGGCAAGAGAAGGGGATGGGAGTGTTGTCTAGGGAGGTATGCACTGGTGTTTCCATAGAGAGGGGATGGATGGGAAGTCAAAGACTAAACTTAAACTACCCACAGGCTTTGCTCCTTCCCTCAGGCGCTGAGTTGAGGAAACTGCTCTAATGCAGATTCAGTGGCAAGTACATATTTAACAAGGGAATGAAAGCATAAAACAAATATAAATCATACTTTCAGCTACAGAGATCAAAATAGACACGGCATTCTATGTGGGAACATGAAGATGAATGGAAAACAAAAGAAATCAAAATATGGGCTAGAGGATTAGGAGAAGGCCCAGAATGTGACAAAGCTAAGCTTTTGGAGGGCCTAAGATGCCAGTATGAGACACTCAAACTTAGATTCCTGTGCAAGGGCATGATTAACCCAGTGCTGTGCCTTCTCTCTCTGGGACCAGTCAGCTCCATTCTACTTCAAGCCTATGAGTATTTGCCTCCCCTGAGCAGCTCCCTTAAGGAGACCACACAGAAATTCCTGATTAATGCACATGACTCAGATTCCTGAGGAAACAGCTCAAAAGGTAAGCCCAAAGCACCATCCTTAAAAAAAAAAAAAAAGACTCATACAATCATTATGCAGTTTGAGGAAAACAAGAAACTCCAAAGAGGCAGGCAGGCTGAAAGGAGGAAGGCCTAGAGTTTCTGACCCATTAGAATCCACTGGGGGGCTTCCTCTGGTGGTCCAGTGGGTAAGGACACCGCCTTGCAGTGCAAGGGGCGCCGGTTTGATCCCTGGCCTGGGAAGATCCCACGTGCCGCGTAGCGGCTGGACTGATGTGTCCAGTGCCGAGCCAGAGCTCTGCAGCGACAGAGGCCACTGCGATGGGAGGCCCACACGGGCCAAAGAACAAAGATGGATGAAAATAGACAAATGAAAGACCAATAGAAGCGGCCCGCCTGCTCCCCTCCCTCCCCAACCTCACCCCCGCCCAAAATAAATGAATAAATAAATCTTTAAAAAAAAAAAAAAAAGAATCCACTGGGTTCTGGTGCCTGAGAGGCTAAGATGCCCCACAGCCAGCCCACTGTTAGGAAGGCAAGAGAAGGGGATGGGAGTGTTGTCTAGGGAGGTATGCACTGGTGTTTCCATAGAGAGGGGATGGAGGGGAAGTCAAAGACTAAACTTAAACTACCCACAGGCTTTGCTCCTTCCCTCAGGCGCTGAGTTGAGGAAACTGCTCTAATGCAGATTCAGTGGCAAGTACATTAACCATCAGCACCAAATCCAAAGGAAAGTAAGTGGTTGCCATGGGACTGAGCCTTGACAGCCAGAGGCTACAAACCTGTCCCGATGGCTGGGAGGCAAACGGATGAGTAATGGCGTTTTTCACACTCTAGCAAAATACAGGTGACTGATTGCTTGACATCATTTCCACCAATGACGTGAATAATATTCTTGCACTTCAAATGTCCACCTTCAGTAATTATATAATCACCGTGGCTCTGTTGAGCTGAGAAACACCAGACAAAAAGATGCAAAATTAGATGCTGAACCCATTCTCTGATTGTTTAAAATTGAAAATGTCTGAATTGAGAGATAAAGCATTCCCTGTGAATAAGAAACTCCTGAAATACAACCGCTGATGAATCTCACTTCTCTTTTTAACTGAGAGATTATTTTCCATTTCTAATTCACTACAAAAGAACTCTCTAGTAAAAAAAATGATTTTAAGATCAATATGTTGTCTCCCCAACCCCAAGACTTTCCTCAACCTCCACAGCCTCCTATGTTCGGTGTTCTACTTAAAACTTAGAACCAAAAACTGGCATTGTACCTTACCTTGGCGACAACATTCCATTTCCACATTTTTCCCAGCATGTTCTAAAATTGCTTTGGAGACTCCTGCATAAGAATATCAAGATGTTGACACACATGAATAATAAAAGCTGTTACAGAATATTTGGATCAGAATGATTACCTCATTGTCTAAACCCTTTCCCCATCATCGAAAGACTCCTATAACTTAAGTATTTCTGATAACGAAGAAGAAAAATTCATAAAAGAACTGTTCCAATTATAAGAAACCATGTCAAAGTAATTTAAAAATTATTCACTAGTATTAATAAGCCAAAGTTGTAGAGACCAGTTTGGTTATAGGAACTCTCCTTTGTGGGCACTACTGTGACTATTACACTAGTCAAAACTCTGTAAGTCAAGTACCTGCTTTGAGATTAAATGACTTTGATGTTGAGTTTACAATTACATCTGCCTCTTCATTGATGATATTTCCAGAGGCTACCTGGAAAATGATGGACCCAATCTTCATTTCATGCACTCCTGAATGAGGGTGAGAAATAGTCCCATAGAGATCTGACAAGGAAAAAAAATGGAGTCAGTAACAAGATAGCAAGAACAAGAATGACTTAGGTCTTGTGGTCTTCCCCTGTGCCCCTCTCAACCTTCTCTCTCTCTGTGTCTCTCTCCCTCTATGTGATTTCTGGCATTTAACCTGGCACTGGCTATGAGCTCCTGAAGGTCTGTTTCTGGAAAAGGATCATAAAATATAACAAATACCAAAAGTGGACTTCAGGTGCTGGCCAAGGTGAATTAGCCCACTTGAGCCTTTCCCGCTGATTACAAGTAAAAACATGGGACAAATACAAAAAGCTACTCTCTGAGAACTGAGATGTGCACAATAGCGGGCAGATTGGGAAAGGAAGTCAAAATTTGAAGAAGCAGCTTGTATTACTTCTCATTTTGCTTGAAAATTTTCTCTTTTTTCTCTCCCAGCTTTGACCCAAGCATGACCCTAGTTACAGAACTACACAATGAGGACAGGCAGAAAAACTCTCAAAGAACCTCTGTCTTTGTGGCCAGAGGACTGAGAAAATGGGTCCCTGTGAGCTGAAGAAAATGGCAGAGAAGACTCATTATTTTCTGCACTTCCCATTTTTAAATCTAGACCCTGCACCAAGGTGCCCTGTTGTAGAACTCCACAACGGCCCACCACCCGAGAAATAATAAAATGGCCTGTAAAAACAGAATATTTGGATCAGAATGATTACCTCATTGTCTAAACCCTTTCCCCATCATCGAAAGACTCCTATAACTTAAGTATTTCTGATAACGAAGAAGAAAAATTCATAAAAGAACTGTTCCAATTATAAGAAACCATGTCAAAGTAATTTAAAAATTATTCACTAGTATTAATAAGCCAAAGTTGTAGAGACCAGTTTGGTTATAGGAACTCTCCTTTGTGGGCACTACTGTGACTATTACACTAGTCAAAACTCTGTAAGTCAAGTACCTGCTTTGAGATTAAATGACTTTGATGTTGAGTTTACAATTACATCTGCCTCTTCATTGATGATATTTCCAGAGGCTACCTGGAAAATGATGGACCCAATCTTCATTTCATGCACTCCTGAATGAGGGTGAGAAATAGTCCCATAGAGATCTGACAAGGAAAAAAAATGGAGTCAGTAACAAGATAGCAAGAACAAGAATGACTTAGGTCTTGTGGTCTTCCCCTGTGCCCCTCTCAACCTTCTCTCTCTCTGTGTCTCTCTCCCTCTATGTGATTTCTGGCATTTAACCTGGCACTGGCTATGAGCTCCTGAAGGTCTGTTTCTGGAAAAGGATCATAAAATATAACAAATACCAAAAGTGGACTTCAGGTGCTGGCCAAGGTGAATTAGCCCACTTGAGCCTTTCCGCTGATTACAAGTAAAAACATGGGACAAATACAAAAAGCTACTCTCTGAGAACTGAGATGTGCACAATAGCGGGCAGATTGGGAAAGGAAGTCAAAATTTGAAGAAGCAGCTTGTATTACTTCTCATTTTGCTTGAAAATTTTCTCTTTTTTCTCTCCCAGCTTTGACCCAAGCATGACCCTAGTTACAGAACTACACAATGAGGACAGGCAGAAAAACTCTCAAAGAACCTCTGTCTTTGTGGCCAGAGGACTGAGAAAATGGGTCCCTGTGAGCTGAAGAAAATGGCAGAGAAGACTCATTATTTTCTGCACTTCCCATTTTTAAATCTAGACCCTGCACCAAGGTGCCCTGTTGTAGAACTCCACAACGGCACCACAGGGAGCTACAACTCTGAGAGACATTCTATATTTCTGTCCAGAAGAATCAGGAAAAAAGGCCTTGTGGTCTGAAAAGTATGTATGTGTCACATGGGAAATCCCTGGGGTTTTGTTTATTAGGTGCCCTCCTCACCTCTTCCGCTTTGCTCAAGGACAACCCTGGTCTCACAACATGATGAGGCAACAGAACTTACAGCTTCAGCTCTGAGATAACCTTATTCTTTTGGCCAGAAGACCTGGAAAATAGGCTTCTGCAAGTCAGAGACAGTAAGGGGAATGCTGGGGTAGTCAGTTGGAGAGGGCGACCCCCTGTTCTGTGTATGACTGCACGTGACAGACCCAAGCTGCACAGCACAGGCCTTATGAATGGAATTGACCTTAACCACTGCCCACACAGAAGGCGAGGCAGAACTTGTAGAATGAAGTTAACTGTCTGCTCCAACAAAGAAAGAAAGAAAACAATCACCATTTTCCAGAGGATTTTAACAAGATCCTAGTCTTACAACATAATGTTTAAAATGCCTATTCTTGGGACTTCCCTGGTGGTCCAGCGGCTAAGACTCCAAGCTCCCAATGCAGAAGGCCTGGAGTTCAGTGCCTAGTCAGTAAATTAGATCCCACCTGATACATCTAACACCCAGCACAATCAAATAAATAAATATGTTTTTAAAATAAAATGTCCATTCTGTAATCCAAAATCGCTTGTCATATAAAGAACCAGGAAAATGTGACTAGCCCTCTAGGATAAAGATGCTCAATACAGATGTGAACCTCAAATTGATTCAGATGTTGGAATAATCAGTCTTTAAAGCATCTACTATAATTTATGCTCCCTGAGGTCAAAGTAAACATATTTGAATGTATAGAAATGATATGGAGTGAAAGGAAAAACGGGGATCTCTGCAGAGAACAATAAAATAAGAATCAAATGGACATTTTAGAACTTAAAAATACAATATTTGAAATCTAAAAAATCACTGGATAGGCTCAATGGTATAGTAGACAGAGAAAAGAATGAATTTGAAGGTAGTTTAATAAATGTTATTCAAATCTGAAGAACAGAGAGAAAAAACATGGAATTTAAAAAAAATGAACAGATCAGAGGTATTATCAGAAGGCTTACATTTCATGTTAGTGGAGCACCAGAAGGAGAGGAGAGAAAGGCTAGTGCAGAAAATGTATTTGAAGAAACATCTAAAAAATCACCGGGTGTGATGGAAAACATACATGTTCAGAGTTAAGAAGCTTCAGCAAACTCCAAATAGAATAAACTCAAATATGCAACAGTAACTTTGACAGAGGAGAAGCATTTGGTTGGTCTTATCTCTTTAAATGTGTCTATTTCTGCAAACCCTTAGCACATCATCCTTAGTGGCCTCATCACCACTTAAAAACCCATTCTACAGATTATATAATTCAGCCAGCCCACTTTTTCACTCCAGATCACATAAACATGGCCAGTATCTTGCATGCTCAGGTATATGGAATATAATTTAATATCTCCTTTACTATAAATTGACTTAATTAAAATCATCCTATCATGTTTCACTTTTCACTGAGAAGTTACTTAGTAACTTGAAATAATTTCTCTATTTAAAAGCTTTACCGAACCTTGTGTACTTTCAGCCTCAGGAATTTTGTCACTGATGAAATTTCCATTAGCTCTTCTGGCAAATTCATCTGAGAATGCCTGAAAATATAAAGACAGTTTTAACCACCACAATTCTCAGTAGATAAATGAATTTGATTCATAAAACTTTTTGATCCTATATGCACAAGTATTTAGGAGAGAACAATTCTCAAAGTATTATTTATTTTCATAATAGATTTTTAAAGCATCTACTATAATTTATGCTCTGAGGTCAAAGTAAACATATTTGAATGTATAGAAATGATATGGAGTGAAAGGAAAAACGGGGATCTCTGCAGAGAACAATAAAATAAGAATCAAATGGACATTTTAGAACTTAAAAATACAATATTTGAAATCTAAAAAATCACTGGATAGGCTCAATGGTATAGTAGACAGAGAAAAGAATGAATTTGAAGGTAGTTTAATAAATGTTATTCAAATCTGAAGAACAGAGAGAAAAAACATGGAATTTAAAAAAAATGAACAGATCAGAGGTATTATCAGAAGGCTTACATTTCATGTTAGTGGAGCACCAGAAGGAGAGGAGAGAAAGGCTAGTGCAGAAAATGTATTTGAAGAAACATCTAAAAAATCACCGGGTGTGATGGAAAACATACATGTTCAGAGTTAAGAAGCTTCAGCAAACTCCAAATAGAATAAACTCAAATATGCAACAGTAACTTTGACAGAGGAGAAGCATTTGGTTGGTCTTATCTCTTTAAATGTGTCTATTTCTGCAAACCCTTAGCACATCATCCTTAGTGGCCTCATCACCACTTAAAAACCCATTCTACAGATTATATAATTCAGCCAGCCCACTTTTTCACTCCAGATCACATAAACATGGCCAGTATCTTGCATGCTCAGGTATATGGAATATAATTTAATATCTCCTTTACTATAAATTGACTTAATTAAAATCATCCTATCATGTTTCACTTTTCACTGAGAAGTTACTTAGTAACTTGAAATAATTTCTCTATTTAAAAGCTTTACCGAACCTTGTGTACTTTCAGCCTCAGGAATTTTGTCACTGATGAAATTTCCATTAGCTCTTCTGGCAAATTCATCTGAGAATGCCTGAAAATATAAAGACAGTTTTAACCACCACAATTCTCAGTAGATAAATGAATTTGATTCATAAAACTTTTTGATCCTATATGCACAAGTATTTAGGAGAGAACAATTCTCAAAGTATTATTTATTTTCATAATAGATTTTTAAGCTACAGAAAACTCAAATTCTATTTCTACAAATGCATACTATGAAAATTATCAAAGATGTGAACAAAGATATAAATATTAAGATATAACTACTATACTGTTTGTAACAGAAAAATTTAAAAAATCCAACAGGAAGATGGTTAGATAAATTTTAGCATGTCCCTATGCTGGAACGTTTAGCAGCCATTAAAAAATGATATTTTTAAAGAATAGTTAATAGAACACGGAAATGTCTATTTTATACTATTAAATGAAAAAAGGATGATACTGAAATACAGTCTAGAGTCCTATATTTAAAAGTCCACATATATAAAAGACTGGGATGAAATTCAACTATAAGAATTTACGCGTTTTTGTTCAAAGCTTCTACAATGAACATGTACTACTTTTATAATCAGTAAACCCAAATAAGTTGCTGTTGTTAACAATACAGTGTTAAGAAAAAGACAATCACAAGGACCCAAACATTTCCATTTTTAACTTCTTGGTACCAAGAGAGAAATAGACAGGACAGTAGTGTTTGGAGGCTGCAATTCCATTTCTTTGCCTGGTAGTCACACACCCAAATCATCACTTTCTTCCTCGTATAACAAGCAACAGGAAATTTTGTTGGAAATGAGTATTTAATCCCTTGGCTAAAGAGGATGAGGAGAAAAGTGACTGTACAGCCCAGGTCTCAGGCTTAAAGACCTACAGGCAGCAAGCAAGTAATTTACAGGTGTAATGGTGGGCCGCTTTGACTCTGGAGAACTAGAAAGTAGCTGCCATTCAGCCACAGCAAACTGTTCAGGCTGAAATCCGTGCCCAATGTGCCGGAATTTTTGAATTTTTAGGTCACAGTGGACATCTTGAGTTTTACGTGACATGTTTGATTCTTAAATACCGGCAATGGATTCAAATTTTTTAAAAATAGCCTAAATAGCGCATATCTAAAGGGTCTGTTCAAACCACAGGTTGCTGTTTGCAACCTCTGTTACAGTCTCCACCTATAAATATTTCAGTAAGTTTGAGAATGCCTGAAAATATAAAGACAGTTTTAACCACCACAATTCTCAGTAGATAAATGAATTTGATTCATAAAACTTTTTGATCCTATATGCACAAGTATTTAGGAGAGAACAATTCTCAAAGTATTATTTATTTTCATAATAGATTTTTAAGCTACAGAAAACTCAAATTCTATTTCTACAAATGCATACTATGAAAATTATCAAAGATGTGAACAAAGATATAAATATTAAGATATAACTACTATACTGTTTGTAACAGAAAAATTTAAAAAATCCAACAGGAAGATGGTTAGATAAATTTTAGCATGTCCCTATGCTGGAACGTTTAGCAGCCATTAAAAAATGATATTTTTAAAGAATAGTTAATAGAACACGGAAATGTCTATTTTATACTATTAAATGAAAAAAGGATGATACTGAAATACAGTCTAGAGTCCTATATTTAAAAGTCCACATATATAAAAGACTGGGATGAAATTCAACTATAAGAATTTACGCGTTTTTGTTCAAAGCTTCTACAATGAACATGTACTACTTTTATAATCAGTAAACCCAAATAAGTTGCTGTTGTTAACAATACAGTGTTAAGAAAAAGACAATCACAAGGACCCAAACATTTCCATTTTTAACTTCTTGGTACCAAGAGAGAAATAGACAGGACAGTAGTGTTTGGAGGCTGCAATTCCATTTCTTTGCCTGGTAGTCACACACCCAAATCATCACTTTCTTCCTCGTATAACAAGCAACAGGAAATTTTGTTGGAAATGAGTATTTAATCCCTTGGCTAAAGAGGATGAGGAGAAAAGTGACTGTACAGCCCAGGTCTCAGGCTTAAAGACCTACAGGCAGCAAGCAAGTAATTTACAGGTGTAATGGTGGGCCGCTTTGACTCTGGAGAACTAGAAAGTAGCTGCCATTCAGCCACAGCAAACTGTTCAGGCTGAAATCCGTGCCCAATGTGCCGGAATTTTTGAATTTTTAGGTCACAGTGGACATCTTGAGTTTTACGTGACATGTTTGATTCTTAAATACCGGCAATGGATTCAAATTTTTTAAAAATAGCCTAAATAGCGCATATCTAAAGGGTCTGTTCAAACCACAGGTTGCTGTTTGCAACCTCTGTTACAGTCTCCACCTATAAATATTTCAGTAAGTTTTGCTGATTTTTGTGAAAATAAAACCAAAGCTTAATTGTCTTTAAAATTCTTAAGAGAAAAAATATCGCAGTCATGTATGGAAAAGCAATACTATCTCTAATGGCAATAAAGGTGTCTGTATAGGCTAATCCTTTGTAAAATACTTGCAGAAGCTGAATCTTTAGGAAAGAAAACAAAAGCTGAGGCTGCACAGGAATAGTGAGTTACAGGGGTTCAGATCCATGTCTTAGGGCTCACTTCCTTCAGTGAACTCAGTCATTCATTCAAAACCTCTCAGCACTTCAAGCCTCTAGTTCATTTTATGTATATAAATCTTAGCTCCCCAAGTTAATTATGATTTATAGGAGGGAAAGTACATGCTACATACCCATTCTGTAATCCACGTTGCTTTGTAAAATGCAAGTCATAGGGAGACTGTTCAAAAAGCATTTATTGACTAAAAATGACAGCAGCTATGTGGGCCAACTTAATGGACCACATATATTGCTCCGGAGGTTTAGCTGTCTGATTAGAATCTAGATTTGCCATACTACAACTAGTCCACACTACCCTTTTACTTTCTTGTGTGAAAATACATGAAAGAAACAATTTATCAAACCAGGAAGACACCTAAAAATGTCAGGGCTCAGCTGACAGAATAACCAATGCAGATGATGAAACAATGCTCGTATAACAAGCAACAGGAAATTTTGTTGGAAATGAGTATTTAATCCCTTGGCTAAAGAGGATGAGGAGAAAAGTGACTGTACAGCCCAGGTCTCAGGCTTAAAGACCTACAGGCAGCAAGCAAGTAATTTACAGGTGTAATGGTGGGCCGCTTTGACTCTGGAGAACTAGAAAGTAGCTGCCATTCAGCCACAGCAAACTGTTCAGGCTGAAATCCGTGCCCAATGTGCCGGAATTTTTGAATTTTTAGGTCACAGTGGACATCTTGAGTTTTACGTGACATGTTTGATTCTTAAATACCGGCAATGGATTCAAATTTTTTAAAAATAGCCTAAATAGCGCATATCTAAAGGGTCTGTTCAAACCACAGGTTGCTGTTTGCAACCTCTGTTACAGTCTCCACCTATAAATATTTCAGTAAGTTTTGCTGATTTTTGTGAAAATAAAACCAAAGCTTAATTGTCTTTAAAATTCTTAAGAGAAAAAATATCGCAGTCATGTATGGAAAAGCAATACTATCTCTAATGGCAATAAAGGTGTCTGTATAGGCTAATCCTTTGTAAAATACTTGCAGAAGCTGAATCTTTAGGAAAGAAAACAAAAGCTGAGGCTGCACAGGAATAGTGAGTTACAGGGGTTCAGATCCATGTCTTAGGGCTCACTTCCTTCAGTGAACTCAGTCATTCATTCAAAACCTCTCAGCACTTCAAGCCTCTAGTTCATTTTATGTATATAAATCTTAGCTCCCCAAGTTAATTATGATTTATAGGAGGGAAAGTACATGCTACATACCCATTCTGTAATCCACGTTGCTTTGTAAAATGCAAGTCATAGGGAGACTGTTCAAAAAGCATTTATTGACTAAAAATGACAGCAGCTATGTGGGCCAACTTAATGGACCACATATATTGCTCCGGAGGTTTAGCTGTCTGATTAGAATCTAGATTTGCCATACTACAACTAGTCCACACTACCCTTTTACTTTCTTGTGTGAAAATACATGAAAGAAACAATTTATCAAACCAGGAAGACACCTAAAAATGTCAGGGCTCAGCTGACAGAATAACCAGCAATGAGCAAGATGTTACCTGAATATTTGCATGATCACTTGGATGCATCAGAAAGCAAACTTCTTGTAGACTTCTGGGTTGATTCTTTCTACTGAATGTGAACACTTCTGAGGTGATTAATTCAGCAAAAACGTTTTTAGGAAACCCCAGGTTTCCTGTTCCTATTGCTGGAAATGCAATTGAGTTTAAGGACAAACTATCAGTGATTGCCAAACATTTTCTGATTATGTTTCCCATGATCTGAAAAAGACAAAGCACATTCTTTTATATTTTTGCCTAGAAATTAGAGTTCAAACAAAAAGAACAAGAATTTAGCAGCTAAGTGATCTCTGTCTACTCCATTTTGCTTTCATTAAAAGGTAGGTTAAGGGCAGTGAGGAGGGGAGAAAAGCAGAGGAGTAAATGAGGAAAAGGAAGGAAGAAATGTGTGAGACCCTCCAAAAAGATTCAAACTCACTCAGCAATGAAGGAGAAAAGCAAAGCAGTTACTATTCTCATTCTTCATTCTCTCCCTTACACCCTCACCTTGCCTTCCTCACTAAAAGGTGCTCTCTTCAGTAACTCTTCTCTGAGTCCCAGCAAAGGTTGAGAGCTATAATCAATTTATATTATTAACTGATGTTCGGGAAGAAGTCAGCTACAGCTGAAAGCAATGGCTCTGCGAATGTGATGTTATTGCAGAACAGAAACTGGCAAAGTCCAGTCTGTTTTCCACTGAAAGGAGAGTTCAAAGGGCTACTTCATTTTCGAGAGAATCAGAAACCAGGTCTCACCTTCCGTGAAGATGATTTGTCATTTCCCCAGTCCGGACCCACCACGTGAAGCACATGGCGGCAGGGCAGACTGCAGCCACTGGTTTGGAGAACTGTGCCCACGTCAACCAGCACCCCTTGTCCAGCTGTCTTCAATTCCTCCTGGAGCTTTTGTCCTGCTTTTTCCAAGAGGGCCTTGGAAAGGGGCCCTCTATCGAGCTCAAGATCCGAGGAAATGGAGTTGACAACCACATGGGTCTTAAAAATAAAAGCAACAATTTGTTTTAAATTCTAAGAAAAAGCCTTCATCAAGGATGACTGTATTTAAGTCACTGGGATTGGCATAATGGGAGACAACTAAAATGATTACGTTTTCAGAGACTGAAATACCAAAAGACAGAGACTTATTTAAATAACACTCTAGGACAAAAAGGAGCGGTCAAAGAGCAATTCATAAATGGTAGGGGCTCACCAAAGGAGTCCAGAGGAACCACCTTCAGAGGCTGGTGAAAACATTCTGAGGGAGGTGGTATCTGAGAAATGGGAAGAGTTGTGGCAGGCAGAGAGAGATGGGGAAGTCATTCAAAAGGGGCGACGGCATGGGCAGAAGCATGGTAGGTGAGCAGCAAGCAGGTTACTTTGACCTGCTAGAGAGCTTCTGCAGCAAAATGGTGCCAGCCAGGCTAGAAATACCAGACTGGGGGTAGACTGCAGAGGGCCTCGGTTCCCAAGCCAACTGGACTTTCAGGCAGCAGTGAAGAGCCGTGGGAGACTTTTCTACATGACAGTTAATATGAGCAGATTAACAGGGCAAGTCACCAAGAGAAGACAGGAGAGGGGACATGACTAAGTGACTGTCAAAGCTGCCCCACATGGGTTGCCGAGAAATAATGCAAAGCAAGTCTGTGGCATCCGAAGTCACACACCTATGGAAGTGAAAGGCATGGAAGGAATGTCTTACTACTCAGGGTCCAGGAGAATGAGCATCAGAATGCATTCCAGTTATTGACGCCTGGCCAAAAGAGGTTTCTGCTTATTTGCTTGCTTTTTTTCAATGAGAAACAAAATTAATTCTGTATTTTGAAATATGGCAATGCACATTCCAATCCTAGCTCCATCATTTATAAGTGGTGAGACTTTGGCAAATTACTTAACCCCTCAAAATCTCATGCCTTCATCTGTGAAATGAGACTAATAATAATCCTGGAATCAGTCTCAGGGTGGCAAGCCGAACACTTGGGAGAATGCCTGACACGTAGTGAACAGTCAGTGTTTGCTATTACTCTTGTAATTATGATTTAAGCTTACTGTAAGTCAAAATAAAAAATTTTACAACCTCTTTCCATATTTTAAACTAAAATGAAAAACATTTTAAACAAAGTAACAACTTGAACAACAAAAGGGGGATGACCCACAGGATGGGGAAAGATAACTGCGAATCAAATATCTGTTAAAGGATCTGTACCCAGAATATATAAAGCACTCATAGAATAAAGATAATTTTATAATAAAAGTTAATATTAAATTTAAAACATTAATTTTAAATATCAAATTTAATAAATTCTAATTTTATTCAAAATAATTTCAATAAAAAGATAATTTAAAGAGGGGCAAAGGTTCTGAATGGACTTTTCTCCAAAAAATAATTCAAATGGCCTTCCCTTATAATCTCTGCCCCTCGACTGCTCACCACCCTGCAGTTGGGAAGTAATACCTGGCATAGCACGTGGCTTCCACCACTATTTGGATTAGTTCACAGCCTGTGTTGTGAACAGGCTAAATACAGTTTTTAAAAACACGTCACCCGCTGGCCAGGCCTACAGAAATGATCCCCACATAATACCCAGACCTTCCCCAGATGCACTTTCCTTCTCTCCACTTTTTCTTACTGTTGTTGGGAGCTGACAGCCCCTCACATTCAGTATGTTCCAGATTACTTCCTTCTGTCCCCATTTTATGCTCTAATTTTTCTGTAACTGCTATCAGAGAATTTGACAGGAAATTTACCTTCGATCTGCCAAAATATGACAGGTGTAAAAGCACTGAAAAAGTAGAGATACTTGTACACATGAGGTATTACTGTGGATTTTCATATTTGCTGGAAACCAGCGATCTGAATTCAACACTCTCAGCTCCCACAAATAACTGGCTAGTCTCAATTAGTGAGTGCCTTGGTGAGGTAGCCCAATTTTTTTTAAGGAAACCCATTTTAAGGCAAAGATGGGGGGCATGGAATTTGCCCCTTGATCCTAATCTCTCTTTTGGGAGAGACTAATAATAATCCTGGAATCAGTCTCAGGGTGGCAAGCCGAACACTTGGGAGAATGCCTGACACGTAGTGAACAGTCAGTGTTTGCTATTACTCTTGTAATTATGATTTAAGCTTACTGTAAGTCAAAATAAAAAATTTTACAACCTCTTTCCATATTTTAAACTAAAATGAAAAACATTTTAAACAAAGTAACAACTTGAACAACAAAAGGGGGATGACCCACAGGATGGGGAAAGATAACTGCGAATCAAATATCTGTTAAAGGATCTGTACCCAGAATATATAAAGCACTCATAGAATAAAGATAATTTTATAATAAAAGTTAATATTAAATTTAAAACATTAATTTTAAATATCAAATTTAATAAATTCTAATTTTATTCAAAATAATTTCAATAAAAAGATAATTTAAAGAGGGGCAAAGGTTCTGAATGGACTTTTCTCCAAAAAATAATTCAAATGGCCTTCCCTTATAATCTCTGCCCCTCGACTGCTCACCACCCTGCAGTTGGGAAGTAATACCTGGCATAGCACGTGGCTTCCACCACTATTTGGATTAGTTCACAGCCTGTGTTGTGAACAGGCTAAATACAGTTTTTAAAAACACGTCACCCGCTGGCCAGGCCTACAGAAATGATCCCCACATAATACCCAGACCTTCCCCAGATGCACTTTCCTTCTCTCCACTTTTTCTTACTGTTGTTGGGAGCTGACAGCCCCTCACATTCAGTATGTTCCAGATTACTTCCTTCTGTCCCCATTTTATGCTCTAATTTTTCTGTAACTGCTATCAGAGAATTTGACAGGAAATTTACCTTCGATCTGCCAAAATATGACAGGTGTAAAAGCACTGAAAAAGTAGAGATACTTGTACACATGAGGTATTACTGTGGATTTTCATATTTGCTGGAAACCAGCGATCTGAATTCAACACTCTCAGCTCCCACAAATAACTGGCTAGTCTCAATTAGTGAGTGCCTTGGTGAGGTAGCCCAATTTTTTTTAAGGAAACCCATTTTAAGGCAAAGATGGGGGGCATGGAATTTGCCCCTTGATCCTAATCTCTCTTTGGCAGAGGCTAATTGGAGTCCCAGCACCCTGGGCATGGCTCTGAAAACAGGGGTCCTCACCGTAGCACCCTGCACATCTCCTTGAACCAACAGGATCCTCAGGCCTTCTGGGGTCAACAGACTTGATACATTTCCATGGTTTTCTCTCAAGGTGGGCTGGACTGCTGCTGGTAAACAGGGCAGGAGAGCAACATCAGGCAGAGTGTCTTTAAATACACTTTTGGCTCTTTCAGCAAAGGCCTCAACAGTCTTCTCGTCTACATCCACAAGGTAAATCTCTTTCAAGCTGCATCCATCCTGCTTACACTGGAACCATTCCTTGATCGCCAAAACAATGGCCTCCACACACTGGGGAAGGGGAAAGCCAAAAGTTTTGGAACTAACAGCAGGGATGGCTATGGAACGGTGCTTGTGTTTTACAGCCAAATTGAGACTTTCTTTCACAGCAGTCTTTAGCTGGCACACACTTTTCTGGGTCTCATCATTCTTCCAATGGGACCCCACTGCGTGGATCACATGGTGGTATGGGAGCTTTCCTGCTTTTGAAATGACGGCACAGCCAGGTAGGAGCTTGCCGTTTCTCTTCAATATCTGGTCACAGTCTTCTTGGAGCTCAGGGCCAGCTGCTTTTGAAAGAGCAGCAGCCAAGCCCCCCCGGAGCTTGAGTTCCTCATTGGCAGCATTCACCACCACCTGGACGGGAAAGTGTGTCAAGTCGCCCTGCTGCACAATCAGTGAGATTCCACGGGCTAAATCTGTCTGAAACAAGCATCTCTGCTCACCAGCACTGCCTCCCTCCTTTTCTTCATCTTTCTTCAGTTCAATAAAACAACCAAACAACCTTCGGACCTCACCTTTACAATACCGTTCTCTATCTTGGAAGATCGGACGGGCTCCTGGTTCATCAATATGAACGCTTTTAACATAGACGAATCCAAAGCTTGTTTGACCATGTTCATTCCCTCCAAGACTCTGGTTTTCAGGCCAGCGAGTAAAATGCCTTTTTGCTTGTTCTCAGGATTAAAATATACCCGAACATTTATCTTCCTTATCTTAGCCCAATTAAGGAAACCCATTTTAAGGCAAAGATGGGGGGCATGGAATTTGCCCCTTGATCCTAATCTCTCTTGGCAGAGGCTAATTGGAGTCCCAGCACCCTGGGCATGGCTCTGAAAACAGGGGTCCTCACCGTAGCACCCTGCACATCTCCTTGAACCAACAGGATCCTCAGGCCTTCTGGGGTCAACAGACTTGATACATTTCCATGGTTTTCTCTCAAGGTGGGCTGGACTGCTGCTGGTAAACAGGGCAGGAGAGCAACATCAGGCAGAGTGTCTTTAAATACACTTTTGGCTCTTTCAGCAAAGGCCTCAACAGTCTTCTCGTCTACATCCACAAGGTAAATCTCTTTCAAGCTGCATCCATCCTGCTTACACTGGAACCATTCCTTGATCGCCAAAACAATGGCCTCCACACACTGGGGAAGGGGAAAGCCAAAAGTTTTGGAACTAACAGCAGGGATGGCTATGGAACGGTGCTTGTGTTTTACAGCCAAATTGAGACTTTCTTTCACAGCAGTCTTTAGCTGGCACACACTTTTCTGGGTCTCATCATTCTTCCAATGGGACCCCACTCGTGATCACATGGTGGTATGGGAGCTTTCCTGCTTTTGAAATGACGGCACAGCCAGGTAGGAGCTTGCCGTTTCTCTTCAATATCTGGTCACAGTCTTCTTGGAGCTCAGGGCCAGCTGCTTTTGAAAGAGCAGCAGCCAAGCCCCCCCGGAGCTTGAGTTCCTCATTGGCAGCATTCACCACCACCTGGACGGGAAAGTGTGTCAAGTCGCCCTGCTGCACAATCAGTGAGATTCCACGGGCTAAATCTGTCTGAAACAAGCATCTCTGCTCACCAGCACTGCCTCCCTCCTTTTCTTCATCTTTCTTCAGTTCAATAAAACAACCAAACAACCTTCGGACCTCACCTTTACAATACCGTTCTCTATCTTGGAAGATCGGACGGGCTCCTGGTTCATCAATATGAACGCTTTTAACATAGACCGAATCCAAAGCTTGTTTGACCATGTTCATTCCCTCCAAGACTCTGGTTTTCAGGCCAGCGAGTAAAATGCCTTTTTGCTTGTTCTCAGGATTAAAATATACCCGAACATTTGTCTTCCTTATCTTCTGCCAGATTAGTTTGTCTGCTTTTAAATAATCAACAACTAAGGAAGTCTTCACTTCAATCAGCCTCTCTATTACTGTGTTTTTTTCCACGAACTCAAAAAGCGACTCATAGATTTCATTTACTTCTCTTACACAGCCTGCAATGATGACCTGGGCTGTGGTTTCTGAAGTTACCTCATCGATTATGGCAGTCTTTGAGGAGGAATTGTGTTTCTTATGCAAATTTCCAGTGAGTCCTTTCCAATTCTTGCCATTAAGAACTTCCTTGTCCTCAACATCGAAGCACTTAGAAACTAAGGCTCTGCTCATTTGTTTTTCAGCTTCCAATAGGACTGCAGAAGAAAAGCCGGTTAAGAGAACAGTCGTGCCCTCTAGCTCATAAACTGCAAGAATGTTCTGTGCTATAAAGAGAGACTTGGAGAATTCCGCACAGTCAACCTGTTGCAGGAACCGGAAAACCTCAGGGAGAACATGAATGTTTCTCTGAGCCACGTCGCGTACCTTTTCCAGGATCTCAGACTTCACTCTGTACACTTCCGCGGGGAGTCCTTTGAACGACAACTGTTGAGACGCTTCATCATAATGAATCTCCACCTCTGGGCACTCTGCCTGGAGACACTCTTGGATGCCACTGTGCAACAGAAGCAAATACCCTCCTGAAGAGATGGCCAATTTTTGCTTCAGACTTCGCTCTTCCCTTTCAAATTTTCGAACGGTGCTTTCTATTAAGTCCTTGATCTGTGGCTCAATGTCTTGTACGTCCTCTGATTTCCCCACTAAAGTTACAGTGCCTGTGAGTGCATCAAACTCAATCAAAATCCTATCATCTTCTTTAATAGTGTTCTTAATGGTGTCCCACACGACTGGATCCACTTTCAGTGGGGTCACTGTATATTTAGACCTGATGTTGGAGAAAACGGTGGAAGCATCTTTTCGCCAGGTCTTGATTCTTGGTCTTCCTTGATTGACTAAGGTGGCTGCAGGTTGGATGATCACTTCACCCTCGAGCTGGCACCATGTCAACTCACAGTGACAACGTCTCACTTCATCATGCATCTCCTCAATCAGATGATTCTTCTGCTGCAAGAACTTCCATAAGGGAAGATCCAGCGATTCTCTGAATGGTGCTGGAAGCTTGATCAGAGGCTTCTCCTCTCCGTACAAGGCTGTGCCCAAAGAAGTATAGTACGGGAACACAGAGAGGGGCATATTATTAAGGTCGAGTTTCTTGGTCATGATGGTGTCCATCACTTATAGGAAAGAAAGAAAAATAAAGTCAGTATAATATGTTTCCAGTGAAACAACAAGCAAACAAATTTTCCTCTTCTAGAGAAAAATCTTAATGTTTGTAGAACTCTGATGTTACAGAATGCTCTTAAAAAGGAGCACTACTCCCGGAGTGCTCAAATATAAATTATAGGTATTAATACTGCACAGGTATTCCTTGTATCATGGGATAATTACTTTCCAGCCAAGAACACTCCATGTTGAAATTCTGTTAGGTAAATTCTACTGTTACGCAAGTTCTACGATAAAACTGATATATAATATCACCACCAGGTTAAGAATGAGAGAGGAGTTTGGTTACAAGCATGAGGAAGGTGTTTGCTCTACTGTGAAGAATGCTTTTGTTCTCAAAGCAAAGCTCATCAAAGAATCATACTATTTATTTCTTTCTGTATGGTCGCAGAAGTTTAGATTTCACAGATGACTTAGATTCCGTTAATACTTCTAAAAGGAGAAGCATAATAATAATTGAAACAGTTTACTGTTAGGCACACTATAAATATTCTATGTGGTTTACCACACAACAACCCTTTGTGATAGCAACATTATTGTGATCATCCTTATTTACAAATGATAAAACTGAAGCTAGATGTTAGATAACTCAGATAGGGTCACAGACTATAAATGGTGCTTCCCAGGTGGTACAGTAGTAAAGAATCCGTCTGCCAATGCAGGGGATGCAAGAGATGCAGGTTTGATCCCAGGGTCAGGAGGATTCCCTGGAGGAGGAAATGGCAACCTGTTCCAGTATTCTTGCCTGGGAAATCCCATGGCTAGAGGATCCTGGGGGCTACAGTCCATGGGATTGCAAAGAGTCGGACATAACTGAGCACACAGACAGACTGTAAACATCTGAGCTAAGATTCAAGCCAGTGTCTGTCTTACCCCCAAAGCCCGTGTTCTTGCCCCTCTTCCAGGGGTTCCAAATCAAGGTCATCCTCATGGTCAGCAAACAGCCCAGCCCCAGAGACTCTGATTCAGTAAGTCTTGTCCCTGTTCTAACCCTTTCCTGCCACTTCTACTGGGACTATTTTATGTGAATGTGTGTGTGTGTGTGTGTGTGTGTGTGTGTTTATAGGTACTCTTCTCCCCTAAACCTCTTCTCACTTTGTGTTTAGTTATTAGACAGGTACAAGGGGTCTAAGCAGAAAGTGAGGTAGAATGAGCTCTAGCAAAAACTTGGATTAAAACAGCAGCTTATGAAAAAATATTAAAAACAACTTCAGCTTGTGCATGATTGATTCCTAAGCCTGGAGCCAGACCTAATGAAAATAACATGACGATCAGAGCTCAGAAACATGGTTTCAACTACCCACTATGCCCTGGAACAGGCTCAGAGCACTGGTGAGTACCACCCTGTGCCAAGCACTCTGCAAGTACAGTTTAATCTGATCCTCACAACATTCCTCTGTGCTAAGTAGCAATGTGAGCCCTATATTACAGATGGAAAACCATGGCTTTGTTGGGTTAAAGTAACCTTCTCAAGACCAAAAAGCTACTAAGCACCAAAGTGAGACATTTGAACTCAGGTCCGTCTGACCCAAGAACCATCACAGATGTCACCTTAATGTGTCTTAAAATTTGCATCCTGTTGGGGGGAGGTTCAGTAGAAGAACACATAGAATAAAAAGACAAACGAAAGTTTAAAAAAGTAAATCTCCATCCTGTTTCCTCCTCTGTGGGAAAAAAAAAGTAACTAAATAACTGTGCGGGTTCTTACCAGGATTCAGGGAGATACTGTGGCAGAAAACAGCAAAAGATTTCATGTACAGCAACTGTTTAATAGAACACCCTTCCTGAAGATTTTGTGAATCAGATTCTGTGAAGCTGAACCAAATAATTTCAGATAAATAATAAAATAAGAATTAATCTAGCTTTATCTATGGTTTGCTTCATTTTTAACTCCTTGTAAGTGGTGAAATATCCTCTAAGAAGACTTAATGTTACAGATGTAGAGGAGACTGGGGGAAAGTGGAGAAGATCAGAGCACCGATTATGCTGCCAGTCTCAGGTTCAAGTCCCGACTCTGTCACTTACTAGCTGTATAACCTTGGTCAAACAGCCCAGCCCCAGAGACTCTGATTCAGTAAGTCTTGTCCCTGTTCTAACCCTTTCCTGCCACTTCTACTGGGACTATTTTATGTGAATGTGTGTGTGTGTGTGTGTGTGTGTGTGTGTTTATAGGTACTCTTCTCCCCTAAACCTCTTCTCACTTTGTGTTTAGTTATTAGACAGGTACAAGGGGTCTAAGCAGAAAGTGAGGTAGAATGAGCTCTAGCAAAAACTTGGATTAAAACAGCAGCTTATGAAAAAATATTAAAAACAACTTCAGCTTGTGCATGATTGATTCCTAAGCCTGGAGCCAGACCTAATGAAAATAACATGACGATCAGAGCTCAGAAACATGGTTTCAACTACCCACTATGCCCTGGAACAGGCTCAGAGCACTGGTGAGTACCACCCTGTGCCAAGCACTCTGCAAGTACAGTTTAATCTGATCCTCACAACATTCCTCTGTGCTAAGTAGCAATGTGAGCCCTATATTACAGATGGAAAACCATGGCTTTGTTGGGTTAAAGTAACCTTCTCAAGACCAAAAAGCTACTAAGCACCAAAGTGAGACATTTGAACTCAGGTCCGTCTGACCCAAGAACCATCACAGATGTCACCTTAATGTGTCTTAAAATTTGCATCCTGTTGGGGGGAGGTTCAGTAGAAGAACACATAGAATAAAAAGACAAACGAAAGTTTAAAAAAGTAAATCTCCATCCTGTTTCCTCCTCTGTGGGAAAAAAAAAGTAACTAAATAACTGTGCGGGTTCTTACCAGGATTCAGGGAGATACTGTGGCAGAAAACAGCAAAAGATTTCATGTACAGCAACTGTTTAATAGAACACCCTTCCTGAAGATTTTGTGAATCAGATTCTGTGAAGCTGAACCAAATAATTTCAGATAAATAATAAAATAAGAATTAATCTAGCTTTATCTATGGTTTGCTTCATTTTTAACTCCTTGTAAGTGGTGAAATATCCTCTAAGAAGACTTAATGTTACAGATGTAGAGGAGACTGGGGGAAAGTGGAGAAGATCAGAGCACCGATTATGCTGCCAGTCTCAGGTTCAAGTCCCGACTCTGTCACTTACTAGCTGTATAACCTTGGTCAAGCTATGTGACTTTCCTGTGCTTTAGTATCTTCAGATTACACTAATATAACAGCAGTGCCCATAAAGCAGTGAAGGCACTTGGTAGCACCTTGACGAGCTATACAAATGTAAGTCATAATCACAAGAAGGCACAGCCAGAGAAAGGGAAAATCAGTGTATCTCAGACACAGAACAGGAAATGAGCGAGTTTTGAGCAGGAGCTGTGGCCAACATAGTCAGATGGTGCAAAGAGGTCAGGGCAAAGAGCAGCCTTTGAGAGTGCCCTACAGGTGTGGTGCTAACATAAAATAAACCTGAATAAAACAGTTCCCATCATCATACATACATGTGTGACGCAGACATTGTGTGGACACACCTAACCGCCCTATGACCTCAAGATGTCTGAAAGCCTCATAGCTGTCCATTCCCAGTTTACGTTAACTTCTAGTGTAAGAGCTTTGTGTAACTTTCTCCCTGGGCCCAAGGCCAGACTGAGAGAGATTTAAAGGACACACAACAGAAAAGGGACATCCTCTTTTGTCCCTTTCTTTGCCCAAGGAATGCTAGGTCTTTCATTCCATTTTAATCCAAATCATACCTTCACTGCAATTTCTCAATACTTAAAAGCTAAAAGGGGGCTTTCCTGTGGTCCAGTGGGTAAGGACACCACCTTGCAGTGCAAGGGGCGCTGGTTTGATCCCTGGCCTGGGAAGATCCCACGTGCCGTGGAGCGGCTGGACCGATGTTTTCTTAAGCTCTGGAGCACATGCACCCAGAGCCGGTGCTCTTTAGCGAGAGAGGCCACATGACTAAATATGAAAGGGATACTGTGGCAGAAAACAGCAAAAGATTTCATGTACAGCAACTGTTTAATAGAACACCCTTCCTGAAGATTTTGTGAATCAGATTCTGTGAAGCTGAACCAAATAATTTCAGATAAATAATAAAATAAGAATTAATCTAGCTTTATCTATGGTTTGCTTCATTTTTAACTCCTTGTAAGTGGTGAAATATCCTCTAAGAAGACTTAATGTTACAGATGTAGAGGAGACTGGGGGAAAGTGGAGAAGATCAGAGCACCGATTATGCTGCCAGTCTCAGGTTCAAGTCCCGACTCTGTCACTTACTAGCTGTATAACCTTGGTCAAGCTATGTGACTTTCCTGTGCTTTAGTATCTTCAGATTACACTAATATAACAGCAGTGCCCATAAAGCAGTGAAGGCACTTGGTAGCACCTTGACGAGCTATACAAATGTAAGTCATAATCACAAGAAGGCACAGCCAGAGAAAGGGAAAATCAGTGTATCTCAGACACAGAACAGGAAATGAGCGAGTTTTGAGCAGGAGCTGTGGCCAACATAGTCAGATGGTGCAAAGAGGTCAGGGCAAAGAGCAGCCTTTGAGAGTGCCCTACAGGTGTGGTGCTAACATAAAATAAACCTGAATAAAACAGTTCCCATCATCATACATACATGTGTGACGCAGACATTGTGTGGACACACCTAACCGCCCTATGACCTCAAGATGTCTGAAAGCCTCATAGCTGTCCATTCCCAGTTTACGTTAACTTCTAGTGTAAGAGCTTTGTGTAACTTTCTCCCTGGGCCCAAGGCCAGACTGAGAGAGATTTAAAGGACACACAACAGAAAAGGGACATCCTCTTTTGTCCCTTTCTTTGCCCAAGGAATGCTAGGTCTTTCATTCCATTTTAATCCAAATCATACCTTCACTGCAATTTCTCAATACTTAAAAGCTAAAAGGGGGCTTTCCTGTGGTCCAGTGGGTAAGGACACCACCTTGCAGTGCAAGGGGCGCTGGTTTGATCCCTGGCCTGGGAAGATCCCACGTGCCGTGGAGCGGCTGGACCGATGTTTTCAATTAGGAGCCAGCGCTCTGGAGCACATGCACCCAGAGCCGGTGCTCTTTAGCGAGAGAGGCCACTGTGATGGGAGGCCCACACAGGCCAAAAGAACAAAGATGGATGATGAAAGACCAAGTGGCCAAAAAATTTTTTTAATTAAAAAAAAAAAAAGCTAAAAGGAGGTTCTTCCAAGTACTCCCGTGAAACAATTTATCTTAAGTGGATGGCGTTCCACAGGATCCTGTTTCATGCTCCCTCCGTTAATCCCAATCATCACTTTCTTCTTCCCCTAAGAAGTCAGGCTCCCTAAATCCTACTCCTCAGCCTTGACCTCTGAACATCAGTGGAAGGCCTTCAAGTTGATCTTGCGCATGCCTAGAACTGGCAATCTATGTCTAATAAACCAAGGCTCAGCAGGATGAGGTTTTCAGAGTCGCTTCAAAGAACGATCCTGCAGCATTCACTGAGCAAGTGAATTTCTGTTAATTTCTGAACGATGACACTGATAGGTGAAACGGCAAGTAAAGATACTTTATAGAAGTGGTGTGTGCTTCTGAGTATATCTTTACTTGTTGAAATTAACTTGAGAATTTCTACCAAATGTATCACTAAAACACAGATCACCTCTATTTTAAATACGGTATCTCAAAGACTCTAAGGATTATATATTGTGACAATTTTTACATCTTTTTCAGCCTATCATAAGTAAAGACTTATGAGAGAATCTCCTTATATCTTGCAAAAACTTGACTTTGTTTCTCTAAAGTTTGAATCACTGGTTTGACTAAGCATCATATACCTACCAGAGGTACAGGATTACCACTTAGATTTCCAAAAATATAAAATACATCAGATTCAACTGCTAACTGTTTAAATCTGTTCAAATGTTTTCAGTTATGCCAAGTAAGGTTTACAGAATTAGTCTAATAAATATTACCTTTTCTGTCAAAAAATTCAATCAGTGCTGAACTCTCTTCAGGGAAATATTCAATGCTGGTAACTCTTCCCCCTCCATTATGAGGATTTTCAAATAAACATTTCAAATCATGGTCATGAACACCAGGTGGCAGGTTTTCAACTCGGATTGTTTTTGTCACTTCCAGAAGTCTTGCAGAAAGTTGAAGTTTTTTTACTGAATGGTGCTTGGGACATTCATCAACAAATTTCAGGGCATCTACAAACCATAATCAATTAATCAATCAAAAATTGTATCTTTATATTATATAGAAGAAACTGAGTATTAATTGTAAAAAAGGAGGGAGGCTGAGCACTCAGTTATTAAATGCAAGAATTTAATTCCCACATGAGAATCTAGATGCCTATAGATTGTCCAGGAGCCTCCAAACAGCAATGCAAACAGGAATGAATGTCTTACCTGGATTGCTGAAGCTGAGTCATTGTCCCCTGCCTTTAGTCACAACTCCCTCCACCCCTGCTTGACATCACCTCCAGACTGCATCTCTACAACACAGATCTCATTTCACTCCTTCCTCCCGTCCCAAAATGGCTCCCCATCACCTGCAGGCATGAGTTTAAACCACTTAGCTAGGCATACAATGCCCATCACCTCTGATTATTACCTCCATTCATTTTATTTTCTACATTGCCACAACGCTCAAGTCATTATTTCAAAAACTCCATTCTTTCTGGCCTTTGTATATACAACTTCCTGTGCCTAAAATGCCCTTCTCCAATTTTTTTATCCTGGTCTTTTCTCTCCTTCTGGATTCAGTCCAATTATCTCTTTCAAATTAATAAACACTGACAGTGAGTCCATGACCTAGTGCCAGGCCCTTTGCTAGGGCCTGGATGGACATGGATGAATATAATAAGTCTGTGAAAGTTCACCATCCTGAAGGAAGGACATCTTGAAAGCAAACAGATGGCCTATTGGGGGATCAAATGAGGTGGGAAAACTAAGACTGGGAGTCAGACAGGATTCCCGGGTAAGCAGTCACTGGTCTGAGTTTTGAAAGATGAAGAAGTTTATCAGGCAGGTAAGTGGAGAAAAGGGCTTTCTAGGTGACTGAGTGGTAAAGAACCTGCTTGCCAATGCAGGAGGCTGGGGTTCAATCCTTGGGGTGGGAAGATCCCCTGGAGGAGGAAATGGCAACCCACTCCAGTATTCTTGCTGGGATAATCCCATGGACAGAGGAATCTGGTGGGCTGCAATTCATGGGGTCGCAAAGAGTCGGACACGAGTTAGCAACTGAACATGCAAGGTGAGGAAACATGTCAGACAGAGGGACCAGTCGGGGCATATAAACAACAGCATATCTGAGACCTGATAGATAGCCTGGTACTGCTGAAGTATAGACTTCAAAAAAACCAAGTCACCGTGTTTGGGTCCCCTTTCCTCCCATTTCCCACAGCCTGCTGTTCACAGCTGAGGGAAGCAGCTTCTCCTCTTACATCATCATTGCTCACTTATGAATGGATTTCCTCCCTGGCCCATATGAGTTCCTCAAAAGCCGAAATCAAGAACTATTCACCTTTGTACCTATAGCACCTAGACAGTACCTGGCACATAGTAGGTATTCAAGATATCAGTGAACAAAAGCAAGTCAACTTAGTTTTCCCTTTATATGCAATAATCATAAATTTGAACTTGTGCTGGTTGGTTGAGATCAACCATTCCACTGCCATGACCACGGAATACTGGGGACTGAGTATTGGAAAAGCATACAATGCCCATCACCTCTGATTATTACCTCCATTCATTTTATTTTCTACATTCCCCGTCGATTATTTCAAAAACTCCATTCTTTCTGGCCTTTGTATATACAACTTCCTGTGCCTAAAATGCCCTTCTCCAATTTTTTTATCCTGGTCTTTTCTCTCCTTCTGGATTCAGTCCAATTATCTCTTTCAAATTAATAAACACTGACAGTGAGTCCATGACCTAGTGCCAGGCCCTTTGCTAGGGCCTGGATGGACATGGATGAATATAATAAGTCTGTGAAAGTTCACCATCCTGAAGGAAGGACATCTTGAAAGCAAACAGATGGCCTATTGGGGGATCAAATGAGGTGGGAAAACTAAGACTGGGAGTCAGACAGGATTCCCGGGTAAGCAGTCACTGGTCTGAGTTTTGAAAGATGAAGAAGTTTATCAGGCAGGTAAGTGGAGAAAAGGGCTTTCTAGGTGACTGAGTGGTAAAGAACCTGCTTGCCAATGCAGGAGGCTGGGGTTCAATCCTTGGGGTGGGAAGATCCCCTGGAGGAGGAAATGGCAACCCACTCCAGTATTCTTGCTGGGATAATCCCATGGACAGAGGAATCTGGTGGGCTGCAATTCATGGGGTCGCAAAGAGTCGGACACGAGTTAGCAACTGAACATGCAAGGTGAGGAAACATGTCAGACAGAGGGACCAGTCGGGGCATATAAACAACAGCATATCTGAGACCTGATAGATAGCCTGGTACTGCTGAAGTATAGACTTCAAAAAAACCAAGTCACCGTGTTTGGGTCCCCTTTCCTCCCATTTCCCACAGCCTGCTGTTCACAGCTGAGGGAAGCAGCTTCTCCTCTTACATCATCATTGCTCACTTATGAATGGATTTCCTCCCTGGCCCATATGAGTTCCTCAAAAGCCGAAATCAAGAACTATTCACCTTTGTACCTATAGCACCTAGACAGTACCTGGCACATAGTAGGTATTCAAGATATCAGTGAACAAAAGCAAGTCAACTTAGTTTTCCCTTTATATGCAATAATCATAAATTTGAACTTGTGCTGGTTGGTTGAGATCAACCATTCCACTGCCATGACCACGGAATACTGAGGACTTAGTATTGGAAAATTTCCTTGTCTTCCACAAATAACTCTTCCAATCTCAGAAAGTGTCCAGACTCCCCAACCAGACCTTAAAGAGCACACGCTTTCTGTGTCACCCACGCTTACTCATCCCTGCATAGGCGACAACCATGCAAGTACTAAGGAAGCACTTGGGAAAAGGATAAAGAAGACAGGCTCTACAGAGGTGGGCGGCCTCGGTTCAAATCCAGTTCTTCCATTTACGAACACCTCTGTATCTCTATCTCCTCAATGGTAAAAGGAGCAACATAATAACCTTAGAAGGTTGTTCAAAGGAACGAATAAATTAATACATGGAACAAACTTAGCATAGTTCCTGACTCTTCAGTATCACTATCTGAGTGTTTGCTGCTGTTACTTTCACTCTCCACTAACTCCTGTTTAGTAACACAAATCAATATTTACTTCTTTCAATGCAATAACACATAGGAAATCCTGACTCCCCTGCTCAGATTCTCTTTAATAACCTGAGACTTCAGACTTCTATCTGGGTGTGTTATTTCTGTCTCCTCTGTGTGTGTGTGTGTGTGTGTGTAAAATTTGCCCACAATGCAAAACATCCCAGTTTGATCCCTGGGTTGAGAAGATGCCCTGGAGAAGGAAAGGGCAACCCACTTCAGTATTCTTGCCTGGAGACTTCCATGGACAGAGGAGCCTGGTATGCTATTAGAAAGAGTGAAGCTTTCAGAGATGTTCCATAAGCTAGGTGTCCCAAATCCCAAAGTGTAGTGCAAGCAAGTCTGACAAATGGAGCATTGCTTGATCTTACCGGTATATGTTTTAAAGGTAACTACAGCCACATGGAAATCTTGTATTAATTCCAATTTAAAGTCAGCATTAGTCAAGCCGCTTATATTCTCCACTAACAACATTAACATCACATCGGTCACGTCTGCCTTGAGATTTTCAAATGCAACTAAAGAGGGAATATTTTCACATTCTTCTGGGGTGTCTTCCTCGTCTTCTGATCTTCTATTGAGAGACAGACTTGCCTCTGATGCTTCTGATGCATCTGATGTTAGGGAGACAAAAAGGGTATAATATGTTATATTTATCTGTCATGTTCTTAGCAAATAAACTATCATAGGCTAATATGTACAACAGACAGCCTATGAGAATTTGCTGTATGACTCAGGGAACTCAAACTGGGGGTTCTGTAACAACCCAGAGGGGTGGGATGGGGAAGGAGGTGCTAGGGAGGTTCAAGATGGAGAAGACATATGTATACCTCTGGCTGATTCATGTTGATGTTTGCCAGAAACCAACACAATACAGGAAAGCAATCATCCTTCAATTAAAAATAAATCAAATTTTAGGGCTTCATTGGTGGTCCAATGGGTAATGAGTCCGCCTTGCAGTGCAAGGGGCGCCGGTTTGATCCCTGGCCTGGGAAGATCCCACGTGCCATGGAACTGCTGGACCAGTGTGTCCAATTACGAAGCTCTGCAATGAGAGAGGCTGCTGCGATGGGAGGCCCACACAGGCCAAAGAATAAAGATGGATGAAAATAAATAAATAAAGAACCAATAAAAGAGGCCAAAATTCTTTTGAAAAAAATCAAATTTAAAAAATTATCATAGGCTAGTTACCCTGCCCTCTTCCTGTCTTGGTTTCAAATAAAAACAGACCTTAAATTTATACAGTAACTTATGTCAATTATGTCTCAATAAAACTAGAATAAATATTAAAAATTAGGAAAAAACATATCTTAGAAGACTTTCAGCTTAATTTAGTTAAAAATAAAAAACAGTATTTAACTAAGATGATGCTGATTATGATTATGTTCAATTTTACTACACTCTTTTCTGCCTTATTTCTCTGAGGAACCTGCCTTGCTTTTCACAGCATTTGACATATATTTCTATCACAGGACCCTATTACAATTATTGAACCTAGCTTCTCCACAGCAAGGGACATATTTATTCATCTTTGTATTTCTGGCTCATAGTATATAGTTGAGGCTCCATAAATGTTTGCTGAATTGGGGAGTTACTACTTAGATTACTGGAGGAAAGCAAGAATGATGATGATGCCCAAACGTGGGAATCACCTAACATATGATGCTCTGAAAAGCAATAATTTCCACTCACTGGAGAGAAAAAAAAGGATACTTAACAGTGAATGACTAAGGAATGCATATGGAAGATAAAATGGCACAGAGAATTATGTGTACAGCTCAAACTCATGGAATAGCAACCACCCTAGTTAGTTTGTTCCTCTCCATTACTGACCATAAATGAGGTACATATACAGTTAACCTTTGAACATCATAGGGATTAGCAGTTCAATCCCCTGCACAGTCAAGTATCTGTATATAACTTTGACTCCTCAAAATTGTAACTACTGATAGCCTATTGGTGACCAGAAGCCTTATCAATAGAATAATTGATTAATACATATTTTGTATGTTATATGTACATCTACATATATATATAAAAACAATTGTTGCTTTGTTTATCTTAACTTGGCTGCACTGGGTCCCAGCTGTGGCATGCAGGCTCTAGTTCCCTGACCAGGGATCAAACCTGAGACTCCTACATTAGAAGCACAGTCCCAACCACTGGACCACCAGGGAAGTCCCTCATCTACATACATTTTATGCGTTCATGACATAACTAATTCTTCTTAATTTGTTCAGTATTGCAAGTTCAGCGGTTCATCTGTGAATTCTCTCAGACTGTCACAAATTTCCAAAATATTTTTAAAATACATTTATTAAAAAAAAATTCATGTACAAGTTGATCCACGCAGGTCAAACCCATGCTGTTCAAGGGTTAACTGTACACAGAAGGTGAGTCTCACCCTATGTTGTGCAGTGAAGCATGATGAACACATCATGATCTTCAGACCTTCCATGAGCAACTATTCAATTAGCGCCCTGTGTTCAGGGCACTGGTTGTGTGGAGATGGGTGCATACAGAAAACATTGGAAAAGAAAATTACCAGTTTTCTAAAGGAGGTACACCAAAAAAAAAAAAAAATCAGAAAGAGAGCTGATGTTATTATGGCAGAGTAAATATGTGTGCTCACCAGACTCTTTTTTTTTTCTTCCTGGGCAACATTTCTGAAAACTATCAACACCATTCCATTTAATTTCAAGAGTCCTAGCCATAGGGCTATTGTCAAGATTCAGTGTGAAGCAACTATTTAACAAAAAACCTCTTCTTCAACTCTGAAAAGGGCCAACTTAAGTATCTTGTTGAAGACCACTCTACTTCCTGGTTGGTTATTACAATTAGAGTCAAGCTCAGCTTAAAACAGGCTAGTAAGTGCATCTAAAATCTCCAGGACTTTCGTGGAGTGAGGCCAGTTGACTCTCCCTGAGAACATCCTTGGGGCTTTAAGCAAATCTGAAACAGTGCTAACAAATCAGTTAAGAAACAGTTAGGATGAAATCTATGGAACCACAAGAAACACGAACTTGATTAAATTCCAGAAATGGTACAGATATAAACGTACTACAAATATAAAACCACTTTCTGATCCAAAATTGAGCTTGAAGATACAGCATGCAAGGCATCTTCCAAGAAACAGATAAGGGGTTAGGGAGTCACAGTGAACAAATACTGTGAGTTAACTTGGCTGCACTGGGTCCCAGCTGTGGCATGCAGGCTCTAGTTCCTGACCAGGGATCAAACCTGAGACTCCTACATTAGAAGCACAGTCCCAACCACTGGACCACCAGGGAAGTCCCTCATCTACATACATTTTATGCGTTCATGACATAACTAATTCTTCTTAATTTGTTCAGTATTGCAAGTTCAGCGGTTCATCTGTGAATTCTCTCAGACTGTCACAAATTTCCAAAATATTTTTAAAATACATTTATTAAAAAAAAATTCATGTACAAGTTGATCCACGCAGGTCAAACCCATGCTGTTCAAGGGTTAACTGTACACAGAAGGTGAGTCTCACCCTATGTTGTGCAGTGAAGCATGATGAACACATCATGATCTTCAGACCTTCCATGAGCAACTATTCAATTAGCGCCCTGTGTTCAGGGCACTGGTTGTGTGGAGATGGGTGCATACAGAAAACATTGGAAAAGAAAATTACCAGTTTTCTAAAGGAGGTACACCAAAAAAAAAAAAAAATCAGAAAGAGAGCTGATGTTATTATGGCAGAGTAAATATGTGTGCTCACCAGACTCTTTTTTTTTTCTTCCTGGGCAACATTTCTGAAAACTATCAACACCATTCCATTTAATTTCAAGAGTCCTAGCCATAGGGCTATTGTCAAGATTCAGTGTGAAGCAACTATTTAACAAAAAACCTCTTCTTCAACTCTGAAAAGGGCCAACTTAAGTATCTTGTTGAAGACCACTCTACTTCCTGGTTGGTTATTACAATTAGAGTCAAGCTCAGCTTAAAACAGGCTAGTAAGTGCATCTAAAATCTCCAGGACTTTCGTGGAGTGAGGCCAGTTGACTCTCCCTGAGAACATCCTTGGGGCTTTAAGCAAATCTGAAACAGTGCTAACAAATCAGTTAAGAAACAGTTAGGATGAAATCTATGGAACCACAAGAAACACGAACTTGATTAAATTCCAGAAATGGTACAGATATAAACGTACTACAAATATAAAACCACTTTCTGATCCAAAATTGAGCTTGAAGATACAGCATGCAAGGCATCTTCCAAGAAACAGATAAGGGGTTAGGGAGTCACAGTGAACAAATACTGTGAGTTGGGTGAGCCAGTCCCATATCTGAAGAACAGAAAGCTGAACTTCCTCTAAAGACACAAAACATTCCTGCCTCATAAGAATCATGAAGTTCCCAAGAAAACCATGCATACTAGAGTCTAAAGTGTAATACTACATCCGTGTTTTGTAGAAACAACCTATATGTCCCTATTCAGGCATTTTGCCAAGCTAAGGCAGCTCTCATCCCAGTGCAATTTTCAGAAAAGGAAAGTTGCAAAAATCTAAACATGTTCTTAAGATAATTTCAATTTTAGAGGACAATATTTACAGTTTTCCTGGGTATTCCTTCTCTCTAAGATTTGGATATATGTATCACCTTCTCTCTCTCGCTTGGCCCCTCAGCCCAGCTCATCTTCCTCCCCTTTAGAGCAGCATGCTTAGCCAGGAAAACTAGTGGATTCTTCAGCAAATGTCAGGTGGCATGACAGGCCAATACCCAGACACGAGTCAAGCAGTAGAGCCCACAACACCCATGGGCTGCTGTCTGTTTCCCATAGCAGATGGCATGAGAAGTGCTGGTCTGGAGGGTTGCACCCATATCTTGCACCCAGCACTCAGAAAGCAATGCTAACTGACTTAGCTGCACACAGCTCCCACTGTCACGTCATGTCCTTCTTCTGAATAGTCAGTCCTAAAGGAAATCAACCCTGAATATTCATTGGAAGGGCTGATGCTGAAGATGAAGCTCCAGTACTTTGGCCACCTGATGTGAAAAGCCAACTCACTAGAGAAGACTCTGATGCTGGGAAAGACTGAAGGCAGGAGAAGGAGACAACAGAGGATGAGATGCTTGGATGGCATCACTGACTCAGCGGACAAGTTTGAGCAAGCTCTGGGTGATGGTGAAGGACAGGGAAGCTAGGCGTGCTGCAGTCGATGGGGTCGCCAAGAGTCGGACATGACTGAGACTGAACAACAACAACAAAAGACTCTAAAGGTCAGTTCATACACCTCCCAGGACGTTCTTTATCCTCCCGTCAATTGCAAGGTATCTCCCAGGCCCACAGAAACAGTTGTTCCCATCCTTCTGACCTGAACCCTTGAGCTCAAAGAGGCAACCCTTGTACACCTGGCTGAGAGAATAGAGATGATGCAGCTGAAAGCACCTCTCAGCTGAGCAAACCTTGCCTTGTGAAGTCAAGAAGAGAAGGGTGACCTCTGCATCACAAAGTATTTAATAAAAACAAAACTGCCTGGTAAATGAGAAGTTACCTGATTCTTGGACCTGACATTTGGTCTTGGATTCCTGAAACCCAAACAATAAAATAGCATTAATACATTTACTAAAAATGTCTTTACATTAAGAAAGTGTCCCTAGGGCTAGCCTGAAGACGTAGGGTCTACAGAAATGATAATTAAAAGCTCAGGCAATGATGCTGTTGAATATACCTCACATTTCATGGCATATCCATTTAGCACACAAATCACTTGTAAAAATGAGTCACAAGTAAAAGGAAACACTAAGGGAACATCAAGTGTTTGTGATAAGACCAAATCAGAGAAATAATGTAGATCACGTTCTTTTCCCCATTTAACATTTATTGAGTGTTTACTATCAACAAGCACTGGGTCGTGAGGTTTACTGAGGCTGTCTCCTTTAATCCTCACAACAATTCAATAATCCAAAGAGGTCAATACAACTACTATCCCATTTTACAATTGAGGAAACACTTAATACATGGAGAATGAAAAAGGTTTACCTTTGACTGACCCACTGCAATAGTCAGTCCTAAAGGAAATCAACCCTGAATATTCATTGGAAGGGCTGATGCTGAAGATGAAGCTCCAGTACTTTGGCCACCTGATGTGAAAAGCCAACTCACTAGAGAAGACTCTGATGCTGGGAAAGACTGAAGGCAGGAGAAGGAGACAACAGAGGATGAGATGCTTGGATGGCATCACTGACTCAGCGGACAAGTTTGAGCAAGCTCTGGGTGATGGTGAAGGACAGGGAAGCTAGGCGTGCTGCAGTCGATGGGGTCGCCAAGAGTCGGACATGACTGAGACTGAACAACAACAACAAAAGACTCTAAAGGTCAGTTCATACACCTCCCAGGACGTTCTTTATCCTCCCGTCAATTGCAAGGTATCTCCCAGGCCCACAGAAACAGTTGTTCCCATCCTTCTGACCTGAACCCTTGAGCTCAAAGAGGCAACCCTTGTACACCTGGCTGAGAGAATAGAGATGATGCAGCTGAAAGCACCTCTCAGCTGAGCAAACCTTGCCTTGTGAAGTCAAGAAGAGAAGGGTGACCTCTGCATCACAAAGTATTTAATAAAAACAAAACTGCCTGGTAAATGAGAAGTTACCTGATTCTTGGACCTGACATTTGGTCTTGGATTCCTGAAACCCAAACAATAAAATAGCATTAATACATTTACTAAAAATGTCTTTACATTAAGAAAGTGTCCCTAGGGCTAGCCTGAAGACGTAGGGTCTACAGAAATGATAATTAAAAGCTCAGGCAATGATGCTGTTGAATATACCTCACATTTCATGGCATATCCATTTAGCACACAAATCACTTGTAAAAATGAGTCACAAGTAAAAGGAAACACTAAGGGAACATCAAGTGTTTGTGATAAGACCAAATCAGAGAAATAATGTAGATCACGTTCTTTTCCCCATTTAACATTTATTGAGTGTTTACTATCAACAAGCACTGGGTCGTGAGGTTTACTGAGGCTGTCTCCTTTAATCCTCACAACAATTCAATAATCCAAAGAGGTCAATACAACTACTATCCCATTTTACAATTGAGGAAACACTTAATACATGGAGAATAGACAGCTTATCCCTCTAAACTATGTGAAAATAAATCAAATATAGTACGTTCCAGGTTATTAAGTACCCAGGACGAACGAACCCAAGATTTACAACTCAAACCATCATTATGGGAGCCCCTCCCACTTGAATTTTCAAGTATCTAATAATAAAAAAAAACGGCTTCCTCTTCCACTACCCCATCACCACTCACACTCCCTGCACATCCGTAAGTTGCTTTTCTCATGCCAGTTTGAGGTATATTTCTCATTCCACTATGTTTTCCTCATCGTGGTTCCCATCCTCAGTATCTAGGAAGAACACCCTACTTCCCTTGTAGTCACCCCTTTACTTACCTTTGTTGGAGTTTTCCCAACTTCATCTGCATCTGTGGGCAACTGGACAGTTAACTTGAATCTCCCTTTTCCTGGCCATTCTAACTCGTGGCTCTCTCTCTCCAGAACTTGTTGCCGAACTGAAATTGTTGGAAAAAGTCAGTTGTTAAGCAATCTTGATTCACAAAATTATTCTCTCATTTCCATAGGTTTCATCATCATCAGTCAAGGGCTTCTGTGTGTGGTGAAAAGAGGGAAAGTTTAGCAGGCAGACACAGACTTGAATTCTACCTTTAAACTTACTTTTTTACCCTGAACATGTTCCTGAATACGCTTTACTTACAAAATCTCAAGTCTTCTTGTCTATTAGTTAATGAAGACTGTCTTATGCAGGCGTTGCACAGATTAGATTGAAGAACCATTATAAAGAATTCAGTACAATACCCTTTGCTCAATGAGTGCTCAGAAAGGAAGCAATATTTATTCTACAATGAAGGGAAATAATTGTGAACCAGTGATGCTAAGACATGACATTAGGAAGGCCATGTTTTAGGAAAGTGACTCAGCTGACCAGCAGCAGAATGGAGAGCAGCCCTCTTAAAAAGGTATTTCAATCAATTCTTTGACCTGTGGCAAGAGCCTCACATATTATAGTAAATAGAATAGCAAAGAAGGGATGGGAAAGATTCTAATAACAACAACAACAAAATTAGCACAGTTGATAGCTGAGCTGTAGCAGGAAAAGAAAAAGAACAGTGGACATGCGTTCAAAGATCTTGATTCAAATTCCAACTCTGTCATGAATCATTCAGAAAATATTTTAACTTCCCGGGTCTCAGTTTCCTCAAGTGAAGCAGTGTCTGTGAATGAATTTCATGATACCCAAAAGAGCTATGTAAATGTAAGTTATAGCAATAAGAACGCACAGCTAGAAAGAGAAAAGGAAAATCAGCTATTAAGGTATCTGTGACCACGGAGAACAGGGAGTGGGTGAGTTTACAGGGAAAGGACTGACCAACATCGTCAGGTGCTGCAGAGAGGTCAGGGTGGAGGAGAACCCATGAGAGTGCCCTGCAGTCACAGGTGTGGCTCTGCTATGGATGTTGGGCTGCCATGTTGTCTCCTGATGCGGGTGCCTGCTGAAGCCAAAGATACAGGTAGAATTTTGAATCAAGAAGGACTTGAGGGGGCTTCCCTGGTGGTTCAGTGGGTAAAGAGTCTGCCTTGCAGTGCAAAGGGCACCAGTTTGATCCCAGGCCCGGAAAGATCCCATGTGCCACGAAGCGGCTGGGCTGGTGTGTCCAATTACCAGCCAGCGCTTTGGAGAGCATGCACCCAGAGCCAGTGCTCTGCAACAAGAAAGGCCACTGCAATGGGAGGCCCATACAAGCCAAAGAATAAAAAGATGGATGAAAATATAAATCAAAGAGGCATGATGGGGAAAAAAGAAAAATATTAATAAAAATTAGGAAGGACTTGAGGGACTTCCCTGGTGGTCCAGTGGTCAAGAATCCATCTGTCAATGAAGAAGACATGTGTTTGATCCCTGCTTTGGGAAGATTCCACAAGCCTCAAGGCAACTAAGCCCATGTGCCTCAATTACTGAGCCTGACCTCTAGAGCCCTGGAGCTGCAACTAATGAGCCCACACGGTGCAATTACTAAAACTGAAGCACTTAGAGCCTGTGTTCCACAACAAAAGAAGCCACCACAATTAGAGAAAGCTGATGTACAGCAATGGAGACCCGCTCAGCCAAGAAAAAATAAATAATAGATTTTGAAAAAGAGAAGACCTTGAGTAGCTTTCTCACCTCAACCATTCATGAAGAGGATGAGGGAGGATGGCCTTCACTGGACGCCATCTCAGAAACAGGCCTCAAAAACAATATGAGAGGGAATTCCAGACCTTAATTTCACCTTTTATGAACAGGGAGGGTGTTTGGACTCCTAATGGACTGTCCAAAAGCTGAAGTGAGGACTACGGACTGGATAAACCCCCTGAACCCAGAGAGCAGGCTAAATTTTGTAAGCTATGCTATCTAGAGTCATGGACCTTTGTGTTACACGCCCTTTACTTTGGTAGAGTCCTGTCCAGGCATTTAACTGTGCCAACCTGTTCTGAGATTGTGTGTAATATGTATTAGCATAGTTCAAGAGAACTATTTCAGGAGAACAGATGGTAGCAGTATCAGTGCTTGCATGCATGCTTAGTTGTGTCAGTCACATCTGACTTTGAGCAATCCTATGGACTGTTGTCCACTAGGCTCCTCTATCCATGGGATTCTCCAGGCAAGAATATTGGAGTGGGTTGCCATGCGTTCCTCCAAGCAGTATCAGTAAGTGATCCAAAACAAGGAGAAGGTGAATCTTGGAGGAAAAGAGCTGAAATACTGATGTCTAACCAGCCTTGGCCTTCTCTGGTAGCTCAGTAGTAAAGAATATACCTGCCAATGCAGAAGACATGGGTTCAATCTGTGGGTTGGGAAGATCCCCTGGAAAAGGAAATGGCAACGCATTCCAGTATTCTTGCCTGAGAAATCCCATGGACAGAAGATCCTGGAAAGCTACAGTCCATGGGTTTACAAAAAGTTGGACACAACTTAGCAACTAAACAACAGCCACTACCACCCTTACCCATGTGGACAGGCTCTCTTCTGCATCAATCTCAGATCTATACATAATTTTATTTAAGAGGAAGCTGGGTTCCCTTACCTCAAAGAAGCTGACAATAATGAGGAGCCAAATTATGACCACAAAGGATGATCAATGTGCACATTTGAAATAGGATTTTAAACCTTACAAGTTAATTCACTCTCGACTTTCCAGAAATTTAAAAAGTATACAACTGCCAAACAGTTTCTGTTTCTTATCCACTAATATCTACAGAGTAGTGTTTGAGGGCTCATTCTTACTATGTGAATGATAAGAATCAAGTTATGTTACACCATGGGCCTGCGTCTGTTGGGGCCACATCCTGTTGTGGAGGGCAGAGGGTGTTCCGGATGGAGAAGAAGGGCAGATCTTTCAGTGTTAGAAAACTGCTGATTGGGTGCTGCTGATAAAGCCATTCCTCTCGTAGGAAACCGAAACTGAAAAGGGACTTTCCACCCTCTAAGAACTCTGACCATACAAGGATCTGAGTAGAACTAAGTTTTTTTTTAAAAGATTTATTTATTTATTTATTTTGGTGGGGTGGGGTGGGAGGGAGGGGAGCAGGCAGACCACTTCTATTGATCTTTCATTTGTCCATTTTCATCCATCTTTGTTCCTTGGCCCGTGTGGACCTCCCATCGCAGTGGCCTCTGTTGTCACAGAGCACCAGCTCTGGGCACATGTGCTCCAGAGCTCCGGCTCGGTGACTGGACACATCAGTCCAGCCGCTCTGCGGCATGTGGGATCTTCCCAGGCCAGGGATCGAACTGGCGCCCCTTGCACTGCAAGGCGGTGTCCTTACCCACTGGACTCCCAAGCCCCAGAACTAAGTTTTGTGTGTCTGTGCAAGGGGTACTGCAAGTGGGACATGAGAGTCTAGGGGTGGAGGAAGGGAGGAAGTAGGCTGAGAGATAGGACAGAAGCAATCTGGTGGGGACACTTGAAATCATTTCTGCTTTGAGGACTAGAAGAGAATGATGTTATCACCATCACACATTATAATTTTGCTGTTTGTATGTATATGACGAATTCTCGCTAGGGTTTACAAAAAGTTGGACACAACTTAGCAACTAAACAACAGCCACTACCACCCTTACCCATGTGGACAGGCTCTCTTCTGCATCAATCTCAGATCTATACATAATTTTATTTAAGAGGAAGCTGGGTTCCCTTACCTCAAAGAAGCTGACAATAATGAGGAGCCAAATTATGACCACAAAGGATGATCAATGTGCACATTTGAAATAGGATTTTAAACCTTACAAGTTAATTCACTCTCGACTTTCCAGAAATTTAAAAAGTATACAACTGCCAAACAGTTTCTGTTTCTTATCCACTAATATCTACAGAGTAGTGTTTGAGGGCTCATTCTTACTATGTGAATGATAAGAATCAAGTTATGTTACACCATGGGCCTGCGTCTGTTGGGGCCACATCCTGTTGTGGAGGGCAGAGGGTGTTCCGGATGGAGAAGAAGGGCAGATCTTTCAGTGTTAGAAAACTGCTGATTGGGTGCTGCTGATAAAGCCATTCCTCTCGTAGGAAACCGAAACTGAAAAGGGACTTTCCACCCTCTAAGAACTCTGACCATACAAGGATCTGAGTAGAACTAAGTTTTTTTTTTTTTAAAAGATTTATTTATTTATTTATTTTGGTGGGGGTGGGGTGGGGAGGGAGGGGAGCAGGCAGACCACTTCTATTGATCTTTCATTTGTCCATTTTCATCCATCTTTGTTCCTTGGCCCGTGTGGACCTCCCATCGCAGTGGCCTCTGTTGTCACAGAGCACCAGCTCTGGGCACATGTGCTCCAGAGCTCCGGCTCGGTGACTGGACACATCAGTCCAGCCGCTCTGCGGCATGTGGGATCTTCCCAGGCCAGGGATCGAACTGGCGCCCCTTGCACTGCAAGGCGGTGTCCTTACCCACTGGACTCCCCAAGCCCCAGAACTAAGTTTTGTGTGTCTGTGCAAGGGGTACTGCAAGTGGGACATGAGAGTCTAGGGGTGGAGGAAGGGAGGAAGTAGGCTGAGAGATAGGACAGAAGCAATCTGGTGGGGACACTTGAAATCATTTCTGCTTTGAGGACTAGAAGAGAATGATGTTATCACCATCACACATTATAATTTTGCTGTTTGTATGTATATGAGATCTGTATTTCCTACCATTATTTTCCTTTTTGCTCATTCAGGCTCATCAACAAATAACAAGGCTTCCCCAACTTTAGTGAATCAGGGTCACCTGGGGTGCGGTGACACATACAGATTCCCACCTACGCCACCCTTAGGGCACCTGAGTCTCTAGGACAGGGTTGGAAATGTGCCTGTTAACCTGCTGGGATTTGGATGCAGGGAGGCTGTGGCCCCAATTTGAGGACAACTCTTGAGGATAATGATCTTCTTAAGAAGAAACAAATGTCTCTAAGGGCCAGGCCCACGGTGATGTTGACAACTGGAATCAAAATGGTAAAATCCTTTGAGGCAAAGTGAAGCCTGGGGTAGAAATAACTTACATTGCACAGATGCCTCTTTGAGCATTTCTTGGTGAAATTAATCCTTGGAAATATTTTTGACATTGTTTGAAGGGCTCCAAGCTTGTCTCCTGACCTCTCCTGACCCCTGTCCACCTTGCTTCCTTCACACTTATCTGTGCATGCCTCTCTTTTTTGGTTTCATTCTTTCCTTTTTACATCCCTGCCCTAGAGCATTCCAATTGTTCTCATGACCTCAGAAGCCTCTTAGTCTCTCCACTGACCGAAGGGCTTCTCCAAATCCAGCAATAGGAAGGCCCGCCTCCAAGAGTTGATGGTAAAAAGTGTGCACTGGCAGAGCAGCAGGTCACGTGCCTTCCAGTGCAGAGCTGGTAGGTGTCTCTCACGAGCAGATAACTAGGCAGTACTTATCCTCCCACTTCCCTAATAGCAACAGCATGAGGAGGCGTGAACTCTGATGCTCAGTGGCCTCTGAGGAGAGAGCTTCCTCCTGAAAACCCTATCAACTTAGAACATTGCCCCTTCCTTCGCCATCTAAAAAATAAGTGATACAGAAAATGTCCACATAAAATTTAATCAAAGCTGGATGATTCTGACATCTCCTCTGTAAAGAGGAGAAAAATCCCCAAAACTCCTCATAAGTTTTCTTAAGTTGTATACTATATTTGTAGTGATATTCTGAATGAACTGTAACTAGGAGTTAGAAGAATAATGCTTAGTCAAGTCCTAAACTACAATAGAAAAATGGAAACAATGCTAATACATTACTTCCCCCTCCAACCACAAATAAGAGAAAGCAACGGGGTGCTCTGTCTGCTTCAAATGCAACTCCTCCTATCCTGTAGAATCAGCTTCTAAACCCACCACAGTACACAAATGAGCATCTTTCATCCCCATGCTGACCTTCCTTGTTCAAGGCCTCACCAGTCCTCACCAGTCCTCACCTGGACATGGCATGACCTTCTTCAGAGGTCTGACGTCCAAGGTCTCTCCCAACAGAAACCACAGTAATTATTTGCAACCAAATTTATCTCCTGAGAGTGTATCTGGACATGGCCCTCCCAGGCTTACCTGTGGGGTAAGTTCATAGGCCTTAGCATATCATGCAAGGCCCTCTCTCATCTCAACCCAACTTTCAATTAGCCTTAATTTCCACCCCACTTCTTTTTTAAAAAGGTTTAATACAAGAAGGCCGAAGATTTTAAAAAATACAAGCACTCTCTTTGTAATCTTATAAATTTCCCCAGACTCTACATGTTCTTTGAATGCTGGTCTCCAGACCTCCAGAGCGCACAGAAAAAAAGAGAGGGCTCACTCCTCAAACCAAAGTTGCCCCCAGGGTGCCCAGCATTTACCTGGAGACCTTGCTCTCCTGCCCCCAGCACTGCCACCAGCTTCCATGTGAAGAGTGCTCACCGATATCTCACCTAGCAAGAACTGAATTCGCCCTCTGGAGTCCCTTTAGATGTGACTCTCCCTGGACAATTTCTCTTTCCTTCAAATTGTCCTCAGTGACTCAGTTGTGTCCGACTGTTATGACCCCATAGATTGGGGCCCGCCAGGCTCCTCCGTCCATGGGAATTCTCCAGGCAAGAATACTGAAGTGGATAGCCATTTCCTTCTCCAGAAGCTTTCCGGCTCAGGGATTGAACCGTATCTCCTGCACTGGCAAGTGCATTCTCTTCCGGTGAGCCACCAGGGAAGTCCAAGGGTGGTTAGACATCAGCATTTCAGCCCTTTTTTCTTCTTGTCGCAAATCACTTACTTCAACTTGTGCTCCCATAACCCCCTGGAGGTCCAGAACCGCTGCTTTCATGGGAAAAAGTCAACAATCGGAAGGGCATTGCGACTCTGCCACTAACACACGATGCCACTACACGACGTAGCCCTGCAGAGTGTGCACCAGCTCTCAGGCAGTCCCCTTCGGTCATACCAGGCCACCTGTGCGGTCAGCCGCCACGTCCGGGAGCGCCAGGAAGCACCGCGCAGGGGGAACCGCGGCGCCCCCGACCCACCTCGTGTATTCTGCGCCCCCCACGCCCTTCTCTACAGATGCTGCCAGAGCCGGACCGATGCTCCCGCCGCGCGCCCGGGCCCCAGGTTTCCCCGAAAGGATCGCCTCGCTGTGGCCCCTTCCCCTCGCCCCTCGCCCCGCTCACCGTCGTCCGGATAGAAGAGTACCAGGAAGCGGGTCGGGCTCCCTGGCACCGGGCGGACCTCGCACTCCCCGCCTCCGGATCGCTTCCGGCTCTGGAAGTACATCTGCAACTTGGTGCACAGGTTCTTCGGGGGGTCGGTGCCCCAGGACCCTTCGACCAGCAACGGGAAGGAGCCGGGCGCAGCCATCTCCACCTCCGCTGGTCTAGCTCCGACTGCCGGACCCTCCCGACTCCCAGCAGTTAAGCTACCTCTTTCGCTTTCGTTTCCCGGAAACCTCCTCCCGCCCTTAGCTTTTGCCTTTGGCTGTAAACAGCGGGCCCATGTTGGACTAGAAATCACCTTCACCCTCACTCCACCTCCAAATGTACACTTTCATCCCTGGACCATGGCCGAAGCTTGCATCGCCTCGGGGGTCTCCCTCCATTCCCCTAAGCCCAGGGACCATCTGCCACTCACCCAAGCCACAGAGGAACTCAGAAGCTCTAGGTCACTGGACCTTGTGTAAAAAAGAAAAACAAGCTACATTTTTGCCGCAGGCTGCCATTTTACAAACTGATTCTTCAGAATGTTTAGGGCCCATTTTCAGATTTCTTTGATCAATTAATCGTCAGAATTTTACCCCTTTTTTCATCTCCACCAGGGAAGTCCAAGGGTGGTTAGACATCAGCATTTCAGCCCTTTTTTCTTCTTGTCGCAAATCACTTACTTCAACTTGTGCTCCCATAACCCCCTGGAGGTCCAGAACCGCTGCTTTCATGGGAAAAAGTCAACAATCGGAAGGGCATTGCGACTCTGCCACTAACACACGATGCCACTACACGACGTAGCCCTGCAGAGTGTGCACCAGCTCTCAGGCAGTCCCCTTCGGTCATACCAGGCCACCTGTGCGGTCAGCCGCCACGTCCGGGAGCGCCAGGAAGCACCGCGCAGGGGGAACCGCGGCGCCCCCGACCCACCTCGTGTATTCTGCGCCCCCCACGCCCTTCTCTACAGATGCTGCCAGAGCCGGACCGATGCTCCCGCCGCGCGCCCGGGCCCCAGGTTTCCCCGAAAGGATCGCCTCGCTGTGGCCCCTTCCCCTCGCCCCTCGCCCCGCTCACCGTCGTCCGGATAGAAGAGTACCAGGAAGCGGGTCGGGCTCCCTGGCACCGGGCGGACCTCGCACTCCCCGCCTCCGGATCGCTTCCGGCTCTGGAAGTACATCTGCAACTTGGTGCACAGGTTCTTCGGGGGGTCGGTGCCCCAGGACCCTTCGACCAGCAACGGGAAGGAGCCGGGCGCAGCCATCTCCACCTCCGCTGGTCTAGCTCCGACTGCCGGACCCTCCTGACTCCCAGCAGTTAAGCTACCTCTTTCGCTTTCGTTTCCCGGAAACCTCCTCCCGCCCTTAGCTTTTGCCTTTGGCTGTAAACAGCGGGCCCATGTTGGACTAGAAATCACCTTCACCCTCACTCCACCTCCAAATGTACACTTTCATCCCTGGACCATGGCCGAAGCTTGCATCGCCTCGGGGGTCTCCCTCCATTCCCCTAAGCCCAGGGACCATCTGCCACTCACCCAAGCCACAGAGGAACTCAGAAGCTCTAGGTCACTGGACCTTGTGTAAAAAAGAAAAACAAGCTACATTTTTGCCGCAGGCTGCCATTTTACAAACTGATTCTTCAGAATGTTTAGGGCCCATTTTCAGATTTCTTTGATCAATTAATCGTCAGAATTTTACCTTGCTTCCCTCTTTTTGCATTGTGTTCCCTGACGTGTTCATATTCTATATCTAGAAATGGGAGTAATAGTACCTTCACAGCTATTTTTTAATAGCATACTTTCTAGGTGCCATGCACTCTGAATGGATTCAACAGACAGACACACTCTGTGCCCTCACGGAGTTCATGATGCTGTGGAAATACAAGGAGTTAGGACAGTGGAATAGTGCTTTTGGAAGGAATATACAAGTGTTCCCAGAACAAATCAGAAGGGGCTCCTAGCCTAGGTGTGGGGGCTCAGGGAGGGTTCCTGGGGAGGAAACATGGAGCCTGAAGCCTAACGGTCTGCTTGGGGTTAACCTTGGTGGCTGGGGAAGAGAGGAGCTCCATGTGATTTTCTTGTATGGGATCCTCAAGCTGCTCTTTGGTAACCAGAGTAGAGGCAGGAGGACAGCCAAGTGGCTACTGCTGTGCCGCAGGTGAGAGACAAGGGTGGCGGAGACCAGGGTGTGGGCAGAGGTCGACTGAGAAGCGCTGGGGTTCCCGATTGATACTGGACTCGCTGAAGGATGTGGGCAACAAGAGAAGCCACTCAAGCAGGACCTCGTGGTCCTCCAGGCATGGCCTGAGCAACTAGCCAGATGAAAGTGCCTCTATCTGATGGGAGCATTAAGGTGGGAGAGAGCCTCCGATTATGTGTGTCCTTGACCTTGACCATAGTGAAGGAATGTTTCAAGTACGAAGGAGGGATTATCATTCAAATACATTCAAAGAAGTTACACAGCAGCAGCTTGTGGGGTTATAGGATCAGGGAGTTGTTGTTTTGGCTTTTAAATATATTTAAGATGGAAGAATCCTTTTTTAAAAAAAAAAAGGAAGTTGGGTTGTTTTAGGGGCCTCGGGGTCTCCTCCATTCCCCTAAGCCCAGGGACCATCTGCCACTCACCCAAGCCACAGAGGAACTCAGAAGCTCTAGGTCACTGGACCTTGTGTAAAAAAGAAAAACAAGCTACATTTTTGCCGCAGGCTGCCATTTTACAAACTGATTCTTCAGAATGTTTAGGGCCCATTTTCAGATTTCTTTGATCAATTAATCGTCAGAATTTTACCTTGCTTCCCTCTTTTTGCATTGTGTTCCCTGACGTGTTCATATTCTATATCTAGAAATGGGAGTAATAGTACCTTCACAGCTATTTTTTAATAGCATACTTTCTAGGTGCCATGCACTCTGAATGGATTCAACAGACAGACACACTCTGTGCCCTCACGGAGTTCATGATGCTGTGGAAATACAAGGAGTTAGGACAGTGGAATAGTGCTTTTGGAAGGAATATACAAGTGTTCCCAGAACAAATCAGAAGGGGCTCCTAGCCTAGGTGTGGGGGCTCAGGGAGGGTTCCTGGGGAGGAAACATGGAGCCTGAAGCCTAACGGTCTGCTTGGGGTTAACCTTGGTGGCTGGGGAAGAGAGGAGCTCCATGTGATTTTCTTGTATGGGATCCTCAAGCTGCTCTTTGGTAACCAGAGTAGAGGCAGGAGGACAGCCAAGTGGCTACTGCTGTGCCGCAGGTGAGAGACAAGGGTGGCGGAGACCAGGGTGTGGGCAGAGGTCGACTGAGAAGCGCTGGGGTTCCCGATTGATACTGGACTCGCTGAAGGATGTGGGCAACAAGAGAAGCCACTCAAGCAGGACCTCGTGGTCCTCCAGGCATGGCCTGAGCAACTAGCCAGATGAAAGTGCCTCTATCTGATGGGAGCATTAAGGTGGGAGAGAGCCTCCGATTATGTGTGTCCTTGACCTTGACCATAGTGAAGGAATGTTTCAAGTACGAAGGAGGGATTATCATTCAAATACATTCAAAGAAGTTACACAGCAGCAGCTTGTGGGGTTATAGGATCAGGGAGTTGTTGTTTTGGCTTTTTAAATATATTTAAGATGGAAGAATCCTAGAAATGTTTAAATATTGTTATAAAAGTAAAAGGAAGGTTGAGGACACGGGTTGTGGGAGAAGGTGGATCCGTTAGCCCGAGGAGGGGATCCTTTTCCTACTGCAACGGGAGCGAGGAGCTAGAGTACAGAAGTGTTGTTGTTTAGTTGCTATGTTGTGATTTTTAGTGATCCCATGAACTGTGGCCCATCAGGCTCCCCTATCCATGGGATTTTCCAGGCAACAGTACTGGAGTGAGTTGGTATTTCCTTCTCTAGGGGATCTTCACGACCCAGGGACTAAAGCTGGGTCTCCTGTATTGCAGGCTGATTCTTTACTATTACAGGGCTTCTACTTCTGATCCATAACAGTGCTAAGCAGTGTTCAGATATTTTCTCCTACCTTCAGCTTCCTTCCTGCAGGTGGCACTCCTCATCCAATCCAAACCACTCTGGACCCCAGGAGGAGAAAGTGGGGAGACTACAGAAGGGTCAGTCAGGGCCTTTAGCCACACAATGGTGATTGTTTTCTTTCAGGGCGTTGTCACCTTTCGCTCCAAATCACAACTCAAATTAACACCCTCTTTTGACCAGTTTGGGAGTCCAGAATTGGGCAAACCGTTTTGGTTTTTTTCCCTCACACCATTGTTGTACAAAAAATAAAATCAGAGTGAAACTGAAACTATAGTAAAAAGTTGTGACAAGCCATTTCTGGATTTCTTTTAAGAATTGTTTTCATTAGTAGCCGTGTATTTTGTCACACATGGTCTATTCATTATTCCTTCTCTGCTCATCGCCAAAAAGAATCTTATCAGAGGATCAGGTCTTGAAAGCCAAGGGGGGAAAACATTCTAGAAGGAGCAAATTAGGTAACATCATTAGCCTCTGAAGTACTCTGCCTTCTCTCCGAAGTTGTTTTGACCCTTTTCACTTGTTGAACCCACATCTTCCCGCCTCCCACAGTGTGCTTATCCTAGCTCAATTCTCCATGGAGTATTTGCTTCCTGAAACTCACTTCCTTCCAAAGGAAGCAAGCCTGCAGTCAGGGCCTGTGGGAGAGCAGACTCTGGCAGAGATGCCCACATTTACATGACTGTTCATTGTCTCTCTTTCCAACTAAGAGTCGCAACTGATCTTAATAGAACAACCCACATTTGTATTTTGGGCTGAACTTCCCTTTCTCTGCTTCATCTCAGTTTCCACTGTCAGCTTCTCTACAAACTTCTATAACCTTTCAAGTTCCCTACAAACTAGCATCAGGCTCCCCTATCCATGGGATTTTCCAGGCAACAGTACTGGAGTGAGTTGGTATTTCCTTCTCTAGGGATCTTCACGACCCAGGGACTAAAGCTGGGTCTCCTGTATTGCAGGCTGATTCTTTACTATTACAGGGCTTCTACTTCTGATCCATAACAGTGCTAAGCAGTGTTCAGATATTTTCTCCTACCTTCAGCTTCCTTCCTGCAGGTGGCACTCCTCATCCAATCCAAACCACTCTGGACCCCAGGAGGAGAAAGTGGGGAGACTACAGAAGGGTCAGTCAGGGCCTTTAGCCACACAATGGTGATTGTTTTCTTTCAGGGCGTTGTCACCTTTCGCTCCAAATCACAACTCAAATTAACACCCTCTTTTGACCAGTTTGGGAGTCCAGAATTGGGCAAACCGTTTTGGTTTTTTTCCCTCACACCATTGTTGTACAAAAAATAAAATCAGAGTGAAACTGAAACTATAGTAAAAAGTTGTGACAAGCCATTTCTGGATTTCTTTTAAGAATTGTTTTCATTAGTAGCCGTGTATTTTGTCACACATGGTCTATTCATTATTCCTTCTCTGCTCATCGCCAAAAAGAATCTTATCAGAGGATCAGGTCTTGAAAGCCAAGGGGGGAAAACATTCTAGAAGGAGCAAATTAGGTAACATCATTAGCCTCTGAAGTACTCTGCCTTCTCTCCGAAGTTGTTTTGACCCTTTTCACTTGTTGAACCCACATCTTCCCGCCTCCCACAGTGTGCTTATCCTAGCTCAATTCTCCATGGAGTATTTGCTTCCTGAAACTCACTTCCTTCCAAAGGAAGCAAGCCTGCAGTCAGGGCCTGTGGGAGAGCAGACTCTGGCAGAGATGCCCACATTTACATGACTGTTCATTGTCTCTCTTTCCAACTAAGAGTCGCAACTGATCTTAATAGAACAACCCACATTTGTATTTTGGGCTGAACTTCCCTTTCTCTGCTTCATCTCAGTTTCCACTGTCAGCTTCTCTACAAACTTCTATAACCTTTCAAGTTCCCTACAAACTAGCATCAGTACTCACCCCACCCCTACCCATTTCTCCTACTGAAGTATATCTTGGGAAATGGGTGGCTTTCCCATCTGTCCTGAATCAGTGCGTTGTGAGCACCCCATATCCAACTTTCGGCCTAACTTTGCTCCCGAAACTGCTCCCCTAAAAAGGATATGATCTGGGCTTCTCTGACAGCTCAGTGGTAGAGTTCGCCTGCCAATGCAGGAGACCCGGGTTTGATCCCTGATCCAGAAGATCCCACATGCTGTGGAGCAACTAAGCATGTGAACCATAACTATGGAGCCTGTGCTCTAGAGCCTCGGAGCTGCAACTGTTGAGCCCATGTGCCACAACTACTGAAGCCTGTGTGCCCTAGAGCCTCAGAGAAGTCACCACAACAAGAAGCCTGCTCACCTCAACTAGAGAGTAGCTCCCACTCCGTGCAACTAGAGAAGAGCCTGAGGCAGCGGTGAAAGCCCAGAATAGCCAAAAATAAATAAATAAATAAATTTTTAAAAAAGGTTGTGACCTGAGCAGTGAGGCAAGCTACCCTGTCTGTTACCTTTCTGAGTTCAGTTCTCAGAGGGAATCACCTGATAGAAATGTACCTACTCTTTGCGACCCTATGGACTGTAGCCTGCCAGGCTCCTCTATCCATGGGATTATCCTGGCAAGAATACTAGAGTGGGTTGCCATTTGCTCCTCTGGGAGGGAAAGCAGTTCTTTGCAGGCTCATATGAACTTTCAGTAAAGGATGCAGCTGTGACCTAGCAGCAGATGCTTCTAGTAACTGAGAGAAAGGTTAGTCATTCCAAAAAAAAAAAAAGTTAGTCATTCCTAAAATAGGGTCTAGATAGACACCCTTCTGCGGGGAGCTGCCCTGTTTCAAGGGGTTTCCTTTAAGGAAACATAGCCCTGGGAGCTGCCCTGGCAACAGGGGCTGATAACAGCATAGCTCTCTGTCCCGCCACCCCAGGTGTTGTGAAGACGTTCCTTAGCTATCATAAAGATCACCTGGAGTCTCTTTACAGGGCTTGAGGGGCATTATGACCCAGAACCATTGTAATAACACACCAGGAGGTAACACCTAGTTTATGATCGACACCTGGCCTAAAGCACGTGTACACAATTGCTTGTTGTGTGAAGTATAAAAGGGATGAGCGAATTCAATAAACTTGCCAGCAACTTGTCAGCAACCTGTAGAGTTGTCTGCCTTCTTGCTGTCCCTCTCAACCCCATCTTTTCTGTCCTTTCTTTTCTTAGCCTATCTGCCACTCTCTTCAGGACCTGTTCGACTGCCGGCTGGCCCGGCACCCTTCTATCCTCGTCAAGATATTCAGAGTTAGGCTAATATGATGAATGAGGCCTGGGTCAGACAGACTTGGGTTCAAAACTTATTCTGGATTTTACCAGCTGTGTGACCTTGGAAAAATTAATCAAAATCTTGGTTTTTTCATCTTTAAACAAATAAATTTAATAGTACTTGTCAGACAGGAAAAGTTATATTCAGGGTTATGTAAAAGATAAATACATTAGCAGTATCATATACTATCTGACTTCACATGTTTCAATTATGCTGTTATATTTTGTTAGTCTGCTAGAGCTCTATTAGAAGTCTATTAATTCATTGACATTCTCAAAGAATTGATGCCTTTGAACTGTGGTGTTGGAGAAGACTCTTGAGCCCCTGTCTGTTACCTTTCTGAGTTCAGTTCTCAGAGGAATCACCTGATAGAAATGTACCTACTCTTTGCCCTATGGACTGTAGCCTGCCAGGCTCCTCTATCCATGGGATTATCCTGGCAAGAATACTAGAGTGGGTTGCCATTTGCTCCTCTGGGAGGGAAAGCAGTTCTTTGCAGGCTCATATGAACTTTCAGTAAAGGATGCAGCTGTGACCTAGCAGCAGATGCTTCTAGTAACTGAGAGAAAGGTTAGTCATTCCAAAAAAAAAAAAAGTTAGTCATTCCTAAAATAGGGTCTAGATAGACACCCTTCTGCGGGGAGCTGCCCTGTTTCAAGGGGTTTCCTTTAAGGAAACATAGCCCTGGGAGCTGCCCTGGCAACAGGGGCTGATAACAGCATAGCTCTCTGTCCCGCCACCCCAGGTGTTGTGAAGACGTTCCTTAGCTATCATAAAGATCACCTGGAGTCTCTTTACAGGGCTTGAGGGGCATTATGACCCAGAACCATTGTAATAACACACCAGGAGGTAACACCTAGTTTATGATCGACACCTGGCCTAAAGCACGTGTACACAATTGCTTGTTGTGTGAAGTATAAAAGGGATGAGCGAATTCAATAAACTTGCCAGCAACTTGTCAGCAACCTGTAGAGTTGTCTGCCTTCTTGCTGTCCCTCTCAACCCCATCTTTTCTGTCCTTTCTTTTCTTAGCCTATCTGCCACTCTCTTCAGGACCTGTTCGACTGCCGGCTGGCCCGGCACCCTTCTATCCTCGTCAAGATATTCAGAGTTAGGCTAATATGATGAATGAGGCCTGGGTCAGACAGACTTGGGTTCAAAACTTATTCTGGATTTTACCAGCTGTGTGACCTTGGAAAAATTAATCAAAATCTTGGTTTTTTCATCTTTAAACAAATAAATTTAATAGTACTTGTCAGACAGGAAAAGTTATATTCAGGGTTATGTAAAAGATAAATACATTAGCAGTATCATATACTATCTGACTTCACATGTTTCAATTATGCTGTTATATTTTGTTAGTCTGCTAGAGCTCTATTAGAAGTCTATTAATTCATTGACATTCTCAAAGAATTGATGCCTTTGAACTGTGGTGTTGGAGAAGACTCTTGAGATCCTTTGGATGGCAAGGAGATCAAACCAGTGCGTCCTAAAGGAAATCAACCCTGAATATTCATTGGAAGGACTGGTGCTGAAGCTGAAGCTCCAATACTTTGGCTACCTGATGTGAAGAGACAACTCATTGTCTCCAAGGACAGCAAACTGGGAAGGCAAATACACGGGGAAACTAGTGGTAGGCAAAGACTAGTTAGTAAAGTTTGGTGTGTAGACTTTTCTGGTGCCGTCTCTAGTCTGCTATGGGTCTAGAGTTGTTTTCAGTGATAAAGTTTTGTTCTTCCTGGGAGACATGGGAGGAGAGACACCAGTTTTAAATGTCCTAAAACCCATGCTTCTCCAGAGCAAATCTCAAGAGTTGAAAGGCTGTCTTCCGGGCTATATTCCTCAGTTTTATTCCTCAGTTTGGCTCAAACAGAACTCTTTTCTAAATTTATCATTGATTATTTTGTGGATAGAGATATGTATCAGATTGTTATGTGTCTCCCTTGAGGAGAAATGGGGACCCCGCCCATCACCGAACAACTGTTAATGGAATGCCTTTCCTTTGTTTCTGCATTCCTTCACTCTTCTAATTAGTACCTGCTTGAACCTGCCCTTTGGAGCTCAGGGGAACTCTGGGAGGCTGAAATCTTCTCCTTACAAACAAGGACTAAACAGGATCAAAATAGACTCCACTACTGTTGACTTTTGTACCCAACAGGACCCCGAAGGGTTCTGCATGGTTTCGTGGTACACCTCGAGCGGGCACAGAAGCCCCTTTCCCCATATGCATCTCTTCTATCACCAACTCAATGGACGTGACTTTGAGCAAACTCCAGGCATTGGTGGAGGTCAGGGAAGTCTGGCATGTTGCCGTGAGTGGGGTGGCAAAAAGTCAGACACAACTGAGCAACTGTACAATAACAAGATCTCTTCTATCCAGCTTCACCTGAGTTATGTAATTTTATGGTAAACCAGTAATCGAGTGAGTAACCTGGGTTCCTGACTTGTGCTATATTTTGTTAGTCTTTGCTTCAGAGTTTTTTTTCTATTAGAAGTCTATTAATTCATTGACATTCTCAAAGAATTGATGCCTTTGAACTGTGGTGTTGGAGAAGACTCTTGAGATCCTTTGGATGGCAAGGAGATCAAACCAGTGCGTCCTAAAGGAAATCAACCCTGAATATTCTTTGGGAAGGACTGGTGCTGAAGCTGAAGCTCCAATACTTTGGCTACCTGATGTGAAGAGACAACTCATTGTCTCCAAGGACAGCAAACTGGGAAGGCAAATACACGGGGAAACTAGTGGTAGGCAAAGACTAGTTAGTAAAGTTTGGTGTGTAGACTTTTCTGGTGCCGTCTCTAGTCTGCTATGGGTCTAGAGTTGTTTTCAGTGATAAAGTTTTGTTCTTCCTGGGAGACATGGGAGGAGAGACACCAGTTTTAAATGTCCTAAAACCCATGCTTCTCCAGAGCAAATCTCAAGAGTTGAAAGGCTGTCTTCCGGGCTATATTCCTCAGTTTTATTCCTCAGTTTGGCTCAAACAGAACTCTTTTCTAAATTTATCATTGATTATTTTGTGGATAGAGATATGTATCAGATTGTTATGTGTCTCCCTTGAGGAGAAATGGGGACCCCGCCCATCACCGAACAACTGTTAATGGAATGCCTTTCCTTTGTTTCTGCATTCCTTCACTCTTCTAATTAGTACCTGCTTGAACCTGCCCTTTGGAGCTCAGGGGAACTCTGGGAGGCTGAAATCTTCTCCTTACAAACAAGGACTAAACAGGATCAAAATAGACTCCACTACTGTTGACTTTTGTACCCAACAGGACCCCGAAGGGTTCTGCATGGTTTCGTGGTACACCTCGAGCGGGCACAGAAGCCCCTTTCCCCATATGCATCTCTTCTATCACCAACTCAATGGACGTGACTTTGAGCAAACTCCAGGCATTGGTGGAGGTCAGGGAAGTCTGGCATGTTGCCGTGAGTGGGGTGGCAAAAAGTCAGACACAACTGAGCAACTGTACAATAACAAGATCTCTTCTATCCAGCTTCACCTGAGTTATGTAATTTTATGGTAAACCAGTAATCGAGTGAGTAACCTGGGTTCCTGACTTGTGTGAGCTGCTTTAGCAAATTAATTGAAGCCAAGGAAGGAGTCCTGGGAACCTCTGATTTTATAGCCATTCGGTCAGGAGCACAGGAACAATCTAGACTTGCAATTGGCACCTGAAGTGGAGACCAGTCTTGTGAGACCGAGCCCTTACCTGTGGAATGTAATGCTATCTCCAGGTGGATAGCATCAGATTTGAGTTGAATTGTAGGACACTCAGCTGGTATTGGATTGCTTAGGGGAAAATCCCACACATTGAAACTGGGTGCAGAAACTATCCTTAGGGAAGCATCAAATATCTCAATTTTATTTTTAATTCTTTTTTTCTTTGGAGAAAAAGGTGTCCTGATTTGCCAGTGCCTAGTGAGCCACATGGGTAAGGCAGTGCTAATGCTAGAAAGGTGAAACACACTCTGGGAGCAAGGAGCGACAAGTGTACACTGACAGGTTATTCCATATGCTTTCTCTAAAAGAAGATGAGAGGAGAAACCTGCAGCCTACTTTTGCCTTTGTAGTAATCTATGTGTTAAGGAGAAAAATTATTAAGAAATGTGATTTACAGCTGAACACGGCAGCACTGAAGTCAACAGTAGTTGAGTCTATTGTGATACTATTTAGCAACAGCTCCAGGTGGCACTAGTGGTAAAGAACCCACCTGCCAATGCAGAGGACCTAAGAGACACAGGTCCTATCCTGGGTCCGAAGATCCCTGGAGGAGAGACACAGGCCTATCCCTAGCGGAATTAAGTACCTGCTTGAACCTGCCCTTTGGAGCTCAGGGAACTCTGGGAGGCTGAAATCTTCTCCTTACAAACAAGGACTAAACAGGATCAAAATAGACTCCACTACTGTTGACTTTTGTACCCAACAGGACCCCGAAGGGTTCTGCATGGTTTCGTGGTACACCTCGAGCGGGCACAGAAGCCCCTTTCCCCATATGCATCTCTTCTATCACCAACTCAATGGACGTGACTTTGAGCAAACTCCAGGCATTGGTGGAGGTCAGGGAAGTCTGGCATGTTGCCGTGAGTGGGGTGGCAAAAAGTCAGACACAACTGAGCAACTGTACAATAACAAGATCTCTTCTATCCAGCTTCACCTGAGTTATGTAATTTTATGGTAAACCAGTAATCGAGTGAGTAACCTGGGTTCCTGACTTGTGTGAGCTGCTTTAGCAAATTAATTGAAGCCAAGGAAGGAGTCCTGGGAACCTCTGATTTTATAGCCATTCGGTCAGGAGCACAGGAACAATCTAGACTTGCAATTGGCACCTGAAGTGGAGACCAGTCTTGTGAGACCGAGCCCTTACCTGTGGAATGTAATGCTATCTCCAGGTGGATAGCATCAGATTTGAGTTGAATTGTAGGACACTCAGCTGGTATTGGATTGCTTAGGGGAAAATCCCACACATTGAAACTGGGTGCAGAAACTATCCTTAGGGAAGCATCAAATATCTCAATTTTATTTTTAATTCTTTTTTTCTTTGGAGAAAAAGGTGTCCTGATTTGCCAGTGCCTAGTGAGCCACATGGGTAAGGCAGTGCTAATGCTAGAAAGGTGAAACACACTCTGGGAGCAAGGAGCGACAAGTGTACACTGACAGGTTATTCCATATGCTTTCTCTAAAAGAAGATGAGAGGAGAAACCTGCAGCCTACTTTTGCCTTTGTAGTAATCTATGTGTTAAGGAGAAAAATTATTAAGAAATGTGATTTACAGCTGAACACGGCAGCACTGAAGTCAACAGTAGTTGAGTCTATTGTGATACTATTTAGCAACAGCTCCAGGTGGCACTAGTGGTAAAGAACCCACCTGCCAATGCAGAGGACCTAAGAGACACAGGTCCTATCCCTGGGTCCGGAAGATCCCCTGGAGGAGGGCACGGCAGCCCACTCCAGTGTTCTTGCCTGGAGAATCCCACGGATAGAGGAGCCTGGCAGGTCTTGGCCTATAGGGCCGTAAAGAGTCGGACAGGACTGAAGCGACTTAGCACGCACACAGCATGCACACGCACACAAAACCAAGCAAAGACATCTGCCCACGTAGTATGTCACACACTATATGCACTGTAGGAAACACCCAGAATCTCAACCTAAGGGAAAAAATTGTCTGTTCCTAAAGTGGATATAACTTCATTTATAGCAGATATTGATGATAATACCTTCCAGAGCAAAAACAGTAATCCAAAGCTCAGTGACCACTATGAAACTTGCACGCACATTGCAATCAAGGATCCAGACCTTAGCAGGAATGAAGCTTTTTTTATTGTTTTGAAGCAAAATGACTAAGCATAGTCAAAAACTTTAATGAATCACCAAAAATGAAATATCTAATCTGACTTAGAAAAAGATAGACCATTTACCTTAAACTTCCTCAACTCTCTAGACAAAGAAAAAGATTCTGGGGTTTTAAGTTCTTCAAACAGGACTTCCTCAGAGGAAATCCGCTTTCAATACTATATAGGAATCCATTTCTGAGAGGAGCTCAGAATAATGGGAACTCCTCAGCCTGCTCCACAGAGGAGAAGAGCCTTGTAGGAGACAATACAGCTCTGGGCTGTAGAAGCCTTGGAGTCACGTTAACTCCAAATTCCAGCAGGGCTACTTATTAGGAGACCTTTGTCAAGGTACTTATCCTCTTTGTGCATCTGCTTTCTAAGTTACTTTTAAAATGGGGATATAAACAGTTAAAATACAAATAGAAAGGAGCAAGGAGGCGACAAGTGTACACTGACAGGTTATTCCATATGCTTTCTCTAAAAGAAGATGAGAGGAGAAACCTGCAGCCTACTTTTGCCTTTGTAGTAATCTATGTGTTAAGGAGAAAAATTATTAAGAAATGTGATTTACAGCTGAACACGGCAGCACTGAAGTCAACAGTAGTTGAGTCTATTGTGATACTATTTAGCAACAGCTCCAGGTGGCACTAGTGGTAAAGAACCCACCTGCCAATGCAGAGGACCTAAGAGACACAGGTCCTATCCCTGGGTCCGGAAGATCCCCTGGAGGAGGGCACGGCAGCCCACTCCAGTGTTCTTGCCTGGAGAATCCCACGGATAGAGGAGCCTGGCAGGTCTTGGCCTATAGGGCCGTAAAGAGTCGGACAGGACTGAAGCGACTTAGCACGCACACAGCATGCACACGCACACAAAACCAAGCAAAGACATCTGCCCACGTAGTATGTCACACACTATATGCACTGTAGGAAACACCCAGAATCTCAACCTAAGGGAAAAAATTGTCTGTTCCTAAAGTGGATATAACTTCATTTATAGCAGATATTGATGATAATACCTTCCAGAGCAAAAACAGTAATCCAAAGCTCAGTGACCACTATGAAACTTGCACGAAATTGCAATCAAGGATCCAGACCTTAGCAGGAATGAAGCTTTTTTTATTGTTTTGAAGCAAAATGACTAAGCATAGTCAAAAACTTTAATGAATCACCAAAAATGAAATATCTAATCTGACTTAGAAAAAGATAGACCATTTACCTTAAACTTCCTCAACTCTCTAGACAAAGAAAAAGATTCTGGGGTTTTAAGTTCTTCAAACAGGACTTCCTCAGAGGAAATCCGCTTTCAATACTATATAGGAATCCATTTCTGAGAGGAGCTCAGAATAATGGGAACTCCTCAGCCTGCTCCACAGAGGAGAAGAGCCTTGTAGGAGACAATACAGCTCTGGGCTGTAGAAGCCTTGGAGTCACGTTAACTCCAAATTCCAGCAGGGCTACTTATTAGGAGACCTTTGTCAAGGTACTTATCCTCTTTGTGCATCTGCTTTCTAAGTTACTTTTAAAATGGGGATATAAACAGTATCAATCACCCAGATACAAAAGCTCTTAGAAAGGGGACAAAATAAGTACACAGTATCAACTATTATGGTCTGACCAAAAAACTTCTGTGTGCATGTACCTTTAAGAAAAGGCACTCTCATTCATCCGTTTTGGAAAGAGGCTGGGATGTGGATGATGAGATACTTTGCTGTTAAAACTTTCTTCTGACTTAGAGAACCATTTAGAAGTAAATTCTTACATGTCAATATTACTGATAATCACCACAAATCGAGCCTTTCCTCTGTCCAGATATTACGAGGGAGAACTATCTTAAGAGATGGACTATTTTAAGCATGGTGGGACTTAGCAAAAGGAAGGAAAACGTGCTACTGTGGGGGTTACAGTTCCTGAGAAAATGATAGTCTACAGACATTTTTGTGATTTATCTGTTAAAACTGGAAGCAGGATATACATAAAAGTACATTAACATCCAGAGGGAAAAAAAATGTTAAGAGATATGTAGCATTACTATGGCAAGGGAAGTGCATGCCATATGGCAGTTTAGAAGGATCTGCAGGAAGCAAGGATAAAGTGCAGCTGGTCAGAATTCAGAGGCCAGAGTTCTGGAGTTAGAAACTCAATTTCCCCAATTCACAGTGACAATTCCAGAGATGGCTTCCTTACTTCTGCCTCTGCCAAACATTTAGGGAATATGTATTTCCCTGCTGGGTTATTAGCAATTTGAGTCAGGCAGCAAAAATGTATTAAGCACCCACTATACAACAGGTTCTGTGTTCTGAAAAAATAATAGCCGTTATTTCATTGATTGCCCAAAGCTGCTCAATTTCTGTCCTAGCCACTTTTTCTGGTCATGGGGCAGGGAGGGAAATGTGGTTCTCTAATTTGCCACAATCAAAGCCTTCCTCCCCTCCCCAGCCTCTGTTCAGATTAGGATTTTACTTTCAGGATAGAGATTAAAAGGACAAACTAACAAAACTAAAGGACTATCCCAGAGACAGCAAGAAACGAAGAATCAACTTGGAGGTTAACTCCAAATTCCAGCAGGGCTACTTATGGTTTCAAGGTACTTATCCTCTTTGTGCATCTGCTTTCTAAGTTACTTTTAAAATGGGGATATAAACAGTATCAATCACCCAGATACAAAAGCTCTTAGAAAGGGGACAAAATAAGTACACAGTATCAACTATTATGGTCTGACCAAAAAACTTCTGTGTGCATGTACCTTTAAGAAAAGGCACTCTCATTCATCCGTTTTGGAAAGAGGCTGGGATGTGGATGATGAGATACTTTGCTGTTAAAACTTTCTTCTGACTTAGAGAACCATTTAGAAGTAAATTCTTACATGTCAATATTACTGATAATCACCACAAATCGAGCCTTTCCTCTGTCCAGATATTACGAGGGAGAACTATCTTAAGAGATGGACTATTTTAAGCATGGTGGGACTTAGCAAAAGGAAGGAAAACGTGCTACTGTGGGGGTTACAGTTCCTGAGAAAATGATAGTCTACAGACATTTTTGTGATTTATCTGTTAAAACTGGAAGCAGGATATACATAAAAGTACATTAACATCCAGAGGGAAAAAAAATGTTAAGAGATATGTAGCATTACTATGGCAAGGGAAGTGCATGCCATATGGCAGTTTAGAAGGATCTGCAGGAAGCAAGGATAAAGTGCAGCTGGTCAGAATTCAGAGGCCAGAGTTCTGGAGTTAGAAACTCAATTTCCCCAATTCACAGTGACAATTCCAGAGATGGCTTCCTTACTTCTGCCTCTGCCAAACATTTAGGGAATATGTATTTCCCTGCTGGGTTATTAGCAATTTGAGTCAGGCAGCAAAAATGTATTAAGCACCCACTATACAACAGGTTCTGTGTTCTGAAAAAATAATAGCCGTTATTTCATTGATTGCCCAAAGCTGCTCAATTTCTGTCCTAGCCACTTTTTCTGGTCATGGGGCAGGGAGGGAAATGTGGTTCTCTAATTTGCCACAATCAAAGCCTTCCTCCCCTCCCCAGCCTCTGTTCAGATTAGGATTTTACTTTCAGGATAGAGATTAAAAGGACAAACTAACAAAACTAAAGGACTATCCCAGAGACAGCAAGAAAAGAAGAATCAACTGGCAGCTAGTACTTCAACTGAACAATACAGAAGGTGATTTCAAATCCACAGCACTCCACCCCTCTAGACCCCAAGGCAAGAACCAGGTGCAGTAGCTCGGCAGCAAAATTCCACACCTCTCTGGGGCTTTGACCTTCACACTCCAGAAATGACAGCCTCACTTTTAAAAAAAAAATTTTTTTTAACTCCATGCCATGAGTTTTTTCTTAGTTATTTATTATTTTCATTATTTTCATCCATCTTTATACTTTAGTATGTGTGGGTCTCCCATCGCAGTGGCCGCTCCTGTTGCAGAGCACCAGCTCTAGGCGCATGCGCTCCAGAGCGCTGAATCGCAACTGGACACACCGGTCCAGCAGCTCCATGGCACGCAGGATCTTCAGGGGCCAGGGATTAAACTGGCGTCCCTCGCACTGAAAGGCAGACTCCTTATCAACTGGACCACCAGGGAACCCCCTCACATATTCTTTACCCTTGTACAAACAACTTCTGGAGATGAAAAAAAATTTAAGGTGTTTTTTCATAAGGATTTAGATTAGAGTTTATTCTGATTCTTCAACTGCGCCTTCTGGAAGCTTGGCTCAAAACAGTTTTCTAATATAGTCTTCTTATTCAATTCCTTTATCTTTCAGCTCCTGTTTGACACGTTTCAGATAGTTAGGATCCGGGTAACCATACCTGCAGAGGAAAAGAGGCCCTTAGGTTCAACACAGATATATATATATATATTAATCTGTACAGTAGGGCCCTAGCATTAACACTCAGTGTTGCAGATATTTACAAACCATTCTGAAGGCTGATAACTGAGGACCATCTGTAAGTGTGCTGAGGTAGAGACATTTGGCTGGTGAATATGTCTAGCTGTCTGCCCAGGATCTACCTTCTAACAAGATTTTAATTTCTGTCCCAAAGCTGCTCAATTTCTGTCCTGCCTTTTCATGGGGCAGGGAGGGAAATGTGGTTCTCTAATTTGCCACAATCAAAGCCTTCCTCCCCTCCCCAGCCTCTGTTCAGATTAGGATTTTACTTTCAGGATAGAGATTAAAAGGACAAACTAACAAAACTAAAGGACTATCCCAGAGACAGCAAGAAAAGAAGAATCAACTGGCAGCTAGTACTTCAACTGAACAATACAGAAGGTGATTTCAAATCCACAGCACTCCACCCCTCTAGACCCCAAGGCAAGAACCAGGTGCAGTAGCTCGGCAGCAAAATTCCACACCTCTCTGGGGCTTTGACCTTCACACTCCAGAAATGACAGCCTCACTTTTAAAAAAAAAATTTTTTTTAACTCCATGCCATGAGTTTTTTCTTAGTTATTTATTATTTTCATTATTTTCATCCATCTTTATACTTTAGTATGTGTGGGTCTCCCATCGCAGTGGCCGCTCCTGTTGCAGAGCACCAGCTCTAGGCGCATGCGCTCCAGAGCGCTGAATCGCAACTGGACACACCGGTCCAGCAGCTCCATGGCACGCAGGATCTTCAGGGGCCAGGGATTAAACTGGCGTCCCTCGCACTGAAAGGCAGACTCCTTATCAACTGGACCACCAGGGAACCCCCTCACATATTCTTTACCCTTGTACAAACAACTTCTGGAGATGAAAAAAAATTTAAGGTGTTTTTACATAAGGATTTAGATTAGAGTTTATTCTGATTCTTCAACTGCGCCTTCTGGAAGCTTGGCTCAAAACAGTTTTCTAATATAGTCTTCTTATTCAATTCCTTTATCTTTCAGCTCCTGTTTGACACGTTTCAGATAGTTAGGATCCGGGTAACCATACCTGCAGAGGAAAAGAGGCCCTTAGGTTCAACACAGATATATATATATATATTAATCTGTACAGTAGGGCCCTAGCATTAACACTCAGTGTTGCAGATATTTACAAACCATTCTGAAGGCTGATAACTGAGGACCATCTGTAAGTGTGCTGAGGTAGAGACATTTGGCTGGTGAATATGTCTAGCTGTCTGCCCAGGATCTACCTTCTAACAAGATTTTAATTTTCAGCTCATGGTAAGCAGTGACTCTCATAAAGTTATAATATACTATATTTTTATGTAGTGTAATCACTTTGTCACAGGAAGATTTTCAAATGTGGGAAATTTAGTCTTAGGATATTCCCTTTTGAATACTAAGAGTCTGAGGTATTCTATCTGAATTTCATAAATAGCAATTGGATTTCCCATAATACAACTTCCAATGCCATTAAGCCAGAGTTCTATTAGTCAAATGAATTCAGGATTTCTGCTGGACTTATCGGAGAGGAGATTAGAAGAAAGGGTGATCTTAAAAGAAGGCAAAGTAACATTCCTAGGATCTACCCTTCATATAGATATGAAGGGTATTAAAATCATACTGAATTAAATCACCTTAAATATCATTTATCTTGCATTCTGAAGATTCACTGCCCTTTGATACAAAATTTATGAACCACAAGATACTTTATGGTTGGAAGGTAGAGGGTCATGGGAATCAAGCTTTCTGTCTTTGAGATTATCACCCCAGATTGTATCTGTGAAAATACTTTACTGCTTTCAGTCCCATTGTTGTAAACCGTCTCCTTACAGTTACATGCTCAAATTGTCATGTTTTTATGACCCCTAAATTCTATTTAGCAGTCATTCTGTTTCAAAAGATTCTCACCCTTGTGGCCCCCCAGTCCGGGATGTTTTGTGGTGGATATCATTCCACGTGATGACACCAGAGGCTCCTGACACTCGAGACTTCAGTTTAGGATTAGAGTTTATTCTGATTCTTCAACTGCGCCTTCTGGAAGCTTGGCTCAAAACAGTTTTCTAATATAGTCTTCTTATTCAATTCCTTTATCTTTCAGCTCCTGTTTGACACGTTTCAGATAGTTAGGATCCGGGTAACCATACCTGCAGAGGAAAAGAGGCCCTTAGGTTCAACACAGATATATATATATATATTAATCTGTACAGTAGGGCCCTAGCATTAACACTCAGTGTTGCAGATATTTACAAACCATTCTGAAGGCTGATAACTGAGGACCATCTGTAAGTGTGCTGAGGTAGAGACATTTGGCTGGTGAATATGTCTAGCTGTCTGCCCAGGATCTACCTTCTAACAAGATTTTAATTTTCAGCTCATGGTAAGCAGTGACTCTCATAAAGTTATAATATACTATATTTTTATGTAGTGTAATCACTTTGTCACAGGAAGATTTTCAAATGTGGGAAATTTAGTCTTAGGATATTCCCTTTTGAATACTAAGAGTCTGAGGTATTCTATCTGAATTTCATAAATAGCAATTGGATTTCCCATAATACAACTTCCAATGCCATTAAGCCAGAGTTCTATTAGTCAAATGAATTCAGGATTTCTGCTGGACTTATCGGAGAGGAGATTAGAAGAAAGGGTGATCTTAAAAGAAGGCAAAGTAACATTCCTAGGATCTACCCTTCATATAGATATGAAGGGTATTAAAATCATACTGAATTAAATCACCTTAAATATCATTTATCTTGCATTCTGAAGATTCACTGCCCTTTGATACAAAATTTATGAACCACAAGATACTTTATGGTTGGAAGGTAGAGGGTCATGGGAATCAAGCTTTCTGTCTTTGAGATTATCACCCCAGATTGTATCTGTGAAAATACTTTACTGCTTTCAGTCCCATTGTTGTAAACCGTCTCCTTACAGTTACATGCTCAAATTGTCATGTTTTTATGACCCCTAAATTCTATTTAGCAGTCATTCTGTTTCAAAAGATTCTCACCCTTGTGGCCCCCCAGTCCGGGATGTTTTGTGGTGGATATCATTCCACGTGATGACACCAGAGGCTCCTGACACTCGAGACTCTCCCACTGTGAAAATCAGTTTTTGGTCAAAGGCCCTACGAAGCAGACCCAAAACCTCCTTTCCTTCCTTGTTATCAGGCAAGTATGCAGTTCGCACTGTTCGAGAGAATCTCTTCCCTGGGTCTGGGTGCTCTTTCTGTATGAAGGCAAGAAAATGTGACATGAAAACATTCCATATCTAAACTTTACTACATGTGCAGATGTGTTCATATGCAAGATAGAGTGAATAAAAAACAGGAACATTGAAAATCTGTTCAGATTGCCCATGTAATTTGTATTTCTACGCTTTCCCCAAATTCATGCTGGGGGCACCATCCCCCTTCCAATGCACGATGACCACCCACCCTTCCTCTGCCTTAATAGACAGGAAAAGATACCTAAATTATAAGTTAACACTGTTACCTTTATAAGCATTTAAAACTCTTGCATATGACCATGGAGGTAAGTTCCTGAGAAATCTGCCTAGTTGTTAACAGAATCATCCCTGTTGCCTCTGGCAATTTCAGCTTACTGGAAAGAAGCCCCATAGACCTCAGAAACACTTACTGTTTGTGTGCCTCCTTCTATAATATAAGTAATCTCAATGGTGCCACAGGATTCATAACCTGGAAGTGAGTCTCTTACAACACTGACGTTCATTTTCCCATCTGGCTGATTCCCTTTCTGGACACCGTAGGAAGTCTGGCACACAGGACAGACTGGTTTATATACGAAGGCTTTACTGATACAAGGGCTGCAGAATGCATGGTTGCACTTTGAGAGCACTTGTTTATTACTAATGGTGTTCAAACAGATGACACACACGTCTTCTTTCTTGTCCACTTCTGACACCTCAGAACAGGCAGAGTGCTGCAATGCTGGTGACACTATTTTTGAATCATTACTCTCAATGGCTGTGAGTGTTTCATTCCATTTCTCTGTAGTTGACGGCGACACTCCCTCTTTGTTGAAGACGTACTGTTTTGCTTTTGTAAGATGATGTGGCAACCCAATCAAAGTCATTGACTCTTGATGTAGCATAAAGTGTATATCTGGATGCCTTTTTCTAAAATCATCAGAGAACTTGGTACCATGTAAGTGTTTTCTCTCCTTGCCCAAAAGTTTCAGCGGAAGAACTTCTCTCATGATCTGACATGACACATGTTGATAGGTATCGATGAAACTTGAATAAGCATGTACGGATAGATCTAAGTCCTTGGTTTTGGGTTCAAATCGAATGCAGGTTTTCTGATTTATCTCCAACACGTTACTTTGAGTATTGTACATTTTCTCTATCTTTGATATCTCCTGGGATAATTCTGCTTTTAAAAGCTTATAGTGAGCAGCATCAACCTCAATTCCCTTTGTCATGTCTTCAGGAGTCAATATTTTCACAGGAGGCGTGCCAAGACTTTCAGAGATCTTTGAGGCAAGAAACTGTTTGGCAGCTGAAATGTCATCTGCAGTCCCTAGGAGAGTTAATTTTTTTCACACTTAAGCATTTAAAACTCTTGCATATGACCATGGAGGTAAGTTCCTGAGAAATCTGCCTAGTTGTTAACAGAATCATCCCTGTTGCCTCTGGCAATTTCAGCTTACTGGAAAGAAGCCCCATAGACCTCAGAAACACTTACTGTTTGTGTGCCTCCTTCTATAATATAAGTAATCTCAATGGTGCCACAGGATTCATAACCTGGAAGTGAGTCTCTTACAACACTGACGTTCATTTTCCCATCTGGCTGATTCCCTTTCTGGACACCGTAGGAAGTCTGGCACACAGGACAGACTGGTTTATATACGAAGGCTTTACTGATACAAGGGCTGCAGAATGCATGGTTGCACTTTGAGAGCACTTGTTTATTACTAATGGTGTTCAAACAGATGACACACACGTCTTCTTTCTTGTCCACTTCTGACACCTCAGAACAGGCAGAGTGCTGCAATGCTGGTGACACTTTTTTTGAATCATTACTCTCAATGGCTGTGAGTGTTTCATTCCATTTCTCTGTAGTTGACGGCGACACTCCCTCTTTGTTGAAGACGTACTGTTTTGCTTTTGTAAGATGATGTGGCAACCCAATCAAAGTCATTGACTCTTGATGTAGCATAAAGTGTATATCTGGATGCCTTTTTCTAAAATCATCAGAGAACTTGGTACCATGTAAGTGTTTTCTCTCCTTGCCCAAAAGTTTCAGCGGAAGAACTTCTCTCATGATCTGACATGACACATGTTGATAGGTATCGATGAAACTTGAATAAGCATGTACGGATAGATCTAAGTCCTTGGTTTTGGGTTCAAATCGAATGCAGGTTTTCTGATTTATCTCCAACACGTTACTTTGAGTATTGTACATTTTCTCTATCTTTGATATCTCCTGGGATAATTCTGCTTTTAAAAGCTTATAGTGAGCAGCATCAACCTCAATTCCCTTTGTCATGTCTTCAGGAGTCAATATTTTCACAGGAGGCGTGCCAAGACTTTCAGAGATCTTTGAGGCAAGAAACTGTTTGGCAGCTGAAATGTCATCTGCAGTCCCTAGGAGAGTTAATTCTCCTCCTTTCTCCTTTATGAGGAGCATAGTAAAGTGGTGGTTTAATTCCTCTTTGATTTTGGTTGCCTGCTCACCTTCTGTTACAGCAACACACTCCTGCTTCAGAGTCTCTACATGCTTCTGAAATTCCGTCACGAAAACCTCGCGAGCTGCTTCCAGGTTACCTGGCTGACTGGAGGTGAAGTCTAAATAGACCATATTTGGAGAACTCGCCTGACTTTTTATTTTTGTACCAAACCTTTTCTCTATTGAGTCTATCTTATTAGGGCAGGTGTGTAGGAAGTATTCAAAGAAAGCCAACGGAACTTCAAAACGGTTGCTTTTCTCTTTTGCCCTGGTTTTTGGTTCAGAGGGAGAAACACAGCCGTTCCTATCTTGCTGACGGAGTGGTTCCCTCTCTGCTGTCGAAGGGGAAGACTGATGTTTAGGCTCCCCTTTCAGGAGCTGGTCACTTAAGAAGCCATGGATTTTTTCAATATCTCTGAAGTCACCACAGACTTTCTCAATTCCATCATGGCCCTTCACTCGTTTGACATTGGGGCAGAGAATGGCGATGTGGTCCCTTTGCTCTTCAGAGAAGAGATGACAGTTCAGCTCCGCTGTGACAGTAAGAAAGATCTGACATTTTAAAAGGGAAAAAACAAAATCTGTTAAACATCCAGGTCTCAATTCTCCTCTCAGGAGAATGTCTAGAGACTAGAGAAATAACCCTGATAGCTTCTTTCAATTCCTTTTTGCAGAGCAGGCAACATACTTACAGCTCAGAGACGCCCAGCCCTGTTTGCACATTAGAATCTCCCTGGGAGAAAAAAAAGTCAAGGCCTAGGCCCATCTTCAGAGATCAGGATATAACTGCAGAGCCTGGGCACTAAGGATGTAACTGCAGAGCGTGGGCAATAACATTTTGAAGCGTTTCATGGACAAGTCTAGATTCTAGAGCCGCCACTGTTGGGTTGACCTTGGTGAGTTGGGTGAAGGGAAGGCACTTCATTTGACTTTCTGGAAAAAATGCTATGTTTCTCTTTAAAGAGTGCCAGCCTGGGAGGGGCTATAAATCTGGGGATGACGTTTTTCCTATTATTGTTTTTTCTCTCCTCCCCTCCTTCTTTAAAAAACAAAACAAAACAAAAGAGCTAACCACCTAGCTGCATCCAATATTGCTAGTCCCTCTAAACCCTGGCCTTTAGAAATACAAATAGAAGAGAAACCACAGATGAGGCAAAAAAGAAAAAAAGGATAGAGGTAAACTGAACGTAATGTAAAAGCAAGACTTCTAATGTACCAATTTTCTCTATTGGAGAACTCGCCTGACTTTTTATTTTGTACCAAACCTTTTCTAATGAGTCTATCTTATTAGGGCAGGTGTGTAGGAAGTATTCAAAGAAAGCCAACGGAACTTCAAAACGGTTGCTTTTCTCTTTTGCCCTGGTTTTTGGTTCAGAGGGAGAAACACAGCCGTTCCTATCTTGCTGACGGAGTGGTTCCCTCTCTGCTGTCGAAGGGGAAGACTGATGTTTAGGCTCCCCTTTCAGGAGCTGGTCACTTAAGAAGCCATGGATTTTTTCAATATCTCTGAAGTCACCACAGACTTTCTCAATTCCATCATGGCCCTTCACTCGTTTGACATTGGGGCAGAGAATGGCGATGTGGTCCCTTTGCTCTTCAGAGAAGAGATGACAGTTCAGCTCCGCTGTGACAGTAAGAAAGATCTGACATTTTAAAAGGGAAAAAACAAAATCTGTTAAACATCCAGGTCTCAATTCTCCTCTCAGGAGAATGTCTAGAGACTAGAGAAATAACCCTGATAGCTTCTTTCAATTCCTTTTGCAGAGCAGGCAACATACTTACAGCTCAGAGACGCCCAGCCCTGTTTGCACATTAGAATCTCCCTGGGAGAAAAAAAAGTCAAGGCCTAGGCCCATCTTCAGAGATCAGGATATAACTGCAGAGCCTGGGCACTAAGGATGTAACTGCAGAGCGTGGGCAATAACATTTTGAAGCGTTTCATGGACAAGTCTAGATTCTAGAGCCGCCACTGTTGGGTTGACCTTGGTGAGTTGGGTGAAGGGAAGGCACTTCATTTGACTTTCTGGAAAAAATGCTATGTTTCTCTTTAAAGAGTGCCAGCCTGGGAGGGGCTATAAATCTGGGGATGACGTTTTTCCTATTATTGTTTTTTCTCTCCTCCCCTCCTTCTTTAAAAAACAAAACAAAACAAAAGAGCTAACCACCTAGCTGCATCCAATATTGCTAGTCCCTCTAAACCCTGGCCTTTAGAAATACAAATAGAAGAGAAACCACAGATGAGGCAAAAAAGAAAAAAAGGATAGAGGTAAACTGAACGTAATGTAAAAGCAAGACTTCTAATGTTGTTTTCTCCCTGGAGGTCTTTGCATAAATTGTTTCCTCTGCATATTACATCCTTTCTCTGGCTCTTCCTTCAAAATGTCTCCTGAATCCAGCTACTTCTCACACCTCCATCAGGATCACCTAGAGTCCAAGGCATTGTCATCTGGCCCCTGGCTCACTGCAGCCCCTCCTAACTGGACTCTGATTTTCCACTTCAACCTCTTCCTAGATTCAGATCTCCACACAGCATCCTGAGGGTTCCTTCAGAAATGTGACGCAGATCACTCTGCCCCCCTGTTCAAAACCCCTTAAGGATTCTCCTCAGATATAAGCTAAAATCCTAAGTCCAGACCTTCATCCTTCAAAGAGTTCACTTCTAGGTACCTCTGCGAGGTCCTGTCTCACTCCCTCTCTTGCTCTCTGTCCTCCAGCCACGCTGGCCTCCCTCCTTGAAGCTTTTGAGCTCAGGATGTGAGCTCCTGTCTGGGTGTGTTGAGTTGGGGGAGGTGTCTGTGTCAGCTTCACAATTGTTTTTTATTATTATTATTATTACATTTATTTCTTTATTTTAAAGTTTTTATAGAGTTTTGTTGTTCACAGACAATGCATGTTCCCAGATCAGTCATATGCATATCCCTGGTCCCCTCCCCGCTCCTAGGCCGCCCCATCCCACCCCTCCAGGCCGTGGCACCAAGCCATCCTAAGTATTCCTACTTCCTTAGCAAAACGACAATAGCTGTCTTTTTCACACATGAAAGTATAGGTTTCCATGTTACTCTCTATGCCTCCCACCCACTGTTCATTCTCCACCCCATAGAATTTCATGACTTTCTGGAAAAAATGCTATGTTTCTCTTTAAAGAGTGCCAGCCTGGGAGGGGCTATAAATCTGGGGATGACGTTTTTCCTATTATTGTTTTTTCTCTCCTCCCCTCCTTCTTTAAAAAACAAAACAAAACAAAAGAGCTAACCACCTAGCTGCATCCAATATTGCTAGTCCCTCTAAACCCTGGCCTTTAGAAATACAAATAGAAGAGAAACCACAGATGAGGCAAAAAAGAAAAAAAGGATAGAGGTAAACTGAACGTAATGTAAAAGCAAGACTTCTAATGTTGTTTTCTCCCTGGAGGTCTTTGCATAAATTGTTTCCTCTGCATATTACATCCTTTCTCTGGCTCTTCCTTCAAAATGTCTCCTGAATCCAGCTACTTCTCACACCTCCATCAGGATCACCTAGAGTCCAAGGCATTGTCATCTGGCCCCTGGCTCACTGCAGCCCCTCCTAACTGGACTCTGATTTTCCACTTCAACCTCTTCCTAGATTCAGATCTCCACACAGCATCCTGAGGGTTCCTTCAGAAATGTGACGCAGATCACTCTGCCCCCTGTTAAAAACCCCCTTAAGGATTCTCCTCAGATATAAGCTAAAATCCTAAGTCCAGACCTTCATCCTTCAAAGAGTTCACTTCTAGGTACCTCTGCGAGGTCCTGTCTCACTCCCTCTCTTGCTCTCTGTCCTCCAGCCACGCTGGCCTCCCTCCTTGAAGCTTTTGAGCTCAGGATGTGAGCTCCTGTCTGGGTGTGTTGAGTTGGGGGAGGTGTCTGTGTCAGCTTCACAATTGTTTTTTATTATTATTATTATTACATTTATTTCTTTATTTTAAAGTTTTTATAGAGTTTTGTTGTTCACAGACAATGCATGTTCCCAGATCAGTCATATGCATATCCCTGGTCCCCTCCCCGCTCCTAGGCCGCCCCATCCCACCCCTCCAGGCCGTGGCACCAAGCCATTGTAAGTATGCCTATTCCCTTAGCACAAGGACAATAGCTATGCTTTTCACACATGAAAGTATAGGTTTCCATGTTACTCCCTCTATGCCTCCCACCCACTGTTCATTCTCCACAATGCCCACGTCTAGTTTTTTTCCCTCTGCCTAGAACCTTCTTCCCCTAGAAATCCACTTAGCTAGGCTAGCTCCCTTACTTCATTTGTGTCTCTACTGAGAAGTCACCTCATTTGAGAGTTTTTTCCTGATATCCTATTTAAATTAGTAGTCCTTTACTATCATATATCCTGCTTTAGGGGCATCCCTGGTGGTTCAGTGGTAAAGAATTCGCCTGGTAATGCCGGAGATGCAAGTTTCTTTAATTTTATTTTTTTTGGCCACACCATGTGGCATGTGGGATCATAGTTCCCAGAGGAGGGCTAGAACCTGTGCCCCTTGCATTGGAAACACAGAGTCTTAACCACTGGACCACCTGGGAAGTCTGAGATGCAAGTTTCTATCCCTGGGTCAGGAAGAACTCCTGGAGGAGGGCAGGGCAACCCACTCCAGTTTTCTTGCTGACAAAATCCCGCGGACGGAGGAGCCTGGTGGCCTGTAGTCCATGGGGTCACAAAGACTCAGACACGACTCAGCAACTAAACAACAATAAATTCTGCTTTATTCTTCCTCCTGGTAGATACTTATCACTGGCAGATATTGTATTCCCTATCTACATGTTTACTATTATTGCCTGGTTCCCTAAAACGTAAGGGCAATGTGAGGGCAGGGTCTGTCATGTTCCTGCCGTATCTTTACCTACTGTGACAGTTCCTCTCACACCGTAGGCAGTCGACTCTGATTTGTTGAACAACTCTGCATGGCTGGCCCCTGCTCATCATTTGTCTCGAGCCAAATGTGCCCTCCTCAGAGATGGTCACTTCTGGTCGGAAATAACACCAAATCCTTCTCCTTCCTTGCCTTGGCCCTGTCACTCTCTAAGGCAAAGCCCCATTCCATTTTCTTCTTAGCACATATCGCTCTCTGAAATGACTTTAGTTATCTGTCTATTGTCTATGTACCATGCCATGCTCAGCAGGGACCTGTCTGTTGTGTTCACGGCTATGTCCTTGTCTCTATGACAGTGCCAGGCTCACAATACGTCCTCAGCAAATGGTCCCTGGACCGGAGAGGAAGTTGCAGGAACATACCTAGCTCCCTTCAATACTCACCTTCTGGAGACAGGAAGCCAAGGCATTAGGAATCTCCTTTTCATCTGAATGCTTCTCACCATGCCTTGCCCCTATTTGTGACTGTGTTGAAGAAGTCTGCCTGGTCTTCTCTATTGCCTTTTGGCTGTGTTCCAGGAAAATAGTCACAAGTGTGTCGTCAACCATAATGTGGTGCTGTCCTTTTCTCAGCACTCCCTCCTTAGCTTCAGTGGAGATATGAAATATATGCATGTAAATGAGAGCAATTCCAAATAATCCTCTTACTCATACATCTGTATCTTGCCCTCCTACCCTCCATTCTCACAGCAAGGACTAATCCCTGCATTCTGGAATGGTGGCCTGGCAATAGGGTGAGGGAGGCAGCCCAAGTCCTACTGTAGAAAGAAAAGCTTAATGGAGTATATCGTCCACTCATTAAAAGCCGTGTACTGAAACGGTCGCCAACCTCCCATTTCAGTGACATGGAATAACTCTCACTGTAAGTTCAGTGAAAAAGCAGGAATAAAGTGAAGACTCCGGTTTATAACTACATATATGTTTCCTGAATTCAGAGGAAAAGGCCTGGGAGGAAATCAGAGACTTCCCTCTGATTTGTTTTGAAACCCTATCTACATGTTTACTATTATTGCCTGGTTCCCTAAACGTAAGGGCAATGTGAGGGCAGGGTCTGTCATGTTCCTGCCGTATCTTTACCTACTGTGACAGTTCCTCTCACACCGTAGGCAGTCGACTCTGATTTGTTGAACAACTCTGCATGGCTGGCCCCTGCTCATCATTTGTCTCGAGCCAAATGTGCCCTCCTCAGAGATGGTCACTTCTGGTCGGAAATAACACCAAATCCTTCTCCTTCCTTGCCTTGGCCCTGTCACTCTCTAAGGCAAAGCCCCATTCCATTTTCTTCTTAGCACATATCGCTCTCTGAAATGACTTTAGTTATCTGTCTATTGTCTATGTACCATGCCATGCTCAGCAGGGACCTGTCTGTTGTGTTCACGGCTATGTCCTTGTCTCTATGACAGTGCCAGGCTCACAATACGTCCTCAGCAAATGGTCCCTGGACCGGAGAGGAAGTTGCAGGAACATACCTAGCTCCCTTCAATACTCACCTTCTGGAGACAGGAAGCCAAGGCATTAGGAATCTCCTTTTCATCTGAATGCTTCTCACCATGCCTTGCCCCTATTTGTGACTGTGTTGAAGAAGTCTGCCTGGTCTTCTCTATTGCCTTTTGGCTGTGTTCCAGGAAAATAGTCACAAGTGTGTCGTCAACCATAATGTGGTGCTGTCCTTTTCTCAGCACTCCCTCCTTAGCTTCAGTGGAGATATGAAATATATGCATGTAAATGAGAGCAATTCCAAATAATCCTCTTACTCATACATCTGTATCTTGCCCTCCTACCCTCCATTCTCACAGCAAGGACTAATCCCTGCATTCTGGAATGGTGGCCTGGCAATAGGGTGAGGGAGGCAGCCCAAGTCCTACTGTAGAAAGAAAAGCTTAATGGAGTATATCGTCCACTCATTAAAAGCCGTGTACTGAAACGGTCGCCAACCTCCCATTTCAGTGACATGGAATAACTCTCACTGTAAGTTCAGTGAAAAAAGCAGGAATAAAGTGAAGACTCCGGTTTATAACTACATATATGTTTCCTGACATTCAGAGGAAAAGGCTGGGAGGAAATACACCAAAATCGGTCACAACAAGGACACTGGAACTATTAACCGGGTCAGAGACTGGGCACTTCTGGGCTGTGTCCTCCGCGTTGAGGCTGAGTCTCTTGCCTGCAGGAGCCCCCAGTTCCTAGCCAGATGGTACCAAACTTTTCTCCCACTCTCTCTCCTAAGTCAGCTTCAACTGGGTCTGCATGGAATCCAGGGGGGCTCCTCCAGGCCGGTGGTTGCCCCCTAGCCTCGGCCCTCAACTTACCTGCCCTTTGCACGAACTCCACCCGGAAGGCGTCCGATTTGGGGTCGCTGCTGTCCAGGGCCCGGACGGTGCACTCCCCGCCGCCTGACTCCCGGCTCTGGAAGTACTTCTCCAGCTTCCATTCAAGGCGGGGTCTGGGATGGGACACTCGCACGAGCAGCGGGGACGGCGGGCAGAGGTTCGAAGCCATGGCTCTCTGCGCGGGTATGGCACCGCGGCTCGCAGCGTCGCAGCTGCGCTGGGCCCGGACAGGGGTGCCTCCGCCCCGCCTCCCTTGAGCGCAAACTTTCAGTTTCGCTTTCCCGGAGGTCCTTCTCGGTTCCTGACAAAGCCGCACCCCCTCCTCTCTTTGCCTCCCTCCCTCTTGCGGACTGCCGGACTGCCTGCCGGGTGAGTAGGACCCATGCCTTATTTCGAGGGGGAGGTGGGGTGAGCTCCGAGGTTCCAGGGGCTCTTCTGCGGAATCCGGGTGGGAGCGGGCGCAGAGAGGCGCGCGAGGGACCGGCGCCCAGGGCCAGACTTCCCCTGGTGAGGATGGAAACGGGGCAGGTGCTCAGGTCAAGGCGATCCTCCAAAGTGTGTGATTCCTTTTAACTCTTATTGTCGTTACTATTATTTACAGCTGAAATGTAACTCACATTCTCAATTCAGATTAAATTTACCTACACTTAGAACAATTTTGAATTTGTCCACCTGGATTATGGCGTCTCATCTGTTACCTCCCTCTAACTCTGCGCTCTTTTGGCTTTTCTGCCCTCCTTTCTCCCTTTAGCCAACAGAGTATTAGTTCAACAAGGTAAGAACTGCAGGGGCCTTCCTCGGCGATGCAGTGGTGAAGAATCCACCTGCCTAGGAGGGAGACAAGAAAGAGTATTGCCGGTTCCATCCTTGGTTGAGGAAGATCCAGGGAAGAAGGAAATAGCAATTCGCTCCAGCATTCTTGCCTGGAAAATTCTATGGACAGAGGAGCCTAGCTGGCTACAGTCCATGGGGTCACAGGAGTCAGACATGACTTAGCGACTAAACTACTACTAATAGTACTACATATTAATTTAAAATGTTTCAGTAGCTAGAATTTTTAACCTATAAGCAGGTGAAAATAATTTTAGTCTTACGTTCTTTATTTTTTTTAAGACTTTTTTTTTTTTCTTTGGGCGGGGGTCGGGTTGGGGAGGGAGGGGAGCGGGCGAGCCACCTCTATTGGTCTTCCATTTCTCTATTTTTCATCCATCTTTGTTCTTTGGCTCCTGTGGGCCTCCCATCGCGGTGGCGTCTGTCGTCGCAGAGCACCAGCTCTGGGCACATGCGCTCCAGAGCTCCGCCTCGGTAATTGGACACATCAGTCTAGCCGATCCGCGGCACATGGGATCTTCCCAGGCGAGGGCTCGAACCGGCGTCCCTTGCACTGCAAGGCGGTATACTTATCCACTGGACCACCAGGGGAAGCCCAATTTTAGTCTTAAGTTCTTTAGCTCTCTACATCCGACTCCTAATTCAGCCTTTTCAGCATGCAAGGCGGGTATTATCATTGCAGGGCCCAGGTGCCAGGTCAGGCCGAATCCGGGTGGGAGCGGCGCCGAGAGGCGCGCGAGGGACCGGCGCCCAGGGCCAGACTTCCCCTGGTGAGGATGGAAACGGGGCAGGTGCTCAGGTCAAGGCGATCCTCCAAAGTGTGTGATTCCTTTTAACTCTTATTGTCGTTACTATTATTTACAGCTGAAATGTAACTCACATTCTCAATTCAGATTAAATTTACCTACACTTAGAACAATTTTGAATTTGTCCACCTGGATTATGGCGTCTCATCTGTTACCTCCCTCTAACTCTGCGCTCTTTTGGCTTTTCTGCCCTCCTTTCTCCCTTTAGCCAACAGAGTATTAGTTCAACAAGGTAAGAACTGCAGGGGCCTTCCTCGGCGATGCAGTGGTGAAGAATCCACCTGCCTAGGAGGGAGACAAGAAAGAGTATTGCCGGTTCCATCCTTGGTTGAGGAAGATCCAGGGAAGAAGGAAATAGCAATTCGCTCCAGCATTCTTGCCTGGAAAATTCTATGGACAGAGGAGCCTAGCTGGCTACAGTCCATGGGGTCACAGGAGTCAGACATGACTTAGCGACTAAACTACTACTAATAGTACTACATATTAATTTAAAATGTTTCAGTAGCTAGAATTTTTAACCTATAAGCAGGTGAAAATAATTTTAGTCTTACGTTCTTTATTTTTTTTAAGACTTTTTTTTTTTTCTTTGGGCGGGGGTCGGGTTGGGGAGGGAGGGGAGCGGGCGAGCCACCTCTATTGGTCTTCCATTTCTCTATTTTTCATCCATCTTTGTTCTTTGGCTCCTGTGGGCCTCCCATCGCGGTGGCGTCTGTCGTCGCAGAGCACCAGCTCTGGGCACATGCGCTCCAGAGCTCCGCCTCGGTAATTGGACACATCAGTCTAGCCGATCCGCGGCACATGGGATCTTCCCAGGCGAGGGCTCGAACCGGCGTCCCTTGCACTGCAAGGCGGTATACTTATCCACTGGACCACCAGGGGAAGCCCAATTTTAGTCTTAAGTTCTTTAGCTCTCTACATCCGACTCCTAATTCAGCCTTTTTCAGCATGTAATCAATGTTAAAAACTTGTTCAGGAGGTATTTTACATTCTTTTTGCACTCTTAAGTCGTTGCAGTCCGGTGTTTGTCTCATGTTTACATCACCTTTCAGTTGTGTTGAGCCACTTTCAAGTGCACAAAAGAGCTACATGTGGCTAATGGCCCACCCTGGACGGCACAGTTCTAGACAGCAAAAAGTCCATAGGGAGATATGGAAGACTCCTAAGCAGGGCAAACAGGAGAGGGATGTGTCAGATGTGGCATTTTAGAAAGCTGCCGTTGAGATTATGCAGAGAACACATTGCTCTACAAGGGTGAATGAAAGTGGAGAGGCCACAGGTCAAGATTTTGCACCATGGCTGGTAAGACTGGAAATGGGTGAGGTTTTGTACAGAGCAGTTTGGTTGTGCTATCAGAATTATGACTGCATGTTCAATCTTATTTTACAGGTCCACTTCCAGGAATTTGTCCTGTTAGTTGATTAGCACCTGCATGAAGTGTGACCTATGTACCAAATTATTCTTTACAGCCTTTTTTTTATAATAACAAAAGATTAGGAACCCCTTAAGTGTCCATAAAAGGGGTGAGTAGTAGCTGAATGACTTACAGTGCATCTATAGGATGGAATGCAATGAGCAGTAGAAAGGAAGATGGTCTGTATGGGCTACCCTGGAAAGATCTCTAGGATACCTTAAATGGATAAGGCAAGATGCAGAACTGTGTGCATAAGTGATACCTCTTGAGGATGGGCACAGGCTCAGAGGAGTACTCTGATCAAAACTGGTGTCCCAGAGTTTGTCCCCATGAATGCAAAGGCCCGGAGGTGGAAGAGAGTTTGAAGAGCATCAGGAAGTGCCGTAGGGCAGCACTGAAGTTCTGTGAGAGCATTGGGCATGTAAAGGGGAGGTTGGAAAACTGAAACAGCAAAGGGACCCTTGGATGCCAGGCTGAAGCGCTGAAAGTTTTGAGCAGAGAGTGTGTCTCAAATAAATGCCAGGAGAGTTAAAAAAAAAAAAAAAAGATGCTACCTTCTGTGTAACAATGCCTCTGGAAGGTTGCAGGGAAAGCTAGTAACACAGATTGCCTCTGGGAAGAGAATTTAGTGAAGGGAGGAGGAGGGAGCCTTTTATACTTTATAAATTTGACCCATAAATGTAATTGGTAACTATTCAAACAATAAAGCATAAAAACTAAGTACATTTAAATCTTGAAAGAGAATGTATTGGTATAGTTCAGGCACGGAGCTCTAGAGCCATAAAGGGAAGTGGTATCAGTGGGCAGGGAGGGCAGGGCTGTATCTGAAAGTGATTTTGATGGACAGGACCTTGTGATGAATTGAATATGAAACAGAAGAGAAGAGTCTTGATTTCTGACTTGAGCTGATAAATGGTGTGTTGTTTCTCAAGCTTTGGAATCCAGGAGATTAAGCCTGTATTTTTGAGGGGTCTGGGCAAGGGTAGGTAGCAGTGTGAGGAATGGAGATGAGGAGATTATGGGTCCAGACTTGCAAAGGCTGGTTTGTGGCAACTATGGGATGTTCAGGTAGACTTTAAAAATGAGTCTTAGGAGAGCCATAGCCCAGAGTCACAGATATGGGAATCATGTTTGCAGATGGTGAGTTTGAAGTCATGAGAGTGGATGAGATCACCCTTGGAGAGTGTTTAGAGAAAGCTGAGACATGCCTCTCAAACAGAATCTGGGGGCTGCTGATGAAGGTCGGATCCAGGGGAAGTCTGTGAAGGCAAAGTGAGAGGTGACAAAACCAAGGGAAGATGGCATAGGAGAAGCCTGAAAGCAGATCAAAAACTGGTTTTTAAACCTCTTGAGGATGGGCACAGGCTCAGAGGAGTACTCTGATCAAAACTGGTGTCCCAGAGTTTGTCCCCATGAATGCAAAGGCCCGGAGGTGGAAGAGAGTTTGAAGAGCATCAGGAAGTGCCGTAGGGCAGCACTGAAGTTCTGTGAGAGCATTGGGCATGTAAAGGGGAGGTTGGAAAACTGAAACAGCAAAGGGACCCTTGGATGCCAGGCTGAAGCGCTGAAAGTTTTGAGCAGAGAGTGTGTCTCAAATAAATGCCAGGAGAGTTAAAAAAAAAAAAAAAAGATGCTACCTTCTGTGTAACAATGCCTCTGGAAGGTTGCGGGGAAAGCTAGTAACACAGATTGCCTCTGGGAAGAGAATTTAGTGAAGGGAGGAGGAGGGAGCCTTTTATACTTTATAAATTTGACCCATAAATGTAATTGGTAACTATTCAAACAATAAAGCATAAAAACTAAGTACATTTAAATCTTGAAAGAGAATGTATTGGTATAGTTCAGGCACGGAGCTCTAGAGCCATAAAGGGAAGTGGTATCAGTGGGCAGGGAGGGCAGGGCTGTATCTGAAAGTGATTTTGATGGACAGGACCTTGTGATGAATTGAATATGAAACAGAAGAGAAGAGTCTTGATTTCTGACTTGAGCTGATAAATGGTGTGTTGTTTCTCAAGCTTTGGAATCCAGGAGATTAAGCCTGTATTTTTGAGGGGTCTGGGCAAGGGTAGGTAGCAGTGTGAGGAATGGAGATGAGGAGATTATGGGTCCAGACTTGCAAAGGCTGGTTTGTGGCAACTATGGGATGTTCAGGTAGACTTTAAAAATGAGTCTTAGGAGAGCCATAGCCCAGAGTCACAGATATGGGAATCATGTTTGCAGATGGTGAGTTTGAAGTCATGAGAGTGGATGAGATCACCCTTGGAGAGTGTTTAGAGAAAGCTGAGACATGCCTCTCAAACAGAATCTGGGGGCTGCTGATGAAGGTCGGATCCAGGGGAAGTCTGTGAAGGCAAAGTGAGAGGTGACAAAACCAAGGGAAGATGGCATAGGAGAAGCCTGAAAGCAGAGGTTGGGGAATCAGATCATGAAATGAATGAAACTATAGAGAGGGGTCAAATAAAGATTAGGACAGAAGAGAGTCCACTGACCGGGGTTAGACACCTGGAAGACACTGATGAACAGTTTCAGAGGAGGCTAGGGATGAGCTGGAAACCAGACTGCCGTGGGTTGAGGAGGCAGACGGATGGAGAGTCAACTAAGAGAAGGGATCATGGTAGGACCAGTGATGGAGAGTTGGGAAAGCTTTTGTTGCTATTGTCGGTGTTGGTGTTTGGGTTTTTTTTTTTTTTAAGTTTTATTTATTTATTTTTGGCTCTTCTGGGTTTTCACTGCTGCCATAGACTCTTCTCTAATTGCAGGGAGTGGGGGCTACCCTCTAAGTTGAGGTGAGCAGGCTTCTTGTTGTGATGACTTCTCTTGTTGTGGAACTCAGGCTCTAGGGCACATGGGCTTCAGTAGTTGTGGCACATGGGCTCAATAGTTTTGGCTCTGAGGCCCTAGAGCACAGGCTCCATAGTTGTGGCTCACATGCTTAGTTGCTCCACAGCATTTGAGATCTTCTGGATCAGGGATCGAACCCATGTCTCCTGCATTGGCAGGCAAAGTCTTAATCACTGAGCTACCAGGGAAGTCTTTGTCGGTGTTGTTCAAATAGAACAGATGAAATGTTCTGGACCATTATGCTCCTTTCCTTATTTCTATTTACTTTGGAGTTAAAAGAGTGCCATCCCCCACTGCCAAGTCTATCCCAGGACCTTTAAAGCTCCCCCGTGGCAGCTCCACAGTAAAGACCCTGCGTGCATGGTCAGGAAGATGCCCTGGAGAAGGAAATGGCGACCCATTCCAGTATTCTTGCCTGGGGAGTCCCATGGACAGAAGAGCCTGGCGGGCTACGGTCCATGGGGTCGCAAAGAGCCAGACACAACTTAGTGATTAAACAACAACTGAAGAAGAAAATAAGTGCAACATTATCTTAAGCAAAAACCCACCAGAAGCCCACAATGGAAACACACAGTTTTCCTTCTTTTGTGAAAACAGCAGTGCCCTCTGGAGGCAAAAATGTGTCTTTTCATCTTTTCCTTGCATTTTAGGATTGTACTTGGACTCTGCTTTTCCTGACATGTAACAATAATAGTGCTCTGGTATTGCAGATGGTTGTGCAAAATGTTCCTATTGCAAAGGCGTTAGAAATCATTCCAGAGGCCCACAGGTGACTATGTGGCAACAAATGTGACCAACTGTGTCTTTAAGCATTTTTATTATGATTCTCCACAGTCTTTAATTCTTATCTGTTCTTTAGATAGAAAAATCATTAAGATGTGTTTTCCCAGGGTCTCTGGTTTTTATCCAGATAATCCCCTTTCTAATTAGATCGCGGATATTTATCACAAACTTAGTAATGTACATCCTCCACAGGCTCGACTATGGTTCCCTCTTTCTTCAGACACTGTCCAGGGGTCTCCACTCCCTCCTGGTGTTTCCTCGTTGCTCTTTGACACTGTGTTCAGTTTTTACCATTCGGTGTCCTCCTCCTCCTCTAAAAACGTAAAGGCCTGCGTCATCCTTCAGGACCTGGCTCTAGCCTCACCTTCCCCATAAAGATTTCCCTGCTGTAGCCCATCCAGCTCTTTCCTTTCTTTGACCTGCCCTTGTGGTTTCAACTGGAATCTCCCAGTAAAGGACAGAAGGTCAACAGGAACATCAGCAGCAAAACCAGTGCTTGCATCTGCACCAATGAAACGAAAAACTAACTCCAGATGAGAAAGCACGGATAGTCTTCCTGTAGTGTATTCTCAGCAAATCCCCCAAGGTGCTCATCCGTGTTGATGCATCCTTCTATTCATTCCTAGAAGAGGGCTGCTGTATTTGGGAAATGCAAAAACAGAGACAACATTGAAAGACCTCGGGGACCTGGAGGATGGATTATTCCAAGGTAAAAAGTGTAAATGCCTAAAGTAGTAAGCTTGGATCAGTACATGCATAGTTCTTCCTATGGTAGCAAAGAATCTGGGGTCTCCAGTTTACACCTGGCATTCTTACGTATTTTTAATATCCCAATCAGTGCTCACTTTGGCAGCATGTAGACTAAAATTACAACAATACAGAGAAGATTAGCTTGGCCCCTGTGCAAGGATGGCATGTAAATTCATGAAGCATTCCATATTTAAAAAAAAGTTGCACACTCAAAAACTAAAATAAAATATTGAGAAGTCAAATGACCCCAAAATCCCAAAGTCGTCTCCTTGTTCCATGTGAGAGACAGGCAATCAAGGATGTGCTAATATTATCAACAGGGTCAATATGAGGATGGGTGATTTTTAAAAATGTTGCCTCAGTATCATTTTCCCATCATATCTACTCCAACAAAAGGTTCATTAAGATGTGTTTTCCCAGGGTCTCTGGTTTTTATCCAGATAATCCCCTTTCTAATTAGATCGCGGATATTTATCACAAACTTAGTAATGTACATCCTCCACAGGCTCGACTATGGTTCCCTCTTTCTTCAGACACTGTCCAGGGGTCTCCACTCCCTCCTGGTGTTTCCTCGTTGCTCTTTGACACTGTGTTCAGTTTTTACCATTCGGTGTCCTCCTCCTCCTCTAAAAACGTAAAGGCCTGCGTCATCCTTCAGGACCTGGCTCTAGCCTCACCTTCCCCATAAAGATTTCCCTGCTGTAGCCCATCCAGCTCTTTCCTTTCTTTGACCTGCCCTTGTGGTTTCAACTGGAATCTCCCAGTAAAGGACAGAAGGTCAACAGGAACATCAGCAGCAAAACCAGTGCTTGCATCTGCACCAATGAAACGAAAAACTAACTCCAGATGAGAAAGCACGGATAGTCTTCCTGTAGTGTATTCTCAGCAAATCCCCTAAGGTGCTCATCCGTGTTGATGCATCCTTCTATTCATTCCTAGAAGAGGGCTGCTGTATTTGGGAAATGCAAAAACAGAGACAACATTGAAAGACCTCGGGGACCTGGAGGATGGATTATTCCAAGGTAAAAAGTGTAAATGCCTAAAGTAGTAAGCTTGGATCAGTACATGCATAGTTCTTCCTATGGTAGCAAAGAATCTGGGGTCTCCAGTTTACACCTGGCATTCTTACGTATTTTTAATATCCCAATCAGTGCTCACTTTGGCAGCATGTAGACTAAAATTACAACAATACAGAGAAGATTAGCTTGGCCCCTGTGCAAGGATGGCATGTAAATTCATGAAGCATTCCATATTTAAAAAAAAGTTGCACACTCAAAAACTAAAATAAAATATTGAGAAGTCAAATGACCCCAAAATCCCAAAGTCGTCTCCTTGTTCCATGTGAGAGACAGGCAATCAAGGATGTGCTAATATTATCAACAGGGTCAATATGAGGATGGGTGATTTTTTAAAAAATGTTGCCTCAGTATCATTTTTATTCTCTCTACTCAGTAATTCTACTTTTTCAGCATGAGGGGAAGTAGGGGAATAAAAATAAGGGACTAGAGAAAAGGCACCTTGTTTGTTTATCCTGAAAGTTCCACATTCAGGCTTATGCCATGACATAGCAACTGAAAGTGGATCCTTCCACGTTAGAGGGGAAGGTGTAGCTGATGAGGCTCTTGTCCCCATGGCTTCTGTTCTGTCTAGAGAAACCCCACAAGCCGCTGGAGATTGGAGCCCTGTCTGAGAGTTTGGGGTCCTTTTGGCCTGTGACCTTTGAGCCTTTTCAAGTGGTAACCTCCAACCCTTCATCTTATCCAGAATTAAAAGTGCATTGACCTCTAGGGAAGTGGGGTAGAGTCAGTGTTGGCTGGAACGCTGTAGAATTGCAAGTATTTCAGGCACATTGATTAAACAAACCAATGTGTTCCCCTTCCCCTCTCCAACCCAGTGTCCCTCAGAAGGTTTCAGTTGCTTTCTGTTTATGAAACTGTGTTTGTCATCAGTCATCTGTAAATAGTTTGGTCTCAGTTTTTTTTGAAACCACTCTTGCTTTTCACAGGGTGTTGGAGCAACCGCTGACAGTGAGAAATCAGGTAGGATCACCTCACTCTCGCTCTTGTCTCAGAAAATCTTTGCTCAGATCTTTCCTCAGTGGAGAAAGGGGAATACAGAAGGAGACTACCTGCCCTAAGCGTGCTCAGGCGTATGACTGCAGGACCTTGTGGGGACCCCGTTCATGCCTCAGAGGGGGACCACTTCAGAGGAGGTGTGGCCCTAGAACTGAAATTAGCCACAAGAGCTGGCCACTGATTCCTTCTTGCTCAACAAGGCCTATAAGAGCCAGGTGGAACCTGCCTTACCCTAGGGTGGCCCCCTTGAGATTTTCAATCATAGCACACGCCTGTTGGCTCTGACTACTCATGTGCTGGTGTTTTGGGGTAACTGAGGCCATTAGAGGTCTTTCTGGGTGGCTCAGATTAGAACTGGGAATTAAAGTAAAAAATAATCAATTACTGTTGACGTTCAGGGCTTCCCAGGTGGCACTAGTATAAAGAACCCACTTGCAATGCAAGAGACGTGAGAGACGTGGGTTCGATCCCTGGGTCAGAAAGATATCCTGGCTAAATAAATGGCAACCCACTCCAGTTTTCTTGCCCTAGAAATCTCATGGACAGAGGACCCTGGAGAGCTGCAGTTGTTGTTCAGTTGCTAAGCTGTCTGACTGTTTGTGACCCTACGGACTGTAGTACACCAGGCCACTCTGTCCTCCACTGTTTCCCAGAGTTTGTTCAAATTCATGTCCATTGTATAAGTATGCTATCTAATTATCTCATCCTCTGCCACCCCTTTCCCCTTTTGCCTTCAATCTTTCCCAGCATCAGGGAAATTACTACATTGTATCTATTTTAGGGCACACATTTTTTTCACATCTCTGAAATAAGGCTACTCCCTATCCACAGATAGGTTTAGTTGGCATCGTTTTTCCTTTCTTGGAGGCATATACTAATGATGCTTTAGACCGCATGAACTACAGTGTTAAAGGTCGGGTTCTCCAGGATGAGGAAATTGAGATGGAGTTAGGAATGCTGAAGGTTTATTGTGAAAGGAAAAGCGAAGAAACTGGATTGGGCTGGTGGAGCCATCAGACGGTAATGAAAACCTGGCAAAGCTCTGCCAGCATAAGATTGCTCCCTGGAGGAGTCCCATGTTGGGCATCCACGGCCTTGTCCAGCCGTCGATGGCGGCCACCCTGAGAATAGCGTGACCTGGGCTGGAAAGCCGAGGGGCTGATACTGGGAGTCTGTGGGCGAACCATACTCCCCCCTCTCACTGAGGAGGGGTCTGAGAAGCTAGTACATCAACTTGCTGCCACCTGCAGTAGATACTTTGTAGCCAATCAGTTTTAATTCTCCCAGAATCATGTTACAGAACTAGAATATGATGAAGGATTATTTACAGTCCTGTTGTCAGTCCTCTGCCCATACTGGACTACGCTCCCAGGAGCATCCTTCACCAATGACTGATAGAAATTGGGTCACTATCCCAGCTCCGTCATTCCTCGGATGATATACTTCTGAGACACATGGTCTGGACTGTCCCTCTGTGGAGTTAAGCTTCATTTGCTTTGTAACACCCCCTTGATTCATTTCTTTCCCTGTCTCACTTCCCGGCTCGATTTTCCCCATCCCCATCCCTAGTGTTTCCTGGGATAATCACCCAAATAAACTTAGATTCAAAGCCCTGCCTCAGAATCAGCTCCTAGAATCACCCCTAGAAGGAGAACTCAAGCTAAGACTCTGACAAAGGCAAACAAGTTATAAATAAAGCCTCCACATATTTTTTACTCATAATTAAGCCTAGTACTTGTGCCTTAAGCATGGGTCTTCCCAGACTTGCTATTTTTGTGTAGGTTTTTAAAATCTATGAGCCCTAATAAACACAGTTTCATACCACCATTATTGTGTCATGGTAGCCACTCCTTTATGGTGCTAACTAAGCAGTTTATGGTGATAACCATTGAAAACTCTTTGATATCCTTGGTCTAAGGAGTAAGGGAGAAGCAGAAAGAGGCCTAAAGGAAGCTCATCTCTCTTTTTGCATAGAGGAAGCTCAGTCTCCTGGTGTGAAGTAGTATTACCTATTTTTCAAAGGAACCCTTGCTCATTTCCTTACTTTTGTATTTTCTCTCCTTTTCCAGAGATTGCTCCTCTCAGAGAAAACTACAGTCAGCAAATTTTCATTAGTCATGATGACTTCAAAATTTTAAAAGATAATGAGAGTCGGCTGTGGTAAGTCCTCCAGAATAATTGGGCATCCACGGCCTTGTCCAGCGATGGCGGCCACCCTGAGAATAGCGTGACCTGGGGTGGAAAGACGAGGGGCTGATACTGGGAGTCTGTGGGCGAACCATACTCCCCCCTCTCACTGAGGAGGGGTCTGAGAAGCTAGTACATCAACTTGCTGCCACCTGCAGTAGATACTTTGTAGCCAATCAGTTTTAATTCTCCCAGAATCATGTTACAGAACTAGAATATGATGAAGGATTATTTACAGTCCTGTTGTCAGTCCTCTGCCCATACTGGACTACGCTCCCAGGAGCATCCTTCACCAATGACTGATAGAAATTGGGTCACTATCCCAGCTCCGTCATTCCTCGGATGATATACTTCTGAGACACATGGTCTGGACTGTCCCTCTGTGGAGTTAAGCTTCATTTGCTTTGTAACACCCCCTTGATTCATTTCTTTCCCTGTCTCACTTCCCGGCTCGATTTTCCCCATCCCCATCCCTAGTGTTTCCTGGGATAATCACCCAAATAAACTTAGATTCAAAGCCCTGCCTCAGAATCAGCTCCTAGAATCACCCCTAGAAGGAGAACTCAAGCTAAGACTCTGACAAAGGCAAACAAGTTATAAATAAAGCCTCCACATATTTTTTACTCATAATTAAGCCTAGTACTTGTGCCTTAAGCATGGGTCTTCCCAGACTTGCTATTTTTGTGTAGGTTTTTAAAATCTATGAGCCCTAATAAACACAGTTTCATACCACCATTATTGTGTCATGGTAGCCACTCCTTTATGGTGCTAACTAAGCAGTTTATGGTGATAACCATTGAAAACTCTTTGATATCCTTGGTCTAAGGAGTAAGGGAGAAGCAGAAAGAGGCCTAAAGGAAGCTCATCTCTCTTTTTGCATAGAGGAAGCTCAGTCTCCTGGTGTGAAGTAGTATTACCTATTTTTCAAAGGAACCCTTGCTCATTTCCTTACTTTTGTATTTTCTCTCCTTTTCCAGAGATTGCTCCTCTCAGAGAAAACTACAGTCAGCAAATTTTCATTAGTCATGATGACTTCAAAATTTTAAAAGATAATGAGAGTCGGCTGTGGGAAGTCCTCCAGAATAAATTTGGCTGTGCAAGTATCCTGGTCTCTCTAGCCCAGGACAGTCACAGCAAGTCTCTACGAGTCTTCAGAAAAATGCTGACTCCTAGGCTAGAGTTATCTGTCTGGAAGGACGACCTCACCAGACATGCTGTCGATGCTGTGGTGAATGCAGCCAATGAAGACCTCCAGCATGGGGCGGCCTGGCCCAGGCCCTTGTGAAAGCTGGAGGCTATGAAATCCAAGAGGAGAGCAAGTTATGGGTTTCCAAATATGGCAGAATTCCAGTTGGTGGGGTGGCTTGTACCAAAGCAGGAAAGCTTCCCTGCAAATTCATTCTCCATGCTGTAGGGCCTCGGTGGGCATCAATGCTTAGCCAGGAATGTATCTATAGACTGCAAATAGCCATTGAAAATATTTTGAATGCTGTCATCTATGGCAATGATATGAACATTGAGACAGTAGCAATTCCAGCCGTGAGCTCTGGGATTTTCCAGTTCCCTCTGGATTTGTGTACACAGATCATTGTGCAAACCATTAAGTCTTATTCCCAAAACATACCAAGAGCCAGTAATTTGAAAGAAATTCACCTGGTTAGCAATGAGGACCTGACTGTTGCTGCCTTTAAAACTGCTTCAGAATTGATCCTAGGGAGGAATGAGCTGGGATCCTGGGTGAGTCAGGAAGCCACCTACCCTTCCAGTACTATGCTTGTCAACCACCTGAGTCTCCAGGTTGTCCAAGGCCTCATTGAAATGCAGGAGGTAAGTCTTTGTCTTATTCATTTGTACTGCCAAAGGGGATCCCTGAACTGTTAATTACCTAACAAGTCTGTGTTGAGTATATACTATTTCAAGCACGGTTAAGAGAGCATCTTGTTTAAATTAAGAGTATGGATTTCTGAGACAAACCATCTGAAAGAGGCCAAAACTATCTCTTTTTGCATAGAGGAAGCTCAGTCTCCTGGTGTGAAGTAGTATTACCTATTTTTCAAAGGAACCCTTGCTCATTTCCTTACTTTTGTATTTTCTCTCCTTTTCCAGAGATTGCTCCTCTCAGAGAAAACTACAGTCAGCAAATTTTCATTAGTCATGATGACTTCAAAATTTTAAAAGATAATGAGAGTCGGCTGTGGGAAGTCCTCCAGAATAAATTTGGCTGTGCAAGTATCCTGGTCTCTCTAGCCCAGGACAGTCACAGCAAGTCTCTCGAGTCTTCAGAAAATGCTGACTCCTAGGCTAGAGTTATCTGTCTGGAAGGACGACCTCACCAGACATGCTGTCGATGCTGTGGTGAATGCAGCCAATGAAGACCTCCAGCATGGGGGCGGCCTGGCCCAGGCCCTTGTGAAAGCTGGAGGCTATGAAATCCAAGAGGAGAGCAAGTTATGGGTTTCCAAATATGGCAGAATTCCAGTTGGTGGGGTGGCTTGTACCAAAGCAGGAAAGCTTCCCTGCAAATTCATTCTCCATGCTGTAGGGCCTCGGTGGGCATCAATGCTTAGCCAGGAATGTATCTATAGACTGCAAATAGCCATTGAAAATATTTTGAATGCTGTCATCTATGGCAATGATATGAACATTGAGACAGTAGCAATTCCAGCCGTGAGCTCTGGGATTTTCCAGTTCCCTCTGGATTTGTGTACACAGATCATTGTGCAAACCATTAAGTCTTATTCCCAAAACATACCAAGAGCCAGTAATTTGAAAGAAATTCACCTGGTTAGCAATGAGGACCTGACTGTTGCTGCCTTTAAAACTGCTTCAGAATTGATCCTAGGGAGGAATGAGCTGGGATCCTGGGTGAGTCAGGAAGCCACCTACCCTTCCAGTACTATGCTTGTCAACCACCTGAGTCTCCAGGTTGTCCAAGGCCTCATTGAAATGCAGGAGGTAAGTCTTTGTCTTATTCATTTGTACTGCCAAAGGGGATCCCTGAACTGTTAATTACCTAACAAGTCTGTGTTGAGTATATACTATTTCAAGCACGGTTAAGAGAGCATCTTGTTTAAATTAAGAGTATGGATTTCTGAGACAAACCATCTGAAATAGACCATAATACTAGCTTTGCCATTTCCTAACTGGGTGACCTGAAATGAGTTACTTTATATTTTGAAACTCAGTTTCCTCATCTGCAAAGTGAGGATAATAATAGCACTTACATCATAGGGTTGGAATCAGAACACATAAACTACTTAGAATAGAACTTGGCATATTTATCATTGTTATTGCCATGATTCTCAGGTACCATGAGAAAACAGAACAATCTTTGATTTTCTTAAATTGACTAGTCTCTTTATGTAAAAAGGTTCTCTAGTTGAAAAGTCTCTCTGGGGAGACAAACCATCTGAACATTTCTAAAGGAACCTATTGGTAATAATAAACAAAAAGTCTCAGTGCAATGTGAATTCATAATATTAAAGAGTATGTACATTTTGTGACTAGAGTGCAAAATGTAGTAGATGAAGAAAGGTTATTTCAGAAGATACGAGTTTGAGTCTGATTTCAAGTTATGATGGTTATGACTTGGCGAGGGAAGAGGCCTGGGTGGTTAGAATGGCTGATCAGAGAGAGAGAGATGGAGAAATTGGAGAAACTGACAGAGCAAAAGTAACAGTCTGGACCAGTCAGGAGTCCTAGGTGGAGCTATAAATTGACACCTGTGGAGGATACACATTGTAACAGCATTCAGCACAAAGGGCACAAAGGTGAGGGCCTTGGCAAGGAAGGCAGAAAGTCAAGGTAACAGTGAACCAGGTATTTATGGATTCGTGCAGCTTCTCTACCAGGTAGAGAGCACTTTGAAGGTAGGATCCTGACTTAGCTCAGCTCTGTAGCCCTGGAGCTGAACGTGCATGTTGGTGTTCAGCAAGTTACTGATGGAAAGCTTAAGGGGGCAGCAGAGAACAGGAGCTGCAACAGAGGAAGAGAAAGAATTTAAGGCTATATTTTCTATCCCCTCGACCCTGGATCCCTGACTCTCCTCTGGCTACAAACAGAATTAATCACAAGTGAAAAAAATGCCATTGATTACTTACAAGACAATTAGACGACAATGAGGGGACCCCATGAAATGAAATATTTATTTGATAAGCCATTAATATGCCACTTTAAAATTAAAGTGGGAACGTCTTGGTTAAATAACTTGTCCCTTTAACTGAAATTTTATTATATTTAATTATTACTAACGTTAAGAACCTGACCATTTGTAAAGGTGCCAATGCCCCCAACTTGCAAATTCTGATTGCACTTTCAAAATGACACATTCATTTATATCCATAAGTACATAAATTACCCTAAAGGGAGCCAGAGCCATCAGGATGAATTAGGGAGATCTGGGGACTCCACCCACAGGAGGCCTACTTCCCACTGAAGACTTTTTCATCTCATTTGTGTTTTCTTTAACCACATGCCTTAACTTTAAAAACAGAAAATTTCCTTAAATTGACTAGTCTCTTTATGTAAAAAGGTTCTCTAGTTGAAAAGTCTCTCTGGGGAGACAAACCATCTGAACATTTCTAAAGGAACCTATTGGTAATAATAAACAAAAAGTCTCAGTGCAATGTGAATTCATAATATTAAAGAGTATGTACATTTTGTGACTAGAGTGCAAAATGTAGTAGATGAAGAAAGGTTATTTCAGAAGATACGAGTTTGAGTCTGATTTCAAGTTATGATGGTTATGACTTGGCGAGGGAAGAGGCCTGGGTGGTTAGAATGGCTGATCAGAGAGAGAGATGGAGAAATTGGAGAAACTGACAGAGCAAAAGTAACAGTCTGGACCAGTCAGGAGTCCTAGGTGGAGCTATAAATTGACACCTGTGGAGGATACACATTGTAACAGCATTCAGCACAAAGGGCACAAAGGTGAGGGCCTTGGCAAGGAAGGCAGAAAGTCAAGGTAACAGTGAACCAGGTATTTATGGATTCGTGCAGCTTCTCTACCAGGTAGAGAGCACTTTGAAGGTAGGATCCTGACTTAGCTCAGCTCTGTAGCCCTGGAGCTGAACGTGCATGTTGGTGTTCAGCAAGTTACTGATGGAAAGCTTAAGGGGGCAGCAGAGAACAGGAGCTGCAACAGAGGAAGAGAAAGAATTTAAGGCTATATTTTCTATCCCCTCGACCCTGGATCCCTGACTCTCCTCTGGCTACAAACAGAATTAATCACAAGTGAAAAAAATGCCATTGATTACTTACAAGACAATTAGACGACAATGAGGGGACCCCATGAAATGAAATATTTATTTGATAAGCCATTAATATGCCACTTTAAAATTAAAGTGGGAACGTCTTGGTTAAATAACTTGTCCCTTTAACTGAAATTTTATTATATTTAATTATTACTAACGTTAAGAACCTGACCATTTGTAAAGGTGCCAATGCCCCCAACTTGCAAATTCTGATTGCACTTTCAAAATGACACATTCATTTATATCCATAAGTACATAAATTACCCCTAAAGGGAGCCAGAGCCATCAGGATGAATTAGGGAGATCTGGGGACTCCACCCACAGGGAGGCCTACTTCCCACTGAAGACTTTTTCATCTCATTTGTGTTTTCTTTAACCACATGCCACTTAACTTTAAAAAACAGAAAAATTTCCTTAGAAATGTTATTTCTAGTCTGTGTAAGACCAAATGAACATTGACACAGAAATAGCAAGAAGTGACAACAGTAGAGCAGAGAAGGAAACCATTTGTGGATAAAGTTTAAAACAAATCATAGACAGTGTTCTAAATCTGGGAATACTGGGGTATAAGCCAGCAAGGGCCTGATAGCTGTTTGCAATAAAAATTGTATCATCCACATAGTTTACCTAATTTCTGATTAGCCCATGAATCACAGCAATCAAATGATTGCTCTTTGGAAATTTTAAATCTGTTATTGATAGTTTTGTGGATTTAGGATCTTCAAAAGTATTTTCCAAAGCTCTTCAGGAAAATAAAGATTTAAATTAGTCATTTAAGAAAAAAGTGATTAAACACTGAACTCTGTTCATTTTGAATCCCTTTTCAGACAGATGTAATTGTTAATTCTGTATATTCACGTAATGACTGTAGAACTGGGTCTGTGTCAGACTCAATTCTACAAGCAGCAGGAGATGCAGCAGAGTCAGAATTACGGCAAAATTTAAGTAAGACACCACTAGATTCCCAGTTGCTACTGGTCACAAAAGGATTTAAATTGCCCAGCAAATACATATTCCATGTGTTGTGGACTTCAGAATACCCTGAACAGGTAAGGTCAAAATCAATTTATTTTTCTGTATCTCTAGGGCCTATGTAGTCTGTTAAATTTTCGTCACGTCATGACATTGACGAAATATTACTGTCAAGTGGAATAGTCCTCATTCTCTATTATGCCTGCGAATACTGGAATAGTAAACAGATGTTGTGGTCACAAATTATCTTAAGAAATTTAAATGATCACCTTGCCCAGGTCTAAATTTTAAGTGGCACACCACAAACAGCCACAGAAACATCAGGGTTCTCTCAGCCTGCACAGTCGTTCCCCTCGCCGTGCCCAGGGACCCTGCAGGCCTCTTCCTGCATTCAGCCTCTCTGTGTCTCCTGCCCTCTGAAATCCCAGAAGGACTCGGGACCTCCCTTCCAATACTGTTCCAGTGAAGTCTCTCTCCTGTGAGGTCTTTCCACCTGTGTCTGTGATGGAGCTCCTCTACTGAGGGACATGAATTACATACAGTAAAGACCACATACAGTAAAGACTAGGAGAGCCCACTGAAATGTAGAGAGAGGGAAACTCAATCCCCCCTTCTGTCCTTGTCTGTCTTTATTGTATCACCATTTCTGGTCTTCTCTGATTTAGAGAGTCTCAAATCCCAAACTGATCAACCAATCTCTCTCTGTTCCTCAGTTTTCCAAGGTCCTTCCACATTAGCATAGTCTTCCTACATTAGTATAACTAACATACTAATGTATTAGTATGAAGTAAGATTATTCAATCACCTCCCTACTATAGTGTTCAGTTTGAATGTTGAAACATTGACAGAAGTTTAAATCTACCGAAAATCAATTACATGACAGATCTTAATGACATTAAATAAAGGTTGATTACTTAGTTTAATCTCTCCCTCCTTTATTAAAGTTCTTTATGTTGACCCAGAAGTGGCAGATAAGTAGGGGAAACTGAAGGTTGACTCTCTGATCTGGGGAGAAGGCTCATACACTGAGGGAAATCACAATGCCCAAATGTCCAGAGTGGCATTAATGAATCACTCAGTTCAGTTTCTCAGCCCTTTCATTTCTCATCATATAAGGTTACAGCTCTGGGTCCCTTATGGACTGGGACCTGTTCCTGTTTTTTCCCGTACTATTAGGGGCCAGAATACCCTGAACAGGTAATAAAATTTTTTTGGGAATTTAAACGTCACGCATGACATTGACGAAATATTACTGTCAAGTGGAATAGTCCTCATTCTCTATTATGCCTGCGAATACTGGAATAGTAAACAGATGTTGTGGTCACAAATTATCTTAAGAAATTTAAATGATCACCTTGCCCAGGTCTAAATTTTAAGTGGCACACCACAAACAGCCACAGAAACATCAGGGTTCTCTCAGCCTGCACAGTCGCTTCCCTCGCCGTGCCCAGGGACCCTGCAGGCCTCTTCCTGCATTCAGCCTCTCTGTGTCTCCTGCCCTCTGAAATCCCAGAAGGACTCGGGACCTCCCTTCCAATACTGTTCCAGTGAAGTCTCTCTCCTGTGAGGTCTTTCCACCTGTGTCTGTGATGGAGCTCCTCTACTGAGGGACATGAATTACATACAGTAAAGACCACATACAGTAAAGACTAGGAGAGCCCACTGAAATGTAGAGAGAGGGAAACTCAATCCCCCCTTCTGTCCTTGTCTGTCTTTATTGTATCACCATTTCTGGTCTTCTCTGATTTAGAGAGTCTCAAATCCCAAACTGATCAACCAATCTCTCTCTGTTCCTCAGTTTTCCAAGGTCCTTCCACATTAGCATAGTCTTCCTACATTAGTATAACTAACATACTAATGTATTAGTATGAAGTAAGATTATTCAATCACCTCCCTACTATAGTGTTCAGTTTGAATGTTGAAACATTGACAGAAGTTTAAATCTACCGAAAATCAATTACATGACAGATCTTAATGACATTAAATAAAGGTTGATTACTTAGTTTAATCTCTCCCTCCTTTATTAAAGTTCTTTATGTTGACCCAGAAGTGGCAGATAAGTAGGGGAAACTGAAGGTTGACTCTCTGATCTGGGGAGAAGGCTCATACACTGAGGGAAATCACAATGCCCAAATGTCCAGAGTGGCATTAATGAATCACTCAGTTCAGTTTCTCAGCCCTTTCATTTCTCATCATATAAGGTTACAGCTCTCGTGGGTCCCTTATGGACTGGGACCTGTTCCTGTTTTTTGAGGGGACATGGACGTGGCCTGAGGAATAGTGGAAGTTGACACCTGTGAAAAATGGGCAGGGGTAAGGGGTAAGTGGGTAAGTGAAGTCTTATTTTTGACTCAAGACCGATCTTAAATTTGTTTTTCCTATAGATATTGAAAACTGCAATGAAGAAATGTTTGAGAAAATGCCTTGAACTAAATGTTACTTCCATTTCCTTTCCTGCTTTTGGGACTGGGTTCATTGGTATGAAGAAGAATGAAACAGCAGAGATTATGTTTGATGAAGTTTTAACATTTGCCAGACTGAATCGGCAACAATTAACTGTAAAATTTGTTATTTTCCCTAATGATATGGAGACATATCAGGTAAGTTAATATCTTAAAAATGTCCTGTGGTTCATGCACATTCATTCTCTGAACAACATCTATTTCGTATCTCCAAAGTAAGACACAGCATTTGTTAAGTGCTGTACAGCATAATGATGTTCTAACTTGGTGAAGTTTAATTTTTATCAATGGCTCCCCTCTGACCTAGTAAGGAATATCATTGTAGAAGCCATGTCTACCCGACTACCTCCCAGCTTTTCTCTTGTTCTTTGTGGACATTTATTTGTCCCTCTGCTCCTTAAGGGTAAGCAACCTCCTAGTTTTGTGGGGTCCTCTGATCCTCCTCTTCTGTTTCCCACCTTCCAGCCTGTCTCCATGTAGGTAGTTGCCATTTTCTCTCTCCTACAAGGAAACAAACTTAGACTTGTTCTAGCTTGCTCTTTCCTGGAACAAGTGTAAAGCTTCTGATTCCTCTTGCTGCCTCACCAGATACAGGGAGGTTTGTAGTGTTTGCTGATTTCCATTGCCGGCATCAGGCTATCTATGTTACATCACTGACGGAGGAATTGAAAGAAGTGGTCACAGTGAAGTCTCATGAGCCAGTGTAAGCTGGCTCCAGTACACCACTGTCTCATCCATTGCTGACCTCCTTGGGTGAATTATCCAATGAAGCAGCTTATCTTCTTGACAAAAATTAAACATCCTACTATTTGAAGGAAGTGGCCCCAAATAAGTGGAATGTCACTCAGTATCTCAGCCCTTTCTTCATCATATAAGGTTACAGCTCGTGGGTCCCTTATGGACTGGGACCTGTTCCTGTTTTTGAGGGGACATGGACGTGGCCTGAGGAATAGTGGAAGTTGACACCTGTGAAAATGGGCAGGGGTAAGGGGTAAGTGGGTAAGTGAAGTCTTATTGTTGACTCAAGACCGATCTTAAATTTGTTTTTCCTATAGATATTGAAAACTGCAATGAAGAAATGTTTGAGAAAATGCCTTGAACTAAATGTTACTTCCATTTCCTTTCCTGCTTTTGGGACTGGGTTCATTGGTATGAAGAAGAATGAAACAGCAGAGATTATGTTTGATGAAGTTTTAACATTTGCCAGACTGAATCGGCAACAATTAACTGTAAAATTTGTTATTTTCCCTAATGATATGGAGACATATCAGGTAAGTTAATATCTTAAAAATGTCCTGTGGTTCATGCACATTCATTCTCTGAACAACATCTATTTCGTATCTCCAAAGTAAGACACAGCATTTGTTAAGTGCTGTACAGCATAATGATGTTCTAACTTGGTGAAGTTTAATTTTTATCAATGGCTCCCCTCTGACCTAGTAAGGAATATCATTGTAGAAGCCATGTCTACCCGACTACCTCCCAGCTTTTCTCTTGTTCTTTGTGGACATTTATTTGTCCCTCTGCTCCTTAAGGGTAAGCAACCTCCTAGTTTTGTGGGGTCCTCTGATCCTCCTCTTCTGTTTCCCACCTTCCAGCCTGTCTCCATGTAGGTAGTTGCCATTTTCTCTCTCCCTACAAGGAAACAAACTTAGACTTGTTCTAGCTTGCTCTTTCCTGGAACAAGTGTAAAGCTTCTGATTCCTCTTGCTGCCTCACCAGATACAGGGAGGTTTGTAGTGTTTGCTGATTTCCATTGCCGGCATCAGGCTATCTATGTTACATCACTGACGGAGGAATTGAAAGAAGTGGTCACAGTGAAGTCTCATGAGCCAGTGTAAGCTGGCTCCAGTACACCACTGTCTCATCCATTGCTGACCTCCTTGGGTGAATTATCCAATGAAGCAGCTTATCTTCTTGACAAAAATTAAACATCCTACTATTTGAAGGAAGTTCACCAATTCCCCACCCATCCACTGTAGAGGGCTATTACTGGGCCCAGATAGGTGCTCTGAGTACATCCCTGGACTGTCCATAAAGCACCATGTCCCTGCAAGAGGAATTAACCACAACTAGGAAAGAAAGTGCTCATATTCCTCTACAGACAAACAGAAGATGTCAAGGGAAGTAAAACAATATAGAAATGATCAACAAGAGCCTGAGGGCTCCCCTGGGGGCTAATAGCAAAAGTAGCCACCATGAATTGCATCAGCCAGGTATGGTGCCAAGAAGCAGCTAGCCACTATTGTCATCTCCATCTTACAAAGTGGGACTAGAGATGAATGTGTGCACATCTAGTCCAGTGGCTGAGCTAAGATTCCAAACTGTGCCTGTTGGTCTGACCCCATAGCCTGTGTTTGGAATCACTAAACAAAAATACAGAAAAAATAACTTGAAAGATAATACAGCTTTCAGCTTTGTGACTCAGAGAAGATTATCTTAAAAAGTAATTTCTATTATACCCTGAACATTGACCATTCCTTCAGGCTTTTTGCAGTGGTAACACTACATTATATCCATGTGGATGTATGACATGTGCATACACGTATGTATACACTTCTTGTCTTCTGCTAAGCACATCTTTTCCTCCTAAAGAAGTCTTTCAACAAGGAATATGTATTCAGAAAGAACAGAAGGCAGCTTATGCACATCTTCACAGGGAGCATTACCTTGGCACGGTCCCTACACTCCACAGAATGAATTTGTCAGACATCTAGAGTTGACCTGACTCAGGAAGACCAACCTGTACCAAACTCACAATAAGGTGATACTTATGTTCACACACTGATGAATTTCCAGTTCATGAATAGCAATGAGTAAGTAACTCCCCAGCTCACCAATGCACTGTGTTCACTATTATTTCATGGTGATAAGGCTCCTGGGTGTTGCTGAGTATTTACAAAAGGCAATGGATTGTCATTCATTTGTATATTTAACAAATATGTGTTGCACCTCTACCTTATGCCAGACATTATATTTCAGAATAAGGGACTTACTAGGAATGCTGCTCGCATTCTTCACATGAGTTGTGGGTCATTCATGAACGGACATGGGAAAACAGCCAAATTCTTGCTATTCGATTCTGTGTTTCCAAACTACTTATCTGCTCGTTATCCACCCCTTCTATGTTTCTGATCTTGATTAAGTTACAGTTTTCTTTCATTTTCGACTTGAAAGACTTGCCTAATTGATTTCTAACCCAGATACACATACTGAGCTTAAGTAAGTTAGGAAGAGAGCTGATTTTCATCCATTTTGTGTTTGTCAAGCTGTTATCTATGTGATCGTGTTTATTTTGGAGGGCAGGGAATTTCCTCCTTAAAAGTAGCCACCATGAATTGCATCAGCCAGGTATGGTGCCAAGAAGCAGCTAGCCACTATTGTCATCTCCATCTTACAAAGTGGGACTAGAGATGAATGTGTGCACATCTAGTCCAGTGGCTGAGCTAAGATTCCAAACTGTGCCTGTTGGTCTGACCCCATAGCCTGTGTTTGGAATCACTAAACAAAAATACAGAAAAAATAACTTGAAAGATAATACAGCTTTCAGCTTTGTGACTCAGAGAAGATTATCTTAAAAGTAATTTCTATTATACCCTGAACATTGACCATTCCTTCAGGCTTTTTGCAGTGGTAACACTACATTATATCCATGTGGATGTATGACATGTGCATACACGTATGTATACACTTCTTGTCTTCTGCTAAGCACATCTTTTCCTCCTAAAGAAGTCTTTCAACAAGGAATATGTATTCAGAAAGAACAGAAGGCAGCTTATGCACATCTTCACAGGGAGCATTACCTTGGCACGGTCCCTACACTCCACAGAATGAATTTGTCAGACATCTAGAGTTGACCTGACTCAGGAAGACCAACCTGTACCAAACTCACAATAAGGTGATACTTATGTTCACACACTGATGAATTTCCAGTTCATGAATAGCAATGAGTAAGTAACTCCCCAGCTCACCAATGCACTGTGTTCACTATTATTTCATGGTGATAAGGCTCCTGGGTGTTGCTGAGTATTTACAAAAGGCAATGGATTGTCATTCATTTGTATATTTAACAAATATGTGTTGCACCTCTACCTTATGCCAGACATTATATTTCAGAATAAGGGACTTACTAGGAATGCTGCTCGCATTCTTCACATGAGTTGTGGGTCATTCATGAACGGACATGGGAAAACAGCCAAATTCTTGCTATTCGATTCTGTGTTTCCAAACTACTTATCTGCTCGTTATCCACCCCTTCTATGTTTCTGATCTTGATTAAGTTACAGTTTTCTTTCATTTTCGACTTGAAAGACTTGCCTAATTGATTTCTAACCCAGATACACATACTGAGCTTAAGTAAGTTAGGAAGAGAGCTGATTTTCATCCATTTTGTGTTTGTCAACTGTTATTAGTCTGTTTATCAGCAGATAATGTGATCGTGTTTATTTTGGAGGGCAGGGAATTTCCTCCCTGTCATGATGGTTCCAGGTACTAAATAAATATTGAGGGCATTTTTGCTCTGCAAATAGAACAACTTCAAATAGCAACTGCAAATATAATTTTTGAAGAAAAGTACTACAAATTAAGAAACTTCATTATTAAAATTCAGATATAATGAAGAAGCTAGTCTTTACCTCATTGTTTGCCATCTTTTTCAATGATGAATTACTGTCAATTTCATCAACTTTAAACATGGAAGACCCTGTGCCTGATGGTTCCAAACCCTAGGAGAGATGAGTTTTTTCAAATGGATGCTGTGTTAAAGGATCTACCTGGAAATATGCATAAATCTCTGTGTGTAGACTGTCATATAACAATATTATAACAATTGCTAACATATTGAAAATTTGCAATAGAGTACAATTTTAAGCACTTTATAGGAACTGATCAGCCTACAGTATGGTATGTGTATAACTTTTTTTTTTTTAAAAAAGATTTACTTATTTATTTTGGTGGGGGTGGGGTGGGGAGGGAGGGGAACAGGCGGGCCACTTCTATTGGTCTTTCATCTGTCCATTTTCATCCGTCTTTGTTCTTTGGCCTGTGTGGGCCTCCCATCGCGGTGACTTCTGTTGTTGCAGAGCACTGGCTCTGGGTGCATGCGCTCCAGAGCTCCAGTTCAGTAGTTGGACACATGGGTCCAGCTGCTTCACGGCACGTGGAATCTTCTCAGGCCAGGGATTCATTTGGTATATTTAAAAAAAATTTTTATTTTTTTTTTGTTTGCACCTCTAGCTTATGCCAGACATTATATTTCAGAATAAGGGACTTACTAGGAATGCTGCTCGCATTCTTCACATGAGTTGTGGGTCATTCATGAACGGACATGGGAAAACAGCCAAATTCTTGCTATTCGATTCTGTGTTTCCAAACTACTTATCTGCTCGTTATCCACCCCTTCTATGTTTCTGATCTTGATTAAGTTACAGTTTTCTTTCATTTTCGACTTGAAAGACTTGCCTAATTGATTTCTAACCCAGATACACATACTGAGCTTAAGTAAGTTAGGAAGAGAGCTGATTTTCATCCATTTTGTGTTTGTCAACTGTTATTAGTCTGTTTATCAGCAGATAATGTGATCGTGTTTATTTTGGAGGGCAGGGAATTTCCTCCCTGTCATGATGGTTCCAGGTACTAAATAAATATTGAGGGCATTTTTGCTCTGCAAATAGAACAACTTCAAATAGCAACTGCAAATATAATTTTTGAAGAAAAAGTACTACAAATTAAGAAACTTCATTATTAAAATTCAGATATAATGAAGAAGCTAGTCTTTACCTCATTGTTTGCCATCTTTTTCAATGATGAATTACTGTCAATTTCATCAACTTTAAACATGGAAGACCCTGTGCCTGATGGTTCCAAACCCTAGGAGAGATGAGTTTTTTCAAATGGATGCTGTGTTAAAGGATCTACCTGGAAATATGCATAAATCTCTGTGTGTAGACTGTCATATAACAATATTATAACAATTGCTAACATATTGAAAATTTGCAATAGAGTACAATTTTAAGCACTTTATAGGAACTGATCAGCCTACAGTATGGTATGTGTATAACTTTTTTTTTTTTAAAAAAGATTTACTTATTTATTTTGGTGGGGGTGGGTTGGGGAGGGAGGGGAACAGGCGGGCCACTTCTATTGGTCTTTCATCTGTCCATTTTCATCCGTCTTTGTTCTTTGGCCTGTGTGGGCCTCCCATCGCGGTGACTTCTGTTGTTGCAGAGCACTGGCTCTGGGTGCATGCGCTCCAGAGCTCCAGTTCAGTAGTTGGACACATGGGTCCAGCTGCTTCACGGCACGTGGAATCTTCTCAGGCCAGGGATCGAACCGGCGCCTCTTGCACTGCAAGGTGGTGTCCTTACCCACTGGACCACCAGGGAAGCCCTGTGTATAACTTTTAAAAATGAATTTGTTGTATTGATTACAAGAATATCTGCCACTATTTGTCTTCTTCAGTGACGTATCCACAGCTTTAGTTCAGTGCCTAATAGGTGATTTGTTGTTGCTGTATTGTATGTATGTGCTCAGTTGTGTCCTACTCTTTGCAACCCCAGGGTAGCAGGTCATTAATATCTATGAATGAATAAATGATTATATTTTGCTTTGAGATGTATATTCTCTTATTTTAATGCCAGATTTTAAGTTTTTTTTTCTTTCCATTTCTCCTATACTTGTTTCCCCTACATGTTCTAATAGATTGTAGTGATACACTTGCTGTTCCCAAAGACTTTCCTAAAGGCTGCTTTAGATATGTGACAGTGGGAATTGGGGATGGCAGAGTGGATGAGGTCAGGTATGTGAGTGCAGGTAGAGAAAGGGATTTTGATGATAGTAGCTGAAAGCCCTACTTAGGACTCTGCCCTGTTTTGCTTCTTGCAGGCTTTCAGGACTGAAATGGAAAAGAATAAGTTGAAGCAGCAGGGTCCCAATAATTACCCTGGTGGTAAGTAGGAAAGAGTCTGGCAGCATATGCTCATTCTATTCTTGATCATCTGTACTACTGGAGGGGAGAAGATGGTTACATAAGCCACATTTGTTTCATTGTGCTCCTGCTTGAATACCAGTATGCTCCATACCTGACCATGATTCTATTTTTGCTCAGTCTAGTTTCATGATATGAAAAGAGAGAGGCTAGGTTACAATCATAGTAGGTAATCCACAGAGTAGGTAGTTCATTCACAAGCAACTGTCTGTATTTTTTTTTTTCATAAGCTTGTTAAACCAGTTATTCTTTCTGCTTTGAATGGAGTGATCTCTAAATGGGATTACTGATTAGTCATCACAGAAAACACATCTCAATAAGACTAGATAATAATGAGTAGTTTAACCCTATGCTAGTCACCCTGAGTAATCATTGGGATCATGATGGAATATTTAAAAAAACAAATAAAAATATGTATGGCCCAGCTCTATAGATTCTGATTGAGGAACTCTGGGTGAAGCATATATATTTTTCAACACTTCCTAGTCAGTTTTGCTGCTGAACCAGGTTTGGAGATCACTGAATTAGACCAATCCTGGTTGTCATTGGAGAAGGATTAGTTTTGTCTTTTAATTTCATTCCCTTAGAGGAGTTTGAGTAGACCAAGATGGAATTGTGTCATGACAGCTAAGATGTGTAGTTCTGAAATAGTCTTTTTTTAAAAAAAGATGTACTTATATATTTTTGGTGGCTATGTTGGGCAATATGTGGGAGTTTAGTTCCCTGACCAGGGATTGAACCCCTGCACTGAAAGCACGGAGTCTTCATCATTGGACTGCCAGGGAAGTCCCCTGAAATAGTTATTTAACCACAACATTCTATAGATGTTAAGAACACCAGATGTTCAACCAGCAATAGAACCTGTTAGAATATTTTCCATTAGAGTCAAAATGATTTGCTTACTCCCTTTAATAGAAAGGTTCACTTTTGGACATTCAGTGTCCAGCAGTGTTGGAAATTAAGAAGAGGGAATTTTAAGAGCTCTGGCCTGAGACTGCATCTCTTATGAGCTCATTTATCTGTCTGTAAAATGATGATAATGAGAGACTGTGCTGAGGATAACTGCAGAGTATGTATTGTGAAAATGTTCTGTAAATTATGCAGCATTAAATAAAGGCCAGGGGATAAAGAATGAATGGGAGGATGGACAAACTCCTCAGGTGACCCAGAAGAGGGAGAGATGCCCTCTAACTGGAAGGGAGCAAGAATGAACTCATGGACAAGATGGTTCTAAGTTGGGCTTTGAGGACAGCAAGATTTTTATTTTTTTATAGAATTTTTTCATTGTTATTGTACTATATTTTCTTTTTTATTGGAGGATAATTGCTTCACAGTGTTGCAGTAGTTTCTGTCATACATCAATGTGGATCAGTCATAATTATATGTATACCATCCCCAAGCCTGGCAAGATTTTTCAGTGGCCAGAGTAGGTGGGGTGAGGGCACCCAAAGTAAAGAGAGCTCATGGAAGCAAACACTGTGAATGTTTGGGAAACTGCAGTGACCCTGGAGAAGCCAGAGAGGAGGAGTTTTAGGCGAGGATAATGTGGAAGAGAACATACAAATGTCCCTGTTTCATGAATCTGAAAAAAATGGGGCTAGGCATTGCCATTTACTTCAGCAATTCTTGAGGACATCTGTAAAGGAGTTATAGCACAAGATAGTGGTTGACATTAATAATGACTAATGATGATGATCTCAGATTATTAAGGAAAATTTTTGACTATTTAGGATGGCAGAGAAGTATGTTTCCATTATAAATATTTAACTAACAAATAAAGTGAAATATGTTTGGGCACTAGAAGAGACTCCTTTAATGTTATGAACAGTTTAATTACCTAGAGGAACAATTCTTCTTTCCTGATAATTATGGATAAATGAAATATCACCATGTATTGTTTTTATTTTCTTCTAAAAAGTAATATACGCTCCCAGGTATAACAGAGTTTTTTTTTTTTTTTTTTTTTTTTTAAGATTTATTTATTTATTTATTTTGGTGGGGGTGGGGAGGGAGGGGAGCAAGCGGGCCACTTCTATTGGTCTTTCATTTGTCCATTTTCACCCATCTTTGTTCTTTGGCCTGTGTGGGCCTCCCATCACAGTGGCCTCTGTTGTCACAGAGCACTGGCTCTGGGCGCATGCGCTCCAGAGCTCCGGCTTGGTAATTGGACACATCGGTCCAGCCACTCCACGGCACGTGGGATCTTCCCAAGCCAGGGATCGAACTGGCGCCCCTTGCACTGCAAGGCGGTGTCCTTACCCACTGGACCACCAGGGAAGCCCTAACAGAGTTTTTTTAAACAAACAAACAAACTGTGTCATCAGTTTAAGAATCTCTGTTGTTTCTTATTGTTGTATGAAACTTTGGCTTTCATTGTTACCAGAGGGAGGTCATTCTCCCCTTTCTACTTCTGGGTACATCCTGGTATTTCTTCATAGCTCCTGATACCACCCAACTACTCTTATAAGGGAGAAAAGTGCTCATGACCACTACTGTTCTGAGCTCAGTCACTGGGAAGTGGGATTGGATGAGCACTGAGTCAGGCTGCCCGCATCCCCAGGCTCCCTGGCCACCACTCACAAGTCCTATAGGCGTGTGACCTAATAACATTCTGAGTCAGTTTCCTCATTTGTAATATGGAAACTGCTAATAGTACCTACCCATCTCTGAGGATTGTAAATACAGGAATACATATAAAGTACTTAGAATGATGCCTAGGAATAGATAGTGTTTGACATACTTTTTCCCTCAAAATATCTCTGAAATTCATCCATGTAGCTAAAAACTCCTTTTCTTTGCTGTATTATTCCATTGTTGAAGGACATTTGGGTAATTTCTAGTTTTTTTGTCATGACAGACAAGAATGTGAGCTCCTTGCCTACATCTCCTGGTACACAAATGCAAGTTTCTTTAAAGAATGTAATTGTAAGAGTGGTTGTTCCAGTTTTACATCTGTCATGAACATACAGGAATTCCAGTTGCTCTGTGTGTTCTTCCCAACACTTGATATTGTCAGACGTAGGAATTTTTGCCAGTCTGGTTATTTTTCATTCCCCTGATTACCAAAGAAGACGAACATCTTCTCACACCTGTATGGGCCATTCGTGCTTCCTTTTCTGTGACATCTGTGGCCCAGCTGCCTACTGGTTTGTTTCTTTTTCTTAATGTTTTGAGGCCATTCTTTATAGATTCTAGAAATTGCCTTATCTAGAAATTCCCTCTTAGCTAGTCCACCAGCCCCCTCCTTTTTAAATTTGGATTCAGACTCACTCTCATCCATCAGCGATTCTTCTGCATATGTCTCTTTACTCCTTGGGGAGGCATTGCGGAGAGAGGGACAGTGGGTGCGTTGGAAACAAGCTCCCTTTCCTTTTCTGCAGGAATATGTACTGTTCAGCAGCAGTGGCTACAAAACTCCAGATGCTGGTTGTGGCGTTATAAACTGTCCTGTCAGATAAGATATAAAAATTAATCCCAGGTTGTGAAATTATGGGTATTTCTTTCTTTCGTTATACTCTGATAATTCCCAATTTTTCCATAAGGTTTTTAATGAAATGTGTTTTCTTAGCTATCCTGGATGAAAAAGGGAGAAAAGTGCTCATGACCACTACTGTTCTGAGCTCAGTCACTGGGAAGTGGGATTGGATGAGCACTGAGTCAGGCTGCCCGCATCCCCAGGCTCCCTGGCCACCACTCACAAGTCCTATAGGCGTGTGACCTAATAACATTCTGAGTCAGTTTCCTCATTTGTAATATGGAAACTGCTAATAGTACCTACCCATCTCTGAGGATTGTAAATACAGGAATACATATAAAGTACTTAGAATGATGCCTAGGAATAGATAGTGTTTGACATACTTTTTCCCTCAAAATATCTCTGAAATTCATCCATGTAGCTAAAAACTCCTTTTCTTTGCTGTATTATTCCATTGTTGAAGGACATTTGGGTAATTTCTAGTTTTTTTGTCATGACAGACAAGAATGTGAGCTCCTTGCCTACATCTCCTGGTACACAAATGCAAGTTTCTTTAAAGAATGTAATTGTAAGAGTGGTTGTTCCAGTTTTACATCTGTCATGAACATACAGGAATTCCAGTTGCTCTGTGTGTTCTTCCCAACACTTGATATTGTCAGACGTAGGAATTTTTGCCAGTCTGGTTATTTTTCATTCCCCTGATTACCAAAGAAGACGAACATCTTCTCACACCTGTATGGGCCATTCGTGCTTCCTTTTCTGTGACATCTGTGGCCCAGCTGCCTACTGGTTTGTTTCTTTTTCTTAATGTTTTGAGGCCATTCTTTATAGATTCTAGAAATTGCCTTATCTAGAAATTCCCTCTTAGCTAGTCCACCAGCCCCCTCCTTTTTAAATTTGGATTCAGACTCACTCTCATCCATCAGCGATTCTTCTGCATATGTCTCTTTACTCCTTGGGGAGGCATTGGAGAGAGGGACAGTGGGTGCGTTGGAAACAAGCTCCCTTTCCTTTTCTGCAGGAATATGTACTGTTCAGCAGCAGTGGCTACAAAACTCCAGATGCTGGTTGTGGCGTTATAAACTGTCCTGTCAGATAAGATATAAAAATTAATCCCAGGTTGTGAAATTATGGGTATTTCTTTCTTTCGTTATACTCTGATAATTCCCAATTTTTCCATAGTAAATGTGTGTTATTTTTATAATCAGAAATACATGTTGTTGTTTTCTTAAAAACAATTTTCGCTCTAAGTTTTCTGACTTTCAGAAATGTCTGATTTTAAACCTGGCGGTAACAGAAGTTTATGGGAAATTCCATGCAGCCAGAAACATCCAGGATGAGATAACAAGGTGAACTGATCTGTAAATTGACAACGGCAACACAGCAGGGGCAAGACATGATTAAATTCCATTTTCCAAGAAGACTGTAAACTACAGATCCTCTTTGTACCCAACACAGTTTTCAGGGATAGGTACTTAATTGAAGCTGCTGCTGCTATGGTTGCTAGAGGCAAACACTGGCTGTGTGTTTTGGTCTGCTCTGGTTTAAAACCTGCCTGCCTTCTGGGTTTGCTTATGATAGTGTTTTTAGCCCCCCAGGGCACTGGAGAGAAGGAAGAAAACCGACTTCCTGTTATTAGTCTGATGGGATCCAGCCAGGAAAAGATAGATGAGGCGCAAGCATGGATCCAGAGGATACTGAGCCCCCAGGACTGCCACATCATTGAGGATAAGCACATTCTTTACCTGGGGAGAAAGGAACACGACCGTCTGTCTCTGCTTCAGAAAACTTCAGGCATCTCTATCTCAGAGACCGTCACCCTAAGAAAGGCGCATTTAGAGATTCAAGGGGCTCGAGCAGACCTCCTTGGGGCGACATCTGGCCCAGCTGCCTACTTGCATTTTGAGCAAAGATTCTAGAAATTGCCTTATCTAGAAATTCCTCTTAGCTAGTCCACCAGCCCCTCCTTTTAAATTTGGATTCAGACTCACTCTCATCCATCAGCGATTCTTCTGCATATGTCTCTTTACTCCTTGGGAGGCATTGCGAGAGAGGGACAGTGGGTGCGTTGGAAACAAGCTCCCTTTCCTTTTCTGCAGGAATATGTACTGTTCAGCAGCAGTGGCTACAAAACTCCAGATGCTGGTTGTGGCGTTATAAACTGTCCTGTCAGATAAGATATAAAAATTAATCCCAGGTTGTGAAATTATGGGTATTTCTTTCTTTCGTTATACTCTGATAATTCCCAATTTTTCCATAGTAAATGTGTGTTATTTTTATAATCAGAAATACATGTTGTTGTTTTCTTAAAAACAATTTTCGCTCTAAGTTTTCTGACTTTCAGAAATGTCTGATTTTAAACCTGGCGGTAACAGAAGTTTATGGGAAATTCCATGCAGCCAGAAACATCCAGGATGAGATAACAAGGTGAACTGATCTGTAAATTGACAACGGCAACACAGCAGGGGCAAGACATGATTAAATTCCATTTTCCAAGAAGACTGTAAACTACAGATCCTCTTTGTACCCAACACAGTTTTCAGGGATAGGTACTTAATTGAAGCTGCTGCTGCTATGGTTGCTAGAGGCAAACACTGGCTGTGTGTTTTGGTCTGCTCTGGTTTAAAACCTGCCTGCCTTCTGGGTTTGCTTATGATAGTGTTTTTAGCCCCCCAGGGCACTGGAGAGAAGGAAGAAAACCGACTTCCTGTTATTAGTCTGATGGGATCCAGCCAGGAAAAGATAGATGAGGCGCAAGCATGGATCCAGAGGATACTGAGCCCCCAGGACTGCCACATCATTGAGGATAAGCACATTCTTTACCTGGGGAGAAAGGAACACGACCGTCTGTCTCTGCTTCAGAAAACTTCAGGCATCTCTATCTCAGAGACCGTCACCCTAGGAAAGGCGCATTTAGAGATTCAAGGGGCTCGAGCAGACCTCCTTGGGGCGATTCTGAAGGTTGAACAGATGCTGGGTGAAGTTCAAGAGGAAATGGTAAGAACAAAGGAGCAAGTCCTTTGGAGCCTGTCAGGTGAGTAATTTTCTATTAGGTTGGAAAGTCAGCTTTTCCAGCTTTGGGGTGTGAGCATACATGTGTGTCAGTGGGCGAAAGTGCAGACTAGCTGGGACTGTGTTAGGTCGTAAACTTTTATAACCCTTTTTGACTCTACCAGCAGGGCTAATTATTAGTAAATGAAAACACACACATGCATGCACACACACACACACGCATGCACGCACACACATACACACATGCATGCACACAGTTGGACTTACTGATGATGACATGGATTGCCTAAGACACGCAAAGCCCAGGGTAACCCAAGTCCAGGCTCTAGGAAAAGAAGTACAGCCGTAATTATTCAGACGGAGCGTTCATATAGAGACACATTCTACTTGTTTAATTCATTTCTTTGAGTTTTATTGCAATTACTTATTCCTGGCAGTGTTAGGAGCTCTAAAGTTACTTACTTTGAGCCTTCTTACCAGAGTAAATAGCCCCTTGGTACTGTGAGATCCGTTCAAGTATCATTCATTCAGTGGGGCAAATCTATCAGGATGACTGTGGAAATCTGGGTTTGGACTTTAACTTAGTCCTAGAGCTAACTAGGTAACTATACCATTAAAAATACTGCCTTGGGGGCTTCCCTGGTAGTCCAGTGGGTAAAGACACCGCCTTGCACTGCAAGGCACCGGTTTGATCCCTGGCCTGGAAAGATCCCATGTGCCGTGGAGCAGCTGGACCAATGTGTCCAACTACTGAACTAGAGCTCTGGAGTGCATGCACCCAGAGCCGGTGCTCTCTGATGAGAGAGGCCACTGCAATGGGAGGCCCGCACAGGCCAGAGGATAATGAGCCCCCAGGACTGCCACATCATTGAGGATAAGCACATTCTTTACCTGGGGAGAAAGGAACACGACCGTCTGTCTCTGCTTCAGAAAACTTCAGGCATCTCTATCTCAGAGACCGTCACCCTAGGAAAGGCGCATTTAGAGATTCAAGGGGCTCGAGCAGACCTCCTTGGGGCGATTCTGAAGGTTGAACAGATGCTGGGTGAAGTTCAAGAGGAAATGGTAAGAACAAAGGAGCAAGTCCTTTGGAGCCTGTCAGGTGAGTAATTTTCTATTAGGTTGGAAAGTCAGCTTTTCCAGCTTTGGGGTGTGAGCATACATGTGTGTCAGTGGGCGAAAGTGCAGACTAGCTGGGACTGTGTTAGGTCGTAAACTTTTATAACCCTTTTTGACTCTACCAGCAGGGCTAATTATTAGTAAATGAAAACACACACATGCATGCACACACACACACACGCATGCACGCACACACATACACACATGCATGCACACAGTTGGACTTACTGATGATGACATGGATTGCCTAAGACACGCAAAGCCCAGGGTAACCCAAGTCCAGGCTCTAGGAAAAGAAGTACAGCCGTAATTATTCAGACGGAGCGTTCATATAGAGACACATTCTACTTGTTTAATTCATTTCTTTGAGTTTTATTGCAATTACTTATTCCTGGCAGTGTTAGGAGCTCTAAAGTTACTTACTTTGAGCCTTCTTACCAGAGTAAATAGCCCCTTGGTACTGTGAGATCCGTTCAAGTATCATTCATTCAGTGGGGCAAATCTATCAGGATGACTGTGGAAATCTGGGTTTGGACTTTAACTTAGTCCTAGAGCTAACTAGGTAACTATACCATTAAAAATACTGCCTTGGGGGCTTCCCTGGTAGTCCAGTGGGTAAAGACACCGCCTTGCACTGCAAGGGGCACCGGTTTGATCCCTGGCCTGGAAAGATCCCATGTGCCGTGGAGCAGCTGGACCAATGTGTCCAACTACTGAACTAGAGCTCTGGAGTGCATGCGCCCAGAGCCGGTGCTCTCTGATGAGAGAGGCCACTGCAATGGGAGGCCCACACAGGCCAAAGAACAAGGATGGAAATAAATGAAAAACCAATAGAAGTGGCCAATAAAAAAAAGCCTAAAAAAAATACTGCCTTGGGGGACTGAGGCTTATTTCTTTCTTTTTGCAACTAATGTATGTTGCATCCATGATATGTGAAGCATTGTCTCAGATGCTTTAGGTACAGTGATAGGATGAACATTGTTCCCACTCAGAGTCTAACTGGGGAAACTGAGAATAAACAGGTTAGTTGTGAAGCAGGTAGGTGAATGAGCTCTGGAAACAACTAGGCGAGGCACCTAACCCAGACTGGGGAGGTAAGGGGGAAGCTTCTCAGGGGAGGTGTCACAAATGGAAAAGTGAAGAATAGGTAAGAGTTAGTAAGGCAAAGAAAGAACTTTCAAGACATCCAACCACAGCTGGGCCTAGGTTGTGCAGGACTTTATAAATCACATGAAAATATTCAGGGTGTTTCCTTTTTTTTTTTTAAGCAGTTAATATTGGAACTAGGTTTCAGGGTGTTTTCTTAAACAAATAGAGAACCTTGAATGATGTTAAGCAAAGACAAGATCAGACTTACATTTTAGGAAGATCATTGGTTGTACTGTGGAGAATGAATTTAGTACAAAAAAATTCAGATGTAAAATTTCAAAGAATACCTTATTTTCACCATGTGTTTATATAAAGAGTTCAGGCAGACACGATCAATGTGAGTAGGAGTTTGCAATAAATGTTGAGTCCATGTTCCACAGAAAACCCAGTGTTGAAAAACATGGACAAAAAATAATATTTGATCGTGAGGCCCAAGATTATGATTTCTACTTAGCTTTAGAAATGTAGCAAGTGTGGGTCTTTAAACTGACAACTGTTACTTCTTAAGAGAACAAGATAGAAACTAACGCTGATCTCCTATAAAGTTTGTGACATTAACTGCATTCATAAAGTTGGCCCATTATCCCAGCCGCTGACTATTTGGTCCTGTAAATCCCCCACTAAAGAAATTCTAGGTGGCACTTTTTGGGAGTTGATGACTAAGCAAATTATTGCACAGCAGTGTCAGAAGTTCATAGACACTCAACCCCTCTTAATCAGATGAAGATATTCATTAACAAAATATATAATTTTAAAATAAAGTATTACCACAGGGAACATCAACTATCTATCTGAACAGTATGCTTTAAATAATAGAAGTTAGACATCTCCACTTTTATGGTGTTCTTTTAGTCTTTCCTGGTTAGTGTTCCTGATAGCAGAAGTCTGTGGATCTTTGAGTTTCCAGTGCCTAGCCCAGCAAACTCTAGGAGACAGTGAGGGATAGAGAAGTCTGGTGCGCTGCAGTCCATAGAGTCGCAAAGAGTTGGACACTACTTAGCGACTGAACAATAACAATAGCATACTTTATGGTGCTGCTGCTGCTAAGTCACTTCAGTTGTGTCTGACTCTGTGCGACCCCATGGACTGTAGTCCTTCAGGCTGCTCTGTCCATGGAATTCTCCAGGCAAGAATACTGGAGTGGATTGGCATGCCTTCCTCCAGGGGTATATTCCTGACTCAGGGATATTTTGCCTTGCCCCCTACGGAAAGCACTGGGGAAAACCAGGCGTATGATCTTGGACCTGTACTTATTAGCTTTGTGACTTTGAGCAAGTCACTTAAGTAATCTGAGTTTCTATTTTCCTGTTTGTAAAATTGTGTTAATTATTTCAGTGGTGGTGTTGTAATACTCAAATGAAGTAGAAATAAGAAATTGTTTTGGAAACTTAGAAGTATTACAGAAGTCTCTTACTGTTTTCTAACACTCCTTACTATTTTCTTATGCTCGTGTCTTTCTGTGGATTGGCGTCCTGGCTAGAAATACAAATATTTCTTCTTAGCAAAACAACTGTACATCATCATTACAATTACAGCATTGGTGGGGGGAACATATTAATCCTCTTTTTTCTTTTATTTCCACAACTTCATAATCCAGATCAACCTGATGACAAATTTATGACCCTCTGTTTTATCCTATAATTTCTCATGGGATTATAGCTGTCCTTGCATGCCCTAAACACATGATGTGTATGAATTAAACTGCTAATCTATTCCTCCAAATTTTTATAATATGCTTCATTTAATTTCTGTTCATTTGGCTGGGCTGAGTGACTTTTGGGATCTTAGTTCCTTGACCAGGAATTGAACCCGGGTCCTGGCAGTGGAAGCACCTAGTCCTAACCACTGGACCACCAGGGAATTCTCTCATTTAATTTGTTTACAAACCTTTCACTTTCACAGATCACTGAGACAAAGTTTTATGTTACTCATTTTTAGATCAACAGACCTATCCGCAACCAGGAAACCAGAACCAAATGGAGGAAAATACATTTCTGAAATGCCTAAAGCTTTCCGCTCAAGAAATTAAGGATCAAAAAAGACAGTTTGAAGACTGTGGTTTGAAAGTTATAAAGGTATACTTAATTAAGAGAGAATTTGATTCATCTTGCTATCACTTGGTTCCACAGCCAGAAGAAATAATTACCTCAGCTAGTTGCTCATTGACCTGCAATCCTAGGAGTTGGTCTGAAAAGAAGGCAGGGATGGGTAGGGATAAGGGATATAGTCAGAATCAAGTGGTAGAAATGAAGTTAGGATGTACAGAAGCGTAGATCAAACCTCAGAGAAAAGCTATCTGCCTATCTAGAAACAAAATGAAAGAAATGGAATAGCATGTATCACACTGTATCGTAATTGTTTAGCTATTTTTCTCTCTCACTAAACCATGAGCTTTAAGAGAGCAAAGACTGTGTCTGCACTTGCTGACCATTTCATTACCACTGCCTGGCACATAGTGATGGCTCAGTGAATTTTTGTCAAAGAAGGGATAGGGAACTTCGAAGAGAAAGAAGTCAAAATGGGAGAAAATTGGAACCAAGAGAGATGCCTATGCAACTTTATATGAAAAGCAAATCGTATGCAAAATAATATACATATAAGTGCTTTTATTTTTGAAGCAGAGTGTCAGGCAATTTAAGTAGCAGTTCTCCAGCATCTTTTTCAGTTTTTCATTTTCTTGGGCTGTAGGTGGAGAAGGTAGACAATGTGCTTCTCATGGCTGCCTTCCAGAGAAGGAAGAAAATGATGGAAGAGAGAACCCCTGGAAAACCTGTGAGCCACAGGCTGTTTCAGCAGGTCCCACACCAGTTCTGCAAAATGATATGCAGAGTCGGCTTTCACAGAGTGTACTCCGTGCCCGGCGGTAGGTGTCAGCCCTCGTAACCCGGGTTGCTCTATGCAGGGGTTGGTGAGTACACATCAGAAGGTGACTCACTTGGTGAGGGGGTCATTGACAACTGGGATTTAGTTATAAAGATATTTGGAGAGAGGCATATTTAAGATTTGTCCTTCATGCCTTTTGTGGCTGGTGGGTTTTATTTTGATGAAAGTGTTCTCAGTAAGAACTGCAGTTCAGTTTCCGCCTTTCTGTGTTTGTGTCTTATCAAAACAGAGAGCACCCTGGAGCTTTCCTTTTTATGCCTTCCCCAAAGAAATTAAGGATCAAAAAGACATTTTAGATAAAACTTAATTAAGAGAGAATTTGATTCATCTTGCTATCACTTGGTTCCACAGCCAGAAGAAATAATTACCTCAGCTAGTTGCTCATTGACCTGCAATCCTAGGAGTTGGTCTGAAAAGAAGGCAGGGATGGGTAGGGATAAGGGATATAGTCAGAATCAAGTGGTAGAAATGAAGTTAGGATGTACAGAAGCGTAGATCAAACCTCAGAGAAAAGCTATCTGCCTATCTAGAAACAAAATGAAAGAAATGGAATAGCATGTATCACACTGTATCGTAATTGTTTAGCTATTTTTCTCTCTCACTAAACCATGAGCTTTAAGAGAGCAAAGACTGTGTCTGCACTTGCTGACCATTTCATTACCACTGCCTGGCACATAGTGATGGCTCAGTAAATTTTTTGTCAAAGAAGGGATAGGGAACTTCGAAGAGAAAGAAGTCAAAATGGGAGAAAATTGGAACCAAGAGAGATGCCTATGCAACTTTATATGAAAAGCAAATCGTATGCAAAATAATATACATATAAGTGCTTTTATTTTTGAAGCAGAGTGTCAGGCAATTTAAGTAGCAGTTCTCCAGCATCTTTTTCAGTTTTTCATTTTCTTGGGCTGTAGGTGGAGAAGGTAGACAATGTGCTTCTCATGGCTGCCTTCCAGAGAAGGAAGAAAATGATGGAAGAGAGAACCCCTGGAAAACCTGTGAGCCACAGGCTGTTTCAGCAGGTCCCACACCAGTTCTGCAAAATGATATGCAGAGTCGGCTTTCACAGAGTGTACTCCGTGCCCGGCGGTAGGTGTCAGCCCTCGTAACCCGGGTTGCTCTATGCAGGGGTTGGTGAGTACACATCAGAAGGTGACTCACTTGGTGAGGGGGTCATTGACAACTGGGATTTAGTTATAAAGATATTTGGAGAGAGGCATATTTAAGATTTGTCCTTCATGCCTTTTGTGGCTGGTGGGTTTTATTTTGATGAAAGTGTTCTCAGTAAGAACTGCAGTTCAGTTTCCGCCTTTCTGTGTTTGTGTCTTATCAAAACAGAGAGCACCCTGGAGCTTTCTTATTTCTTTTTCTTATCTTGACAATATTATTATCAATACTACCAAACCATCTTCCTCCTTTAATTAAAAGAGCATTTTCCTGAATTTAATAAAGTTGGTCTTTTCTCTTTCATCCTCTTCATTTCCCATAGCTGCTAGCAAATGAATTAGGCATCATCCAGCAGGTGAAATGAATTATATTTTAAGATCCTTCTCAGTTACGGGGTTTCCATGTATGGTAGTTTCTATGTCTCAATTATACAAATATATTGCGTATTTTACTGCTATATATTACCCTTTAAATCTCTCCAAAGGAGGCTAAGAAGTTTAGTAGTCATCATGGAGCATACCTGGCAAGGCAGCCTGACTTTGCCTGGTTCATTAAGTACGTGGCTGTTGATTTTTACCTTTCAAATACGTAGCATGATCCTTACTCTAGAGCCTCCTTCAAGTCTTGATTTCTGGGAAAAAAAAGGTGGTGTGGGGGGGAAGTCTGGAAATCATCTTCTCTCTGCCACAGAGAAAAATCAGCAATATCTAAGGTAAATACTGAATATGAATGATTTTTCACCTGAATTGATAAGTGAATCCCCACCCAGGAGTCTGAGTGTAACCAGGAAAGTGATGATCAGTATGGTCCTTTCATGGGCAGAGTCTTAAAAATCCACTTGTTCCCATTATAACTGGCTTTTCCGCACTCCACCCCTGCCCCTTCTATTTTTTTTTTCTGCCCCTTCTATTTTAACTAAACTACTCTAAGAACTTCAAGATCCTCCTATTTTCCAAATCTAGCAAGTGCCCTCTTTTCAGTTATGTGACAGCACTGCTAATTGCCTACCCAGTATCTGTGCATCTATTTCTTCTCCAAACAGCTAAGACACATACCATCCTCCCAAGGAAGACCGTCCCAAACACTCATCTTGTCTTATCATCAGGCTCAAGTTCAGACAATCTTCTCTTAAAACTTAGAGGCAAAGTAATTGTCCTAACACACTCATTGCATAATGATGTGAGAGCAAGCTAGAAAACTGCAATAAAAACTCCCATTTTGAAAGGGGAGAAGAATAGCACACAAGGCACTGGTCTGTACCACTAACCACATGCCGCTGAATTGGAATAGTAAGGGCTCTGTTCTGGGAGTGGAGTAGGCCCTTGTTTGCCCTCTGGGAAAAATCTTCATTTTTGTATTGCTGCTCTTCATCATTTCTAGGTGCACTGCCTACCAGGGGTTCATGGCTTGCCCTGGGGATCTGGGATGCTCCCAGGCTATGGATAGCTGGAATTGTAGTTTGTTTTTTATTTTTTTAAAAGATTTATTTATTTATTTTGGGGGGGAGGTGGCCAGGGAGGGGGGCGGGGGGGCCACTTCTATTGATCTTTCATTTATCTATTTCCATCCACCTTTTTTGCTCTTTGGCCCATGTGGGCCTCCCATCGCAGTGGCCTCTGTCGTTGCAGAGCGCCGGCTCTGGACGCATGCGATCCAGAACTCTGGCTCGGTAATTGGACACATCGGTCCAGCCGCTCCGCAGCAAATGGAATCTTCCCAGGCCAGGGATCAAACCGGCACCCCTTGCCCTGCAAGGCAGTGTCCTTACCCACTGGACCACCAGGGAAGCCCAGGACTTGTAGTTTTTTCAGCCATACAGTTCCTTTAAAAACTAAGCAACATGAGGCCAGTTGGTTTCTGGTCAAGTTTGTGTCTTTGCTACCCAGGCGAAGATCCTTTCTCCATCTAGTCTTTAAATCTCAAGATTCTTGTCTTTTTACTTGCTGGCCTCCGTGCTCTGCTGTCTCCCTAGCCTTTAGCTTAACATTCACTGTCTAAAAGCAATTCAGACAGTAGACTCAGTGGGGGGATGCTACTCATAGTGTAACTTGTGCCAGTGTGTCTGGTGAGAATGCTTAACTGCAGGTGTGCTGAGAGCAGTGTCCTCTGCTGGATAAACCACCTTTGTTGTTGTTCAGTTGCTAAGTCATGTCCGACTCTTCATGACCCCGTGGACTGCAGCAAGCCAGGCTTTCTTGTCCCTCACTGTCTCCCGGAGTTTACTCAAGCTCATGCCCGTTGAATCGGTGCTGCTATCTAACCATCTCATCCTCTGCCATCCCTTTCTCCTTTTTTCCTTCAATCTTTCCCAGCATCAGGGTCTTGGTTAGTTGACTCTGCATCAAATTGCCAGAGTAATGGAGCTTCAGCTTCAGCATCAGTCCTTCTAACGAATATTCAGCGTTGATTTCCTTTAGGACTGACGGGTTTGATTTCCTTGCAGTCCAAGGAACTCTCAGGAGTCTTTTCCAGAATCACAATTGAAAAGCATTAATTCTTTGGCGCTTCGTTTTCTTGATGATCCAACTCTCACATCCATACATGACTACGGGGAAAACCATAGCTTTGACTATGTGAACTTTGGTCAGCAAAGTGATGTCTCAGCTTTTTAATACACAGTCTGGTTTGTCATAGCTTTTCTTCCAAGGAGCAAGCATCTTTTAATTTCATGGCTGCAGTCACCATCAGCAGTGATTTTGGAGCTCAAGAAAATATGTCACTGCTTCCACTTCTTCACCTTCTATTTGCCGTGAAGTGATGGTACCAGATGCCATTGATCTTAGGTTTTTTTAATATTCAGTTTCAAGCCAGCTTTTTCACTCTCCTCTTTCACCCTCATTAAGAGGCTCTTTAGTGCCTCTTCACTTTCTGCCATTAGAATGGTATCATCTGCATATCCAAGATTATTGATATTTCTCCTAGTAATCCTGATTCCAGCTTGTGCTTCATCATGCATCCTGGCATTTTGCATAACGTACTTTGCATAGAAGTTAAATAAGCAGAGTGACAATATACAGCCTTGTTGTACTTCTTTCCCAGTTTTGAACCAATTCACTGTTCCATGCCCAGTTCTAACTGTTGCTTCTTGCCCTGCGCACAAGTTTCTCAGGAGACAGGTAACGCAGTCTAGTATGCCCATCTCTTTAAGAATTTTCCACAATTTGCTGTGATCCACACAGTCAAAGGTGTTAGCATAATCAGTGAAGCAGGAGTTTTTCTGGAATTCCCTTGCTTTCTCTGTGATCCAACAAATTTTGGTAATTTGGTCTCTGGTTCCTCTGCCTTTTCTAAACACAGCTTGTACATCTGGAAGTTCTAGCTTTACCCTGGGCTTTGGTCATTAGTACCTTCTCAGGCTTAAATCTTCAATGCCCTTCGGTAGTATCTACACAAGTGCTCTGTTTTTTGTGACGAGGAAAATCTTTTTCAGGCCAGGTCTGTGCCGCTCCTGCAGCATAGGAAGTTTTTTGAGCGTGCTTTTCCTCTAGACTGAAATGCAGGCTCCTGTGGGGCTGTTCTCACCTGTTCTGGACACCTTCCCAGCCATTGCTATTTCACACTCAGGTACCAGTGGTGGCTGAGGGGCTGCACTCAGCAGGGTCCAGCAATGGTCTTTTTTCTTGTGGAAGTTCCCCCAGACTTTCTGAGATTTCTTGACTCCCAGGGCTCTTTCAAGGGAATAGGGCTGGAAAGTGAGCACGTTTTCAGAGCCCCCAAGAGGTCCAGTCATGTCCTCTCTGATTATTCTCTTCCCACCAGGTAGAAAGAAAAAGTTTTATCTTGAAGTGAGAGAACTGCTTTTAGAATATCTGGTATTCACTCCTCTCTTGTATATGGTGTAAATTCCATGCTTTAAATCCTTCAGGTTTTTAGCCTTTGTGTTAAAAAAAAAATCGCATTTTCTCTCTCAGAAAAGCGAACACTGAAAGTCAGACTTTTATGACTGTGTTCTTTGCTTGATTAAAAATAATCTTGAAAAAAACCAAGTTTGTTATTTATGTATACATACATATATGCCATATATATGTATATTCAATTGTGTTTGTCCCAAGGGTTTTCCTTTTTGACCCTGAAGTGATAAGTAGCAAGAAGAACTCAATGGGTGGAGGAAAAAGGAGCAGGAAGAAACTCCCCAAAAAGAAACCTTTGAATTTTATTTCAAAATATACCCTTGCTATATTTTATCTATTTACCTGTGGGGAGTTCTCTTTCTGAACTTTTGAGAACAGGGGACATGTTTCAGCCACTTTTGAAGCTCAGGCCCATCATAGTAGGCACTAGCCACATGCAGATATTGAGCACTTAAAATGTGGTTAATCTGAATTGAGGTATGCTGTAAGTATGAAATATATCCTGGATTTCAAAGACCACTACCAAAGAAAAGAATGTAAAATATCTCCTTAATAATTTTTACATTGATTATGTATTGAAATGATAACACTTTGCATATAATATATTCAACAGAAGTATTAAATTAATCTTAGTTTTTAAAATGTAGCTGTTGAAAACTATGTATGTGGGGCTTCCTTGGTGATCCATTGGTAAGGACACTGCCTTGCAGTGCAAGGGGCGCTGGTTCGATCCCTGGCCTGGAAAGATCCCATGTGCTTTGGAGCGGCTGGACTGAAGTGTCTAACTACCGAGATAGAGCTCTGGAGCACATGCGCCTAGAGCCTATGCTCTGCGGCAAGAGAGGCCACTGCAATGTGAGGCCCACACAGGCCGAAGAACAAAGATGGATGAAAATAGATAAATGAAAGACCAACACAAGTGGCCAAAAAAAAAAAAAAAAAAGACTATATGTGTGGCTTCCATTGTTTTTTTAATTGTTCAGTGCTGCTCTAGAACCTGAAACAGTGTTTGGTTATGTTGCAATTAAATGTAAAGAGAAAGGGAAGAATGGAAGAGAAAGACAGAAAGAGAATGAGGCTTCAAAGAGGTTTTTATTGTTTTCCCTCTAAGTAGGGATAGAGGGCATTAAACAGGGATTATCTTGAAGCCCAGAGTTTGGCCCTCAGCTTCTTGAGTGTTTTACACATGCACACACACACACACAACTTTGCTGGGTCTTAGTTGCAGGACATTTGTTGCATATTTCGTTGCAGTCCACAGGCTCAGAAGTGGTGGCCTTTGGGCTTAGTTGCCCCATGGCACGTGGAATCTTAGTTCCCTGACCAGGGATCAAACCCACATGCCCTGAATTGCAGGGCAGATTCTTAACCACTGGATCACCAGGGAGGTCCCTTGAGTGCTCTTAATATTCCAGAAAAGAGGAGACAAATCAAAGCATTTGTATCAGAATGCAGAATATTCATTTCCAGTGGTTGGAATAGGGCACATCCTCCTCGGTATCATAGTATTAAGGATGCCCAATGAATGGAAAACTGCCTGGTGAGCATGGACCTCCATCAAAAGCTTGTGGACATTCTCTGTGGGGCATTTTGCCATGCTCACACTCTGGGTGATCACTGCCTAGCTCTGCTGGCTCCAGCCTCCATGCTGCTTTTCAGTGATTCTGTGCACTCCACTGACCTGCTATGGGACTGGCCCCAGGCCTGACAACCATTCTCCGTGCTGATGGCCCTACTGATCTTTCACCTGCACACCAGGACCTGCCTATGTGTGTTCCCCGTTACAGGCCACCATGGGCTGGTGTATAGGGAGGGGAGAACATAGACTAGATCCCAGACCGTCTTAGATTCAGCCCAGCCTTAGTTTCTGTGACAGAGCTCATTCGATAACTGCCTCAGGGCTTCATCTGAAGTCAGGCGGATGGGGTCTGGCTCTGACGGTGCCTGAGGCTCAGCAAGCCTGACACATTTTCTTTCTTTAGTTAGTATTCAGCCATCTTCTCTAACAGACAGGCAGGATTTTAGCCCCTGCCATCAAGTGTCCAGGCCCCAGGACACTGGCTCATACCCAGTCAAGGGACTTCAAGCTAGTCTAGAAACGTTTCTGTTCCTCAGTGCGGGTATGTCTTAAGGGCCATATTGAATGGGGCAGGTGGGTGATTACATGGCATGATCTCAGGGATACCAGGGAAGCTGCTAGAACCCTCCAAATGCTCCTTTCATCTGTCTGGTCAGTGCTGACATCCCTCAATTAGAGATTCATCCATTCAGATGAGTTATTTTTTTGGCCACTTCTATTGGTCTTTCATTTATTTCCATCTTTGTTCTTTTGGCCTGTGTGGGCCTCCCATCGCAGTGGCCTCTCTCACTGCAGAGAACCGGCTCTGGGTGCATGCGCTCCAGAGCCCTGGCGTGGTAGTTGGACACAAGGGTCCAGCCGCTCCGCAGCACGTGAGATCTTCCAGGCCAGGGATCGAACCGGTGCCCCTTGCACCGCAAGGCGGTGTCCTTACCCACTGGACCACCAGGGAAGCCCTCAGATGAGTTTTTGAAACAGGGGGAAATCCCTGGATGAGGAGTAGTAGGTGAGGAACCAAGTCTCATCCTTGCCTTCTGCTTGGGGTTGGTATTACCACACCTGTCCCAGTCCCACAGTAGAGCATATCCCACTAGTAACCAAATGTCTGTCTCTCCCAGTCCTGAGCGTCTCCTAAACATGCAGCATACACACTAACATTGCCTCATATGCTCTGCGGTCCTCTTATTTTGACATATTTTTCGTGTAATGCTGTCCTTGAATTTGGGAGACACTGTCTTCTTACATGCTTTTTTCACTAGTTCTATTCTTAAGAGTTCTAGAGATATCCTTGTGTATAGTTTATTATAGTCAGACTACATTCTAAGAGAAACAGAACTTTCCTACATTATGTTCTCTTTATTAGCTGTTTGGTTGGTAATGTTGACTTAAGTCATACTCTCATTGCCTCTCAGATTTTCCATGTTATATATGGAGATACCATTCAAATCATATATTAATGATAGATAATCAATGTAAAAGTGCTTTGTAAACTATAGACTCCTCTAATAGTATGTTAAAATGTAGACTGTTATTATGTTCATGTGATAATCTAAAAAAAATGTTTATTTTTGGCTGTCTTGGGTTTTTGTTGCTGCGCAGGTTTTTCTCTAGTTGAGGCAAGCAGGGCTATTCTAGTTGCCGTGTGCAGGCTTCTCATCACAGTGGTTTCCCTTGCTTTGGAGCACGGGCTCTAGGATGTGTGGGCTTCAGTAGTTGCAGCTCCCAGGCTCTAGAGCATAGGCTCCATATTTGCGATGCACGGGTATAGTTTCTCTGTGGCTTATGGGTTCACTTCGATCAGGGATTGCACCTGTGACTCCTGAATTGGCAGGTGGATTCTTTACCACTAAGCCACCAGGAAAGCTGTCCCTATTAGTGATCATTTGCAACCAGTGAATAACTTTGGGTGTCTTTGCTACAGACACAGGGACTTGAGATCAGGAAGTGGTGAGTATTTGGAGGAGTAGGGAGTGAATACATACTAGTACACCAATAGGCAATATGGTTTGTCAGATCATAATAATCTTAAATTTTTTTCTCTTATCAGACCAAAAATATGGAACTGGAATATACTTCACCAAGAACCTCAAAAACATAGTACACAGGATCAAGAAAACATCCGCCACAGAGAAGCTGATCTGTGTGTTTGAGGCTGAAGTACTCACAGGCTCCTTCTGCCGGGGTAATCAGTTAAATATTGTTCCCCCACCATCGCATCCTGGAGCCATAGATGCCCATGACAGTGTGGTTGACCATGTTCCCAATCCTGAAACCTTTGTGATTTTTAGTAACAGCCAGGCTGTGCCCCAGTATTTGTGGACTTGTATCCAGGATGGTGTACAGGATTACCCAAGAAAAACGATGTCCTTTCAATGGCAGCCTTACCAGATGTTCTCAAGTGGCAGCTCTGTTGATTAACCCCCTCGTTATTTTAGCAACAAGCATGACCTGGATTTGGAGGATCTAGTCGAATAATAACCATTGCTAACTCCAAGAATGGTTTGAATATGTCAAATGGTTATCTTTATGGACTGACTGGGTGATTGAAGGGATCAGCTACAAACCAACCTTTTCGTGCCTTCATCTTTGTCTTCTTCTCTTGGGGTGGGGTGGTATATACCAACTAAAACTCTTTCAGGGCTATTTTCTCCTTCAAGGTGTCTTTTCATATTCTTTACCATGGGTGACAGCAAATATGCTTTATATGTAATGAAGAGATTTTCCAGTATATAATCCAACCCTTTTGCTTTGTAAAATGATAGTGTAGCATACTGAGACAGCAAGATGATTTCAGAGTTTCCAAAAAAATCTTACAAAGTGTTTTAGATATAAAAATAAATCACCTTTGTCAAAGTAACTGACTCTGAAAATTATGTGTAAAATGAAATTATTTAGAGTGGAAGGATACCAGAAGGCTGATATTCTAATAATCCCTCTTTTGGATTGAGCTGTTTCAAGCAATGCCACTCAAACACCATGAGGGCCAATTATTAATTCACCAAATATATCTTGGTCACTAGATGTATTTCACTCACTTTCTGGATGCTGGGAATATGAAGCTGGACAAGACAAATGTCTTCCTAAAGCTTTCAGCCTACATAATCAAAAAGGCAGCTACAGATAGCAAATGTGACTTGGTATAACAAAGAGAAATTACAGATTCATTGGAAAATTTTAAGGAGAAGAGGGATAAATGAATCGGGGGTTGGGAGGAAGTCCTCATAAAAGAAAATGAAACTCAAATTGAGACCCAAAGAATTTTTAAGAGTTAGGTAAATTAAGGATACAGCACATTAGGAGCAGAGTTGGAAGAGTATTTTATGCAGAGTTCTTACAAAGCCTGAATCTACTATGACTGTGCCCATACTCGACTTCAGATTTCTACCAGCTAATCTCCACAGGCATCTATTTCCTATTCTGAGATCGGTATTTGTCTATACTTCCAGGCTTTCCTGACCCTCATGCCTGCAAGCTTTTTCTAGAATACTTCTCCTTCTCACCATACATTAGCCAGCATTCTTCGTCTTGAAAGAAGCATATTTATTGTCTCATATGGTACTGCCCTTGAATTTGGTAAGAGGAGTCCCACCTTGGACTTCCAGTGTGAATGGATTTTCTGACTGGGTGATTGAAGGATCAGCTACAAACCAACCTTTTCGTGCCTTCATCTTTGTCTTCTTCTCTTGGGGTGGGGTGGTATATACCAACTAAAACTCTTTCAGGGCTATTTTCTCCTTCAAGGTGTCTTTTCATATTCTTTACCATGGGTGACAGCAAATATGCTTTATATGTAATGAAGAGATTTTCCAGTATATAATCCAACCCTTTTGCTTTGTAAAATGATAGTGTAGCATACTGAGACAGCAAGATGATTTCAGAGTTTCCAAAAAAATCTTACAAAGTGTTTTAGATATAAAAATAAATCACCTTTGTCAAAGTAACTGACTCTGAAAATTATGTGTAAAATGAAATTATTTAGAGTGGAAGGATACCAGAAGGCTGATATTCTAATAATCCCTCTTTTGGATTGAGCTGTTTCAAGCAATGCCACTCAAACACCATGAGGGCCAATTATTAATTCACCAAATATATCTTGGTCACTAGATGTATTTCACTCACTTTCTGGATGCTGGGAATATGAAGCTGGACAAGACAAATGTCTTCCTAAAGCTTTCAGCCTACATAATCAAAAAGGCAGCTACAGATAGCAAATGTGACTTGGTATAACAAAGAGAAATTACAGATTCATTGGAAAATTTTAAGGAGAAGAGGGATAAATGAATCGGGGGTTGGGAGGAAGTCCTCATAAAAGAAAATGAAACTCAAATTGAGACCCAAAGAATTTTTAAGAGTTAGGTAAATTAAGGATACAGCACATTAGGAGCAGAGTTGGAAGAGTATTTTATGCAGAGTTCTTACAAAGCCTGAATCTACTATGACTGTGCCCATACTCGACTTCAGATTTCTACCAGCTAATCTCCACAGGCATCTATTTCCTATTCTGAGATCGGTATTTGTCTATACTTCCAGGCTTTCCTGACCCTCATGCCTGCAAGCTTTTTCTAGAATACTTCTCCTTCTCACCATACATTAGCCAGCATTCTTCGTCTTGAAAGAAGCATATTTATTGTCTCATATGGTACTGCCCTTGAATTTGGTAAGAGGAGTCCCACCTTGGACTTCCAGTGTGAGAGGGTCTCCCTCTGGCCTCCATCCGGCCATGCCCAGCGGTGGACTTTCCTCCCAGGGGTGAACTATCCTACAGCCTGCATCAAGAATGGTCATGGGGTGACTGTTTTCAGGAATGGAGCTTGGACTTGGGGGCTGATGTGTTCACAGGCCTGTGCATCAGGCTGTGATACAGAAATGACAGGGTGGGAGGAGGACTGATTTGAAAGATCTAGCTTATGATTAACAGAGATATCTTTTTTCTTTTTTTGCCTCTAAGTCATCGTTTATTTTTCATCTTTGGCATGTGTGGGCCTCCCATCACAGTGGCCTCTCTTGTTGAAGAGCACCAGCTCTGGGTGCATGTGCTCCAGAGCGCTGGCTCGTAATTGGACACACCAGTCCAGCTGCTCCACGGCATGTGGGATCTTTTTGGGCCGGGATTGAACCGGTGCCCCTTGCACTGTAAGGTGGACTCTTACCCACTGGGCCACCAGGGACCCCCGCTTTATATATATATTTGTTATTTGTTTGACTGCACTGGTCTTAGTTGTAGCCTGCAGGATCTTCACTGCAGTGCATGGACTGTCTAGCTGGGATGTGTAGGCTCAGTAGTTGCAGTACATAGGCCCTCTAGTTGTAGCCCACTGACTTAGTGGCTCTGTGGCATGTGGGATCCTAGTCATCTGACCAGGGATCAAACCCATGTCCCCTGCATAGCAAGGCAGATTCTTAACCACTAGACCAGAGAAGTCACAACAGAGATTTCAAAAGATAATGAAAGACAGGCAAGTGTTCACAAGGACAAAAAAAAAATCCATACCAAGAAACATGAAACTGTAGACCAGCAAAGAGGTGAACTTAAAAGCAGGCAGAGAGTACAGTCAAGTCACCTATAAGGAATGACAGTTACACTGACAATGTATTTCTTGTTGGAGGCAGTATAATGTCCTCCTCTGCACATTGCAAACATGTCTGCACCTTAACCTCCTGAATCTGTGAGTATATTACCTTACAGGGCAGAAGGCATTTGGCAGATGTGGTTAAAGTTACCCATCAGATGGGAAGTTACCTGAAAGAAGCATATTTATTGTCTCATATGGTACTGCCCTTGAATTTGGTAAGAGGAGTCCCACCTTGGACTTCCAGTGTGAGAGGGTCTCCCTCTGGCCTCCATCCGGCCATGCCCAGCGGTGGACTTTCCTCCCAGGGGTGAACTATCCTACAGCCTGCATCAAGAATGGTCATGGGGTGACTGTTTTCAGGAATGGAGCTTGGACTTGGGGGCTGATGTGTTCACAGGCCTGTGCATCAGGCTGTGATACAGAAATGACAGGGTGGGAGGAGGACTGATTTGAAAGATCTAGCTTATGATTAACAGAGATATCTTTTTTCTTTTTTTGCCTCTAAGTCATCGTTTATTTTTCATCTTTGGCATGTGTGGGCCTCCCATCACAGTGGCCTCTCTTGTTGAAGAGCACCAGCTCTGGGTGCATGTGCTCCAGAGCGCTGGCTCGTAATTGGACACACCAGTCCAGCTGCTCCACGGCATGTGGGATCTTTTTGGGCCGGGATTGAACCGGTGCCCCTTGCACTGTAAGGTGGACTTTTTACCCACTGGGCCACCAGGGACCCCCGCTTTATATATATATTTGTTATTTGTTTGACTGCACTGGTCTTAGTTGTAGCCTGCAGGATCTTCACTGCAGTGCATGGACTGTCTAGCTGGGATGTGTAGGCTCAGTAGTTGCAGTACATAGGCCCTCTAGTTGTAGCCCACTGACTTAGTGGCTCTGTGGCATGTGGGATCCTAGTCATCTGACCAGGGATCAAACCCATGTCCCCTGCATAGCAAGGCAGATTCTTAACCACTAGACCAGAGAAGTCACAACAGAGATTTCAAAAGATAATGAAAGACAGGCAAGTGTTCACAAGGATAAAAAAAAAAAATCCATACCAAGAAACATGAAACTGTAGACCAGCAAAGAGGTGAACTTAAAAGCAGGCAGAGAGTACAGTCAAGTCACCTATAAGGAATGACAGTTACACTGACAATGTATTTCTTGTTGGAGGCAGTATAATGTCCTCCCTCTGCACATTGCAAACATGTCTGCACCTTAACCTCCTGAATCTGTGAGTATATTACCTTACAGGGCAGAAGGCATTTGGCAGATGTGGTTAAAGTTACCCATCAGATGGGAAGTTACCAGGACAATCCAGGTGGGTCCAATCTAATCACATAAGAGCGGTTAGCACAAGAAGAATTGGATGCTCTGTGCTCGTGCTGAGATGTAAGGGGCTATGTGCAAGGACCAGTGAGAAGCATCTAGCAGCTAAGGGTGGCCTTGAGCTGACAACAGTGAGGAAACTGAGATCTCAGTCCTTTAACTGCATGGAACTGAATTCTGGCGTGGACAAAGAAATGGACTCAAAAGCTTCTAGAAAAGAGTAAAGCCTAACACTTTGATTTTAGCCAAGTGAGACCTGTTCCTGACTTATGACCTACAGAACTGTGAGAAGGTGTCAGTTCAGTGCAGTTCACTCACTCAGTCGTGTCCGACTCTTTGTGACCCCACGGACTGCAGCACACCAGGCTTCCCTGTCCTTCACCATCTCCTGCAGCTGGCTCAAACTCATGTCCATTGACTCAGTGATGCCATCCAACCACCTTGTCCTCTGTCCCCTTCTCCTTTTGCCTTCTGTTTTTTCCCAACATCAAAAAAAGGAAAGGAGTGAAGCCTAACACTTTGATTTTAGTCCAGTGACTTCTGACCTACAGGACTGTGAAAAGGTATAACTGTGCTCTTATAAGCCCCTATAGCTGTGCTAATTTCTTATAGCAATAATAGAAAACTAATCCTGAATCCTAAAGACATTAATGTAATATTTTCAAAAGATTGAGAAAAATGAATCGTTAGCCTAGAATTCCATAATTAGCTAAATTTATGTTTTGCTTTAATTTTAAATAAAGACACTCTCAGACCATCAAAAATGAAATTTACCAATAACAGATAAACTCTCATTGAGGAATTTAACATTTAAAGGATATAATTCAGGGACAAGGGGAAAACATAAAAATCTAAGCTGCAAGAAGGCAGGATAAACAAAGTAATAAATGTGTAAATGGTAAACAATCACTGACAATGTATTTCTTGTTGGAGGCAGTATAATGTCCTCCTCTGCACATTGCAAACATGTCTGCACCTTAACCTCCTGAATCTGTGAGTATATTACCTTACAGGGCAGAAGGCATTTGGCAGATGTGGTTAAAGTTACCCATCAGATGGGAAGTTACCAGGACAATCCAGGTGGGTCCAATCTAATCACATAAGAGCGGTTAGCACAAGAAGAATTGGATGCTCTGTGCTCGTGCTGAGATGTAAGGGGCTATGTGCAAGGACCAGTGAGAAGCATCTAGCAGCTAAGGGTGGCCTTGAGCTGACAACAGTGAGGAAACTGAGATCTCAGTCCTTTAACTGCATGGAACTGAATTCTGGCGTGGACAAAGAAATGGACTCAAAAGCTTCTAGAAAAGAGTAAAGCCTAACACTTTGATTTTAGCCAAGTGAGACCTGTTCCTGACTTATGACCTACAGAACTGTGAGAAGGTGTCAGTTCAGTGCAGTTCACTCACTCAGTCGTGTCCGACTCTTTGTGACCCCACGGACTGCAGCACACCAGGCTTCCCTGTCCTTCACCATCTCCTGCAGCTGGCTCAAACTCATGTCCATTGACTCAGTGATGCCATCCAACCACCTTGTCCTCTGTCCCCTTCTCCTTTTGCCTTCTGTTTTTTCCCAACATCAAAAAAAGGAAAGGAGTGAAGCCTAACACTTTGATTTTAGTCCAGTGACTTCTGACCTACAGGACTGTGAAAAGGTATAACTGTGCTCTTATAAGCCCCTATAGCTGTGCTAATTTCTTATAGCAATAATAGAAAACTAATCCTGAATCCTAAAGACATTAATGTAATATTTTCAAAAGATTGAGAAAAATGAATCGTTAGCCTAGAATTCCATAATTAGCTAAATTTATGTTTTGCTTTAATTTTAAATAAAGACACTCTCAGACCATCAAAAATGAAATTTACCAATAACAGATAAACTCTCATTGAGGAATTTAACATTTAAAGGATATAATTCAGGGACAAGGGGAAAACATAAAAATCTAAGCTGCAAGAAGGCAGGATAAACAAAAAGTAATAAATGTGTAAATGGTAAACAATCACTGTCTCTATCAACAACTAATAATTTGGGGATTAAATAAAATTGAAATAAAATACTGAAAAAAATGAACCATGTAAAAAAGTAAAATGGTAGAGTAATGAATACAGTTAAGTAGTTAAGAGGGATTTAAAGTCCTTGTGTTGTTCAAGAAATTAGCATTATTAAGTTTATTATGTAGATTAAAATTGAAGCGGGCTTCCCTGGTGGTCCAGTGGGTAAGGACACCGCCTTGCAGTGCAAGGGACACCGGTTCAACCCCTGGCCTGGGAAGATCCCACGTGCCGCAGAGAGGCTGGACCCATGTGTCCAATTACCAAACCAGAGCTCTAGAGCGCATGCGCCCACCCAGAACCAGTGCTCTGTGACAACAGAGTCCACTGTGATGGGAGGCCCACATGGGCCAAAGAACAAAGATGGATGAAAATAGATAAATGAAAGACCAATAGAAGTGGCCCGCCTGCCCTCCTCCCTCCCCAACCCCCCCCCCCCCCCCCCGCCCAAAAAAAAAAAAAAAAATTGAAGGGCAGCCACTGAAAATAAAGTACCTAACTTCTAAATAGTAGACAGAAAAAGTAAAAAATCCAAAAAAAAAAAAAGAAAAATAGGCAAATCAGGGAAGAGGGAAAAAAGAATCAGAGCTAATTTAATCATGATAACAAAAAGTAGAAAAAAGTACAGGATAGGAAAATACAGTCATTCATTTATATATATAGATTCACAATTTTTTTTTTTTTGGCCACTTCTACTGGTCTTTCATCTATCTATTTTCATCCATCTTTGTCCTGGGTGTCCCTACCCACTGAACTACCAGGGAAGCCCAGATTCACAAATTCTAATCACAATATTAAGAAATGTAATTCAGTTCTATATAAATAAATTATGGTCAAGTTGGGTTTATCTCAGGAATGAAAGATAATTAAACTTTAGAAAATCTATTGAGGAATTTAACATTTAAAGGATATAATTCAGGGACAAGGGGAAAACATAAAAATCTAAGCTGCAAGAAGGCAGGATAAACAAAAAGTAATAAATGTGTAAATGGTAAACAATCACTGTCTCTATCAACAACTAATAATTTGGGGATTAAATAAAATTGAAATAAAATACTGAAAAAAATGAACCATGTAAAAAAGTAAAATGGTAGAGTAATGAATACAGTTAAGTAGTTAAGAGGGATTTAAAGTCCTTGTGTTGTTCAAGAAATTAGCATTATTAAGTTTATTATGTAGATTAAAATTGAAGCGGGCTTCCCTGGTGGTCCAGTGGGTAAGGACACCGCCTTGCAGTGCAAGGGACACCGGTTCAACCCCTGGCCTGGGAAGATCCCACGTGCCGAGGAGCGGCTGGACCCATGTGTCCAATTACCAAACCAGAGCTCTAGAGCGCATGCGCCCACCCAGAACCAGTGCTCTGTGACAACAGAGTCCACTGTGATGGGAGGCCCACATGGGCCAAAGAACAAAGATGGATGAAAATAGATAAATGAAAGACCAATAGAAGTGGCCCGCCTGCCCTCCTCCCTCCCCAACCCACTCCCCCGCCCCCTGCCAAAAAAAAAAAAAAAAAATTGAAGGGCAGCCACTGAAAATAAAGTACCTAACTTCTAAATAGTAGACAGAAAAAGTAAAAAATCCAAAAAAAAAAGAAAAAGAAAAATAGGCAAATCAGGGAAGAGGGAAAAAAGAATCAGAGCTAATTTAATCATGATAACAAAAAGTAGAAAAAAGTACAGGATAGGAAAATACAGTCATTCATTTATATATATAGATTCACAATTTTTTTTTTTTTGGCCACTTCTACTGGTCTTTCATCTATCTATTTTCATCCATCTTTGTCCTGGGTGTCCCTACCCACTGAACTACCAGGGAAGCCCAGATTCACAAATTCTAATCACAATATTAAGAAATGTAATTCAGTTCTATATAAATAAATTATGGTCAAGTTGGGTTTATCTCAGGAATGAAAGATAATTAAACTTTAGAAAATCTATTGATGTAACTCACTATATAACTGCATTAAAGGGTATGTTCATTTCAATATATAGACAGAAATAATTTGGTAGATAATTCATAAAAGGATATCTACCGAAAACCTAGAGCAAGCGTAATGTTTCATGGTAAAACATTAGAGCGATTCCTTACAAAATCAGGAATGAGACAGTGATGTTTCCTATCACCATTTATCTTCAGCAATGCATCAGAGCTCCTGTCAAGCACAGTAAAGAAAAAGCCAAAAGACTAAAAACGGAGAAACAAAAATGTCATTGAATCACTGGAAATATGATTGTCTATAGAAAATCCAAGAAAGTCTGGAGACAAATTGTTAGAATTAACAAAAGCATCGTGCAACATTCTAAATAGGAATTTATATAAATCAGTTGTATTTTTATGCATGAAAAACAGTCAATGTAAAGGCTTCTTTAACCAATATAATAGCAACAGAAAAAATAAGGCACCTAGAATTAAATTTTAAAAAGATATATAAAAATTTCATGTAAAAATTTCAAGACATCATTGAAAGGAAATAAAGAAGACCTAAATAAATGGAGAGATGTACTATATCTTGTTGAGAGAAAGACTCAGTGTAATTATTCTCCAAAAATTAATCTCATCCATTCAGTATAATTTCAAAATCATGAGGTTTTTTTCACAGGAGCTGATGGAGTAACTATAAAACATATTAAGCAAAAAGGCCCGAGAAGGATGGAGAAAAGACATAGAGAAAAGATTTATGGACATGGTGGGGAGGGAGGAGTGGGTGAGATATATGAAAAGAGTAACATGGAAACTTACATTTCCATATGTAAAAGAGACAACCAAAGGGAATTTGCTATAAGACTAAGGAAACTCAAACATGGGCTCTGTAACAACCCTAGAGGGGTGGGATGGGATGGGAGACGGGAGGGAAACTCAAGAGGGAGAGAGCATATGTGTACCTATGGGTAATTCATGTTGATGTTTGGAAGTAAACAACAAAACTCTGTAAAGCTATTATCTTTCAATTAAAAAAAAAAAAAAAGGCCGAAGAAGATTCAAGGCAATTTTAATGAAGAAAAACAGTGGAGGTGACTTGACACATAAATTCATATAATAAATTTATATATGCATAGTTGAGATATATATCTCTTGTTTATATCCTATATACATATTATAAATATATAAAAATTCTGCATTATTTATGATATACTTTTTCACAGTGCAGGTTTTATGGTGTCAATATTTTTATGATACATTGAAATACTTCCAGTAAATATGTGTAATTAGAAGTTAAATACCATTTAGAAATCAGAATTTATGTGGTAAAGAATACAGTTGATTCCTTGTTCAAGTCAAAACTGCTATTTGTTGCTTGCATTTTTGCTCACTGGTTCTTTTTATTTTCTGAGGATCATGTGACTATATGCATAGTTTTGTCAATATAGAGTCCTGTGTGTGTGTACATATATGAATGACAGAGGTGAAATTGCAGATCTCTGGGAAAACAGTGGACCAGTTTCAGTAAGTGGTCTTGGACAATAAGTTCAGTTCAGTTCAGTCGCTCAGTCATGTCCAACTCTTTGCGACCGCATAGACTGCAGCATGCCAGGCCTCCCTGTCCTTCACCATCTCCCGGAGCTTGCTCAAATTCATGTCCATTGACTCAATGATACCATCCAACCATCTCACCCTCTGTCGTCCCCTTCTCCTTTTGCCTTCTATTTTTCCCAATAATGGGGTCTTTTCCAATGAGTCGTCTCTTCACATCAGGTGGCTAAGGTATAGGAGCTTCAGCTTCAGCATCATTTCTTCCAATGAATAGTCAGAGTTGATTTCCTTTAGGATTGACTGGTTGATCTCCTTTCAAGGGAGATAAGGGACAGCAAGGGACAACAGGTTAAGGAAATGGAAAATACACTTGAATTGTGGCCTGAAAGGGAGTTCCCTAAGATGCAGAGTCTGAGATGGGGATTCTTGTTCAAGTGACTTATTGAGAGTGCTCACAGGAATATGGGAATAAAGCAGACAGCCTTAGGCAACCCCAGTCTCCTGCACTGCCGGCAGATTCTTTATCATCTGAACCACCAGGGAAGTCCTAGTGGGCAGCTGAAAGTTTTAAGCCAGAACCTGCAGCAGGTAGGTGAACAGGTGTATGGCCAGATAAAGGGAATACATTTGGCCAGTACAGGAGGGAAAGAGGAACAAACTGTTCTGATTTGCCTGACCTTCCAGGTGGCACTAGTGGAAAAGAACCTGCCTGTCAATCCAGGAGATGTAAGAGATGCAAGTGCAACCCCTGGGTCAGGAAGATCCCCTGGAGGAGGGCATGGCAACCCACTCCAGAATTCTTGCTTGGAGAATCCCTTGGACAGAGGAGCCTGTTGGCTACAGTCCACAGGGCTGCAAAGAGTCAGAAATGACTGAAGCAGCTTAGCCCCACACACTGAAATTCCTACATCCTGGAAAACCTCCGAGGACACACACAAAAATCCTGCTCTTCTATGATGTGTGTGGAAAATTGGAGGTAAAGTATAAAACCCCATATGGCATCCCAAAAAACAGACGTTGAAGCAACACTGCTTTGAGTGTCAAATGGTCAGCACAGATTATTTGACTTCTATGGTCCTGTCATGTCCAACTCTTTGCGACCGCATAGACTGCAGCATGCCAGGCCTCCCTGTCCTTCACCATCTCCCGGAGCTTGCTCAAATTCATGTCCATTGACTCAATGATACCATCCAACCATCTCACCCTCTGTCGTCCCCTTCTCCTTTTGCCTTCTATTTTTCCCAATAATGGGGTCTTTTCCAATGAGTCGTCTCTTCACATCAGGTGGCTAAGGTATAGGAGCTTCAGCTTCAGCATCATTTCTTCCAATGAATAGTCAGAGTTGATTTCCTTTAGGATTGACTGGTTGATCTCCTTTCAAGGGAGATAAGGGACAGCAAGGGACAACAGGTTAAGGAAATGGAAAATACACTTGAATTGTGGCCTGAAAGGGAGTTCCCTAAGATGCAGAGTCTGAGATGGGGATTCTTGTTCAAGTGACTTATTGAGAGTGCTCACAGGAATATGGGAATAAAGCAGACAGCCTTAGGCAACCCCAGTCTCCTGCACTGCCGGCAGATTCTTTATCATCTGAACCACCAGGGAAGTCCTAGTGGGCAGCTGAAAGTTTTAAGCCAGAACCTGCAGCAGGTAGGTGAACAGGTGTATGGCCAGATAAAGGGAATACATTTGGCCAGTACAGGAGGGAAAGAGGAACAAACTGTTCTGATTTGCCTGACCTTCCAGGTGGCACTAGTGGAAAAGAACCTGCCTGTCAATCCAGGAGATGTAAGAGATGCAAGTGCAACCCCTGGGTCAGGAAGATCCCCTGGAGGAGGGCATGGCAACCCACTCCAGAATTCTTGCTTGGAGAATCCCTTGGACAGAGGAGCCTGTTGGCTACAGTCCACAGGGCTGCAAAGAGTCAGAAATGACTGAAGCAGCTTAGCACACACACACTGAAATTCCTACATCCTGGAAAACCTCCGAGGACACACACAAAAATCCTGCTCTTCTATGATGTGTGTGGAAAATTGGAGGTAAAGTATAAAACCCCATATGGCATCCCAAAAAACAGACGTTGAAGCAACACTGCTTTGAGTGTCAAATGGTCAGCACAGATTATTTGACTTCTATGGTCCTGTCTCTGTTTTTTCCCCTCCCTGTTCAATAATATTGGTAACCACGATCTGTAATTCATAGTAACAATCATCCATTGTTGCATCATTCTGAGAGAGATGACTGAAGTGTGTAGTTTAGCTGCACTGTAATCATAAATACCAGCAATACATTTTTGGCTTTGCCTTTGGATTAACCATTGTGCCTCATAGAGAGGTTCAAGAGGGAGGGGACCTATGTCTATCTATGGCTGATTCATGGTGATGTTTCGCAGAAAACAACAAAATTCTGTAAAGCAACTATCCTTCAATTTAAAAATAAACAAAAAAGTGGAGCATGCTACATAATACACGGAGAATAATTTTAGATGGGTATGGTGGAGAAGAAGATGTAAAAGCACATATAGAGACTGAAATTTACAGGATGAGACAGACAAGTACTTAAAAATCAATCAAATGTTTGTTTAATTTCTGCCAAAGACACAAATCAGTTGAAAATAGTGGTTGCTGAACAAGCTGGTCATACCACATGAACCAAGATGCATTATTGTATCATGCCTTTCATTGCTCTATTGAACAGAGTAAGGTTTTATTTCCTGATTCAAAAAAATGTCTTCCCTAGCACTAACTATAATTTAACTGGAAAAATGGAGTTTCAAATTGTCTTCTTGATGTCTATTAAGATTTTAAGTGTTAGTCCTTAGTCGCTCAGTAGTGTCCAATTCTATGTGACCTCCTGGAGCCCACCAGGCTCCTTGGTCCATGGAATTCTCCAGGCAAGAATACTCGAGTGGGGGCTTCCCCTAGTGGTCCAGTGGGTAAGGACACTGCCTTGCAGTGCAAGGGGCGCCGGTTCGATTCCTGGCCTGGGAAGATCCCACGTGCCATGGAGCGGCTGGACCCATGTGTCCAACTACAGAGCCGGAGCTCTGGCACGCATACGCCCAGAGCCAGCACTCTGCAACGACAGACGCCACCTTGATGGGAGGCCCACAGGAGCCAAAGAACAAAGACGGATGAAAATAGAGAAATGAAAGACCAATAGAAGTGCAGCCCCGTTGAAGCAACACTGCTTTGAGTGTCAAATGGTCAGCACAGATTATTTGACTTCTATGGTCCTGTCTCTGTTTTTTCCCCTCCCTGTTCAATAATATTGGTAACCACGATCTGTAATTCATAGTAACAATCATCCATTGTTGCATCATTCTGAGAGAGATGACTGAAGTGTGTAGTTTAGCTGCACTGTAATCATAAATACCAGCAATACATTTTTGGCTTTGCCTTTGGATTAACCATTGTGCCTCATAGAGAGGTTCAAGAGGGAGGGGACCTATGTCTATCTATGGCTGATTCATGGTGATGTTTCGCAGAAAACAACAAAATTCTGTAAAGCAACTATCCTTCAATTTAAAAATAAACAAAAAAGTGGAGCATGCTACATAATACACGGAGAATAATTTTAGATGGGTATGGTGGAGAAGAAGATGTAAAAGCACATATAGAGACTGAAATTTACAGGATGAGACAGACAAGTACTTAAAAATCAATCAAATGTTTGTTTAATTTCTGCCAAAGACACAAATCAGTTGAAAATAGTGGTTGCTGAACAAGCTGGTCATACCACATGAACCAAGATGCATTATTGTATCATGCCTTTCATTGCTCTATTGAACAGAGTAAGGTTTTATTTCCTGATTCAAAAAAATGTCTTCCCTAGCACTAACTATAATTTAACGGGAAAAAATGGAGTTTCAAATTGTCTTCTTGATGTCTATTAAGATTTTAAGTGTTAGTCCTTAGTCGCTCAGTAGTGTCCAATTCTATGTGACCTCCTGGAGCCCACCAGGCTCCTTGGTCCATGGAATTCTCCAGGCAAGAATACTCGAGTGGGGGCTTCCCCTAGTGGTCCAGTGGGTAAGGACACTGCCTTGCAGTGCAAGGGGCGCCGGTTCGATTCCTGGCCTGGGAAGATCCCACGTGCCATGGAGCGGCTGGACCCATGTGTCCAACTACAGAGCCGGAGCTCTGGCACGCATACGCCCAGAGCCAGCACTCTGCAACGACAGACGCCACCTTGATGGGAGGCCCACAGGAGCCAAAGAACAAAGACGGATGAAAATAGAGAAATGAAAGACCAATAGAAGTGGCCCGCCCGCTCCCCTCCCTCCCCGACCCGACCCCTACCCAAAATAAAATAAATAAATCTTAAAAAAAAAAAAGAATACTCGAGTGGGTAGCCATTCCCTTCTCCAGAAGATCTTCCCAGTCCAGGGATTGAACCCAGGTCTCCTGCATTATAGACAGATTCTTTACCATCTGAGTCACCAGGGAAGCTCCAGTAAGATTTAATGAGACCAAAACCACATAAAACAAAGTGTGTTCCATGTTGTTCAAGGAAAAAGTAGACTTAGCTTATTTATTTGCTTTCAGGGTAGTTGTTAATTTTGATGAATTCTATTCTGTTTCTAAAGTTTTTTTCTTTTTTTTTTTTTTTAAATATTGATTTGGCTGAGCAGGGTCTTCATTGAGGCACATGAGATCTTCATTTGGGACCTTTAGTTGTGGCATGAGGGATCTAATTCCCCTACCAGAGATTGAACCTGGGCTCCCTGCATTGGGAGCATGAAGTCCTAGCCACTGGACCACCAGGGAAGACTCATCATTCTTCTTACCAAAGCAAATGAAACTATCTCATTGGCCAAACACCTTAGAACATTATTTAAAGAGGGGTGTGGTTTGTTTACCTGTGATACAGAAGTTTTCTTAATGGAAGTGTTCGGGCATTTCAGTTTCTTCAAAAGGTGGGGGAAGCATTTAATGACATACTTGACTTTATAGAAATAGCAGGAGATAGTGTCCTTAAACATGTGCCTACAAGATGGCTGTAATTGTTGCCAGACATAGAAAGGATGTTACAATGTTGGCCTGGCATAAAATCATATTTTCAAAGTGTGGAACAAGAATGCCCTGCTCCAATCTGGAGATACACTGAGGATGAGCGCAGAGAGAAGAATTACAGTGAAACAGAAATCAACATGCTGGTTCTCCAAAACTGTCTGATAATCCTTGAAGAGGCCAAAAGGAGCCTAGAAAAGGAGGAACCAAGTGAACCTGACAATGTTATATGAATAATGCAACAAAAACTTCAAACAGAAAAAAAAAAAAAAAAATAGACCAAATTGTTGGAAATAAGACTGTTTCAGAACTTAAAAAAAAATGTCCTTAGAAAAAAAGCAGGGCTTCCTGGGTAGTTGAGTTGATAAAGAATCTGCCTGCCACTCTCGGAGACACAGTTTCAGTCCCTGATATGGGAAGATGTCACATGCTGTGGACCAACTGAGCCTGTGCTCTAGCCCATGTGAGGCAACTACTCAAGCCCTTGCGTCACAGAGCCCGTACGCTGCAACAGGAGAAGCCACCACAGTGAGAAGCCTGTGCCCTGCAACCAGAGAGTAGCCCCCCTCACCACTAGAGAAAAGCCCGAAGACCTAGCTCAACCAAAAATTAGTATTGTTTTTAAAGAAGAAAATACCAACCAAATTAAACAAAACCTTTTGAATTTCTTCACTAAAACTAAATTTATTTGGAATCTAACTTCAGCTTCACAAGCTCAGATTACTTCTGTGCTTTAAAGTCATTTTCCCTGTGGAAGAGATTTAACTTTTGAAGACATACAGTGTGCTTCAGAGTGTTTTAGAAACAATGGGCATTTTAGATTTGGGGATGGTTCATTTATAAATGCAAAGGCCCTGACCGACAGTTGATTTACCAAGTAAGGCTGTAGATAGAAATGGGTGGACATTTGGAAGAACTGGAAACAAATCCCTACAGGTTTAAAAACCTGGGGCTTCCCTGGTGGTCCAGTGGGTAAGGACACCGCCTTGCAGTGCAAGGGGCGCCAGTTTGATCCCTGGCCGGGGAAGATCCCACGTGCCGCGGAGCGTGGCTGGACCCGTGTGTCCAATTACCGAGCCGGAGCTCTGGAGCGCATGTGCCCGGAGCCGGTGCTCTGCGACAACAGAGGCCACAGAGATGGGAGGCCCACACGGGCCAAAGAACAAACATGGATGAAACTGAATAAATGAAAGACCAATAGAAGTGGCCTGCCCGCCCCACTCCCTCCCCAACCCGCCTCCCCCCAAAAAGTTAAAATAAATAAATAAATAAATAAACCAACCTGCTGCACTAATAATTAAAATCGTAACTGTTCTATGCTCAGACATTTCTGTTGAGGGAATATTTAGCTTGATGTCATTTGTATCAACAATAGCAAGGGTCAGTGCAATGCAGGCAGAGGAACAGAACTGCAAGTCACAAGTAATTTTATATTTGGCTCTATTCAGTTTTACCATTATGTAAAATAAAAGATATCTTAAAGGCTGCAGGCAGTTCAGAGAAATATGAAAAGGAGACAAGAAAAAATAAAAACATCACATTGCACCATGGGACAGAAACATACATTTTTATTTAATGTGACAGAAGTAATATTTAATTACATCTATTGTATTTATATTCCCCTTTATAAAATTCCTTCATTTATGTGTCTTAAGAATATAGAATAATATAGTCTACAAAATTTGAATATGCAATAAAGCATTTTAAAAAAAGAGTTAAGTTGCCAAGTCAGAGAACAGAATGACACAAAAATATTATGTTATGAAAAGTTGTATTTTTCTCTTAAATCATTTTCTTAATTAGTCCTTAATTATTATTACTTGACACTTTCAATGAGTCTTATTATTATTTTAAATAATAGCATTTATGCCACATAAAAAAAGAATCTATAATTTCAAGTAAATATCTTTCACATTTTATGGTTACATTATATAATTATTTTATATTTTCACACATTAATTTGGAAAAACTTTAAAAAAAGATCAGACATTTCCAAATGTTATCAGGGGGTTCAGAAAAGAGAATCTATACACTGCTTCTGCTTCTGTGGAGCAGAAGTTGGCATAACCACTTGTGAAATAATCTGACAATATCTAGTGTATTAGTTTTCCAATGCTGTGGAACAAATTACCAGAAACCTAGTGTCTTAAGACACATTTATTATTTCACAGTTTCTGTGAGGCAGGATTACAGGCACGGTGGAGCTGATTCCTCAGCTCAGGGTCTCACAAAGCTGCAATAAAGGTATAAGTCAGGTTGTCTTCTCCTCTGGAGGCTTGACTGGGAAAGAATCCACTTCGAAGCCTGCTCAGACTGTTGGCGGAATTCATTTCCTTGTGGTGGTAGGGCTGACGCTCCTGAGTGCCCGGAGGCTGTACTCCGGTTCTAGAACCCGTCCTCAGTTCCCTGCCATGGGGCCCTCTCCAGAGGCATTTCTCAACATGAAAGCTCGCTTCTTCAAGGCCAGTAGCAGAGTGGCTAGCTCCAGTCAGCTAAGACAGAGACTCAGAATGAAATGTAATCATTTTTGCTATACTCTATTGGCCAGAAGTAAACGTCCTGCCCACACTCCACGGGTAGTCAAAAGGGACAAAGGGACAAAGATCATGGGGGCCATCTTAGAACTCTGCCTACCACAGCTAGTAAAGTTGAAAATGCAATGTCTTAGAAGCTAGCAGTTTCCCTGTACACACAAAGATACATGCAAGAACATTCTTGGCAGTCATTGTAATTGCAAAACTATTGTTTTATAATGTAAACTTAAAAAAAATTAAATACAGAAAGATACAGTCAGAGAGACATTAGCTAATGAAACACTATGTATGGTAGTTATAACATTTTTGTAAAAGTTACATATTTACAGGAATTCTGCTTCAGCAACCGACTACTGTTGTTGGTGTCTTGAACAAATGCACACTGATCACAGCTGGTCAAAATATAAAAAACATTAAGGCACCGAAGAGCTACCGCAGCAGTACTGGGTGCAAGATCTGGAAGAAAAGAAAGGAAGCCCATCAGAAGAGAGCCTGATGTTTGCCATTACATTTCCACCTAAAGTTACTGCTAATTCTGAAAGCAGTGACTGAAAAACAGTGTAGAGCTTTTGACTCATGGGGCTGAAGAGCCTGCATCAGAAGGAAAAGAGGCCCTAGTAAATACTCCAGACTTTGGTCAGAACCCTAATTAGGAGAAAGGGTGAGCTGAAAATAAATTAGTTTTCAGAGACCCCAAAGTCTAGCTCTGAGTAATAAGTGATCTGTCCCCAGGTTAGCTGTGGTGAAGTGTTTGTTGTTGCTAAGTTGTGGGGACTCTTTTGCGACCCCATGGCCAAGTCTGTCCCTTAGAACACATTCCCTTTCACCAGTGCCCTTGATTGAACTCAACACATCCTAGAAAACACAGCTTTAGTGGGAAATATCGATGTGGCAGAAAGACATCCGGGAAATGAACACTGCAGCTTCAGGCCGGTAGCAGCTCAGGGTCTCCAAAGCTGCAAAAAGGCTTGCCCCAGTCAAGCCATAAGTCTCAGGCTGTTGGCGGAATTCATTTCCTTGTGGTGGTAGGGCTGACGCTCCTGAGTGCCCGGAGGCTGTACTCCGGTTCTAGAACCCGTCCTCAGTTCCCTGCCATGGGGCCCTCTCCAGAGGCATTTCTCAACATGAAAGCTCGCTTCTTCAAGGCCAGTAGCAGAGTGGCTAGCTCCAGTCAGCTAAGACAGAGACTCAGAATGAAATGTAATCATTTTTGCTATACTCTATTGGCCAGAAGTAAACGTCCTGCCCACACTCCACGGGTAGTCAAAAGGGACAAAGGGACAAAGATCATGGGGCCATCTTAGAACTCTGCCTACCACAGCTAGTAAAGTTGAAAATGCAATGTCTTAGAAGCTAGCAGTTTCCCTGTACACACAAAGATACATGCAAGAACATTCTTGGCAGTCATTGTAATTGCAAAACTATTGTTTTATAATGTAAACTTAAAAAAAATTAAATACAGAAAGATACAGTCAGAGAGACATTAGCTAATGAAACACTATGTATGGTAGTTATAACATTTTTGTAAAAGTTACATATTTACAGGAATTCTGCTTCAGCAACCGACTACTGTTGTTGGTGTCTTGAACAAATGCACACTGATCACAGCTGGTCAAAATATAAAAAACATTAAGGCACCGAAGAGCTACCGCAGCAGTACTGGGTGCAAGATCTGGAAGAAAAGAAAGGAAGCCCATCAGAAGAGAGCCTGATGTTTGCCATTACATTTCCACCTAAAGTTACTGCTAATTCTGAAAGCAGTGACTGAAAAACAGTGTAGAGCTTTTGACTCATGGGGCTGAAGAGCCTGCATCAGAAGGAAAAGAGGCCCTAGTAAATACTCCAGACTTTGGTCAGAACCCTAATTAGGAGAAAGGGTGAGCTGAAAATAAATTAGTTTTCAGAGACCCCAAAGTCTAGCTCTGAGTAATAAGTGATCTGTCCCCAGGTTAGCTGTGGTGAAGTGTTTGTTGTTGCTAAGTTGTGGGGACTCTTTTGCGACCCCATGGCCAAGTCTGTCCCTTAGAACACATTCCCTTTCACCAGTGCCCTTGATTGAACTCAACACATCCTAGAAAACACAGCTTTAGTGGGAAATATCGATGTGGCAGAAAGACATCCGGGACAAATGAACACTGCATAGCTTGGCATTCAGGCAGTGTGGTCTCTGTCCCACCCTGATGGTATAGAGTTACCCATTTGTTTCACCCTGCTTCTCCCTGCATGTTTTGGATTGATTTGATGTCATATGTGAGACTTTGTATTCTGTGACTTCTGCTTGGCTGCCTCCAGTCTGCTTAAAAAGAATTTCCCAAAGAGAATTCCATCAAATTTAACAGTAACAATTATTTGTCCAAAATTTTCATTTGAAAGCATTTGTTGAGACTAAAGCAAGCATTTGTGTTTCATGTAATTCCTTAATGATTTCTTTTTTTAAAAATTTGCCACAATCACAAGCTTATTTATTTTGCTTTTTTGATTTTACAGAGTTTTGTTATTTATAGATAGGTATAATTCCAGATTAGTCATATGTATATCCCATTCCCCCCCATCCCACCCCTCTAGGCGGTCACAAAGCCCCCATGTACGATCCCTTAGTCCCACAGCGCACTGACAATAGTTATCTTTTTCATAAGATAGTATAGGGATCCTTGTTGCTCTTTCCATATCTCTCACCCACTTTTCCCTCTCCCCACTGTCCATAAGTCTGTTCTCCATGACTGTTTTTTAAATTCCTTAATGATTTCTAATCCCGCTTGTACATTACCATGCAAAAGGGGATGGGAGAGAACCCAAAAGGAGATACCCAGAAGTTTCCTCAAACGTGTTGCATGTGAATGCCTTAGCCATAGGGCGCTGACTTACAATTCTTCTGCAATAATTCCTTCATTCATTATTCAGTAAAAGTTTATCGCGAACAGTGTCCGTGGCTAGATGTAGACAGGTGAGGGAGGATCGACCCGCCCTGGAAGAGCTTCGAGGACAAATCTGTCGACATAACTTTGCAATTCAACCTATTGAATTGCAACCAATTCAGTGCCGTTTCATTGTCACTCCAGCACGACTCTCCAACCCTTGCCGTTACATTGCCAACCTTCTCAATAGGACCTTCTCCCCGACTCCGGACTCTGTCCTGGCTCCGAGTTAACCGCCAGCGCGTCCAAGACAGCACGAGGACTCCACCTCCCGGCAGCCTCTGCAGCAGGGTGGTGAGGGGCACGCGCAGGCGCGCGGCCCGGCCCCCGCGCGCAGGCGCCCTGCGAACGCCGGCTGAGCTAGGGCTCGCTGTGCTGGGTGCGCGGCGGCCGCGGCGGCGACGAGCGAGGCCTGGTGAGCCCCGCCGAGGCGCAAGCCGGCTCTTCGAGGTTGTGTGCGGGAGACGATCGGCAGGCGAGCGAGCGAGCCAGAGGCTCCCTCCGGAAGTGGCACCGGGATCGGTTGCCTTGAACCTAGTGAGTGCGGCGCTCCGGCGGCCCCCTCCCCCTCCCCCTCCCGCCGGCGGATCCCGCAGTCCTCGGCGGGACCCGGGAGAGGCCCCGCGGCGAGGGCGGGCCGCCGACGGCGCTCGGTCTCTGACTGCAGGGCCTGGGCGCTCGCGGCGCGTCCGTGCGTCATGGGCCCGGGTGTCCTAACGGCCGCTCGGCGGGCGGCGGGGACGGTGGGGGTGGGGAGCGCTGGTGCGTTCGCCCTCGGGAGCGCCGGTGGAGGCGAGGCGGGGCGGGGCGGCGCGGCCGTGGGGCGGTGAGCGGCGCCGGGGACTGCGGGGCGCGAAGGGCTGCGGGGCGCCGGGGCTGCGGCCGGAGGGGAGGCGGCGGGGCGGGGGCCGGGGGCGGGCTGCGCCGAGCGCGGGGACCGTGGCCGGATTGAAGAGCGACTGCGGGGCGTGTGAAAATCCTGAGCCGGGCGGTAGGGGACCGTCTCGGGAATATACAAGTTACGGCCGGAGGTTTGGGGTGGCGCGGGGCGTGCAGACGGCCGACGCAGTTTACAGATGTCATAACAACCTGGGGCTGAAGCGGCCGACAGGGGTGTGGTGATTATGGGAATGACAGAACTTCGTCTGCACCCGGCGTGTGTCCGTGGTGATCCGAGGACAGCCCAGCCAGGGAGGAGGAGGCCGAGGAGGACTGCAGTCCGGGAAGTCGTCCTAAAGGGATGTTTTAGGTTTGAATGGAAGTTATTTAGTGTTCTCCTTTTCAGCGAACGATGCCAAAATAATTGCTTTTTACGGTTGAAATTCGGCATAAACCGTTGGGAAGGGATTGTTTTCTGAGCATGCTGTTAGATAACGTTTCTAACTTTTTTTTCTAGTCCTCTTTTCCTTGAATAAACACTTCCTTTAAAAACCTGTTTCTTAGCAGTAGATGAGTAAGTGGTTTGTTTCTCCTCCTTCGTGTTGCCTCAGGGCTCATTCTTGGCATTATTTTTTTTCCTTAAATTGTTCTTGCGTTTGCGATATTTTGAAATTCACAAGCTGTTCCCCCTCCATTTTGAACACTAGAGAGATGAAATTGTAACTTTTCAAAGGAAAAGGAGGAAGAACTCTGTTGTACTTTTACTGAAATAATTTATTCTTTGAAGGCACTGTTATGTGTTAACACCGGATTTTTAGGTGGAGAACTTGAGAGAAAGGGGTTAAGGTTTAATGAACTTTGCAAATACTGTGCTAAATACTTTTTGTACAGTGAAACGTTTAATGCTTACAGTAACTTTGAAGCCTTTTTTTTTTTTTTTCCTTTTTTACAGATTAAAGCTTTGAAGAAGAAAAGTGAAGTAACTTATCTAAGATGTTCTAGCTCATGTTAGAACCAGTCACTTCCATTTTAGGAGTTATTTCTCCTATTTTTTCATACTTCTTCGTTGTGTTTTTTTTATTTGGTCCGTTAATTCAGCGAGTACTTGGAGTGTTCATACGCCCCAGACTGGGGATGTGGACATGATCAAGACATTGTTCCTGTCCTCATGGAATTCATAGGATTGTAGAGAAGACTAATAAATAGTGGCTATAAATATTGACTGCATGACATTTTATCAATCATCATAATTGAGTAGAAACTGTACTAAATAGCAAAGTTCAAAAAAACATAATTGGAGTTATCTCGGGAATATCAAGTGGCCAGTTTGGGGCGGGGGGCAGACGGCCGACGCAGTTTACAGATGTCATAACAACCTGGGGCTGAAGCGGCCGACAGGGGTGTGGTGATTATGGGAATGACAGAACTTCGTCTGCACCCGGCGTGTGTCCGTGGTGATCCGAGGACAGCCCAGCCAGGGAGGAGGAGGCCGAGGAGGACTGCAGTCCGGGAAGTCGTCCTAAAGGGATGTTTTAGGTTTGAATGGAAGTTATTTAGTGTTCTCCTTTTCAGCGAACGATGCCAAAATAATTGCTTTTTACGGTTGAAATTCGGCATAAACCGTTGGGAAGGGATTGTTTTCTGAGCATGCTGTTAGATAACGTTTCTAACTTTTTTTTCTAGTCCTCTTTTCCTTGAATAAACACTTCCTTTAAAAACCTGTTTCTTAGCAGTAGATGAGTAAGTGGTTTGTTTCTCCTCCTTCGTGTTGCCTCAGGGCTCATTCTTGGCATTATTTTTTCCTTAAATTGTTCTTGCGTTTGCGATATTTTGAAATTCACAAGCTGTTCCCCCTCCATTTTGAACACTAGAGAGATGAAATTGTAACTTTTCAAAGGAAAAGGAGGAAGAACTCTGTTGTACTTTTACTGAAATAATTTATTCTTTGAAGGCACTGTTATGTGTTAACACCGGATTTTTAGGTGGAGAACTTGAGAGAAAGGGGTTAAGGTTTAATGAACTTTGCAAATACTGTGCTAAATACTTTTTGTACAGTGAAACGTTTAATGCTTACAGTAACTTTGAAGCCTTTTTTTTTTTTTTTTCCTTTTTTACAGATTAAAGCTTTGAAGAAGAAAAGTGAAGTAACTTATCTAAGATGTTCTAGCTCATGTTAGAACCAGTCACTTCCATTTTAGGAGTTATTTCTCCTATTTTTTCATACTTCTTCGTTGTGTTTTTTTTATTTGGTCCGTTAATTCAGCGAGTACTTGGAGTGTTCATACGCCCCAGACTGGGGATGTGGACATGATCAAGACATTGTTCCTGTCCTCATGGAATTCATAGGATTGTAGAGAAGACTAATAAATAGTGGCTATAAATATTGACTGCATGACATTTTATCAATCATCATAATTGAGTAGAAACTGTACTAAATAGCAAAGTTCAAATGGAGTGAAACAACATAACCCTTGAGGAGTTTACAGTCTAGTAGAGAAAATACACATTTATGAAAACCTAGACTAAGCTAAATGTTAGAAATTAACACTTCACTTGAAGTCAGTGCCCTTGCATTATGTTACTTTAGATCCTCAGAATTTTCTTCACAGAACAATGAATTAATTAATATTTTGTCCTTTGACTTTTATTTAAGATTGGAACATAAGAAAAGGCAGCATGAAAAAACTCTTCATTGCCATCCAAGACAACATTTGTAATTTATTTACTGATTATTATAAAGTATAAACCTTACAGGCAAGTTCTTTTAAGTCCTTCTTGATAGGCCTTTTTGTTTGCTTTAAAAAAAAAACATTTAAATGACTGCTTTTATTAGATCCTTTGTATTTGTAAACCATCCTGTTTCTCTTTATACTTTGGCTTTCAGGAGGCTCAGAGCAGTGTTGAGGTTTGATAGTTTTCGTTGTTTTCCTTAGCCTCTACTATGTTATATTAAGTATACCAGGTAGTCTGAAATTGCTCTTCTTAGTTGTTTCCTGGACTGCTTGTTCTCTGTTGCTCTCAATTTTGTTTTACCTTTTCCCTCTCATTTGAGAGTAGGGTCTACATATTATTTTATCTACAGTATGTTAGCATAGTGTTTTTTGAATTAATGGTAAAGTCTTGATGATTTATGACTTTGTGTTTTTAGTTCTATCTGATTGTTTCTGGAAGTATGTATGTATTGTGTAAGCTCAGTTAAGACTTTGGCCATGGAAGTAAAGATGACTGGCATAGTGATGAAGAGAATTCCAGTCACTTCCATTTTAGGAGTTATTTCTCCTATTTTTCATACTTCTTCGTTGTGTTTTTATTTGGTCCGTTAATTCAGCGAGTACTTGGAGTGTTCATACGCCCCAGACTGGGGATGTGGACATGATCAAGACATTGTTCCTGTCCTCATGGAATTCATAGGATTGTAGAGAAGACTAATAAATAGTGGCTATAAATATTGACTGCATGACATTTTATCAATCATCATAATTGAGTAGAAACTGTACTAAATAGCAAAGTTCAAATGGAGTGAAACAACATAACCCTTGAGGAGTTTACAGTCTAGTAGAGAAAATACACATTTATGAAAACCTAGACTAAGCTAAATGTTAGAAATTAACACTTCACTTGAAGTCAGTGCCCTTGCATTATGTTACTTTAGATCCTCAGAATTTTCTTCACAGAACAATGAATTAATTAATATTTTGTCCTTTGACTTTTATTTAAGATTGGAACATAAGAAAAGGCAGCATGAAAAAACTCTTCATTGCCATCCAAGACAACATTTGTAATTTATTTACTGATTATTATAAAGTATAAACCTTACAGGCAAGTTCTTTTAAGTCCTTCTTGATAGGCCTTTTTGTTTGCTTTAAAAAAAAAACATTTAAATGACTGCTTTTATTAGATCCTTTGTATTTGTAAACCATCCTGTTTCTCTTTATACTTTGGCTTTCAGGAGGCTCAGAGCAGTGTTGAGGTTTGATAGTTTTCGTTGTTTTCCTTAGCCTCTACTATGTTATATTAAGTATACCAGGTAGTCTGAAATTGCTCTTCTTAGTTGTTTCCTGGACTGCTTGTTCTCTGTTGCTCTCAATTTTGTTTTTACCTTTTCCCTCTCATTTGAGAGTAGGGTCTACATATTATTTTATCTACAGTATGTTAGCATAGTGTTTTTTGAATTAATGGTAAAGTCTTGATGATTTATGACTTTGTGTTTTTAGTTCTATCTGATTGTTTCTGGAAGTATGTATGTATTGTGTAAGCTCAGTTAAGACTTTGGCCATGGAAGTAAAGATGACTGGCATAGTGATGAAGAGAATTCCCTGTTACTCTCTTTACAGTTTCTGTATTTTGCAGAGTATTCTGAATTCAGCCGTAATAATGGAAGAAAACACTGAAAGTGGTAAACAATTCAATTAGCTGATTGGGGCTGATTTCGCTCTGTTCTTGCTGCAGTAAGCAAAAGGTGGCCTTAGGCCAGTGGGGAACTGGATAGGACCTTCATTAGAAAAGTTTTGTCTTTTCAGTGAAAGAGCAGGGATGAAGACCAATGGAACATACAGTTTTTTGTTTGTTTTTAAAGTTGATAACGCCCTTACACAATAGACCTTAGAGATAAAATGGTTCTGATCTACTGTATTAGACTAATTGGGACAGTTTTTGAAAGCAGGCAATAATCCAAAATGTGGATAATGAGGATAATCTCCTTCACATAACAAGAATAATGCTGCTCTTCATATACAAAGATAAGTCTGCTTACTCATCATGATTGATTTTTTGGTGTGAGGAAGGATATGTGCTGAGTTGTCCATGAGTCTTTGTATTCAGTGACCAGCAAGGCAGTTTGGGGTCAAAATGGGGGTTTTCAGCTAGGAAGCAGAAAGACAAGCAAAAGGTGCTAACATCTGTTGATGGGTCAAGTCCTACATTAGGTGTTTTCACTTAATTATTCTTGCAAAACCACAGTGAGGAGGTGATTACATGAACAGGATGGTTAGGTAACTTGTCCTACTTCACAGAGTAAGCGGTGAACTAGGATTCAGTCACAGGGCTGTTTGTACGATGTTCACATCAGTCATTAAAGCTTGCTTTAGTCTTGGTTTGCATTTCAGTCTCCAGCTTAACAAACTAGATATAGCTTAACACCAAGAAATGATACGGTGAAGATCTAACTTATTATAAGCTGAAAGGCTGTTGGAGTTCTTGGTTTCCTTGCCATTAAAAAATACATTCTTTAAATTAGGATATCCGTAAAACAGCTGTCCCCTGTCCTAGCCTCTGCAGTTTAGACACTACTCTTTTCTTTGTGTTTTTAGTTCTATCTGATTGTTTCTGGAAGTATGTATGTATTGTGTAAGCTCAGTTAAGACTTTGGCCATGGAAGTAAAGATGACTGGCATAGTGATGAAGAGAATTCCCTGTTACTCTCTTTACAGTTTCTGTATTTTGCAGAGTATTCTGAATTCAGCCGTAATAATGGAAGAAAACACTGAAAGTGGTAAACAATTCAATTAGCTGATTGGGGCTGATTTCGCTCTGTTCTTGCTGCAGTAAGCAAAAGGTGGCCTTAGGCCAGTGGGGAACTGGATAGGACCTTCATTAGAAAAGTTTTGTCTTTTCAGTGAAAGAGCAGGGATGAAGACCAATGGAACATACAGTTTTTTGTTTGTTTTTAAAGTTGATAACGCCCTTACACAATAGACCTTAGAGATAAAATGGTTCTGATCTACTGTATTAGACTAATTGGGACAGTTTTTGAAAGCAGGCAATAATCCAAAATGTGGATAATGAGGATAATCTCCTTCACATAACAAGAATAATGCTGCTCTTCATATACAAAGATAAGTCTGCTTACTCATCATGATTGATTTTTTGGTGTGAGGAAGGATATGTGCTGAGTTGTCCATGAGTCTTTGTATTCAGTGACCAGCAAGGCAGTTTGGGGTCAAAATGGGGGTTTTCAGCTAGGAAGCAGAAAGACAAGCAAAAGGTGCTAACATCTGTTGATGGGTCAAGTCCTACATTAGGTGTTTTCACTTAATTATTCTTGCAAAACCACAGTGAGGAGGTGATTACATGAACAGGATGGTTAGGTAACTTGTCCTACTTCACAGAGTAAGCGGTGAACTAGGATTCAGTCACAGGGCTGTTTGTACGATGTTCACATCAGTCATTAAAGCTTGCTTTAGTCTTGGTTTGCATTTCAGTCTCCAGCTTAACAAACTAGATATAGCTTAACACCAAGAAATGATACGGTGAAGATCTAACTTATTATAAGCTGAAAGGCTGTTGGAGTTCTTGGTTTCCTTGCCATTAAAAAATACATTCTTTAAATTAGGATATCCGTAAAACAGCTGTCCCCTGTCCTAGCCTCTGCAGTTTAGACACTACTCTTTTCTTTCTGTTAGCTGTTTCCTCTTTTGTATTTATAAATAACTTGCTTCTATTGCTGTTACTTGACACAGCAGTTTTAGACATTATCTATTGACTTTCCTCCACATTTACATACTGCCTCTCTATCCTTTTAATATAGATATCATAGATATTTATAAGTCAGTGTTCAGTTATAACTATGTAGATAATTATAGCAGGGCTTCCCTGGTAGCTCAGTGGTAAGGAGTTCACCTGCCAATGCAGGAGACGCAGGTTTGATCCCTGATCCAGGAAGATTCCACATGCTGCAGAGCACTGAGCCCGTGAGCCACAACTATTGAGCCTGTGATCTAGGGCCTCGGAGCTGCGACTATTGAGCCCATGTGCCACAGCTACTGAAGCCCTTGTGTACCCTAGAGCCCGAGTTCCACAGGATAAGTCACCTGCTCACCTCAACTAGAGAGTAGCCCCAACTCCCTGCAACTAGAGTAGAGCCTGTGGCAACAGTGAAAACCCAGAATAGCCAAAAATAAATAAATAAAATTTTAAAAATTAAAAAAAATAGTTATAGCAGAACTATGTGGTATATTATGATACCATTTTTAACCAATTTTTGTTTTTCTAGGAGTAATACCTTTTTTTCCCCCTCTTCCATTTCAAGACAGCTGTCCTAGAACCTTCTGTCCTTTTAATGCAACCTGGACTGGTTACCATTTAGGCCTGCTTCATAGATGTTACCCTGAAACTTACTTATTTATTTTTTTTGCCACTTCTATTGATCTTTCATTTAGTTCCATCTTTGTTCTTTGGCCTGTGTGGGCCTCCCATCGCAGTGGCCTCTCTCATCGCAGAGCACTGGCTCTGGGTGCATGCGCTCCAGAGCTCCAGCTTGGTAGTTGGACACATTGGTCCAGCCACTCTGCAGCACATGGGATCTTCCCAGGCCAGGGATTGAACTGGTGCCCTTGCACTGCAGGGCAGTGTCCTTACCCACTGGACCACCAGGGAAGCCCCTGTAACTTCTTTTTATGGCACCCTTAATATTCTCTGTGCGCTGGATTGCCTGTTGTCCATATTTTCTTAACTCCAGAGAAAGGGTACCCCGGAAGCAGAATCCTTCTGAGATCTTACATGGCTGAACAAAGCTTTATTCTACCTGTACATTTCATCAGTGATTAATCTGGGTATAAATTTATCTGGCTTTAAAAGTTTGGAAATCATAGCTTGTTTTCTGCGTTCTAATGTTGCTTTTGAAGTCTGCAACCATTCTCACTCTTCGTTTATAGATGACTTTCCCTGACTTTTTTCTAATCTCAAGAAACTTTTAGAGCTTTCATTTTAATCCCTGAAATGCCATAGTTTGCCTAGATGTATTTTGATTTTTTTTTCCCTTCTATAAGGTCATTCGATGGATCCTTACAAGCTGGGGATTCACTTCCTTTAGTTCTGGGAAATTTATTGTTATTATTAGGACTTTAGGTTGAAAGAGAGTTAATCATGCTTACCGTTTTCAGACACTATCATCAGACTGTACAAGGTCCTTTAAATTTTTCTCTTTCATTTCTGAATCCTACTTCTATTACCCTTTCTAGTATGTACCCACTGAATTATGGCTGATACATTCTTTGATCATATATGAATCATTGTGAAATGTTTAGTGTTTTGTATGTATGTGTGTTTAGTTTTTGTATTGTGTCATGAACTTTGTTTGGTTTCTTACTACTTTTACTCATTGTTTTGGAGACGTTTCTGTTTTGTGTGTACATATAATTGTGTATAATGTAGAATTCATAATGTGCACCTACCACATTTTATTTCTCATTCTCTAATCACTGACACCTGAATTGACTTTCTGGCATCACAGATATATTGTGGTAAATATATTCTTACTTTGTACATCCTTTTGGACCTGTGTGAGAAGTTCTCTGGGATATATGCCCAGAAGTGGGATTCCTGGTTCATCAAATAGGACTGGCTTATGTACCTTCTACCAGTGAGGAGGGTTTTTTTTTTTTGCCCGTTTGGGTTTTTCCAAATTCTTAATTGTTTATCAACTTTATTTTGTTTAGTATAATGGTTTCTATGTTTGATTTATATTTCTGATAATGAATTTGAGCATTTCTTATATCTACTAGGTTTTCCCTTTTGTTGATTGTCCATATTTTCTTAACTCCAGAAAGGGAAATCCTTCTGAGATCTTACATGGCTGAACAAAGCTTTATTCTACCTGTACATTTCATCAGTGATTAATCTGGGTATAAATTTATCTGGCTTTAAAAGTTTGGAAATCATAGCTTGTTTTCTGCGTTCTAATGTTGCTTTTGAAGTCTGCAACCATTCTCACTCTTCGTTTATAGATGACTTTCCCTGACTTTTTTCTAATCTCAAGAAACTTTTAGAGCTTTCATTTTAATCCCTGAAATGCCATAGTTTGCCTAGATGTATTTTGATTTTTTTTTCCCTTCTATAAGGTCATTCGATGGATCCTTACAAGCTGGGGATTCACTTCCTTTAGTTCTGGGAAATTTATTGTTATTATTAGGACTTTAGGTTGAAAGAGAGTTAATCATGCTTACCGTTTTCAGACACTATCATCAGACTGTACAAGGTCCTTTAAATTTTTCTCTTTCATTTCTGAATCCTACTTCTATTACCCTTTCTAGTATGTACCCACTGAATTATGGCTGATACATTCTTTGATCATATATGAATCATTGTGAAATGTTTAGTGTTTTGTATGTATGTGTGTTTAGTTTTTGTATTGTGTCATGAACTTTGTTTGGTTTCTTACTACTTTTACTCATTGTTTTGGAGACGTTTCTGTTTTGTGTGTACATATAATTGTGTATAATGTAGAATTCATAATGTGCACCTACCACATTTTATTTCTCATTCTCTAATCACTGACACCTGAATTGACTTTCTGGCATCACAGATATATTGTGGTAAATATATTCTTACTTTGTACATCCTTTTGGACCTGTGTGAGAAGTTCTCTGGGATATATGCCCAGAAGTGGGATTCCTGGTTCATCAAATAGGACTGGCTTATGTACCTTCTACCAGTGAGGAGGGTTTTTGTTTGCCCACATCTTTGCCAGCGTTTGGGTTTATCCAACTTCTTAATTTTTGTGACTTAGGTATAAAGTGGTTATCTCATTGTTTTGATTTATATTTTCTGATAATGAATTTGAGCATTTCTTATATCTACTAGGTTTTCCCTTTTGTTGATTGTCTGTTTTGTTGTTTGTCTGTCTTTCTTTTGGGTTTTCTGCCCTTTTATTTTTGGCCAAATTGTGCTGTGCAGCTTGCAGGATCTTAGTTTCCCAAATAGGAATTAAACCCAGGCCACCACAGTGGATGCCTAGAATCCTAACTATTAGGCCGCCAGGAAACTCTCCTTCCCGTCTGTCTTTTTGGTTTGCGGGAGTTCTTACTGGAAAATACCTTCTCTAGGCCTGTCAGCGTCCTGTTAGTTTGTCTCTGGTATCTTTCATTGATTGAATATTCTAAGTTGAATATTCTCAATTCGATGCATTGTTTCTTTGATAATCTCTTACTCATTTGAGTTTTTGTATCTCTTGGAATTTGTATTATTTGGGTATTAGAATTCTTTGGTGGTTTTTTTTTTTTTTTTTTTTTGAATTTTCTTTATCACCTAGTCTTTCTCTGATTCTTTTTTTCTTTATTTTTTTGGATATTTTTGTTTAAATTTTGGCCTCTTTTATTGGTTATTTATTTTCATCCATCTCTATTCCTTGGCCTGTGTGGGCCTCCCATTCTAGTGGCCTCTCTCGTTGAGAGCACTGGCTCTGGGCACATGCTCTCCAGAGTGCTGGCTCGTGATTGGGGACACTGGTCCAGCCGCTCTGCAGCACATGGGATCTTCCCGAGCCGGGATCTGACCTGTGCCCCCTGCACTGCAAAGCAGACTCTACACACTGGACAACCAGGGAAGACCTGTTCTCTGATTCTCAAAAGATTTTTAAAATTGATCTTTCAACCATTGGGTTGAATTTTAAATTCTTGTTCATATTTTGATTTCTTAGGTTCATTCTTTTTTTTTTTTTAAAAAAACCTTTTATTTATTTATTTTTGGCTGTGCTTGGTCTTCAATGATGTGTGGGTGTAGCTGCTCCATGGTATGTGGGATCTTCCCGGATCAGGGATAGAACCTATATTTCCTATATTGGCAGATGGGTTCTTATCCACTGAGCCACAAGGGAAGCCCCTTAGGTTCAAAATTTTTTTATTTTATATTTTCTGATAATGAATTTGAGCATTTCTTATATCTACTAGGTTTTCCCTTTTGTTGATTGTCTGTTTTGTTGTTTGTCTGTCTTTCTTTTGGGTTTTCTGCCCTTTTATTTTTGGCCAAATTGTGCTGTGCAGCTTGCAGGATCTTAGTTTCCCAAATAGGAATTAAACCCAGGCCACCACAGTGGATGCCTAGAATCCTAACTATTAGGCCGCCAGGAAACTCTCCTTCCCGTCTGTCTTTTTGGTTTGCGGGAGTTCTTACTGGAAAATACCTTCTCTAGGCCTGTCAGCGTCCTGTTAGTTTGTCTCTGGTATCTTTCATTGATTGAATATTCTAAGTTGAATATTCTCAATTCGATGCATTGTTTCTTTGATAATCTCTTACTCATTTGAGTTTTTGTATCTCTTGGAATTTGTATTATTTGGGTATTAGAATTCTTTGGTGGTTTTTTTTTTTTTTTTTTTGAATTTTCTTTATCACCTAGTCTTTCTCTGATTCTTTTTTTCTTTATTTTTTTGGATATTTTTGTTTAAATTTTGGCCTCTTTTATTGGTTATTTATTTTCATCCATCTCTATTCCTTGGCCTGTGTGGGCCTCCCATTCTAGTGGCCTCTCTCGTTGAGAGCACTGGCTCTGGGCACATGCTCTCCAGAGTGCTGGCTCGTGATTGGGGACACTGGTCCAGCCGCTCTGCAGCACATGGGATCTTCCCGAGCCGGGGATCTGACCTGTGCCCCCTGCACTGCAAAGCAGACTCTACACACTGGACAACCAGGGAAGACCTGTTCTCTGATTCTCAAAAGATTTTTAAAATTGATCTTTCAACCATTGGGTTGAATTTTAAATTCTTGTTCATATTTTGATTTCTTAGGTTCATTCTTTTTTTTTTTTTAAAAAAACCTTTTATTTATTTATTTTTGGCTGTGCTTGGTCTTCAATGATGTGTGGGTGTAGCTGCTCCATGGTATGTGGGATCTTCCCGGATCAGGGATAGAACCTATATTTCCTATATTGGCAGATGGGTTCTTATCCACTGAGCCACAAGGGAAGCCCCCTTAGGTTCATTCTTATGATATCTGTGTATTATTTGCTAGACACTATGGGGCTTCCCAGGTGGCACAGTGATCCTCCTATGGGTGCAGGAGATGCAGGTTCTGTCCCTGGGCTGGGAAGATGCCCCTGAAGTTGGAAATGGCAGTCCATTCCAGTATTTTTCCCTGGAAAATTTCATGGACAGGAGTCTGGCTGACTGCAGTCTGTGGGTCACAGAGTCAGACATGATTGAGTGAGCACAGCCCCTCCCTCTCCCTTCAGAGGTGCCTGGGACCTTCTGTCTATGAGGCCTCCTGTTTGTGTGCCCTATGAATCGGCTTCCAATAGGGGCTTAGGCATCAGAATTCTCTACTTCACTAGTGAACATCATTTAGATCATCTCTTTTAAAGCTTCTAAAAAGATTTTGACATCTATTTGTCACCTTTGATTCTCTCCTTTGTGTGCTATCTTTGTAGTTCATCCTTTTTTAAATTTTGTTATGGATTAACCTGCAAAGTCAATCATTTTATTTCTTTACATAAACTCTTTCTTCTGATCTGTTCATTCTTCCCATGGCATTTGAGTGTTGTATACTCAGTACTTTAGTACTGAAGATTAAAATTAGATTTCTGAGTTTTCAGATGTGTATGGTTTGGGAGGAAAGCACATACATCCTAAAGTGTAAAATCTTAATTAAATTTGAGGCCTCCTTTAAGTGTAAATCTAATGTATATATTAAATTCAGTAACAAATATGAATTGGATAAAGGCAAGTTTGCCTTTTTTTTTTTTCTCTCATGAAGCAGTCCTTTATGCCTTTTTTGGGGAAAGATTTATCTTAAAAAAAAATCCAACTGTAATGGGGGAGGTAGTTTCACTTTTCGTTAAAGACCTGAAGTATTCAATCAGAGGGCTTCTCTGCTGGCTTAAATGGTAAAGAATTTGATGAAGTAACATGCTAAGTTGATAAAATTCTATCCAAGAGTAAAGAAATTAATGTTTTAGTTAGACCGGGAAGCCTGATTGTAGTAAGTATATGCTTCTAGGTTTACTTTTTGAAAGTTTTTCTTGTTGTACATAAGTATATTGCCTACTTTAGAAAATTTGGAAGGTAATGAGGAACATTAATTTCCATTTAAGATTTTTGTAAATTATGAAATATTTTAAAAAATACAGAGAATAGTATATATTGGGGTTTTGTTCCCACTACCTAGATTTTTCATGTGTTAATGTTCTGTTTTTCTTATTTTGCAGTATATTGTGATTATGTCCCATTGTCAAGCTCTAGTTTTGGAATCTTTTGGTTTACAGTTTTTCATTCTTAACTGTCATTCTGCTATGAACATTCATATACATACTATTGATTTTATTTCCTTTGGGTGCATTCCAAAAGTGGAATTACTAAATCTTGGGGTGTGAATTCCCTAGATCTTTGGTAAATATTTTCCCTTAAATGTTTGGGTATTGAGAATGTCTTTGGGGAACCGTACACAGTGGGAACCCATAGATACTGGAAGGTGAGATCGAAATTTAAGGTCAAATGTTATACTAAATGTCTCAGTGGAAGGTCTGAAGATGATACATGAAAGAAAGTAGGGATTTCTATTAGATTGAGTTGATGCTATAAGGTATAATCAAATATGAGCACCTATGAATCTTACCTGTAGCATTGACTTCTCACAGAAGAGGCTTATTAGAGGATTTTCAAAACTTGCCCCCATTGAACCTAAGAATGTTGTCACTAAAATAAGGTAGTCTAATAATTTTACAGGAAGAAATGGGTGGGAAATTTTTTTTGATTGAAACACTTTAAAGGGAAGTGTAAATCTAATGTATATATTAAATTCAGTAACAAATATGAATTGGATAAAGGCAAGTTTGCCTTTTTTTTTTTTCTCTCATGAAGCAGTCCTTTATGCCTTTTTTGGGGAAAGATTTATCTTAAAAAAAAATCCAACTGTAATGGGGGAGGTAGTTTCACTTTTCGTTAAAGACCTGAAGTATTCAATCAGAGGGCTTCTCTGCTGGCTTAAATGGTAAAGAATTTGATGAAGTAACATGCTAAGTTGATAAAATTCTATCCAAGAGTAAAGAAATTAATGTTTTAGTTAGACCGGGAAGCCTGATTGTAGTAAGTATATGCTTCTAGGTTTACTTTTTGAAAGTTTTTCTTGTTGTACATAAGTATATTGCCTACTTTAGAAAATTTGGAAGGTAATGAGGAACATTAATTTCCATTTAAGATTTTTGTAAATTATGAAATATTTTAAAAAATACAGAGAATAGTATATATTGGGGTTTTGTTCCCACTACCTAGATTTTTCATGTGTTAATGTTCTGTTTTTCTTATTTTGCAGTATATTGTGATTATGTCCCATTGTCAAGCTCTAGTTTTGGAATCTTTTGGTTTACAGTTTTTCATTCTTAACTGTCATTCTGCTATGAACATTCATATACATACTATTGATTTTATTTCCTTTGGGTGCATTCCAAAAGTGGAATTACTAAATCTTGGGGTGTGAATTCCCTAGATCTTTGGTAAATGTTTTTCCCTTAAATGTTTGGGTATTGAGAATGTCTTTGGGGAACCGTACACAGTGGGAACCCATAGATACTGGAAGGTGAGATCGAAATTTAAGGTCAAATGTTATACTAAATGTCTCAGTGGAAGGTCTGAAGATGATACATGAAAGAAAGTAGGGATTTCTATTAGATTGAGTTGATGCTATAAGGTATAATCAAATATGAGCACCTATGAATCTTACCTGTAGCATTGACTTCTCACAGAAGAGGCTTATTAGAGGATTTTCAAAACTTGCCCCCATTGAACCTAAGAATGTTGTCACTAAAATAAGGTAGTCTAATAATTTTACAGGGAAGAAATGGGTGGGATATTTTAAATTTTATTTTTCTTTCCTTATTTTGATTGAAACACTTTAAAGGGACCTCTTGCTACTTAACTAGAGGTTAACAACAGATGTAAATAATAAATATTTACAGATGGTAGAGCATGTACTCTGGAGTGCGAACTCACACTCTTGATTCTCTAATAAAAAAGTAGATTAAAAAAATATTTACAGAAGAACTGAAAATTTTTTATACTTAATTTATGGTTTATAAATCTGTTAACTTGCTTATTTTGTAGTCACTTTCTCATGTTTTTTTTTTTTAATGTTAAAGGCATATTTGCTAATAAAATTATGCTTTATTTATATGATGAAATTAAGTATATTAACATTTTATAGTGATGCACAAAGAATGTTAAATACAATGGTTAGTGTGAGGAGGCGCTTATTCACTGCTTGGGTTGACTCAGCATACTAAATATAGTGTATGCCAATATAATAAAAATACAAAAATACCTGTAGTCAGTGTGTTTTGGGTAAAGATTGACGAAGAATGGAAAGAGTATTAAATGAATCGAGGCCAAAGGAACTTGTAGGACAAAGAAGTTCAGATTTGATCTAAGAAGTGCTGAAAACTCATTTTAAGTCTTTATGCATTGAAATTACACGCTGAACAGGTGTTAAAATTAATCTGAGCTGTGTGAGAGATGAATTAAAGAGCAAAGAGTCTGAGGTTAAGGACCGGTCTCATAGAGCTGTTGCCATGATCTAGGTGTAGAGTCAGATGTGACTTGGCGACTGAACAAATTACCTTGCTGTAGGATGACAGGGACCTGGATCAGACTGGTGGCAATGAGAATAGATAAAAATAGATAAAACCAAACACTTCAGATAGATAATAAGCAAAATTTGATAATCTTTACTAAATAGACCTGAAGAGGATATTGGAGGTTTCATTTTGGAAGAGTACATATGTATTTTACCACCGGTTTTGCATCTTGCTTTTTGGGAGGGGGGCACTTCTATTGGTCTTTCATTTATTTATTTTCCTCCATCTTTGTTCTTTGGCCTGTGTGGGCCTCCCATCGCAGTGGCCTCTCTCGCTGCAGAGCACTGGCTCTGCGCGCATGCACTCCAGAACTCTGGCTCAGTAGTTGGACATGTCGGTCCAGCCGCTCCACGGCACATGGGATCTTCCCAGACCAGGGATCGAACTGGCACTGCAAGGCAGTGTCCTTACCCACTGGACCACCAGGGAAGCCCTCTTGCTTTTAATTTTATTGCTTTGGGGACTTTATTTCCCTAGGAAAGGAGAGGAAAATTAGACATAATGGCTTTAATTTATAAGCTTCTGGTTCCTCGGAGAGGGCAAAGTTATTGACAGTAACTTAAAAGTTCTTAAATTAATTGCTTAAGTGATAATACCCTAAAAATGTTTGCTTAGTATAAAGATAATTTTCTCATTCTATTACATGTTCTTTTTATCATAAATCTCTGTAGGTTTTATTTCAGTTCTTTGTTATTTAAGCTCTCTTCAGTCCAACTTAAGCCTACCTTTCAGTTGTATTTTTCGTTGGTTTCCAATAAAACTTTTGCCATCACTATCAAGATATTCAGTTGCATGCAGATGCATATCAGAATACACATGGGAATCTTTAAAAGAGAAAACAATATTAGAGACCTGATATGTGCCGCAGACCTATTACTCAGACTTTCTGGAAGAACAGTTGAGGTGTCTGTTTTTCAAAAACTCTCTTCCACAGTGCCAGTATAATCTCCTCATCCCCCTGCTAAGAGAGAACTCATCTCGTTTATGAAGAAATCTTTGATTTTTTTTTTAAAAAAATGTTGACTGTTTTTTAGAGCAATTTTAAGTTCCCAGCAGAATTGAATGGAAACTACTGAGTTCCCATCTACTCCCCACCCCTGTATTCACAGTGTCCCCAACCATTGACATTTTCTCCAGAACGGTACATTTATTATAATACAACGAACATTGTGCATCATTATCACCCAAAGCCAGTAGTTTACATTTAGGTTCATTCTTGGAGTCGTACATTCTGTGGGTTTTGACAAATATGTAATGACATATATCAGTTTTTATAGTATCCAACAGAATAGGTTCGCTGCTTTCAAAATCCTCGTGCGCTGTGCTATCCATCCCTTAAACCCTTAGCAACTACTGATCTTTTAACTCTCCATAGTTTTGCCTCTTCCAGACTGCCATGAAATTGGAATCGTGATGAACATCCACCCAAAAAGGGAGGGTGTTTTATTAAATAATCAATCTCTTGTATGGATACTGATTTAAAAATTTTTAAACAAAAAGCTAACAGTTATAAAGAACAATTCACTGTGACAAAAAGTGTTTATTCCAAGAGTCAAAAATCTTGACCGTTAAGATATGTGTTAATATCTTACCATACTCAGTGTGTCAAAGGAGATAAACAATGACCATTTAAATAACTGCTAAAAAGGCATTTGATCTAATTCAACACACATTCAGGTTTTTAACTTCAGTAAAATAGATACGGGTGGATGGTACTTCTGTGTGATTTTTTTTTTTTAAGTATCTCTACTATGACACAGCTGGAGCTGTCATAAATTGCTGGTAGGAATGTAGAATGTTATAGCCACTTTGGAAAGCCTTCAGCAGTTTTTTGTAGAGTTAAACCTCTTTACCATGTGATGCAACAGTCTCACTCTTTAAGCTTTTACCAGGGAAAATGAAATCATTTATCTAAGCAAAAGTCATGTATGTATGTTTATAGTAGCTTATTCACAATCATCCCAAAGTGCAAACAATCTAGCTGTCCATCAGTTGGTGAATAGACAAAAATTGTGGAATACAATTGGAATACTTAAGCAATAAAAAGAATTATTGATAGATACAATAATATGAAGGCATCTCAAATTAATACTGAATGAAAGAAGCCACATGGAAAATGCTACATATTGTATGGCTCCATTTATTTGACATTGTGGAAAATGAATTGTGAATAGAATTGTTCTGTCAGTATACAGTAATAACCGAAATGATGTGTATGTGCTTGTATAACCAGTTCTTGAAAGGATATATGGAAAACTTGATAGTGGTTACCTTTAGAAACGATGGGGGAAGTACACTTTCATTTTTATTTTTATACCTTTCCATACGGTTTGGATTTCTTTTTCTTTTTCTTTTGGTTTTGAAATTCAAAGGCACAAGTGCACTGTATGAATGTAGAAATTATTAGAATGTTGGAGTCATTTGTGAGTTCTTGGATATGAAAATTTAACCAAAGAAGTAATAAAAACCAGGAGGCCTTTGCATTTCTCATGTGTACCTCACTAGGAACAGTTGCTCCAGTCAAGCATGAGTTACCTGCTGCTGTCATCTCTCTTCTCTCTGAGGCCTCTGCCTTTCTTTTGTACTCGTTTCTGTTTGATGAGTCTTGCTCTTTCAGCCCCTGCAGTCCTGTCTATCCCTCACTGAAGCATCACTTTCTCTATGATCGGTTTAGTCGGATGACATCTTTTTTTGACCCTTTGGAGCTATTTATAGCCATTTCTTCATTACACAAATATCAGGTGTGATCTATATATGGGCCAGATAGTGGAAATATGCTTTCATGTTACTTCTCTTCACCTTATAAAGTATGATCTCCATAGTGCAAATAAGATTCACAGAGTTAGTATCTTCCCTACCTCATGGTGCTAAGAATAAGAAGTACATTTGAAGATAGGGCTTCAGTGCCAGACCTCTTCTCCGGACTTGCTTTTAATATCACTTTAATAATAAAAAGCAAGTGAATAATTCATTATTGTGTAACCATTTCTTTCTTTTTAGAGTTTTTGTAGTTGAAAATTTCTTTTTGTAATTTAAAGCTCATAGATGAAACGTACAAAGCCCTCCTATTTACCTTGCAGCCACCTTCCCCAGTTGTTCAGTTCACCTGCTGCTCCATTTGTGTTATGTTTGTTCTCTGTAAGCTGTGTTCCCAACCTTGTTTTTTCTTCGTTGCTTGCCCGTCCAGCTCCTTGTTGAATCTAGTCTACCAGTTATTTACGCTAATTGGTTTTGGTTTTGTTAAACTTTATCAGGATCTTGACCTGTTAACCATACTACTATATCTTTAACCTGACACTTCTGATTCTTGAATTTGGACATCATTGCAGCCCTGTTGCTATTGTGCTGTGTCGTGATACCTCAGAACCAACATGCTCCCTGCCTTAGGAATACAATTGTCCTCTGTGTCCTTTCTCAACACCAGTAGTCATATGATTTCCTCAGAATTATTTGCAAATTTTTATCTGATTCACTGCTCCAGTCTTTTGGTCCATTTTGACAAAATACCATTCGGTATATGTACTAGTCTGCTTGGGCTACTATTTTAATAAGTGTCACAGATTGAGTGATTTAAACAACAAATTCATTTTGTCTCAGTTCTGGATGCCAGAAATTGCAAGATCAAGGTTCCAACAGGGTTGGCTTTTGGTAAGGCCTCTCTTCCTGACCTGCAGGTGATCACCTTCTGTTTCTTCACATGACTTTTTGTCTAATCACATGGCAATGGGGTGATAGTGGGTGTAGGTGGAGATCTGTGGAGTCTTCCTCTGGTAAGAACACCCACCCTATTGAATTAAGACCCCATCCTTATACCTCATTTGACCTTAGTTATCTGTGAGCCTCCTGGATCCTTGCCTATAAAGGATGAGAATAATAATTCTTGTCCTATAGGTTTTTTTTTTTTTTTTTTTTTAAGAGATTCAGGTAAAATAGGTAATGTGACACAACACACTATAAATTAGTGATTCTCAAACCAGGCTTGCATCAAAACCATCTACTTAACTGTTTCTTTGACTTCAGTCTGATAGCATAAGAGCTCTGTAGACTTGCTCCTAGTACAATGGAAGAAAACTGTTAAAAAAAACCCCAATCACCTAGAGCTTTGGAAATAGTCCTAGGGGATACAGTAAAAACTGTACTTGGAAGGAATGTTTTCTTTCTAAGAGAAGCAGGATATCAAGATTTCTCATTCTACCGCCAGCTGACTGCTATTGAGGTTAAGTCCTGGGCAAACCTGCTGCTCCATTTGTGTTATGTTTGTTCTCTGTAAGCTGTGTTCCCAACCTTGTTTTTTCTTCGTTGCTTGCCCGTCCAGCTCCTTGTTGAATCTAGTCTACCAGTTATTTACGCTAATTGGTTTTGGTTTTGTTAAACTTTATCAGGATCTTGACCTGTTAACCATACTACTATATCTTTAACCTGACACTTCTGATTCTTGAATTTGGACATCATTGCAGCCCTGTTGCTATTGTGCTGTGTCGTGATACCTCAGAACCAACATGCTCCCTGCCTTAGGAATACAATTGTCCTCTGTGTCCTTTCTCAACACCAGTAGTCATATGATTTCCTCAGAATTATTTGCAAATTTTTATCTGATTCACTGCTCCAGTCTTTTGGTCCATTTTGACAAAATACCATTCGGTATATGTACTAGTCTGCTTGGGCTACTATTTTAATAAGTGTCACAGATTGAGTGATTTAAACAACAAATTCATTTTGTCTCAGTTCTGGATGCCAGAAATTGCAAGATCAAGGTTCCAACAGGGTTGGCTTTTGGTAAGGCCTCTCTTCCTGACCTGCAGGTGATCACCTTCTGTTTCTTCACATGACTTTTTGTCTAATCACATGGCAATGGGGTGATAGTGGGTGTAGGTGGAGATCTGTGGAGTCTTCCTCTGGTAAGAACACCCACCCTATTGAATTAAGACCCCATCCTTATACCTCATTTGACCTTAGTTATCTGTGAGCCTCCTGGATCCTTGCCTATAAAGGATGAGAATAATAATTCTTGTCCTATAGGTTTTTTTTTTTTTTTTTTTTTAAGAGATTCAGGTAAAATAGGTAATGTGACACAACACACTATAAATTAGTGATTCTCAAACCAGGCTTGCATCAAAACCATCTACTTAACTGTTTCTTTGACTTCAGTCTGATAGCATAAGAGCTCTGTAGACTTGCTCCCTAGTACAATGGAAGAAAACTGTTAAAAAAAACCCCAATCACCTAGAGCTTTGGAAATAGTCCTAGGGGATACAGTAAAAACTGTACTTGGAAGGAATGTTTTCTTTCTAAGAGAAGCAGGATATCAAGATTTCTCATTCTACCGCCAGCTGACTGCTATTGAGGTTAAGTCCTGGGCAAATGTGTTGTAGAGGTAGGGAGCTACCTTCTGTCCAGACCTCACTTGTGAAACAGAGTCTGCCTTGAAAATAGAGCTGTTGAGCACATTAGGGAACAGATCACCTTTTCCCTATCTTGGAAGATGGTAGCTCCACATCAAGAGAGACAAACTGAGAAGACCTCCAGTTGCTACCACCTATCCTCCAGTTGCACCAAATACTCAGTTCATGAACGGGTTGTCATTCAGAAAAATGTGCACACCCTCATCTTCAGAGCGGTTGAGAGGTTTTGCTTGGGGATGGAGGAGAGAAGCAGGTCATGAAATACAGTAGCTTCTAATCTCTTCCTCAGGAAACTGACGTCATTTGCAGTAGAGCTGGAGAAGTTCAAACCTACTGGTACTTTAAAAAACAGTGGAGACTGTGGTGAAAGGCATTTGGGAGATTTGTAGATTCAAGAAGATACAAGCTAAACTGCAGGCCACTGAGTTTGCCGGGAAGAACCTGGGATAAGAGATGGAAGGAGCCTCTCTGGGGAAATAGTGAATGTCAAACACTGACCTGAAACTACTCCTTCAGAGGAACCCAAATTTGATTGGATTCCTCTGTAGAGCGATTTGTGCCTGAAATCATTGTTTAAAACTGAATAGAGTATTCGGCTGGAGGTTGATAGAGGAATTAGTGGAGGCTGATAATTAGAAAGAGTCATGGAAAAAAAGAGTCCTGACAAATCACTGTTAGGGCAAGATGACTTTGGGCATATCCAGGATACTTCCCCACGAGGATCTGTATCAGTGGCTTACTACTGCAAGGGGCTGGGTGTGGAGTGGGAAAGTAGACTTCTTTAAAATAAAACAGTAAATACTGGGGCTTCCCTGGTGGTCCAGTGGGTAAGGACACTGCCTTGCAGTGCAGGAGGCGCCGGTTTGATCCCTGGCCTGGGAAGATCCCACGTGCCGCAGAGTGGCTGGACTGATATGTCCAATTACCGAGCCGGAGCTCTGGAGCGCATGCACCCAGAGCCGGTGCTCTTTGACAACAGATGCCACCGCAATGGGAGGCCCACACGGGCCAAAGAACAAAGATGGATGAAACTAGATAAATGAAAGACCAGTGAAATGGCCCGCCCAACCCCCTCCCTCCCCACCCCCGCCAAAATAAATAAATAAATAAATGTTAAAAAAACCAGTAAATACTAAACAAACAAATAGAAATATAAAACCTCATAGATGGAAGAGCATACCCAGAGTATTATACAAGATGTTGAGTTCTCAGTAAAAAGGTAAAAGATGTGCAAACAAAATGAAACCCAGGAAAGGATGGCTAATTCACTGGAAAGAGCACACAACAGAAACTGCTGGTGGGAGAGAACAGGTGTTGGGTTTAACAGAAATGGACTTTGAAGTAACCCTTATTCAAAGAATCAAAGGACACCTTCATTAAAGGAGTATAGGAAAGTATGATGACAACCTATATTCAATAGAGACTGTCAATCAAGGGACAGAAATTCTAAAGAACCCAAAATTCTGGAGTTGGAAAGTAGGCATAACTCATGAAAAATTAGTTAGGGTAAGATTTGAGTTGGTGGAAAGAAAGAATTGGTGAACTTGCAATAGATTGAACTGAATGAGTTTCGGCTGGAGGTAGTTGGGAATAGAGCCTGAAACTTTCCAGAGGAACCCAAATTTGATTGGATTCCTCTGTAGAGCGATTTGTGCCTGAAATCATTGTTTAAAACTGAATAGAGTATTCGGCTGGAGGTTGATAGAGGAATTAGTGGAGGCTGATAATTAGAAAGAGTCATGGAAAAAAAGAGTCCTGACAAATCACTGTTAGGGCAAGATGACTTTGGGCATATCCAGGATACTTCCCCACGAGGATCTGTATCAGTGGCTTACTACTGCAAGGGGCTGGGTGTGGAGTGGGAAAGTAGACTTCTTTAAAATAAAACAGTAAATACTGGGGCTTCCCTGGTGGTCCAGTGGGTAAGGACACTGCCTTGCAGTGCAGGAGGCGCCGGTTTGATCCCTGGCCTGGGAAGATCCCACGTGCCGCAGAGTGGCTGGACTGATATGTCCAATTACCGAGCCGGAGCTCTGGAGCGCATGCACCCAGAGCCGGTGCTCTTTGACAACAGATGCCACCGCAATGGGAGGCCCACACGGGCCAAAGAACAAAGATGGATGAAACTAGATAAATGAAAGACCAGTGAAATGGCCCGCCCAACCCCCTCCCTCCCCACCCCCGCCAAAATAAATAAATAAATAAATGTTAAAAAAACCAGTAAATACTAAACAAACAAATAGAAATATAAAACCTCATAGATGGAAGAGCATACCCAGAGTATTATACAAGATGTTGAGTTCTCAGTAAAAAGGTAAAAGATGTGCAAACAAAATGAAACCCAGGAAAGGATGGCTAATTCACTGGAAAGAGCACACAACAGAAACTGCTGGTGGGAGAGAACAGGTGTTGGGTTTAACAGAAATGGACTTTGAAGTAACCCTTATTCAAAGAATCAAAGGACACCTTCATTAAAGGAGTATAGGAAAGTATGATGACAACCTATATTCAATAGAGACTGTCAATCAAGGGACAGAAATTCTAAAGAACCCAAAATTCTGGAGTTGGAAAGTAGGCATAACTCATGAAAAATTAGTTAGGGGGTAAGATTTGAGTTGGTGGAAAGAAAGAATTGGTGAACTTGCAATAGATTGATAGAAATCCAAGGAAGGGAGAGAAAAAAATTGAATAATATTGAAAAGAGCCTCAGAGACATGTGGGATACCATTAACTGCACCATGGTGTACATAATGAGAGTAAGAGAAGAAGAGGGGAGGAAAAAGTGGAAAAGTATTCAAGGAGATAATGGTGGAAACTTCTCAAATGTATAGAAAAACGCTCACCTACATACACATCCAAACAACCCAAAGAACTTCAAGTAGGGTTAATATAAGAAAATCTGCAAATGGACATATCAGTGTGAAGATATCTCACACTGACAAGAAGACGAAGAGGAAAACTATTGATTACTTACTTAGAAGGGAACCCTGATAAAAAATAATAACTGACTTCTCATCAGAAATAGAGTCCAGAAGTTGCTAGCGTAATATATTCCAAGTACTCAGAGACAAATTCTGTTAGCTCTCAACTTTTTTTTATATCCAGCAAAACTGTTTTTAAAAACAAAGGTGTGATACTTGCCAGATAACAAAAACCAGGAGACTTTATTACTAATAGACTTGCCTTGCAACTTGAAAGATGGCTAAGGGAAATTCTTTAGGTTGAAAACAATTGATTACAGGTGCTAATTTCAGTCCACATGAACAAAGAGCACCAGTAAAGATAATCTTGTAATTTTAAAAAAGAGAGTGAAAGCATATATTTTTTTTTCTTCTTTTCTTGATTAAAAAGCAGTTGTGTAAAGTATTATACAAGATGTTGAGTTCTCAGTAAAAAGGTAAAAGATGTGCAAACAAAATGAAACCCAGGAAAGGATGGCTAATTCACTGGAAAGAGCACACAACAGAAACTGCTGGTGGGAGAGAACAGGTGTTGGGTTTAACAGAAATGGACTTTGAAGTAACCCTTATTCAAAGAATCAAAGGACACCTTCATTAAAGGAGTATAGGAAAGTATGATGACAACCTATATTCAATAGAGACTGTCAATCAAGGGACAGAAATTCTAAAGAACCCAAAATTCTGGAGTTGGAAAGTAGGCATAACTCATGAAAAATTAGTTAGGGGGTAAGATTTGAGTTGGTGGAAAGAAAGAATTGGTGAACTTGCAATAGATTGATAGAAATCCAAGGAAGGGAGAGAAAAAAATTGAATAATATTGAAAAGAGCCTCAGAGACATGTGGGATACCATTAACTGCACCATGGTGTACATAATGAGAGTAAGAGAAGAAGAGGGGAGGAAAAAGTGGAAAAGTATTCAAGGAGATAATGGTGGAAACTTCTCAAATGTATAGAAAACGCCACCTACATACACATCCAAACAACCCAAAGAACTTCAAGTAGGGTTAATATAAGAAAATCTGCAAATGGACATATCAGTGTGAAGATATCTCACACTGACAAGAAGACGAAGAGGAAAACTATTGATTACTTACTTAGAAGGGAACCCTGATAAAAAATAATAACTGACTTCTCATCAGAAATAGAGTCCAGAAGTTGCTAGCGTAATATATTCCAAGTACTCAGAGACAAATTCTGTTAGCTCTCAACTTTTTTTTATATCCAGCAAAACTGTTTTTAAAAACAAAGGTGTGATACTTGCCAGATAACAAAAACCAGGAGACTTTATTACTAATAGACTTGCCTTGCAACTTGAAAGATGGCTAAGGGAAATTCTTTAGGTTGAAAACAATTGATTACAGGTGCTAATTTCAGTCCACATGAACAAAGAGCACCAGTAAAGATAATCTTGTAATTTTAAAAAAGAGTGTGAAAGCATATATTTTTTTTTCTCCTTTTCTTGATTAAAAAAGCAGTTGTGTAAAGTAATATGTATACAATAAAGGCCCTACATATGAAGAGTTCTGAGAGCATGCTTGTAAGTCCTGTTTGTTCTTAGCTCTAACAGAGGTATCCTAGGTACCCAACTAATACAACCAGCTATATGTCAGTAATATACTGTATTAAGTTTATTATACATTTCATACAAATAATACATGAAAAGCAAACACAAAAAATGAACATTTTTAATCTTCAGTATAGTACCTTGAAAAATACAATAGTACGGTACAATAGCTGGCATATAGGGGTTGGCATTGAGGGAACAGGCAAGAAGAGTTACTGACTGGAGGAGGGAGAGGTGGTGGGAGATGGTAGAGCTGAAAGTTCATCAGCCATAGGAGGTGGAGAGCAAGGTGCAGTTTCACTCATGCCTGACCTTGATGGCACATGTTTTGGTTCCTTGATGGATTCAGTTCAGTCTGTGTTCTTAAAAAAAAAAAAAAAGATCCTGTCCTGTCTGGGTAATAGCTCTGCTCTTCTTGTCATAGGTGACACGGTAACACTGGATTGCATTCTGAATGGTCGCTGCAACCTTCCTATACCATTTTACATTTGGGTGCTGTGCCTCAAAGACTTAACAGTGCCTCCTCAAATAAAGAAAATCCCCTTGCCATTTCCTGCATTGTGAATATTTCAGGTTCTTCAGTTACTTCCTCTTCTTACTCTACTCTGAATTATTTTCATTTTTGTTTCCATCATTATTGCTCCCCTTGGCTAATCTTCAGTTACTTCTCTTCTACCCTGTTATCCAGAAGTTGCTAGCGTAATATATTCCAAGTACTCAGAGACAAATTCTGTTAGCTCTCAACTTTTTTTTATATCCAGCAAAACTGTTTTTAAAAACAAAGGTGTGATACTTGCCAGATAACAAAAACCAGGAGACTTTATTACTAATAGACTTGCCTTGCAACTTGAAAGATGGCTAAGGGAAATTCTTTAGGTTGAAAACAATTGATTACAGGTGCTAATTTCAGTCCACATGAACAAAGAGCACCAGTAAAGATAATCTTGTAATTTTAAAAAAGAGTGTGAAAGCATATATTTTTTTTTCTCCTTTTCTTGATTAAAAAAGCAGTTGTGTAAAGTAATATGTATACAATAAAGGCCCTACATATGAAGAGTTCTGAGAGCATGCTTGTAAGTCCTGTTTGTTCTTAGCTCTAACAGAGGTATCCTAGGTACCCAACTAATACAACCAGCTATATGTCAGTAATATACTGTATTAAGTTTATTATACATTTCATACAAATAATACATGAAAAGCAAACACAAAAAATGAACATTTTTAATCTTCAGTATAGTACCTTGAAAAATACAATAGTACGGTACAATAGCTGGCATATAGGGGTTGGCATTGAGGGAACAGGCAAGAAGAGTTACTGACTGGAGGAGGGAGAGGTGGTGGGAGATGGTAGAGCTGAAAGTTCATCAGCCATAGGAGGTGGAGAGCAAGGTGCAGTTTCACTCATGCCTGACCTTGATGGCACATGTTTTGGTTCCTTGATGGATTCAGTTCAGTCTGTGTTCTTAAAAAAAAAAAAAAAGATCCTGTCCTGTCTGGGTAATAGCTCTGCTCTTCTTGTCATAGGTGACACGGTAACACTGGATTGCATTCTGAATGGTCGCTGCAACCTTCCTATACCATTTTACATTTGGGTGCTGTGCCTCAAAGACTTAACAGTGCCTCCTCAAATAAAGAAAATCCCCTTGCCATTTCCTGTATTGTGAATATTTCAGGTTCTTCAGTTACTTCCTCTTCTTACTCTACTCTCTGAATTATTTTCATTTTTGTTTCCATCATTATTGCTCAGCACTTGGTATCTAAGCAGTACCAGCTTATATCACTGCTGCTTTTGTACTTGCTTCCAGACATCCTGGACTTGAACTAAAGATACCAAGAAGGTGAGCACTGAAGAGCTGATGCTTTTGAATTGTGCTAGAGAAGACTCTTGAGAGACCCTTGGCTAGCAGGGAGATCAAATCAGTCCATCCTTAAGGAAGTCAGCTCTGAATATTCAGTGGAAGGACTGAATATTGGTGCTGAAGCTCCAGTACTTTGGCCGCCTTGTTCAGAGAGCCAGCTCACTGGAAAAGACCCTGATGCTGGGAAGGATTGAGGGCAGGAGGAGAAGGGGGCAATAGAGGATGAGATGGTTGGGTGGCATCACCAACTCAATGGGCATGAATTTGAACAAACTTCAGGAGATAGTGAAGGACAGGGAAGCCTGGTGTGCTGCAGTCCATGGGGTCGCAAACAGTTGGACTTGACTTAGTGACTAGACAACAGTATAGTACAGTGAAGTACACAAAAGCACCCCTGCTTGTAGTGGATTCACTCATGTGACAGTGTACACCAGAATGTGAACTAACATGATTGGACATGTGAACACATGTTTGCAGCTTGAAACTTCACGTGTAGGGGGCTTAATGTAATGTATTCTTGGGCCTGTAGAAATGTTAATATATTTGAAATGTATCTGCTCATAACAGCTCGGAGTAGATGAGTGGGGGCAAAACTGTGTTACGCTAACTATAAAGGATAAAGTAATAATAATAACTGTTACTGGGTTTTAACATTAATATGGATAACAACAATATGATAAAATGGAAATGTGAATAGAATTATATAGCATAACATTTCTATCTCATTGAAATTAAGCTAGTATAAGTCTGAAGCTGATTTTGATGAGTAAAAGTGTATGAAAAGCCATTGAGCAACTACTAGGGGTAGGGGAAAAATACAGTGAAAAAAATCACTAAAGAAATTTAAGTGCGTCATTAGGAAATACAGAAGCAGTCGTAGAGTAATAAAGGAACAGAGACATGAGATAAAATGATAGATGAAAAAGCAGTCATCATCCTGACTTTATCAATAATAGTGCTAAATATGAATTGATTAAATAGTCTGTTTAGAAATGCAGGATTTGTCAGGCTGGATCCAACTATATACTCTCTATAAGAAACATAACTAATTTATCTTATTTCATTTTTTGGCTGCATCATGGCATATGGGATCTTAGTTCCCTGACTAGAGACGGAACTAGTGTTCCCTAAAGTGGACGCATGTAGTGCTAACCACTGAATTTCTAGGGAATTCCCTGAGACATACTTTAGGTGTAAACATATAAATACATTGAATGTTTAAGTATGAAAATAGATAAACAAGTAGCAACTATGAAGAAGGTGGAGTGGCTATACTAATATCAGAAAGAATAGATTTTAAAACAAAAAATGTTACTAGAGATAAAGAGGGACACTTTATGATGATGAAAGGATCAGTTTGCTAGATTGATCAAAGTTATTATATGTACCTAATAATAGCACCAAAATAGATGAAGCAAAATCTGACAGAAAAGAAAGGGAAATAGTTCAACAGTAGTGGTTGGGACACTTCAGTTACTGTACTTGGAATAATGGACAGAATGACTTAGTTTAAGGTCAAGAAAGAAACCGCACTATAAGCCAGCTAGACCCAGCAGATGTGTATAGAACACATCACCACCTAGCAACAGCAGAACATACATATTCTTCTCAAGTGCATGTGGGACATATTCCAGGACAGACCATATGCTAGGCCATGAGACAAACCTAGTACATTTACAAGGATTGAAATAGTACAAAGGATGTTCTCTTGCTGCAGTGAAAAGAAATGAGAAATCAACAGCAGAAAGAAATTTGGGGAACTCACAAATATGTGGAAATTAAGAAACATACTACTAAACAGCCAGTGGGTCAAAGAAGAAATAAAAAAGGAAATCAGAAAATACTTTAAGATAAATGAAAATGAAGTTATTAGCACCTAAGAAAATTTAGAGAACACAACTTAGAGTGAAATTTCTAATAATAAATACCTACATTAGAGTGAAATTTTCTAATAATAAATACCTATATTAGGAAAGAAGAAAGACCTCAAATCAGTAACCTAACATTCCATTGTAAGTCCCTGGAAAAAGAAGAGCAAAATAGAAGGACGGAAGTAGTAAAAATAACTAATGAAAAACAATTAATGAACTGGAAAGTAACACAGAAACAATTAAGGAAACCAAAAACTGGTTCTCTGAGAAGATCAACAAAATTGAGAAAAGGTTGAGGAAGAAAACTCAAATTACTAGAATCAGAGATGAAAGAAGGAACATTAATTAAAAATAAGAGTGAAAAGAAGAAAACTTCAAAAGGACGCATGTAGTGCTAACCACTGAATTTCTAGGGAATTCCCTGAGACATACTTTAGGTGTAAACATATAAATACATTGAATGTTTAAGTATGAAAATAGATAAACAAGTAGCAACTATGAAGAAGGTGGAGTGGCTATACTAATATCAGAAAGAATAGATTTTAAAACAAAAAATGTTACTAGAGATAAAGAGGGACACTTTATGATGATGAAAGGATCAGTTTGCTAGATTGATCAAAGTTATTATATGTACCTAATAATAGCACCAAAATAGATGAAGCAAAATCTGACAGAAAAGAAAGGGAAATAGTTCAACAGTAGTGGTTGGGACACTTCAGTTACTGTACTTGGAATAATGGACAGAATGACTTAGTTTAAGGTCAAGAAAGAAACCGCACTATAAGCCAGCTAGACCCAGCAGATGTGTATAGAACACATCACCACCTAGCAACAGCAGAACATACATATTCTTCTCAAGTGCATGTGGGACATATTCCAGGACAGACCATATGCTAGGCCATGAGACAAACCTAGTACATTTACAAGGATTGAAATAGTACAAAGGATGTTCTCTTGCTGCAGTGAAAAGAAATGAGAAATCAACAGCAGAAAGAAATTTGGGGAACTCACAAATATGTGGAAATTAAGAAACATACTACTAAACAGCCAGTGGGTCAAAGAAGAAATAAAAAAGGAAATCAGAAAATACTTTAAGATAAATGAAAATGAAGTTATTAGCACCTAAGAAAATTTAGAGAACACAACTTAGAGTGAAATTTCTAATAATAAATACCTACATTAGAGTGAAATTTTCTAATAATAAATACCTATATTAGGAAAGAAGAAAGACCTCAAATCAGTAACCTAACATTCCATTGTAAGTCCCTGGAAAAAGAAGAGCAAAATAGAAGGACGGAAGTAGTAAAAATAACTAATGAAAAACAATTAATGAACTGGAAAGTAACACAGAAACAATTAAGGAAACCAAAAACTGGTTCTCTGAGAAGATCAACAAAATTGAGAAAAGGTTGAGGAAGAAAACTCAAATTACTAGAATCAGAGATGAAAGAAGGAACATTAATTAAAAATAAGAGGATAAAAAAGGAATCTAAGGGACAGCTGTATACCAGTAAGTTGTGTGCATGCTTAGTGGCATGTGACTCTTTGTGACCCCTTGGAGTGTATCCCATCAGGCTCCCCTGTCCATGGGATTTTCCAAGCAAGAATACTGAAGTGGGTTATCATCTCCTACTCCAGTAAGTTACATAGCTTGGGTGAAATGGACACATAGCTTAGATAAAATGGGCACAGTTTTTGGAAAGACTAAAACTGACTTAAAACACAGTCTGAATAGACCTGCAGCATGTGAAAAGATTGGATTAATCATAGAACTACGCAAAGTAAAGCCCTAGCCTGCTGAATTCTGTCAAACATTTAAAAAAGAATTGACTAATTCTTCACCAGCTCTTCCAAAAATTGAGAAGGGTAATACATCCCAACTTATTTTATAAAGCTAATATTAACCCTGATGCTAAAGACATCATAAGGAAAGTACAGATCAGTATCTCTTACGAATATGAACACAAATTCTCAATAAAATAGTAGCAAACTAAAGTCAGCAATACAAAGAAGATTTATGACCAAGATTCATGACAGTGTGACCAAGTAGCATGTATCCCAGAAATGTAAGGTTCATGAACCAATTATGTAATATATCAGTAAATAAAAACCAAAAACTACAGTTTTGGGAAAATTTTTTTGACAAAATTCTAATCCCCTTTACTGATAAAAAGAAAAATCATGAAAAAAAACCCTGGAAATTAAAAAGGAACTTTCTCAACATAATAAAAAGGACATCTATGAAAACTCTGACGGTAACATGATGCTTGGTGGTTGAAGACTGGAGACATTTTTGTAAGATCAGGACTATGATAACAGGATTGTCTGCTCTCCCCACTTCAGACATTTTATTGGAAGTTCTAGTCATTGCAATTTTGCAAGAAGAAAAGGTAGCAAAATTGGAATGAAAGTAACAAAACTGTCTTTGGCAGATGGCATGATCTTTTATGTAAAATATCCTAAGGAAACCACAAACAAAAATATTAGCATTAATAGATTCAGTTCAGCAAGATTGTGGGATACAAAATATATACAAATATATAAAAACAGATTGTATTTATAGATTAGTTATGAGCAACTTAAAAGGTGAAAATTAATATAGTCCACTTGCAATAACATAAAAAATGCTTAGTAAATTTAACAAAAGAAGTGTAAAATACTCAGAAAACTACAGGATGTTGTTGAACGAGATTAAAGATCTAAGTAAAAAAAATGTCTTCATGGGTTGGAAGATTAATAAGGTAGTAGTACTCCCCAGTTTAATCTATGGATTCCATGGAGATCATACTGGAATGCCAGCTGATATTCTTTGTAGAAATTGACAGACTGATTCTAAAATTCACATGGAATACCAGTATATCCAGCTGAGTCAAAACAGTCTTGAAAAAAATGAATAAAATAGAACTAATACTTTTGGTTTTAAAACTTACTTAAAAAAAGTAGTAATCAAGACTTTGTGGAATTGGCACAAGGATACACATGCAGATCAAGGGAATAGAATTGAAAGGCGAAATGAAACTCTAATTGACTGATTTTCAACAAAGAGCATCAAGACTACACAGCAGAGAAAGAATAGTGTTTCCAGTAGTGCTAGAGCAACTGGTACCCATATGCGAAATAATGTAGTTGGATCCTTACCTCAAACCATATAGAAAAATTAACTCAAAATGGATGACAAAACTAAATATAAGAGATAAAACTACTCTTAGAATGAAACTGGGTGTTAGGAATCCCTGAGTATGGCACTAAGGGCATTAAAACTTTTGTGCTTCAAAGTATAACATCAGGACTTCCCTCGTGGTCCAGTGGTTGAGAATCCAGCTTCTGGAGCGGGGGACACAGGTTCAGTCCCTGGTCAGGGAACTGAGATAGCCCTCACACTGTGGGGCAGCTCCTCCCAGTAGAGAGGAGCCTGTGTACTGTAACTAAGACCTATGAAAACTCTGACGGTAACATGATGCTTGGTGGTTGAAGACTGGAGACATTTTTGTAAGATCAGGACTATGATAACAGGATTGTCTGCTCTCCCCACTTCAGACATTTTATTGGAAGTTCTAGTCATTGCAATTTTGCAAGAAGAAAAGGTAGCAAAATTGGAATGAAAGTAACAAAACTGTCTTTGGCAGATGGCATGATCTTTTATGTAAAATATCCTAAGGAAACCACAAACAAAAATATTAGCATTAATAGATTCAGTTCAGCAAGATTGTGGGATACAAAATATATACAAATATATAAAAACAGATTGTATTTATAGATTAGTTATGAGCAACTTAAAAGGTGAAAATTAATATAGTCCACTTGCAATAACATAAAAAATGCTTAGTAAATTTAACAAAAGAAGTGTAAAATACTCAGAAAACTACAGGATGTTGTTGAACGAGATTAAAGATCTAAGTAAAAAAAATGTCTTCATGGGTTGGAAGATTAATAAGGTAGTAGTACTCCCCAGTTTAATCTATGGATTCCATGGAGATCATACTGGAATGCCAGCTGATATTCTTTGTAGAAATTGACAGACTGATTCTAAAATTCACATGGAATACCAGTATATCCAGCTGAGTCAAAACAGTCTTGAAAAAAATGAATAAAATAGAACTAATACTTTTGGTTTTAAAACTTACTTAAAAAAAGTAGTAATCAAGACTTTGTGGAATTGGCACAAGGATACACATGCAGATCAAGGGAATAGAATTGAAAGGCGAGAAATGAAACTCTAATTGACTGATTTTCAACAAAGAGCATCAAGACTACACAGCAGAGAAAGAATAGTGTTTCCAGTAGTGCTAGAGCAACTGGTACCCATATGCGAAATAATGTAGTTGGATCCTTACCTCAAACCATATAGAAAAATTAACTCAAAATGGATGACAAAACTAAATATAAGAGATAAAACTACTCTTAGAATGAAACTGGGTGTTAGGAATCCCTGAGTATGGCACTAAGGGCATTAAAAACTTTTGTGCTTCAAAGTATAACATCAGGACTTCCCTCGTGGTCCAGTGGTTGAGAATCCAGCTTCTGGAGCGGGGGACACAGGTTCAGTCCCTGGTCAGGGAACTGAGATAGCCCTCACACTGTGGGGCAGCTCCTCCCAGTAGAGAGGAGCCTGTGTACTGTAACTAAGACCTAATGTAGAAAAAATAAAACAGATTTTAAAAATTACAAAGTATATCATCAAGAAAGTGAAAAGGCAACCTGTAAAATGGAAAAAAATATTAATAGGTTATACATCTGACAGGGACTCCTGTGTAGAATAAAGAACACTTAAAGCTCAATGGTAAAAAGACAAATAACCCAACTTAAAAATGGGCAAAGAATCTGAACAGAATTTTTTATGGAAGATACGTAGTTGGCAAATAAATACTTTATGAAACATCTGTCCCACTAGAATGACTAGAATCAAAAGTTTGTGATACTTTGCTTTATACCTAAAACTAACACAGTATTGTTAACCAGGTAAACTTCAGTTTTAAAAAAGTTTTGATTATAGATGTTGGTGAGAGTGTGGAGAAATTGGCAGCTCCTGCTGTTGTAAATGTAAAATGGCACAGCCACTTTGGAAAAATAGTTCCTGAAACGATTAAACAGAGTCTATAGATATATACTCAAGAGAAATGAAAGCATAGGTCTGCATAAAAACTTGTCCACAAATGTTTATGGAAACACTTTTCAGCGTAGCCAAAAAATGGGAAGAACCAAAATGTCCATCATTTGATGAGCAGATAAGTGTAATGATGTATTTCTATACAGTGGGGTATTATTCAGTCAAAGAGAAAGAACTAATATCTGCAGCAACATGGATAAGCTTTGAAAATACTGTGCTAAGTGGAAGAAGCCAGGCACAGAAGATCACACGTATTCTGTTCACATGAAAACCAGAATAGAAGCAACTGGTACCCATATGCGAAATAATGTAGTTGGATCCTTACCTCAAACCATATAGAAAAATTAACTCAAAATGGATGACAAAACTAAATATAAGAGATAAAACTACTCTTAGAATGAAACTGGGTGTTAGGAATCCCTGAGTATGGCACTAAGGGCATTAAAAACTTTTGTGCTTCAAAGTATAACATCAGGACTTCCCTCGTGGTCCAGTGGTTGAGAATCCAGCTTCTGGAGCGGGGGACACAGGTTCAGTCCCTGGTCAGGGAACTGAGATAGCCCTCACACTGTGGGGCAGCTCCTCCCAGTAGAGAGGAGCCTGTGTACTGTAACTAAGACCTAATGTAGAAAAAATAAAACAGATTTTAAAAATTACAAAGTATATCATCAAGAAAGTGAAAAGGCAACCTGTAAAATGGAAAAAAATATTAATAGGTTATACATCTGACAGGGACTCCTGTGTAGAATAAAGAACACTTAAAGCTCAATGGTAAAAAGACAAATAACCCAACTTAAAAATGGGCAAAGAATCTGAACAGAATTTTTTATGGAAGATACGTAGTTGGCAAATAAATACTTTATGAAACATCTGTCCCACTAGAATGACTAGAATCAAAAGTTTGTGATACTTTGCTTTATACCTAAAACTAACACAGTATTGTTAACCAGGTAAACTTCAGTTTTAAAAAAGTTTTGATTATAGATGTTGGTGAGAGTGTGGAGAAATTGGCAGCTCCTGCTGTTGTAAATGTAAAATGGCACAGCCACTTTGGAAAAATAGTTCCTGAAACGATTAAACAGAGTCTATAGATATATACTCAAGAGAAATGAAAGCATAGGTCTGCATAAAAACTTGTCCACAAATGTTTATGGAAACACTTTTCAGCGTAGCCAAAAAATGGGAAGAACCAAAATGTCCATCATTTGATGAGCAGATAAGTGTAATGATGTATTTCTATACAGTGGGGTATTATTCAGTCAAAAAAGAGAAAGTACTAATATCTGCAGCAACATGGATAAGCTTTGAAAATACTGTGCTAAGTGGAAGAAGCCAGGCACAGAAGATCACACGTATTCTGTTCACATGAAAAACCAGAATAGAAGCATGGCTTTTTGAGATGGTAAAATGTTTAAAAATTGACTGTGGTGTTGATGGCATATAATTATGAATATGCTGAAAGACACTGAATGCCCTACTTAGAGCTGTTCAAGTAGCCATTAGACATTCCTGTGGGGTGGGTCTGGGCAGGTGTAGAAAAAATTGGGCTGCTATGGTAGCAGAGCTCTCCTAGGAAGATAAGCTCATCTGTGCCCTCTTGTCTCTTTACTTTTGTAGAAATCATGACTACCCCAGGAAAAGAGAACTTTCGCCTGAAAAGTTACAAAAATAAGTCCTTGAATCCCGATGAGATGCGCAGGAGGAGGGAGGAAGAAGGACTGCAGTTACGTAAGCAGAAGAGAGAAGAGCAGGTAAAACGTGGTGTTCCATTTCGATCCTGACTGCACTTTCCTCTGTTTTAATTTAATTATGTTCAGTATATATGTTTGTGTATATACATATATCCTTCTCCCAGTTATAACAGTCAGCATATTCTAGGAGTAGGGGAATGGAGGTAATGCAAAGCAGAATATAGGAATGAAGAAATCTCTCAGGTTCTCATGGTCCCAACTATCGTTTGTTTTGGCCTATTTTGTTTTTCTAAATTTACACCTTCTTATAAGATTCTGTTTGTGTATTAATGAATTCTCAAGTGACCGACTTGAGCATTGGTCACTTGCTTTTCACTGTGAATTTTAATTTGAAAACTTACAAACATGTACAAAAATAAAGGATAATGAACTTCATAAACCCATCTTTTGGTTCATTACTTGTCAACAGTTTGCTGTACTTTGCGTCTATCCTTCTATCTTTATATTTCTTTCTTATCTAGTATTTTAAAATTTTAAGCTTAGAGTCTTTTCACCCCTAAATTTTGTATTATTCATAGTCACAGTAAAGGACTAGGATTTTTTTTTTTTTTTTTTTAAGATTTATTTATTTATTTATTTTGGCGGGGGTCAGATTGGGGAGGGAGGGGAGTGGGCGGGCCACTTCTATTGGTCTTTCATTCCTCTATCTTCATCCGTCTTTGTTCTTTGGCTCCTGTGGGCCTCCCATCGCGGTGGCGTCTGTCGTTGCAGAGTGCCAGCTCTGGGCGCATGCGCCCCAGAGCTCCGGCTCGGTGATTGGACACATTGGTCCAGCCGCTCCGCGGCACGTGGGATCTTCCCAGGCCAGGGATCGAACCGGCGCCCTTTACACTGCAAGGAGGTGTCCTTATCCACTGGACCACCAGGGGAAGCCCGATCATTTTTAACCTTAAAACATCTGCAGGAAAATCTGACACTTACCCTCATTTTACCTTTCTTTAAAAATCCTTAGAACAAATGGTCCATCACTTTTTGGTAGAAAATTTGAAGATAGAACATTTAGGTGATTTTTGTTGTTGTTTGTTTATTTGTTTTTGCTAAGACTTCAGCTTGGAAAGACCATTTGACCCCTGCTCTATAAAGCTCCATAAAAGGCAAGTGAATGACGCTTCCTACCTGAGAAACAGGGAATCTCTTATAAGTATTTTAGAATTATAATGAATTGGTCAATGTAAATAATCCAGTTATTTGAAGTCAAAGTATAGCAAGTTAAGTTCTTAACAATCTGTTTTACTGTCTTTTGAAAGCAAACACTTATCATAAAAGGACTGGTTTCTCGATTTCTTCTTGCATCTTTATTCATCTCTGTGTCTTATTTGAAGTGGCACCTTTTCTTTGCATGAGCTTTTATTTAGCTTCTATTTTGGAAGTTAGTTACAGAAATTACAGCAGCATTGCTACATGTTTATATTTACATATAAATGTGAATACATGTATATATGCACACAAACACAAGTGCAGGTCTGAATATAGCCACTAGCCTATCTGTTATATTTAGCCTAAAGCCATTAGACAGTCTTGTAATGGTAGTCTGCCAATAACAGTGTTTATTTTGAACTGTTTTCTTCGTGGTGACAAGGAATTCATGTTATTGAACTTGACTGTAAAATTATATGAACAAAATAAGTATTTAATACTCAGTTGTCTGAGGCAGATGCTGTATTATTGACAACTGTGGTTCCGTTTGCCTGACTTAAAGCCTTTGTGGTTTACATTTGGTCATCTTCATTGTGTGACACATCTAAAACAGAGGTTGGGCTTTAACAGGTTTCTTTGATAAGGTTCTGGAATATTGCTCTATTTAGAATTTTAGTTTTGTTGTTTCCTATGTGCCATCTCAGGTAGGGAGAACTGGTAAAGCAAATCAGGCTTCTTAACTGTCACAACAATCCTTGCTTCATGCCTAATTTGTAAAATAGTAAACATCAGTGAAAAACAGATTCATTTAAGTACTGTTTCTCTTTCCACAGTTGCTCAGTCATCTATCTGGAAAAGTCACAGGCTTCGGCCAGCTGTGCAGCTAGATTTGAGGGTAGGACAGAAATTGATGCTGCGAAGTACATAGAAGATAAGAGCATCTTTAAGAGCATTCCTGTCACAGACTAGCACTTAATATCTGTGATGTAGGCGGCACTATTTAAATGACCTTTATTTATTTGACTCCAGTAGAACAAACAAAAATTGAAAATTTATTAGTTGATGTCATTCTGATTGAGCCAGTTTTGTAATTTTTTATGTATAAAAAGATGACATTGGGCTTCCCTGGTGGTCCAGTGGGTAGAGAGTCCACCTTGCAGTGCAAGGGGCGCAGGTTCGATCCCTGGCCTGGGAAGATCCCTTGTGTTGTGGAGCGGGTGGACCAGTGTGTCCAATTGCGAGCCAGCGCTCTGGAGTGCGTGTGCCCAGAGCCTGTGCTTAGCAACAAGAGAGGCCACTGCAACAGGAAGCTCACACAGGCCAAAGAATAGAGATGGATGAAAATAAATAAATAAGAAACCAATAGAAGAGGCCAAAATTAAAAAAAAAAAAAAAAAAAGATGACATTTACATTTACAATTAAAATATTTTGAAATAAGTAGTGTCTTGCTAGCTCAATGTGAGTAGGTGACTTAATGCTACTAAAAAGTTTCTAAAAGCGATAGTGATAAAGAATGGAGGTTTGTTTGATATTTTTAGTTATAAGAAGTATCTTGAGAAGTAAGCAAGTTGATAAAACTTGTAGACAGCCAATTTATCCTATTGAATAACTTGTTGACAGTTTCAGGGAATTTGTAGTCTGTGTATGGTATACAAATCATGATTGTTTTGGCAGTTTCTTTTTTAAAACTTCTAATTTTTTGAGAGAATCAGGATGGAGTTTGACAGCATTGTGTAGAATGAGATAAGACAGAGAAGGACACATAAATGGAATCTAAAAACAAAAAACCCAAACTCATAGAAAAAGAGATCAGATTGATAGTACCAGAGGTGGATAGTTGGATGAGGGAAAATGTGAGGTACATACTTTCAGTTGCAAGATAAATGAGTACTAGAGATATAATGTGCAACATGACCATAGGTAACACTGGTATATGATATATATAGAAAAGGTAGATGATTTCATGCTTTCTTCATATTTCTTCCTGAAGTTCTTAGAGATTTTCAATTTGTGGGTTTGTATTTGTCACAGATTTGGAAGTTTGGGGTGCTGATTTTCCGAATATGTTCCTCTCCCCCCACCTTGGGGCTCTGGCATGTATAGTAGGTACTTGATGTCACATAACTGACTTAGATTTTGTATGTATTTTCTCAGCATTTTTGTCCATCTCTTTCATTTTGTGATGTCCTTAAATTCACAAATCTTTTCTTCTGCAGTATCTGTTGTTAATCACATCCAACATACTTTAAATATAAAAAGTTGTATTTTTTATATCTAGGTATGTGATTTGCTTTTTTAAAACAAAAAAAGCAAATGAATTTTTATCTTTTGTCGAGTTTATACTTTTATTTTTGAACACATGGAATGTATTTATAATAATTGTTTTAATTCCTTATCTAGTTTCTGCCATCTTTTTCTAGGTGATTTTGATTGATATGGTTGCCTTTTCCTCATAGGTAGTCTTCTTTTACTTGTGCATGTTTGATGGTTATTGACTGAATAGAGAGCACTGTAATTTTTAGCCTTCTTTTGTTCAAGTTTTTGTGTTCTTTTAATATGTGTAATTCTAAATTTGTTATTGCATGTAGTTAAGTTACTTGAAATCAGTTTGCATTTATAATTTAGGACTAATTTACCTCACTACTGATTCAATACCCTTTCAGTGCCCCATATATTGGGAGGTTTTTTTCCTGTTCCAGCCAGGTGAAATATGAATAATTTCCTAATCTGTGTGACCTCTAAAATTGTTCTACATGTTCATTGAAGGCAGTTTCTTTTTCAAAAGCTCCAGCTTTTGACCTTTCCCTCATACCACCTGCACTTGTCAGTACAGAGCTGAGGACTTAAGGGGAACCTTCTATAGGTTTTGAAGTTCTGTCTGTTGATCTCTTGTCTCTTAGTACTCTGTCTTGTAGATTCTAGGTGTCTGGGCCTCTTCGGTTCTGAATGCTGTCTGCTCAGTTAGACCCTGTCTAGGTTCACTGTAACTGTGCTGTAGCCTAGAAGTTCTGTCCAGGCAATCTGACGCAGTTGTAGGGTCACTGCCTCTGTTGCCTGTAATCTGGTGTCTGATACCTATTATTTTAGGGATTTTTTAGTAATGTAAGGTGAGAGGGTAAGTTGTTATATACACTACCATGGCTTGATAAGTATACTTCCTAGGGTGTAATGAAAGGCACCTTAGTGGGTTTCCTTTTTCCTTTTTAATGAGAACTATTCTCCTATGCCTGCACAGAAATGGGTGCTTTAAAAGTTGTGTTCAAGCAGTAGTCATTTGTCATCATTCATTGCTGGACAAGCTGAGAAAGTCAGGAAGCCTTTATCCACCATCTTTAGGGTTAGGAAGGAGGTACTAAGTCATCCTAGTGTTTTTATCCTATTTCCCCTGATATAGTGATAAAACTCCTCTATCACCTACTTCAAGAATGAAGTGACGAAGCATGCTCTTTTTAAATATGTGGTATAGTGTCAGGCCTCTGTTAATAAGTTTTACCTTATCAGGTATTGGTGATAATATGTTGTGGTAGTTAACTGCATTAAAGACCAGAGAATTCTGAAATAGTTCCTTATCAGAAAGGTTGAAGGTGGCACAGATGTTAGAATTTTAAGAATGATTTTCAAAAAGTGCCATTCTTACTGCCTTTTAAAAGTGGGGTGCCCAACATTTGAATGTTGAACTGCCTTACGTTAGAATTATTTTAGTAATGATCTTTTTATTTTTCAGTTATTCAAGCGAAGAAATGTTGCTACAGCAGAAGAAGAAACAGAAGAAGAAGTTATGTCAGATGGAGGCTTCCATGAGGCTCAGATTAATAACATGGAGATGGCACCAGTAAGTAAGATAATGAAGGGAACTCCTACTACTCTTTCTGATGAAGATAGGAGGTGTAGATCTTTTTCAGAGTTTAAAAAAAAAAGTAGGGGAGTTCCCTGGGGGCCTAGTGATTAGATTTCTGGACTTTCATGCTGTGGCCTATGTTCAGTCCCTGGTTGGGAAACAGATCTGGCAAGCTGTGAGGTGTGGCCAAAAAAAAAACCCAAAAAGGTTACATGCCTACAAGAAGTACTTGGTGTTTCATTTTTTAAAAAGGGAAACTATATCTGCAAACTCATGGCTCATTAAATGTTTAATATATTGAATAGCATGCAGTTAAACAGAATTAACTAAATTATGAAGATTAATTCAGCTATTAAAACTTTAAAATTATTCCTGAAAAGTTGATAACAAGGGGAATTCTGCTTAATGTTATGTACCAGATCTCAACATTGTTTGTTAATCAGCTATATCCCAGTACCAAATAAAAAGTTAAAAAAAAAGTTGATGCAAGGGATGCTTTAAAGGAAATCCCAATTTGTTACCATTCCATGTACAAAATTGAACGTACTCATACAATTTAAAAAATTGGTTCTACATCATAGCTATTGGAGTTTTCTATTGTAATCCATTTTGTAACTTTCTTGAGGTTACATAAGCAAATAAAAGTTATACTTTATTTTTATGGGGCTTCCCAGGTGGTCCCATGGATAAAGTGCCTTGCAGTGCAAGGGGCACCGGTTTGATCCCTGGCCTAGGGAGATGCTGTGTGCCACAGAGCGGCTGGACCAGTGTGTCCAATTATGAGCCAGTGCTCTGGAGAGCATGGGCCCAGAGCTGGTACGGGGTTTTCCTTACGAAATTGAAGGTGGCACAGATGTTAGAATTTTAAGAATGATTTTCAAAAAGTGCCATTCTTACTGCCTTTTAAAAGTGGGGTGCCCAACATTTGAATGTTGAACTGCCTTACGTTAGAATTATTTTAGTAATGATGCTTTTATTTTTCAGTTATTCAAGCGAAGAAATGTTGCTACAGCAGAAGAAGAAACAGAAGAAGAAGTTATGTCAGATGGAGGCTTCCATGAGGCTCAGATTAATAACATGGAGATGGCACCAGTAAGTAAGATAATGAAGGGAACTCCTACTACTCTTTCTGATGAAGATAGGAGGTGTAGATCTTTTTCAGAGTTTAAAAAAAAAAGTAGGGGAGTTCCCTGGGGGCCTAGTGATTAGATTTCTGGACTTTCATGCTGTGGCCTATGTTCAGTCCCTGGTTGGGAAACAGATCTGGCAAGCTGTGAGGTGTGGCCAAAAAAAAAACCCAAAAAGGTTACATGCCTACAAGAAGTACTTGGTGTTTCATTTTTAAAAGGAAGCTATATCTGCAAACTCATGGCTCATTAAATGTTTAATATATTGAATAGCATGCAGTTAAACAGAATTAACTAAATTATGAAGATTAATTCAGCTATTAAAACTTTAAAATTATTCCTGAAAAGTTGATAACAAGGGGAATTCTGCTTAATGTTATGTACCAGATCTCAACATTGTTTGTTAATCAGCTATATCCCAGTACCAAATAAAAAGTTAAAAAAAAAGTTGATGCAAGGGATGCTTTAAAGGAAATCCCAATTTGTTACCATTCCATGTACAAAATTGAACGTACTCATACAATTTAAAAAATTGGTTCTACATCATAGCTATTGGAGTTTTCTATTGTAATCCATTTTGTAACTTTCTTGAGGTTACATAAGCAAATAAAAGTTATACTTTATTTTTATGGGGCTTCCCAGGTGGTCCCATGGATAAAGTGCCTTGCAGTGCAAGGGGCACCGGTTTGATCCCTGGCCTAGGGAGATGCTGTGTGCCACAGAGCGGCTGGACCAGTGTGTCCAATTATGAGCCAGTGCTCTGGAGAGCATGGGCCCAGAGCTGGTGCTCTGCAAGGAGAGAGGCCACAGCAGTGGGAGGCTCACACAGGTCAAAGAATAAAGATGAATGAAAATAAACAAATAAATAAGAGGCCAAAATTAAAAATAATACTGTTCTTTTTTTAAAAAAGTTATACTTTATGTATATGGATCACACTTGTCTAGGTTTCCAGTTTATTTTGACGAAATGTATATAATGTTTTAACAAATTATACATATACATGATTTTCTCTTTTACCTTACTATTTTTTCTTTTACCTTACTTACCCAATTTCTTTCCCCACTGGCAGCCACTATTACTAAATTCTTGCCTATTCTTTTCAGAAAAATTCCCCTTTTTTGACAGATAGCCATATTATGCACAGTACTTTATAGATTTTTTTTTCTCTTTTCAGTTTTTATGACCCAGGTTTCTTTTAGGATTAGAGTAGTTTAAAATGCTTTGGAATCGATGTTGACCTTGTTGCCAGCACTGTTTTCTTTTTTTTGGCCACTTCTGTTGGTCCTTCATTTATTTATTTTCATCCATCTTTGTTCTTTGGCCTGTATGGGCCTCCCATCGCAGTGGCCTCTCTCCCTGCAGAGCACCGGCTCTGGGCGCATGTGCTCCAGAGCTCTGACTCAGTAGTTGGACACATTGGTCCAGCTGCTCCGCGGCATGTGGAATCTCCCCAGGCCAGGCATTAAACCAGCGCCCCTTGCACTGCAAGGCAGTGTCCTTACCCACTGGACCACCAAGGAAGCCCAGCACTGTTGTTGTGTGGTGAATTCTTCTAGTCTCTTCAAGAAGTTGAGCTGTCCTTTTTTTTTTCAAGTGGATATTAGATGATTATGAAGTATTTTGTGAACCATATTAGGGTTCTGCAGAGGTAACAAATTTGGGGGTTGGGGAAGAGGAAGAGAGAGATCTGTTGATCCGTCGATTATTTGATTTTAAGGGATTGGCTCATGCAAGTTGGAGCTGGTAGGTCTGAAATTTGTAGGGTAAGCTAGTAGGCTGGAAATTCAGGTGAGAGTTATATTACAGTTTGAGACTGATTTCCTTCTTTAAGAAACTCCAGTCTTTGCCCTTCGATTGGTTGAATGAGGCCCACCCACATTTTGGAGGATAATGTGCTTTATTCAGGCATCGATTAAAGCATTAATCACATCTGAAAAATACCTTCACAGCAATATCTAGACTGCTGTTTGTTCCAACAACTGGGTACCACAGCCTAAGCAGTTGACACATAAAATTAACTCTCCCAGTCTGCTTCTTGTCATTGTGGCATCCATACCCAACTTCTTAAACCGTCCTGAGTCTCAGATAAACACAATGACAAGATCATATTTCCTCGTAACATGATAATAGCTATCCTGCATGCCTCTGAAAATCTACTAGCCTTTTTTCCACCCTTGAGTGATATTTACTTCTCTCTTTGATATTCTTTAAGTTAAATACTATGATATAAAGTTAACAGTATTTAAATACTGTGAATGTAAAATCAGTTTATCTTAGTTATATGATAAAGGGGTAAGAAAGGGAAGAAAACAAAGATATTTGTGGAAGCATATTCATAGCAAAATTACGTAGATACTTTTGTTTATTCAGGAATCAGACTTAGAAGTTTCAAAGTAGTTACTTTTCTGACTCTTAAGACCAGAATGCTTCATTCTCCCGTAGGTTATTCTTCATTGTTAGATACAGCTTACCACTCATCTAGCATTTACAACTTAGTAGAGTTTTCCTCATGATTTATCTTATTGATTATCACCCTTCATGAATTGGTAAGAACTTTATTTCATTGTGACAAGTGATCCTGAGAAGAGAATTTAACCACTAATGGTGGGGATGGATTATGAGTTATGGGAAAGCACTAACAAAGCAGGAGACTAGTGGGAAACGGAAAGGTTTTTATAAAGCAAGAAAATAGAGACTTTAAATTTAAGAGTCAGCTGTTGAATTTGGTAGTGGCTGGAATCTGAGATTTATAGAAGATTATTCTATACTCATTCAGTAAATATTTTTGAGCATCTGTAGTATGCCAGCCATCAGGGATGGAGTGGTAAGATAGACAGGGTGTTTGGCTTTTGTGAAGCTTACAGTACCCTAGGGGGACCAAATCAATAAACAGGGAACTAAGAAGAATGATAGTGAAGTGAGCTGGCACAGGATGAGAGCAGAATGATGTGCTAGAGATAGGGTTGTTGTTTAGATTTGGAGGTCAGGAAAAACCTTGTTTTAGAACTTAACATTTAATCGGAATGACAAGGGAACAGCCAGCCATGTGATGAGAAGAGGAGGAAGAATAATAACTGTCCTGTCTTAGTGTTTACTATTGAGGTTACTTTCTTATGATTGTGAGCTTGTTAATGATAGAGAAAGATTTTTGGCTTCATCTCACACATTTATGCACGCAAAGATATGCTCCCTTTGTGAAACTCTTATAGATAAATATAATTACTTCAGTAACTTGGCCACAGTTTATATTATCCTTGTTGTCCTTTGAGTTTGTTTTCCTTTAAGTTCAGATTTTATTGTGTTTGCTTTTTGCTTGTGATTTCAGGGTGGTGTTATTACTTCTGACATGATTGAAATGATATTTTCCAATAGTCCAGAGCAACAGCTTTCAGCAACACAGAAATTCAGAAAACTACTTTCAAAAGGTGAGTTCTGAATATGTTAAGTGTATTTCATTTACATACAAAATACTACTTTCCAATAATCTATTTTTCACAGTTCAGATAACTCAGTTTGAAATATTTCTATAAACAGAATAAAAAGATGATTACAAACATACGTATTATGAGTCATGGCTGTTTTCTAAGTTCTTTTGTGTGTGTGATCTTTCCAAGAATAATTTAACCCATGAATTGGTAAGAACTTTATTTCATTGTGACAAGTGATCCTGAGAAGAGAATTTAACCACTAATGGTGGGGATGGATTATGAGTTATGGGAAAGCACTAACAAAGCAGGAGACTAGTGGGAAACGGAAAGGTTTTTATAAAGCAAGAAAATAGAGACTTTAAATTTAAGAGTCAGCTGTTGAATTTGGTAGTGGCTGGAATCTGAGATTTATAGAAGATTATTCTATACTCATTCAGTAAATATTTTTGAGCATCTGTAGTATGCCAGCCATCAGGGATGGAGTGGTAAGATAGACAGGGTGTTTGGCTTTTGTGAAGCTTACAGTACCCTAGGGGGACCAAATCAATAAACAGGGAACTAAGAAGAATGATAGTGAAGTGAGCTGGCACAGGATGAGAGCAGAATGATGTGCTAGAGATAGGGTTGTTGTTTAGATTTGGAGGTCAGGAAAAACCTTGTTTTAGAACTTAACATTTAATCGGAATGACAAGGGAACAGCCAGCCATGTGATGAGAAGAGGAGGAAGAATAATAACTGTCCTGTCTTAGTGTTTACTATTGAGGTTACTTTCTTATGATTGTGAGCTTGTTAATGATAGAGAAAGATTTTTGGCTTCATCTCACACATTTATGCACGCAAAGATATGCTCCCTTTGTGAAACTCTTATAGATAAATATAATTACTTCAGTAACTTGGCCACAGTTTATATTATCCTTGTTGTCCTTTGAGTTTGTTTTCCTTTAAGTTCAGATTTTATTGTGTTTGCTTTTTGCTTGTGATTTCAGGGTGGTGTTATTACTTCTGACATGATTGAAATGATATTTTCCAATAGTCCAGAGCAACAGCTTTCAGCAACACAGAAATTCAGAAAACTACTTTCAAAAGGTGAGTTCTGAATATGTTAAGTGTATTTCATTTACATACAAAATACTACTTTCCAATAATCTATTTTTCACAGTTCAGATAACTCAGTTTGAAATATTTCTATAAACAGAATAAAAAGATGATTACAAACATACGTATTATGAGTCATGGCTGTTTTCTAAGTTCTTTTTGTGTGTGTGATCTTTCCAAGACTGGAAGGTGGCATTATTTTCATTTCTGAAGTACCTTATAAGAGTTCTTAAAGTGATAAGAACAGTAGCAATATTTCATGTTAATTCAAAATGAGAAACTCCATTCTTTTTTAAGAAAATCTTCAAGTACTGCTTGGAAGAGTAGTGATTATTAATTTTAATGTTAGCAGTTTATTGCTGATTTAAGTATGGATTTATGAATAGACAGGGTAACTACTGTTTATTTTTGTATAATTAGGGGTAGAATCGGGATATGATACTGCTTGGCATCTGGGGAAGTAAGAACTCTGAGCCCTATGAAAATGTCGATAATAAATACTTAAACAGTTGATCTCCCCCTCGCCCCACTCCAGTAGTAGGCTCTGGTTATTTGGAGTAATTATTGATAAATTAATATACTTCTGGAGGTTAACTAGAATGAAAACCTAGCACCATAGCAAAAAATAATTTTTTTGTGCACAGCAACCCGTTAAAAATACCTGATACCTTACCCCTACTTCTAGATATGTTGTACCTCTTTTCAGCATGATGAGATGGGTTTCTCAGATAATGTGGTTTTTTGAGGCCTTTTACCACTATACTACTTTCCTGCTTGTATTCTAGTTTGCCAGCCATTTTCAAAATGAGATAATTAGAATACAATACTTCTTACAGTCTCATTACTCTAAAGTGGTGGGATATTGTCTTCCTTATTTTGAAACTGTACGTTCCAATAATGTACTTCAGGCTAGCGTCATTTATTTTGGTGGTTGTGGCATAGTAATGTTTCATTGTCTTGTCAGCATTCTGTACTTGCTAGTACTTTGCTGTATGAGGTGTTTTTAGGTTTTGTCTGTGTGGTTATATGAATTTTATAAATTGCTTTAAAAAGATTTAAAAGCTGAATGCTGCTTTATCCCTGTTGTTTAATTGCCAGCTTGGCTTATTTTTGTTCTCTCTATATGTTGTTTCTGCATTCTAGCATGTTAACCACTTCATTTTTATTATAATCATCAAATTTATTTGTTGTGTTTATATGAGTGGTTGATAAAAATGTTGAACCAGGCAAAAAAAAATGTCATTAGAGCTTGTTCCAAATGAACACTGAACATCAGTCATCTCTTTCCATCAAGGGCATTGACTTGGCTAGGAGTTCTTGTGGTCCTGGAAGCCAGCGCCATTTTTCTTGCAAAGCTGCAGGAATGTCATCAGAAACTTTGTCAGATCTCTTACTGAAATTACAGTGCTAATTGTTTAGAACATTTCTTAGCTATTTAGTCAACAGGTTTCTATGGGATGACTTTATTTATTAGATATACTATTGTCATAAATGAAAGTGAGATTAATTTGGTAAGTCATTCTTGCTGAATTTTTACTGGCTTCTACTTATCACTACAGCCGTAAAATTAGACCCTACAAGCACAGAATCTCCTCATCCAGTTTTTAAAGACAGTTCATATTAAGGGGGGAAAAAGTTGTCTTTTTGACATTTCCCTCCTACTTTCTAAGTTTTCTAAAATACTAGAGGCAGTAATTTCTAAGAATTCTGCCCATCATCTCTGTGTTAAGGCTTCCCTTATCATGAAACCTTGTAAACAACTCTAGTCTCAAACTAACCGAACTCAGTTTTTACATTTTTGTTTCTTTTTTAGATTTCCAGCATGAAAGAGTTGCTAAAAATGGAGGGGGGAATATTATGAAGTAAGTCTGAGTTTTATAAAGCCCTTGACTTGAAATCAAAGGATTGTTTTTCTTCTTTTATTTTATGGGGAGACAGAGCCTAATCCTCCTATTGACGAAGTCATCAGCACACCAGGAGTAGTGGCCAGATTTGTGGAGTTCCTCAAACGAAAAGAGAATTGTACACTGCAGGTGAGGGTCATTTTCGTTTCTTGCCTCATATCTTAATTCCATTTGTTACTGATTTTAATCTACATGAAGCGTTAATTTTTTGAAAGTCATGTTCTTAACAACCACATTGCAAGCTGCTTTGATAGCCTTGTAAACAGGTCCTTAGTTTTACTGTTTTCTTGCCTCATTTTCTAATTCCATTTGTCATAGCTGCATTTAAACTACCATGAGTTAACTTTTTTCTATTTTTTTTTATAATCATCAAATTTATTTGTTGTGTTTATATGAGTGGTTGATAAAAATGTTGAACCAGGCAAAAAAAAATGTCATTAGAGCTTGTTCCAAATGAACACTGAACATCAGTCATCTCTTTCCATCAAGGGCATTGACTTGGCTAGGAGTTCTTGTGGTCCTGGAAGCCAGCGCCATTTTTCTTGCAAAGCTGCAGGAATGTCATCAGAAACTTTGTCAGATCTCTTACTGAAATTACAGTGCTAATTGTTTAGAACATTTCTTAGCTATTTAGTCAACAGGTTTCTATGGGATGACTTTATTTATTAGATATACTATTGTCATAAATGAAAGTGAGATTAATTTGGTAAGTCATTCTTGCTGAATTTTTACTGGCTTCTACTTATCACTACAGCCGTAAAATTAGACCCTACAAGCACAGAATCTCCTCATCCAGTTTTTAAAGACAGTTCATATTAAGGGGGGAAAAAGTTGTCTTTTTGACATTTCCCTCCTACTTTCTAAGTTTTCTAAAATACTAGAGGCAGTAATTTCTAAGAATTCTGCCCATCATCTCTGTGTTAAGGCTTCCCTTATCATGAAACCTTGTAAACAACTCTAGTCTCAAACTAACCGAACTCAGTTTTTACATTTTTGTTTCTTTTTTAGATTTCCAGCATGAAAGAGTTGCTAAAAATGGAGGGGGGAATATTATGAAGTAAGTCTGAGTTTTATAAAGCCCTTGACTTGAAATCAAAGGATTGTTTTTCTTCTTTTATTTTATGGGGAGACAGAGCCTAATCCTCCTATTGACGAAGTCATCAGCACACCAGGAGTAGTGGCCAGATTTGTGGAGTTCCTCAAACGAAAAGAGAATTGTACACTGCAGGTGAGGGTCATTTTCGTTTCTTGCCTCATATCTTAATTCCATTTGTTACTGATTTTAATCTACATGAAGCGTTAATTTTTTGAAAGTCATGTTCTTAACAACCACATTGCAAGCTGCTTTGATAGCCTTGTAAACAGGTCCTTAGTTTTACTGTTTAAAATTCTTGTCATTTTCAGTCATATAAAAGATTATTTTATAACAATGTATCATACTTAGCCAGTAGGGAATTGTTTGCAGTAGAGGAGCCTATAGGCTCCTAGTGTGGACCTAGGGCCTAGTATGGACTACCTCAGATTTTGTTTTGAAGGATTTTCAGGTTATACTTGTTGGCTTTCTTTGTTACATGGGCCAGATCAGAGACTCACTGATCCTCAGATCTGGTCCTAATTAATCCTCTCCCCTGCCTACTCCAAAAGAGCTGACAAGGATGTAATTTTTCAATAGCTCGACTTCCTTGGAGTAACTAACTAAATCAATTTCTGTTATTCTTTAACAGATTCCTGTCATTCCTAAATTCTCACTTGTAGGATCTATCTGAGGAGTTCAGGCCCTTTGAAAAATTCTGCCACTATGAAGATGGGTTAGGTCCTGTGTAAATTACAAAAAGGGTTATTTTTCCAAATAAATATTTGGTAATAACAAGTTAATCATAAAGATAACATTCACCCCACCCTTGTTTACCTTTGCCTTACATTAAGGCTGTATGAGGGTTGGGGTAGTGCTGTAAGTGATAGCTCCTCTTCCCAGGTTCCTGACTGTCCAGAGCACTGTTGGTAATTCATAAACTTGATGCTTTGTCTTGATATTTTCTCTCCTTTCTTCCCATCCCATCTTTTCTTTCACTCTTTGTTGCGGTGATGAGTTCCTTCCAGAGGAAAAACAAGAAATCCAGAAAAGGTAGAGTACTTCAGTGTCCCGTCAATTTCTCTTCTCCAGTTTGACTTATTAATTCCCAAGTTCATTTGAATTAAGATTCTGTTTTGCTAGCTGCCTCCTGGATTGTAATTCTGGTCCCCGTCTAAGGCCAGGATCACCTGGAAAATAATCAGGTTCACCTAGAGAGCAATTGGACGGAGGAGCCTGGCGGACTACAGTTCATAGGTTCGCACAGAGTTGGACACGACTGAAGAGACTTAGCACGGCACAGAGAGCAAAGAAAGGGGACTTTTCTCAGAAAAAAAAGAAAATCCAGACTACCAACACTGCAGAGAACAGAGCCTGAGCCCCTAAGCAACCTGTCAAGAGAAGCAGAGAGACCAAATGAAGAGCCTTACTGCAGTTTATCATTTGAAAAGCTGTATAGGAAAGAGGGAAATCCGTTCATGTAAATATAGGCTCCTAGTGTGGACCTAGGGCCTAGTATGGACTACCTCAGATTTTGTTTTGAAGGATTTTCAGGTTATACTTGTTGGCTTTCTTTGTTACATGGGCCAGATCAGAGACTCACTGATCCTCAGATCTGGTCCTAATTAATCCTCTCCCCTGCCTACTCCAAAAGAGCTGACAAGGATGTAATTTTTCAATAGCTCGACTTCCTTGGAGTAACTAACTAAATCAATTTCTGTTATTCTTTAACAGATTCCTGTCATTCCTAAATTCTCACTTGTAGGATCTATCTGAGGAGTTCAGGCCCTTTGAAAAATTCTGCCACTATGAAGATGGGTTAGGTCCTGTGTAAATTACAAAAAGGGTTATTTTTCCAAATAAATATTTGGTAATAACAAGTTAATCATAAAGATAACATTCACCCCACCCTTGTTTACCTTTGCCTTACATTAAGGCTGTATGAGGGTTGGGGTAGTGCTGTAAGTGATAGCTCCTCTTCCCAGGTTCCTGACTGTCCAGAGCACTGTTGGTAATTCATAAACTTGATGCTTTGTCTTGATATTTTCTCTCCTTTCTTCCCATCCCATCTTTTCTTTCACTCTTTGTTGCGGTGATGAGTTCCTTCCAGAGGAAAAACAAGAAATCCAGAAAAGGTAGAGTACTTCAGTGTCCCGTCAATTTCTCTTCTCCAGTTTGACTTATTAATTCCCAAGTTCATTTGAATTAAGATTCTGTTTTGCTAGCTGCCTCCTGGATTGTAATTCTGGTCCCCGTCTAAGGCCAGGATCACCTGGAAAATAATCAGGTTCACCTAGAGAGCAATTGGACGGAGGAGCCTGGCGGACTACAGTTCATAGGTTCGCACAGAGTTGGACACGACTGAAGAGACTTAGCACGGCACAGAGAGCAAAGAAAGGGGACTTTTCTCAGAAAAAAAAGAAAATCCAGACTACCAACACTGCAGAGAACAGAGCCTGAGCCCCTAAGCAACCTGTCAAGAGAAGCAGAGAGACCAAATGAAGAGCCTTACTGCAGTTTATCATTTGAAAAGCTGTATAGGAAGAGGGAGGTAGGGAAAATTATCCTTTTGTTCATGTGAAAATATGTTTCTATCCTCTCCCTGATAATGAGAGTAATTTGGAGATACTAAATTTACTTTTGGACTTAGCAGTTTTTAGTTGTTGGCTGAAGAGGTCCAGTTCCTTAATGCATTCGTTAAAGGAAAATGATATAACCTTCTAGTCCTAAAACGAAAAATGTCAGAGAATTGGGTCTATCCTTATTCCTGCCCTCTCCAGTCCTTCCTGAAGAGCACAGTATATTCTCTCAGATAATTCTCTCCTACCTAACACTTGTAAATTCTACATCATTTTGATTTTGTAGTCCCAGAGTTTCTATCTTAGCATATCCAAAGATGAAACATGCCTTCAGAAATTTCTAATTTACTTCTATCAAAATTCTCAGATTCTGCCCTTGTACAAACTAATAATTAAGATGAAAGACTGAGAAATGATTCCTCTGGAAGTGACTACCTCATGATGTTCACCTTAGCAATCCAAAGACTAAGAGATAAAATGAACCTCTTTACTATCTAAAGGTCATCATTCCCAGATTTTCTTTTGTTTACCTGTAAGCACAGCATGGTGTTCTTTCTCCAGTGTGACTATTGGGTAATCTTGATTACCCCAGAGCAGGAGGAATATATTCCAAGAGGCTTCATGGTCAAATAATTACACATGCTCTGGAAAGCTTGGAGCATACTCCTTCCTCTTTCTCCTTGGAAAGCACTAGGATGTGAGTTGTCCCTGATATTCCTACCTGCGTATTAGAAATTTGAATAGCCTGTATTTTGGAATGGGGTGTTTGCCATTTCTCTTCTAGAAAAAGATGAATAATATAGTCATGATAGCTTACTTAACTCACTAGTAAATCCCTGGATAAGTGTAATCCCTTCATTCCATAGAAAAAGAATTGTGGATCCTATCTCTTCACTGGCTTTCTCTGGCTTTCCTTATCCCCAAATCAATGGGGTATCGAGACCAGGAGATAAAAACATCTGCTTTTGGCAGAAAAGAGACTTAGCACGGCACAGAGAGCAAAGAAAGGGACTTTTCTCAGAAAAAGAAACTCCAGACTACCAACACTGCAGAGAACAGAGCCTGAGCCCCTAAGCAACCTGTCAAGAGAAGCAGAGAGACCAAATGAAGAGCCTTACTGCAGTTTATCATTTGAAAAGCTGTATAGGAAGAGGGAGGTAGGGAAAATTATCCTTTTGTTCATGTGAAAATATGTTTCTATCCTCTCCCTGATAATGAGAGTAATTTGGAGATACTAAATTTACTTTTGGACTTAGCAGTTTTTAGTTGTTGGCTGAAGAGGTCCAGTTCCTTAATGCATTCGTTAAAGGAAAATGATATAACCTTCTAGTCCTAAAACGAAAAATGTCAGAGAATTGGGTCTATCCTTATTCCTGCCCTCTCCAGTCCTTCCTGAAGAGCACAGTATATTCTCTCAGATAATTCTCTCTCCTACCTAACACTTGTAAATTCTACATCATTTTGATTTTGTAGTCCCAGAGTTTCTATCTTAGCATATCCAAAGATGAAACATGCCTTCAGAAATTTCTAATTTACTTCTATCAAAATTCTCAGATTCTGCCCTTGTACAAACTAATAATTAAGATGAAAGACTGAGAAATGATTCCTCTGGAAGTGACTACCTCATGATGTTCACCTTAGCAATCCAAAGACTAAGAGATAAAATGAACCTCTTTACTATCTAAAGGTCATCATTCCCAGATTTTCTTTTGTTTACCTGTAAGCACAGCATGGTGTTCTTTCTCCAGTGTGACTATTGGGTAATCTTGATTACCCCAGAGCAGGAGGAATATATTCCAAGAGGCTTCATGGTCAAATAATTACACATGCTCTGGAAAGCTTGGAGCATACTCCTTCCTCTTTCTCCTTGGAAAGCACTAGGATGTGAGTTGTCCCTGATATTCCTACCTGCGTATTAGAAATTTGAATAGCCTGTATTTTGGAATGGGGTGTTTGCCATTTCTCTTCTAGAAAAAGATGAATAATATAGTCATGATAGCTTACTTAACTCACTAGTAAATCCCTGGATAAGTGTAATCCCTTCATTCCATAGAAAAAGAATTGTGGATCCTATCTCTTCACTGGCTTTCTCTGGCTTTCCTTATCCCCAAATCAATGGGGTATCGTAGACCAGGGAGATAAAAACATCTGCTTTTGGCATTGCTACCTAAATAATTCACTTGCCCTCAAATGAGATGAATGTGGATGGAATCTTGGATTTCAGAAGCAGGCTATGCCATTTAACTAACAACATTCTTAAGCTTGGTGACACGTAGGCCTCAGATATACTTGAGCCCTTGATCTGAGATGGGTCTGCCTCATGGTGTATTCCCTGGGCCCGCTTTGTTTGCATTGAGTCCAGGTCCAACATTTTTGTACTATCCTTTGCAGTGCTGAGACGTTGTATTTCAAAACCTTGTTGTAGAAGCTTATACAAAATAGCTAGAAATAATTAAATTGCCTCTTAGTTCCAGTCTTTAAACAGATAGTCCTCTTAAAGTTGTAAATTTGAATTAAATTGGCTTAGTTTTCCCATTTCTACCTTTCTTGTCGACACTAAAGCTTAATGTGATAAACTGCAGCAAGCCTTCGCCTCAATGTTTTTCCCCATCTTCACTGAGCCCTCTGCCTATCCTGAAAGGTTGCTCAGATGACTCAGGCACTGTTCTCTGCAGAGTTTGTTATCTGGGTTTATTTTTCTGATGTGAGCCTCTCTTTTCACTTGCTCTCCAGGTGAGCCTGGCATTTGCTAGGAACCAGAGTGGAACCGGCAAAGTGGCCAGCAACAGAGTCCTGATCCAAATGGAAAAAGGGAACCAGGCGTACTTCAACCTGGAGTGGGAAACTTGATAGGAGGTCAGAAGTACTTCAGTTTTGGATTCTCATTTTCCTTATTTAAGGAACTGAGCACCAGAAGGTTAGAAATTGAGAAGGAAAGAGAGAACATACCAAATCTTCAGTGTACCCTTCAGATTTCAGTTGTAGGCTTATTTAGATTTTCTCGACAGTGAAAAATAATAGTGGAATTACAGTTTGTAAGCAATCACAGCTGCACGATAGGTTGTTTCTGCACATGATGCCCTTTTTGGAATACCAAGAATATAGCAGCTTAAAAAACTTTCTACTACTCACTGTAAATCCCTGGATAAGTGTAATCCCTTCATTCCATAGAAAAAGAATTGTGGATCCTATCTCTTCACTGGCTTTCTCTGGCTTTCCTTATCCCCAAATCAATGGGGTATCGTAGACCAGGGAGATAAAAACATCTGCTTTTGGCATTGCTACCTAAATAATTCACTTGCCCTCAAATGAGATGAATGTGGATGGAATCTTGGATTTCAGAAGCAGGCTATGCCATTTAACTAACAACATTCTTAAGCTTGGTGACACGTAGGCCTCAGATATACTTGAGCCCTTGATCTGAGATGGGTCTGCCTCATGGTGTATTCCCTGGGCCCGCTTTGTTTGCATTGAGTCCAGGTCCAACATTTTTGTACTATCCTTTGCAGTGCTGAGACGTTGTATTTCAAAACCTTGTTGTAGAAGCTTATACAAAATAGCTAGAAATAATTAAATTGCCTCTTAGTTCCAGTCTTTAAACAGATAGTCCTCTTAAAGTTGTAAATTTGAATTAAATTGGCTTAGTTTTCCCATTTCTACCTTTCTTGTCGACACTAAAGCTTAATGTGATAAACTGCAGCAAGCCTTCGCCCTCCAATGTTTTTCCCCATCTTCACTGAGCCCTCTGCCTATCCTGAAAGGTTGCTCAGATGACTCAGGCACTGTTCTCTGCAGAGTTTGTTATCTGGGTTTATTTTTCTGATGTGAGCCTCTCTTTTCACTTGCTCTCCAGGTGAGCCTGGCATTTGCTAGGAACCAGAGTGGAACCGGCAAAGTGGCCAGCAACAGAGTCCTGATCCAAATGGAAAAAGGGAACCAGGCGTACTTCAACCTGGAGTGGGAAACTTGATAGGAGGTCAGAAGTACTTCAGTTTTGGATTCTCATTTTCCTTATTTAAGGAACTGAGCACCAGAAGGTTAGAAATTGAGAAGGAAAGAGAGAACATACCAAATCTTCAGTGTACCCTTCAGATTTCAGTTGTAGGCTTATTTAGATTTTCTCGACAGTGAAAAATAATAGTGGAATTACAGTTTGTAAGCAATCACAGCTGCACGATAGGTTGTTTCTGCACATGATGCCCTTTTTGGAATACCAAGAATATAGCAGCTTAAAACAACAGAGGAGAGGAGTAAAGATTATAGTTATTTTGGGTATTATTTCTGATGGTACCATTTCTTGAATATTTTTTATTTCGTCATGTTGCTGAGTTTTTCTTGAGTTGCATGGTTACTTACATTACCTTTTATGGCTATTTCTATTATAACTTTATGCAGTTGGTTTTGATATCAACTCTCTTTCCTGTTAAAATCTAGTCTGGGACCTGAATCTAGTCTGAGGCTGAAACATTCACCCCACTGAAAAAATAATGACCACAATAGTCAGTGAAAGAGAAACATAGGTCAAAGTTCAACCAGTTTTTAAAAGACATACTTTTATATTAAACACATGTAAATACAAGAAGAATTCTCACCGTGTCCCTCTCTCCCGCATATCTCTTTCTGTCTCTCACATACATACCTACATGTCACACACGTACACATTGGTATAGAAAATTGCACAGACAGAGCTTGATAAATTTTTACAAGGTAAACATCACAGTAATCAGCACTGTGTGTGTGTGTGTGTTTTTACTGCCTCATTAATCCATGAATATGATTTGAGTTTTCAGTGGCCTTCTGGTTGTAGTTATTATCTACTTCTGTCTCCAGTAATGGCAGAATTACTTTCTGATTTCCATCTTTACTGAGAGTCTTTAAGTCTTTTCATTCAGAGGTTATAATTGTATGTACTTCTTAGTAATAAACATAACTGGTACATTCTTTTGTTGAAAAGTCCTAATTTTCAATTTTCTCTCATTCATGTTCTGACTATTATTTACTTATTTTCCATTTTACTAATCATTATCACTTTATTTTGTTTTGCTTCTCCATTTTATTCACTTCATTGGCATCTAGAATTCTCTCTCTTTTTCTGGGAGACCTTTGGTGCTAAACCTCATCAATCAGCAGTTTGAATTCTGGCAGCAATTAATTTCTTCTCCTTAATTAACTTTTTAATGTATAATTTATCTGCTCAAGTTATTGTTGCCATTTCTTTTGCATCAGAATCTCACTGCAAACCTTTTTTCTCTTTGATATAGATTGCTGTCTATACTAATCTTACTCATTCTTTACAGGTTGCTTTTCCTCAAAGTTTTTATTTTTTGACTTGGTCTCAGATGCTGTTGACTGTTGAACTTTGACTCTTTCTTCTTATAGGAAAGTTTGCTTTTGTACTCACTTCAGATGTCTTATTAATTTTCCTAGTAAGCAAAAGAAACTATATTGTTGGTGAACTGTGTTCCTTTTAGTATTTCCTAAATAATCTGGTATGTCATTAGTCAAAATTACATGCCCTAGATACCAAAACTACAACCAGTTGAAAGACTCTTGTCATTGTTACAGGTGTGTTTCAGAGAGGAAACTATGATTGGGCCCATAGGCCTACTAGATTAAGAGGCTGTAATCTATTTTAGTGTTTTCTTTGGCATTACTCAAATCATTAGTGATCATTGGATCTTTTACTGATAGTTTCCTCATTCATAAACTTAGGAAAGCCAGGCTTCTCTGTCTGGGTTGTTGTAAGGAACACCTGAGAGTATGTGAATAATGCTTTTATAATGTAAAGGTCTGTATAAATGTTAAATTTTAATTCAGACAGATTGGAAAGGGTTTGAACATTGGTTTGAGTAGTAATTTAAGTACAGAGGTGATTTAAGATGAGTTTTTATTTTGTTATATTCAGTGTTTGAAAGTCTCCTGAATGACAGCAATGAGTTTTCATGCAAAAAAAAAATATGTTCCCTTTACCTGTGGTGCTCCTAGTCTGGGCTCTCAGCAGCTGTAGTATCAGTGTCCTAACTGGCTATCAGATCACTTTATTTCACTTCTGTATTTTCACGTTTATATTCTTTGAATATCCCCTTCTTTAAGTGTCCTCTGCTCTGAATTTACTGTTACTCATTCATGTAGCTTTGAACTGTGTTAATCAGACTGTCTTCTTATTTCTTCCATTTTCCCATACCTTAGGTGATTGATACTTTAGTTTTCCATATGACAACTACCTTTCAGTAGACCCAGAAACTTTTAAAAGAGTCCATCTTTTGATGACTTTTTACTGAGTTGTCATTTAAGGACGTGTCACTCTGTTCCCCCTTCTCCACATATGTACTTCATTAAAGAATATTAAATAGGAGACAGGAGAAGGAAATAAAACTGAATATTTAATTAAAAACTCTAAATAGGATTGTAAGAGTTCATTGTTGGATTTTAAGAATTCATTCTTGGATTTCATCAGACTCGGTTTTAAAGAGTCAAGTTACTGTGGAGATGTGAACAGTTAATAATGTATTGTATTTTTGGTTGGCCATAATTTCCTTCATGCCTTCTGTTTACGAGTTTATCAGCCTTTAAGAATGATCTTTTTTTTTTTGGCCACTTCTGTTGATCTTTCATCTATTTATCTTTGTTCTTTGGCCTGTGTGGGCTTCCCATCATGGCGGCCTCTCTCGCCGCAGAGCTCCGGCTGTGGCTGCATGCGCTCCAGAACTCCAGCTCAGTAGTTGGACTTATCGGTCTAGCTGCTCCGCAGCATGTGGTATCTTCCCAGGCCAGGGATGGAACCGGCACCCCTTGGCACTGCAAGACGGTGTTGTTACCCACTGAACCACCAGGGAAGCCCAAGAATGAGCTTTTTAAAAAAGTCTTACCTCTGTGCCTTGGTTTGGAGCATTTAATGGATTCTCTTATGCTCTAAAGTTGTCATTTTGGTTAGTAGTATGCCTATTAACTCCTTTTGGTCTACTTAATCATTTAAATTGTCTTCTGCCTTTTTCACTCTGTCTATATTTTATACATTTTACACTGAGATTTTTTTCCCCATTTCACTTTGCCCATTATATAGAAATAACTTAATTTTATTTTTTATTAGATAGTAAACATGGTTTAAGGCCAAAAAGTACAGAACGGATTTAATCTAATAAGTGTGTATCCTTCCTTTACTTATTTCCCATTCACCTAGACCTCTCTATGTAAGTAACAAGTATTTACAGTTTATTATGACTCCAAGAGATATTCTGTGCAATTAGTAAATTAATACATATAGTCTTTCTTAACCCTTTCAAAGGATACTGTATGGTACCATATTAATGTATATTGTTCTCTTTTTCCTCTGTTTAAATATTGGGAGATTACTCCATGTCTTTTGATGACTTTTTACTGAGTTGTCATTTAAGGACGTGTCACTCTGTTCCCCCTTCTCCACATATGTACTTCATTAAAGAATATTAAATAGGAGACAGGAGAAGGAAATAAAACTGAATATTTAATTAAAAACTCTAAATAGGATTGTAAGAGTTCATTGTTGGATTTTAAGAATTCATTCTTGGATTTCATCAGACTCGGTTTTAAAGAGTCAAGTTACTGTGGAGATGTGAACAGTTAATAATGTATTGTATTTTTGGTTGGCCATAATTTCCTTCATGCCTTCTGTTTACGAGTTTATCAGCCTTTAAGAATGATCTTTTTTTTTTTGGCCACTTCTGTTGATCTTTCATCTATTTATCTTTGTTCTTTGGCCTGTGTGGGCTTCCCATCATGGCGGCCTCTCTCGCCGCAGAGCTCCGGCTGTGGCTGCATGCGCCCCAGAACTCCAGCTCAGTAGTTGGACTTATCGGTCTAGCTGCTCCGCAGCATGTGGTATCTTCCCAGGCCAGGGATGGAACCGGCACCCCTTGGCACTGCAAGACGGTGTTGTTACCCACTGAACCACCAGGGAAGCCCAAGAATGAGCTTTTTAAAAAAGTCTTACCTCTGTGCCTTGGTTTGGAGCATTTAATGGATTCTCTTATGCTCTAAAGTTGTCATTTTGGTTAGTAGTATGCCTATTAACTCCTTTTGGTCTACTTAATCATTTAAATTGTCTTCTGCCTTTTTCACTCTGTCTATATTTTATACATTTTACACTGAGATTTTTTTCCCCATTTCACTTTGCCCATTATATAGAAATAACTTAATTTTATTTTTTATTAGATAGTAAACATGGTTTAAGGCCAAAAAGTACAGAACGGATTTAATCTAATAAGTGTGTATCCTTCCTTTACTTATTTCCCATTCACCTAGACCTCTCTATGTAAGTAACAAGTATTTACAGTTTATTATGACTCCAAGAGATATTCTGTGCAATTAGTAAATTAATACATATAGTCTTTCTTAACCCTTTCAAAGGATACTGTATGGTACCATATTAATGTATATTGTTTTTCTTTTTCCTCTGTTTAAATATTGGGAGATTACTCCATGTCAGTGTATGAACCACTTCCTCATTCTTTTTATGGTCTCATTTCAGCTCTACCTTGATCTGAAATTTTAGATACCCTGATGAATATTCCTCTAGGCTAAGGTTTTTTCTTTGGGAATTCTTTTATGAATATAATATTTACCTGATAGATTATGTTCAAATAATGATCTTAGATTCTTTTCTTTATGTATAGAAAACAATTTTTTTTTTAAGAAAACATTATTGTAAGTAAACAACCTATTCTACTAAGATAATGAAATCATTTTTATCTTTATAGTTTGAATCAGCTTGGGTACTGACAAATATTGCTTCAGGAAATTCTCTTCAGACCCGGATTGTGATTCAGGCAGGAGCTGTGCCTATCTTCATAGAATTGCTCAGCTCAGAGTTTGAAGATGTCCAGGAGCAGGTAAATGATGAAACAAGTAAAGAGAAGCAGGTCACACAATACAATTTTTCCCTGAATGTTTGTTTTACCACATGGTTATGACATTCCATGGTTCATCACAGCAAATGGTCCAGAAATCTAAACTTAAGCAAAATAGAAAATTTCACAGTGAATATAGGCAGAATTTATTCTAGAAACATAAAACCATTTTCCCTTCCAACCCTGAAATTCTTAAGTCAAATATATACTTCTTAGACCATATAAGCAGTTAGTGAGTTTTTTTGTAGTACTGTTTAGTGTTGACTGAAAGTCTTTGCTATTTTTGTGCAGAAAATCACTTAGAAAAAATGAATTTTTAATTACTGCAAACTTTGTCAGATTCATAAATATAAATCATTACTAAATGAGTGTAATTTTCATAATCAGCCTACAGTAAACTGCATATGGTTAAAGTGTATGATAAGTTCTAACATATGATGTACCCAGGAAACTATCCTTTCAGTCAAGATTACTAATACATTGATCACCCCCCAAAATTAAGTAAAGTTTTCTGCATTTTTATTGCTCTTAAATTCTTGACTCATTGTTTTCTTTTGTAAGCAAGCTTAAAATAAATTTTTAATCAGCTGAGTGAGCCATGTGGCTCTTCTATGTTGCAAGGGCTATATAGAATGTTACTTAAGGACAGGACCCCCGATGTATGAGTGCTGGTACCTCCTTTTAATAAGTTCATTACCATGAGTATTCACATGTATACGTTTAATATTATTGATCTTCTTCCACCAGTCCCACAGCTATTTCATTTGATTCCCTGATGAGTAGACTCAGAGGTGTTAATAATTAATGTCCATGTATAATATATTCATTATTATATTATTTTGCTAAGATTTGTTATAATATGTTGGCTTCCTTTTTGAAAGAATTATGAGAAAATTAAATTCTGCAGCCTATTGTTAATGAATAATTCTTTCACAGGCAGTCTGGGCTCTTGGCAACATTGCTGGAGATAGTACCATGTGCAGGGACTATGTCTTAGACTGCAATATTCTTCCACCTCTTCTGCAGTAAGTTTCTTTCTTTCTTTATTGTAAGTACTAAAAAATATGGGAAGTTCCTTAGAAACCAGTGCATCTTTGGAAATCATTTTGGATTTCCTTGTGTTGCTTTTCATTACAGATATTTTCTTACTAACTTGTTCAGATCATTTCCTCAGGCACTGCCTCTCACTCAGGTGTGCCGAATGAAGTGCCAGAGTTCTGAATTCTTTGTGTTAGAATGAATTAAGCGTTATTGGCCTGGGAAAGAGCTATTTGAAGACATCTGTTTATCAGTAGCATTAAGTGGTTAAATATTTATCTTTTGCCATCAGAGAATAAATGCCCATTATATCATTTACCAGTTGTATCATTATGCTTATAGGTTATTTTCAAAGCAAAACCGCCTTACCATGACCCGAAATGCAGTATGGGCTTTGTCTAATCTCTGTAGAGGGAAAAGTCCACCTCCAGAATTTGGAAAGGTAAGGATTATGCCTGAGGGAAATGGGCAGAAAAAGTACAACTGAAAGAGTGTAGCAACCATTATTAATGGGAATAGAAAGAGAATGATTTCTGATAAACTAAAATGTTAAAATTTTGTTTCTAGAAACCTAGGTCTTTTTGTTTGAATTTGAAACAAATCTTAACTGCCTTTAAAAAAGCTCTGAATTAATCTTAAAATGTGGCATTTTTTGTTCCTAACAAAGTATTTAAAATGTAGAATTTCCTAGTTTTAGCACTTAGGAAAATGGTTTTACCTCTGTAATCCACATAGAGTATTTAGATAAGGAATCTCAGTCTGAAAATTGGTATATATTAAACTTTGCTCTTTCAGATTATTTTCCTTGGGCTCTACAGTCCTTAATATTATTGATCTTCTTCCACCAGTCCCACAGCTATTTCATTTGATTCCCTGATGAGTAGACTCAGAGGTGTTAATAATTAATGTCCATGTATAATATATTCATTATTATATTATTTTGCTAAGATTTGTTATAATATGTTGGCTTCCTTTTTGAAAGAATTATGAGAAAATTAAATTCTGCAGCCTATTGTTAATGAATAATTCTTTCACAGGCAGTCTGGGCTCTTGGCAACATTGCTGGAGATAGTACCATGTGCAGGGACTATGTCTTAGACTGCAATATTCTTCCACCTCTTCTGCAGTAAGTTTCTTTCTTTCTTTATTGTAAGTACTAAAAAATATGGGAAGTTCCTTAGAAACCAGTGCATCTTTGGAAATCATTTTGGATTTCCTTGTGTTGCTTTTCATTACAGATATTTTCTTACTAACTTGTTCAGATCATTTCCTCAGGCACTGCCTCTCACTCAGGTGTGCCGAATGAAGTGCCAGAGTTCTGAATTCTTTGTGTTAGAATGAATTAAGCGTTATTGGCCTGGGAAAGAGCTATTTGAAGACATCTGTTTATCAGTAGCATTAAGTGGTTAAATATTTATCTTTTGCCATCAGAGAATAAATGCCCATTATATCATTTACCAGTTGTATCATTATGCTTATAGGTTATTTTCAAAGCAAAACCGCCTTACCATGACCCGAAATGCAGTATGGGCTTTGTCTAATCTCTGTAGAGGGAAAAGTCCACCTCCAGAATTTGGAAAGGTAAGGATTATGCCTGAGGGAAATGGGCAGAAAAAGTACAACTGAAAGAGTGTAGCAACCATTATTAATGGGAATAGAAAGAGAATGATTTCTGATAAACTAAAATGTTAAAATTTTGTTTCTAGAAACCTAGGTCTTTTTGTTTGAATTTGAAACAAATCTTAACTGCCTTTAAAAAAGCTCTGAATTAATCTTAAAATGTGGCATTTTTTGTTCCTAACAAAGTATTTAAAATGTAGAATTTCCTAGTTTTAGCACTTAGGAAAATGGTTTTACCTCTGTAATCCACATAGAGTATTTAGATAAGGAATCTCAGTCTGAAAATTGGTATATATTAAACTTTGCTCTTTCAGATTATTTTCCTTGGGCTCTACTTCATCAAAGTAAACTGTGAGGTGGAAATGTCACTTGGTCACGTATTACTCCATCTCTAGAAGTATTAATCACCCCAGAGGTCCCCAGGTGTGTGCCTGGTTGCTCTCTGGATGCCCATCTCTCACTTGCTCTTTTATGGAATTTCATAATCATATTACCTTTCCTTTACAGGTTTCCCCTTGTCTGAATGTGCTTTCCTGGTTGCTTTTTGTCAGTGACACTGATGTGCTGGCTGATGCCTGCTGGGCCCTCTCCTATCTCTCAGATGGACCCAATGATAAAATTCAAGCAGTCATTGATGCAGGAGTGTGTAGGAGACTTGTGGAGCTGCTGATGTAAGATACCTTTAAGAAAGTGTGTGTGTTCTTTTGTCGCTCATACTAGTTTTCTAGTTGCTGATATTCAAATATTGTGCTATACTGATGTATTGTTCTTTGGGCTGCTGGTCTTGGTACTTTTTTTTTTTAATATATTTTAATTTTGGCCTCTTTTATTGGTTTTGTATTTATTTATTTTCATCCATCTTTATTCTTTGGCCTGTATGGGCCTCCCATCTCAGTGACCTCTCATTGCAGAGCACCAGCTCTGGGCACATGTGAGCACTGGCTCCTAATTGGACACACAGGTCTAGCCGCTCAGCAGTATGTGGGATCTTCCTGGTCCAGGGATCAAACCGGTGCCCCTTGCGCTGCAAGGCGGACTCTTTACCCACTGGACCACCACGGAAGCCCTATCTTGGTACTTTTTAATATTCACGTTAAATCTGTTTTGTTTGAGAGTTATAAAGAGCCTCTCACTCTTCCTCTCTAAGCAGCCCTTCAGCAAAAACATTTGCAGAACTAATCTGTGTAATTTTAGCTCATGCTTAATCATGTGAGACCAACCACTGGATAGCAAACTTACCTTTTGTCTCATCTAGTTTAGGCTCACTTAGTCTGAACTCTTTAGATCCTAACTTAAACTGGTGTCAGACTTGGAATTTTATTTTGCTATGTATCTCTTTGTGATGCTTTTTCATTTTTGAAGTGGAAGATTTACTGATGGCATAAATAATTTGAGACTGTATTAATCAAATTTTTAGAAAATACTCGAAAAAAAAATTAGAGTGATAACATAATAGGGAAATAGTATAATTATAAGCCATGTGAAATTTACTGGAGTACAGAAGTAGATGGAAGGAAATGTTGTCCCAGAGATGACACATAGAATGGATTAGAGATAATGTATAGAGTCTAAAACCCTAGGATGATAGCAGGCCATAGACTGGGTATAGATTAGTGGCGTAATGCTGTTGTGACTTAAAAGCAGTGTGATGCTGGAGAAGTCAGAGGTACAGCATTGCGAATCTAGGAAGTAGTCTTTGTGCTCTTGAATCACTCTTACTGTATATTTTAACCGTTTTTGTTTTTTTTTTAAATAGTCATCAGATCTTAAACGTGAATTGTAGTTTTGAGAAGAGTGGTCAGTCTCATTAAAGGGGAGAGAAAATAAGATATTTAAGGGAAGTTAAAGGATATTAACTTATTCAGCTTGAAGTCAAAATTTAGTATGTGTCTTCAGGTATGTAAAAGCTTTTGGAGGGAATTTCAGACCAGTAAGTCAGCTGCAGTTTAGTAAAAAGAGTTTAATGGGGCTTCCCTGGTGGTCCAGTGGTTAAGGACACCACCTTGCAGTGCAAGGGGCGCCGGTTCGATCCCTGGCCTGGGAAGATCCCACGTGCCACGGAGCGGCTGGACTGATGTGTCCAATTACCGAGCCGGAGCTCTGGAATACACCCGCCCAGAGCCGGTGCTCTGCGACAACAGAGGCCACTGCGGTGGGAGGCCCACACAGGCCAAAGAACAAAGATGGATGAAAATAGACAAATGAAACACCAATAGAGGTGGCCGGCCCACCCCCCTCCCTCCCCACCCCACCCTCCCCAATAAATAAATAAATAAATGTTAAAAAAAAAAAAGAGTTCAGTATTTGAAGTATGAAGTCTGACTTTAATTTTTAAGGTAGTTCAACTGTTGGTATTTTTATTTCTGAGAAAATGAAATGATTTGTAAAACTTAAAAGTGCTATGTAAGTGTTATTGTTGCTCTCCATTACCTCAGCAACCATGGAGACCAAGTAAAGAGGAAATCAAACCTGTTTTAAAGAATGAGAGGGAAAACTGGACTCTAGGTGATGAGATACTTTGAAAAGGTTATTAGAACAGATTTGTAGTTTTTATCCAAAAATTTTAAATACAGAGAAAGACAGCCCTTCCTGGGAACACCAAAAACATTCCCTCGTCCTGATGGGGGTCCTTACCTTTCTGGTCCAAGATCTTATCATATATTATTTCTTTTGGGTTTCAGACCTAAGGAAAAGAGATTACAGATATTACTGTTGGATATAACACATCTTTTTATGGTTGCAGGCATAATGATTATAAAGTGGTTTCTCCTGCTTTGCGGGCTGTCGGAAACATTGTCACAGGAGATGATATTCAGACACAGGTATGAATAAATGGTAACTTTTTGTTTTCCTTCAGAAATAGCACATTGATTCCCCCTCCCCCCCATGATTATGTTTCTGTTAACAATATTTAACTGTGTATTATTGGGGAAAATTGATAACTTTGTTTCATTAATCTTTGTTAAATGTTAGCTTTAGCAGCTACTTTCATTCTCTTCACTATCTCTGCTTCTGTCATGAGGTACTGCTTGTAGCAGTTTTGGGTTTCTGAGGAGCCTGATGGGCTCCTTGGGGTCACAAAGAGTTTAACACGACTGAGTAAGTGCACGCGGGCACACGCACGCACACATGTGCAACTTATCCTTTCGGCTAGGTGTATTTCCCACTGCTTCTACTTGAAGGGGTTCTTGTGAGCCTCAGAGGTCTCCAGCAGCATTCTTTCTGTCGTTTTCATCTCATCTTCCCTGGTAGCTTCCTTCATTCCTTCAAACATGGAAAGTTTCCTATGTGAGGTGGATCTTCCCTCCTAGTTCTTAATGTTATCTGCTACTCCATTTAATTTTTATAGTAAGATTCCTCAGTCATGGTAGATTCTTCTATTTTTCTTCTTCTTTCTTTAACTTCAGCTTTTTTCGAAAAATATTATTTATTTATTTATGTATGGCTATTCTGGGTTTTCACTGCTGCCACAGGCTCTTCTCTAGTTGCAGGGAGTGGGGACTACTCACTGGTTGAAGTGAGCAGGCTTCTTGTTGTGGTGACTTTTCTTGTTGTGGAACTTGGGTTCTAGGGCACATGGGCTTCAGTAGTTGTGGCACATGGGATCAATAGTTGGGGCTCTCCGAGGCTCTAGAGCACAGGCTCCATGGCTCACGGACTTAGTTGCTCCACAGCATGTGGGATCTTCCCGGATCAGGGATCGAACCCAAGTACCCTGCATTGGCAGGCGAACTCTTCACCACTGAGCTACCAGAGAAACCTTAACTATTTTTCTTCTTGATCTCTCAGATGCACTGGCATCACCTTTAAAATTATCTTCCTAGGCTTCTATGGTGTTGAGGTATTTTGGGTCTCCTGCCTCATTGACCATTTATTTTTCTTTAGCAAGCTCCCTTACCTCTTCTTTTCTGTTTATGGGATTATCCCATGTAGGGGATTAGGTTTTAGCCTTAGCTCTTTCTTAACCAGCTCTGACTTTCAGCGAGATATTTAATCTCTTCACTTTTCTATTCTCTAAAATTAAGGAAACTGAATTTGTTCTCAGGTATCTTCCAACTCTTAGCATTTACTTTAAAATTATTCTGTTCACAGAGGAATTGTTCATTTTCATGGTATATCTGGATGTCTGTTTATTTGTGCTCCTGTCTTGGTGAATGACTCCCAAGCCAAAAACATGTCCAGAGGAAATAATCCAACCTTTCTCATCAGTCACTAGTGATTGCCATCTCTATTCATTCCTTGCAGTGCTTAGTTCACACATTTTTTTATGGTACCATTCCCATAACACCAGAAGGATGCTTGTAAGATGCAGATTTGATTGTGTCATTCTCTTACAATCTTTTTATGACCTGTGATTATCCTTGGATAGTGTTCTGAGATCCTTTGAAGTCTGGCGCCTACCCGTATAATGAAATGCTGTGCAACAGAATGAAGAAGCTGTTAAGCATGTATTAATATATGGAAAAGTTCCCAGGTTTTGTTGTTTAAAAAGGAAAACAAGGGGCAGAGTAGTATGTAGCATATATTACTATTTGTTTAAGAAAGGTAGAGAAGAGAACAATATATATATGTTTTTTGCTGTAACTGCATAAGATTTCTCAGGAATCATACACAGGAAACTAATAGCATTGATGGTCTCTGTGGAGAACTGGGTATAGGAGTGGAAAGGAGGATTTTAACTATATCGTCCTTATTTTCTGAATTTTAGAACTGTATCAGTGTATTTGCCATTCAAACAAGTTTATGTCTACCCCTTTCCCGTGCCATGCTCTGCTTTTGCCATGTTTACTGCTATGTATTAGGTGTGACACACTGATTGCTGAGATTTTAACACATGGCTTGCTTCCCTCAGCATGGAATATATGCCTCCATCCCCCATCCCTTCTCTGACCAGTCCCTCAGACAAACTTGCGCTCTGTCACTAATGCCTTGTCATTCCTGAAGGCTTGCTGTTGATTTGCTGTGAGAAGCTAATGCTTAAACTAGGTGCTCCTCCTTTGTTTCATCCATTGTAGCACTTACCGCTGTATGATAACTTTAGCCCATTCTTTTCTGTTTATGGGATTATCCCATGTAGGGGATTAGGTTTTAGCCTTAGCTCTTTCTTAACCAGCTCTGACTTTCAGCGAGATATTTAATCTCTTCACTTTTCTATTCTCTAAAATTAAGGAAACTGAATTTGTTCTCAGGTATCTTCCAACTCTTAGCATTTACTTTAAAATTATTCTGTTCACAGAGGAATTGTTCATTTTCATGGTATATCTGGATGTCTGTTTATTTGTGCTCCTGTCTTGGTGAATGACTCCCAAGCCAAAAACATGTCCAGAGGAAATAATCCAACCTTTCTCATCAGTCACTAGTGATTGCCATCTCTATTCATTCCTTGCAGTGCTTAGTTCACACATTTTTTTATGGTACCATTCCCATAACACCAGAAGGATGCTTGTAAGATGCAGATTTGATTGTGTCATTCTCTTACAATCTTTTTATGACCTGTGATTATCCTTGGATAGTGTTCTGAGATCCTTTGAAGTCTGGCGCCTACCCGTATAATGAAATGCTGTGCAACAGAATGAAGAAGCTGTTAAGCATGTATTAATATATGGAAAAGTTCCCAGGTTTTGTTGTTTAAAAAGGAAAACAAGGGGCAGAGTAGTATGTAGCATATATTACTATTTGTTTAAGAAAGGTAGAGAAGAGAACAATATATATATGTTTTTTGCTGTAACTGCATAAGATTTCTCAGGAATCATACACAGGAAACTAATAGCATTGATGGTCTCTGTGGAGAACTGGGTATAGGAGTGGAAAGGAGGATTTTAACTATATCGTCCTTATTTTCTGAATTTTAGAACTGTATCAGTGTATTTGCCATTCAAACAAGTTTATGTCTACCCCTTTCCCGTGCCATGCTCTGCTTTTGCCATGTTTACTGCTATGTATTAGGTGTGACACACTGATTGCTGAGATTTTAACACATGGCTTGCTTCCCTCAGCATGGAATATATGCCTCCATCCCCCATCCCTTCTCTGACCAGTCCCTCAGACAAACTTGCGCTCTGTCACTAATGCCTTGTCATTCCTGAAGGCTTGCTGTTGATTTGCTGTGAGAAGCTAATGCTTAAACTAGGTGCTCCTCCTTTGTTTCATCCATTGTAGCACTTACCGCTGTATGATAACTGTCTGCTAGATTGTAAGCTTATAGAGGTGGAACTGTGTCAGTCTTGCTCATATCTGTGCTTCTGTAATTGTCTCTGGCACAATGTATAGAGACTCAAAAATATTTACTAAGTAAATGACGTTCTGAATCTATTTATCTAGTTCTAGTCTCTTTCAAGTTCCAGTTCCATGTCCCCAGTACCTGTCTCACTTTATCTTCTCCCTCACAAAGTGAGTTCCAAGTCTTGATTTTTCCCACTTCAATTAATGGTATGACTATTCACCCACTCTTGAAACTCTGCGGTCATAATTGGTGTCTCCATTTCTCATACTTTGTATAGCAAGTCAGCAAGTCTTATGGATTCTCAGTGTTTTCCGTTTGTTTATTTTTGGCTGGGCTGGGTCTTTGTTGCTTTGTGTGGGCTTCCTTTAGTTGCAGCAAGCAGGGGCTGCTCTTCATCGTGGTGTGACAGCTTGTCATTGCAGTGACTTGTCTTGTGGAGCACAGGCTCTAGGTGTGCAGGCTTCAGTAGTTGAGACACACAGTCTCAGTAGTCGTGCTGCATGGCATGGGTTATCTTCCTAACCAGGGATCAAACCTGTATCCCCTGGATTGGGGGATACCTACCTACCGGGCCACTAGGCAAGTCCCTTTAATGTTTCTAGGTCCACATCTGATTAGTTGGGGCCTGTTTTCTCACATGCAGGGGTTGTTGCTGTACCTGTTTTATTTAACCTCTTTGTCTTCTTTAGTCCCCTCACAGTGTACTCTTCCTAATAATAGGTTAATCTTTTCCAAAATAAACTGTTCACATTATTTTCCTCCTAGAGTCAGCTGCTTTAATGACTATGAGGTGAAACTGAAAGTGTTCGTTGCTCAGTTGTGTCGGACTCTTTGTGGCCCCATGGACTGTAGCCCTCCAGGATCCTCTGTCTGTGGGGTTTTCCAGGCAAGAATACTGGAGTGGGTTGCCATTCCCTTCTTCAGGGGATCTTCCCAACTCAGGGATCAAACCTGGGTCTCCTACATTGAGGGCAGATTTGAAAGACTTAGGAATTTGTACTTAACTATGTTAGTTTCATTCTTTCTAGCTTCCTGTTAATTTTGGGGGGTACTTTCCTTGATAGCCTCACTGATTTTTTCTTAATTTGGTAATTCATGGTAGCCTACCTCAGCATTTTTTCATTTCTAAACCTTCCGTCTGCTATGTCCTCCCTCTTGTTTGCTTATGAAATCCTATCTGTGTTTCAAGGTGTTTCTTCCCACCCACCTTGCCCCATGAAGTATTTTTTTTCTTACTATTCTTTCCCAAGTATTCTTATAACTTCTGACTTGCTTATTTTCCAGACCACATCTTCAGCATTTAACAGACTGCGTTGTGATGTTTTCTATACTGTTATTTGGAATAACTGTACTTAATAAACTACAAGTTTTGTTACTTTTTGAGTTAATGTAATAGGTAGATTTGCTTCATTTTAATTTTCATTTCTTTTGTTACTTTGTGAGGTTAATTTTCTATTAAAGACAGCAACCCTGTTTTCTGTTGCGATTACTTTTTTCACATTGCTCTCTGTTTTAATTTTCATGGTTTTTTTGACATACAAAAATTTCTATTTGGTGAAATTTAATTTTTCCCCTATAATTTCTTCTACTTCTACTTCCCTTATAATTTCACTCTATTTAATGCTTGGAAAGTCCTTCACTCTCCCCCAAACCAGTTAGTTTACATTTATATTAATATTTTCTTCTGCTTTATGGTTTCTTTTTTATATTTATTCTTTATTTTTTAAATTGTTTTTAATTTTTTTAGGTGGGGAGGGAGGTGGGCGGGCCACTTCCACTGGTCTTTCATTTATCTATTTTCATCCATCTTTGTTCTTTGACCCATGTTGGCCTCCCATCACAGTGGCCACTGTTGTCGCAGAGCTCCGGCTCGGTAATTGGACACATTGGTCCAGCCGCTCCGCGGCACGTGGGATCTTCCCAGGCCAGGGATCGAACCGGCGCCCCTTGCACTGCAAGGCGGTGTCCTTACCCACTGGACCACCAGGGAAGCCCTATATTTACTCTTTAAATAGGTTTAAAATTTATTTTAGTAACTGTTTGGGGTTAAGAATTGATTTAAAAATGTTTTTTAACTAGTTATCCCTTATTCTAGTACCATCTATTAAACAAGACTACCAGTCAGTTAATCCTTTCTTGGAGAAAAAAAGATTAACTTTACTGTATACTTAATTCTTTATAAATACTTGCATGTGTTTCTAAACTGGATATCCTATTCTTTAATGATTGGTTTTTCAATATATCATGCATTATTATAATCATTACAACTTTATGATTTCAGCTTCTGGTAGAGTAATTTCCTTGTTCACTTGTATTTATCTTATATTCCTTACCTTTGTAAGCTGTTGGGGCATACATTTTCAATCTTTGTATCTTGTAAAGTACCTGGTATTCTTAACGAAGTATATATATTGATTTGTTGACTACCAGGTAGGAAGTCATCAGAAGACTTAAAAATCTGAGATCACTTAGGAGTTTCTGGCCATTTACTTGACAGATATTTTAATACGTTGTAGGCATAGGAAAGTGAATAAGGCACATTGTGCCATAGTGAGTATGTTTGGCAGTTGTGAGTATATACAATGAAACTGCTTTGATAACCTTAGAAATGAATTCTTATTAGCAGTGACTGCATTTTTTACACTTGTAAAATTTGAAGGAGAGATGTTATTTCTTTGTCTATATTTTCCTACAATAAAGTCTGTGAGTTAAAGATTCACTTCTGTTTGGATCAATATAATAAGTAAAATTTTCAAACTTTTCTTTCAGGTAATTTTGAATTGCTCAGCTCTGCAGAGTTTATTGCATTTGCTGAGTAGTCCAAAGGAGTCTATCAAAAAGGAAGCATGTTGGACAATATCTAATATCACAGCTGGAAATCGGGCACAGATCCAGGTAATCTCATAGAACCTATCCTTTTTCTATATTTTTATTGATTAAGGATTTTTTTCATATATATTTTTTCATTATTGCCTGGGAGACCACAAATTTCCAATGATGGCTTATTTAGTCTACTTCCTACTTTTTTACCCAATATTACAGAGGTTAAGTCTTTTGAAACTTATACTTGGGCTCTGGTTTTCTCTTGCCTTAAATACTTGATAGTTTATCAATATCTGAGAAAAAACTGTTTGGGGTTAAGAATTGATTTAAATGTTTTTAACTAGTTATCCCTTATTCTAGTACCATCTATTAAACAAGACTACCAGTCAGTTAATCCTTTCTTGGAGAAAAAAAGATTAACTTTACTGTATACTTAATTCTTTATAAATACTTGCATGTGTTTCTAAACTGGATATCCTATTCTTTAATGATTGGTTTTTCAATATATCATGCATTATTATAATCATTACAACTTTATGATTTCAGCTTCTGGTAGAGTAATTTCCTTGTTCACTTGTATTTATCTTATATTCCTTACCTTTGTAAGCTGTTGGGGCATACATTTTCAATCTTTGTATCTTGTAAAGTACCTGGTATTCTTAACGAAGTATATATATTGATTTGTTGACTACCAGGTAGGAAGTCATCAGAAGACTTAAAAATCTGAGATCACTTAGGAGTTTCTGGCCATTTACTTGACAGATATTTTAATACGTTGTAGGCATAGGAAAGTGAATAAGGCACATTGTGCCATAGTGAGTATGTTTGGCAGTTGTGAGTATATACAATGAAACTGCTTTGATAACCTTAGAAATGAATTCTTATTAGCAGTGACTGCATTTTTTACACTTGTAAAATTTGAAGGAGAGATGTTATTTCTTTGTCTATATTTTCCTACAATAAAGTCTGTGAGTTAAAGATTCACTTCTGTTTGGATCAATATAATAAGTAAAATTTTCAAACTTTTCTTTCAGGTAATTTTGAATTGCTCAGCTCTGCAGAGTTTATTGCATTTGCTGAGTAGTCCAAAGGAGTCTATCAAAAAGGAAGCATGTTGGACAATATCTAATATCACAGCTGGAAATCGGGCACAGATCCAGGTAATCTCATAGAACCTATCCTTTTTCTATATTTTTATTGATTAAGGATTTTTTTCATATATATTTTTTCATTATTGCCTGGGAGACCACAAATTTCCAATGATGGCTTATTTAGTCTACTTCCTACTTTTTTACCCAATATTACAGAGGTTAAGTCTTTTGAAACTTATACTTGGGCTCTGGTTTTTTCTCTTTGCCTTAAATACTTGATAGTTTATCAATATCTGAGAAATAGTATCTTGTAGTTTCAAAATGTTTTGATGGACTCTATGCTAAGCAGATTGGCTTTACTCTTGCTAAGTAAAGTATTTATTAATATTTATTTTCTGGTAGACCTGGTTATCTGCCCTTTACTTTTGTTCTTGTATTAGTGGGAGAGTAACTCAAGTGAGAGACAAGCAGTGGGCCAAATGGTTCAGTGTAGACCATGAGAAAGGATGGAACAATGAATTGGAAAAGATACACTATAGACTTTTAGCTGAGTGGAATTGTAGAGGTCATCTAATGCAACATTATTAAAGATGCTCAGAGAAATAAGATGATTCACTCACAGATACCTACAGTAAATGAATGACAGGACCAAGATGAAGCATCTTTCCACTAGACTGATTTCCTCCAGTGGTGTAATAGAAAGAGTTCTTGACCAGGAAAACGTTAGTCATCCCCCAGAAGGCTCTCAGGGACTGAGATTTATAGCTATGGCAGTTTATAGCATGCATACAGGGTGATTTCTGCTCAGTTTCTTCTCTGCTACCACCAAGCTCTCATGTAGAATTTCCCAGTGTTTTGATTCAGGAAATGATAAGAAACCATTTTAGGTTCTTGAGCTCAGGAGAAACATGAAGAAAGCAGTTTGAGGACTCTTAACTCAAGGCTGTTCTGGTAATCCGGGTCGGAGGTGGTGGCTTGGAATAACATGGTGGCAGGGCTAAAGGAAAAGATGCACTTGGGACGATTTGAGAATGTAAAGGAGACTAGGTGACTGATAGAATTTAGAATGAATAAATAAATACAAAATGGCCTTTGTTGAATTTGAGAGGTTTGAAAGAAGACCTGATAGAAGGAGCAGATGATATGTTTAAGGTAGTTAGCAGATGTAAAGACAGTCTCAGCCACCTTGGTCTGGGGCTCCAGTGAGACACGGGGACTGAAGCTGTACAACACACATGTGAGAGTGGATGCCGTGGAAGAAATGAGAATGGCCGAGGAACAGAGAATTGAACCTTTATATTTTTTTTGGTAAGTCTTTTGAAACTTATACTTGGGCTCTGGTTTTTCTCTTGCCTTAAATACTTGATAGTTTATCAATATCTGAGAAATAGTATCTTGTAGTTTCAAAATGTTTTGATGGACTCTATGCTAAGCAGATTGGCTTTACTCTTGCTAAGTAAAGTATTTATTAATATTTATTTTCTGGTAGACCTGGTTATCTGCCCTTTACTTTTGTTCTTGTATTAGTGGGAGAGTAACTCAAGTGAGAGACAAGCAGTGGGCCAAATGGTTCAGTGTAGACCATGAGAAAGGATGGAACAATGAATTGGAAAAGATACACTATAGACTTTTAGCTGAGTGGAATTGTAGAGGTCATCTAATGCAACATTATTAAAGATGCTCAGAGAAATAAGATGATTCACTCACAGATACCTACAGTAAATGAATGACAGGACCAAGATGAAGCATCTTTCCACTAGACTGATTTCCTCCAGTGGTGTAATAGAAAGAGTTCTTGACCAGGAAAACGTTAGTCATCCCCCAGAAGGCTCTCAGGGACTGAGATTTATAGCTATGGCAGTTTATAGCATGCATACAGGGTGATTTCTGCTCAGTTTCTTCTCTGCTACCACCAAGCTCTCATGTAGAATTTCCCAGTGTTTTGATTCAGGAAATGATAAGAAACCATTTTAGGTTCTTGAGCTCAGGAGAAACATGAAGAAAGCAGTTTGAGGACTCTTAACTCAAGGCTGTTCTGGTAATCCGGGTCGGAGGTGGTGGCTTGGAATAACATGGTGGCAGGGCTAAAGGAAAAGATGCACTTGGGACGATTTGAGAATGTAAAGGAGACTAGGTGACTGATAGAATTTAGAATGAATAAATAAATACAAAATGGCCTTTGTTGAATTTGAGAGGTTTGAAAGAAGACCTGATAGAAGGAGCAGATGATATGTTTAAGGTAGTTAGCAGATGTAAAGACAGTCTCAGCCACCTTGGTCTGGGGCTCCAGTGAGACACGGGGACTGAAGCTGTACAACACACATGTGAGAGTGGATGCCGTGGAAGAAATGAGAATGGCCGAGGAACAGAGAATTGAACCTTTATAATCTGTTATTGTGAATGGAGTAAGAGAGAACAATACAAAAGAAAAGAACCCAGATAGAAAACTAGGAGATTACAAGGTCACAAACTCCAGAGAGGATGTTGTTAGTGACACCAAGTGTAGCCAGAAGGTTAGGGAAAATGAAGAGTTAACTCCTTCCGGTGTATCTTTAACAGGGGAGGGGTGACATTAGTGAAGATAGCTGAAGTTATAATTAGCATCATGATCGTTTTTACAACTCTTGTAATTTGCCTTTGCATTTGATTTTTTAATTTTAGACTGTGATAGATGCCAACATTTTCCCAGCCCTCATTAGTATATTACAAACTGCTGAGTTTCGGACAAGGAAAGAAGCAGCTTGGGCCATCACAAATGCAACTTCTGGAGGGTCAGCTGAACAGATCAAGTAAGTACTAGTCAAGTAGTGTCTTGCAAAGTAAAGGAGAACCATTGTCTCTCAGTTAAGAATGCTCAACTCTGGCCTCTTGGAATATTGTTCTCAGTTTCATAATTAGACTCATGTGTATATTTGATTGCTGTATCTTTCCCATTCTTTATTGCTAAAGGTAATTCTGGGACATGAGAAGGAAGGCATAGTTAAGCCTACTCTGAAAGCTACTTGATCAAAAACAGTAGGAGTCCACTCTTGCTGTTTCTTGTTTAGATGTCTTAATAGAACTGCACAGACTTGAAAGAGAAGTGTGTTTTAAAGTGCCAGAATCAGTGGAGGCAAGTCTCCTAAGGTACTGGTATTCAGTAAAGGGAGAGATCTGTATTAGCTTGAGACTTAAATGGCCCCTAGGGCAGCAACTCATAATTAATGGCTAGAGAATACATAAAATATGGATAGGAATCAGTTCCTCAAAGAAATATCATATAATCCAAATGCTTAATTATGGATATATCCTCCCTTTACATTCTTTAGGGTATTCAGATGAGAAGGTGGTACCAACGAGTGTTAAATCATTAACCTTTTCTGTGTAGGTAATATAAGGAAAAACATAGCTACTTCTGATATTGTTGCTTCATGAGTAGAGAGAATCATTTAACAGGGACTGAAGCTGTACAACACACATGTGAGAGTGGATGCCGTGGAAGAAATGAGAATGGCCGAGGAACAGAGAATTGAACCTTTATAATCTGTTATTGTGAATGGAGTAAGAGAGAACAATACAAAAGAAAAGAACCCAGATAGAAAACTAGGAGATTACAAGGTCACAAACTCCAGAGAGGATGTTGTTAGTGACACCAAGTGTAGCCAGAAGGTTAGGGAAAATGAAGAGTTAACTCCTTCCGGTGTATCTTTAACAGGGGAGGGGTGACATTAGTGAAGATAGCTGAAGTTATAATTAGCATCATGATCGTTTTTACAACTCTTGTAATTTGCCTTTGCATTTGATTTTTTAATTTTAGACTGTGATAGATGCCAACATTTTCCCAGCCCTCATTAGTATATTACAAACTGCTGAGTTTCGGACAAGGAAAGAAGCAGCTTGGGCCATCACAAATGCAACTTCTGGAGGGTCAGCTGAACAGATCAAGTAAGTACTAGTCAAGTAGTGTCTTGCAAAGTAAAGGAGAACCATTGTCTCTCAGTTAAGAATGCTCAACTCTGGCCTCTTGGAATATTGTTCTCAGTTTCATAATTAGACTCATGTGTATATTTGATTGCTGTATCTTTCCCATTCTTTATTGCTAAAGGTAATTCTGGGACATGAGAAGGAAGGCATAGTTAAGCCTACTCTGAAAGCTACTTGATCAAAAACAGTAGGAGTCCACTCTTGCTGTTTCTTGTTTAGATGTCTTAATAGAACTGCACAGACTTGAAAGAGAAGTGTGTTTTAAAGTGCCAGAATCAGTGGAGGCAAGTCTCCTAAGGTACTGGTATTCAGTAAAGGGAGAGATCTGTATTAGCTTGAGACTTAAATGGCCCCTAGGGCAGCAACTCATAATTAATGGCTAGAGAATACATAAAATATGGATAGGAATCAGTTCCTCAAAGAAATATCATATAATCCAAATGCTTAATTATGGATATATCCTCCCTTTACATTCTTTAGGGTATTCAGATGAGAAGGTGGTACCAACGAGTGTTAAATCATTAACCTTTTCTGTGTAGGTAATATAAGGAAAAACATAGCTACTTCTGATATTGTTGCTTCATGAGTTAAATGTAGGCACTCAACCAATGCTGATTTTTAGTGCAGTTTGGAATTTCAACATGAGACGGTAAAGTAGTCCTAAGATGTCAGAAATTGATCAGGTACAGAAAATCAGAAGTGTGTACCTGAAATAATACAATTTAAATGGATTGACACATGCAGTAGCTAAGTTCATCCTGGATAGATTAGCCAAGGAGGACTTCAGGTGATCTTCAGAAGTGTATGAGACTGGGTCTTTTTTGACCTACAGTACTCTTGATTTTTAAGTATGGCAACACCTGATGGCAGTAATATGAAGTTACTAGAACAGCTGGTAGTCAAGTTTTATGTTGAGATCAGGTTTATAATCATTGTCACTATATTTTATATCAGTGTGTCTTCTTAATAGACATAATGAAACTGTACGTGTATATATTTTAAAGATATTTTAAAAATACTATGTTGGGGCTTCCCTGATGGTCCAGTGGGTAAGGACACCGCCTTGCAGTGCAAGGGGCGCCGGTTCGATCCCTGGCCTGGGAAGATCCCAGGTGCCGCGGAGCGGCTCGACCAATGTGTCCAATTACCGAGCCAGAGCTCTGGAGCGCATGCGCCCAGAGCCGGTGCTCTGCAACGACAGACGCCACCGCGATGGGAGGCCCACAGGAGCCAAAGAACAAAGATGGATGAAAATAGAGAAATGAAAGACCAATAGAAGTGGCCCGCCTGCTCCCCTCCCTCCCAAACCCGACCCCCGCCCAAAAACAAATAACAAAATAAATAAATCTTTAAAAAAAAAATACTATGTTATCCATCAGAAAGTATTCAGGGGTGCTTTGCTCTGTTGAAGAGGAATGGAATGGAATGGAATGGCTTCTATCCCTTTTTATTTATTTATTTATTTTTTATTTTTATTTTTTGGTGACTTCTATTGATCTTTCATTTATCTATTTCCATCCATCTTTGTTTCCTGGCCTGCGTGGGCCTCCCATTGCAGTGGCCTCTCTTGTCGCAGAGCACCAGCTCTGGGCACGTGCTCTCCAGAGCTCCGGCTCGGTAGTTGGACTTACCGGTCCAGCTGCTCCGTGGCATGTGGGATCCTCCCAGGCCAGGGATCCAGCCGGCGCCCCACGCACTGCAAGGCGGTGTCCTTACCCACTGGACCACCAGGGAAGCCCAGTATCCCTTTTTAAAATGAAGTAAAGCTCTTTGTAATAATGAAGATCATTATAAATCTCCTGGCAGTTTTTTCTTAGTTATCTTGAAAGATAATAAAAATATTACAGTCTAAAATGATAGAAAATAAGCTATTACTGATAAAAGACATGTGGCTTCTGCTGTTTCTTTTTTTGGCCAATTCTGTTGATCTTTCGTTTATCCATTTTCATCCATCTTTGTTCTTTGGCCTGTGTGGGCCTCCCATCGCTGTGGCCTCCCTCACTGCAGAGCACTGGCTCTGAGTGCATGCGCTCCAGAGCTCCAGCATGGTAGTTGGACACACTGGTCCAGCTGCTCTGCGGCAGGTGGGATCTTCCCAGGCCAGGGATCAAACCGGCACCCCTTGCACTTCAAGGTGGTGTCCTTACCCACTGGACCACCAGGGAAGCCCTGATTCTGCTTATTTTTATTGAGATGATTTAGATGTTATTAATAACTTGGGAAGTATTCATAATTTTAGGTTAAATCGAATGCTAATACTTACTACAGTTCTTAAAAATGACAGATAAAGGGCTTCCCTGCAGGTCCAGTGGGTAGTGAGTCTGCTTTGCAGTGCAAGGGCCACTGGCCCAGGAAGATATCATGTGCTGAGGAATGGCTGGTCCAGCACTCTGGAACGCATGTGCCCAGAGCTGGTGCTCTACAACAAGAGAGGCCACTACGATGGGAGGCCCACACATGCCAAAGAATAAAGATGGATGAAAAACAAATGATGACTTACAGGCAAAAAAAAAATCTGTCTAAAAAAAATGAGGGATAAATAATGTTGCCTGGAATTAAGTTTTCATGAGAGATGAAACTTGCCACTTGAGTGGAGATTTGGCAGTTTTGGAAGAAAGAATAGCATGAAAGAATGTGCACAGTTAATGTTACCGGAAAAGGCAGATCAGTCTTTCTATAGGTTATTCTTCTGCAGGCATGAAGAATTAAATGATCGATGTACTTTGAAAACTGAGATGAAGGCATTAATCTTGGATATGGGGAAGACTTTGGAGTGTCTTTAATACTGAGAGTGATATGAAGATAGTGTTTTGAGGAGAGGAATCAGAGCAGTTGAGCTCCCATGGTAGTATTAATAGTTTACTACACAATAATGGCTAAAATTAAGGTAGTAACTGTAGGGACTTGAGGACTTTCCTGGCAGCCCAGTGGTTAAGACTCCAAGCTGCCACTGCAGGGGGTATAGGTTTGATCCTGGTGGAAAATAAAGATCCCACATGCTGCATGGCCAAAAAAAGGAGAAATATAATAGCTGTAGCAATGAGGTATGGGTCTAAACATGGAAGAGATCTATAGGACTTGGTTCAGATCAAATAAGAAAGGAAAGAACCAAAGACTGAAGGAAAAGGTGGTACTGTTGATAAAAATTAGGACACAAGAAGAAGCAAAATCCTGTCTTAAGAGAGATGGCTTAAGACATGGTGAGTTTGTTGCTTATCAGAAATTTTCTTAATGAAAGCTTTTCTGCCGCCTACCATCAGTGACCAATGATTGCTTTATTTCCAAGTGTTTGAAATACACCATCCATTCAGACTTTTTAACTAAGCTTTTCTCAAAGCAGTGTGACTTTCCAACTTCTACCAGCCCAGGTTTCCTGTTTGGTGCAGATTACTATGTTTGGAGAAAGTTGTATACATAGTGAAACACCACTAGGGGTAAGCCTTTTTCAAAAGATTTTTTAAGGAGGGCCACTGGCCCAGGAAGATATCATGTGCTGAGGAATGGCTGGTCCAGCACTCTGGAACGCATGTGCCCAGAGCTGGTGCTCTACAACAAGAGAGGCCACTACGATGGGAGGCCCACACATGCCAAAGAATAAAGATGGATGAAAAACAAATGATGACTTACAGGCAAAAAAAAAATCTGTCTAAAAAAAATGAGGGATAAATAATGTTGCCTGGAATTAAGTTTTCATGAGAGATGAAACTTGCCACTTGAGTGGAGATTTGGCAGTTTTGGAAGAAAGAATAGCATGAAAGAATGTGCACAGTTAATGTTACCGGAAAAGGCAGATCAGTCTTTCTATAGGTTATTCTTCTGCAGGCATGAAGAATTAAATGATCGATGTACTTTGAAAACTGAGATGAAGGCATTAATCTTGGATATGGGGAAGACTTTGGAGTGTCTTTAATACTGAGAGTGATATGAAGATAGTGTTTTGAGGAGAGGAATCAGAGCAGTTGAGCTCCCATGGTAGTATTAATAGTTTACTACACAATAATGGCTAAAATTAAGGTAGTAACTGTAGGGACTTGAGGACTTTCCTGGCAGCCCAGTGGTTAAGACTCCAAGCTGCCACTGCAGGGGGTATAGGTTTGATCCTGGTGGAAAATAAAGATCCCACATGCTGCATGGCCAAAAAAAGGAGAAATATAATAGCTGTAGCAATGAGGTATGGGTCTAAACATGGAAGAGATCTATAGGACTTGGTTCAGATCAAATAAGAAAGGAAAGAACCAAAGACTGAAGGAAAAGGTGGTACTGTTGATAAAAATTAGGACACAAGAAGAAGCAAAATCCTGTCTTAAGAGAGATGGCTTAAGACATGGTGAGTTTGTTGCTTATCAGAAATTTTCTTAATGAAAGCTTTTCTGCCGCCTACCATCAGTGACCAATGATTGCTTTATTTCCAAGTGTTTGAAATACACCATCCATTCAGACTTTTTAACTAAGCTTTTCTCAAAGCAGTGTGACTTTCCAACTTCTACCAGCCCAGGTTTCCCCTGTTTGGTGCAGATTACTATGTTTGGAGAAAGTTGTATACATAGTGAAACACCACTATGGTGGTCTTAAGTCTCCAAAGATGAGTGGTTGCTTCAAAAAATAGCACCTTAAATTCTCTGATCTTGTAAGGAGGTATAATTTAAATAACTAGAATTGGGAACCCAGAACTCATTTAATGAACAGTGCTGGAATACAAAAAGTACTAATACCATGTTTTTGAAGATAAAAATATATTCACATCTTCCAAGCTGAGGATTTACTTATTAGCATGTTCTTGGGTAGTTTTTAAGGAAATTTTTAATCAATATTTATTCATTTAACTAATTATATACAAGTTCTAGGAGCTTTAAGATTTGTTTTTAATCCTGAGCCTAGTTTTCAGTACACTGGTTTTCATAATAAAAGATTTCACAACCAGACAGTACTACAAAAGTAAACGAAGTTTTTAAAGGTAATTATAAGGATTGGAAGTCACTGAACCAGGATTTCTTATGGAGGAAGGAGATCACATCAAACACAGACCAGGATAAGTTTGAGGAGAATTTTGAGATTCTGAACAAGTTTCTGAAATACTCGATTGATGTTGCCTTTATAGGCCAGTGAAGTTTATGTGCATACACAGAAGTCATCTGTTTAATTAACTATTCTTAATATTTTGCTGGGGTTTAATGACAGACTTACTGTGGTTCCCAGATTTTTCCAGTTGAGGAAATTGAGGCACAGAGATAGCTTTTTTCTTTCTGCTTTTCTATGATTTTCAGATTTGCAGCACAAACCTCATCTAAAGAGGCTTTTTATTTTTTTAAGAAAAACATGAGAATCGTATAGGTATGTTGAAGCAATGTTTAACAGGTTTTAGTGACTGAAAACTATGGTGTAAAGGAAGGGGGAATGGTCAGAAATTATTTTATGGCTTAGGTAGTCTGTATTTGAGTGACCTAGTCTATTCCTGGAACGTATCTAAATTGTAGTAAATATTTAAATAAAATTATATATGATACTGTTAAGTTCATTCTATGGTAATGCAACTAAATACATTATAAAACTTTCTTTTAAAAAAAGTAAAGCTTTTTAAAGAACACTTTTAGATTTTATAGAAAAGTTGAGATGACAGTACAGAGTTCCTGTATCCTTTCCTCCTTTTGTAAGTTTCTTCTAGTAAAATTTTGCTTTAGTATGGCTACATTTGTTATAGTTAATGAACCAGTACTGATACATTATTAGCTTAAGTGCACATTTTATATTGAGGTTCATTCTTTGTATTGCATATTTATAGGCTTTGATGAATGTTTACACCATTGCAGTATCATTCACTGTTCTAAAAATCCCCTCTGCCTCGCCTGTTCGTCAGTAGTTTTCCCCCCCCTTTAAATTTTTTCCTCACTGATACAACTTAAGATTCTGGATTTTAAATTTTTAATCAATATTTATTCATTTAACTAATTATATACAAGTTCTAGGAGCTTTAAGATTTGTTTTTAATCCTGAGCCTAGTTTTCAGTACACTGGTTTTCATAATAAAAGATTTCACAACCAGACAGTACTACAAAAGTAAACGAAGTTTTTAAAGGTAATTATAAGGATTGGAAGTCACTGAACCAGGATTTCTTATGGAGGAAGGAGATCACATCAAACACAGACCAGGATAAGTTTGAGGAGAATTTTGAGATTCTGAACAAGTTTCTGAAATACTCGATTGATGTTGCCTTTATAGGCCAGTGAAGTTTATGTGCATACACAGAAGTCATCTGTTTAATTAACTATTCTTAATATTTTGCTGGGGTTTAATGACAGACTTACTGTGGTTCCCAGATTTTTCCAGTTGAGGAAATTGAGGCACAGAGATAGCTTTTTTCTTTCTGCTTTTCTATGATTTTCAGATTTGCAGCACAAACCTCATCTAAAGAGGCTTTTTATTTTTTTAAGAAAAACATGAGAATCGTATAGGTATGTTGAAGCAATGTTTAACAGGTTTTAGTGACTGAAAACTATGGTGTAAAGGAAGGGGGAATGGTCAGAAATTATTTTATGGCTTAGGTAGTCTGTATTTGAGTGACCTAGTCTATTCCTGGAACGTATCTAAATTGTAGTAAATATTTAAATAAAATTATATATGATACTGTTAAGTTCATTCTATGGTAATGCAACTAAATACATTATAAAACTTTCTTTTAAAAAAAGTAAAGCTTTTTAAAGAACACTTTTAGATTTTATAGAAAAGTTGAGATGACAGTACAGAGTTCCTGTATCCTTTCCTCCTTTTGTAAGTTTCTTCTAGTAAAATTTTGCTTTAGTATGGCTACATTTGTTATAGTTAATGAACCAGTACTGATACATTATTAGCTTAAGTGCACATTTTATATTGAGGTTCATTCTTTGTATTGCATATTTATAGGCTTTGATGAATGTTTACACCATTGCAGTATCATTCACTGTTCTAAAAATCCCCTCTGCCTCGCCTGTTCGTCAGTAGTCCCTTATCCCCACCCCTCAAATCTCTGTTGTCTTTATAAAAGTTTTGTCTTTGCCAGAATGTCATGTATTTGACATCATATAGTATGGAGTCTTTTCAGACTAGTTTCTTTTCATTTAAGGTTCCTTCACATCTTTTCACAGCTTGATAGCTCATTTTATTTCTTTTTATCACTGAATCGCTGGTGGCTCAGTGGTAAAGAACCCACCTGCCAGTGGAGGAGACACAGGTTTGATCCCTAGATGGGGAAGATCCCTTGGAGAAGGAAATGGCAATGTACTCCAGAATTTTTTCCTGGGAAATCCCATGAATAGAGGAGCCTGGAAGGCTACAGTTGGTAGGGTTGCAAATGAGTTGTACACAACTTAGCCACTAAACAAGACTAACATTCCACTGTCTTGATATACTCCAGTGTATTCATTCACCTATTGAAGAACATCTTGGTTGCTTCTAGTTTTTGAGAGTTAGCAGTAAAGCTGCTATAAATATTCTTGTACAGATTTTCATGTGGACATAAATTTTCATTACAGTTGCATAAATGTCTAGGGAGTGTGAATGCTGGATCATATGGAAAACTTTGTTTAAAAAAAACAAAACTGCTAAGCTGTATTTCAACATGGGTATCCTATTTTTCATTCTCACCAGCAAAAAATGAGAGTTGTTTCTCTACATCCTTGCCAGCATTTGGTATTATCAGTGATTTGGATTTTTGCCATTTTAACAGGTGTGTGGGGTCATTGTTACTTTGATTTGCACTCTCCCAGTGACATCTTGAGTGTCTTTTCATGTTTATTTGCGATCAGTATATCCTTGTTCAGATTGTAGCCTTTTAGGACAAGGTTGAATAGGTGCCTACTTGTATTTCTAAAGTGAATTTGAGGCTGTCCCTTCCACCAGTTTCATGAATGTTTTATGAAGTTAAAAGCTTTCTTTCACACAATTGCTCTTCTGTTCTTTCAGGTATCTCGTAGACCTGGGCTGTATCAAGCCACTGTGTGATCTCCTCACAGTCATGGACTCTAAGATTGTACAGGTTGCTCTGAATGGCTTGGAAAACATCCTGAGGCTTGGAGAACAAGAAGCCAAAAGGAATGGCACTGGCATTAATCCTTACTGTGCTTTGATTGAAGAAGCTTATGGTAAGAGAGATTAATAGATGTCCAGAATTTTTTTTTTTTCCTTTTCCTCCATGCTTTTTGGCTTTGTTCACACCTGTTGTTAGCAAACTCATAAAAAAATTTCTCTTACAAAAAATATTTAGTATATGGAATTTGAAAAGAGATGCATTGTAGATGTGACACGAAGCAGGTATCCTAAATTTAGCCCTTTTTACATTGGGCTGTTGGGATCTTTCATTCCCTGACTCTGCCTGCCATCGTGGGTGCTTTCATATTCTTACTAGTACAGCTGAGTCTCAAGAACATCTGTACCTACTGTAGACAATGACCCACTCCACTCCTTTTCTCTTTTAAGATTTTAGAGTTCTGATTTTTATTTGCATTCCCCAGTTCCTGTGTTCCTAAACTGTTCATAAAGGTTTGTAAGTTAAATTAGAAACAGTAGAAGTCACTATCTGCCTTTTTCGTTTTCTCATTCTTCCAATCTCAATTCTGAGTACCCTTAATCGTTGGTTTACCACTGTACTTTATAACTTTTAAGTTCCCTGAGTGATTTTAATGCATAGCCAGGATTGAAAACCACTGCTTTAAAGTTTGTTTATTCCTAAGATTGGAATTAGGGGTCATAGGGCACAGTCATTTTCAAATTTATCAGATAACGGAAGTGTTTTCCAAAATGACTTTTAACAGTTTACCATCTTTTTAAAGGCTTGATTATAAAAACTATATTCCTGCCTAATGAAAGTCGCTCAGTCATGTCCAACTCTTTGTGACCCCATGGACTGTGCCCAGCCAGGCTCCTTTGTCCATGGACTTCTCTAGGCCAGAATACTGGAGTGGGTTGCTGTTCCCTTGTGCAGGGGATCTTCCCAGCCCAGGCATTGAGCCCATTGCAAGCAGATTCTTTACCATCTGAACCATCAGGGGAGTCCAAGAATATAGGAGTAGATAGCCTGTCCCTTTGCTAGGGGAATCTTCTGACCCAGGAATCGAACTGGGGTCTCTTGGATTGCAGGCAGCTTCTTTACCAACTTAGTGTAATAAATTTTGAAAGTATAAAAAGACAAGTGTCCCTTTACCCAGATAGTTTGCTATAGAGGAGAAATCTTGTTAGTTTGGGGGTGTATGTGTACACACACACACACACACACACACACACAGACACACACACACACACACACACACACACACTTTTTCTTCTGAGCACTGTTAACATTTATTTCCAATATTGCTGAAAGCCTAGCTCAGATGTATGTAATGAGTGTGTGTGTTGGCTAAATTTTTCTGGTCGGGCTTCATTTAAGCAGTAGAAATTGATTCTGGCTGACTGATTTAAGGATATTACACCTTTGTTGAAATGATCCTCATTAGCTTAGAGCCTAGGTAGGTAGAACCAGAGCTAAGGGGCTTCCCTGGTGGTCCAGTGGGTAAGGACACTGCCTTGCAGTGCAAGGGGTGCCGGTTCAATCCCTGGCCTGGGAAGATCCCATGTGCTGCGGAGCGGCTGGACCGATGTGTCCAATTACCGAGCTGGAGCTCTGGAGCGCATGCGCCCAGAGCCAGTGCTCTGAGACAAGAGAGGCCACTCGATGGGAGGCCCACACAGGCCAAAGAACAAATATGGATGAAAATAGATAAATGAAAGACCCAATAGAAGTGGCCTGCCACCCGCCCCCCCCCCCCCAAAAAAGAACCAGCGCTAAGAATAAATTAGGCCACAGACACAGCCCAATAGGAAAACTGCTACGGCCTTAGGGCACAGGACGATGTGACTGTTAACAGAAACCACTGCTTCTGGGGACTGGCTGTTGCTTGCACACATGTTTAAGATGTCAGTTTGTAATACTGCTATTTAGATGTAATCCTAGGAATATTTTCTGTGTTTCTGCAAAATAGTTATGAGAGGTAAGTAGAGAATCTTCTTTCACATCAAGGAAACAGACATGCCAAAGTATAGTTTTATTAGAATTTCTAACAGATATATAACAGGCTTTAATTCTTCATTCTAGGTCTGGATAAAATTGAATTTTTACAGAGTCATGAAAACCAAGAGATCTACCAGAAGGCCTTTGATCTTATCGAGCATTACTTTGGGACCGAGGATGAGGATAGCAGCATCGCACCCCAGGTTGACCTTAGCCAGCAGCAGTACATCTTCCAGCAGTGTGAGGCACCTATGGAAGGTTTCCAGCTTTGAAGCAATACTCTGCTTTCATGTCCCTGTGTCAGACCAGGCTACCCAGTCAAGTCCTCTTGTGGAGCCCACAGTCCTCATGGAGCTAACTTCTCAAATGTTTTCCATAATACTGTTTGCGCTCATTTGCTTGCCTTGCGCACCTGCTCTCTTATACACATCTGGAAAACCTCTGGCTCTCTGTGGTGGAATACCCTTCTAATAAAAGGGTAACCAGAACGGCCCACTCTTATGGAAAACCCTAGGCTTTGGAGATCTGCACTTATATATTATAGAGTCATGGGAATATATACATATTAATGTGGCTCCCTTTTTTTTGTGGGGAAAAAAGAGGACTCCTCATTCCCTTTAATGTGGGAAAAAATACTGACATTAAAAGATGAGACTAAATCTTTATCTTGAATTTTACACAACTACTTGCAACAAGGGAGATGTTTAAACCTGTTGTGTACTTCAGAGTACTTTTCATGAGTTCTTCCACAGTGAACCCTCCGATTAACTGGTGGCTTTTTCTAGCCAAATTTGCATTAATCCTTACTGAGATTGGATGGTTTTCTTTCCTCTATTGGCGCCATTCTCCACAGATAGTAAACCATTCACTCCCTCACCTTCAGCCTTCAGTGAATGTGCTTTCTAGTTGTCAGGAATGCTGAAGAATTAATTAACACTTTGACTCTTAAATGTGATACTGGCTTGAAGACTCCCTTATAGCAGAAAAGAGAGGGGCACATGTTAATTTGTATGGCTATTGCTTCTCTTTGGTCTTATGTGTCTTAGGATTTGGAAGTGGTACAATTCTAATGCTGGTATGATGATTTAGAATCCTTAGTGATCAAGACCCTATCCTGTAATTCAATTAAAGAGTTAAAAACATAAAAGAAAGAAAGAAAAAAAAAACATCTCAGATTTTCCCAGACTTAACCAGCGTGACTAGGGGCTGTTTCTGCTTAAAAAAAAAATGTTTCAGGCTTTGTGGTCCTGATCAAGGTCCTCATTAAATTGGGAGTTCACCCTAGGTGCTTTTCCGTTCTGTGACTGGCAAATAACACATGCTTCTAAAGGTTACTTAGGGAACTTTTTTTTCCCCCTAGTTGGGTGCAGCTGGATTCTAGTGTGTTCATGCTGCACATAAGTAGTATCTTGACTTTCAGTAACCATCTTCTGGACATGACCTGTTTAACTCAAATAAGGGCAGTGATGTTGTAACCTCATTGTTCCCTAATCATTTCATCTCCTACTAGTACTGCCCAGTCATGTCCCTTCCATAAAATAAAAAGTTTCTACCTTCTGGCTCATTTAATGACTACAACCTCTACCTACAAATGGCGCTTCCAGTACTGTCTCCAGTGATCCACACTTGTGCTCGGACTGCAATGAAAAAATAAGCTTAATTGCCAAGAGAACTGCAACTGAGTTCAATCCGACTTCTTGGTGCTAGTTGGCCAGCTTGACTCAGTGTTGGGACACACTATCAAGAAGATCTGTTGATGTGCTGTTCAAAATGAATTCTGAAAGAAAAGTTGCTCACTTTTTTTTCAGTGATATCCTTTTAAACCTCTTTAATCTTGTCCTCTTGTAGAGTTCATTATAACCCCGAAGTGTAACTATTTGAAAGTTGCCCTGACAAGCTGTTATATCTCCAGTAAATCCTGCTGAATGTTAGGGATATTCAGAACTTTCATACCTCATCATGTTATTTAAGCAGCCAACTTACATGATCTGATTTAAACTTTACAAAATCCACTTCATTCAAAATAGAAACATACAAAGACGAAGGACATTTATCAGCCAAGCGTGTGACGCATTCTCCGCATCTAGTGTGTAGTTGTGTCTGTGCTCTGGATGGATACCGTCTGCTGATGTCTGTCTGTTGTTGATGGAGCAGCTACTGCAAAACTGGAGGGGCAAACGCTGCACTCGATTTAGAATCCTTAGTGATCAAGACCCTATCCTGTAATTCAATTAAAGAGTTAAAACATAAAAGAAAGAAAGAAAAAAAACATCTCAGATTTTCCCAGACTTAACCAGCGTGACTAGGGGCTGTTTCTGCTTAAAAAAAAAATGTTTCAGGCTTTGTGGTCCTGATCAAGGTCCTCATTAAATTGGGAGTTCACCCTAGGTGCTTTTCCGTTCTGTGACTGGCAAATAACACATGCTTCTAAAGGTTACTTAGGGAATTTTTTTTCCCCTAGTTGGGTGCAGCTGGATTCTAGTGTGTTCATGCTGCACATAAGTAGTATCTTGACTTTCAGTAACCATCTTCTGGACATGACCTGTTTAACTCAAATAAGGGCAGTGATGTTGTAACCTCATTGTTCCCTAATCATTTCATCTCCTACTAGTACTGCCCAGTCATGTCCCTTCCATAAAATAAAAAGTTTCTACCTTCTGGCTCATTTAATGACTACAACCTCTACCTACAAATGGCGCTTCCAGTACTGTCTCCAGTGATCCACACTTGTGCTCGGACTGCAATGAAAAAATAAGCTTAATTGCCAAGAGAACTGCAACTGAGTTCAATCCGACTTCTTGGTGCTAGTTGGCCAGCTTGACTCAGTGTTGGGACACACTATCAAGAAGATCTGTTGATGTGCTGTTCAAAATGAATTCTGAAAGAAAAGTTGCTCACTTTTTTTTCAGTGATATCCTTTTAAACCTCTTTAATCTTGTCCTCTTGTAGAGTTCATTATAACCCCGAAGTGTAACTATTTGAAAGTTGCCCTGACAAGCTGTTATATCTCCAGTAAATCCTGCTGAATGTTAGGGATATTCAGAACTTTCATACCTCATCATGTTATTTAAGCAGCCAACTTACATGATCTGATTTAAACTTTACAAAATCCACTTCATTCAAAATAGAAACATACAAAGACGAAGGACATTTATCAGCCAAGCGTGTGACGCATTCTCCGCATCTAGTGTGTAGTTGTGTCTGTGCTCTGGATGGATACCGTCTGCTGATGTCTGTCTGTTGTTGATGGAGCAGCTACTGCAAAACTAGTCAACTCTCATCTATAACTGTTTCTTTTTATAGTGCTGCTTTGTGCTGAAAGAACATTTTAGTTTACTGCACTTGACCTGTAAAAGACTTTAATTCTTTGTAATTTTAGGGACAAATTAGGTGGTTAATTTAAAGAAAACTTTCAATGTTGCCTTTACATCACATTAAAATATAACTTCTTTCAGAAGGGTAATAGAAGCACTGATTCATAGTAAAACTCTTTGTTTTTAGCTTTGACATTTTTTGTGGCTGAGTTTTTTTAAATTGTAAATTACTGGTAACACATCGTTTCTCTAGGATGTTTTAAATCATGTACCTTCTATTGGATAATTTTAAAAATTTCAACTTGTTTTGATAAACCAATATGAGTGGAAAAAATATAAAACAAAGTTGTTTTCCCAGTTTAGCAAGAAAAACATACATTTGGAATTTTTGTTAGCAATCACAGGTGTCTCAATGAGTGAATTAAAGTCCATTTAACTAATGTGGTCTATTTTTTATCTAAAATGAGGAATTTATCTTGCTTCTGCCCTAGAAGTTCATGAGCCATGAGATAGCTAATTTTTTTGCAGTAAATTTTTAAAATATGAAAGTTGGAGTTGATTAAAAGTTAAATCCCAGTATAACTGTTGGAACTGATAAAGCAGCCTTTTTGGTAACAGAATGACATTTTAGGAGGTCATTTAAGTCCTATTTTTAGTTCTCTACTTGGTAGATTGTGTTAATTTCCTTCCACTAAGATGTTAGTCATTATAAAAGCATGCTAATTTCAGCATAGGAAAACTGTTCTGCAGTTCTATATACTGATCAGAGGGAACGTGGCTTGATTTTCCTTCCCCCTTTTTATTTTTCTCCTCCAGACTTTCCAAGTGTATTACTTGAAATGAGAACTTTATTTGGGGAGGGGGGGCAGGGTGCATTGATAACATTTGGGATGTAAAGACACTTTGAAGGATCAGCAAGTAGATATGTGTTAGACTGAAAGACACCTGAGAGGTAAAGATGCTATGAAGAATGGTGAGATTTAGGGAGACAGTCTCCATGGGACACTTTAATTCACGTTGTCATCTGGGGGGCCATGGATACCGTCTGCTGATGTCTGTCTGTTGTTGATGGAGCAGCTACTGCAAAACTAGTCAACTCTCATCTATAACTGTTTCTTTTTATAGTGCTGCTTTGTGCTGAAAGAACATTTTAGTTTACTGCACTTGACCTGTAAAAGACTTTAATTCTTTGTAATTTTAGGGACAAATTAGGTGGTTAATTTAAAGAAAACTTTCAATGTTGCCTTTACATCACATTAAAATATAACTTCTTTCAGAAGGGTAATAGAAGCACTGATTCATAGTAAAACTCTTTGTTTTTAGCTTTGACATTTTTTGTGGCTGAGTTTTTTTAAATTGTAAATTACTGGTAACACATCGTTTCTCTAGGATGTTTTAAATCATGTACCTTCTATTGGATAATTTTAAAAATTTCAACTTGTTTTGATAAACCAATATGAGTGGAAAAAATATAAAACAAAGTTGTTTTCCCAGTTTAGCAAGAAAAACATACATTTGGAATTTTTGTTAGCAATCACAGGTGTCTCAATGAGTGAATTAAAGTCCATTTAACTAATGTGGTCTATTTTTTATCTAAAATGAGGAATTTATCTTGCTTCTGCCCTAGAAGTTCATGAGCCATGAGATAGCTAATTTTTTTGCAGTAAATTTTTAAAATATGAAAGTTGGAGTTGATTAAAAGTTAAATCCCAGTATAACTGTTGGAACTGATAAAGCACCCTTTTTTGGTAACAGAATGACATTTTAGGAGGTCATTTAAGTCCTATTTTTAGTTCTCTACTTGGTAGATTGTGTTAATTTCCTTCCACTAAGATGTTAGTCATTATAAAAGCATGCTAATTTCAGCATAGGAAAACTGTTCTGCAGTTCTATATACTGATCAGAGGGAACGTGGCTTGATTTTCCTTCCCCCTTTTTATTTTTCTCCTCCAGACTTTCCAAGTGTATTACTTGAAATGAGAACTTTATTTGGGGAGGGGGGGCAGGGTGCATTGATAACATTTGGGATGTAAAGACACTTTGAAGGATCAGCAAGTAGATATGTGTTAGACTGAAAGACACCTGGAGAGGTAAAGATGCTATGAAGAATGGTGAGATTTAGGGGAGACAGTCTCCATGGGACACTTTAATTCACGTTGTCACTAATTAGGACTGTTTTAACTTTGTCCACTGTACTGTTTTTGAAAATTCTGTTGCCCTAGGATTGTTCCTTCCATCTCCCAGATAAAGGTGAATGGCTCTGGGTTGTTTTTCATTGTTATTGTCACAGATACAAACTTTTGACAGTTACCACATAATAAATCTGAATTATTCCATATTGTTGCTGATTTTGCATAAGAATATGCAGTGTATTTTATTAACCAAACTTTTGTCAGCTGTCCTCTGTTGTACATGGCCACCCATGGGCAACTATGAATTTACTTCTCTAGTGCTAAATAAATATTTCAGCCATTTAATCCCCCAGTTTGGGGACACATGAAAGTTTTCCACAAAAGAATTTTTCTTTTTGTGAACATTTTAATATCAATAACAAGTCATTATAGCTGTTTAGGGACTTGGGACTTCCTACATATATTGGAAATGGTGATGTCTAAGGGTGATTTTCAGTAAAGGGGTTCCACTTTTAGAAGTATTATTTGCTTTTCATATTTATTTACTGTTATCTACCTCCTACATTTCAAAATTTGCTCAAAGACTTGTGTACCTACATGTGGAAGTCTCATCTGAATTTTTTTTGCCACCTGAAGCTAAGAAAACCATTGTCTTTTCTTCTGTTGTGAAGCAAGCAGAGTAAATATACATACCTACCCAGCTGGGAAATATTCTTGGCTACCTTCTTCTGTCATCAAAAGTTATATATATGTATATTTTTAAAGTAACTGAACCAGATGTGGCACTATGAGTCCAGTAAGTCTGCTCTAAATTCCGTAGCTTTTAACTTGGTAGATTGTTGTTAATTTCCTTCCACTAAGATGTTAGTCATTATAAAAGCATGCTAATTTCAGCATAGGAAAACTGTTCTGCAGTTCTATATACTGATCAGAGGGAACGTGGCTTGATTTTCCTTCCCCCTTTTTATTTTTCTCCTCCAGACTTTCCAAGTGTATTACTTGAAATGAGAACTTTATTTGGGGAGGGGGGGCAGGGTGCATTGATAACATTTGGGATGTAAAGACACTTTGAAGGATCAGCAAGTAGATATGTGTTAGACTGAAAGACACCTGGAGAGGTAAAGATGCTATGAAGAATGGTGAGATTTAGGGGAGACAGTCTCCATGGGACACTTTAATTCACGTTGTCACTAATTAGGACTGTTTTAACTTTGTCCACTGTACTGTTTTTGAAAATTCTGTTGCCCTAGGATTGTTCCTTCCATCTCCCAGATAAAGGTGAATGGCTCTGGGTTGTTTTTCATTGTTATTGTCACAGATACAAACTTTTGACAGTTACCACATAATAAATCTGAATTATTCCATATTGTTGCTGATTTTGCATAAGAATATGCAGTGTATTTTATTAACCAAACTTTTGTCAGCTGTCCTCTGTTGTACATGGCCACCCATGGGCAACTATGAATTTACTTCTCTAGTGCTAAATAAATATTTCAGCCATTTAATCCCCCAGTTTGGGGACACATGAAAGTTTTCCACAAAAGAATTTTTCTTTTTGTGAACATTTTAATATCAATAACAAGTCATTATAGCTGTTTAGGGACTTGGGACTTCCTACATATATTGGAAATGGTGATGTCTAAGGGTGATTTTCAGTAAAGGGGTTCCACTTTTAGAAGTATTATTTGCTTTTCATATTTATTTACTGTTATCTACCTCCTACATTTCAAAATTTGCTCAAAGACTTGTGTACCTACATGTGGAAGTCTCATCTGAATTTTTTTTGCCACCTGAAGCTAAGAAAACCATTGTCTTTTCTTCTGTTGTGAAGCAAGCAGAGTAAATATACATACCTACCCAGCTGGGAAATATTCTTGGCTACCTTCTTCTGTCATCAAAAGTTATATATATGTATATTTTTAAAGTAACTGAACCAGATGTGGCACTATGAGTCCAGTAAGTCTGCTCTAACTTGGAGAAGATTCCGTAGCATGCATTTTCTGGTCAGAAAATGGTAGGCAGTTAACAATGAGTACCAGAGCATCAAAAAGAATGTGTGATAAAACAACAAACACCACTATATGCTGATTGTTAAAATATCAGATTGCTACCAGACACAAAATACATCTGGAAGTTTGGGTAAGAAGAAAGGATTGTGGGTAGGTGAATTTCCATTCTGTTTTCAGCTAGCAATAGACAAGGAAGTCCTGCTGTTTTCCTAGAGGTCAAATAAAAGGCAACTAGTCTTTATTTGAACCACCGTTGTCTTCTAGGTGACTGGTTAAGGGGTTTCACTTTCTCTCATTTAATCCTTCAACTGCTTTTGGAGGTGGTTAATTGTCATTATGGTGACAAAATCCAGACTTATAAGAAGTTACTTTGCCTCAAGGTCGCAACCCTTGGACTCTGTTTAAAGGTGGGGAAAGCCCTGCAGGCTGTGTGTCTTGAAGAAAGCAGCAGTCACAAGTGTTCTGTGCCAAGAATAAGACACAGCAGCCACAGCTGGGCCAAGTCTTTTTTTTTTCTTTTCTGTTGTTGGGCCATCCTTTTCTTACTCTTCTATCAGCATCCCTGAAATAACTAAACCAGGTATGAATTGCTTTTAGGAGACACAATCTGGAGTGTACAGATTCAATTCAAACATCTTTCCCTTTCTGTGGTGCTAAAATTCTGTATGGTAGGACCTGACAAGTTAAAAATGATTCATTTTGGATTTAGGAGCATAATGGCTAATCTCAGAAACATGTTTCTATTCAACAAACTCAAATGTAGCAAGTACTGACACAGAGAAGGCTATGGAATGAAGAATGCTACCAGAGAAAGCAGTGCCATCCATGGATGCAAATTAACAGAGCTGACTTTCTAAAGGAGTATCAACCTACGGAGTGTCCAAAGTTTCAAAGATAACCTTTTAATGTATGTTATTATGTTCTGCTTACCTCGTCATTTTGAGCGCTCGATGTCCTTTTTCAAAGTGTTTTTACACTTGGACTTGGAATGGTTCTAATGATTTTTTGTACTTAAATGTGGTTGGTCAGGACATGGACGAGTGCCTTGCACATAGTAGACATTCAATAAATATTAAATGACAGAAGGAATGTGCATCTATGTGATATTAGTAAAGGGTACTTCAGTTACAAAAAGAAACTTTGTCAAAGGAACTTCTTCATGTTGCTGTTTGAAAGCAGGATGAACACCTCTTGAAGCTAGTATCTTAACATGTTTTATATGTAGTTCCCTTTCTAGAGACATAATTTGACCTTAAGTTTACAAAAGCAAACACTGCCCTAACACAAGTTTGTTACATTCAAAACAAAACAAAACAAAAAAATTATGCCTTCTGAGAAAAGTTAATGGGTATATTTTATAGGGTAACTAATATTACCAACCCAATGTTTATAATAACTCATCAGTATCTTCTAGCATACTCTTCAGAAGGAAAAAAATTTTTGGCCAGTTACATTCGACTGAGTGGAAGCTTGTGGTTGCCTTAGGCTATTAAGACATTTTTCATTTTTACACAGTATGTATATTGCTGCATGAGAATTTTTTTATACATTCCTCCAATTTAAGTGACAAATTAGAAAGAGAGGTGTATTTATTTATTCTGTGATTACTTCTCTACCATTTTTTTCAGAGATTCTCCACTGACCAGGTATTTTTTTTCTGAAAATAAAATCTTTAAAAGTTTTAGTTTCTGCTCATCCACAGTACACAACTGTTGGGCTTACAAGTTTATTAAAGCTAGCTCAGATGACTGTTGACTCCATTTCATTTGCATTTTGAAAAAAAGTTCCTTCTAATTTTAAAAGTATGTGGTCATTCCTGTGATCATGAATGGTTTTCCAAAGAATAAAATTACTAACTTCCTTTATACCCACTTAACCTGAGGAAGCGAAAGGACCCCACAGGGTGGCCACAGGATGAATTACTGCCTTATATAAGCCACTTGTGCCCAGCATCATTTAAGGGTAAGGAGAAAAGAGAAACCCAGGCCACCACAGTACTGGAGAGATCTTGGCAGGCTGGAGTGCAAATTAGCATACAAAGAGTGTAGAATCTCCCCAGATTAACTTGATAATGAGAGCCATCTTGGGAAGTCCACACTGAGCTTTCTGGTTTGCTGGGGGCAGTCCCGCATTTTAAATTAAGGTCTGTTAATTATTTTAGTTCCTCCTTCCACTTTTAAAGAAGTTTCAGTTTAGGTAAGTTACATGGCCATCCCATATTTAGCCCAAAGAAATTTTCATATATTCAAATTGCTGGAGACCTTAAGCAACTAGTATGTTCAGAGTTCCCTTTCTAGAGACATAATTTGACCTTAAGTTTACAAAAGCAAACACTGCCCTAACACAAGTTTGTTACATTCAAAACAAAACAAAACAAAAAAATTATGCCTTCTGAGAAAAGTTAATGGGTATATTTTATAGGGTAACTAATATTACCAACCCAATGTTTATAATAACTCATCAGTATCTTCTAGCATACTCTTCAGAAGGAAAAAAATTTTTGGCCAGTTACATTCGACTGAGTGGAAGCTTGTGGTTGCCTTAGGCTATTAAGACATTTTTCATTTTTACACAGTATGTATATTGCTGCATGAGAATTTTTTTATACATTCCTCCAATTTAAGTGACAAATTAGAAAGAGAGGTGTATTTATTTATTCTGTGATTACTTCTCTACCATTTTTTTCAGAGATTCTCCACTGACCAGGTATTTTTTTTCTGAAAATAAAATCTTTAAAAGTTTTAGTTTCTGCTCATCCACAGTACACAACTGTTGGGCTTACAAGTTTATTAAAGCTAGCTCAGATGACTGTTGACTCCATTTCATTTGCATTTTGAAAAAAAGTTCCTTCTAATTTTAAAAGTATGTGGTCATTCCTGTGATCATGAATGGTTTTCCAAAGAATAAAATTACTAACTTCCTTTATACCCACTTAACCTGGGGGCGAAAGGACCCCACAGGGTGGCCACAGGATGAATTACTGCCTTATATAAGCCACTTGTGCCCAGCATCATTTAAGGGTAAGGAGAAAAGAGAAACCCAGGCCACCACAGTACTGGAGAGATCTTGGCAGGCTGGAGTGCAAATTAGCATACAAAGAGTGTAGAATCTCCCCAGATTAACTTGATAATGAGAGCCATCTTGGGAAGTCCACACTGAGCTTTCTGGTTTGCTGGGGGCAGTCCCGCATTTTAAATTAAGGTCTGTTAATTATTTTAGTTCCTCCTTCCACTTTTAAAGAAGTTTCAGTTTAGGTAAGTTACATGGCCATCCCATATTTAGCCCAAAGAAATTTTCATATATTCAAATTGCTGGAGACCTTAAGCAACTAGTATGTTCAGAGTTCCATTTCACTTGACTTTTGAGGTCTGAATGAGGCAATCGGATTTGCTACGAAGGAAGTCAATCAAGTCGTTCCATAGTATAGGAATTGCCCCCACGTCATGTTTAAGGTCTGACAGCCCACCCTCCCAATTTTTTTTCTAAATTAAAAAAAAAAAGACCCAATTTGTAGTGGTATTTGTGTCTCTTTAAATTTAAAAATTTTGACAATGTTAGGTTTTGCCATACAACACTCTTTAAAATAGCCTAGAACATGGCAACCCTGAAGTCCATCCATGATGAATGGATAAAGGTGTGGTACATACATAGAATGGAACATTACTCAGCCATTAAAAAAAGAACAAAAACGAGTCAGTTCTAGTGAGGCAGATTAACCTAGAGCTTGCTATCACTAATCTAGTGAAGACTAAAAGTAGCAAAAATAGGAATTACTAAAAATGGGACCAAGTAAAGAACTTTGCTTGAAAAGTCCCAAATACAAATCTCTTGTTAAAGCCACCATGGATTTACCTGGATTAGTGTTCCCTGTCCCTACACACTCTATAGTTGCTGAAACTTCCCTCTTCCGAAGGAAGTAAACTATGATATTCTTCATCCTAATCCACAAGGAGTATAGTATTAGGACTATACATGTATTAGTGTTAGAACATGACGAAGATTTAACTACCTATGTTCATAGCTTTTTCTTTACACGAGTTTCTGATGCAGTTCAAAAAACCTTCCAGATACCAAGAAATGAATACTGGAAATTTCTCCACTGAAATTATAAGAAAATCTGATGAAAAATTATTTCTGAATATTCCTGTCAACACATTCTTAATTGTGTGCCCCCCTCTCTCCCTCATGCTTGTGATATTTCTATTGGGTTAAATATACTCCAGTACCAACAACCATCCTAGCCCTCATGCTGTGTGTTTACCTTGTCTAATTCCTCAGAAGACATGAATTTGACCAAACTCCAGGAGATAATGAAGGCCAAGGAAGGCTGATGCGCTGCAGTCCACAGAGTTCCAAAGAGTCGGACATGACTTAGCGACTTTAAACAACCTCCTTTTTTTACTCCATGTTGGAAAAATACAGATTTACTTACACTCCTTGAAACAAAGCCTATGCTTTATTCTGTGAAGCAGTTTTAAATTTTTTTTGGTTAATGAATTTACTGTTTCTAAGCTTCCCAGTAAAAATCACACTGTAAAAGGGGAGGAGGGGAGGAGGAAAGGAGAGAAAGTGGCATTTAATCAGTTTAAAATAATGTATAAAAACAAATGCTCCAAACCATTTTAAAGATGCTCTTCCCATTCGCAACACTTCATTGTGTTTATACTGTTAATTTGCACTAGCTACGACAATTCCTGAATAAATTCCAAACTAGTTTATCATAAGTGATCTAAGTATGCTATTGAACCTTATAAAAACAAGACTTTCAATTATCCCCAATATGTATATGATAGGAAACTTTTTTGCTTCCAAATGCTTTAGTTCTTGACTGACAGAAAACACCAGGAGACATATTTGCCTCTTGACGTCAACTGGCTAGCAGGAAAACCTTCCAAACAAAACGGACAGCCTCTCTTGACCACTCTTCACTGAGTAATTACGCTCGACCCTCACTATGTGGTTTAAACAGCCTTGGATTCGACCAACCACAGCTCAAAAATCTTCTCCCCACCAATCCAGAAAGTTTCAAAATGCAAAACTTGCTTCATCTTAGCAACTATTTACACAGCATTTATACTGTATTGGGTATTGAAAGTAATCTAGAGGTTAAAAGTATAGGAAAGAGTGTATTTTATACAAAGATTTGAGCATCCAATGGATTTTGGTAGGATAGCAGAGAGAGTGGGCCCTTGAACCAATTATTTGCAGATAGCAAGGGATAGACTATACAGGATTGGAGAAAACTAGCCAGGCTTCCATTTTTGGTAAATCTGTTTTTGAGTAAAGAATAATTTACACCTGGAAAGCGTTTCCCTGGTAACTCAGTGGTAAACAACCCGCCTGCCAGTGCAGGAGACAGGTTTAATCTCTGGGTGAGGAAGATCCCCTGGAGAAGAAGACGGGGGATTTTTAAAAACAAAAGTATTTTACCTTGTCTAATTCCTCAGAAGACATGAATTTGACCAAACTCCAGGAGATAATGAAGGCCAAGGAAGGCTGATGCGCTGCAGTCCACAGAGTTCCAAAGAGTCGGACATGACTTAGCGACTTTAAACAACCTCCTTTTTTTACTCCATGTTGGAAAAATACAGATTTACTTACACTCCTTGAAACAAAGCCTATGCTTTATTCTGTGAAGCAGTTTTAAATTTTTTTTGGTTAATGAATTTACTGTTTCTAAGCTTCCCAGTAAAAATCACACTGTAAAAGGGGAGGAGGGGAGGAGGAAAGGAGAGAAAGTGGCATTTAATCAGTTTAAAATAATGTATAAAAACAAATGCTCCAAACCATTTTAAAGATGCTCTTCCCATTCGCAACACTTCATTGTGTTTATACTGTTAATTTGCACTAGCTACGACAATTCCTGAATAAATTCCAAACTAGTTTATCATAAGTGATCTAAGTATGCTATTGAACCTTATAAAAACAAGACTTTCAATTATCCCCAATATGTATATGATAGGAAACTTTTTTGCTTCCAAATGCTTTAGTTCTTGACTGACAGAAAACACCAGGAGACATATTTGCCTCTTGACGTCAACTGGCTAGCAGGAAAACCTTCCAAACAAAACGGACAGCCTCTCTTGACCACTCTTCACTGAGTAATTACGCTCGACCCTCACTATGTGGTTTAAACAGCCTTGGATTCGACCAACCACAGCTCAAAAATCTTCTCCCCACCAATCCAGAAAGTTTCAAAATGCAAAACTTGCTTCATCTTAGCAACTATTTACACAGCATTTATACTGTATTGGGTATTGAAAGTAATCTAGAGGTTAAAAGTATAGGAAAGAGTGTATTTTATACAAAGATTTGAGCATCCAATGGATTTTGGTAGGATAGCAGAGAGAGTGGGCCCTTGAACCAATTATTTGCAGATAGCAAGGGATAGACTATACAGGATTGGAGAAAACTAGCCAGGCTTCCATTTTTGGTAAATCTGTTTTTGAGTAAAGAATAATTTACACCTGGAAAGCGTTTCCCTGGTAACTCAGTGGTAAACAACCCGCCTGCCAGTGCAGGAGACAGGTTTAATCTCTGGGTGAGGAAGATCCCCTGGAGAAGAAGACGGGTACAGACCCCGGTATTTTTGCCTAGAAAACCCCACGGACAGAAGAGCCCGAGGGCTACAGTTCATGGGGTGGCAAAAGAGTCCGGCACGTCTTAGCGACCAAACAGCACCACCCGAAAAGCCTGTATCCTTCACATTTCACTAAGCACTTCTTAAAAACAGGGAGGCCTTGCTAACGCCTAATTACGAATAACTTTACACATTTCTTACCGCATTCCACTTTTTATGCTCCAATCACCTAGCAGATGTGAACCTTCCTTATCTTTGGAAATTTAAGCCATAAGGAAGTGTCAAAAGTCTGCTCATTTCCTCGGCACTGCTGTGTCAGGCTACCTGGGCACCGGCCTTTAAAGGCGTGTAATACATACTCTTATACTCCCCGAAACATTTAGGAGACTTTTAAAATGAGCAGTTTTATCATCTTAGCATAAATTCGGCTACATTCCCTTCGCCCACCTGCAGCCCTTCGTGACGGCCACCAGGCTCGACACAACAGGTGGAGAGGAGAACCCAGGCAGCTGGAGCTTACACAGAATCATCGGCGCGGTGTAGGCCCAGGTCAGCTAAGAAACGCGCTGTCAAATGCAGGCCTGGGGCTACAGGCATCGCAAAATTCAGTCCTTTCTCGTCACACAGCCTCCAAAGAGTGACGTATGTTCTCCGAAATACTCACTACTTCCCACAATATCCAGTGAGGTCTGGAAGAAGCACTTCCCGCAGAGACCGGAAGCAAACCCCAGCGTCTTCTTTTGCGCAAGCGCAAGCAGGCTTCTCCCACAAGTCATCTCAGCTCGAAAGCAGTAGTGGGAAGGGTATCCTCTGCGCATGCGCCCGACTCCCTCCGCGCATGCGCCCAGTACCCGATTAGCCTGCGCACTGATTATTCGTACACAACTATTCGGAGAGTAGGCCGCACATCGGGATGCAGGCATACCGTGCCTATACCGGTTTTCGCTTTGCTTCGGAAATCTTCTGTTTAAGGCGGTGATTATTCATGCTCAAAGTACAGTGATTAAAGTCTGGCGGTACGGGTGCTCAGCGCTGTCAAATATTTTAAGAGTTGGGGGCCGGGGTGGTGAAAAATATTTTCTGTAGATTCACCCCGCACCACCACATCATATCGCATGCTGCTTTGAACCGCTTTATGCAGTTAGAAAACACCCAGCATTAATACGTTGCTTGCCGCCAGCGTACAGGACCGTTTTAATACTACTTCTCAAGTGTTTGCAGAAGCGAGAAAAAAAGAAGTCCAAGCTGTGCTGATGAACCAGTGTATTTCGTAATTTAAAAACGATCCGGAAATTATAATCAGTTTAACTCTAATTTTAAAGGACCTTTTAAAATTTGTTTTCGATTTTTGTTTTGAGCCCGATGTTTTTTATCTTCATTTTGCTTGAGAGAGGTCATAATACTGGCCGGTTAAACTCCTTGGAGCTTCACAGTCATGACTACAGAGCAGTCAGGAGATGCCAAAGCAAAGTCGACCCTCTCGTCATCCGTCAAACAGAGCAAGCAGGTGTCTGAAAAACCAAACTACGCTCTCAAGTTTACTCTGGAGGGCCACACGGAAGCAGTATCATCAGTTAAGTTTAGTCCCAATGGAGAATGGCTAGCAAGTTCTTCTGCTGATAAAGTCGTCATAATTTGGGGAGCCTCTGATGGAAAATATGAGAAAACACTTAAAGGACACAATCTAGAAATATCAGATGTTGCCTGGTCATCAGATTCCAGTCGTCTTGTTTCTGCCTCAGATGATAAAACTCTTAAGATTTGGGACGTGAGATCTGGAAAATGTTTGAAAACACTTAAAGGGCACAGTAATTACGTTTTTTGCTGTAATTTCAATCCACCATCCAACCTTATCGTTTCAGGATCCTTTGATGAGAGTGTGAAAATATGGGAGGTGAAAACTGGCAAATGTCTTAAGACTTTGTCTGCTCATTCTGACCCAGTTTCTGCTGTTCATTTTAATTGCAGTGGGGCCTTGATAGTGTCAGGTAGCTATGATGGTCTCTGTTGTATCTGGGATGCTGCATCAGGTCAGTGTTTAAAAACACTTGTTGATGATGATAACCCTCCGGTCTCTTTTGTAAAATTTTCTCCAAATGGTAAATATATTCTCATTGCAACTTTGGACAATACTCTTCAACTATGGGATTACAGCAGAGGCAGATGCCTGAAGACATATACTGGTCACAAGAATGAGAAATACTGTGTATTTGCCAGTTTTTCAGTTACTGGTGGAAAGTGGATTGTCTCTGGTTCAGAGGATAACCTGATTTACATTTGGAACCTTCAGACTAAAGAGATTGTACAGAAATTAGAAGGTCATACAGATGTTGTAATCTCAGTAGCTTGCCATCCTACAGAAAACATCATTGCATCAGCAGCATTAGGGAATGACAAAACGTAATTTTAAAAGGACCTTTTAAAATTTGTTTTCGATTTTTGTTTTGAGCCCGATGTTTTTTATCTTCATTTTGCTTGAGAGAGGTCATAATACTGGCCGGTTAAACTCCTTGGAGCTTCACAGTCATGACTACAGAGCAGTCAGGAGATGCCAAAGCAAAGTCGACCCTCTCGTCATCCGTCAAACAGAGCAAGCAGGTGTCTGAAAAACCAAACTACGCTCTCAAGTTTACTCTGGAGGGCCACACGGAAGCAGTATCATCAGTTAAGTTTAGTCCCAATGGAGAATGGCTAGCAAGTTCTTCTGCTGATAAAGTCGTCATAATTTGGGGAGCCTCTGATGGAAAATATGAGAAAACACTTAAAGGACACAATCTAGAAATATCAGATGTTGCCTGGTCATCAGATTCCAGTCGTCTTGTTTCTGCCTCAGATGATAAAACTCTTAAGATTTGGGACGTGAGATCTGGAAAATGTTTGAAAACACTTAAAGGGCACAGTAATTACGTTTTTTGCTGTAATTTCAATCCACCATCCAACCTTATCGTTTCAGGATCCTTTGATGAGAGTGTGAAAATATGGGAGGTGAAAACTGGCAAATGTCTTAAGACTTTGTCTGCTCATTCTGACCCAGTTTCTGCTGTTCATTTTAATTGCAGTGGGGCCTTGATAGTGTCAGGTAGCTATGATGGTCTCTGTTGTATCTGGGATGCTGCATCAGGTCAGTGTTTAAAAACACTTGTTGATGATGATAACCCTCCGGTCTCTTTTGTAAAATTTTCTCCAAATGGTAAATATATTCTCATTGCAACTTTGGACAATACTCTTCAACTATGGGATTACAGCAGAGGCAGATGCCTGAAGACATATACTGGTCACAAGAATGAGAAATACTGTGTATTTGCCAGTTTTTCAGTTACTGGTGGAAAGTGGATTGTCTCTGGTTCAGAGGATAACCTGATTTACATTTGGAACCTTCAGACTAAAGAGATTGTACAGAAATTAGAAGGTCATACAGATGTTGTAATCTCAGTAGCTTGCCATCCTACAGAAAACATCATTGCATCAGCAGCATTAGGGAATGACAAAACAGTTAAATTGTGGACAAGTAATTACTAAACCCTTCAGAAATCAAGTGATAGAGTCGAATTGGCCAAAAAAATCCCCCACCGTATATATACACATGTATATATAAGACGGACAGTGGCCTCTCAATTTTGGCATAGTTTTGGATTTTTTTTTAACACTGTCTCAAATTGTAAGATTTTAAGACCTATAACCTCAGTTTACAAAGCAAGACTGTTGGAAATACAAGTCTAGATCTCAGGGCTTCTGACTTTAAACTTGAGATCTGTTATTAATCTCTTGTATCTGTCCTTGAACAGATTCTCATTCTATTCCTCTCAGTGACTTTTCTAGAGGATCCATTGTATTTGATGAAATTTATAAGTAAAGCTAACAAAACAGGGATGACTGATTACATGAAGGGAGCAAGGGAGTTTGGAATAACCCCAAGTTACTTGGTTTGGTGATCAGATGAACTAAGAGAATAAGCCTGCGATGGTGGTAGAGTGGACATTTACGTCAGATGCCACTCATGCAGATAAGTGCTAGCCTGCATGATGGGATGTAAAATGTTCCTTGGAATCAAGCTTGTAAACTGGTAAAAACAAGCAATGGTTGTGTTTTGTTCTAAGAGTCTTAAGAATTTTAAGTTTTTATCAAGATAAAAAGGGTAAAAATAAAACACAATTATAAAGGCATTTTACCTGAAGGACCTTTCGCTACTTTGTTGGACTACCTTCTGATGCTCGGGACAAGCTCAGTGTCTGAACAGTAAGGCTAATCTCTTTCTGAGCGACTCACTCCTGCCCATGCTACCAACTCAGCTCAGATGCCACGGCTTTGTGCAGCCAGCACTGCCTGCATGTGCTGTAATGGTTTCACGGGCCACTTGTCCTTTTAAGGTAAATATATTCTCAGTAGCTTGCCAAGTCCTTTTCAGTTACTGGTGGAAAGTGGATTGTCTCTGGTTCAGAGGATAACCTGATTTACATTTGGAACCTTCAGACTAAAGAGATTGTACAGAAATTAGAAGGTCATACAGATGTTGTAATCTCAGTAGCTTGCCATCCTACAGAAAACATCATTGCATCAGCAGCATTAGGGAATGACAAAACAGTTAAATTGTGGACAAGTAATTACTAAACCCTTCAGAAATCAAGTGATAGAGTCGAATTGGCCAAAAAAATCCCCCACCGTATATATACACATGTATATATAAGACGGACAGTGGCCTCTCACTTTTGGCATAGTTTTGGATTTTTTAACACTGTCTCAAAATGTAAGATTTTAAGACCTATAACCTCAGTTTACAAAGCAAGACTGTTGGAAATACAAGTCTAGATCTCAGGGCTTCTGACTTTAAACTTGAGATCTGTTATTAATCTCTTGTATCTGTCCTTGAACAGATTCTCATTCTATTCCTCTCAGTGACTTTTCTAGAGGATCCATTGTATTTGATGAAATTTATAAGTAAAGCTAACAAAACAGGGATGACTGATTACATGAAGGGAGCAAGGGAGTTTGGAATAACCCCAAGTTACTTGGTTTGGTGATCAGATGAACTAAGAGAATAAGCCTGCGATGGTGGTAGAGTGGACATTTCGTCAGATGCCACTCATGCAGATAAGTGCTAGCCTGCATGATGGGATGTAAAATGTTCCTTGGAATCAAGCTTGTAAACTGGTAAAAACAAGCAATGGTTGTGTTTTGTTCTAAGAGTCTTAAGAATTTTAAGTTTTTATCAAGATAAAAAGGGTAAAAATAAAACACAATTATAAAGGCATTTTACCTGAAGGACCTTTCGCTACTTTGTTGGACTACCTTCTGATGCTCGGGACAAGCTCAGTGTCTGAACAGTAAGGCTAATCTCTTTCTGAGCGACTCACTCCTGCCCATGCTACCAACTCAGCTCAGATGCCACGGCTTTGTGCAGCCAGCACTGCCTGCATGTGCTGTAATGGTTTCACGGGCCACTTGTCCAGTAAATTATGAGCTCTGTAGAGTCAAGTATGTTTCATTCATCTTTGTTGTCTCAGTTTTTGCATATATAGAAGAGACTCAAGTAACGTTTGATTAAGGACAATGAATTATACCACTGTCACAACTTCATTCGTTGCCTTATTTCAATAAATTTTTGGAGTCAATTCCCCATACTAGTACTCTTATTAAAACTTAAAAGTACCTAGCTATAGCCTCACATGTTAACTTATTCAAAGAGGGCTTATAGGACATATAAAGTGGAAAACATTTTCTGTCCACTTTACCTGTAAAGACATGATAAACATGAAAATTCAGAAATACAGCAAGAAATAGTAACAACAATCACTTAATTGAAAGTTGATACTATAGAAAAGAAAACCATTTGTCCTCATTGTTTATAACAAATGCTCATGAAATCTGATTTGCTTGCTAAGTTGTAAGCAATATGAGATACTAGAATTACTAAAAGGCTGTGTGACTGCTAAGAAGTTAGTATGTGAGGCTACTGGGAGAAGTGGGATTAGATGGGAGAAGGTCTTAAATCCGGCCATGAAATTTATATTTCACCCTCAAAGAGGCAGTCACTGTTATAAGTTTGAAATAGGATGCTTAACACAAAATGAGAAGTGATATAAATTCTTGCTGCGTGGCAGCATTTTTGAGCTTTAACTTAAACATTTTACTACAATAAGTCTCCAAGAATATGACACTTTAAAATGCTTCTTTAGAAGCTAAAACTGATATTGTTTTATGAACAAAGAAGGCTTACTTTTAAAAAGAAATACATTAGATTTCACCCATATTTAAATAAGAGGTAATATAAGTATTCCAAAATAAGAAAGACTAATCTGCTAAAATGTATACAAAGCAATGCTTTTTTTTGTTTTTTTTTTTTTTTAAGTTTTATTTATTTATTTACTTTGGGCGGGGGTCGGGTTGGGGAGGGAGGGGAGTGGACGGGCCACTTCTATTGGTCTTTTCATTTCTCTATTTTCATTTGTCTTCCTTCTTTGGCCCGTGTGGGCCTCCCAACGCGGTGGCGTCTGTTGTCGCAGAGCACCGGCTCTGGGCGCATGCGCTCCAGAGCTCCGGCTCGGTAATTGGACACATCAGTCCAGCCGCTCCGCAGCACGTGGGATCTTCCCAGGCCAGGGCTCGAACCGGCGCCCCTTGCACTGCAAGTTGGTGTCCTTACCCACTGGACCACCAGGGGAAGCCCAAAGCAATGCTTTTTGATGGTAAATTTACAAGTGATAAAAATCAAAGAGCTTGATATCTAAAACCAAGCTAAGGCCAAAGTATTCAAAAGAATATATACACAGATCTTGGACCCTGTGAAGGCCTGCTGGGAACAGGACTTCTAAAACGACAAATATGTCTGGAAGGCTGTGGTCCAAGGCCATTTTTGCTGGCTATAAGAGGGGTCTCCGGAACCAGAGGGAACACACAGCTCTTCTGAAAATCGAAGGTGTATATGCTCGAGATGAAACCGAATTCTATCTCGGCAAGAGATGTGCTTATGTGTACAAAGCAAAGAACGACACGGTAACTCCTGGTGGAAAACCTAACAAAACCAGAGTAATCTGGGGAAAGATAACTCGAGCTCATGGGAACAGTGGTATGGTTCGTGCCAAATTCCGAAGCAACCTTCCTGCTAAGGCCATTGGACACAGAATCCGGGTGATGCTGTACCCTTCGAGGATTTAAACTTACTGAGAAGTAAATAAAAGTGTGAATTTGTAAAAAAAAAAAAAAAAAAATATATATATATATATATATATATACACAGATCTAGTTAATATCAGATAAATTATGCTGTAGAGTAGCATATTACATTTTACTGAGTATTTTATTAAACGAAGTTCCCAAACAGCTGCATATATTGCTTTTTAATCTGATATAACCCTCTGTTTATAAGGCCTTGCCATCTGTTAAAACTCATGAAGCATGTGAGAATAAATGAAATACTTAAACAGAAACCAGCATCCATACCTAAGTATAAGACAACTTTGCATTCCCATCAAACTGTAAATAAGACACATATGAGGTACAAATGCTTATTTTTCAACACTAATAAGAAAATGCATTTGATAGACTCATGATTGAGAAACTTAGTGTAAAAACAGAAGGAAAAGGACCAGTTGGAAATTCTAAGCCATGGAGCTGAGGAGGCAACTGTGTTGGCCCCAAGAAACTCCATGGTGCTGGGATTTCAAAATCCTCAGAAACCTACAGCCAGACCTCCATCATCACCTTGCCGGGACTTTTTCAAGGATTGCTCTCGCTGGTAAAAGTCTGTTTACTAGTACACCTGACAAAGGCAGAGTGTAGTCTGGCTGCTTCCCAGGGCTCTTGAGAAGCACCAGGGCATTTGGGGAGGTCTCTCCAACGTGCACCCAGGCAGTGTACTTGGCTGTACACTGTACTCGGCTGTGTACTCCTTACCTCTCCAGAAATGAGGATACAGAAGAGGGCAGAATTCCTAACTACAACCTATTTGGCTTCTGGGGAGATGTCACTTTGCTAGTAGGAATTAAAGTATGATATGGGACCAGACTCTGTAAAGAAGCGTTTAAAAAAATTAAAATAAGTGTGATCTCACTATCATTCGTTAAGATAAAAAAAAAAGACAGGCTGCATTTAATCTGATCTAAGCTGTAAAATCTAGACAAGTCATTTCTTTAAGAAAATTTATTTGTAGCTCTAGAGTGGAAATAGAGAAGCTCATACCACATTCTTTGTAATAAGGCCTATTGCTGCAGCATTATTTCTAGATCTTCAAAATCCAGCCAACACAGATGTCTCTGCTAATCTGTTTTGGCCTTCATAGCAGCTTCTTCTCTCAGACGAGCTTTCTTTTCTAGGTTCAGACTTGTTAAAGTCTCATTTCTTTTGGCAGCCTAAAGTGAAATGAATGGGAACAGGTGATTACTTATGCTCGTTCAGGGAGGATGTCATATCTTGCACTCATGCCAGCAGGCTGACGCGCAAGTACAGGCGTGGGGAGATAGTTTGCTGCTTGCACACCAGCACAGCCGCCTATGTTCCTCGCTTCCTCAATGACCATACCTATCTGTTAAAACTCATGAAGCATGTGAGAATAAATGAAATACTTAAACAGAAACCAGCATCCATACCTAAGTATAAGACAACTTTGCATTCCCATCAAACTGTAAATAAGACACATATGAGGTACAAATGCTTATTTTTCAACACTAATAAGAAAATGCATTTGATAGACTCATGATTGAGAAACTTAGTGTAAAAACAGAAGGAAAAGGACCAGTTGGAAATTCTAAGCCATGGAGCTGAGGAGGCAACTGTGTTGGCCCCAAGAAACTCCATGGTGCTGGGATTTCAAAATCCTCAGAAACCTACAGCCAGACCTCCATCATCACCTTGCCGGGACTTTTTCAAGGATTGCTCTCGCTGGTAAAAGTCTGTTTACTAGTACACCTGACAAAGGCAGAGTGTAGTCTGGCTGCTTCCCAGGGCTCTTGAGAAGCACCAGGGCATTTGGGGAGGTCTCTCCAACGTGCACCCAGGCAGTGTACTTGGCTGTACACTGTACTCGGCTGTGTACTCCTTACCTCTCCAGAAATGAGGATACAGAAGAGGGCAGAATTCCTAACTACAACCTATTTGGCTTCTGGGGAGATGTCACTTTGCTAGTAGGAATTAAAGTATGATATGGGACCAGACTCTGTAAAGAAGCGTTTAAAAAAATTAAAATAAGTGTGATCTCACTATCATTCGTTAAGATAAAAAAAAAAGACAGGCTGCATTTAATCTGATCTAAGCTGTAAAATCTAGACAAGTCATTTCTTTAAGAAAATTTATTTGTAGCTCTAGAGTGGAAATAGAGAAGCTCATACCACATTCTTTGTAATAAGGCCTATTGCTGCAGCATTATTTCTAGATCTTCAAAATCCAGCCAACACAGATGTCTCTGCTAATCTGTTTTGGCCTTCATAGCAGCTTCTTCTCTCAGACGAGCTTTCTTTTCTAGGTTCAGACTTGTTAAAGTCTCATTTCTTTTGGCAGCCTAAAGTGAAATGAATGGGAACAGGTGATTACTTATGCTCGTTCAGGGAGGATGTCATATCTTGCACTCATGCCAGCAGGCTGACGCGGCAAGTACAGGCGTGGGGAGATAGTTTGCTGCTTGCACACCAGCACAGCCGCCCCCGTATGTTCCTTCTGCTTCCTCTAATGCTTCCCAGTATGGCAGTCCATCCATTCAAGCACAAGAGAGAAAGGCCACACTTCTGCCTTCTCTTCCTTTCGGCCTCTTTGTTGAAGTCTTCTAGTCTCTCTTCTCCCTTTGTAATGCATTCTCTTGTCTTTCTCTTTCTTCTGTTTAGTATTAAATATCTTTTTGTTTCCATTTCTATCCGTTTTTCCCATCCTCTCACTTTTCTTTGTTGCTACCATTTTCTCCATCCCCAACTCATCTGTATACTTTCACCCCCTTCTAGTTCCTTATTCCTCTCTTACCAAAAACATCCAGCTTGGGGAATCCCAGACTTCCCCAGACACTACCCTTGATGCCTCCCAGCAGTGTCTGCCTTGCTACTCCGTCCTACTAGAGTGGACAGCAGTGGAGGACAGGCAACCATCCTCTTTCCTTATTTCCTGCCCTGTGATTTTGTTACATCTCTGTGAAGCTTACATAAACAGACCAGCTTCAGATCTCTATACCTAATGAGTGAAACCAGAACCCTATAAGGTGGTGCCTACCATATTTTATTTTGTTTCTTATGTAGGAAGTGGCCTCCTCAACACAGAGAATAAATACAAGAGTCAACCGCTGACCTCCTCTAGGTCTTTTGTTGAAAATACATAAAGATGGAAGTTCACTCTCACCTTCTTGCCCTCAATAACCATCAGGACACATCCTGCCACTGTTAAGGCAATCATTACATAGCTGATCTTCACCCGGACCTTGTTCTTTGCAGCATCGAGCATCTCAAAGCTAGAAAGGCAATAAGATTATGCGAGAAAAGTTAAAATTTCTTCTGAAGGTGTCAGAAGGATATAAATCTCTGTTCCACACTAATGGAATTGTACACAGAAATATTAAAAAGGAGGTGGGGCCCCTTTCATTTCTTTGGCAGCCTAAAGTGAAATGAATGGGAACAGGTGATTACTTATGCTCGTTCAGGGAGGATGTCATATCTTGCACTCATGCCAGCAGGCTGACGCGGCAAGTACAGGCGTGGGGAGATAGTTTGCTGCTTGCACACCAGCACAGCCGCCCCCGTATGTTCCTTCTGCTTCCTCTAATGCTTCCCAGTATGGCAGTCCATCCATTCAAGCACAAGAGAGAAAGGCCACACTTCTGCCTTCTCTTCCTTTCGGCCTCTTTGTTGAAGTCTTCTAGTCTCTCTTCTCCCTTTGTAATGCATTCTCTTGTCTTTCTCTTTCTTCTGTTTAGTATTAAATATCTTTTTGTTTCCATTTCTATCCGTTTTTCCCATCCTCTCACTTTTCTTTGTTGCTACCATTTTCTCCATCCCCAACTCATCTGTATACTTTCACCCCCTTCTAGTTCCTTATTCCTCTCTTACCAAAAACATCCAGCTTGGGGAATCCCAGACTTCCCCAGACACTACCCTTGATGCCTCCCAGCAGTGTCTGCCTTGCTACTCCGTCCTACTAGAGTGGACAGCAGTGGAGGACAGGCAACCATCCTCTTTCCTTATTTCCTGCCCTGTGATTTTGTTACATCTCTGTGAAGCTTACATAAACAGACCAGCTTCAGATCTCTATACCTAATGAGTGAAACCAGAACCCTATAAGGTGGTGCCTACCATATTTTATTTTGTTTCTTATGTAGGAAGTGGCCTCCTCAACACAGAGAATAAATACAAGAGTCAACCGCTGACCTCCTCTAGGTCTTTTGTTGAAAATACATAAAGATGGAAGTTCACTCTCACCTTCTTGCCCTCAATAACCATCAGGACACATCCTGCCACTGTTAAGGCAATCATTACATAGCTGATCTTCACCCGGACCTTGTTCTTTGCAGCATCGAGCATCTCAAAGCTAGAAAGGCAATAAGATTATGCGAGAAAAGTTAAAATTTCTTCTGAAGGTGTCAGAAGGATATAAATCTCTGTTCCACACTAATGGAATTGTACACAGAAATATTAAAAAGGAGGTGGGGCCCTGAGATGTCATAGGATTTTGGGGAGGATGGAACATTTTCACAATTCACTTTATAGTTTTATGTAAGTCACAATAAAGGAGCAGAGATGAAAATAGTGGGACTGGGGACCTCCAGCTACATACTATGCCAAGGATGGGAGAGAATTTAGAGGATCAATTTATTCAAAAAGTATGTGAAGATCTTGACACTTCAGTAAACCCTGCCTAGACAATCAGGAACCGACTGCACTCATTTTGGTATTGCAGTTAAATATCAGTTGTACCCTACTGCTTCCATTTCTGCAAAAGTCAACAACACTAGTTTAATTGGAGTATGCTACACTCAGACTCTGAGGCCCAGTGTGAAGCCTCCACTGTCTGCTCTGGTAGATGGGAAGAGCGTTCAGGCAGAAGGCTACAAACCTGGGCTTGCTCTGGAGTTAGAGGCTGAAAGAAACCTCTGGGAATAGAATTCAAAAGATCTGGCTTTAATATATTTCAAATGTGACCAGCAGGCTCAACCTACCCCTGAAAAGGTGATCAAAACAAAGAATGATCTAAACAAAAGCTGTATTTTTAATACTTAGACAGTGACTTATTAGCTGGTTCCTAGTTGAAATGGTTATCTATCTAGTCACCAAGGAAAAGAAAGTGACAGGACCTAAATCAATAAAATTAGAAATGAAAAGGGAGAAGTTATAACCAACGCCACAGAAATAAAAAGGATCACAAGAGCCTAATACAAGCAACGATATTCCAATAAGATGGACTTCTAGAAGAAATGGACAAATTCCTAGAAAGATACAATCTCCCAAGACTGAACCAGGAAGAAACAGAAAGTGTGAACAGACCAAAAATCAGTATTGACATTCAATCAGTACTTTAAAAATTTCCAACAAGTTGAAGTTCAGAACCAGATGGCTCCACAGGTGAGTTGTATCAAATATTCTTTATCTCTCCTGCAGAAACTATTCCAAAAAACTGCAGAGGAAGGAACACTTCCTAACTCATTCTGTGGGCTACCATCACCCCAATACAAAAACCAGAAAAAGATAACACACACACACACAAATGACAGGCCAATATCACTGATGAACAAAATGCATATTTTTGCATAGATGCAAAAATCTTCAACAAAATACTAGCAAACAGAATCCAATAATACATTAAAAGGACCATACATCACGATCAAACAGGATTTATCCTAGGGATGCAAGGATTTTTCAATAGCGACAAATCAATTTTTATGAAACACCATGTCAACAAACTGAAGAACAAAAACCACATGATCTAAATAGATGCAGGAAGAGCTTTTGATAAATTTAATACTGGTTTCTGGTAAAAACTCTCCAAAAAGTGGGCATAGAAGGAACATACCTCAAAAAAGTAAAGGCCATATATGAAAAAAACCACAGCTAACATCATACTAAACAGTGAAAAGCTGAAAGCACTCCCCCTAAGATCAGGAACAAGACACCTTTGCCACTTTTATTCAACATAGTTTTCTAAGTCCTACCTATGGCAATCAAAGAAGAAAAACAAATGAAAGTAATCCAAATTGGAAAGGAAGTAGTGAAACTGTCACTGTTTACAAATGACATGATAATGATATACAGAAAATCCTAAAGATGCTACTAGAAAAACTACTAGAGCTAACCAGTGAACTGGATAATGTGGCAGGATAAAAAATTACTATATAGAAGTCTGTTGTATTTCTTTTTTTTTTTTTTTTTTCATCAGCTCATCCACAGGAAAACACTGTGTCGGGGGATTCAGGTCTTAGGCAAAGAATCCACTACAACCTGACTCCCTCCACCCTCTGCCTGCCTGTCAGTCACTGGGGACGACCCTGCTTGGAAGGGGCAAGCAAGGATCCCTTGAATATGAGGAAAATTCTTGCAACTTTTCCTTGGCCCATATTACCAACGACAAGACACAGGCAGCCTGTAATTCTGTTCAATCCAGAGACAGACAAGGTCACAGGTCCCAGAGTCACTCTTTTCCAAAGCCTCGTAGAAACCAGCACTGACCAGGCAGAGGGTAGTCAACACAGATCAGGTGCCAGGAGGCGTCTAGAAAGGCGGGGGAGGCAGCTTGTGTGCGAAAGCTCCAGGGTTCAGAAGGGACAGGAGTGGACCCTCCAAACATGGGGGAAATGCTTTCAGCAATTCCTCTCTCTGCACTATCAATGACCAGGGCACCAGCAGCCCACGATCACTTTCATATGCAGGGGCTGTTTTATTTCTATATCCTAACAACAAAATGAAAAAAGAGAAACTAATTTAGTTACTGTCTATAGTTAGAAGAAGGGCTTCCCGAATGGTACTAGTGGTATAGAATCATCCTGTCAATGCAGGAGACACAAGAGAGTCAGTCCCTGAGTTGGGAAGACCTCCAGGAGAAGGGCGCAACAACCCACTCCAGTATTCTTGCCTGGAGAATCCCATAGACAGAGGAGCCTGGCAGGCTATGATCCATGGGGTCACAAAAAGTTAGACATGACTGAAGCAACTTAGCACACACACACAGCTAGGAAAGAAATCAATCAGCTGACCTCCGGGTACCTAACAGCTCTTCATTAGGCACTACTTGCAAAAGAGGAAACCTTTAGAGAACTGAAAATCTTTACACTGTAGTTGAACGGTTTAAAAAAGACTCCGAGGAACTGCTTTTCCTTAAAAAGAAATTACTGAAAAATAAAAGCTGCTTATAACCCTAACTTCAGCACTCACGAGACAGTCTCTGGAATTTCATCTTCCTTCTTGAAGCGACCCGACCATATTAGGATCTTCTTTTCCCAATCTGTAGGCTTATGCAATGGCACTCTGTGGCTGTAAGTATCTATGAGAGAAATAAAAGATACTTATATGAGACTGACTCTAAAATTTGGCAACAGAAAAAACAGTATTTGTGGTTTTCGACTATTCTCTAAACAGAATAACTGAGAAACCTCAAGCTAATTAGAGCTTTTTTTGGCCACTTCTACTGATCTTTCATGTATTTATTATCTTTGTTCTTTGGTCTGTGTGGGCCTCCCATCACAGTATTTTTAACCTTTTCATTCCAAGCCTCGTAGAGTCACTCTTTTCCAAAGCCTCGTAGAAACCAGCACTGACCAGGCAGAGGGTAGTCAACACAGATCAGGTGCCAGGAGGCGTCTAGAAAGGCGGGGGAGGCAGCTTGTGTGCGAAAGCTCCAGGGTTCAGAAGGGACAGGAGTGGACCCTCCAAACATGGGGAAATGCTTTCAGCAATTCTCTCTCTGCACTATCAATGACCAGGGCACCAGCAGCCCACGATCACTTTCATATGCAGGGGCTGTTTTATTTCTATATCCTAACAACAAAATGAAAAAAGAGAAACTAATTTAGTTACTGTCTATAGTTAGAAGAAGGGCTTCCCGAATGGTACTAGTGGTATAGAATCATCCTGTCAATGCAGGAGACACAAGAGAGTCAGTCCCTGAGTTGGGAAGACCTCCAGGAGAAGGGCGCAACAACCCACTCCAGTATTCTTGCCTGGAGAATCCCATAGACAGAGGAGCCTGGCAGGCTATGATCCATGGGGTCACAAAAAGTTAGACATGACTGAAGCAACTTAGCACACACACACAGCTAGGAAAGAAATCAATCAGCTGACCTCCGGGTACCTAACAGCTCTTCATTAGGCACTACTTGCAAAAGAGGAAACCTTTAGAGAACTGAAAATCTTTACACTGTAGTTGAACGGTTTAAAAAAGACTCCGAGGAACTGCTTTTCCTTAAAAAGAAATTACTGAAAAATAAAAGCTGCTTATAACCCTAACTTCAGCACTCACGAGACAGTCTCTGGAATTTCATCTTCCTTCTTGAAGCGACCCGACCATATTAGGATCTTCTTTTCCCAATCTGTAGGCTTATGCAATGGCACTCTGTGGCTGTAAGTATCTATGAGAGAAATAAAAGATACTTATATGAGACTGACTCTAAAATTTGGCAACAGAAAAAACAGTATTTGTGGTTTTTCGACTATTCTCTAAACAGAATAACTGAGAAACCTCAAGCTAATTAGAGCTTTTTTTTTTTGGCCACTTCTACTGATCTTTCATGTATTTATTATCTTTGTTCTTTGGTCTGTGTGGGCCTCCCATCACAGTAGCCTCTGTTGCTGCAGAGCACCGGCTCTGGGTGCATGCGCCCCAGAGCGCTGGCTCGGTAGTCGAACACATTGGTCCAGCCGCTCCGCGGCATGTGGGATCTTCCCAGGCCAGGGATCCAACCAGCGCCCCTTGCACTGTAAGGCGGTGTCCTTACCCACTGGACCACCAGGGAAGGCCTAGAGCTTTTTTTGAATGGAATTTCTTAGGTTGCTCATTTCTTAAATGAGACACAAAAGTTTTGTTAAGGACTGAGGTAAAACAAAAGCATTATTTCCCAATATAAGCCCCAGCCACTCAAAGCTGAAAGAACACCATGAACAAAGATATAAAGGTGAGAAGGACGAACTAAAAAGAGAACAGTGCGGGGCCTGTTTGACTTCAGTAGAATTTCTAAAAGTCTGTAAGGTAAAATTAGATGACAGAAGAACTTGAATGGCAAGCTATGGGTTCTAGACCTGATTCAAGACCTATTATTCAACAACTTAGAAAGTTTATCTGTATAATGGTTGGAAAGAGAAAGGACAGGGCAGAGTGGGCAACAAATCCAAACAGGAAATTATAAGACAAGATATTACAAGGGTGAGGTAATACAGTCTGAACTAGAGTTGTAATAGCAGGAAGAGAGACAAAAAAGTCAATCTGAAAGAATCTGGAGATTGATTACAACAAAGGATTCATGACGAGCCTCAAACTTGGATGATATAAGACAAAAGCAGTATTGTTAACCAAAATAAGGAGACTGAAAAGAGCCAGTCAGGAGAGGAAAAAAGTATGACTGCCATTCTAGATCTATTCGGGTCTAAATTCAAGCCATCTGAGTAAGTTTCATCAAAGACTCGGAGTGTGGCGATAACCACTAGGGCAATGCGGGGAGCTGCCCTGTTTCAAGGGGTTTCCTTTAAGGAAACATAGCCCTGGGAGCTGCCCTGGCAACAGGGGCTGATAACAGCATAGCTCTCTGTCCCGCCACCCCAGGTGTTGTGAAGACGTTCCTTAGCTATCATAAAGAACACCTGGAGCCTCTTTACAGGTGAGAAGGGCTTGAGGGGCATTATGACCCAGAACCATTGTAATAACACACCAGGAGGTAACACCTAGTTTATGATCGACACCTGGCCTAAAGCACGTGTACACAATTGCTTGTTGTGTGAAGTATAAAAGGGATGAGCGAATTCAATAAACTTGTCAGCAACCTGTCAGCAACCTGTAGAGTTGTCTGCCTTCTTGCTGTCCCTCTCAACCCCATCTTTTCTGTCCTTCTTTCTTTTCTTAGCCTGTCTGCCACTCTCTTCAGGACCTGTTCGACTGCCGGCTGGCCCGGCAGGGCAAAGGAAAAGCCAGTGTGGATGACAGAGACACACAGAAGACCAGGGACTGAGCTCTGGGGTGTGACCCAGAAAGGCGACTGGACAAAGGGCAGCAGAGAAAAATGGAGCAGCCAAGAAAGGCAGAACCAGACTATAAAAGACTCTTTCAAAGGAAAGGGAGGTCATTGAAGACAAGCAGCAGAAAGAGGCAAGGGATCACAGAATATACATAAATAAATGGAACATCTTTACAGTCAAAGCTTTTTCCACATACAGAGATTATGCCCTAGGACAGATCCCCAGAAGTGAAATACCACATCAAAGGGTATACTTTGAAGCTCCTGACAAATATTCTTTGCGAAGAGTTCTTTTCCTCTCACCAGTACTTATCTGGCCCTAGTGGATTCCCATGAAGAAGCACCAAGTCAGTAGTTCCTGGGACTGTACAGTTTAAATATTATGTTCCTTCTTCCCACAGTGGGGAGTGACGGGGTTGGAGTTAGGGACGGGACTAAATGTGGCTGAAGCTCATGTACAAGCCAGTGTGTAGTCCTAAGTGTATTTTACCCCAAATGTCACTTTTTGATTTGGTTCATCTTTGAGACTGACCACTATTTACTTTGGTACACCTATTATCTACAAAAACCTCTAGTAAAACCCTTAGGGCAAGAGATGAGAACAAATGGGAAAAAATGAAGAAATCACTGCCATGTGTAAGCCCAACTATGTACAATCTGGGAGGCCTGAACCACATGATAGGGTATGATATAGGGCCCCCCTCTGAGACCATGTCTCTTAGCTATCATAAAGAACACCTGGAGCCTCTTTACAGGTGAGAAGGGCTTGAGGGGCATTATGACCCAGAACCATTGTAATAACACACCAGGAGGTAACACCTAGTTTATGATCGACACCTGGCCTAAAGCACGTGTACACAATTGCTTGTTGTGTGAAGTATAAAAGGGATGAGCGAATTCAATAAACTTGTCAGCAACCTGTCAGCAACCTGTAGAGTTGTCTGCCTTCTTGCTGTCCCTCTCAACCCCATCTTTTCTGTCCTTCTTTCTTTTCTTAGCCTGTCTGCCACTCTCTTCAGGACCTGTTCGACTGCCGGCTGGCCCGGCAGGGCAAAGGAAAAGCCAGTGTGGATGACAGAGACACACAGAAGACCAGGGACTGAGCTCTGGGGTGTGACCCAGAAAGGCGACTGGACAAAGGGCAGCAGAGAAAAATGGAGCAGCCAAGAAAGGCAGAACCAGACTATAAAAGACTCTTTCAAAGGAAAGGGAGGTCATTGAAGACAAGCAGCAGAAAGAGGCAAGGGATCACAGAATATACATAAATAAATGGAACATCTTTACAGTCAAAGCTTTTTCCACATACAGAGATTATGCCCTAGGACAGATCCCCAGAAGTGAAATACCACATCAAAGGGTATACTTTGAAGCTCCTGACAAATATTCTTTGCGAAGAGTTCTTTTCCTCTCACCAGTACTTATCTGGCCCTAGTGGATTCCCATGAAGAAGCACCAAGTCAGTAGTTCCTGGGACTGTACAGTTTAAATATTATGTTCCTTCTTCCCACAGTGGGGAGTGACGGGGTTGGAGTTAGGGACGGGACTAAATGTGGCTGAAGCTCATGTACAAGCCAGTGTGTAGTCCTAAGTGTATTTTACCCCAAATGTCACTTTTTGATTTGGTTCATCTTTGAGACTGACCACTATTTACTTTGGTACACCTATTATCTACAAAAACCTCTAGTAAAACCCTTAGGGCAAGAGATGAGAACAAATGGGAAAAAATGAAGAAATCACTGCCATGTGTAAGCCCAACTATGTACAATCTGGGAGGCCTGAACCACATGATAGGGTATGATATAGGGCCCCCCTCTGAGACCATGTCTCTTTTTGGTCCTTTTGATTCCCACTGTTCTAGTCTTTGAGAGCTGCCTAGTCTATCACTGGAAAGACTAATAAAAACTTACGGATTGGAGGCTTTGGGCTTTCCTGTGGTTTGGTGCAAAATCCATTTATTCTCCTCAAATCAGAGTTTCTGGTAAGCCTTAAAGATGAGAAAGCATCTCTTTCACATAACCTAAAACAACGCCCTAGAAAAGAGCAAAACAAAAATGTTTCAGAGAAAGGAAATCTGATATCTCAAAATGAGAAATGCCTGCAAAATACGTATTTATAAAAATCAACTCACTTAAAAAATGAATATTCTACTCTATTTTAGATATGTGTACTATATTTAAGGTGCTGTGCTTAGTGCTATCTTAAAATATGCATGTTTTGATCAGGAAATTAGGAATTTATAATATATATATTTTATCTGCTCTAAGTTTTATAAAAGTACTTCTCACATGTGTCTTGACATAACAATGATGATTCTGTTATGAACCATTAGTGTTAGCATAACCCTTAGTATTAGCATGAACATTTTAAATCAGTCAGTAATTAATCAGAATTCAAAACAGAGACAGACAGAAAGAGTTTTGATGAGGATAAAAAGGGTAATTCCGAGGATCAAGGTGGGAGGCTCATGATACAAGAGACTCGGGCTGATCCTCAGTCAAAAGATCACCACAAAAGAGCCTTGGGGCCCTAGGGCTCGGAACAAAGGGAGCACTGCAGAAGAATGAAACACAAAAGAAAGCTGGAGAGGCTCTAATAATAAATCTGACCAAGATTCTGGCCCTCCACGGTGCTCTGAATGACAAAGAAAGGGATGCCCAAGACGTGCCTTGAATGTTGACAAGAGTGTGCCCTCACAGTGTTGTGCTTAAAAGTTCACAGAATTCAAGCAGTCTGAAGAAGCTATTTGTTAGTGGACCAACAATCTGTACCTTTGAAATTCCAAATGCCTGAGTGTCACTGTAGCTTCAGAGTCTCAAGGAATAAGGAGGAGGCAAGAGAAGAAGAGCAGAAAAATGCGCTTACAGTGCTGGAGCTTCCAAAGCTGGCGAAACATCATTTCCTTGCTATTTCTTTCTCTTGCTGTTAAGAAATTTTAAACACAGCAATCTAAAAAAATCACTGTGACACTGTGAACTTCTCATGGGCACACATTTCTTTTCTTGCCTGATTAAGAAAATTTTAAAAACACTTCACTGTTTGGGCTTTCCTGTGGTTTGGTGCAAAATCCATTTATTCTCCTCAAATCAGAGTTTCTGGTAAGCCTTAAAGATGAGAAAGCATCTCTTTCACATAACCTAAAACAACGCCCTAGAAAAGAGCAAAACAAAAATGTTTCAGAGAAAGGAAATCTGATATCTCAAAATGAGAAATGCCTGCAAAATACGTATTTATAAAAATCAACTCACTTAAAAAATGAATATTCTACTCTATTTTAGATATGTGTACTATATTTAAGGTGCTGTGCTTAGTGCTATCTTAAAATATGCATGTTTTGATCAGGAAATTAGGAATTTATAATATATATATTTTATCTGCTCTAAGTTTTATAAAAGTACTTCTCACATGTGTCTTGACATAACAATGATGATTCTGTTATGAACCATTAGTGTTAGCATAACCCTTAGTATTAGCATGAACATTTTAAATCAGTCAGTAATTAATCAGAATTCAAAACAGAGACAGACAGAAAGAGTTTTGATGAGGATAAAAAGGGTAATTCCGAGGATCAAGGTGGGAGGCTCATGATACAAGAGACTCGGGCTGATCCTCAGTCAAAAGATCACCACAAAAGAGCCTTGGGGCCCTAGGGCTCGGAACAAAGGGAGCACTGCAGAAGAATGAAACACAAAAGAAAGCTGGAGAGGCTCTAATAATAAATCTGACCAAGATTCTGGCCCTCCACGGTGCTCTGAATGACAAAGAAAGGGATGCCCAAGACGTGCCTTGAATGTTGACAAGAGTGTGCCCTCACAGTGTTGTGCTTAAAAGTTCACAGAATTCAAGCAGTCTGAAGAAGCTATTTGTTAGTGGACCAACAATCTGTACCTTTGAAATTCCAAATGCCTGAGTGTCACTGTAGCTTCAGAGTCTCAAGGAATAAGGAGGAGGCAAGAGAAGAAGAGCAGAAAAATGCGCTTACAGTGCTGGAGCTTCCAAAGCTGGCGAGAAACATCATTTCCTTGCTATTTCTTTCTCTTGCTGTTAAGAAAAATTTTAAACACAGCAATCTAAAAAAAAAAATCACTGTGACACTGTGAACTTCTCATGGGCACACATTTCTATTTGCGTAAAGATCTTTAAAAGAACACTTTCATTGATACATAATTGTACATTAAAAACTTCATTGAGGCTTCCCTGGTGGTCCAGTGGGTAGAGTCCGCCTTGCAATGCAAGGGGCACCGGTTAGATCCCTGGTTCGGGAGGATCCCACGTGCCATGGAGTGGCTGGACCGATGTGTCCAATTACAAGTCAGCACTCTGGAGTGCATGTGCCCAGAGCCGGTGCTCTACAGCGAGAGAGGCCACTGCAATGGGAGGCCCACACAGGCCAAAGAATAAAGATGGATGAAAATAAATAAATAAATAAACCAACCAAAGAGGCCAAAATTTTAAAATAATTAATTAATTAATTAAAAAAAAAAAAAAACCCTTCATCCTCTTTAAGTGTAAAGTTCAGAATCATCTGCTTCAGTATGAGGCTGGGTAGGAATTAGAGAGAGGCAAACGATGGAGGAGGGCATTAGCACAGCTGTCCACTAAGAATTGAACAGAGACTTCCTTAAATGCTTTTCACCGATAAGTCTGCCAGTTTTTGCTGAAGGGCTTTGTGTGCATGCTCTGGGGGTGAGTGTGGAAGAAGCAGTTTGCATTGTATGAGTTCTGAGTAAGGTTTAAAAAAATAAAAAGGCAAGTCCCGTGAGTGAGGGTTTCCATGGAACTGCCAGACAGATCAAACAGCAACACCCCTCCGGCTGTGAGGAGCTCCAAATCCATCCTGCCTTCTTCAGTGCCTGCTATATTTTTCAGAGCTACATCCATCCAACATGACTTAGCGATTAAACCACAATCCCATGATCAAAGCACGATTTCAAGGTATTCGTTTCTAGGTGTTACTGTGAAGCCAAGGAGACAAGAATCAGTTAAAATTCCTTAAGCCTTGCTGTTCCTATCATGACTAAGTCATTTTCTTAGGACAAATGCTACACAGATTATCACAGCCTCTAGTTCTTTCCTAGAGTTCTGAAAAAGCTGACTCTAAGGCTATGGTTGGAGAAGGAAATGGCAACCCACTCCAGTATTCTTTTTTTTTTTTTTTTAACATTTATTTATTTATTTTGGCGGGGGTGGGGAGGGAGGGGGTGGGCGGGCCACTTCCACTGGTCTATCGTTTGTCTAGTTTCATCCATCGCAGTGGCCTCTGTCGTCACAGAGCACCGGCCCTGGGCGCATGCGCTCCAGAGCTCCGGCTCGGTAATTGGACACATCAGTCCAGCCGCTCCGCAGCACATGGGATCTTCCCAGGCCAGGGCTTGAACCGGCGTCCCTTGCACTGCAAGGCGGTGTCCTTACCCACTGGACCACCAGGGGAAGCCCCACTTCAGTATTCTTGCCTGGAAAATTCCATGGCCACAGAGAAGCCCAGTGAGCTACAGTCCATGGGGCCTCAAATATATATACATACACATATATATATATACACACACATCTGTGTGTTTGTGTGTGTGTGTCTGTGTGTATGACGTCCCTGGTGGCTCAGTGGTGAGGAATCTGCCTGCAATGCCGGAGTCCCGGGTTCTATCCCTGGGCTGGGAAAATCCCCCTGGAGGAGGGTATGTCAACCCACTCCAGTATTCTTGCCTGGAGAATTCCATGGATGGAGGAGCCTGGCGGGCTGCAGTTCATGGGGTCACACAGAGTTGGACATGACTGCAGTGACTAAGCAGCAGCAGCAAAACTATGGTAATATTTTCTCTGCTTTTATATAGGGGTGAATTTTCAGAGGTCCTATTTTCAGAGTCAACTGTCAGATTCACTAACATACCTTAAGTTAGAACCTTTATTTGTATCAAGATTTGTGGTTGCCTGCAGTCGGACATCTTTCATACGAAGTCTCTTATTTCAGTTTTCTAGGTGGGAGTCCCAGAAAGCTTTGCCTGAGTCTGAGTAACCACACTAGCAGTGCCACCTACTGACAGCAAGTGTATGCTGCAAGAAAAGTCGATAAATTATAATTGATCTCAGCCTGTTTTCTTATTTTAAATGTAGATAACGTTTCTAGGTGTTACTGTGAAGCCAAGGAGACAAGAATCAGTTAAAATTCCTTAAGCCTTGCTGTTCCTATCATGACTAAGTCATTTTCTTAGGACAAATGCTACACAGATTATCACAGCCTCTAGTTCTTTCCTAGAGTTCTGAAAAAGCTGACTCTAAGGCTATGGTTGGAGAAGGAAATGGCAACCCACTCCAGTATTCTTTTTTTTTTTTTTTTAACATTTATTTATTTATTTTGGCGGGGGTGGGGAGGGAGGGGCCGGGCGGGCCACTTCCACTGGTCTATCGTTTGTCTAGTTTCATCCATCGCAGTGGCCTCTGTCGTCACAGAGCACCGGCCCTGGGCGCATGCGCTCCAGAGCTCCGGCTCGGTAATTGGACACATCAGTCCAACCGCTCCGCGGCACGTGGGATCTTCCCAGGCCAGGGCTCGAACCGGCGCCCCTTGCATTGCAAGGCGGTGTCCTTACCCACTGGACCACCAGGGAAGCCCCCACTTCAGTATTCTTGCCTGGAAAATTCCATGGACAGAGAAGCCCAGTGAGCTACAGTCCATGGGGCCTCAAATATATATACATACACATATATATATATACACACACATCTGTGTGTTTGTGTGTGTGTGTCTGTGTGTATGACGTCCCTGGTGGCTCAGTGGTGAGGAATCTGCCTGCAATGCCGGAGTCCCGGGTTCTATCCCTGGGCTGGGAAAATCCCCCTGGAGGAGGGTATGTCAACCCACTCCAGTATTCTTGCCTGGAGAATTCCATGGATGGAGGAGCCTGGCGGGCTGCAGTTCATGGGGTCACACAGAGTTGGACATGACTGCAGTGACTAAGCAGCAGCAGCAAAACTATGGTAATATTTTCTCTGCTTTTATATAGGGGTGAATTTTCAGAGGTCCTATTTTCAGAGTCAACTGTCAGATTCACTAACATACCTTAAGTTAGAACCTTTATTTGTATCAAGATTTGTGGTTGCCTGCAGTCGGACATCTTTCATACGAAGTCTCTTATTTCAGTTTTCTAGGTGGGAGTCCCAGAAAGCTTTGCCTGAGTCTGAGTAACCACACTAGCAGTGCCACCTACTGACAGCAAGTGTATGCTGCAAGAAAAGTCGATAAATTATAATTGATCTCAGCCTGTTTTCTTATTTTAAATGTAGATAATGTAGTATTTACTTCAACAAGGCTGAGTTGAAGGTTAAATGGAAAACAAATGTGAGAGCATTTGGCAAGATGCCTGAGACACAGCAGGTACTCTAAACGTTTTTTTCCTGAAACACTCATCTTCAAAACATTTCCAGAGCACTTTAATTTTATCCTTAAGGTGGTTAGAATTTCTGACCAACATAGTTTTAAACACTAATCAGGGCCCAAAGAAATTCTATGAACCTCTTCAAAAGTCCTTCATAGCTTTCAGGAGTAAAACAAAATTATAATAAAGCTGTGATTCTCAAACTTCAGGACTTCACCCAAATAGCTTGTTGAAACGCATATCACTAGGCACAGCTACCTCCAGTTTTAGAATCGACAGTCCTGGGTTGCGGGTTGGGAATCTGCATTTCTACCAAGCTGTTAGGTGGAGTTGCTACTGCTGGTTTGAAAGTACACTTTGAGAACTGCTGTGTTTAGGTTTTCTTTTTAAACTGTGGTAAAAGACACATAACACAACATTTACAATTTTAACCACTTTCAAGTGTACAGGGCTATGGCACTAACTACCTCTACACTGTTTTGCCACCATCGTCACCATCTGGCGCTTCCCAGGTGGCTCAGTGGTAAAGAATCCGCCTGCCAGTGCAGGAGNCGGGTTTGATCCTGGGTGGGGATGATCCCTCGAGGAGGAAATGGTAACCGACCCCAGCATTCTCTCATTTATTTATTTATTTGGCTGCGTTGGGTCTTAGTTGAGGCACACGAGCTTAGTCACCTTGTGGTATGTGAGATCTTAGTTTCTTGACCAGGGATTGAACCTTCCTACCCTGCCATTTCCTTCTCCAACCATAGTCTTAGAGTCAATCCCCTGGACAGAAGAGCCTGACGGGTTACAGTCCACGGGGTCCCAGGCAGCCGGACACGACTGAGCACACACGCACCACCACTGTCCATCCTCAGAGAACCACTAGTTTAAGAGTAACTATGAGGCCCTGTCTCACACCACCCTGCCCCATCCCCTTCTGGCAGGTACTGAGACAGAAAGGAACAAACGTAACTGGCAGTGAGCTCTACTGTCTAAAGGGAAACACAAAAGAATCAATAATTACTTCCTTGGGTACCGTCCTTCCCCATCCCTCCTAATCAGAACAGAGGAAGTTTAGGAGAAAGAACAGAGCAGAGAGAATAAAACTTTAAATTTTTTAATTTCTTCAAAACATTTCCAGAGCACTTTAATTTTATCCTTAAGGTGGTTAGAATTTCTGACCAACATAGTTTTAAACACTAATCAGGGCCCAAAGAAATTCTATGAACCTCTTCAAAAGTCCTTCATAGCTTTCAGGAGTAAAACAAAATTATAATAAAGCTGTGATTCTCAAACTTCAGGACTTCACCCAAATAGCTTGTTGAAACGCATATCACTAGGCACAGCTACCTCCAGTTTTAGAATCGACAGTCCTGGGTTGCGGGTTGGGAATCTGCATTTCTACCAAGCTGTTAGGTGGAGTTGCTACTGCTGGTTTGAAAGTACACTTTGAGAACTGCTGTGTTTAGGTTTTCTTTTTAAACTGTGGTAAAAGACACATAACACAACATTTACAATTTTAACCACTTTCAAGTGTACAGGGCTATGGCACTAACTACCTCTACACTGTTTTGCCACCATCGTCACCATCTGGCGCTTCCCAGGTGGCTCAGTGGTAAAGAATCCGCCTGCCAGTGCAGGAGACGGGTTTGATCCCTGGGTGGGGATGATCCCCCTCGAGGAGGAAATGGTAACCGACCCCAGCATTCTCTCATTTATTTATTTATTTGGCTGCGTTGGGTCTTAGTTGAGGCACACGAGCTTAGTCACCTTGTGGTATGTGAGATCTTAGTTTCTTGACCAGGGATTGAACCTTCCTACCCTGCCATTTCCTTCTCCAACCATAGTCTTAGAGTCAATCCCCTGGACAGAAGAGCCTGACGGGTTACAGTCCACGGGGTCCCAGGCAGCCGGACACGACTGAGCACACACGCACCACCACTGTCCATCCTCAGAGAACCACTAGTTTAAGAGTAACTATGAGGCCCTGTCTCACACCACCCTGCCCCATCCCCTTCTGGCAGGTACTGAGACAGAAAGGAACAAACGTAACTGGCAGTGAGCTCTACTGTCTAAAGGGAAACAGAAAAAGAATCAATAATTACTTCCTTGGGTACCGTCCTTCCCCATCCCTCCTAATCAGAACAGAGGAAGTTTAGGAGAACAGAACAGAGGCAGTTTAGAAGAATAAAACACAAGTTGTCTCTCAGCTCAGTTTGGGTAATACTGATAAAACGTTATCATGTACACCTACTTACTATCAGTCACACAAAGGCATGTTTGGAGATATTTATTTATTCAACAAACAACACTTGTTGTCAGGTATTGTTCTAGGCTATATATAAAACAGATAAAAGTCTATGCCAGACAAGCTTACATTCTACTGGAGGAAGGGGGAAAAAAAAAAAAAATATATATATATATATATATATATTTATATAAGTAGACAGTAAATTCCAGAGATAAAAAATAAACAAAGTGGAAACAGGGCTTCCCTGGTGGTCCAGTGGGTAAGGACACCGCCTTGTAGTGCAAGGTGCACCGGTTCGATCTCTGGCCTGGGAAGATCCCACCTGCCGCGGAGCGGCTGGACCAATGTGTCCAATTACCGAGCCGGAGCTCTGGAGCGCATGCGCCCAGAGTGGGTGCTCTGCAACGACAGACGCCACCGTGATGGGAGGTCCACAGGAGCCAAAGAACAAAGACAGATGTAAAAATAGAGAAATGGAAGACCAACAGAAGTGGCCCGCCCGCTCCCCTCCCTCCCCAACCAGACCCCTGCCCAAAAAAAGGGGGAAACCAAGTGTTTGTGTGCTTGAAAGGTGGTGTATGTGTGAAATTTTAATAGGGCAGTGTAAGTGCTCTGTGAGAATGCTGTGAAGCATGTGAGGGAGCGACCATGCAGGTGTCTGGTGGAAGGGTATTCCAAATAGCAACAACAGTTAAGTGCAAAAGCTCTCAAGTGGTTCTGGGAACATAGGGGGTTGGCCAGCATGACTAGAACAGAGGAATCATGAAAAGAGAGTAGGACTTGGGGTCACAGACACATCTGGCAGTGGAGGGGGAGAACAGGCACCTAAGAAGTCCACAACCACCCTGCACCCATCCACTGTCCATCGAGAACAGGTACTGGGGCCCACCATGAAGGTAGGAGAAAGAACAAACGTAACTGGCAGTGAGCTCTACTGTCTAAAGGGAAACAGAAAAAGAATCAATAATTACTTCCTTGGGTACCGTCCTTCCCCATCCCTCCTAATCAGAACAGAGGAAGTTTAGGAGAACAGAACAGAGGCAGTTTAGAAGAATAAAACACAAGTTCTCTCTCAGCTCAGTTTGTGTAATACTGATAAAAGCGTTATCATGTACACCTACTTACTATCAGTCACACAAAGGCATGTTTGGAGATATTTATTTATTCAACAAACAACACTTGTTGTCAGGTATTGTTCTAGGCTATATATAAAACAGATAAAAGTCTATGCCAGACAAGCTTACATTCTACTGGAGGAAGGGGGAAAAAAAAAAAAAATATATATATATATATATATATATTTATATAAGTAGACAGTAAATTCCAGAGATAAAAAATAAACAAAGTGGAAACAGGGCTTCCCTGGTGGTCCAGTGGGTAAGGACACCGCCTTGTAGTGCAAGGTGCACCGGTTCGATCTCTGGCCTGGGAAGATCCCACCTGCCGCGGAGCGGCTGGACCAATGTGTCCAATTACCGAGCCGGAGCTCTGGAGCGCATGCGCCCAGAGTGGGTGCTCTGCAACGACAGACGCCACCGTGATGGGAGGTCCACAGGAGCCAAAGAACAAAGACAGATGTAAAAATAGAGAAATGGAAGACCAACAGAAGTGGCCCGCCCGCTCCCCTCCCTCCCCAACCAGACCCCTGCCCAAAAAAAGGGGGAAACCAAGTGTTTGTGTGCTTGAAAGGTGGTGTATGTGTGAAATTTTAATAGGGCAGTGTAAGTGCTCTGTGAGAATGCTGTGAAGCATGTGAGGGAGCGACCATGCAGGTGTCTGGTGGAAGGGTATTCCAAATAGCAACAACAGTTAAGTGCAAAAGCTCTCAAGTGGTTCTGGGAACATAGGGGGTTGGCCAGCATGACTAGAACAGAGGAATCATGAAAAGAGAGTAGGACTTGGGGTCACAGACACATCTGGCAGTGGAGGGGGAGAACAGGCACCTAAGGCATAAGACGTTTACCTACAGCAGAGAATCTCTTCAAACCCTTTATCCACTACAAATGCATACTGGATGCCAGAAATTTTTCTCTCCCTAAGGTATAAACGGTTATCAAAACATAATCAAATATGATATTATACATACTAGAAACAACAGACTATTGGAATAAAAATAATTTAAAACTTGGCATCACTGAAAAAAATATGAAGTCTTGATATTTTGATATTTATTTTGTAACTACAGAAAAAAATGAAGCAGAAAAAAGTTTTACTATCATTATTGAGAGTACTTTTCTACCTCAAAGAGATAAGAATGTATTGCCCCAGACATGCAAGACAAAAATTTTCTATCCTCTGGTAGCTCACAACAAAAAATAAACCAAAAAAACAAAAAAGAAAGAAAAGCAGCCTTTTAATCCTCTGGCTATACTGGCGCCTGCCCCTGACTGACCAGATCTGCATCCCCAGGGCCTAAACAGGAAGTCAAGATTAGCCTCACTGTGCCTATAAGGCTCTGACTGGCAAATGGCTGGTTAATTTTTTTTTTTTTTTAATTTTGGCCTCTTTTATTGGTTTTTTATTTATTTATTTTCATCCATCTTTATTCTTTGGCCAGTGTGGGCCTCCCATTGCTGTGGCCTCTAGTGTTGCAGAGCACCAGCTCTGGGCAAATGTGCCCCAGAGTGCTGGCTCGTAACTGGACACAATGGTCCAGCCACTCTGCAGGACGTGGCATCTTCCCGGGCCAGGGATTGAACCCATGCCCCTTGTACTGCAAGGCGGACTCTCTACCCACTGGACCACCAGGGAAGCTCTGGCTGGTTAATCTTTATAGTATAAGTCCTTAAGCTTTAATATGCAACAAATCACTAAGAGATCTCATAACACACTCTACTGGACCCCACTTCCAGAGTTTCTGACTCAGGTAGTATACGAGGAGCCTGAGAATTTGCATTTTCAACAATTTCCCAGGAGATGCTGATCCTGTTGGTCTGGCAGCTCACAATTTGTAAATCAGTGCCTTAGTTATTACTACTAGCTGGAGGCTCTAGTGGGTCAGTCTCAATGAGGCTTATTCAAGCACTGGGCTCTGCCCTATGGTCCTTTGCTTTCCATTCTTTCCAACCCCATGACTGAAAGTGCAGACTGGTGAGAATGCTTTTTTTCCCCCGCTCAGAATCATTCAAGACTCTTCTGGAGATAACAATCAGTAATGTTACTTGGAACATGATCAACCTCTGAGAATCAGTGACAACAAATGAAGGTTCAATGAATGCTGGTGGAAAAACAGGATTTTATCAGATTATCTAATTAAGTGTTGTTTAACCTTTGTGAAGATCAGCTGAAAGGTTTGTGGCAAGTATGTTGCTAGGTATGAAGTTTGCCAAAAATCTGCTTAAAAATAAAATCATAGCATTTGTCAAAACCCCTAAAACTGTATACCACAAACAGCTTTAACATATGCAAACTTAAAAATATTAACCAGGAGATTGGGTGATTCCCAGGACTAAATACAGATTCTGACCTATGTGCATCTAATAGTATTAGAAATGCATGACCTCACCATATAACCTTCAAGGTAGGAAAAAAGGAGCTGACTTAAATATGTTTGGAAAATGTTTGGAAAACATTCTTTTCACTGGAAACTGTAAGACTAAACTGTAAGACTAAAGACAAAGAGAAATACACTTTAGTAGGTACATTTGTTTCTTATAGGAGTACTGGTGGACAATTCTGAAACTGTAAGTATATACTAGGCTTGAACAAGTAAATATCTAAGTGGTAGATAATGTCTCCAGGTTTCTCACTGTCAAAGAAGTGTAAAAGCAAGGGTGGAAGACTAGACTAAACGTGGTGCTGGATTAGAGTGAGAGAACTCAGAATGAGCACCTTTAGTTGTATACAGACACACACACTTGTATGTGTACATATATAGATAATAGATAGAGAGAGAGACATAATCATGCATGTGCATACAGTAGAGCTATAGCTCTACCCACTAGAACCTTGAATTAGTGACACTTAAGTAACAACAGGCACACTCACTGAAGAAAAAAAACCATAATCTATGCAAAAGATGCAATACGGAGCCTGAGTTTGCATTTTCAACAATTTCCCAGGAGATGCTGATCCTGTTGGTCTGGCAGCTCACAATTTGTAAATCAGTGCCTTAGTTATTACTACTAGCTGGAGGCTCTAGTGGGTCAGTCTCAATGAGGCTTATTCAAGCACTGGGCTCTGCCCTATGGTCCTTTGCTTTCCATTCTTTCCAACCCCATGACTGAAAGTGCAGACTGGTGAGAATGCTTTTTTTCCCCCGCTCAGAATCATTCAAGACTCTTCTGGAGATAACAATCAGTAATGTTACTTGGAACATGATCAACCTCTGAGAATCAGTGACAACAAATGAAGGTTCAATGAATGCTGGTGGAAAAACAGGATTTTATCAGATTATCTAATTAAGTGTTGTTTAACCTTTGTGAAGATCAGCTGAAAGGTTTGTGGCAAGTATGTTGCTAGGTATGAAGTTTGCCAAAATCTGCTTAAAAATAAAATCATAGCATTTGTCAAAACCCCTAAAACTGTATACCACAAACAGCTTTAACATATGCAAACTTAAAAATATTAACCAGGAGATTGGGTGATTCCCAGGACTAAATACAGATTCTGACCTATGTGCATCTAATAGTATTAGAAATGCATGACCTCACCATATAACCTTCAAGGTAGGAAAAAAGGAGCTGACTTAAATATGTTTGGAAAATGTTTGGAAAACATTCTTTTCACTGGAAACTGTAAGACTAAACTGTAAGACTAAAGACAAAGAGAAATACACTTTAGTAGGTACATTTGTTTCTTATAGGAGTACTGGTGGACAATTCTGAAACTGTAAGTATATACTAGGCTTGAACAAGTAAATATCTAAGTGGTAGATAATGTCTCCAGGTTTCTCACTGTCAAAGAAGTGTAAAAGCAAGGGTGGAAGACTAGACTAAACGTGGTGCTGGATTAGAGTGAGAGAACTCAGAATGAGCACCTTTAGTTTTATACACACACACACACTTGTATGTGTACATATATAGATAATAGATACGAGAGAGAGAGACATAATCATGCATGTGCATACAGTAGAGCTATAGCTCTACCCACTAGAACCTTGAATTAGTGACACTTAAGTAACAACAGGCACACTCACTGACCAAATCTTGCTATCTAAATACTATTATCCAATAAAAGGAACCAGGGCTCCTTGGAGAAAACTGCTTGATTCTATGTTGGGGCAGAGAAAATACAAGATGAGTCTAGAATATCCTGGTGTGCCAGAAAGTAAGGAAGTGTTCAAAGAGCAATAGGATGGGGGCCTGTAAAGGGACACGGAAGCTGATCTGATAAAGCCTAAACTGGAATAATGTGAGCAACAAAATACTGCTCTTGAGAAGTCTCCCTACAGGAAAAAAAAAAAGTCCCTCTTTTTACCAGTAATTCACTGAAAAGGAGCTCTGCTTTATTTGTAACTTCTGCATGCCACTAATATGTAACTCATTACAATGAAAGTTTGGAGTCCTGTGGAGTGTTCAAAAATATCTCCAGCTTTCCGATTTCACAGACCATCAGTCACTGACACACTACGCAGCTACTCGATGCCATGCAGTGCGAACTGCTCTGCAGCTCACCCTCTATATTCTCACCTCCATTCCCTAAAAGCTCATTTTCATACCCCTCCTCCACAGCAGCTGGAGGGCCCAGTGGGTAAAGAGCCACTGTCCGATTATCTCACAGACCAGAGCTACAGAGCTGACCTGAGTGCACTGGGAGACTCTTTGCTCCATTAACTTACTCTCTTTTCTGAGCATTCCAGAAGCCGAGAGCTACCAGGATCCTGGCTGGAAGAAGTACCTTATTTATCAGGCAACAATGTTCCTTTTTCATGTCCCATGGATAGACTTTTTTATCTAAATACTTAAACAGTTCTCATGCTAGCCCACAAATGCCTATTTAATCCTTCTTGAACTGAAATAGGATACGGCTTGTCCTGACATGTTTGCTGTGATAGGAAAAGGCAAATCTGAGGCAAAACACTGTTTTGTGAGGTACTGTTTTGTGAATCAATTTTAAGTCTCAAGAGGAAAAAATTAAATGTATGCTTATCCTGAGGATGGCAGAGTTCCTATACATATGCTATCCAGTCAATACTACAGTTCATATTATCATGAAATTATATGTCAAATAATTGCAGTTGCTCAGCACACCTACCACAAAGAAGATTAAGTTAGTGTAATTATGTCACATAGAGAAGCTGGAGCTCTTATTCCCATCCAGGGCTCACTTACAATAGAGAACCACTGACTTGCTTTCTACATTAGAAGCACAGCTGGGCTGCCCTAAAGACTGACCTCCACAAAACAAATGAAAATTCCTGGGACATTAACCTGCTCTGAGCTTTTTCAGTGATGAAATCTGAATAGCTTGACCTCTCATGTCTGCAACTATTCTGACCAACCATAGATTTCTTCTGACTTCAAACACTCATCAGCCCTGCCCTTGTGTGTCACACAGACTTCAGGATCTGCCTGCCAGGTGCCCAGTGCTCACAAGCCTCCCTGCCTCGCTGACATGCTGATGTTCTAGGGCTGAGAATTTAAGTGATGACACAGGCCTGATGCACTCTGGTTCTGCACGTCGGGCTTAGCCACGGCCCCCGCTCAGTGAGAGTCCTTTCGTCTGCTACACCTCCCAAAATTTGGAGAAATAGGCAGAGCTATTTTGAGCAGGAAACTAACACTAACCACAGTGATTCTGGTGGATAAAAGAGTGCAGAATCCAGGACAGGCTAGGAGAGTGGGGGAAGTAAAGGGAGCAGAAGTGGGTAGACATACCTGGGGAAACCTCCTTGCAAGTGGTGTCACAATACTGCAGTTCATGTGGGTTGTGTAAAGGAAAGAGGACAGTTACAGGTATTAACGGAGAGAAACTAACAGATGTGGAAAATACTAGGAAGGAAAAATGAGCAAGACACAATGACACAAGTTTTTGTGGGCTGGCTAGAACCGTAATCACCACTTGTAACATCACTTCTCTGGGAAAACAAATCTTAAAAGTTCAAAAAATAGATTTATAAACTAACCTTTGGAACCAGGCCAGTTTTTAAGTTGGGGTGGGAGGGCTCTATGGAAATTAAACAGTCCATGTATCTTGTGGGCAGCCACATTTTGGTGATAAGGGGCTACTACTCCCAGGCGATCTTTCTTCCTCCCATCAATATTCCAGCCACTCCCAACAGTGGTCATTTGAAACTCTCTATAAAGAAAATGTAAATGTCACATAGAGCATATGCTATCCAGTCAATACTACAGTTCATATTATCATGAAATTATATGTCAAATAATTGCAGTTGCTCAGCACACCTACCACAAAGAAGATTAAGTTAGTGTAATTATGTCACATAGAAGCTGGAGCTCTTATTCCCATCCAGGGCTCACTTACAATAGAGAACCACTGACTTGCTTTCTACATTAGAAGCACAGCTGGGCTGCCCTAAAGACTGACCTCCACAAAACAAATGAAAATTCCTGGGACATTAACCTGCTCTGAGCTTTTTCAGTGATGAAATCTGAATAGCTTGACCTCTCATGTCTGCAACTATTCTGACCAACCATAGATTTCTTCTGACTTCAAACACTCATCAGCCCTGCCCTTGTGTGTCACACAGACTTCAGGATCTGCCTGCCAGGTGCCCAGTGCTCACAAGCCTCCCTGCCTCGCTGACATGCTGATGTTCTAGGGCTGAGAATTTAAGTGATGACACAGGCCTGATGCACTCTGGTTCTGCACGTCGGGCTTAGCCACGGCCCCCGCTCAGTGAGAGTCCTTTCGTCTGCTACACCTCCCAAAATTTGGAGAAATAGGCAGAGCTATTTTGAGCAGGAAACTAACACTAACCACAGTGATTCTGGTGGATAAAAGAGTGCAGAATCCAGGACAGGCTAGGAGAGTGGGGGAAGTAAAGGGAGCAGAAGTGGGTAGACATACCTGGGGAAACCTCCTTGCAAGTGGTGTCACAATACTGCAGTTCATGTGGGTTGTGTAAAGGAAAGAGGACAGTTACAGGTATTAACGGAGAGAAACTAACAGATGTGGAAAATACTAGGAAGGAAAAATGAGCAAGACACAATGACACAAGTTTTTGTGGGCTGGCTAGAACCGTAATCACCACTTGTAACATCACTTCTCTGGGAAAACAAATCTTAAAAGTTCAAAAAATAGATTTATAAACTAACCTTTGGAACCAGGCCAGTTTTTAAGTTGGGGTGGGAGGGCTCTATGGAAATTAAACAGTCCATGTATCTTGTGGGCAGCCACATTTTGGTGATAAGGGGCTACTACTCCCAGGCGATCTTTCTTCCTCCCATCAATATTCCAGCCACTCCCAACAGTGGTCATTTGAAACTCTCTCTACCTTAGCTGCTGATCTAAATAGGCTTTTGACAGAAACAGATTCCCTACCTCTGCATCTGTTTCTCATCCATCCCCCAGGCTTGAAAGAACACAGTCTTTCTTTCACTCTGAACCATTCCATCTGTGATCCTTCTTGCTGAGAGATGTTGTACCAAAATTCTCATAACCTCTAGATCTTTCTTTTCCACTGCCTTTTTCTTGCCAAACACTGTCTCCCCACTCTTAAAACAAACAAAAAAGCCCTTTGTATTATAAAAATAACACTTGCTCATAACAGAAAATTTGGAAAAATTAAAAAAAAAAATCACACGAAGAAAAAAAAAAGCATCCATAATCACATCATCTGTGGGTAACAACTTGGTGTGTTTCTTCCAAGACTTTTTCTGTAGTTACATACAACATCTATGTTTTCCATAATCACATGCCATCTCTTTTCTATGTCACACTTTACCAAGACATCAGTTAAAAAATACTTTTGATACCGTATGACCTCCAATGGATATAACCTGAATTCAATTATTGTCAATGGCTGGATTTAGTCCCCATTTTTCACTATCACAGAATAATATTCCAACGAATAGTTTTCTACATAAAATTTTAATGGCATTTCTGGTTATTTTCTAGAGTCTTGGTAGTGGAGGGCTGAAGGATACGATGGTTAAGCCTTTTAAGCTTCTTTTTAAAAATATTTTAATTTTATGGAGTATAGCTGATTTACAATGTTGTGTTACTTTGAGCTGTACAGCAAAGTGATTCAGTTATATACATATATACACACATATATACACATATGTATATATATATATACATATTCTTTTTTTAGATTCTCTTCTCACATAGGTTATCACAGAATTTTGGGTAGTGGTCCTTATGCTATACAATAGGTCCTTGTTGGTTACCTATCTTAAATACTGTAGTGTGCATGTGTTAATCCCAAGCTCCTGATTTATGCCCCCACCACGTTTCCTTTTGGTAACCCTACGTATGTTGTTATCTGTAGGTCTTTTCTATGGAAATTAAACAGTCCATGTCTTGTGGGCAGCCACATTTTGGTGATAAGGGGCTACTACTCCCAGGCGATCTTTCTTCCTCCCATCAATATTCCAGCCACTCCCAACAGTGGTCATTTGAAACTCTCTCTACCTTAGCTGCTGATCTAAATAGGCTTTTGACAGAAACAGATTCCCTACCTCTGCATCTGTTTCTCATCCATCCCCCAGGCTTGAAAGAACACAGTCTTTCTTTCACTCTGAACCATTCCATCTGTGATCCTTCTTGCTGAGAGATGTTGTACCAAAATTCTCATAACCTCTAGATCTTTCTTTTCCACTGCCTTTTTCTTGCCAAACACTGTCTCCCCACTCTTAAAACAAACAAAAAAGCCCTTTGTATTATAAAAATAACACTTGCTCATAACAGAAAATTTGGAAAAATTAAAAAAAAAAATCACACGAAGAAAAACAAAAGCATCCATAATCACATCATCTGTGGGTAACAACTTGGTGTGTTTCTTCCAAGACTTTTTCTGTAGTTACATACAACATCTATGTTTTCCATAATCACATGCCATCTCTTTTCTATGTCACACTTTACCAAGACATCAGTTAAAAAATACTTTTGATACCGTATGACCTCCAATGGATATAACCTGAATTCAATTATTGTCAATGGCTGGATTTAGTCCCCATTTTTCACTATCACAGAATAATATTCCAACGAATAGTTTTCTACATAAAATTTTAATGGCATTTCTGGTTATTTTCTAGAGTCTTGGTAGTGGAGGGCTGAAGGATACGATGGTTAAGCCTTTTAAGCTTCTTTTTAAAAATATTTTAATTTTATGGAGTATAGCTGATTTACAATGTTGTGTTACTTTGAGCTGTACAGCAAAGTGATTCAGTTATATACATATATACACACATATATACACATATGTATATATATATATACATATTCTTTTTTTAGATTCTCTTCTCACATAGGTTATCACAGAATTTTGGGTAGTGGTCCTTATGCTATACAATAGGTCCTTGTTGGTTACCTATCTTAAATACTGTAGTGTGCATGTGTTAATCCCAAGCTCCTGATTTATGCCCCCACCACGTTTCCTTTTGGTAACCCTACGTATGTTGTTATCTGTAGGTCTGCTTCTATTTTGTAAATAACATTTGTACTTAAAAAAAAATAGATTCCACGTATGAGTAACATTATATGATATCTGTCTTTCTCCACCTGACTTACTTCACCTAGTATGATAATCTCTAGGTCCTGCTTTAAGATTCTTTATATATATATATATAATGCTTTCCAGAAAGGCTGAATCAATTTACATGTCTACTGGCAGCTGATGAGAATTCCTGACATACTACACCACAGTGGCACTGAGGGCCCACTATCTTGGGCAAAATATTCACTTGTTCCCAACAGCTCCTATATATAAAACACCATCTCCAACCTTTCATGGTTCAAGTGACTGAATAAGCGACATGTATTTACCACCTTGACCCCATCACCCACACATAAACTACACTGTTTCTTCCCCCCACTCATTTACTAGAGTTGCTGTAAATGAGGGCTCTTGCTCTAGTCATATGAATATGTCTTCTAGAATCTTATTCACTTACTAGACTCTCCTCTTTCCAGCTTGTATCTCATCCTTCTACAAAGACTCAGGCCTCTCTCACATTACACCACCACATTTTCTCCCTTCATCTCCGACCTCTGTGATCTTCTTCTTTAGTATCCTCTGCCACTTCCTATTGCTTACACCATGTCAGAGCTCAAGGTTTAGCCTTTGCTTCTGTTTTGCACTGCTCTTACAGAGGGCTCCTCTATTCTGTTGTATTAATCAGCTCCACACTGATAGCTCTCATGTATTTCCCTAACTCCACCATTCCTTTGTCTTTGGGTCTTTGATGGAGAGGTTCCATCCTCACCTGTGACTCAATGCCACCTCCCACTCAACAGTGTACCATCCTCTCTGCCAAACCAGTATTCCTTCCCAACTCTCATTTCTGACAATGAGGCAATACTCTTTCAGTCCTCCATACTCAAACACTTCAGTCTCTACATCCTTCCTTAAATAATTCCTTAAATTCTTTGAGATACTCCATATCTCAAAGCCATCAAATGGTTTCTTCAAAACATTTCCTCGGTATATTCTTTATTTTTGTCATTTCCATCATTACTTCACAGATTACTTCAGGGATTACTGTAAAATTTCATAGGGAGCAGTGACCACGTTAATTTTACAAAAGTGTTTTTTAATAACTTATGCTTGAATTTATTGTCCAAATTGTCTAAATTCATCTGGTTCAAGCCCTCAGAGGCCCCAGCTTATCTCCTATCACCTCCCTCAATCCAAGACAATCCTTTCTCCCTATTGTCCTTCCTCTCCCAACACCCTTTCCATATTCATTACTCTCCCCACTTTGCTCCAGTCACTCTCCCATGCCTGTGTTTCAATGGAGTCTCCAACAGTTAACCCTAACCTATACTACTTTTCCTTCCTCTGAATTCTCGGAAGAGGGATGGTGGGGAAAAGCCCTGATTTGTAGTGTTTGACAATAACCCTCACTATGGCAGACATCATGTAACATGACTAACTGAAACTAGAAAGAGATATGCATAAAGCCAGAAGGAAGCAACTTCAGGACCCCAAAGCAACATTTAAAATCTGGCCTGCAATCTAGAACTTAATGTATACTATCCTGTCTAAGCTCTCCAAGTATACTATATAGGTCTGTTTATTTCCTGCAACAAACTCTAGCCCTAGAAAGAATGGCAGCCCACTCATTCTAGAGCTTTCATAGTGAACAGGTCACACTCTCTTCACTCAATAAAAACCTGTTGGCAAGACCTAGAGGGAGTGATAAGCAGAGTCAAAGACTAGAGGCATAAAGTGGTAAAAATGGGCAGGTACTCATTTAGGGCTGATGAGCAAGAACAAACAAAAGGTACAACAGAGGAGTAGAATGCACAGTAACTCCCCAACATACGAACCTTCAAGTTGTGAACTTTCAAAGATGCAAGCATGCCTCTGTATGCCAGCTGCTGTACTGTACTGCTGTACTTTTCCAGGTACTTTACTGTAATATTTAAAATGTTTTCTTTATTTTTTGCATTTTTTATATATTATTTGTGTGAAAAGTATTATAAACCTGTGACAGTACAGTATTATACAGCTGACTGTGTTAGTTGGGTACCTGGGCTAACTTTGTTGGACTTGTGAATAAACTGGACTTTGAATGGAACTTATTCATATACAGGGGACTTACTGTAGTAGAAACAAAAATAGAATAGGAGCTGGGATATATTCCCAGCTTTGTACTTGTGGCACCCTTAGCTAGTTAATTTACTTCTTGGGCCTTAAGTTTCCTCATCTGTAAAATCAGGGTGCTACAGGACTTCTAAGTTATTTCTTGATTCTAAACTTTGGGATATGAGTTAGCTGCCAAGGAGGCTGCCCATGGCCCACTTCATTGGCATAATAATAATAATAAATTCATTTTAAAACCTGCTATAAAGTCAAAGGAGTTTAGAGCAGCAAATCTTTTTTTGAAGGTGTGAAGAAACAGTCTTGTAAACCATTTAATTCCTTTGACCTAATAATTATTATCTAGAAAGTAATACTTATTATAAAAACAATTATCTCTTTTAAAGATAATAAAACATTAAAAACAATTATTCCAAAAACTATTACCTTACCGATCTACTATGAGCTGGACACTGGTAAGTCCTGAAGATATGGTAAAAACAGACCTTCTTTACTCTCATGGAACCCACAGTAGCCACCTAGTTCCAAATCATCATAAAAGTGATTTTTAGCTTAGCACAGATTCCCCTAAGTAATGGATGCCAGTGATTATACAGTGAAAGTGACAAATAGATTCAAGGGATTAGATCTGATAGACAGAGTGACTGAAGAAGTATGGACGGAGGTTCTAAACAGTGTTCAGGAGGTGGTGACCAAAACCATCCCCACAAAAAAGAGGTGCAAAAATGCAAAATGGTTGTTTGAGGAGACCACAGCTGAGAAAAGAAGAGAAACAAAAGGCTAAGGAGAAAATGAAAGATATACCCATCTGAGTACAGAGCTCTAAGAAGAGCCAGGAGAGATAAGAAAGCCTTCTTAAGTGAACAATACAAATGAACAGAGGAAAACAATAGAAAGCAAAGACTAGAGATTGCTTCAAGAAAATTAGAGATACCAAGGGAACATTTCATGCAAAGATGGGCACAATAAAGCACAGAAATGGTATGAACCTAACAAAGGCAGAAGATATTAAGAAGAGATGGCAAGAATACACAGAAGAACTATACAAAAAGTTCTTAATGACCCAGATAAACATGATGGCATGATCACTCATCTACAGCCAGACATCCTAAAGTGTGAAGTTAAGTGGACCTTAGAAAGTATTACTATGAATAAAATTAGTGGAGGTGATGGAATTCCAGCTGAGCTATTCCAAATTCTGAAAGATGATGCTGTTAAAGTGCTGCACTCAATATGCCAGCAAATCTGGAAAACTCAGCAATGGCCACAGGACTGGAAAAGGTTGGTTTTCATTCCCTTAAAACCTGCTATAAAGTCAAAGGAGTTTAGAGCAGCAAATCTTTTGAAGGTGTGAAGAAACAGTCTTGTAAACCATTTAATTCCTTTGACCTAATAATTATTAGCTAGAAAGTAATACTTATTATAAAAACAATTATCTCTTTTAAAGATAATAAAACATTAAAAACAATTATCCCAAAAACTATTACCTTACCGATCTACTATGAGCTGGACACTGGTAAGTCCTGAAGATATGGTAAAAACAGACCTTCTTTACTCTCATGGAACCCACAGTAGCCACCTAGTTCCAAATCATCATAAAAGTGATTTTTAGCTTAGCACAGATTCCCCTAAGTAATGGATGCCAGTGATTATACAGTGAAAGTGACAAATAGATTCAAGGGATTAGATCTGATAGACAGAGTGACTGAAGAAGTATGGACGGAGGTTCTAAACAGTGTTCAGGAGGTGGTGACCAAAACCATCCCCACAAAAAAGAGGTGCAAAAATGCAAAATGGTTGTTTGAGGAGACCACAGCTGAGAAAAGAAGAGAAACAAAAGGCTAAGGAGAAAATGAAAGATATACCCATCTGAGTACAGAGCTCTAAGAAGAGCCAGGAGAGATAAGAAAGCCTTCTTAAGTGAACAATACAAATGAACAGAGGAAAACAATAGAAAGCAAAGACTAGAGATTGCTTCAAGAAAATTAGAGATACCAAGGGAACATTTCATGCAAAGATGGGCACAATAAAGCACAGAAATGGTATGAACCTAACAAAGGCAGAAGATATTAAGAAGAGATGGCAAGAATACACAGAAGAACTATACAAAAAGTTCTTAATGACCCAGATAAACATGATGGCATGATCACTCATCTACAGCCAGACATCCTAAAGTGTGAAGTTAAGTGGACCTTAGAAAGTATTACTATGAATAAAATTAGTGGAGGTGATGGAATTCCAGCTGAGCTATTCCAAATTCTGAAAGATGATGCTGTTAAAGTGCTGCACTCAATATGCCAGCAAATCTGGAAAACTCAGCAATGGCCACAGGACTGGAAAAGGTTGGTTTTCATTCCCTTTAATCCTAAAGAAGGGCAATGACAAAGAATGTTCAAACTACCGCAAAATTTCGCTCATTTTGAATGCTAGCAAGGTAATGCTCAAAACCCTTCAAGTAAGGCTCCAACAGTATGTGAGAACTTCCAGATGTACCAGCTGGATTTAGAAAAGGCAGAGGAACCAGAGACCAAATTGCCAACACCCACTGGATCATAGAAACAGTAAGGCAACTCCAGAAAAACATCTACTTCTGCTTCATTGACTACGCTCAAGTCTTTGTGTGGATCGCAACATCTGTGGAAAATTCTTAATGAAATGGGAATACCATATCACCTTACCTGCCTCCTGAGAAACCTGTATGCAGGTCAATAAGCAGTAGTTAGAACTGGACATGGAATAACAGATTGGCTCAAAATTGGGAAAACAGTACATCAAGGTTGTATATCATTACCCTACTTATTTAACTTATATGCAGAGTACATCATGTGAAATCCTGCACTGGATGAAACTCAAGCTGAAAACAAGATTGATGGGAGAAATATCAATAACCTCAGATATGCAGATGACACCGCCCTTATGGAAGAAAGCAAAGAGGAACAAAAGAATCTCTTGATGAAGGTGAAAGAGGAGAGTGAAAAAGCTGACCTAAAACTCAACACTGGAAAAACTAACATCATGGCATCTGGTCCCATCACTTTATGGCAAACAGATGGGGGAAGAAATGGAAACAGTGACAGATTTTACTTTCTTGGGCTCCAAAATCACTGCAGAATGTGACTGCAGCCATGAAACTAAAAGTCGCTTGCTCCTTGGAAGAAAAGTTATGACTAACCTAGACAGCATATTATAAAGCAGAGACATCACTTTGTAGACAAAGGTCCACATAGTCAAAGCTATGGCTTTTCCAGTAATTATGCATGGATGTCAGAGCCAGACCATGAGAAGGCTGAGTGCTGAAGAACTGATGTTTTCAAACTGTGGTGCTGGAGAAGACTCTTCAGAATTCCCTGGATAGCAGGGAGATCAAACTAGTTGATTCTAAAAAACCAATTCAGATAAAATTAGTGGAGGTGATGGAATTCCAGCTGAGCTATTCCAAATTCTGAAAGATGATGCTGTTAAAGTGCTGCACTCAATATGCCAGCAAATCTGGAAAACTCAGCAATGGCCACAGGACTGGAAAAGGTTGGTTTTCATTCCCTTTAATCCTAAAGAAGGGCAATGACAAAGAATGTTCAAACTACCGCAAAATTTCGCTCATTTTGAATGCTAGCAAGGTAATGCTCAAAACCCTTCAAGTAAGGCTCCAACAGTATGTGAGAACTTCCAGATGTACCAGCTGGATTTAGAAAAGGCAGAGGAACCAGAGACCAAATTGCCAACACCCACTGGATCATAGAAACAGTAAGGCAACTCCAGAAAAACATCTACTTCTGCTTCATTGACTACGCTCAAGTCTTTGTGTGGATCGCAACATCTGTGGAAAATTCTTAATGAAATGGGAATACCATATCACCTTACCTGCCTCCTGAGAAACCTGTATGCAGGTCAATAAGCAGTAGTTAGAACTGGACATGGAATAACAGATTGGCTCAAAATTGGGAAAACAGTACATCAAGGTTGTATATCATTACCCTACTTATTTAACTTATATGCAGAGTACATCATGTGAAATCCTGCACTGGATGAAACTCAAGCTGAAAACAAGATTGATGGGAGAAATATCAATAACCTCAGATATGCAGATGACACCGCCCTTATGGAAGAAAGCAAAGAGGAACAAAAGAATCTCTTGATGAAGGTGAAAGAGGAGAGTGAAAAAGCTGACCTAAAACTCAACACTGGAAAAACTAACATCATGGCATCTGGTCCCATCACTTTATGGCAAACAGATGGGGGAAGAAATGGAAACAGTGACAGATTTTACTTTCTTGGGCTCCAAAATCACTGCAGAATGTGACTGCAGCCATGAAACTAAAAGTCGCTTGCTCCTTGGAAGAAAAGTTATGACTAACCTAGACAGCATATTATAAAGCAGAGACATCACTTTGTAGACAAAGGTCCACATAGTCAAAGCTATGGCTTTTCCAGTAATTATGCATGGATGTCAGAGCCAGACCATGAGAAGGCTGAGTGCTGAAGAACTGATGTTTTCAAACTGTGGTGCTGGAGAAGACTCTTCAGAATTCCCTGGATAGCAGGGAGATCAAACTAGTTGATTCTAAAAAAAACAACCATGAATATTCACTGGAAGGACTGATGTTGAAGTTGAAGCTCCAATACTTTCGCTACCTGATGCAAAGAGCCGACTCTTTGAAAAGATCCTGATGCTAGGAAAAACTGGGGGCTGGAGAAGGGGGCGACAGAGGATGAGACAGTTGGATGGCATCATTAACTCAATGGATGTGAGTTTGAGCAATCTCAGGGAGACAGTGAAGGACGGGGAAGCCTGGTGTGCTGCAGTCCACGGGGCCACAAAGAGTTGGACACAACTGAGCGACTGAACAACAACCAATGGACACCAGCTATGAATCCTCTCTTCTCCAGACAAGCATATAATCATACAATTTTGAATGTAATTTCAGAGGTTCACAGAACCTCATCTGTGAAGGGGCTCAAGAACCAAAAGTTAACAACCCTGACTTAATTCTAGAGCTACATCTACAAATCAATAAATAAATCCAAGATCATAAAGTCTATATTCTGTTTGTTAAGGAAGTAAAGATTTCCAACAGAAGTGATTAAAAATAAGGGTTTATCATTTAAAGGATTAAGCTTTGGCTTTTTGAAATTTCATTCAAAATCTTCTTCTTTGAAAGTATCTTCTTCCAAATAATTTTCTGGATAAGTGAGGCATGCCTAGGTTGTGCTTCTATCTGATCTATCATTCCTTTGGTAAGGTTGCCAGTTAAATCACCCTTCTTACTTGAAAACTATCTGCATATTAATGAGTGCTCCCATTTCACAAGTGAGCCCACATTTCATAACTCCTCCGTTTAACACCAAACAGACCCAGCTAGCCATGATGAATACATGTACACACATATTTGAACAAGCAGCTTGAACAAAGCAATGAGCACAAGTTCCAGAATTTGAGGGCACTGACTCATCTCCTGAAAACAAGCAGCCCCCCTTGAATCAAAGGGCACAATGAATTATGCATGGATGTCAGAGCCAGACCATGAGAAGGCTGAGTGCTGAAGAACTGATGTTTTCAAACTGTGGTGCTGGAGAAGACTCTTCAGAATTCCCTGGATAGCAGGGAGATCAAACTAGTTGATTCTAAAAAAAACAACCATGAATATTCACTGGAAGGACTGATGTTGAAGTTGAAGCTCCAATACTTTCGCTACCTGATGCAAAGAGCCGACTCTTTGAAAAGATCCTGATGCTAGGAAAAACTGGGGGCTGGAGAAGGGGGCGACAGAGGATGAGACAGTTGGATGGCATCATTAACTCAATGGATGTGAGTTTGAGCAATCTCAGGGAGACAGTGAAGGACGGGGAAGCCTGGTGTGCTGCAGTCCACGGGGCCACAAAGAGTTGGACACAACTGAGCGACTGAACAACAACCAATGGACACCAGCTATGAATCCTCTCTTCTCCAGACAAGCATATAATCATACAATTTTGAATGTAATTTCAGAGGTTCACAGAACCTCATCTGTGAAGGGGCTCAAGAACCAAAAGTTAACAACCCTGACTTAATTCTAGAGCTACATCTACAAATCAATAAATAAATCCAAGATCATAAAGTCTATATTCTGTTTGTTAAGGAAGTAAAGATTTCCAACAGAAGTGATTAAAAATAAGGGTTTATCATTTAAAGGATTAAGCTTTGGCTTTTTGAAATTTCATTCAAAATCTTCTTCTTTGAAAGTATCTTCTTCCAAATAATTTTCTGGATAAGTGAGGCATGCCTAGGTTGTGCTTCTATCTGATCTATCATTCCTTTGGTAAGGTTGCCAGTTAAATCACCCTTCTTACTTGAAAACTATCTGCATATTAATGAGTGCTCCCATTTCACAAGTGAGCCCACATTTCATAACTCCTCCGTTTAACACCAAACAGACCCAGCTAGCCATGATGAATACATGTACACACATATTTGAACAAGCAGCTTGAACAAAGCAATGAGCACAAGTTCCAGAATTTGAGGGCACTGACTCATCTCCTGACTTAACATTTTAGGGCAAAGCGATCTGGGAAAAGTCATCTAACCCTCTAACCCTTGGATCTTTGTTTATTCATTTGTAAAATGGAAAGGGGACAATGAGACTTATCCAAGAGGGCTACCATGAGTAATCACGCAAGTAAAACAATGCAGGTGAAAATATTTAGATATAAAATGGGCAAAAGCGAGTGAAAGAGTAATGGAGTTGCTCACAAAATATCAGATATTCAGAGATCCTTTGGAAAGAGCTGACCATGTATCGTCCTTAGAGAACCTATCTAAAGTAAAACAAATGGTCCTTAAATTGCTACAGGAATTTTTTTTTTGACTGAGTGTCCAAGAGTAAAGCTCTTAAAAGTCCGCGAAGAGGTTTTGAAATCTTTATAGTGCATAAATGTCTTAACATTTTCAAGGCAAGATGAACTAATTACATTCAGTCTTGGTTCCATAGTCAAAGTTCCTTTTACAAGACATTTTTTACAGAGCAGTGTTTCTTTCACATACCTTGCTGGAAAGGTTAACAGGATGCATACAAAAGATTTTAAGCAAAATTAGTTCATCAAAACTGAACAAATCAATGAACTCAATCTTTCTTAGTGTAAAGGGCATTTGTTTTAAAGGAAGCAAATAATATTCAGTATAAGAGAAGTTTTCAAGTCTGTTCACTAAAATGCAAAATAACTCATGTAAAGGATAACAATTTTTTACATTATTTCATTTACATTTACAATGTTTATTTACATTTCTCAATACCTAAGGCGATTCTCCCTTTAAAATGTGAAATAAACAACTTTTGGGTACTAAGGAATCAATCGTTTCATGTTATCAAAGTTCATGAACAAGACCGAAAGACTTGATCTGATGCTAGAAAAGAGCCAAAAAGGCAAACACTCCTGATTTCCAAGACCCTCCTAAACGAAGGCTCTACTGGTTTCCCAAGAAGGCAAATTAAGTTTTGACTCCAAAAAGTCATTATACAAATGTCTACAAGGGAAACAATCCTATGTCCTATATTTACATAACACTTATCTCTAAGAAAAATTCAAAGCAATGAGAAATTTGGGGGCATGACTCACTCAAATTTGGGCAAAGCGATCTGGGAAAAGTCATCTAACCCTCTAACCCTTGGATCTTTGTTTATTCATTTGTAAAATGGAAAGGGGACAATGAGACTTATCCAAGAGGGCTACCATGAGTAATCACGCAAGTAAAACAATGCAGGTGAAAATATTTAGATATAAAATGGGCAAAAGCGAGTGAAAGAGTAATGGAGTTGCTCACAAAATATCAGATATTCAGAGATCCTTTGGAAAGAGCTGACCATGTATCGTCCTTAGAGAACCTATCTAAAGTAAAACAAATGGTCCTTAAATTGCTACAGGAATTTTTTTTTTGACTGAGTGTCCAAGAGTAAAGCTCTTAAAAGTCCGCGAAGAGGTTTTGAAATCTTTATAGTGCATAAATGTCTTAACATTTTCAAGGCAAGATGAACTAATTACATTCAGTCTTGGTTCCATAGTCAAAGTTCCTTTTACAAGACATTTTTTACAGAGCAGTGTTTCTTTCACATACCTTGCTGGAAAGGTTAACAGGATGCATACAAAAGATTTTAAGCAAAATTAGTTCATCAAAACTGAACAAATCAATGAACTCAATCTTTCTTAGTGTAAAGGGCATTTGTTTTAAAGGAAGCAAATAATATTCAGTATAAGAGAAGTTTTCAAGTCTGTTCACTAAAATGCAAAATAACTCATGTAAAGGATAACAATTTTTTACATTATTTCATTTACATTTACAATGTTTATTTACATTTCTCAATACCTAAGGCGATTCTCCCTTTAAAATGTGAAATAAACAACTTTTGGGTACTAAGGAATCAATCGTTTCATGTTATCAAAGTTCATGAACAAGACCGAAAGACTTGATCTGATGCTAGAAAAGAGCCAAAAAGGCAAACACTCCTGATTTCCAAGACCCTCCTAAACGAAGGCTCTACTGGTTTCCCAAGAAGGCAAATTAAGTTTTGACTCCAAAAAGTCATTATACAAATGTCTACAAGGGAAACAATCCTATGTCCTATATTTACATAACACTTTTCTCTAAGAAATTCAAAGTACTTTACTGTAGAATTATTTAAAAGAAATGGAAACCAACTACTACTATTCTGGGAGACCCTAAATCCCTTGCTTAATCAGATACCAAATGGGTAGGAAACCCTAGGGATAAACTCTAGAGATGGTGGGGGTGGGGGTTCGGAAGCCACTACGGCGCAATGTGGGCTTCCCAATGGCTCAGTGAGTAAAAAATCCTCCTGTTATGCAGGAGACCCAGGAGACGCAATCCCGGGTGCAATCCCGAGGTCAGGAAGACTCCCTGGAGAAGGAAATGGCGACCCACTCCAGTATTCTTGCCTAGGAAATCCCATGGGAAGAGGAGCCTGGTGGGCTACATTCCACAGGGTCGCAAAAAGTCGTACACGACTGTGTGACTAAGAACTCGGATGGCTCATGGAAAGCTGAATCAATCAAGCAACGGAGGAGTTCTAGGAATGGCAGGTGTGTTAAGAACTAAGCTCACAGGGGCTGTGAGGTCGGGAAAGTGATCCGCGACAAGGGCTCATTAAGTTGGTGACAACTGGATGAATGGAGAGCCAGGTGCGAGAGTCACTCCCGGCTAGCCCCCACTTTGCTTACCAGTTGCGCGCTCAGCCCTTGCTCTCTCCCACAATTACTATCCTGGACGCAGGATTCCGAAACACCTGAGGGGAATGCATAATAGAACAGAGCAACTACCAGGCCTAAGGGGGCTTGCACGCTTCCTTCACCCACAGCAGCCGAGCTGGCTTCCTGCCCACCCCCCGTGCAGTCCGCGTCTCACCAGCCACCAGGCGCAGGCCGCGGAGGCTCCCCATGGCCGCCTACTCCGTCGACCAGCACGGTACCCGAGGGCCGGCTAGTGACGCGGGTGAGCTCAATGTCACCGAACGCCGCGAAAGCTACCAAATGTGAAATAAACAACTTTTGGGTACTAAGGAATCAATCGTTTCATGTTATCAAAGTTCATGAACAAGACCGAAAGACTTGATCTGATGCTAGAAAAGAGCCAAAAAGGCAAACACTCCTGATTTCCAAGACCCTCCTAAACGAAGGCTCTACTGGTTTCCCAAGAAGGCAAATTAAGTTTTGACTCCAAAAAGTCATTATACAAATGTCTACAAGGGAAACAATCCTATGTCCTATATTTACATAACACTTTTCTCTAAGAAATTCAAAGTACTTTACTGTAGAATTATTTAAAAGAAATGGAAACCAACTACTACTATTCTGGGAGACCCTAAATCCCTTGCTTAATCAGATACCAAATGGGTAGGAAACCCTAGGGATAAACTCTAGAGATGGTGGGGGTGGGGGTTCGGAAGCCACTACGGCGCAATGTGGGCTTCCCAATGGCTCAGTGAGTAAAAAATCCTCCTGTTATGCAGGAGACCCAGGAGACGCAATCCCGGGTGCAATCCCGAGGTCAGGAAGACTCCCTGGAGAAGGAAATGGCGACCCACTCCAGTATTCTTGCCTAGGAAATCCCATGGGAAGAGGAGCCTGGTGGGCTACATTCCACAGGGTCGCAAAAAGTCGTACACGACTGTGTGACTAAGAACTCGGATGGCTCATGGAAAGCTGAATCAATCAAGCAACGGAGGAGTTCTAGGAATGGCAGGTGTGTTAAGAACTAAGCTCACAGGGGCTGTGAGGTCGGGAAAGTGATCCGCGACAAGGGCTCATTAAGTTGGTGACAACTGGATGAATGGAGAGCCAGGTGCGAGAGTCACTCCCGGCTAGCCCCCACTTTGCTTACCAGTTGCGCGCTCAGCCCTTGCTCTCTCCCACAATTACTATCCTGGACGCAGGATTCCGAAACACCTGAGGGGAATGCATAATAGAACAGAGCAACTACCAGGCCTAAGGGGGCTTGCACGCTTCCTTCACCCACAGCAGCCGAGCTGGCTTCCTGCCCACCCCCCGTGCAGTCCGCGTCTCACCAGCCACCAGGCGCAGGCCGCGGAGGCTCCCCATGGCCGCCTACTCCGTCGACCAGCACGGTACCCGAGGGCCGGCTAGTGACGCGGGTGAGCTCAATGTCACCGAACGCCGCGAAAGCTACCAAACGAGCAGCGCTGGTGGGCGGGGCTTGTGGGTTGCAAGGGCAGAGGGCCGTGCGTGGCGCGCGAGGTGGTGGGCGGACCCCGTAGGCGGGGCCTGCGCGATGCCGGGAACGTGCGGTTCGTGCGTGGCACTCGGATGGTGCAGAAGGCGTACCTCTCTCCGCTCCGCCGGGTTAAGTCTCCAGTCTTGGCAGCGACCATGAAAGTACTCTTTTGGAGAGCTGGTTTCCAGGGCCTTTGCAATGCATTCTGTGCATCTAAGAAAGTACCCGTTTAAAATAGAAGAAATGCTTATTGTAGGTCTTTTGTGAACTGTAGAACCCGAAGTCACATTGCCTAGATCAATCAGTACTTCAGTACACTGTTTTTCCAGTCTTTCCAGTGAATATGTACATACCTTTTTCAAAACTACACAACTGAGTTCTTAGTGACCAGTGGCCTTCGTCTCTTGCTGGCTTTGAGAGTATCTCTGCCTACCGGAGAAATTGACATACGTGTTTCCTATTTTTTTTTCCTGCTTGCCTATTTCTATAAAACATTTTATTTCCACACCTAAACACCTTACTCAACCTTTACTCCACATTGCCAGAAATGTCTTCTTGACATTTCTTGGGGGGCACAAATTCTTAAAGAACAAACTCCCTTCTGCTCTAGGGACAGGGTAGGAGAGTTAGAGAAAATCTTACTTCTACTTAAAGAGATTGGGGTAAAACGATCCCTTCAAGTTCTGATTCGATCTGTGCACCTTGGCCAGTTCCAGGAAGACAGGTTAAAGGCATAAGAATGCAAAGAAGGATAGCACCGTTACGGGCTTCGGTGTGGACGAGGATAAGGGGACTAAACAAAACATGAGCTCAGCTTTGAGGCTGAGATTCTCCTCGGTATTTTCTGTTAGGCGGCGCCGCGGACACCTCTGCGCCGCGGTGATTGGCTCGCGGCGGGGACCTCGTGTTTGTCCAATATGGCGGCGCCCAGTGGCGGTGTGAACTGTGAGGAGTTCGCCGAGTTCCAGGTGATGGGGTTTTCCTCACGTGGCAGGCGTACCCCTTGTTTTGTCCCCGGATCCTGTTCCCTGCTCTGGCCTGGGAGGGATATGCGAGCCAATTGTGGCAGAAGCGGGCAGTTCAAGATTTCTTTTTCGAGCCATTGGAGGTCATGGGGGCGCGGGCTTGGCCTTAGGGACAGAGGCTGCTGCGTTGGGGTCATGGTTCTCTCTGCTCCTTCCAGTCCTGGAGTAACTGCACCCAGAAACTCTCGTGGTTCTGCGGTGGCAAAGCCGAGCTCGGCCGGGTGGGTAGGGATTGTTACAACATTTTTAGGCATTCCTTGAACTCAGTTCTTAGCTTCTGTCATTCTCCTCCTACTTTAAGCTCAGCATTTGTAGGAGAGAAAAAAAGTGAAAGAGAGCTTGTTTGCTTGGTAAAGTAAAACAAAAAACTTGCACAAGTTTTACGATTTCGATGGGGCTGAACGTTTGGTGCCTTGGAGGTTTGATTAATTCTAGTACCTGCAATGGTGCTCTACTTTTCTAACTATTAATAACATTAAAAAAAAAAAATGTTTACCTTTTACATGTTAAAACACCAGAGGTCTGGGGCTGATTATTAACCCACGAATTAAAGAAAAAGGGGTCTGGATTTTGACGAAGTGGCTATGAAAGTTCTACCGTAGTCATGCATGTCCTGCTGTCTTGATAAACAGTTGAATTTAAGTCATGAAAGGTGTATTTTTAACTAAAGATACTGAAATCATTTCATGTATGGTTGTCCTCTGTAGTAACCTTTGTGCTTGGAGGTGTGTTTAGGGAGTGATATTCTTGAAGATAATCTCAAGAGATTGAATTACTTGACAAAAATCATTTGGTCAAAGAAGTTTCTGTGGGGTCTTTCCACCGTTATATAGATAGATTCTTCTTCTTTTCACCACTTCAGCTGCAGAGACCACCAGCAACAGTCTTCAACTGTGATCAGAGTGCCCATTAGATACAAATATTTATAGAAGTCTTAAGTAAGATAGAAAAAAGACTGTTGGATTCTAATGCATATGAAATACTTAAGGTTAGCCAGCACATTTGTGGCCTTCATCTTGTCACATTGGTCCTGTGATCTAATGAGTTAATGAACTCAGATAAGTGAGCAATGCTAGCCTTCAGGTTTGTGAGTAAGCACTGGTTAGGGAGTTCAGTGTTCTGGGTTCTAGTACTACTTCTACCATGAGCAGCTTTGGGACCTTGAGCTAATCACTTAACCCCTTCCATAATTAACTTTTGAGTCTGTAAAATAAGATAATGTTAAATAACATTTAAAACTGCTTCCACCTCTATTTATTTGAACCTCCGAAACCAAATTTCTAAGGATCTCTTTGAGCTGTTACAACATCCAACAGTGCTTAAAGAACACTTTGATTTTCCTTTGTACAGTCAGATAGGCTTTTGTAAGTGGGACAGAAGCTAAACTGTCTTGGAGAACCATTTTATGCACAGAGATAATGTAAATAAAAACATCATAAAATGAATCTCATTAGTGGAACCTGGAGAGTTTTTTAGATTGTTCTTCTAGGACTTTTTCAAATGTGTTCTTTATAACGGAGGGTTTGTTGTTGTTCATCACTAAGTCAAGTCTGGCTCTTTGCGAATAATGGAGGATACCCTGAGTTAAAAGTCAGATCTGGTTTTCCAGAGCTGGGCTTGGCATATCATTTAAACTGACAGTGAATGAACATAAGAACATTTGCCCCTAATGCCTCAAAGGCATACAAATGTAGTATGTGTGTGTGTGTGTGTGTAAAAGTTTAGTATACTATTTAAGTTTTAATGAATTTTATAAAATTATAAACTGATTAATTGGCACACTCACAAATTATTAATCAGTTCAGAACTATGAAACCATTACATGTTGTATGTTAAGTACCTTATGTATGAAAAGCTCTGCACTGAATACTGTGGAAGAGAAACAGAAAATCATGTATTTTTGTTATAAAGATTTAGGTACTTTTCTTCTGCCAGAATTTTATTATGAAGATGTTCAAACACTGTGGTAAGAGAATACCGTTATATAGATAGATTCTTCTTCTTTTCACCACTTCAGCTGCAGAGACCACCAGCAACAGTCTTCAACTGTGATCAGAGTGCCCATTAGATACAAATATTTATAGAAGTCTTAAGTAAGATAGAAAAAAGACTGTTGGATTCTAATGCATATGAAATACTTAAGGTTAGCCAGCACATTTGTGGCCTTCATCTTGTCACATTGGTCCTGTGATCTAATGAGTTAATGAACTCAGATAAGTGAGCAATGCTAGCCTTCAGGTTTGTGAGTAAGCACTGGTTAGGGAGTTCAGTGTTCTGGGTTCTAGTACTACTTCTACCATGAGCAGCTTTGGGACCTTGAGCTAATCACTTAACCCCTTCCATAATTAACTTTTGAGTCTGTAAAATAAGATAATGTTAAATAACATTTAAAACTGCTTCCACCTCTATTTATTTGAACCTCCGAAACCAAATTTCTAAGGATCTCTTTGAGCTGTTACAACATCCAACAGTGCTTAAAGAACACTTTGATTTTCCTTTGTACAGTCAGATAGGCTTTTGTAAGTGGGACAGAAGCTAAACTGTCTTGGAGAACCATTTTATGCACAGAGATAATGTAAATAAAAACATCATAAAATGAATCTCATTAGTGGAACCTGGAGAGTTTTTTAGATTGTTCTTCTAGGACTTTTTCAAATGTGTTCTTTATAACGGAGGGTTTGTTGTTGTTCATCACTAAGTCAAGTCTGGCTCTTTGCGAATAATGGAGGATACCCTGAGTTAAAAGTCAGATCTGGTTTTCCAGAGCTGGGCTTGGCATATCATTTAAACTGACAGTGAATGAACATAAGAACATTTGCCCCTAATGCCTCAAAGGCATACAAATGTAGTATGTGTGTGTGTGTGTGTGTAAAAGTTTAGTATACTATTTAAGTTTTAATGAATTTTATAAAATTATAAACTGATTAATTGGCACACTCACAAATTATTAATCAGTTCAGAACTATGAAACCATTACATGTTGTATGTTAAGTACCTTATGTATGAAAAGCTCTGCACTGAATACTGTGGAAGAGAAACAGAAAATCATGTATTTTTGTTATAAAGATTTAGGTACTTTTCTTCTGCCAGAATTTTATTATGAAGATGTTCAAACACTGTAGAAAAGTTGAAAGGCTTTTACAGTGAATACTCGTGTACTCAGTGTCTGGATTCTGCAGTGAATCACCGTATGTACTATGTCACATATCCATCCCTCAATGTATCTGTCAATCTGCGTTTTAAATTTTTTTGATGCATTTCAAAGTAAGTTGCAACTTCATCCCTGTCCTCAGATGACATCTTTGCGCACAGAGGGAGACATCTCTGGTGTCTTTTCATCATACAGTGACACTGGTTCTATGATATTAGTGTCCCACCGTTAGGACCTCATTTAACTTTTGTTTCCTCTCTGAATGTCCTGTTTCCAAGTACAACCACATTGGGTAGTAGGGCTTTAACATACGAAATTGGAGGTGGACAGGGGAGTCAGGAAAGGGCAGAGTTCAGTCTGTAACAGATATCTGCTAGATACCAGGCACTTGGAGAAACTGAGTGAGCAAGATATAAAACAAGGAGTTCAAGTCAGGGTATAGAACATGTAGAGGATATTTAGAATATGAACACAGTACCCTTAACAGTTCAGAGAGAACCAAGTCAAAGAGAGGTTAATTGAGCTGTGCCTTAGGTGGACAGAACCAGGGGAATTCTAGGTAGATGGAACAGTATATAGGCAGAAAGTTTGATGTATGGCCGGGGAAATAGAAAATTGCTGGAATTCAGAATTTGCACAGAGTCATATTAGGGTTACACAAAATATCGGAACCAAGTTCTGAAAGGCCTCAAATGCCACTTGTGAGGTTAGAGAGTCAGTGAGCAGAGTGGATGAGTTGATTACTCGGCCACAGTCTTTATTAGTGCCCTATCATTTTTGCAATTAGCTTTACTGTAGCACTTCTTATCTTCAGTCATTCTTTACTATATCTCCCGTTAAACCTAATCCTAATCTCCGCAAGACTGTGGCTTCATATAGTCATTAATATCTTCTAAATTTGAGAATCTGAAAAGTGAAAGTCATTCACTCATGTCCAGCTCTTTGAGACTCCATGGAATGTATCCTGCCAGGCTTCTCTGTCCACGGAATTCTCCAGGCAAGAATACTGGAGTGGGTAGCCGTTCCCTTCTCCAGGGTATCTTTCCAACCCAGGGATCAAACCCAGGTATCCCACATTGCAGGTGGATTCTGTACCACCAGGCCACCAGGGAAGCCCCAAAATACTGGAGTAGGTAGCCTATCCCTTCTCCAGGAGATCTTCCTGACCCAGGAATCAAAGCAGGGTCTCCTGCGTTTCAGGCAGATTCTTTACCAGCTGAGAACCAGTCATCTAATTTCAGAGTTGTATGACTAGGTCTAAACTACTTAACATAGCATACAAGTCTTTTTAAAATCCAGTCCCAAAGTCCTCTGCTTAAATCTTTTACCACTGCCCTTATTTGTACATATTCCCTCTCACCAACCCCTCCCTGCCACTTTCAGTATATGTCTGAACTTTGCTGTCTATCGGTATAGACCTGCTTTTCCCTGAACACAGAATGTTACATCATTTCTGTGCTTTTTTTTCCCTCTTGACACCTTGAAATCCCTTCTTCCTGACCCTGTCTGAGACCCAGTTCATACATCACTTGCGCAAAATCAACTGAGTATTCCTAGGATGGTTAAATTTTGGTGGTTCTGATAGGAATATTAACTAACACAAATTAATTTTGAGTTTGGTGCTTACATACAGACTAAACAGACTATTTTCTAGTATCAGTGATGGTTTCTTTTGCAAAATGCCAGACTGCTCTCTGTTCCCCTGCCTGGGGGTGCGGAGAACTCTGGCAGTTGCAGGCAAGTCTGTATTTCTGGCTTGGGGAAAGCACAGTGTGAACACTGTTATAAACGTGGAGTTTGAGGAACCACATCTTCTAAAAAGAGCACCGTGTGAATGGGATCTGCTTCTGGACATGTTCAGGCAGAGTGAGGAGAAGCAAGGTTAAGAACTTCCAGATCATTCTGTGGAACACATTTTCTTTTTACCATCATGTAATAGACCTTTTACCACTCCCCATAGACTCTGAAAGCTTCCAAAAATAATAAAAGGGATTTACCTAAGAATTAACTTTAGGAATAGAGTGTAATATAATCATAAGGGCAATAGAGAGTTTTTTCTACCCTTCCCTGCTGCTAGATATGCTTGGCCTTCGGTTCTGAAATTGCCTTCCAAGAGGGTGAAACAAATGAAAGGTAATACATAAAATGCAATTCCAATGTAAGTGCCAGAATAATTTTAAAGAGTCAGCCTAAAGTTAGAGATTCATGACTTACCAGAATTTCTTGTTTTGAGGAGGATGAAAGGAGAAACTGGAGATACTACAAAGTTTTCTGTTTTAGAGTATCTTTCAGCACTGAAATTACCTTGTTTATTGGGGTGCTTGTTTTTTTGTTATTGTTGGTTTTTTTGCCTCTTTTATTGGTTTATTTATTTATTTTCATCCATCTTTATTCTTTAGCCTGTGTGGGCCTCCCATAGCAGTGGCCTCTCTCGCTCCAGAGTGCTGGCTTGTAATTGGACACACCGGTCAAGCCGCTTCATGGCTTGTGGGGTCTTCCCAGGCTAGAGATGGAACCAGTGCCCCTTGCACTGCAAGGCAGATTCTTTACCCACTGGACCACCAGGGAAGCCCTGGGGTACTTGGTGATTATCTGTCTCCCCCATGAAAATTTTGCTCCCTAAGAGCAAGGACCTTTTCTATTTTATTCACCATTGTAGCCCTGGTGTTTAGAATGGTGCCTAACATGTACTAGACATTAGTAAATAGTTTTTGAAGGAAGAGGGAGTTAATGAATGAACTCTGTGTTCTCTCTAATTGCTGCGTGTGTTTGAAGAAGAAAGCTTGCTGAGGACTCTCAGCCAAGGAAAGCTTTATCTAGAAGGTATAATGTAAACTTTGACCTCAGGATCAGCTGGGTTTACATAGGGAAAAGAAGAGATTTTAAGGGTATTTTTGTTTTAATAGGCAAGTTGTGGAAGTTAAGTTTGCCAGGAAGGTCCCTGTCTTAACCTATTTTTGACTCTCTAAATAGTGCTGCCTCTGCTTGTTTGGAATTTGCCACTTAATTGATATTATATATCCTCTATTGGTGAATAAAACATTATTTAACATGGTGGTTGCTTAGTGAATATGCTGAGACTATCCCCTAAGAATTCCAGTTTACAGAGAACCTTGATAGTGTTGACCAAAATAGAAAGATACAAGAATAGGGGATTAGATAGTGAAGTTGGTTTTAGACCTGACATTTGCCTGTTTTTATTAGTCAAAATTATGAGCCTTCTGCAAGCTGTTGTACTTCTAGATTGGGTTCTAGGAAAACATTACATTACTAAGTAAAGAATAATTACCTTGTCAAATAAGTTGTGATACCTCCACTGAATAGAGTATTTTTGCATCTATTAGAAACGTCTTCAGGGTAACAAGGGCAAAATGCTCATGGTATAATTTCATAAAATAGAACTTTTAAATGCTATATAGTACCTCATTTTTATAAAAATATTTGCAGATACTATAGAAAAAACTAATTGATAATGGTTAACAATAGATGATTCTATTTTCCTTAAGTTTTTTTCTAATTTTTATAAAATGATTGTCTAACACTTTAGTCATAATAAAACCTTATTTTAATGAATGGATGATACAGCATAGGGAATGTACCCAATATTTTATAATAACTTTAAATTTGATAAAATACATAAAAATATTGAATCAACAAATTGTATGCTTGAAATTAATAAATATTATAAGTCACTGATAATTTAATAAAAAATAAATTGTCACAATCATATGATTAAATAATGTATAAAAGTCACACTCTTGCCAATTTTCAGATTAAAAGCTGTCATTTTTAGTATGACTAATAAATAAATTAATGGATGAAAGAAATGAAGAAGTTGATTTCAATCATGGATTTAAGTGTGGCAAAGAAGTAGGTTCACATGTTGAAAGAGGTAGAAGATCAAGCAAGAGATGATTTTAGTATTAAATGCTAACTTGTTAGATGTTTCCAGTAAGTATATAGTCCAAGTATTATACACTTCTGTATTCTCGATGATTTCCAGTGATTGTTTTGTGGGACTGGGGTCAAGTGGGAGTGGATTAAAAGAGAAAGAGAAGGATATATACTAGAAACTTTTCCAGAACTTATGTCATCTGAGTCAGGAGGTAGCTGATGCCCAGCCTTCTTTAATGACAAGTGAAAAGAAGACCCAATGAGAATGTGGAGAAGGCCTGGTCAGTGTACTCATCGGAGTAAAAAATGGAAAAAAGGGGAATACAAAGAATTCCAGTTTACAGAGAACCTTGATAGTGTTGACCAAAATAGAAAGATACAAGAATAGGGGATTAGATAGTGAAGTTGGTTTTAGACCTGACATTTGCCTGTTTTTATTAGTCAAAATTATGAGCCTTCTGCAAGCTGTTGTACTTCTAGATTGGGTTCTAGGAAAACATTACATTACTAAGTAAAGAATAATTACCTTGTCAAATAAGTTGTGATACCTCCACTGAATAGAGTATTTTTGCATCTATTAGAAACGTCTTCAGGGTAACAAGGGCAAAATGCTCATGGTATAATTTCATAAAATAGAACTTTTAAATGCTATATAGTACCTCATTTTTATAAAAATATTTGCAGATACTATAGAAAAAACTAATTGATAATGGTTAACAATAGATGATTCTATTTTCCTTAAGTTTTTTTCTAATTTTTATAAAATGATTGTCTAACACTTTAGTCATAATAAAACCTTATTTTAATGAATGGATGATACAGCATAGGGAATGTACCCAATATTTTATAATAACTTTAAATTTGATAAAATACATAAAAATATTGAATCAACAAATTGTATGCTTGAAATTAATAAATATTATAAGTCACTGATAATTTAATAAAAAATAAATTGTCACAATCATATGATTAAATAATGTATAAAAGTCACACTCTTGCCAATTTTCAGATTAAAAGCTGTCATTTTTAGTATGACTAATAAATAAATTAATGGATGAAAGAAATGAAGAAGTTGATTTCAATCATGGATTTAAGTGTGGCAAAGAAGTAGGTTCACATGTTGAAAGAGGTAGAAGATCAAGCAAGAGATGATTTTAGTATTAAATGCTAACTTGTTAGATGTTTCCAGTAAGTATATAGTCCAAGTATTATACACTTCTGTATTCTCGATGATTTCCAGTGATTGTTTTGTGGGACTGGGGTCAAGTGGGAGTGGATTAAAAGAGAAAGAGAAGGATATATACTAGAAACTTTTTCCAGAACTTATGTCATCTGGAGTCAGGAGGTAGCTGATGCCCAGCCTTCTTTAATGACAAGTGAAAAGAAGCACCCTAATGAGAATGTGGGGAGAAGGGGCTATACTGTGTCAGTGTACTCATCGGAGTCTTTCTACGTCCCCTGCCCTGTTGGTATTATTTTTATTTTGGTGGGGTTTTTTGAGAGGTGGAACCTCTTTTAGAGGGGAGAGATCCTTGGGAAATGTGAACCTGGGTAAATGAGAAAACGTAAGGCTAATTTTTGCTTATTTTATGAACAAGACAGCCACAAAGAGATTTGACTCCTTTTCTAGCAGCATGCTTTTTTTGTTGTTACAAAAATGATGTACAGTCATAGTAAAAAACCTAAAAAAGTAAAAGGCCTAAAAAGGTGGGAGGGAAGGCCAGAAGGACATAGATTATTTTCTGCGCATTAATCACTGCTGATAGTTTCTTATATATGTTTATAGAAGTTTTTTTTTTTTTTTTTTTAAAGATTTATTTATTTATTTGTTTTGGGCGGGGGTCGGGTTGGGGAGGGAGGGGAGCGGGCGGGCCACTTCCATTGGTCTTTCATTTCTCTATTTTAATCCGTCTTTTTTCTTTGGCTCCTGTGGGCCTCCTATCGTGGTGGGGTCTGTCGTTGCAGAGCCCCGGTTCTGGGCGCATGCGCTCCAGATCTCTGGCTCGGTAATTGGACACATCCGTCCAGCCGCTCCACAGCACCTGGGATCTTCCCAGGCCAGGGATCAAACCGGCGCCCCTTGCACTGCAAGGCGGTGTCCTTACCCACTGGGCCACCAGGGGAAGTCCTGTTTCTAGAAGTTTCTAACACCACATTTGAGAGTGATAGACAATGAGGGAAAAAAGCAAGTGATTATGTTGGATTGTTTTGGACAATTTGAAGTAATCAGTAAAGAATCCTCTACTGGCTTTATGCTAGAGACGGAAAGAACACACAGTGTTTGTTAAGTACCACGCCAGCAAATGGGGTTTACAAATGAATGAAACAGTCTTTAAACTTAAGACAACCACATTTGAGCCAAAGGAACAGAGTTGTGCCAAGTGTTAGAATTACTATTACATAACCTACCCATCAGTCTCTTAGTAAAGGCTTTTCTGTGGTTGTACTGTACATGGTTTCCCCACTCCTAATTTATCCAGGAGGAGGATGTAACACATCCAAGAGCTTTGCTTATTTATTTTTGCTTAGCTGCTCTTATCTTTATCACTTAACTTTCCATTCAAGTTATCACTCTCTTATTTTAAATATATATAGGAATTACTCAAGGTGATGAGGACGATCGATGACAGAATAGTACATGAATTAAACACTACGGTCCCAACAGCTTCCTTTGCAGGAAAGATCGATGCCAGCCAAACCTGTAAACAACTCTATGAGTCAGTAAGTGTATCTTTTGAGTCTTTTGTGCTTCCTTTGTGCCTTTCTTTGCAGGCAGAATAAGAAATCAGTTGACATATCATTAAACTGTGGATAAAATAATGGAATCTTCATGTTTTTTTGCCCACAGCAGAAGGTTTTGTGTAGAAGTTTTGATCTGGTTTCTACAAACTAAAAAAACATATGATCTTAAGTAATAGTCTGGAAAAAGACAGTTCTAAGACATGAAAACAGCCTTTGTTGGCCCCCTCATGGGCAGACTCCAACTTAAGGAAACCTTATGCATCAAGGAATACAGGAGAGAATGAAACAGTCAACTGAAACAGTGAAAGAAGACCACAGTCTCTTAAGGAATCAGTCTTAAGAAGGTAGACAACTACTATAAGGAAGAATTAAAACCCTTCACACTTTCTGTATCTTCTTTCTTCCTTTTTTCCCTCACTCATCAGGAGGGGGAACAGAAACATTTGGCAGAAGAGAAGAAAGAGCCACAGATAAATTGTCCTGCCAAGGGCGTAAGTTCAATCCCCAGTCAGGGAACCAAGATCTGGCAAGCTGCCAAAAAAAAAAAAAAGAAAGAAAATTTTAGACCAAAAGAAGTTACCAAAGCTGTGATAAAGTAAAACTGGGAAGTTCTAAATATACTATGTTTGGGCTAGTTTTGAATTGCATTCCTGCCCCACCCCAAATGTCATTTCAAAATGCTTACCCCAAATCAAAGGAAGGATGGTTATGATACAGTTATCCTTCAGGATTTTTCTCCTCTAACCATAGTTTTACCTTATTGAGTTTCTTAATAAACTTTATCTCAGTTCCATTGATAAGCACTTTATGTATCAGAAATACTCATGTGACCAGATCCTCAAGCATCTGATACTGATGGGATACTAAGCCTGGTTTTGTGTTAGTTTTTCCCTTGGTAGGTGTATGTCCTCGTTTCTTTGACATATATGTACAGAAATCCATGCATATTCCTCTTGCATGTGCTCTTAGGTTTGAATTTTTTTGAAGGATGATGATGAAAACAGTTGAAAATAATTGATAATACTGAGTAAAAGATGACTTACCCAGTCATTCCTCTCCATGTGGTTGCAGGTTTACAGAGGGTCTAATCTGAAGGAAAAGTAAGCAAGTGAGGGTAGCAGGGTAGTCGGCCTCCAGAAGGGTATCCACAGGGAAGGTGCCAAGTTAAGGAGGGGCACAGTGGAGGAAAGCCCAGCTGAGGAAGGACACTTGGTGAGAGACCAAAAGAAAAATATTCAATATTTAATAAAATGTACACAATTTGAATTTGATTTAAGATGCAGATAGAAAAATGAGACTATTGTGATAGACTTCTCCTTGATGCTAATGCTGTTTCACCAATCGCTGGGGCGTCAGACAAAATATCAAAGTAATTAAATAGCATCTAGTGTCTGAATAATGTATTGAGTCATGTTGCCTCTAAATTTTAGAGGTGGAAAGGATACTAGTAATTATTTACTCATAATTAATTTTACAAGAGAGGAACTGAAGCCTAGAAATGCTAATTATTTAGCCAGTCTCACACAGCCACAGGGAGAGTTTCTTAGTTCTGAGGATTGTTCTGATTCTGTTTTGGAGAGAACAGTTCTGTACCCTCAATGCCTCCTTTAATTTTCTGTGATTATACCTGAAGGAGTTAATAAGTAACAGGAGCACCATGTTAGCTAATAAATATGGGCCTTGAGGCTGACTTTGTGAATCCTAAATGTTACAATGAAAAGAATTAGCATATTAGAGAAATTTACTCTAGGTGGGATTTGTGTCTGTTAGGCAGTTCCCTTCCTTCACGTGATACAACTTATAATTAATGCACTTTTAGTATTGCCCTCAAGAAATACAAAGGTTTCTTCTTGCCTCGTGTGTATTAGACCAGTAGTTCTCAATCACAGTGTCCCAGTATAATCATTTAAGAGATGTATTTTAAGTAACTTACGAAGAATGCTTATAGAATGGTTGTCACTTCCATGTTTTATATATTTAAGCTGTATATAACGGTTAGGTTATTTCTGTTACAACTATCACTAGCATAGCATTAAGACACGCCCGCTTTGGACTGAAAAGAGAATGCTAGAATATGATTACATGGAGCAAGCCAGCATTTCAATTTTAGTTGGAGGCGAACCACTGTTATTCTGCACCATTAATTATAATGGTGATGGCATATGATTTTAGTATTTTGCTCTTTCTTTACCCCATATTTTTGGGATATCATCAGAATTTGGCTATAATCATGGAAGTATGTTTGGATTAAAACATGACCATCATTCTTTGTGAATCAAGACAGATGCTCAGTATTGTATTGGATTTGTTACGTTAAGATGAAGGCTAAGAAAGATTTGCTCTGTCAGGCATCCCTACTTTCACTCAGCACACGCAGTTGATAGAATCAATAATCCCTGCTCCATATACAGTTTTTCCCGGTTGATATTTTAAAATCTTGAAAAGGGTTCTGTCTGACATAGGTAAATGTAGCATTCTTTTGTTTTTACTAAGAATCAATAATCCGTAGAGGTGGAAAGGATACTAGTAATTATTTACTCATAATTAATTTTACAAGAGAGGAACTGAAGCCTAGAAATGCTAATTATTTAGCCAGTCTCACACAGCCACAGGGAGAGTTTCTTAGTTCTGAGGATTGTTCTGATTCTGTTTTGGAGAGAACAGTTCTGTACCCTCAATGCCTCCTTTAATTTTCTGTGATTATACCTGAAGGAGTTAATAAGTAACAGGAGCACCATGTTAGCTAATAAATATGGGCCTTGAGGCTGACTTTGTGAATCCTAAATGTTACAATGAAAAGAATTAGCATATTAGAGAAATTTACTCTAGGTGGGATTTGTGTCTGTTAGGCAGTTCCCTTCCTTCACGTGATACAACTTATAATTAATGCACTTTTAGTATTGCCCTCAAGAAATACAAAGGTTTCTTCTTGCCTCGTGTGTATTAGACCAGTAGTTCTCAATCACAGTGTCCCAGTATAATCATTTAAGAGATGTATTTTAAGTAACTTACGAAGAATGCTTATAGAATGGTTGTCACTTCCATGTTTTATATATTTAAGCTGTATATAACGGTTAGGTTATTTCTGTTACAACTATCACTAGCATAGCATTAAGACACGCCCGCTTTGGACTGAAAAGAGAATGCTAGAATATGATTACATGGAGCAAGCCAGCATTTCAATTTTAGTTGGAGGCGAACCACTGTTATTCTGCACCATTAATTATAATGGTGATGGCATATGATTTTAGTATTTTGCTCTTTCTTTACCCCATATTTTTGGGATATCATCAGAATTTGGCTATAATCATGGAAGTATGTTTGGATTAAAACATGACCATCATTCTTTGTGAATCAAGACAGATGCTCAGTATTGTATTGGATTTGTTACGTTAAGATGAAGGCTAAGAAAGATTTGCTCTGTCAGGCATCCCTACTTTCACTCAGCACACGCAGTTGATAGAATCAATAATCCCTGCTCCATATACAGTTTTTCCCGGTTGATATTTTAAAATCTTGAAAAGGGTTCTGTCTGACATAGGTAAATGTAGCATTCTTTTGTTTCTCCTTATTATAACTAAGAGCTTGTCTATATCACTTTATAACTTTTTGCACTTGGCAACGTGAGGCTGAAAAGAAAAAGGCCAAAAAAAGAGAAAGAGCAGCAATAGTAAGAGGCTCAGAAGCTGCATGAGAGCAGGTGTAGGGTAGAGGAACACACAGATGCAGTAATGGGAGAGAAAAGGATACAGGGAGAAGGAGACTGAGCTGAGGAGTGTGGGAAGAGAAGCTGGCGACCCGGGAGCACAGTGAGGGAGAGGACAAGCCAGCCTCCTCGCCTCCACCCTCACGGCTCCTGCCTTGGATCTTGTTTGTTAAGAATAACCTTCTCTTCCATAGACTCAATTTTAACAAGTTGTTTCAGAAAGTCTTACATTTCTGTAGTCTAAATTTAAAAAACCAAACCAAACCAAAAAAAAAAAAAGCTGAAATGTGACAAATTAGTGTGTGGTTTTTTTTTTCCTCTCTCTTTTTTTCTTCCTTTGTTCTTTTAGTTGATGGAGGCCCATGCCAGTAGGGACAGAGTCATAAAAAATTGTATAGCTCAGACGTCATCAGTAGTAAAACAGCTCCGAGAAGAGAGAGAAAAGAATTTGGATGATTTAACGTTATTAAAGCAACTTAGGAAAGAACAGACAAAGGTAAGTTGAATACAGTTTCCATTTCTGAGACAAGGTTTCCAAACTTAGCCTTCAAAATAAAGGCGGTTCTTAACATGAAAAATTCAGACTAACATAGGCTTATTATTTAGAATGATCAGGAGATTAGTGCTTCACTTTTTTTTTTTTTTTTACAAAGTGATAGGTAAAAAATGGATTTATTCAGATTCAGAGAAAGCACACTCCACAGACAGAGTGTGGGCCATGGCAGAGCAAATCCAGTGGCCTAGTGCTTCATTTTTAATGGGCTTTATTCTATTGCATTTCATTATTAACTGGTAAATTAATGTGCATGTCATGGATATATATGGAAGCTTTAGCTAAAAGAACCATGTAATCATATGTTATTTCCATTCTTTATATATTCTACAGTTAATGATATAAGAATTAATACAGATCAACATCATGTTAAAATATCTGGGAATTTACATTTTGAAAATATTTGCCCTGGTTTCATCTGTAGAAACCTGCTAGATATACTACAGATGTTTGATTTCAGGGTATTACCCTCTTCGGCCATAAAAGTATAGTACTATGTAAATATAACCAGGTACAGTAGAGCCTCCTTGTGTGTATTTCTTTGTTATGGAGAAGGTGGTATGGGTCTGTTTCATCTCCCCTCTGTACTGTTTTCCCTTTTAGGAAAACACCCAAGTGTCCACTGAGTGATGTGTCAGAAGAGGCCTTATTTTCCTAAAGTCAGCTGTAGTGTAGATGAGTGTGGACTTCAGAGCAGAGTTAATTGAGGCAGAGCTATTTCTTTATAGCCCTTAAATGCGACATGTCAAGAAAACAGTGGAAATGTATACCGTATTTTATTTTGTGGACTGCATGGCTGTCTTCTGGCGAGAGGGTTTCCTAAGGGGTAACTTCTTTATTCTGCTGCAGTTTCAAACTTTCAGAACAGTTGCACAAACAGTACAAGGAACTCCCATGTACCCTTTGCCTACAGTCACCTTTTGTTTACATTTTGCCCCACCTGCTTTGCAATTCATTCTCTCCACCCTTCCTACCCTCTCCGTCCTTCCCTTCCTCTTTCCCTGTCCTCCTCCTCCTACCTCCATACACATTTTTGACCCTTACTGTTTTGAGACTATACTGGGCACATTATACATCCTCTTTTATCCCTGCAGATGTTGGTTATTTCCTAAGAACAGCGGCTTTTTCTTATGTGACCACTGTATAATTATCCAAATCATGTCTGCATTTTAAGATGGCATAATAGGTGACTTACTGATCCTTGCATGTCAGGTAACTGAAAATCCATTGTGAGGTGGAATCATGTTTTCATACAGAACAAGTTGGTGAAGTTTGCTCTTTGTTTAGTGGATGTAGCCAAACTTTGAAAATGGGACCTTGCTGTCTCTCTCGAACCTTGTCTTTTGCTGCACTCAGGTGAGTGCGTGCACTCTGTCGGTCCTCCTGCTGATGCAGTATGTCTCACCGGGTACAGGACCATCCTCCGTCTTCACTGCACTCTTTGTTCATGATGCCTGCTCCAGCCCTGCGTCCCACCCCTACTCATTCGCTAGTCAGCGGTGGGATCTTCAGTGAACTTAGACTGAACTTTATGGTCATCTTAGGAGGAGTTTTGGGAACCAACCAGTGAGTTATGAAAGGTAGTTTTCTAGCCTGTGATATTGCATGGGACTAGAGTAAAAGGTAACCATGAGTAACAGTTAAACAAATGAGGAAACTTGAATTTTTGTTTCAAGTTTGCCACAAAGGTCATGGACTCAGAAAGAGACAGCTCTTGAAGACGTTCCAGCTCTCCCTCTTCGTCTTCTATATGTGGAAACAGACTCCGGGCTACTGACATCCCCAGAGTCACAAACTAGTAGCGGTAGGACTGGACTTTAACCCATCTCTTCTGACTTGGGATTCAGTCGGTGTTTACGTTAAGCTGTGACTGATAGTCAAATTCTGGTTACTCACAAACAGTACAAGGGTAACTTCTTTATTCTGCTGCAGTTTCAAACTTTCAGAACAGTTGCACAAACAGTACAAGGAACTCCCATGTACCCTTTGCCTACAGTCACCTTTTGTTTACATTTTGCCCCACCTGCTTTGCAATTCATTCTCTCCACCCTTCCTACCCTCTCCGTCCTTCCCTTCCTCTTTCCCTGTCCTCCTCCTCCTACCTCCATACACATTTTTGACCCTTACTGTTTTGAGACTATACTGGGCACATTATACATCCTCTTTTATCCCTGCAGATGTTGGTTATTTCCTAAGAACAGCGGCTTTTTCTTATGTGACCACTGTATAATTATCCAAATCATGTCTGCATTTTAAGATGGCATAATAGGTGACTTACTGATCCTTGCATGTCAGGTAACTGAAAATCCATTGTGAGGTGGAATCATGTTTTCATACAGAACAAGTTGGTGAAGTTTGCTCTTTGTTTAGTGGATGTAGCCAAACTTTGAAAATGGGACCTTGCTGTCTCTCTCGAACCTTGTCTTTTGCTGCACTCAGGTGAGTGCGTGCACTCTGTCGGTCCTCCTGCTGATGCAGTATGTCTCACCGGGTACAGGACCATCCTCCGTCTTCACTGCACTCTTTGTTCATGATGCCTGCTCCAGCCCTGCGTCCCACCCCTACTCATTCGCTAGTCAGCGGTGGGATCTTCAGTGAACTTAGACTGAACTTTATGGTCATCTTAGGAGGAGTTTTGGGAACCAACCAGTGAGTTATGAAAGGTAGTTTTCTAGCCTGTGATATTGCATGGGACTAGAGTAAAAGGTAACCATGAGTAACAGTTAAACAAATGAGGAAACTTGAATTTTTGTTTCAAGTTTGCCACAAAGGTCATGGACTCAGAAAGAGACAGCTCTTGAAGACGTTCCAGCTCTCCCTCTTCGTCTTCTATATGTGGAAACAGACTCCGGGCTACTGACATCCCCAGAGTCACAAACTAGTAGCGGTAGGACTGGACTTTAACCCATCTCTTCTGACTTGGGATTCAGTCGGTGTTTTTACGTTAAGCTGTGACTGATAGTCAAATTCTGGTTACTTTAGTAAACAGTTTATTTACCTACAGTGATGCCAATCTGAAAGTTCCCGGTTCTTTACCTGAATCCTTTCCTCGGAAAAGGCACATTCCTTTCTGGAACTATATACCTGCTGTCAGCCATTAGTCGCCCCTGAGAGGAAATTTACCTGTGTAAGACCCAGAGCCTCAAAAACAACCATCTCAAAGGTAGCATTTTGTTGGCGGCACTGAAATTGCATTAGAAGCTGGCTGTGATATCTGCTGTGTTCAAGAAGAGGCATGGAATATAAAGGCAGGTAGCTCTGAGGAAATGATCCCATCTACCACTTGGAGGTTTTGTAATCTTGTAAATTAATTGTTCTGAAACTTCTGAGTTTCAGTTTGTAAAATGGAGTTGATACTTAATATCTTTTGTTTCTCTTTCTTGATGAGGATTAAATTGTACAGTGTGTAAAAGGTATCCCTCTTTGAATCTCTGGGGCTCCAGATTTGTCCTGTTAATCCTCTCTACGATACCCACCCAACCTGTGGTTTCCACCTTTTGTTTAACGAGTATTAAGGAGTTGAGGGATGTACAGTCTTATGTGACAGTGCATTCTCTTTTTGGACCGCTGAATTGTTCAGAGACTTTCTTACTGTGAAAATCTGTCTCATGTAATTACTGATCCTTAGGCATCCCTCTGGATAAGTCTAAACCTATTTCTACAGAACAGCCCTTTAAATATTTGAGAGCAGTTATGAGCACTGTCTTAGTGGCCTGTTGTAACATGATTCTTTGAAGTTGTTACTTCTTTGGCGAGAAGTTTTCTAGGCTGTGATATTGCATGGGACTAGAGTAAAAGGTAACCATGAGTAACAGTTAAACAAATGAGGAAACTTGAATTTTTGTTTCAAGTTTGCCACAAAGGTCATGGACTCAGAAAGAGACAGCTCTTGAAGACGTTCCAGCTCTCCCTCTTCGTCTTCTATATGTGGAAACAGACTCCGGGCTACTGACATCCCCAGAGTCACAAACTAGTAGCGGTAGGACTGGACTTTAACCCATCTCTTCTGACTTGGGATTCAGTCGGTGTTTTTACGTTAAGCTGTGACTGATAGTCAAATTCTGGTTACTTTAGTAAACAGTTTATTTACCTACAGTGATGCCAATCTGAAAGTTCCCGGTTCTTTACCTGAATCCTTTCCTCGGAAAAGGCACATTCCTTTCTGGAACTATATACCTGCTGTCAGCCATTAGTCGCCCCTGAGAGGAAATTTACCTGTGTAAGACCCAGAGCCTCAAAAACAACCATCTCAAAGGTAGCATTTTGTTGGCGGCACTGAAATTGCATTAGAAGCTGGCTGTGATATCTGCTGTGTTCAAGAAGAGGCATGGAATATAAAGGCAGGTAGCTCTGAGGAAATGATCCCATCTACCACTTGGAGGTTTTGTAATCTTGTAAATTAATTGTTCTGAAACTTCTGAGTTTCAGTTTGTAAAATGGAGTTGATACTTAATATCTTTTGTTTTCTCTTTCTTGATGAGGATTAAATTGTACAGTGTGTAAAAGGTATCCCTCTTTGAATCTCTGGGGCTCCAGATTTGTCCTGTTAATCCTCTCTACGATACCCACCCAACCTGTGGTTTCCACCTTTTGTTTAACGAGTATTAAGGGAGTTGAGGGGATGTACAGTCTTATGTGACAGTGCATTCTCTTTTTGGACCGCTGAATTGTTCAGAGACTTTCTTACTGTGAAAATCTGTCTCATGTAATTACTGATCCTTAGGCATCCCTCTGGATAAGTCTAAACCTATTTCTACAGAACAGCCCTTTAAATATTTGAGAGCAGTTATGAGCACTGTCTTAGTGGCCTGTTGTAACATGATTCTTTGAAGTTGTTACTTCTTTGGCGAGAAGTCCAGGCTTTGTCAGAGCAGTGAAGCTTTCATGATTTCTGGTCTGTATAGCTGATTAAAATCTGAAATGGAGGGACTTTCTGAGGCTTAGTGGATAAGAACCCGCTTACCAGTGCAAGAGACATGGGTTCGATTGCTGGTCCAGGGAGATTCCACATACCCAGGAGCAACTAAGCCCCTGCATCACAACTACTGAGCCTGTGCTCTAGAGCCCAGGAGCCGCAACCACTGAGCCCATGTGCCCTGGAGTCCATGCTCTGCAGCAAGAGAGGGCACTGCCATGAGAAGCCCATGCACTGCAATTGGAGAAAAGCCCCAAGGCAACAAAGCACAGTCAAAAATAAATAATTAAAAAAAAAATATGAAATGCAGGTTGCTCTGGTGGAAGCAGGCGGGCTTCCTCAGGCTTGTTACTGCTCCACGATACATCAGAAATGCAGTCCTTTCCCATTCACGGTTTCAATCCCATACACTGGCACATACTCTTGACACTAGTTTTGAGTCCAGGAGGGGAGTTTACAAGGAGCGTTGGAGCAGTACCACATCCAGTCTTGTTAGTGTTATGTGCACACTACTCAAACTTCCTGCCTGAGCCATACTCCTAATTTATGGTTCAATGCTTTGGTCTGGGTCCCCACCTCATGGTTGCCCGGACCTTGTCTAGCTCTCTGGCATTTTGTTCCCAGACCTCCTGGCCTGTGTCTTGACTTCAACCTGAGGAAATCATCCTGCTGTTAACCTCTTGGCTACCTCAGCCTATAGATCATGCTTATTTCTCCTAATTTTCCTGAATACGTCCAGGTTCTTCTCCTGGTACTAGTTAACTTCCCAAGTCTCTCAGACCGGAGGCGACCAGGAGTGTGATGGCCCCGCCATCTGGACCTGGCAATGGGATCGGCTACTTGTTTTCTTGCAGTTATTAGGTTGGCAGTTAAAAAGAAAGACTAGCATTTTCAGACTCAGACCTCTGGTTATGGTATGGAAAACTCATCCCTTTCTCACTTAGTGGCCTGTTGTAACATGATTCTTTGAAGTTGTTACTTCTTTGGCGAGAAGTCCAGGCTTTGTCAGAGCAGTGAAGCTTTCATGATTTCTGGTCTGTATAGCTGATTAAAATCTGAAATGGAGGGACTTTCTGAGGCTTAGTGGATAAGAACCCGCTTACCAGTGCAAGAGACATGGGTTCGATTGCTGGTCCAGGAGATTCCACATACCCAGGAGCAACTAAGCCCCTGCATCACAACTACTGAGCCTGTGCTCTAGAGCCCAGGAGCCGCAACCACTGAGCCCATGTGCCCTGGAGTCCATGCTCTGCAGCAAGAGAGGGCACTGCCATGAGAAGCCCATGCACTGCAATTGGAGAAAAGCCCCAAGGCAACAAAGCACAGTCAAAAATAAATAATTAAAAAAAAAATATGAAATGCAGGTTGCTCTGGTGGAAGCAGGCGGGCTTCCTCAGGCTTGTTACTGCTCCACGATACATCAGAAATGCAGTCCTTTCCCATTCACGGTTTCAATCCCATACACTGGCACATACTCTTGACACTAGTTTTGAGTCCAGGAGGGGAGTTTACAAGGAGCGTTGGAGCAGTACCACATCCAGTCTTGTTAGTGTTATGTGCACACTACTCAAACTTCCTGCCTGAGCCATACTCCTAATTTATGGTTCAATGCTTTGGTCTGGGTCCCCACCTCATGGTTGCCCGGACCTTGTCTAGCTCTCTGGCATTTTGTTCCCAGACCTCCTGGCCTGTGTCTTGACTTCAACCTGAGGAAATCATCCTGCTGTTAACCTCTTGGCTACCTCAGCCTATAGATCATGCTTATTTCTCCTAATTTTCCTGAATACGTCCAGGTTCTTCTCCTGGTACTAGTTAACTTCCCAAGTCTCTCAGACCGGAGGCGACCAGGAGTGTGATGGCCCCGCCATCTGGACCTGGCAATGGGATCGGCTACTTTTTTTCTTGCAGTTATTAGGTTGGCAGTTAAAAAGAAAGACTAGCATTTTCAGACTCAGACCTCTGGTTATGGTATGGAAAACTCATCCCTTTCTCACTTACTGGGGCCCTGTATATTCCCCTTCTCTGTTTTGCTTCCTGTTTCTCTTTTCTTTTATTCAGATCAGGTTACCACCTCCTTCTCCTTTGTTGTTGTTCCTCTGTGCTGTTTGCAAATCTATATTGTAGGATCAATAACTCAAACTGGAATTACTGAGTTCAAGGACTTGTGAATTTATATTTTTACTTAGTCTTACCAAATTGCTGTCCATAGAAGTTACAACAATTTGTACTCCTACCAAAAATGTATGTGAGTGTATCTTTCTGTGTACCCTCACTAATACTAGGTTTAATCAGAATTATCAAATTTCTTCTTTAAAATTTTTTTCGTCGTACTATGACTTAATTTGCCTTTCTTCATGCATAAGTAAGATTATACATTTTTAAAAGTAGGTTTATTGGCCATTTATTTTTCTTCTGTGAACTACCTGGGCCTTTGAGATTTTTTTTTTTTATAAAGCTCTTTATAATAAGCAACAGTGCTTGAGAACTATGACTTTATAAGATTTAATAATTGATTAAATATGAGAACAGCTATATCAAAGAAGGTTTTGAAATCTAGCCTAAGTATAACAAAGAATGCAGGAGTAGCTGCTGGTTTTGTTAGGAAAACATTATAGGATTTGGTTTTCATTCTTTAAATTTTCGTAACTTCATTTTTGTTTTCCTTTCTTGCAGTTGAAATGGATGCAGTCGGAACTGAATGTTGAAGAGGTGGTAAATGACAGAAGCTGGAAGGTATAAAATAATGTTGGTTCTTGGGGGAACTTGTGAAGGGGAACAGAACTAACAAAGGGAAACAAGCCAAGGGAGGGCAGAGTAAAGACTGCCTTGGACACTTAAGAATAAAGATCCTTCATTTACAAGCAGTTGAAGGTTTTAACTTTTGGGGGGGATGGGAGTTAAGGTTAGAATCCAAGTAGACTCATTAAAAGTAGCTTTACAGTCCTATGGTAGAATTGCATCGTTGTCGTGGTAACAGAATTGGAGACATTCTGTATATTTTATTTTTATGCTAGTCCATATTAGCCAACATGGGTTGGTTTCTTTGGGAATATTTTGTTGTTGTTGTTTTTTAACCTAAAAATGGTTTGTTCCTTACATCAGTAAAGTATGAGGATAAATTCTAAGACGGGATTGTTTTTTAGATTTTTATAACTTTTTAGGAATTTGGATACAAAATTTTTTAGACACATGATTAATTTTTTTAAAAATTAAAAGGTCAACTAAAAATTCTACCAATCATGCCACTCTGATTTTAACCACCTCCTTTCCCTTTCCTCTGAAAGGATGTGTATGCTTATCTGTAACTTTTAAAATATTGTTTGTTTGTGTATGTGTACACACATATGCACACATTAGCAGACTAATGGAAGTGTATTTTCTCTTAGTATAGCTTGGAGATCTTTTAAAATTAGAATGCTAAGAGCTTTCTTATTCTTTTTTTTATGCTCTCTTTATATTCCATAGAATGGCTGTACCAAAATTTTTATTTAACACAGTCCATATAGCACGTAATCTTAGAATTAACTGTACTTTTAACATTTATGATATATTTGTTTAGTTTTTAGGAAGCAAGGTAAATAGAACAAAAGATGACTAGATTTATACAGTTTAGCAAAAGGCTGGACTCCCTTCGTGGACCAGCCTTCCCTACCTGCATGTTAGAAGCAACTGGCACTCATTTAGAAAAGCATGACATATACCTAAATAGAATCTACATTATGAAACAGTTTTTAAGTTTTATCTTAAAGTTAATTTAGACATTTTTGTCTAACTGTCCAAACTGTGTTATATGGAACTAACAAAATATGTTATGTATGGAATTAACATATTTGTGAGTTATTAAATAAGCTAACTTGTGATGGTTTCTTTCCTTGAATAATTTAAATTGTATTAAAATATGAAAATTATAAATGAAAATCAAGGCCTTCTATGCTCTTAGCACCTAGTAAGTCAGTTTGAATTGGTGAGGAAACACCTCTGTTTCCTAAAACTGTTGATCTCAACCATAAACAAATTTAATTTAATTTCAGGCAAAATTTATACAGGATGACTCAGTGGCCTTTGTTTCTCTTCAACCATCTTAGGTGTTTAATGAACGCTGCCGAATTCACTTTAAGCCTCCAAAGAATGAATAAAAAGATAGGTTTTTTTTAAGATGGACCGGGTCATCTCATGAGAGTCAAGCATGACAGACATCAGCATGGTGGGCTTCCCAGGAGGATTTCTGAGCCAACAGTCCAAGACCTTTTGTTGATTTCAGCCCCACTTAGCCAAGACCTCACATATAAATAATTCTGATAATTATGGAGAAATCAACTGCTATTTTATACTGATTCTGTAAAAAAAAATGTTTTATAACTATTAAAATAATTTTCTGACTCAATGTACATAATTATTTCATTGTTTTCCAAGGTGAGAGAATAAGTTCTTGTAAGAATATTTGAATACAATTTCCATATGTTATTTGATTTATATTGTACCATTTTGAATTTTACAAGTTTGTTGTTGGTATCAGTGTAGACCTTTATGGTTATTGATAGTTTTATCTCTTTATTTATCTCTTTAGGTGTATTGCTCTTAAGTTAAAGGGCAGTAGTATGGGCTGGATACTGTCCAAAGAAACTCCCTTAGTACGTTATCTTGTTTTTACATGCAGAAACTATTGTCAGGTGAAATTTTTTCCTAGATAATGTTTCTGTGAATAATGAAAAGGAAAACAGTAAAACACATTCAGAAAATGGAAAAGCAGAAAAGTTATTTAACATTTTGCAACTGTCCAAACTGTGTTATTTTTGAAGCATGACATATACCTAAATAGAATCTACATTATGAAACAGTTTTAAGTTTTATCTTAAAGTTAATTTAGACATTTTTGTCTAACTGTCCAAACTGTGTTATATGGAACTAACAAAATATGTTATGTATGGAATTAACATATTTGTGAGTTATTAAATAAGCTAACTTGTGATGGTTTCTTTCCTTGAATAATTTAAATTGTATTAAAATATGAAAATTATAAATGAAAATCAAGGCCTTCTATGCTCTTAGCACCTAGTAAGTCAGTTTGAATTGGTGAGGAAACACCTCTGTTTCCTAAAACTGTTGATCTCAACCATAAACAAATTTAATTTAATTTCAGGCAAAATTTATACAGGATGACTCAGTGGCCTTTGTTTCTCTTCAACCATCTTAGGTGTTTAATGAACGCTGCCGAATTCACTTTAAGCCTCCAAAGAATGAATAAAAAGATAGGTTTTTTTTAAGATGGACCGGGTCATCTCATGAGAGTCAAGCATGACAGACATCAGCATGGTGGGCTTCCCAGGAGGATTTCTGAGCCAACAGTCCAAGACCTTTTGTTGATTTCAGCCCCACTTAGCCAAGACCTCACATATAAATAATTCTGATAATTATGGAGAAATCAACTGCTATTTTATACTGATTCTGTAAAAAAAAATGTTTTATAACTATTAAAATAATTTTCTGACTCAATGTACATAATTATTTCATTGTTTTCCAAGGTGAGAGAATAAGTTCTTGTAAGAATATTTGAATACAATTTCCATATGTTATTTGATTTATATTGTACCATTTTGAATTTTACAAGTTTGTTGTTGGTATCAGTGTAGACCTTTATGGTTATTGATAGTTTTATCTCTTTATTTATCTCTTTAGGTGTATTGCTCTTAAGTTAAAGGGCAGTAGTATGGGCTGGATACTGTCCAAAGAAACTCCCTTAGTACGTTATCTTGTTTTTACATGCAGAAACTATTGTCAGGTGAAATTTTTTCCTAGATAATGTTTCTGTGAATAATGAAAAGGAAAACAGTAAAACACATTCAGAAAATGGAAAAGCAGAAAAGATATTACATGACAGAATTCTAGTACAGGACAATTGTGTTCACGTTCTGTTGCTGTTTAACTTTTTTAACAGCTTAAAACCACTGCTGTTTGTTATCTTAGAGTTGTGTAGGTCAGAAGGCTAGGAAGGCTTGACTTGAGTTTTCTGCCTGGGGTCTCACAAGCTGCAGTCAAGTTGTAAACCAGACTCAGAACTTGTGGAGTCTTGTCTGGAGTCTCCAGGGAAAGAACCTGCATCCAGGCTCAATCAGTTGGCAGAATTCAGATCCTTTCAGTCCTAAGACTGAAGTTCCTGATACCTTGCTGGTTCTCACTGGCCAGTCTGAGCCCCTGAAAGCCATCCACATTCCTGGACGCCATGGCCTCCTCCATTTTCAAGCTAGCAATGGTGAATGAACCCTCATTCTTAGAATCTGACTTCCTTTTCTGCTATAAGCCAGACAGACTGCTTTTAAAGTGTGTCTATTAGTTTTGCTATAATAATCTTCCCTTGTATTAACTCAAAGTCAACTAGTTATAACTAATTATATCTGAAAATCATTTTGCAGATGTAACATTACAGATGTAGCGTCTCACATTCACAGCCTGAGCGATTAGAGTGGGCATCCTGGAGAGCCATCCTAGGAGTCTCTACCACAGGTTAAACACAAGCCTCCTGGCTCTGGCACCGTTAGATCGACCCTCCCAGCAGGGTTGTGGATAGACTTGTGTGTTCAGTATGCTGACCCTCATCAGACTGTGCTCACCTTTCAAAAAAATTTGTGAGCATTTACTGTGGATCAGATACTATCTAGTTGTTGGGGATATTGATAAACAAGACCTACTTTTTGAAGATTGTATTATAGTCTTTCTAACAAGAAAAAAATAATTTCCTAGTGTCAGCAATGAAAAACACTTTCTATAGAATTTAACTATCATTGGTACATGACAGAAACTTGATGTTTAATAATTGTTGAATGTATAGGTGAATTGAAAGGGTTACATACAAGAAAAAAAATAAGATTTAACATTAAGGTGCTTAACAGGGAATTCAGAAACAGAATTCTTGGAAAATATTCATAACAGCCTTTCCAGCATTTCACGTCTGCTAAAGTACTGTCTAGCTAATCCAGTTTTAGCATTCGAGACGTGAATCATTCCAATATTATGAAAATGCAATTATGATTATGTAGATGACTTTTAGTGTAAATGAGTATTAGTGTGTTTAGTTTGTGATGAATGGCATTTAAAGCCTTAAGAGAGATGGTGCATTGCTTTTGAAAGTTGATTAGTGTCCTAAACAAAATACTGGCAAAACAAATGTAGCATGTAAAAAAGAATTATACACTACGACCACATGAGATTCATTTTAGGAATGCAAAATTGACTTCATATTCTCAAATCAGGGCTTCCCTGTTGGTCCAGTGGTTAGGAATCTGCCATGCAATGCAGGGGACACAGGTTTGATCCCTGGCCCAGGAAGATCTCACATGTCTTTGGACAACTAAGCTATGGGCCAAAACTACGGAACCCATGTGCTACAGCTACTGAAGTTTGCTCACCCTAGAGCCCGTGCGCCATAGCAAGAGAAGCCACTGCAATGAGAAGAACCACCACAGCTAGAAAGTAGCTCCCGCAACTCGAGAAAGCCCTTGTGTAGTCAGAAATAAATAAAAACATTCTCAAATTAATCTAATACACTATATCAATAGAATAAGGACTTCCCTGGTGGTCCAGTTGGTAGAGAGTCCACCTTGCAGTGCAAGGGGCAATGGTCGATCCCTGGCCTGGGAAGATCCCACATGCTATTGGACGGCTGGACTGGTGTGCAAAGGGCAATGGCATGCTGACCCTCATCAGACTGTGCTCACCTTTCAAAAAAATTTGTGAGCATTTACTGTGGATCAGATACTATCTAGTTGTTGGGGATATTGATAAACAAGACCTACTTTTTGAAGATTGTATTATAGTCTTTCTAACAAGAAAAAAATAATTTCCTAGTGTCAGCAATGAAAAACACTTTCTATAGAATTTAACTATCATTGGTACATGACAGAAACTTGATGTTTAATAATTGTTGAATGTATAGGTGAATTGAAAGGGTTACATACAAGAAAAAAAATAAGATTTAACATTAAGGTGCTTAACAGGGAATTCAGAAACAGAATTCTTGGAAAATATTCATAACAGCCTTTCCAGCATTTCACGTCTGCTAAAGTACTGTCTAGCTAATCCAGTTTTAGCATTCGAGACGTGAATCATTCCAATATTATGAAAATGCAATTATGATTATGTAGATGACTTTTAGTGTAAATGAGTATTAGTGTGTTTAGTTTGTGATGAATGGCATTTAAAGCCTTAAGAGAGAGATGGTGCATTGCTTTTGAAAGTTGATTAGTGTCCTAAACAAAATACTGGCAAAACAAATGTAGCATGTAAAAAAGAATTATACACTACGACCACATGAGATTCATTTTAGGAATGCAAAATTGACTTCATATTCTCAAATCAGGGCTTCCCTGTTGGTCCAGTGGTTAGGAATCTGCCATGCAATGCAGGGGACACAGGTTTGATCCCTGGCCCAGGAAGATCTCACATGTCTTTGGACAACTAAGCTATGGGCCAAAACTACGGAACCCATGTGCTACAGCTACTGAAGTTTGCTCACCCTAGAGCCCGTGCGCCATAGCAAGAGAAGCCACTGCAATGAGAAGAACCACCACAGCTAGAAAGTAGCTCCCGCAACTCGAGAAAGCCCTTGTGTAGTCAGAAATAAATAAAAACATTCTCAAATTAATCTAATACACTATATCAATAGAATAAGGACTTCCCTGGTGGTCCAGTTGGTAGAGAGTCCACCTTGCAGTGCAAGGGGCAATGGTCGATCCCTGGCCTGGGAAGATCCCACATGCTATTGGACGGCTGGACTGGTGTGTCTAATTATTAGCTAGCGCTCTGGAACACATGTGCCCAGAGCTGGTGCTCTGCAAGGAGAGAGGCCACTGTGATGGGAGGCCCACAAGCCAAAGAACACAGATGGATGAAAAGAAATGAAAGACCAATGGCCAAAATTTAAAAATAAAAGACAAAACCACACGATCATTTCAATAGATAGCAGGGAAAAAAGCATTTGACAAAATCTGATGTGGTTTTATAATTTAAAAAAACACATTAGAGAATATTGTCAACTTAAGGGTGTCTACAAAAGCCCCATAGATAACATCATACTTAGTAGTGGAAGACTGGATCTTTTCACTTAGTTTTCCCCCTAAGATTAAAAACAAGACAAAGATATCCATTCTCAACACTTTTACTCAACTTTGAAGGTTCTAGAAAGTGCAATTAGGTACTTAATTAAAATAAAAGATATCCAATTTGGAAAGGAGAAGTAAAATTATCTCTCTTTGCAGAAGAGATGACCTTGAAGTATATGAAAATTCTTAGGAATCAATCAATAAACAAATTCAAAAAGGTTGAAAAATGAATATAAACACACAAAAATCAGTTGTATCTTTGTATAATTAAAAACAAAAATGAAGGAAACAATTCCATTTACAATAGCATCCATAGAATAAATTTAACAAAAAGAAGTATAAAACATACATTCTGAAAACAATAATATTCTGAAAAGAAATTAAAGTGTAAATAATTGGGGAAGCATCTTTGTGTATTGCTAGATTTAATATTGTTAAGATGGCACTACTCCCCAGGTTGACCTATAGATTCAACATAATTCCTATTAGAGTCCTAGCTGACTTCTCTGTAGAGATTTATAAGCTGATTCTAAAATTCATATGGAAATTCAAAGGATCCAGGAGAACCAGAGCATTCTTGCACTCAGAGCATTCTTGAAAAAGAAGAACAAAGTTGAAGGACTCACCACTTGTTGATTTCAAAACTTCCTACAAAGCAACAGTAATCAAGAAAGTATGGTACTGGCATGACATAGGTATGTAAATTAGTAAAACAGAGTCCAGAAATGAACACATGGCTATTATCAACTAGTTTTCAACAAGAGTGCCAAGACCAAGGTGAGAAAGAATAGTCTTTTCAACACATCGTGCTGAAACAGCTAGATAACTACATGCAAAAGAATGAAATTGAATCCTTACATTGTACTAGTAATACTTATAAAATTGACTCAAAAGTGATCAAAGACTGTGATGGGAGGCCCACAAGCCAAAGAACACAGATGGATGAAAAGAAATGAAAGACCAATGGCCAAAATTTAAAAATAAAAGACAAAACCACACGATCATTTCAATAGATAGCAGGGAAAAAAGCATTTGACAAAATCTGATGTGGTTTTATAATTTAAAAAAACACATTAGAGAATATTGTCAACTTAAGGGTGTCTACAAAAGCCCCATAGATAACATCATACTTAGTAGTGGAAGACTGGATCTTTTCACTTAGTTTTCCCCCTAAGATTAAAAACAAGACAAAGATATCCATTCTCAACACTTTTACTCAACTTTGAAGGTTCTAGAAAGTGCAATTAGGTACTTAATTAAAATAAAAGATATCCAATTTGGAAAGGGAGAAGTAAAATTATCTCTCTTTGCAGAAGAGATGACCTTGAAGTATATGAAAATTCTTAGGAATCAATCAATAAACAAATTCAAAAAGGTTGAAAAATGAATATAAACACACAAAAATCAGTTGTATCTTTGTATAATTAAAAACAAAAATGAAGGAAACAATTCCATTTACAATAGCATCCATAGAATAAATTTAACAAAAAGAAGTATAAAACATACATTCTGAAAACAATAATATTCTGAAAAGAAATTAAAGTGTAAATAATTGGGGAAGCATCTTTGTGTATTGCTAGATTTAATATTGTTAAGATGGCACTACTCCCCAGGTTGACCTATAGATTCAACATAATTCCTATTAGAGTCCTAGCTGACTTCTCTGTAGAGATTTATAAGCTGATTCTAAAATTCATATGGAAATTCAAAGGATCCAGGAGAACCAGAGCATTCTTGCACTCAGAGCATTCTTGAAAAAGAAGAACAAAGTTGAAGGACTCACCACTTGTTGATTTCAAAACTTCCTACAAAGCAACAGTAATCAAGAAAGTATGGTACTGGCATGACATAGGTATGTAAATTAGTAAAACAGAGTCCAGAAATGAACACATGGCTATTATCAACTAGTTTTCAACAAGAGTGCCAAGACCAAGGTGAGAAAGAATAGTCTTTTCAACACATCGTGCTGAAACAGCTAGATAACTACATGCAAAAGAATGAAATTGAATCCTTACATTGTACTAGTAATACTTATAAAATTGACTCAAAAGTGATCAAAGACTCAAATGTGAAAGCTAAAACAACATAATTCTTAGAGGAAAATAGGAGAAAATAATCATGAACTTGAGTTTGGCAAACGATCCTTAGATCTGACACCAAATGCCAAAGCAAGAAAAGAAAAAAATAGATAATTGGGTTTTCATTAAAATTAAAATATTTTGTACTTTAAAGAACACTGTCAAGAAGTGCAAAGATAAGGCTTCCCTAGCGGTCCGGTGGGTAAAGAGTCTGCCTTGCAGTGCAAGGGGCACCAGTTTGATCCCTGGCCTGGGAAGATCCTACCTGCCGCAGAGCGACTAGACCTGTGCATCCAATGACGAGCCAGTGTGCTGGAGTGAATGCACCCAGAGCCACGAGAGAGGCCACTGCGGTGGGAGACTCACACAGGCCAAAGAATAAAAGATGGATGAAAATAAATAAATAAGTAAAATCAATAAAAGAGACTAAAATTTAAAAAAAGAAGTGCAAAGATGGGACTTCCCTGGTGGTCCAGTGGCTAAAACTCCACATTCCCAGTACAATGGGCCCAGGTTCCATCCCTAGTCAGGGAACTACATCCCACATGCTGCAGCTAAGGGTTTGTATGCTACAACTCAGAGTTCATTACCTCAACTAAGACCAGTGTAGTCAAATAATAAATACATAAATAAAAATTTTAGGATTACTTACAAGAAAATAAGTGCAAAGACAACAAGAAAACTCAGAGAAAATATTTACAAATCATATATCTGGTAATGCACCTTATATCCAGAATATGCAAAAACTCCTACAACTCAATCATAAAAAGAAATATATATTCAAATCATTTGCCCAATTTAAAAGTAGGCAAATGATTTGAATAGACATTTCTCCAAGCAAGATAGGCAAACGAATAATAAACTCAAGAAAGGATGCTTGTCATCGTTAGTCATCAGGGAAATGCAAATAAAAACCTTGATAATAAATGATTTCACACCTACTATAAAGAACAGACTCAAAAAGTCAGGTAAACAAATGTTGGATGTTGGAAAAATCCAACCCCTCATACACTGCTGGTGTGAATGTGAAATAAGGTAGTTACTTTGGAAAACAGTTTGTAAGTTCTTTGACTAATTAAACATGGAGTTATCTTATTGAAAGGATTTTACCTCGATTTGAGACTTACACCCAGGGCCCAGACCCGATCAAACCCTTCATGGGACTTGAACCCACGTGGCTAAGGCTTAACTCCAGCCAAAACCCTGTCTGGGACTTGAACCCACGTGGTCGGGACATAATCAAGCACTCACCCAAAGTCTGGACCCACTGAGGCTCAGGTTCTTCGTGCCTCAATGCAGAAAGAATTCAGTAAGAAGCAGAGTGATAGACAAGAAAAGGATTTATTAGGATAGGGTACTTGTAAGCAGTGCAAATGGGCAGGCGAGAAAGCTCTGTTCTGCTCTCCCTTCGATTGAGTGGGCAGCAATATATAGAAGATGGTAGAAGACCGCCCCCCTCAAGTAGACGCAGATGCAGGGCATACATCATTGGTTGCTTCTTCGCCAGCTCCTCCTTCATCAGCTGTTTATACCTAGTCAAGCCTGCTTTACTGAACAAGGAGCAGCTCTCCTGAGTTATCGTTAACTCACTGGCCTCCCAACCTTTCTCAGGTTTCACCCTTCTACCTACTGTCCCCTACCAGGACTCTACAACCACTTACCTGTTCTACTCTGCCCCTATCATTAAGAACCGGCAATTTTACTCTTGGGTATGTAGCCAATAGAAATGAAAACACTTGTATACACAAAAGCATGTAGACAAATGTTTGTTGTTGTTCAGTCCCTGAGTTGTGTCCGACTTCTAGGTTTGTCACAGCTTTTCTTCCAAGGAGCGAGCATCTTTTAATTTCAGGGCTTCAGTCACTGTCTAAAATGATTTTGGAGCCCCTTCCCCAAAATAAAATTTGCCACTGTTTCCATCTTTTTACTCATCTGGAGAAGCGAATGGCAAACCACTTCAGTATTCTTGCCTCAAGAACCCCATGAATAGTTGCATTAGGCCTGAGCAACTTTTCTGAGATTTCCAGTTGATATCAATTTGCATAGAATTTCTACTCTCAAGCTATAAATTGATTTTGAGAAAGAAAAGGTAATTGTTATATAAAATAGGCAGGAACTAATTGAAGAGATTAATTTATTTGACAAGGAATATGTCTTTATTGATAGTTACATTTATTAGCAGGAGTCATTGATTAGGTGTCAGTGGAAAGAATCAATGGCTTTGGGAACATGCTGCTAAAAGCCTTTCAGCTCGTCATCCTTGGTTTTGTCAACTTGGTAGCCAGTAAGTGTCAAAGATTCGTTTTGGTGAGGAAGGCTTTTGAACACTTTTATGTGAATATAACGATTATCACCTATTTGTACCTGGAAGTTAAAAAAAGGAAAAAAAAGATCAATTTAATCACATGGATCCATGTTAAATGAACAATCTACAGACTTAGAAAGACTTAGCTATAATAAGCTTTTTTTGGGAAATAGTATTCCTAGACCACCATTCTTAGACCCTTAGTTCCATGAACAGAGGAGCCTGGTGGGCTCCATGGGATTGCAAAGAGTTGACATGACTGAGTAACTAACGCTAACACTTACATAAACCTACCACCTTATTTTATGAGAGAAAGGGCAGGCTAAAGGCATGGGAAAAGGCATAGGTTCCTAGGTTTATTTTATTTTATATTTAACTATAAGCTGCATGGAAATGAAATTCAGAGTTGCATTTCATTTTCAAAAGATGCACAGATCAAGAAAACAGGTGAGAGTCTTTTTGGTGACTCTATTTTCTGACTCCCAAATTGGGATACTTTGTCACATGGTTTGAGAAAGAAGAAAATTAAAATTGCCTGAGAAAATTTGGGATATGTTGTTCCCTTATTAATATTAGAACATGCTTTATAAATGCCCATGGGTAAAGGAACAGGGCCCAGGGGTGGAAAGCCTAGTTTTTCTTCTAAAATAAAGGGATCTTCCTGGGAAATCATTTGTAAGAAGCCTGAAATAGTAGTTTGGGCGTGAATCTGGGACCTAGAAAACTGTGCTACGAAACTTGATTAGACAAACCACTTCAGTATTCTTGCCTCAAGAACCCCATGAATAGTTGCATTAGGCCTGAGCAACTTTTCTGAGATTTCCAGTTGATATCAATTTGCATAGAATTTCTACTCTCAAGCTATAAATTGATTTTGAGAAAGAAAAGGTAATTGTTATATAAAATAGGCAGGAACTAATTGAAGAGATTAATTTATTTGACAAGGAATATGTCTTTATTGATAGTTACATTTATTAGCAGGAGTCATTGAAGGTGTCAGTGGAAAGAATCAATGGCTTTGGGAACATGCTGCTAAAAGCCTTTCAGCTCGTCATCCTTGGTTTTGTCAACTTGGTAGCCAGTAAGTGTCAAAGATTCGTTTTGGTGAGGAAGGCTTTTGAACACTTTTATGTGAATATAACGATTATCACCTATTTGTACCTGGAAGTTAAAAAGGAAAAAAGATCAATTTAATCACATGGATCCATGTTAAATGAACAATCTACAGACTTAGAAAGACTTAGCTATAATAAGCTTTTTTTGGGAAATAGTATTCCTAGACCACCATTCTTAGACCCTTAGTTCCATGAACAGAGGAGCCTGGTGGGCTCCATGGGATTGCAAAGAGTTGACATGACTGAGTAACTAACGCTAACACTTACATAAACCTACCACCTTATTTTATGAGAGAAAGGGCAGGCTAAAGGCATGGGAAAAGGCATAGGTTCCTAGGTTTATTTTATTTTATATTTAACTATAAGCTGCATGGAAATGAAATTCAGAGTTGCATTTCATTTTCAAAAGATGCACAGATCAAGAAAACAGGTGAGAGTCTTTTTGGTGACTCTATTTTCTGACTCCCAAATTGGGATACTTTGTCACATGGTTTGAGAAAGAAGAAAATTAAAATTGCCTGAGAAAATTTGGGATATGTTGTTCCCTTATTAATATTAGAACATGCTTTATAAATGCCCATGGGTAAAGGAACAGGGCCCAGGGGTGGAAAGCCTAGTTTTTCTTCTAAAATAAAGGGATCTTCCTGGGAAATCATTTGTAAGAAGCCTGAAATAGTAGTTTGGGCGTGAATCTGGGACCTAGAAAACTGTGCTAAGAATTTTGACTTTTGTTCTTGATTTAGACAATAAAAATTTAAAAATATTTATTTGACCGCACAGGGTCTTTGTTAGCAGTACTCAGGATCTTTGATTTTCACTGTGGCATGCAGGTTTTTTAGTTGTGGCATAGGAACACTTAGTTATAGCAGATGAGATCTAGTTCCCTGACCAAGGCTTGAACCCAGGCCCCCTGCATCGGGAGCATAGAGTCTTAGCCACTGGACCACCAGGAAGTCCTAATATATTTAAGTTATATTAATCAAAATACTTATTTAAGGGGCATAAATGGTTTAAATTATTTTTTTCAGTTACTGATTTGTCATTCCTTAACCCCATTCAATTTAGGGAATAAGAATCACAAAGCTTTGAGATGGAATGAGTTTCAATGTAGCCTCTGGTCCAGCCCCACATCGTGAGAATCCCATATGAAGAAGCTGTGGCCACGAGCTAAACGAAGTTTGAATTCTGAGTCTTTTTCTTTACATCTTCTGGAAATTAACTCAACATAAGAAAGCCTTCCAATTTCACAGGAAAAAGATGATATAAATATACCATCCTTCGCCAAGTTTGAGTTACCACGTGGGAAGTATTGTGCTAGGTGGTATCTTGATTTAGGACAAGGAGAAGGAAAAAATGATAAAGTAGGGCAGACAGGGAACATCACATAAAGTGAAAGATACAATATCTTTTAGTGCTAAAGTGAATGTTGATGTCTAACCTTAATGTAGTAATTTATTCCAGCAACCACTTGAGTTTTATATGTTATAGCTTTAAATTCTTCGTAAGTCTCATTTGTTTTTTCTTCAAGCTGTGATTTAACCTTAAGAAAAGAGCATGAAATAAAAGTCATATTTTTATGGCAAAAGGAATGGAAACAACAACAAAAATATTCTCTGCCCTTTGGCTCCCCCTTCCCCATCCACGCTGTGCATGGTATATCTGCATTAATGCATCAGCCAGACCACCCCCTGAGCAGGGATACCTGCTCAACCACGAAGAGCAACAGTCATCTCCTAGTATCAACAGGACGACCCATTAAAAGATAACATTCCTCCTTTATCTTGTAAGTTGTCACATGACACTCCACAATGCTGTTTAGATCTGGATTAAACTGTTAACTAAACACTTGATGCACAACCGTAGTTCTCAAAAAACATATATACCTGTGCCTTGACTTCTAAGGGCTGGAACAATACGCAGAGCTTTCTGATTTTTTCCCCCTCTAGCTCTTTCCTATCACTTAGAGGGACGGAAACAAATGCGTGTGTTTGATATCCCTTGTTTACTGGAAAGTTGTCTCCCAGCCCATAACTGAAGCATTTTATGTGTGTATACAGCTTCAGTCAGGCTTCCAGTACATCTAGGTTTCTCCCAAGGCCATCTGATTTTTCCCATCAGTGGGCAAATTTTTTTGAATCCTTTTCTATTGATGCCTAAGTTTGAGTACTAGAACTGCTTTCAAAGACCTAGACATCTGGGGAGTTCCCTGGTGGTCCAGTGGTTATGACTTGGTGCTCTCACTGCTGAGGCCTGGGTTCAATCCCTGGTCCGGGAGCTAGATTCCACCAGCTGCATGGCACATCCCCCCACACCGCCACCCCGCAAAGACCTAAACATTTGCAAATTCTGAGTTTTCAGACCATTTTTGAAGGGCAAATACTTCATGGAGCACCAGTCATTTTTCCTGTAACCTTCAGAATAGATGGGAGAAATGTGATTGCTTTTTGGGGATGGAAAGTGAGGTTGCAAAGGAGTGAACAGAAGAAAACAAATAGTAAAGAAAGATACGGGAAGCAGTAGGGCACAGGAAAGAGAAAAGCAGAGAAGCGTGCGGAGAGAATGAGTAAGGAAAGAGTTCAGTGTCTTATTGCTCCGCTCATCCTCACCTTTTGCAGTCAACACTGGGTACCAGTCAAGTTAAGAAAAGAGCATGAAATAAAAGTCATATTTTTATGGCAAAAGGAATGGAAACAACAACAAAAATATTCTCTGCCCTTTGGCTCCCCCTTCCCCATCCACGCTGTGCATGGTATATCTGCATTAATGCATCAGCCAGACCACCCCCTGAGCAGGGATACCTGCTCAACCACGAAGAGCAACAGTCATCTCCTAGTATCAACAGGACGACCCATTAAAAGATAACATTCCTCCTTTATCTTGTAAGTTGTCACATGACACTCCACAATGCTGTTTAGATCTGGATTAAACTGTTAACTAAACACTTGATGCACAACCGTAGTTCTCAAAAAACATATATACCTGTGCCTTGACTTCTAAGGGCTGGAACAATACGCAGAGCTTTCTGATTTTTTCCCCCTCTAGCTCTTTCCTATCACTTAGAGGGACGGAAACAAATGCGTGTGTTTGATATCCCTTGTTTACTGGAAAGTTGTCTCCCAGCCCATAACTGAAGCATTTTATGTGTGTATACAGCTTCAGTCAGGCTTCCAGTACATCTAGGTTTCTCCCAAGGCCATCTGATTTTTCCCATCAGTGGGCAAATTTTTTTGAATCCTTTTCTATTGATGCCTAAGTTTGAGTACTAGAACTGCTTTCAAAGACCTAGACATCTGGGGAGTTCCCTGGTGGTCCAGTGGTTATGACTTGGTGCTCTCACTGCTGAGGCCTGGGTTCAATCCCTGGTCCGGGAGCTAGATTCCACCAGCTGCATGGCACATCCCCCCACACCGCCACCCCGCAAAGACCTAAACATTTGCAAATTCTGAGTTTTCAGACCATTTTTGAAGGGCAAATACTTCATGGAGCACCAGTCATTTTTCCTGTAACCTTCAGAATAGATGGGAGAAATGTGATTGCTTTTTGGGGATGGAAAGTGAGGTTGCAAAGGAGTGAACAGAAGAAAACAAATAGTAAAGAAAGATACGGGAAGCAGTAGGGCACAGGAAAGAGAAAAGCAGAGAAGCGTGCGGAGAGAATGAGTAAGGAAAGAGTTCAGTGTCTTATTGCTCCGCTCATCCTCACCTTTTGCAGTCAACACTGGGTACCAGTCAAGTTAGAAGCTGAGTTGGGAAGGGTTAATATCAACACCAAACCCTGAATTATCTATTTAAGCTTCACTTTGCAGATGAGGAACCTGAGGTTACGAGGAGACTGTGACTGCTAAATACTGAAGTGGAAGTGAGTTCTAACTGAGGACTGCTAACTATAGTTAAGTGTAAAATCCTTTGAAGAGTATCTGATTTATCTTCTTTTAAAACCTGTATCAGATATTTTAATTTCTTACTGTCCCAGAAACACCTCCAAATCTGTAATTTGGATCCTTTTATTATATCTATGCCACCCACAAGTCCAGAATTTCCCATCAGAGTGTTGGTTTCAAACATCATGGCTAGCTTCTGGAGGTGCAGGGACAGCTGTTGGACTGTGCACGCTGGCTGCAGCTTCACTGTCCTTACAGCCTGTAGCCCTGCTCCCTCTTTCCAGCCAAACAGATTTGTATTGCTCTACTCTTGGGTGCTAAGAACCTGGCTGATGAGATTTCAGGCAAGGAGGAGGCAAGGGGGCAGTATAGGGAGGAGCTGATCAGGAAACCTGCTACGCATGGTGGTGGTTGAGGTGCTGAAGGGAACAGGGCATGTTAAGGTCCCAACCTGCAAAAGGATCCTCCCAGGGAGGAGCACCTGGTAAAAGTGCAGTTACTCCAGAGCTTGTTCAAGCATTTCTCATTGCTGCAGAGGATGAATCTTGGTGAGTTATTCATTCTCTAGGATCTGAGGGCTTCAGCATTGCTGCACCAAAGACCCAGGTGTTTCTCCTACCTTCCCCTACCTGTAATCATTCCGCAGAAATGCTTGGGCTGCGCATAATTTAGGGAAAATGCATAGAAAGATAATGGTGACAGCACGCATAGGTCATTTTTGGAAAGCTTTAGGGAATAACAAAGGAGAGTTTGGGTAGCAGCATGAAAGTAAAGTAGGGTGGGTGACAGGTGACTGGTGGACATTGGTCGCCTATGTTCTGAGGGCAGGAAAGTACAGGGCAAGAAAAGCAGAGAAGCGTGGAGAGAATGAGTAAGGAAAGAGTTCAGTGTCTTATTGCTCCGCTCATCCTCACCTTTGCAGTCAACACTGGGTACCAGTCAAGTTAGAAGCTGAGTTGGGAAGGTTAATATCAACACCAAACCCTGAATTATCTATTTAAGCTTCACTTTGCAGATGAGGAACCTGAGGTTACGAGGAGACTGTGACTGCTAAATACTGAAGTGGAAGTGAGTTCTAACTGAGGACTGCTAACTATAGTTAAGTGTAAAATCCTTTGAAGAGTATCTGATTTATCTTCTTTTAAAACCTGTATCAGATATTTTAATTTCTTACTGTCCCAGAAACACCTCCAAATCTGTAATTTGGATCCTTTTATTATATCTATGCCACCCACAAGTCCAGAATTTCCCATCAGAGTGTTGGTTTCAAACATCATGGCTAGCTTCTGGAGGTGCAGGGACAGCTGTTGGACTGTGCACGCTGGCTGCAGCTTCACTGTCCTTACAGCCTGTAGCCCTGCTCCCTCTTTCCAGCCAAACAGATTTGTATTGCTCTACTCTTGGGTGCTAAGAACCTGGCTGATGAGATTTCAGGCAAGGAGGAGGCAAGGGGGCAGTATAGGGAGGAGCTGATCAGGAAACCTGCTACGCATGGTGGTGGTTGAGGTGCTGAAGGGAACAGGGCATGTTAAGGTCCCAACCTGCAAAAGGATCCTCCCAGGGAGGAGCACCTGGTAAAAGTGCAGTTACTCCAGAGCTTGTTCAAGCATTTCTCATTGCTGCAGAGGATGAATCTTGGTGAGTTATTCATTCTCTAGGATCTGAGGGCTTCAGCATTGCTGCACCAAAGACCCAGGTGTTTCTCCTACCTTCCCCTACCTGTAATCATTCCGCAGAAATGCTTGGGCTGCGCATAATTTAGGGAAAATGCATAGAAAGATAATGGTGACAGCACGCATAGGTCATTTTTGGAAAGCTTTAGGGAATAACAAAGGAGAGTTTGGGTAGCAGCATGAAAGTAAAGTAGGGTGGGTGACAGGTGACTGGTGGACATTGGTCGCCTATGTTCTGAGGGCAGGAAAGTACAGGGCAAGGCACCCAGTATACAGGAAATGATGACACCTGGCTTAAAAAACGAGGACAAAGTCTTAGACCAGAGAGAGAAGTGCCATCATCAAGGAAAAGTAAGTCGGCGTATTCTCCCACCAGATGGCTACAATCTTCTAAGAGAAAGACGTGAAATGCCATCTGGTCAGCCACGGGGACGGGAAGGACTGAGAAACTGAGGAAAGAGAAGGCCCAACTTCACCTCTGTAGGGTTTCTAGGAAAGGATCCCCGGATACAACTAAAAGCCTCTCCCGGCAGCTCCAGGGCCTTGCTACGGTTGATCATGGGTATGAGCTTGTAGATTTGTAATGGGTGTGTTTTCAGTGATTCTGCATCTTCCTTGAACAAAGTTCTCTGAACCTGGAGTAGAAGCTGAGGAGGAGGTGGTGGCAGTGGGAGTGAGCGCTAATTGATGGAGGAGCGTAGGAAACCAGCGGTCATGGGATCCAGCTGGGTGAGTGGCTGAGGCATGCTCTGACGAATGTGAGAGGCGAGTGCCTGAAGGACTCTGTGTGGTTGAACGGCAGCGCGTCTGGTGCGGGGGCGATGGAAGAGGCGGCTGATGAGGAGGCTCCTCAGTGGGCAGAGGGAAGAACACACATTTATGGGTGAGTAAGAGCCATGACATGCTAAGCTCCCAGGTGTGTCCACAAAGATATGCAGATGGGGTGTTTTGTGGTGGTGTTGTTGTTGTTGGTTTTCTGTGGTGTCCTGTCAGACAAAAATCATGATCTGAGTGTATACCGGGAATGGTACTCAGCAGCCAGGTTTGACGTAGAGGTGTGTGTGTGTATGTGTATGTTTTGTGTGTAGACATCTGTGTATGTGTAACTATAGTCCTTATTTCTAAAAATAACTATTGAAATAACATTTTTTCCTGCATATAAACATACTCAGAATTCTCATCCCATAATTTAGCACATATAACTTACGATAATGGATCGGCCCAAACGACCCAGAGGCTCTTGCCAGTGGCCCATTCATTTGCTCCTTAATTACACATATTAATAATTTACATATTCAGTAATTAACTATACATATTACACATAATAATTTGCATACTAAGTAGTCAATCACACATATTAAGTATTACACAGATTAAATCACATATCCATGGGTGGGGTCATGCTTGACTCTTTATTTCCTTGTGTGTATCCCTTTTCTCCATTCTGTTTTGTAAATTTCCCTGAATACTAAAGACGTAAGAACTGCCCTTATGTCCCTGCTTTCCTATAGCAATTCACCCAGTACTGTGTACATAATCAGTGTTTCTTTCTTTGATTTTTATTTTGGCTGCACAGTGTGACTTGTAGGATCTTAGTTACCCAACCAGAGATTGGACTCAAGCCCTTAGCAGTGGGAGTGCTGAGTCCTAAATGCTGGACCATCAGAAAATTCTCAAATCAATGTTTTCTGAAGGAAGAAACCAGTGTGGTTTTCCATTATGACAGCTTTTCTCCCCAGATAGGAAAGAAGATAGAAGAGGGGTATAGAAAGTCTTGGAGGAGGGGCTTTATTCCACATGCGCTAATTGATGGAGGAGCGAGGAAACCAGCGGTCATGGGATCCAGCTGGGTGAGTGGCTGAGGCATGCTCTGACGAATGTGAGAGGCGAGTGCCTGAAGGACTCTGTGTGGTTGAACGGCAGCGCGTCTGGTGCGGGGGCGATGGAAGAGGCGGCTGATGAGGAGGCTCCTCAGTGGGCAGAGGGAAGAACACACATTTATGGGTGAGTAAGAGCCATGACATGCTAAGCTCCCAGGTGTGTCCACAAAGATATGCAGATGGGGTGTTTTGTGGTGGTGTTGTTGTTGTTGGTTTTCTGTGGTGTCCTGTCAGACAAAAATCATGATCTGAGTGTATACCGGGAATGGTACTCAGCAGCCAGGTTTGACGTAGAGGTGTGTGTGTGTATGTGTATGTTTTGTGTGTAGACATCTGTGTATGTGTAACTATAGTCCTTATTTCTAAAAATAACTATTGAAATAACATTTTTTCCTGCATATAAACATACTCAGAATTCTCATCCCATAATTTAGCACATATAACTTACGATAATGGATCGGCCCAAACGACCCAGAGGCTCTTGCCAGTGGCCCATTCATTTGCTCCTTAATTACACATATTAATAATTTACATATTCAGTAATTAACTATACATATTACACATAATAATTTGCATACTAAGTAGTCAATCACACATATTAAGTATTACACAGATTAAATCACATATCCATGGGTGGGGTCATGCTTGACTCTTTATTTCCTTGTGTGTATCCCTTTTCTCCATTCTGTTTTGTAAATTTCCCTGAATACTAAAGACGTAAGAACTGCCCTTATGTCCCTGCTTTCCTATAGCAATTCACCCAGTACTGTGTACATAATCAGTGTTTCTTTCTTTGATTTTTATTTTGGCTGCACAGTGTGACTTGTAGGATCTTAGTTACCCAACCAGAGATTGGACTCAAGCCCTTAGCAGTGGGAGTGCTGAGTCCTAAATGCTGGACCATCAGAAAATTCTCAAATCAATGTTTTCTGAAGGAAGAAACCAGTGTGGTTTTCCATTATGACAGCTTTTCTCCCCAGATAGGAAAGAAGATAGAAGAGGGGTATAGAAAGTCTTGGAGGAGGGGCTTTATTCCACATGTACACTGGACCCAAATACTACTAACAGCCTTTAGTATCTGAGACCACTGTTACCATCCAGTCTCTGCTGTCTTCAGAATGAAGAAACTCCTTTCTTCTGCCTTCAAACATGTTCACGACTTCTCAACCCCAAGCTCTTTGATTTTCTTCTCTTTCTGACCTGATCCAACGTCTCTCTTTTGTTCTGATGTCAAGTTCCTTGAACCTGTAGTCATCATCTTTCCCCTCTCTGTGTGATGACCTCCCCTCCTCTCTTCCCCTTCCTAAAAGGTCCTTCCTTCAGCTCGCATTCCACTAAGAAGCTCTCTGATTAAAAAACAAAAACAAAACCAAAAAACAAAACTGGGAAAGCAGATAAGCATCAGCTCCTCCAAGTATGTCTGCATTTTAATAGGTGAATTTTTAAACCAGAAACACATGAAAACATCAAAAGAATAAAACTCCAAGGTAAATGACAGGTAAGAGGAAGTCTTCCCTGGGACTGCTTCAAATCACATTAGGTATGTGTTACCTATGGCTACCCATTTCCCTGGCCCTGCCTAGGAACCTAAATAATTCTATAATCTTGGAGAAGGTGTTGATTAAATTTCCTCACCTAAAACTCATTGTAGTAATATCTGCCTCTTGGGGTTGTTGGTGAGGGAATGAATGATATAATTGGTGTGAAAGTGCCTCCTAATCTGTAAAGTGTTTTCTAAGCTGACTATCCCTCAATCTTCCAACACTTAGGTGGGAATTGTTCCCTTAGGCTGCCTTCTGTGAGAGAGGGAAGACAAGTGATAATTATAAGTTTAACTGGAGGAACAGAGCTGCCATGCAGGAATTATTTACCTGAAAGTAAGGTGGTTTGACCAACAATCTCTAAAGATTTTCCTGGTCCAAACCCTATGATTATGAAACCTGGAGAAGCTAAGAGATTGGACTCAAGCCCTTAGCAGTGGGAGTGCTGAGTCCTAAATGCTGGACCATCAGAAAATTCTCAAATCAATGTTTTCTGAAGGAAGAAACCAGTGTGGTTTTCCATTATGACAGCTTTTCTCCCCAGATAGGAAAGAAGATAGAAGAGGGGTATAGAAAGTCTTGGAGGAGGGGCTTTATTCCACATGTACACTGGACCCAAATACTACTAACAGCCTTTAGTATCTGAGACCACTGTTACCATCCAGTCTCTGCTGTCTTCAGAATGAAGAAACTCCTTTCTTCTGCCTTCAAACATGTTCACGACTTCTCAACCCCAAGCTCTTTGATTTTCTTCTCTTTCTGACCTGATCCAACGTCTCTCTTTTGTTCTGATGTCAAGTTCCTTGAACCTGTAGTCATCATCTTTCCCCTCTCTGTGTGATGACCTCCCCTCCTCTCTTCCCCTTCCTAAAAGGTCCTTCCTTCAGCTCGCATTCCACTAAGAAGCTCTCTGATTAAAAAACAAAAACAAAACCAAAAAACAAAACTGGGAAAGCAGATAAGCATCAGCTCCTCCAAGTATGTCTGCATTTTAATAGGTGAATTTTTAAACCAGAAACACATGAAAACATCAAAAGAATAAAACTCCAAGGTAAATGACAGGTAAGAGGAAGTCTTCCCTGGGACTGCTTCAAATCACATTAGGTATGTGTTACCTATGGCTACCCATTTCCCTGGCCCTGCCTAGGAACCTAAATAATTCTATAATCTTGGAGAAGGTGTTGATTAAATTTCCTCACCTAAAACTCATTGTAGTAATATCTGCCTCTTGGGGTTGTTGGTGAGGGAATGAATGATATAATTGGTGTGAAAGTGCCTCCTAATCTGTAAAGTGTTTTCTAAGCTGACTATCCCTCAATCTTCCAACACTTAGGTGGGAATTGTTCCCTTAGGCTGCCTTCTGTGAGAGAGGGAAGACAAGTGATAATTATAAGTTTAACTGGAGGAACAGAGCTGCCATGCAGGAATTATTTACCTGAAAGTAAGGTGGTTTGACCAACAATCTCTAAAGATTTTCCTGGTCCAAACCCTATGATTATGAAGAAGTACTCAATTGGAGAATGCTTTATATTACGTTCTAGTTGTTTAGACTTCCCTAAATGGGTTGTAAACTTCTTCAGGGCAAGGGCCTTGTCTAATAGCCCTCATGGATCTTCTATAACATTTAACACAATGCTGGACACATAAGAGATAGTCAAGAAATAATTCATGGATAGTTATTCCTCATATTGATATAAATCAGAGGCAAGTTTGCAACATTGTCTCCCTCGAGTGTATTCCCCTCACTCCACATGCCTCTTCATGTTGCTGCCAAAATCTGGAGATAGGTTACCTTCTTGATTAGGTGGTTATTAACCCCTTCGAGTCTCAGTTTCATCATCTGAAAAATGGACCTGATGTTTTCCCACCTTGCTCCAAGGGTTGTAAAAAGCAAATGAGAGGTTGAATGGAGGAGAGGCTATCAAAACATTAAAGCACTTTTCTGAGTAAGTGGCTACTCAGTAATGATCTCTTTTTATTCCTCTCTGATAGAGTTGAAGCCCAAGGTGAGCATCAGGAAACATACTTTCAACTTAACTTGTACATGCAAGGTGTGACTTACTGATGGATGTTATTAACAAGGCAAGGCCTTCTTATAACTTGTTTCTTAAAAACACTGTCCTTATGAACCAAGAGAGGCTTTAGGAAAACTGTTACAGTTTTCTGCTCCTTCTCTTTTCTGTATTCCAAAATTCTGTTATTCCCAGCCCCCTTATAGCTCTGGTCCTTAGAGAGTCTCAGAGAAATTTTCCCAGGTCAGGAATGATTTCAAGCAAAAATCTGAAGTAAACAACTATGATGCCTCACTTATGCACATTGCTTTCTTATTTCTAGGTCATGTCTTCTTTCTTTCTTTCTTTTTGGCCATGCCTCTCTGCACGCAGGATCTTAGTTCTCTGACCAGGGATCGAACCCATGCCCCTGCATTGGGAGCATGGTGTCCTAACAACCGGGACACCAGGGGGTTCCCTCCGAGTCATTTTTATGCATGTACTCTCATTAGTCCTCACAACTCTGAGTTCTCAAGGAAAGAGGTGTTAATTTTCATTTCACAGGTGAAACAGACTCTTACTCCGCTCTCTAATTTTAGAAATCTCTTATCAAAGAAGCCATCTCCTGCTGGCTTCTCAGAATACCCTGGATCTCTAGTCCTGAAGGCAAGGGAGGTCATGGGCTGCAGTCAGGGCATAGCCAGAACTGGTTGGAAATGCTTCAGGCCCACCCTGGACCTACTGAATCAGAATCTGACCTTTTAACAAGACCTCCAGGTGATCCATGTGCACATTCAAGTCTGAGAACACTGACAATACAGGGATTCCAATGAAGGCATTAATGACTTAATACTATCTTCTTCAAGAAAGAAAAAGTGACAAAGTATTTACTTTTTTAAAAGAATACTTGAAAGGGAAATACTTAGCCCCACAGAATGAATGGTAGAATTCCAGGCATGTGCTCTCTTGGAGAACTTCTCGGTGCTCTAACACAAAGAATCCCACTTGTTCCTCTCACACAAGAAGCTAGTCTTTGCCAAACAGTGTCATAGAATGAAGAGGCAGGAAGGAATGATACAAGAAAATAGGGCAACAATTTGTAAACCTAAAATAGTAAGTTTTTCTTTTCATAAAATAGACAATACAATTTTTATTAAATAGGAGACAAGCTAATCAGAAAACACTTAGAAAAATATAGTAATCTGCTAAACACATTGAGTTCTATTTTCATCATAATCAGTTTTGGAATAACCATAGACTATGTCACTTCTCTCTTGGTGTAATAATCTTCCAAATACATTGTCCACCAAGTCAAATTTGTAGCAGTTTGTAAGTCATTTTTATGGTATTGTTCTTCATTCAACACTTGCTGAAAAAAGAGAAGTTTCATCAGAAACTGCATTAGTAATCCTAGAATCATACATTGTAAGAGCTTTAGAGATGATCCCATAAAAGTTCTTTTACAAATGGGGAACCTGAGGCTCAGAGAAGGTATGTGACTTGCTCAAGATCACTCTCACAGTTAGGGTTATTAGGTTTTATCTGAAAAAATTTTCAATTGGAAAGAAGCCTGAACAAAACCACACATTTCCCCACCTTCTGGTTTTCCTGTTCACCTACACCCTTAAGCCAAGGCCAACGTAGAAACCAGGATCTGGGATCAAACCTTTTCTTGGGCTGCATCAACTCACCCTGTCAGCTATCTCCTGAATTTCTGGAGTGGCTGGTTGAGCTTCAGTTAAGCCTCCAGGGATCATTTTGGCTAATTGTGTCTCTTCTGGGCAGGATGCTGGTGCTGAAGTGGTCAGGTAAGAGTGGAGACTCTGGTTTTTAAAGAGGGTGTTGTTCACAAGCTCCGCCTGCAGAGTGTTTCATTTTCCTCTGAGAGCAAAAAAAAAAAAAAAAAAAAGACCATCACGGGGAAGATGAGTATGACCTGAAGGAAGACTTCTTGCTTCGTCAGCAGAAAATGCTAACAGGATTTGGGAAGAACAAGGGGCTGGGGTGGAGCGAGTGGGTGTGTACAAGGCGTTATGCTGGAATCAGAGTCAAGCTTCCCTGCGTCCTCTTTGGCAATGGTTCCATCCTGTTACACCTTAAGTGTGAAATCCGAAACCACAACACCAGCGGTTCCCAATGTTTAAAACCTCCAACAAAACTTCATCTTTTAAAGGAATGCTTTTTAATAATGTCAAGGGTGATTGTTTAAGATAGACTTAACTTTATAAAAGAAAAGTAATAGATCTATCTTGAGAACCTTATCTGGACACTTGTATTTGACTTTTATTTACATTTCTGGAACTGCTTAAAATATAGGAAAACACAAAGAATAAAACAACATGTTTATTCCTATCATCCAGAGTTAAAACTTTTAATATTTGGTCATATTTGCTTCCCATCTTTGTGTGAGTATGTCCTTGTTTTCAGGAAATGAATTATCACAGGTTTCCCACTCCTTCATCCTCAGCCTTGCCTTCCACACAGGTAAAACTACTTTGTGAGTTTTGTATCCTTCTGGCCCAGTTTTTATACTTTTATTTAGTGTGTTTTTTAAAAATCTACTTAAATTTTGTACTGAATGCATACTCTATATTATGCTTTTTTTTTATAGTCAGTATGTTTTTGGTCATTCCATGTTGATACAAAAAAAGATAGTTTCTTTTCTTTAACTGTTATTCTATGATAGATCTATTTGTCTATCTATAAACATCTATCAATCAATCAACCATTTATCCATTTTGTTGTCATTCAGTTGATAGATCATGTCTGACTCTTTGCAATCCCATGAACTGTAGCACGCCAGACTTCCCTGTCCCTTACCATCCCCCAGAGTTTTTACAAACTCATGTCCATTGAGTTGCTGATGCCATCCAACCATCTTATTCTGTCGCCCCCTTCTCCTCCTGCTCTCAGTCTTCCCTGGTATCAACATCTTTCGCAATGAGTTGTCTCTTTGCATCAGGTGGCCAAAGTTCTCTATCTACAATTTATCTACTCTCTATCTGCTATGTCCTATTCCATGTTTTACATACTAGTTGTTGTTTTAGTCACTAAGCTGCATGTGATTCTTCCGTGACGCCATGGACTCTAGCCCTGCCAGGCTCCTCTGTCCAGGGGTTTTCCAGACAAGAATATTGGAGTTGGTTACTATTTCTTTCTCAAGGGATCTTCTCAACCCAAGGATCAAACCCATGTCTCCTGAACTGGCAGGTGGATTCTCTACCACTGGATCACTGGAGAAGCTTTTACATATGTATTCATCCCTATGGATGAAGATTTTGGTTGTCTCTAGCTTTTTAGCCTTATAAACAAGAGGACATCCCCCCCCCCTTTTGTGCATGTGTGAGGGCTTTTGCAGACAAATTATCAGAAGAAAAATCATTCTTTTGTGTGAATATGTATTTATAAATATTAATTCAACTTTTGACATGTGTAACACATACACATGATACAAATATTCAGAAGGAACAAAAAAGTTTCCTATATAAGAAATTCTTGACCCACTCTATTCCTTTGCCACCCTTCCCTTCTCTGGAGACAGCTATTGTCACCAGCTCCTTGTGTCTTTCAGAGATATTCTTTACCCATACAAAAATAAACTACACACACACACACACACACACACACACACACACACATACATGCATGTGTATATACTTTTCTTGTTATAAATGGTACAAATCTTACCCTAATTACATAAACTATTACACAGTTTGCTTTGTTACCCCTAACAATATGTTTTGGAGATGATTTCATATATATTTTTTTAGAACATTTGGTAAGTTCTTGACAAATTCCTAGAGATCAGTAGGAGCCTTAGTGGATGACCTAAGGGGTGCTATGCAGATGGCTGTCCAGGGAATGCCTTTATCTATGTATTGAGAAGAACGGCACATAGGGATGATGTGGTGCTCATTCAAGAGCCCACAAGGCATCTTAAGACTCTGGCTCAGCTCTGGCCTCAGATAATCCTTGACATCTTCCTGTGACCTCCTCAAGTCAGCTCTCCTCAGATCCAGGACTCCAAGTTTTTTTCAGGGTTGCAGCCCATTTCTATCTCTCTCTCTCTGTTCACCAACTAGTCCAGGTGAGCCTTACCTAATCTCCCCAGTGGTCATCCATGGGGAAAGCATCACAGCCTCTGCTCTCTTTCCAGAGTTTATGCTCTGTTACTCTCAGAGATTCCTCCCTGATTCTCAATAATTGCTTTTAGAAGTCAAAATGGCGCCAAAGAAAAGGTTGTTCTCGTCATAGTACATGCTAGGCTTTTCAGGGTAGAATGAAGGCCTCTGATGGACAGGGCAGGAGTCACATAGAAGGAAGTGCAGCAAAGCAAAACACAACAATTAATATCTTTGTGTTAATTATTTAATTAAGCACAGTTAATTAAATGCATGTTTATTTGTTTAAGTTCTGTTTACCTTGCTTAATACGCAGTGATGGTCTCAAGAATCTTTCTCTTTATCAGAGGTCTGACCGCCTTGTAAGCGTTTGGGTTTTTGAGCTTGAACATGGAGCTTTACTCCATCAATAATTTCCCTGTTGTGGTGGGTTGTGAAGCTCTTCTTCTGAAGAAACTTGAACCCATCCCATACCTCCCTGAAAGCCAATCTCTTTGTCAAGAGGCACAGAGCACTTTCGACATGACTAAATTGTACCAAGTGTTCTCTCAGCCCACTCGACCAGTCCAGGGAATTTTTCTGACAAACGCAATGGGTTTGATGCTCACTGGCAGCACCACAGCGCCCCCACTGCCACGCTACCATCTTCAGATGAGTACACATTTATTTTTAAGTACCTTTAAGATGGTATTATTGGATTATTAATTATTAATAATTATCAATTATTCAGACTATTTTTATGGGACTCAACACTTTCTTATCTTCTATATTTCTCGTCTTCCACTGGAATCTTCTATGGGAGATTTCCCTTGTTGGGGGGCTGGGTTGTGGGTGGTTGCCTCTGCCATAATGGGGTGCATAGTCCCCAGACAAGGTCTTATTTTACTCTTGGCTTAGGACTCTTAACTGATGAAGATGTTGAGAAATTGGGCTTATCTCTGGCTTGGAGTTCTGGACTTCCCCAGCTAACTCTGTTTCCACCCACAGTTGGGGTGAATGTGTGGCTACATCACTCACTGTACATCCCATCATTTCTACTAGTAAGTATCGACTTACAAGGAGTAAAACTGTATGTCCACACAAAGACTTACGTACAAATGTTCATGACTGCATTATTCGTAGTAGCTCAAAACTGAAATGGCTCAAATGTTCATCAACTGGTAAATAGATTTAAGAAATTGTAGGGGTTATTCAGACTCAAGGTCGCATGAGATGCTCGCTTTGTCCCTCTGCTTCAATGTCCAACCAGTAAAACATCTGTAACTGAACAAGGCTTCCTCTTTCCAATATAGTAGGATGCCAGAGAGTTTCATATACCTGTACATTGAAAAGTGGGTGGACTGAAGTACATAGAGGAGGCAGAACTGGGGGAACACTGGAGGCTTTGTGTTAATTATTTAATTAAGCACAGTTAATTAAATGCATGTTTATTTGTTTAAGTTCTGTTTACCTTGCTTAATACGCAGTGATGGTCTCAAGAATCTTTCTCTTTATCAGAGGTCTGACCGCCTTGTAAGCGTTTGGGTTTTGAGCTTGAACATGGAGCTTTACTCCATCAATAATTTCCCTGTTGTGGTGGGTTGTGAAGCTCTTCTTCTGAAGAAACTTGAACCCATCCCATACCTCCCTGAAAGCCAATCTCTTTGTCAAGAGGCACAGAGCACTTTCGCACATGACTAAATTGTACCAAGTGTTCTCTCAGCCCACTCGACCAGTCCAGGGAATTTTTCTGACAAACGCAATGGGTTTGATGCTCACTGGCAGCACCACAGCGCCCCCACTGCCACGCTACCATCTTCAGATGAGTACACATTTATTTTTAAGTACCTTTAAGATGGTATTATTGGATTATTAATTATTAATAATTATCAATTATTCAGACTATTTTTATGGGACTCAACACTTTCTTATCTTCTATATTTCTCGTCTTCCACTGGAATCTTCTATGGGAGATTTCCCTTGTTGGGGGGCTGGGTTGTGGGTGGTTGCCTCTGCCATAATGGGGTGCATAGTCCCCAGACAAGGTCTTATTTTACTCTTGGCTTAGGACTCTTAACTGATGAAGATGTTGAGAAATTGGGCTTATCTCTGGCTTGGAGTTCTGGACTTCCCCAGCTAACTCTGTTTCCACCCACAGTTGGGGTGAATGTGTGGCTACATCACTCACTGTACATCCCATCATTTCTACTAGTAAGTATCGACTTACAAGGAGTAAAACTGTATGTCCACACAAAGACTTACGTACAAATGTTCATGACTGCATTATTCGTAGTAGCTCAAAACTGAAATGGCTCAAATGTTCATCAACTGGTAAATAGATTTAAGAAATTGTAGGGGTTATTCAGACTCAAGGTCGCATGAGATGCTCGCTTTGTCCCTCTGCTTCAATGTCCAACCAGTAAAACATCTGTAACTGAACAAGGCTTCCTCTTTCCAATATAGTAGGATGCCAGAGAGTTTCATATACCTGTACATTGAAAAGTGGGTGGACTGAAGTACATAGAGGAGGCAGAACTGGGGGAACACTGGAGGCAATGCCTTCCATCCCAGCTGCAATGGCTGAACCCACTGCCCCAGAATAGCCCGTAGCAGCAGGGGAGGGGCACACATGTCTGTGATCTCTCTACCCCAGTCATGTCCACAGCCACGGGCAGCTGGGCAGCAGCAGCAGGGGGGCCTGCAATCCTGTCTCTCCAGCCATGGAGGTGCCTGCAGAGCCAGATCCTTGCCTGCAACAGTGGTACCTCTGAACCTCAAGCCCCAAAGCACCTGTGACCCTGGCTCCTCCCCAACTTGTTGCCCTGTGGTGGTGAATCTTGCAACTCAGGAAACCCCAGACAAGGTGGAGGCACCAGCCATCCTGGAGCCCCAGTTCTCTTGTTGCAGAGCACAGGCTCTAGGTGCTCAGGGCTTCAGTAGTTACAGCTCACAGGCTTTAGAGCACAGGCTCAGTATTCGGGCACATGGACTTACACATCCCCGTGGCATATGTAATCTTGCCGGACCAGGGATTGAACCCATCTCCCCTGCACTGGCAGGAGAATCCTTAACCACTGGACCACCAGGGAAGTCCTTAACATTCTCTTAGAAAAGAATCTGCCAACTAGAGAAGCCACTGCAATGAGAAGCCTATGTATTGCATTTAGAGAGTAACCCCCACTCACCACAACTAGAGAAAGCCTGTGTGCAGCAGTGAAGACTCAGCACAATCAAAAATTAATTAATTAATTAAAATTTTTTTTCACCTCCTTCATGAGGTATAACTAGCAAATAAAACTATAAGATATTTAAAGCATACATTGTGATGATTTGGTATATGTGTACATTGTGAAGGGATTACAGCATGGAGTTAACACATCCATCGACTCATATATTTACCTCTTTTTGGGTGAGGATAGTGAAAAACGTCAGCCTACTTTCTTAAAAAATTTCAAGTATACAATACAGAGTTCTCAACAACAGGCACACTTGTGAGTCCTCATACCTAATCATCTTGTAACTGACAGTCTATACCCTTTCACCCGCCTCTCCTGGTTTCCCCTATCCCCAGCTCTTTGCAACCACTGTGCCACTCTCTGTTTCTATGGTTTCAATTTTTCCCCCCTTAGGTTCCACAGATAAGTGATATCATATAGTATTTGCCTTTGTCTGACATTTCATTTAGTAAAATGCCTTTTGCTTTCATCTATGTTACCTATGGTAAATTTCCTTCTTTTTGAAGGTTGAATAATGTCCATTGCATGTATCTTTATCCCTATTATCTCTCTCCCATTTTCTTTGTCTATTCATCTGTTGGTGAGCACTTAGATTGTTTCCATACCATGGTTGCTATGAATAATGCTGCAATAAATATAGAAGTATGGATGTCTCTTCAAGACAGTGCTTTCATTTCCTTTGGATATATACCCTGAAGTGGACTTATGTGTGTGTATATAATGCTGAAATAAGTATGGGGATGCAGGTATCTTTTCAAGACAATGATTTTGTTTTCTTCAGAAAAGACCAGAAGTGGAATTGCTGGATCATATGAATCAGAATTCAAGAATAAATCTTTCAGCAACCTGCAGCTTTTCCCCTTCAAAAGGGAGTGTAGTGCCAGTCACCTGCTCCTCCTTCTCTGTGGGGCAAATGATCTGTGATCTCCCCAACCACAAAGGCTTTGGGGGACTCCACAAACAATGTAGAAAAGCTTGTTTGACCTTCGTTCAAGTCTGATTTCTGAGTCGCATCATGTTAAGGCCCTTTGAGGGGATAAGGAAGGGACCTGTAGAGGTTTACACATTCTGGATATTCATCAAGTGACCTGGTAGTGTTGGAGTTGGCTCAGCCAATTCTTATGACTAAGGATAAATGCCAGGGTGGAGTAATATTATGCAATCAATGTTATGGCACCTCTCCCTAGGAAGAAAATTCGGTCCTGCCTGACACAATTGTATCATACGCATCTCCCAGCATGGCTTCCTGTCAGTTTACGCCCTGGAAAAAAAGGACTCATACGTAAACTTAAGGCTGTGCTCTCAGAAGTTCCTTGATAAATGTTAATTTATGAGTTTGGCTCTGCACAGGTTAACAGTGTTGCCAACTCTGCTTGGTAGTGCCTCTTAACGTGTAACCTGGGAACCCCTCCACCAGAATCCCTAGGATGCTTGTTCAGTGAAGATTCTCAGCCCCTCCCCACATTGATTAAATTACACTCTCTAGAGTGAGCCTTTGAATCTGCATTTTAAGAAAGCTTCCCTGGCAAGTCTTGTGTGCATTAAATTAAGAGACCTAGCAAATAACAGTGTTGGTGTCCAAAGTTTATAGATGTCATAGTGGGGTGAAAAAGTAGAAATCTGGAAGGCCCCATCCATTGCTACATGGAAGTCATGTAACAATGAGAAAACCAATGAAAACAGCCCAAGGCAAGAGCTAAAGCAGATCTTTGTAACATGTGATGTTCATACTGAGTTAGTTGCAAGTTCATTCTGGCTTTCAAGTTGCAGCACATTCAACTGAGGGTGTGTACTGAATCAGTCCTTAAAAGTGTCCTTGGACTTCTCCGGTGGTTCAGTGGTTAGGAATCTGCCAGCCAATGCAGAGGACATGAGTTTGATCTCCAGTCTGGGAAGATTCCACATGCTACAGAGCAACTAAGCTTGTGTGTCACATCTATGAGCCTGCACCCTAAAGCCTGGGAGACACAATTACAGAAGCACTTACATCCTAGAGCCTGTGCTCTGCAATGAAAGAAGCCACAAAAAGGAGAAGCCCGTTCCCTGCAACTAGACAGTAGATGCTGCTTGCCACAACTAAAGAAAGTTTGCCCACAATGAAGACCCAGTGCAGCCAAAAACTAAGTAAATAAATAAGTACAATTTAAAAACATTTAAGTGCTTGTCCCAGCCCAATGGCCATGGCCCCAGTCCTGACTGAGGATTCTGTGACTGGCAGGTGGAGCTATCTAGTCAGTAGTGGACCGAAGCTGGTCACAGCTCCACCACATTGTTATTTAGAAGTCAAACCATCAGTATTTCTCTACAATCTGTGGAACTCCTCTACCCACTGTGTCATTTCCATTTTAACCTTTCTAGTGTTCATTTTGTCTTGCACTGACCCAGCCAGCCTGGGAGAGAAGGCAAGGCAGAGTTAAGCCTTAAATGTCTCATTTTACATCCATTGATATTTAGAAATACTGTCTTCTTACAGAGCACTTTCTAATGACTGAAACAGTGTTAAACAGAATAAATGAGGTCTTGGCATAATGTTACTGAGATCCTCTTAACGTGTAACCTGGGAACCCCTCCACCAGAATCCCTAGGATGCTTGTTCAGTGAAGATTCTCAGCCCCTCCCCACATTGATTAAATTACACTCTCTAGAGTGAGCCTTTGAATCTGCATTTTAAGAAAGCTTCCCTGGCAAGTCTTGTGTGCATTAAATTAAGAGACCTAGCAAATAACAGTGTTGGTGTCCAAAGTTTATAGATGTCATAGTGGGGTGAAAAAGTAGAAATCTGGAAGGCCCCATCCATTGCTACATGGAAGTCATGTAACAATGAGAAAACCAATGAAAACAGCCCAAGGCAAGAGCTAAAGCAGATCTTTGTAACATGTGATGTTCATACTGAGTTAGTTGCAAGTTCATTCTGGCTTTCAAGTTGCAGCACATTCAACTGAGGGTGTGTACTGAATCAGTCCTTAAAAGTGTCCTTGGACTTCTCCGGTGGTTCAGTGGTTAGGAATCTGCCAGCCAATGCAGAGGACATGAGTTTGATCTCCAGTCTGGGAAGATTCCACATGCTACAGAGCAACTAAGCTTGTGTGTCACATCTATGAGCCTGCACCCTAAAGCCTGGGAGACACAATTACAGAAGCACTTACATCCTAGAGCCTGTGCTCTGCAATGAAAGAAGCCACAAAAAGGAGAAGCCCGTTCCCTGCAACTAGACAGTAGATGCTGCTTGCCACAACTAAAGAAAGTTTGCCCACAATGAAGACCCAGTGCAGCCAAAAACTAAGTAAATAAATAAGTACAATTTAAAAACATTTAAGTGCTTGTCCCAGCCCAATGGCCATGGCCCCAGTCCTGACTGAGGATTCTGTGACTGGCAGGTGGAGCTATCTAGTCAGTAGTGGACCGAAGCTGGTCACAGCTCCACCACATTGTTATTTAGAAGTCAAACCATCAGTATTTCTCTACAATCTGTGGAACTCCTCTACCCACTGTGTCATTTCCATTTTAACCTTTCTAGTGTTCATTTTGTCTTGCACTGACCCAGCCAGCCTGGGAGAGAAGGCAAGGCAGAGTTAAGCCTTAAATGTCTCATTTTACATCCATTGATATTTAGAAATACTGTCTTCTTACAGAGCACTTTCTAATGACTGAAACAGTGTTAAACAGAATAAATGAGGTCTTGGCATAATGTTACTGAGATCTTGAAAACCCCTAACTTAAAGGCTCACGGCAAAGAAACCCAGGGGCAGTATTGCTAGGAATTACTCAAACACACTGGCAGTTTATGATTTTACACAGTCCCTCAAATTCACCTTTCACCATATGACTCCAAACTGTCCTCACCCCTTACTGGATTATTGCTGACGCTTCCTGGCTGGGTCTTGCCCTTCGAGTTCCTCCTGAAAATCAAACTCTTTCTCATTTACCTTAAGAAATGTTGCACTATAACTTGGGAATTTCCTATCCTATATCAGTGTTAGTTGCTCAGTTGTGTCTGATTCTTTACGACCCCATGGACTGTAGCCTGCCAGGTTCCTCTGTCCATGGAACTCTCCAGGCAAGAAGACTGGAGTGGGCCAGCCATGCCCTCCTCCTGTGGATCTTCCTGAACCAGGGCTCAAACGCAGGTCTCCCACATTACAGACAGATTTTTCTAACCATCTGAGCCACTAGGGAAGCCCATCCACCAGGGATGTCACTTATCCATCCACTCAAATACGATCCTTGTTGAGCCAGTCTCCTCCCTCCTCCAGGTGAGTTCTCGTGTCCCTCATATCTCTGTGTTTTCCTCATTTCTGCCTCCATGTCCTTGCTCGTACAATACCCCTTTACATGAATGTTAATTTTCCTCTTTTTCATCAATTTATGTTCAGTACTGCTTTCAAAGGGCTTGCCAGCTGGCATTAGTGGTAAAGAACCCACCTGGGCAGGAGGCGTAAGAGATGCGGGTTTGATCCCTGGATCAAGGAGATGCCCTGGAGGAAGGCATGGCTAACCCATTAATCCATTGATATGTTAGAACATACTGTCTTCCCTTTTATTTAGAAGTCAAACCATCAGTATTTCTCTACAATCTGTGGAACTCCTCTACCCACTGTGTCATTTCCATTTTAACCTTTCTAGTGTTCATTTTGTCTTGCACTGACCCAGCCAGCCTGGGAGAGAAGGCAAGGCAGAGTTAAGCCTTAAATGTCTCATTTTACATCCATTGATATTTAGAAATACTGTCTTCTTACAGAGCACTTTCTAATGACTGAAACAGTGTTAAACAGAATAAATGAGGTCTTGGCATAATGTTACTGAGATCTTGAAAACCCCTAACTTAAAGGCTCACGGCAAAGAAACCCAGGGGCAGTATTGCTAGGAATTACTCAAACACACTGGCAGTTTATGATTTTACACAGTCCCTCAAATTCACCTTTCACCATATGACTCCAAACTGTCCTCACCCCTTACTGGATTATTGCTGACGCTTCCTGGCTGGGTCTTGCCCTTCGAGTTCCTCCTGAAAATCAAACTCTTTCTCATTTACCTTAAGAAATGTTGCACTATAACTTGGGAATTTCCTATCCTATATCAGTGTTAGTTGCTCAGTTGTGTCTGATTCTTTACGACCCCATGGACTGTAGCCTGCCAGGTTCCTCTGTCCATGGAACTCTCCAGGCAAGAAGACTGGAGTGGGCCAGCCATGCCCTCCTCCTGTGGATCTTCCTGAACCAGGGCTCAAACGCAGGTCTCCCACATTACAGACAGATTTTTCTAACCATCTGAGCCACTAGGGAAGCCCATCCACCAGGGATGTCACTTATCCATCCACTCAAATACGATCCTTGTTGAGCCAGTCTCCTCCCTCCTCCAGGTGAGTTCTCGTGTCCCTCATATCTCTGTGTTTTCCTCATTTCTGCCTCCATGTCCTTGCTCGTACAATACCCCTTTACATGAATGTTAATTTTCCTCTTTTTCATCAATTTATGTTCAGTACTGCTTTCAAAGGGCTTGCCAGCTGGCATTAGTGGTAAAGAACCCACCTGGGCAGGAGACGTAAGAGATGCGGGTTTGATCCCTGGATCAAGGAGATGCCCTGGAGGAAGGCATGGCTAACCCACTCTAGCATCCTTGCCTAGAGAAGCCCATGGACAGAAGAGCCTGGTGGGTTACAGTCCACGGGGTCACAGAGAGTCAGACACAGCTGAAGCCACTTAGCACACACACCCTGCTTTCAAAAATCACACCATCCAGAGCTTTCTGGTTCCCCTTGGCTTTTGGTTTGCACTATAAACTCCTTCTATCTCAGGTATTAACAGGTATTTTATCTTCTCCACAATCTGATTGTAATCGCTTCTATGGCAGACGCTGTTGTCTTGGCTGCTACCCATTGTATTTCCCAAGTTATCAAACATAGCATCTGCCCAGCAAACCTGTGAGAAAATTCCTAGGCCTCACCACTTTCCTTTGGGGAGAAGGGGCCAATCATCCAGCACCAACCTCTGGAGTCCTTGAACGTCATTGGCTGAACATGTCTTGGTCAAGTTTTCCATTTTTTAGTTAAAACTGAGAATCAGTTCGAGGTCACAGTGCTTGTTAGAGGACTGGGACTAGACTTAACTGCCAGTTTAAATGATCTTCAAAACCTTAAGAGAAATCCAGTCATTCACTTTGCCAACAATAACACAGGGTTTCACATATACAAGAATGATTAGGGTCACATTTTTCTTCTTTTCTTGTTTTCCTTTTTTTCCCTTCTCTTCATACAAAGAAGCTGGGATTATGCTTTCTGGATAAGGTGAAGATATTTTCTTTGTTTTCATACAGAAAATGGCTGGGCCCTAGAAAGACTGACATCTTAATGGCAAGAAAAGCAGGAGCCCCCCCAACTCCCCCAGCCACCAAGGGTAACCAGAGCCTTGGCAATCTCTGTCTTGGTCAATGACTGAGAATGAGCAAGGGAGCAAGTCAGAACTGAAAAACCCGTGGAACAACTGACGCACATTTCAAAATTGCAAATGGAACCCTTGTTTGGCCTTGGTTATCATTCCTTACGTATCTGGGTTAAATATAATTCATACAACCCTAACCACATCCTTCAATTTTCCATCTTGCATTGATTCTATATTCTACCCTGCAATATTCAAAAAAGAATTCCAAGCAGTCTGCCCGGGTGCTTACAACACATGAACAAGATAAACACGTACCATTTGTAATTGAGGAAATAGAAAGGGAGGAGGGAATAAAAATAAGGGTAAGAAGAAAACAAAAACTGAATTCAAAGTGAGGTTATTACACTAAATGTTGGCTTCTCTAAGGGAAGGTTAGTTGCTAGAGACAAAACACAAAATCATATTGTTTCCTTAATGAAAACCCTTCAAAAGCATTCCATTGTCCTTAGGATACAGAGGTCAGAAGCCCTTTCTGACTTGGCTCCTGCTAAATTCTCCACGAGTGCCTTTCTTGCCGATTCTTTGTTCATGCTGGAAGACCTTCCCTGGGCTTCCATTTGCTGACTGATTTCTCTTTATTCTTCAGGCCTGTTCAGACTGAAGCGTGCCCCTATATAAATTCACGTGAGGTGCTAGTCACTAGTACCTCAGAATATGACTGTATTTGGAGACAGGATCTTTAAAAAGGTAATTAAATTAAAATGAGGTAATTAGGGTGAGCCTTGACCCAATATGACTGGTATCCTTATAAAAAGCGTGTTATAAGAAGAGGAAATTAGGACTCAAACACATAGAGGGAAGACCGTCAGAGCTCTTGATATGGTATATTGAAATAGTCTGTTTTGCTTTTGGGGGATTATTTATTTTGCCTTTTTTTTTGGTGGGGGGTGTCTGTGCTTCATAAGCAGGGATGAGTCTCTTGTTCACCAGGTCATCCCCAGTGCCTAGCATAGCATCTTACACATTCCAGGCATTCAATAAACAGTTGAGTGAATGAATTGAGGTTGGTTAAAGTTACACGTTACAAGTTATATTAATGTTAATTAAAAGTCACTTAGACCTAGAAGTGATATGTGTGTATGCTTGGTTATGTCTGACTCTTTGTGACCCTGTGGACTGTAACCTGCCAGGCTCCTCTGTCCGTGGGATTTCCCAGGCAAGAATACTGGAGTGGGTTGCCATTTCCTCCTCTAGGGGATCTTCCCAATCCAGAGATCAAACCTGCATCCTCTTGTGGATCTATACAACCCTAACCACATCCTTCAATTTTCCATCTTGCATTGATTCTATATTCTACCCTGCAATATTCAAAAAAGAATTCCAAGCAGTCTGCCCGGGTGCTTACAACACATGAACAAGATAAACACGTACCATTTGTAATTGAGGAAATAGAAAGGGAGGAGGGAATAAAAATAAGGGTAAGAAGAAAACAAAAACTGAATTCAAAGTGAGGTTATTACACTAAATGTTGGCTTCTCTAAGGGAAGGTTAGTTGCTAGAGACAAAACACAAAATCATATTGTTTCCTTAATGAAAACCCTTCAAAAGCATTCCATTGTCCTTAGGATACAGAGGTCAGAAGCCCTTTCTGACTTGGCTCCTGCTAAATTCTCCACGAGTGCCTTTCTTGCCGATTCTTTGTTCATGCTGGAAGACCTTCCCTGGGCTTCCATTTGCTGACTGATTTCTCTTTATTCTTCAGGCCTGTTCAGACTGAAGCGTGCCCCTATATAAATTCACGTGAGGTGCTAGTCACTAGTACCTCAGAATATGACTGTATTTGGAGACAGGATCTTTAAAAAGGTAATTAAATTAAAATGAGGTAATTAGGGTGAGCCTTGACCCAATATGACTGGTATCCTTATAAAAAGCGTGTTATAAGAAGAGGAAATTAGGACTCAAACACATAGAGGGAAGACCGTCAGAGCTCTTGATATGGTATATTGAAATAGTCTGTTTTGCTTTTGGGGGATTATTTATTTTGCCTTTTTTTTTGGTGGGGGGTGTCTGTGCTTCATAAGCAGGGATGAGTCTCTTGTTCACCAGGTCATCCCCAGTGCCTAGCATAGCATCTTACACATTCCAGGCATTCAATAAACAGTTGAGTGAATGAATTGAGGTTGGTTAAAGTTACACGTTACAAGTTATATTAATGTTAATTAAAAGTCACTTAGACCTAGAAGTGATATGTGTGTGTATGCTTGGTTATGTCTGACTCTTTGTGACCCTGTGGACTGTAACCTGCCAGGCTCCTCTGTCCGTGGGATTTCCCAGGCAAGAATACTGGAGTGGGTTGCCATTTCCTCCTCTAGGGGATCTTCCCAATCCAGAGATCAAACCTGCATCTCTTGTGTCTCCTGCGTTGGCAGGTGTATTCTTTACCAATGTGCCACCTGGGAAGCCCAGGGTCTCAGGGTGTAATTTTGAAGCTTTCTCTGAAGATTCAGTGTCAGAGGTCAGTTAAAAGAACATTAATCAGGTCTCAGCACAAGTCATAGAACTCATCTCTGTCTACCACTCTGGTTACACAGCAGCCCTGAACAAGCAGAAGACATCACAGGACAGCATCACTGATTGACACAAATCACCTAAAAGCTCCAAATGGAACTCTTGCGTGATTTAGCTAGAAGAAAAGTAAAGTGCTGATAGGTGGAGTCAGGCCCAGATTCTGCAATGGCAAGCGGGTTCCTATCCTCCACATCAGTCCTTCTTCACTAGATATGCCTCAGCCAAGCACCACTCCTCCTTCGGAACATCCCTGGTCATCCTCCTTTGTTCTCCGACCTGGGCTAGAGGGTGGGGCTGTCAGACAGCCAGACCAGAGCTCTGAGGGTGGAGTCAGGAGCTGGGAAGTCCAGGACAAGTAGTCAGACTGGATTTTTACCCAACAGGTTCTTGATGACTCATTCAGCCTGTGAACCAGAACATTCACAACCTGTATAACACATTCTGATTACCTCCTGGCTCTGTGGTCAAGTGTGGGGAGATGGGACAATTTCCTCTTTGGATGAGTAATTAGTGTACATAGGGTTTGAAAAATACTTTTCTTCAGCACAATAATACATGAGAATTTTTTTTTTTTTTTTAAAGGAGCACATTTTCCATGGGACAGCCAAGAAATTTAATTAGTACAAAGGATTTCTTTGGTGAGAAAGGGAGCCCAGTCAGGGCTGAGATGATGTCAGGAGATGTTTCTTTTCTTTCTTATTCTTGTTAAAGATCTCTGCTCTTGTTTATTAAAAAAAATTCTTTTTATTGAGGTGTAGCATATGCATGATGCACAAATCATAAGCTCAATAAATATTTTCAGGTTTTCAAATAACATGATTTCTCTGATTAGGAAAACATCATATGTGCATTGTGGAAATATTTTAAAATATGGAAGAAAAGTAATTATTAGTAGTAATTACTAATGCAAAAATAATTAATAATAATTAAAACAGCATATATACAATATGGAAATATTTTAAAATATAGAAGGAAGTTAATAATTATTATTAATAATCAATAATTATTATTTTCCCACAATCACAAGTTTTTTTTATTTTGCCTTTTTGACTTTACAGTTTTGTTGTTTATAGATATGTATAATTCCAGACTAGGCATATGTATATCCCATCCCCCCAAACAATTAATTATTATTAATAATAATTAATAATCCCATAGCACAAGATCCCTTTTAACTTTCCAGTCTTTTTGCATGGGTTCTCTTTAAGTGTGTACTTTATAAAATTGTAATTGTACAGTTCATACTGCTTTGTTATTTTTATTGTGACTACTTCCCTATATTATCACATATTCTTCTACAACGTAACATATAATAATTGCATAGGATTTTATCATGTGATCTCACTCTGTTTAAACAATTTTCTGTTATTGAGCATTTAGGTTGCTTTCAATTTTTTGCCTATATAATTAATGCTGCATAATCATTGTTTAATATAAACTCTTGCCCACACATGTTTATCAGTTAGAGGATATTAGTATTTCAGTTTCCTTAGTGAAATGATCATATGCACTGAATTTTTTGGATTGGGTTTAGTTTATAGTTTCAAGTCCCAGTATACTTGGTACTATGGAAATACATAATTATGGAAATTATGGGAACACTGTATTAGGGAAATACAGTAGAGAGAATACTCAATTGAGCAAAATGAGGCTCGAAATAGAAAGTAAATTTGCTAACTTGTTTCAGTAAATGATGAGAGATGCAAAAGCCGTGCAAGCAAAGCATCTAAGAGCCTATGTAAATACTGAAAAATAAAGAATGGCCAGATGGTATTTCTGATATTTGTCTGTATTTTTGCTGTTATACACATCCCTTGCCCATTCAAACTAATGGTTGCCCTATCCTCATTTTCTTGAGGGAGGGCTATTGCATGGTGGAAAGCAGAAATCTGCTAGACTTTCTGACTTCTGTTTCTAAGAGATTACATTCTAGAATAGGGAGAGATACACAAGGTATATGTCTGAAATGAAAGGGAGACCTGACTGGCTAAGAGGAAGGAAGTGATAAATGAACGGAGATGTCAGGGGCCAGGAGCAAAGGAAGGTGGTAGCGAAACCCTAAAGAGGAAGCAACTTCAAGCTGCATCCAGGCATGTGTGGGGTGCTCAGCAGCCTTGTCAAGATCCCTCCACTGAAGATGGGGGCAGGAGCAGAGGAGCGGGCTGACCGGAACAGTGGACGTCTCTGCCTAAGCCCCAGGACCAGGCTGTGATCTGTTTTCCCCCACCTTTGATGTTATATAAGGTTCTAGAAAAACGGCACAACCCAAAGTAAGAAAGCAGAACCGCCAGAGAGCTAAGGCTGCTTCTCTATGAGATGAGAGCTCAAAGGAGAAATACAGATACAGAAGATCAAATTGTATTTCCTTTGATATCTGGACTTATGGTTTGAAATGTATATCCACTCATTTGTTTTTCCACTTTCTGTAAAAATGAATAAAAATTTCCAAAGTTCAAACTAATGAGAAACAGTATCATTCTTGGTTATGTTTCTTCAAATCCTGGCACATATTTTTATGGGGCGGAATTGGAAGACATAATCCACATAAAATCTGATAATATCACGGAGTTATTTTTTTAAAAATCTGACATTTCTTCACACTATTTCTGCGGGGAGCTGCCCTGTTTCAAGGGGTTTCCTTTAAGGAAACATAGCCCTGGGAGCTGCCCTGGCAACAGGGGATGATAACAGCATAGCTCTCTGTCCTGCCACCCCAGGTGTTGTGAAGACGTTCCTTAGCTATCATAAAGAACACCTGGAGCCTCTTTACAGGTGAGAAGGGCTTGAGGGGCATTATGACCCAGAACCATTGTAATGATCAACACCTGGCCTCTAAAGCACGTGTACACAATTGCTTGTTGGGTGAAGTGTGGAAGGGATGAGCGAATTCAATAAACTTGTCAGCAACTTGTCAGCAACCTGTAGAGTTGTCTGCCTTCTTGCTGTCCCTCTCAACCCCATCTTTTCTGTCCTTCTTTCTTTTCTTAGCCTGTCTGCCACTCTCTTCAGGACCTGTTCGACTGCTGGCTGGCCCAGCATATTTCAAGGGAATGAATCCGTGAAAATTTGGGTACTTTATTCATCAATTCATAATGATCAGAAGCTTTAGAACTTTAAAGTATGTTTTAGTTTGTATTAAACAGGAATGCTGTTGTGTTTTATAATTCAGTAAAGTCAAATTGTGACTTACCAGGCTCTCAACTGTTCTGACCTGATCTAAGAGTCAAATTTGGAGTATTTAGAGCCCGAGTTTCACTCTGTCTGGCTCTCCTGCAAAAATAGCATTTCTTATAACCAAGTTTGTGATAAGGATTGGATAGACAGGTAAGATTATCTGGTAAATTTCCGGTGGGAAATGTCTGTTTGGAGTCTTTTAACCTGGTTTGATTGGTCAAATAACTCCTAGGGGACTTTAATTACTCGAGCAAAAGGACCCAGACCCAGTGCTTTCCAAGGAGAAGTCAAGATGAGATAGGTACATAGACAGATAGATGGACAGATGGACATGACAGAGAGCATCAAATTGAATGGATAACTGCTTTTCTAGGCAGGTCTGAATCCAAGTCCTAGCTCCTCCTTGGTACACATGTGACCTGGGGTAAGTGTGTTAAGCCTCCAGGCCTCATGTGCCCGCGGGGTGATAATGGTCTCAGGGACTTCACACGGTAAACTGGCTCACACCAGAGATGGTGCCACCTGATGCTGTTGACTCACACGGCCTCAGTATTCACATCCCCAGAACATCTTTTCTGATGAGGCTCCTTGACAGAAAAAGACTTATTTATGGAGATGGGCCATTTTATAACGTCCTGTCCCTTCAGGAGAGGTTTTAAGGCTGCTCATTCATTACCAAGTAGAGGTTTAAAAGTCACTATATTCTCTCTCTCCTCTACAATTTAAAGACATTTTATACAGAGGGATCATAGCTGTAGATTCCCTATGTCTTATTCTTGTATTGATAGCAGTTATAACCAGTTATACAGTCATCAAGCTGATCAGATCTTGTCATGTGGTCTTTGGGGAACTGGGGAGAAGGGCAGGTGCAGAAACCCTTGCTCCCTCTCATACTGTGGATTCTGACCACGCAGAAGGAAGGCCTGAGATAAAGTCAAGCCCCTATCTTACCTATAAGTCTCTGGTCCACAAATATGCTTATGTTAGCCAACCTCCCTTACATGAGAGGTTGTGGAAAACTGCTGTTCTTTTCCAGAAAAAAAGAGAAGTGAAGCTTTTGGGGGACTTCCCCACTGGGAGTTTTCAAGTCTAAGCGACTGTAAGGCAGTGATTTTTCAAATGCACGAGGACAAGCCTGGGAATCTCCATGTGGTGAGTTGAGAGGAAGGACATGCAAAGGTGAAAACCCATTATTTGGGGTCATCACTATCTGTTTGTGATAAGGATTGGATAGACAGGTAAGATTATCTGGTAAATTTCCGGTGGAAATGTCTGTTTGGAGTCTTTTAACCTGGTTTGATTGGTCAAATAACTCCTAGGGGACTTTAATTACTCGAGCAAAAGGACCCAGACCCAGTGCTTTCCAAGGAGAAGTCAAGATGAGATAGGTACATAGACAGATAGATGGACAGATGGACATGACAGAGAGCATCAAATTGAATGGATAACTGCTTTTCTAGGCAGGTCTGAATCCAAGTCCTAGCTCCTCCTTGGTACACATGTGACCTGGGGTAAGTGTGTTAAGCCTCCAGGCCTCATGTGCCCGCGGGGTGATAATGGTCTCAGGGACTTCACACGGTAAACTGGCTCACACCAGAGATGGTGCCACCTGATGCTGTTGACTCACACGGCCTCAGTATTCACATCCCCAGAACATCTTTTCTGATGAGGCTCCTTGACAGAAAAAGACTTATTTATGGAGATGGGCCATTTTATAACGTCCTGTCCCTTCAGGAGAGGTTTTAAGGCTGCTCATTCATTACCAAGTAGAGGTTTAAAAGTCACTATATTCTCTCTCTCCTCTACAATTTAAAGACATTTTATACAGAGGGATCATAGCTGTAGATTCCCTATGTCTTATTCTTGTATTGATAGCAGTTATAACCAGTTATACAGTCATCAAGCTGATCAGATCTTGTCATGTGGTCTTTGGGGAACTGGGGAGAAGGGCAGGTGCAGAAACCCTTGCTCCCTCTCATACTGTGGATTCTGACCACGCAGAAGGAAGGCCTGAGATAAAGTCAAGCCCCTATCTTACCTATAAGTCTCTGGTCCACAAATATGCTTATGTTAGCCAACCTCCCTTACATGAGAGGTTGTGGAAAACTGCTGTTCTTTTCCAGAAAAAAAGAGAAGTGAAGCTTTTGGGGGACTTCCCCACTGGGAGTTTTCAAGTCTAAGCGACTGTAAGGCAGTGATTTTTCAAATGCACGAGGACAAGCCTGGGAATCTCCATGTGGTGAGTTGAGAGGAAGGACATGCAAAGGTGAAAACCCATTATTTGTATATGTTTGGGAGACCAAAGATAGCTATATTTAAAGTATCATGATCTACATATGATATGACGTCTACTTCTTATCTAATGAGATGTGAATAAATAAAGCTTGAACAACTGCTTTAGGTTGTCAAAGAAGGTACAAGAAGATGTAAAAGAGATACAACCCCAGCATTAAGTAAGTGGGGAATGAACAGCAGTTGAGTCAACAGAGACACCCATCAGGAAGGCAGTTCAGGGACCACTTGGCCCAAGGTTAGCAAACTATAGTTGAAAATAGAACATCAAAAGAAGAACAATAGTTCATGACATGTGAAAACTATGTAAAATCCAAATTTCAGTGTCCGTAAATAAAGTTTTATGGAGACTCAGTCATGCTTATTTGTGTGTGTGTGTGTGTGTGTAATGTCTACAGCTGCTTGTGTGCTACAATGACAGAGTTGAGTGGCTGTGACAATCTGTGGCCCACAAAACCTAAAACATTTATTGTCTGACACTTTACAGGAAAGTTGCCGACCCCTAATCTAGCTTCAGTCTCTAGCTTTTTAGTGATTCCAGGTGGTAAAGAACCCACCTGCAAATGGGGCTTTGATTCCTGGGTCGGGAAAATCTCCTGGAGGAGGGCGTGGCAATCCACTCCAGAATTCTTGCCTGGAAAACTCCATGAACAGAGAAGCCTGGAGGGCTACAGTCCATAGGGTCGCAAAGAGTTGGACACCACTGAAGCGACTGAGCACACATGCACTTTTTAGTTATGACTCCTATGTTGGCGGTTCTGTTCTCCCTTTGAACCTTTCCTAGCTCCAAAGATCTTTCCTAATGGGATGTTTCAGAGTGTATCCGTAACTGTTTTCAACAAAGACAGGTATGTTTTCTTTCCTTCTAATGCCCTTTTAAAGGATATCGGGAGTTTTGCCAACTTTCCAAATAAAACATCTTGTAACCCCACTGCTTGTTGCATGGTTTTCCAGAAAAAGAGAAGTGAAGCTTTTGGGGGACTTCCCCACTGGGAGTTTTCAAGTCTAAGCGACTGTAAGGCAGTGATTTTTCAAATGCACGAGGACAAGCCTGGGAATCTCCATGTGGTGAGTTGAGAGGAAGGACATGCAAAGGTGAAAACCCATTATTTGTATATGTTTGGGAGACCAAAGATAGCTATATTTAAAGTATCATGATCTACATATGATATGACGTCTACTTCTTATCTAATGAGATGTGAATAAATAAAGCTTGAACAACTGCTTTAGGTTGTCAAAGAAGGTACAAGAAGATGTAAAAGAGATACAACCCCAGCATTAAGTAAGTGGGGAATGAACAGCAGTTGAGTCAACAGAGACACCCATCAGGAAGGCAGTTCAGGGACCACTTGGCCCAAGGTTAGCAAACTATAGTTGAAAATAGAACATCAAAAGAAGAACAATAGTTCATGACATGTGAAAACTATGTAAAATCCAAATTTCAGTGTCCGTAAATAAAGTTTTATGGAGACTCAGTCATGCTTATTTGTGTGTGTGTGTGTGTGTGTAATGTCTACAGCTGCTTGTGTGCTACAATGACAGAGTTGAGTGGCTGTGACAATCTGTGGCCCACAAAACCTAAAACATTTATTGTCTGACACTTTACAGGAAAGTTGCCGACCCCTAATCTAGCTTCAGTCTCTAGCTTTTTAGTGATTCCAGGTGGTAAAGAACCCACCTGCAAATGGGGCTTTGATTCCTGGGTCGGGAAAATCTCCTGGAGGAGGGCGTGGCAATCCACTCCAGAATTCTTGCCTGGAAAACTCCATGAACAGAGAAGCCTGGAGGGCTACAGTCCATAGGGTCGCAAAGAGTTGGACACCACTGAAGCGACTGAGCACACATGCACTTTTTAGTTATGACTCCTATGTTGGCGGTTCTGTTCTCCCTTTGAACCTTTCCTAGCTCCAAAGATCTTTCCTAATGGGATGTTTCAGAGTGTATCCGTAACTGTTTTCAACAAAGACAGGTATGTTTTCTTTCCTTCTAATGCCCTTTTAAAGGATATCGGGAGTTTTGCCAACTTTCCAAATAAAACATCTTGTGACCTGCACGAAATGTCCTCATAAATCAGTTTCCAAATCCACACTTTAAGGACTTTAAGACAGTTAGGATCTGTTGCCACCAAGTGGCCAGGTGGCTTGTTGCTTATGCTTAGCCAGCTGAGCTATCAGAGAATTACAGGTTTTCATGGTTGGAGCCAATCTAAAGTTTCACCCACTGTCTAGACAACTGAAATAAAAATAGAGATTTTATTTTTTTCTGTTTTGCTTTTGTTTGTTTGTTTTAGAAAAGCATAGCCCTCAGTGATGCCTTAGTTACTTTCAAAGCCTGATGTAAAGAAATGTAAACTCACAAATACAATTGGGTGCTATTTTCAGGGCTTCAATTGTCATTAATCATTGATAAAATTGTTGTTAGACTATATCACAGCTTTCCAACTCATTTTGTTGTTTTCAATTAAGTACTACTCAAAGATGTTTGAAACACTTGATATTAAAAGCCCTTGGAGCTTGCTGGTGTTTATTGTTTTATTAAAAGAGAGGTTTGGTGACTTCTAACTTTGCTTATAAGCATAGTTAGACAAAAGCGTGCTCATCTTTACAGCTTTTTCCTTCTCTCACATTAGGTGAATTGAGGGTTCATATTTGGTTTATTTTTAGACTGTGAGTTTGGGCCTTGTTTTCCATGATTTCTAAAAATAATTTATATATTGTAAATATTTTCCCCTTAGTTAGTGGTTTGTAATTTGATTTTACTTTTGGTATCCTTTTTTTGGTAATGTGACAGTTTTTAACTTTTATATAGTCAACTTAATAGATTTTTTTTTTCTGAATCTAGATTTCAGATCATATATAGAAAGCCTCTTCAAAACCACATTCAGGTTATAAAGGAATTTACCATATATTTCTTCCAGTATTTTTATGATTTTATTTTTTTATACTTACAAGTTCTAATAATCCATTTGGAGGTTATTATTCTGTATGATCGGAGGTATGGTCCAATTTGATCTTTTTCAAAATGGTTATCTGGTTGTCTTCACATCATATATTTGCCCCTGTAATTTTTAGATGCCATCTTTGTCAAATTCTAAACTTCCATGTATACATAGGCCTAATTCTAGAGTTTGTATTCTGTTACATAGATCTGTCTACTCATGTGCCAATACCAAACTTTAATTATGGAAGTTTTATTAATATCTGGTATAGTATAAGCTACTTTGGGGCTTCCCAGGTGGCTCAGTGGTAAAGAGCCCACCTGCCAATGCAGGAGATGCAGTTTCATTCCCTGGGTTGGGCAGATCCCCAGGAGGAGGGCATGGTAACCCACTACAGTATTCTTGCCTGGAGAATTCCACAGACAGGGGAACCTGGCGGGCTACAGTCCATGGGGTTGCAAAGAGTTGGACACGACTGAAGCGACTTAGTGAGCAAGTTACTTTTACCTTACAGTTCTCCTTTCTCAAGTTTTTTAAAAAAGGTTATTTTGCATGTTTATTTTTCCATAGAAACTTTAGAGTCTTATTCAATTTATAAATTATCTTGGGAAGAACAGACATCTTTTTAGTGAGAGTGGTTATATTTAAGGGCATGAACTATCTTTCCATTTGTTCAAGTCTAATTTGGGTGCTTCAGGAGTGTTTTAAAGTTTTCCTCATGTTAATTTTGCATATTTTTTGTTAACTTTATTTGTTAGATTCGTTTTTTGTTGTTGTTGCTATTGGAAATAGGTTTGTTCCTCAATTGTATTTTTGAACGGATAATGTCAGTTTATCTAATGACTATTGATTTCTGTATGTTAGCTTTATATCCTGCTAACTTTAGAATTCTTTTATTGCATGGTTAGTTTTACCATGGAATCTCTAAGATTTTGTGGATATAATGTTATGTAACCTGTAACCTCTTGCTTTTTTTAGTTAGTGGTTTGTAATTTGATTTTACTTTTGGTATCCTTTTTTTGGTAATGTGACAGTTTTTAACTTTTATATAGTCAACTTAATAGATTTTTTTTTTCTGAATCTAGATTTCAGATCATATATAGAAAGCCTCTTCAAAACCACATTCAGGTTATAAAGGAATTTACCATATATTTCTTCCAGTATTTTTATGATTTTATTTTTTTATACTTACAAGTTCTAATAATCCATTTGGAGGTTATTATTCTGTATGATCGGAGGTATGGTCCAATTTGATCTTTTTCAAAATGGTTATCTGGTTGTCTTCACATCATATATTTGCCCCTGTAATTTTTAGATGCCATCTTTGTCAAATTCTAAACTTCCATGTATACATAGGCCTAATTCTAGAGTTTGTATTCTGTTACATAGATCTGTCTACTCATGTGCCAATACCAAACTTTAATTATGGAAGTTTTATTAATATCTGGTATAGTATAAGCTACTTTGGGGCTTCCCAGGTGGCTCAGTGGTAAAGAGCCCACCTGCCAATGCAGGAGATGCAGTTTCATTCCCTGGGTTGGGCAGATCCCCAGGAGGAGGGCATGGTAACCCACTACAGTATTCTTGCCTGGAGAATTCCACAGACAGGGGAACCTGGCGGGCTACAGTCCATGGGGTTGCAAAGAGTTGGACACGACTGAAGCGACTTAGTGAGCAAGTTACTTTTACCTTACAGTTCTCCTTTCTCAAGTTTTTTAAAAAAGGTTATTTTGCATGTTTATTTTTCCATAGAAACTTTAGAGTCTTATTCAATTTATAAATTATCTTGGGAAGAACAGACATCTTTTTAGTGAGAGTGGTTATATTTAAGGGCATGAACTATCTTTCCATTTGTTCAAGTCTAATTTGGGTGCTTCAGGAGTGTTTTAAAGTTTTCCTCATGTTAATTTTGCATATTTTTTGTTAACTTTATTTGTTAGATTCGTTTTTTGTTGTTGTTGCTATTGGAAATAGGTTTGTTCCTCAATTGTATTTTTGAACGGATAATGTCAGTTTATCTAATGACTATTGATTTCTGTATGTTAGCTTTATATCCTGCTAACTTTAGAATTCTTTTATTGCATGGTTAGTTTTACCATGGAATCTCTAAGATTTTGTGGATATAATGTTATGTAACCTGTAACCTCTTGCTTTATTTAGGACTGAGGTGTATATATTTTATTACTTTAAGGAAATATCCATTAACTCCTATGTCCTGAGTGCCTTTTTATGTCGGGAGTGGGTGTTGATTTTTGTCAAATATCCTTTCAGCCTTTATGGAGATCATCATAGGATTTTTCTACTTAGGTCTATTAATATGGTAAATTATAGTAATTTATTTTCTAATAACAAACCACCCTTATATTCCTAAACTAAATTCATTGGGCATGGTGTATTATTGTCTTAATGTGTTACTGGATCCTGTTTACTAATATTTTATTTTAAGATTTCTACATCAGTGTACATAAATGATATTTGTTTGTCATTTTCTTTGTGTTGTTTTTGCTGGACTTAGGAATCAACTTTATACTTAATTCATGAAAAGAACCTGGACTTTTTCTTGCCTCTAGGATAATGCATTGGGACTATCTGACACTGGAAGATGTGGTGGCATTTCCCTTTGAAACTGAGTCTGGTGAATTTTAGTGAGTAGTTCTTTGATAAATTTCTCTACCTTTTAATATGGGCATCAGTCTGTTTAAAGTTTTTACCTTAACTAGAGTCATTTTTTTTCGGTCATGACACACAGCCTGCATAATCTTAGTTCCCTGACCCTCACCAGGGATTGAACCTGGGCCCTTGGTAGTGAAAACACAGAGTCCTAAGCACTGGACCACAGGAATTCCCATGGAGTTAATTTTGATACACTGCATTTTAGTAGGAAATTACCCATTTCTTCTGACTTTTCAAATGTACTTGCATAGTGATGTACAAAGAAGCTGTTTATAGTTTTTTAAAATATTTTCTGTTTCTATGATTATTTCTCTTCTGTCATTTATAATTTTTGAGTTTTATTAGCTTTTCAGACGATCAGAATTTTTATTATTATTATTTTAAAATTTTATTTATTTATTTATTTTTATTTTTGGCTATTCTGGGTTTTCACTGCTGCCACAGGCTCTTCTCTAGTTGCAGGGAGTGGAGGCTACCCTCTAAGTTGAGGTGAGCAGGCTTCTTGTTGCTGTAACTTCTCTTGTTGTGGAACTTGGGCTCAAGGTCATACGGGCTTCAGTAGTTGAGGCACAAAGGCTCAATAGTTGCGGCTCCGAGGCGCTAGAGCACAGGCTCAATAGTGGCTCATGGGTTCAGTTGCTCTGCAGCATGTGGGATCTTCCTGGATCAGAGATCGAACTCAAGTCTCCTGCATTGGCAGGCGAACTCTTTACCATTGAGCTATTAGCAAAGCCCAGAATTTTTATTTTTTAATGACCTTTCCCTTAATCAGCACGGGCTTCCCAGGTAGCTTAGACGGTAAAGAATCAGCCTGCAATGTAGGAGACCCAGGTTGGATCCCTAGGTGGGGAAGATCCCCTGGAGAAGGAAACGGCAACCCACTCCAGTATTCTTGCCTGGAGAATCCCATGGACAGAAGAAACTGGTGGGCTACAGTCTATGGGCTCGCAATGAGTCAGAAACAACTGAGTATTATTAGAGAAATGCAGATTAAAACTACAATGAGATACGACCTCACACCCGTCAGAATGGCCATCATCAAAAAATCTGCAGACAATAAATGCTGGAGAGGGTGCGGAGAAAAGGAAACCCTCTTGCATTGCTGGTGGGAATGTAAATTGATACAGCCTCTATGGAAGACAGTATGGAGATTTCTTAAAAAACTAAAAATAGAATCACCCTATGACCCAGCAATCCCACTATTAGGCTTATATCCTGATGAAATCAAAACTGAAAGAAGCACCTGTACCCCAATGTTCATTGCAACTCTCTATACAATAGCCAGAACATGGAAGGAACCTAGTTGTCCATTGACGAATGAATGGATACAGAAGCTCTGGTACATATATACAATGGAATACTACTCAGCTGTTAAAAGAAATGCAGAAGACTCAGTCCTAATGAAGTGACTGGCTCTAGAACCTATCATAAAAAGTGAAGTAAGTCAAAAAGAGAAAGACAAATACAGTATACTAACACACATATATGGAATCTAGTAGGATGGTCTTGATAACACATGCAGGGAACTCATGGAAAAACAGACAGAGTATAGACATAGGGACATTGTGGGGAAGAAATAGGGAAGGGGAAGCATGGAGGGAGTAACATGGAAACTATACTGTTATGTGTGGAAAAGATAGCTATTGTCATTGTGCTAAGGGAATAGGAGTGCTTACAATGGCTTGGGGCGAAGGTCTGGAGGGGTGGGATGGGGGAAACTGGGGGAGTGGGGACCATGGATATACATATGACTGATCTGAGAACATACATGTCTGTGAACAACAAAACTCTGTAAAACCTTTAAAATAAAGAATAAAAAAAAAAAAAAAGAAACAACTGAGTACACACCCCCACCCCACTTAATCAGCACACCTTGGACTTTTCCTGTAATTCAGTTATTGTCCACTAGGTGGTAGCAAATGTTTTGGCTATACCATATTCACAAACAATCTTCTGCTTAACTTCATTGTATTTATAGATTTTAATTATATATTTTTCAAATAAAAATGAACATTGCTTGAGTATTTAAATAAAAACTTTATTAAATATTGCTTTATTAGAAATCACTATTGACCATTCATTCACACACATATATTTTAAACTGTAAATTAAGGCAAATTATACAAAAGTCTTTTTCATTCTACTGTTAGCTAATTTTATTCTTATCTACGGACTAACTAGAATGCTATCTTTAAGCTCCTTCTGATATTATCTTATTATCCTGTATCCAAGGAAACTGTGTAACACCCATTTCTTGCAATTTCCTTCTGCTACTGGTTTTAGAATGGTTCTGGTTCCGGACATGGGGGCTCCAGGACTAACTTTTGGGCCTGTTTTCCTTTGCTTGTCCATCATTTCCATTTCTTATTTTCAGAGTTTCACTTTTATTCCATCTATTGACAAAATCAAGAAATGGAAATCTCTGACCTGCTGAGACCAAAATCCCTCATCCCACCAGGTTACTTTCTTCAATTAGAGAGCTGTGACTTTCCACTGATTCATCGGATGACATCACTTTTTTCCCATCAGCTTTATTAACTGGAAACACATTTGAGCTATTTTACATATGAAGGTACTTATCTTGCCACATTCTCACCACAAATCTGAATTGCTACAATTAATTTTAGAAAGAAATTTCTATGTGTAGAGAGCATTTTCAGCAAAATGTAAAGTTTTTGAGCAGTAGCTCAACAAAGATCTATCAAGTTTTAAAAAACTAAATTCTTGGGCTTCCCTGGTGGTCCAGTGGTTAAGAATATGCCTGGCAGGCCTTCCCTGGTGGTCCAGTGGCAAAGAGTCCGCCTTGCTGTGCAAGGGGCACCGGTTCCATTCCTGGCCTGGGAAGATCCCACGTGCCCCAGAGCGGCTGGACCGGTGTGTGCAGTTATGAGCTAGGGCTCTGGAGCGCATGCACCCAGTGCTGAAGATCTGCAAGGAGAGAGGCCACTGCAATGGGAGGCCCACACAGGCCAAAGAATGAAGATAGATGAAAATAAATGGATAAAAAAATCAATAAAAGAGAGAGAGAGAGAGAGGGAAAGAGAAAATAATGTGCCTGGCAATGCAGGGGACACAGATCTGGTCCCTGGTCTGGGAAGATCCCACATACCCAGGTGCAGCTAAGGTTGTCGGTGACAACTACTCACCTCTCATGCTCTCCAAGAGAAGCCACCACCATGAGATGCCTGTGCACTCTGCTAGCACAAGCTAGAGAAAGCCTGTGTGAAGCAGCAAAGACCCAGCCCAGCCAAAAATTAATAAATTCATAAAATTATTCATTCAAAAATTAATAAATTCCTAACCTTTATTGGAAAATTTCTACACATTCTGAAAAATGGTGCAATAAACATGCCATACCACCACTCAGATCAAACAGTGATTTCTCTTTTGTCATGCGTTCAGTATATATCTATATTTTTAGGAAACATTTAAAAGTAGTTGCAAACACGGTGATTATTTACCCTTAAACAGTTCAGCCAGCATCCCTTAAAAACAAGGACATTTTTCTTACATAACTATAGTATCACCCGTAAGAAAATTAACCATACTTCCTTACTTTCATCTAATAACCAGTCCATATTTTCATTTCCCAAATTTCACTCAAATTTCACACACTTACTTTTTTGGTTGCTATTTAGAATTTTATAACCTAGAAAGTCCTTTACAAATAATACTGACTTTTTGAAAAAGACAAGAAAATTTTTCTGACTTTTCTTTGTAGTATCCTTTAAGATAACAAATTCCTATTACCATGTGAAAGTTTTCACAAGTTGCAAGTGGTTTGAAGCCACAAAACCATTTGGCCTGACTGATTCTTTCATGGTTCCTGAAGAAGGTTGCAGCTGTAGAATGTTGTAGAAGCCAGAAAGCCTGCTTGCCACAGACATGGTAGAAAGGGTAAGTGTAATCACTTTCCTATTCCTGCCGTAGTAAGTTACTTCAAGTGCAGTGACTTCAAACAACACACATTTGTTATCTTCCAATTCTAGAGGTCAGGAGTCCAGAAAGGGCTAAACTCAAGGTATTGGCAGGGCTGCATTTCTTTCTGGAGACCCTAGGGGAAAATCTGTTCTTGCTTTTCCTGGCTTACTAGTGGCTGCCTACATTCCTCGGCTTATGGTCTCTTTCTCCATTTTCAAAACCAGAAGCATAACATCTTCAAATCTCTCTTAAAAAATATGTATCTAGTTAAAAAATTGAAGCATATAGTTGATTTACAATATTGTATTAGTTTTAAGTATACAATATAATGATTCAAGGGCTTCCCTGGTGGCTTAGATGGTAAAGAATCTAAGGAGACTGGGGTTCGATCCCTGGGTAGAGAAGAGCCCCTAGAGAAGGGCATGGTAACCTGCTCCAAGATTCTTGCCTGGAGATTCCCATAGACATAGGAGTCTGGTGGGCTTTATGCCATGGGGTCGCAAAGAGTTGGACACGACTAAGCAACTAACACTTTATCAGAATAGTGATACAATACCTTTATAGATTATATTCCTTTAAAATTGTTATACAATAATGTCTTTATTCCCTGTGCTATACAATGTATCCTTGTAGTTTATTTAGTTTATATAGTAGCATCTTCAAGGGCTTCCCAGGTGACAGTAGTGGTAAAGAACCTGCCTGCCAATGCAGGAGACATTAAGAGATGGGGTTTGATCCCCGGGTCAGGAAGATACCCTGGGGAAGAAAATGGCAACCTACTTTAGTGCTCCTGCCTAGAATATCACCTGTTCAGAGGAGCCTGGTGGGCTACGGTCCGTGGAGCTGCAAAGAATCGGACATGACTGAGTGACTAAGCACACATGCACAGCCTCTTCAAAACTTTGCCTCTGACCCTGACTTCCTTACTTCTCTCTTCCACTCACAAGTACTCTTGTGATGATGCTGGGCCCAGACCTCTCCCTACATCAAGATCAGCTGATTAGCAATTTTAAACTGAATTCTTTCTTGCAATGTAACATCATACATTCACAGGTTCTGAGCATTAGGTCCCAGATGTCACTGGGGGACATTATTCTGCCTGTGACAGGAAGTGGCTTAACAAAGATTCATTAGTTACTCACACAAGTCTCCCACTGCAGCCTTATATATCTGTTTGTTCTGTGCTGAAATTTAGTAATAGGCAAACCTATGTTGAACCCTATTCAAGAGAATTTAATAAAAGAGGCATTAGAAGGATTTTATCACAAAATTATATTCCCATAATCAGCTGGAGACACAATTTGGTTCTGAAGGCTAGTGCTGGTTTGTGTATCTGAATTATCTGAAGTCAGATAGTTTCACTTGCTAGTGTTGTTTGATTTTGATAAGGAAGTTGTTTTCTTGTACAATAATTATGAGAATCTAAGTGGCTTAAATCCCATAATTCACTTCAAATCAGCATCTTGAGTTCTGGGCATCTTCTTCTATCACTTCCAGGTACAGTAAGAATCCAAAATTGTAGGTGGGGGTCACACGCTCCTCCTCTTAGGTGATCTGTTTAAGTCAGGTCTGAGGCGGGCCATGCTGTCGACGCCCCGACTTGTGTAGTGTCAAGGTTTAGCACTTCACTCAAAGGTGAGGTTCTGGAGTCTTGCTTGTTCAATGCGATGGTTACAGTTGAGAAAACTCAGGACAGAGATGTCTGGTGCCTTCATTAAAAGTTTAGTTTATCCTGTGCTAAAATGTATCCTTGTAGTTTATTTAGTTAAGCATCTTCAAGGGCTTCCCAGGTGACAGTAGTGGTAAAGAACCTGCCTGCCAATGCAGGAGACATTAAGAGATGGGGTTTGATCCCCGGGTCAGGAAGATACCCTGGGGAAGAAAATGGCAACCTACTTTAGTGCTCCTGCCTAGAATATCACCTGTTCAGAGGAGCCTGGTGGGCTACGGTCCGTGGAGCTGCAAAGAATCGGACATGACTGAGTGACTAAGCACACATGCACAGCCTCTTCAAAACTTTGCCTCTGACCCTGACTTCCTTACTTCTCTCTTCCACTCACAAGTACTCTTGTGATGATGCTGGGCCCAGACCTCTCCCTACATCAAGATCAGCTGATTAGCAATTTTAAACTGAATTCTTTCTTGCAATGTAACATCATACATTCACAGGTTCTGAGCATTAGGTCCCAGATGTCACTGGGGGACATTATTCTGCCTGTGACAGGAAGTGGCTTAACAAAGATTCATTAGTTACTCACACAAGTCTCCCACTGCAGCCTTATATATCTGTTTGTTCTGTGCTGAAATTTAGTAATAGGCAAACCTATGTTGAACCCTATTCAAGAGAATTTAATAAAAGAGGCATTAGAAGGATTTTATCACAAAATTATATTCCCATAATCAGCTGGAGACACAATTTGGTTCTGAAGGCTAGTGCTGGTTTGTGTATCTGAATTATCTGAAGTCAGATAGTTTCACTTGCTAGTGTTGTTTGATTTTGATAAGGAAGTTGTTTTCTTGTACAATAATTATGAGAATCTAAGTGGCTTAAATCCCATAATTCACTTCAAATCAGCATCTTGAGTTCTGGGCATCTTCTTCTATCACTTCCAGGTACAGTAAGAATCCAAAATTGTAGGTGGGGGTCACACGCTCCTCCTCTTAGGTGATCTGTTTAAGTCAGGTCTGAGGCGGGCCATGCTGTCGACGCCCCGACTTGTGTAGTGTCAAGGTTTAGCACTTCACTCAAAGGTGAGGTTCTGGAGTCTTGCTTGTTCAATGCGATGGTTACAGTTGAGAAAACTCAGGACAGAGATGTCTGGTGCCTTCATTAGCATGTGGGTGGGGAGATAGGGCAAGAGATTGGCAAAGAGGAATCACTGAGGAATGCTAATAACCTTTTTTCTTAATGTGGATCGTTTTAAAAATCTTTATTACAGTGTTGCTTCTGTTTTACTTTTTTTTTCTCCCCTTTTGGCCAGGAGGCATGTGGGACCTTAGCTCCTGACCAGAGGCCAAACCTCTGTCCCCTGCACTGGAAGGCAAAGTCTTAACCGCTGAATCACCAGGGAAGTCCCCAATAATAACATTTTGTTTGTTTCATATTTGGTTTAAGGTTTACTTACCACATCTGTATAATGAAGTGATTTTAAAGATGATTCTTTGGATGTTTTATCTTCTACCTTATCTAAGGTCACTTTAATATTAGCCAGAGTTGGGAAATGGAGTAACACTCTTAATATAGCCTATCCCATCAAGAGTTCTGGTGGATTTAGCCTGCAAGTGATGTCTTCTAATCTACTCTACTGTACTGTTGGCTATGCTTGTCCTTAAATCATAACTAAAATACTTTAGGTAAGGCTGTATTTGTTCCTCTTTTCTCTCCTTGTCTCTCATTTCAGTGAAGTTGTGTAACTTTACAAAAGAAAGAAGCAAACAATAACCTCCCCTGTATTCTCTTCTCTTCTTTTCAGTGAAACTTCATTCGTGTTATTCTGTGGACATACTATTCTGTGTCCTGCCCTCCCTCTTACTACTGTTTCAAAGCTTCACTGCTGCTTTGACCTGGTGCGCAAGCCATCACATCTGATATTTGTGGGTGGGCTCACCCACAGAGAGATCATGGTGTAATTTCCTCAGCCATCCCCCAGGTGATGGGAGTCTGGACTCGTTCCTGTCTGCATCGCGGGGCCTCAGCAGTATGTCTGCGCTCACCTGGGTGCAGGCCTTCCTGCACGTGGCCGGGGCTGGGGCTGGGGGTTCACAGAGCCAGAACACATAGGTACTAATTAATTTTGCTGCCTGTTGACTTATTTCCTTGGGAGTATATTCACAAAAGAAAAATTACTGGCACTAAAGCTGAGAGGGATCTGTTAAACCTATTGCCTGAGAATAATTCAGAAAACTTTGGCCAGTCCCCAGTTGGATCTTAGGAAAAGATCCTGACAGATCATGTGAAGATCCTTGAAGACATGTCTGTCATCAAGCTCCAAGAAGGCTTTTCTGGTATGCTTCAAAGATTTGCTTTTTGAACCTTGTTGTAAAGGTCTTACATTATTATGATTATTATTTTGCTTTTCAACTAAATTTTTAGTTGCTTGGCAGACCTTCAGGTTCTGTGTTTGATGGACTAACTTCTGTGACGAATAGGGCGACTCATATTATTGAAATCCTTTGTGTGATTACTTTGACTGGTGGATTCTTTTTTATCCTTCGACTGTTTTTTTGTTCTGTTCTGTTTTGTTTTTGGCCACTTCTACTGGTCTTTCATTTATCTATTTTCATCCATCTTTGTTCTCTGGCCCTCATGGGCCTCCCATCGCAGTGGCCTCTGTCGCTCCAGAGCTCCGACTCGGTAGTTGGACGCATCAGTCCAGCCACTCCCCGGCACATGGGATCTTCCCAGGCCAGGAATCGAACTGGTGCCCCTTGCACTGCAAGGCGGTGTCCTTACCCACTGGACCACCAGGGTAGCCCCTTTGGCTGTTTTTTTAACATTAATTTTTTGTGATGGAAATATAAAAACACATACAAAAGAGGAGTAGAAAAATGGAGCTCCATGTATCCACCACCAGCTTCAACAGCCACTGGCTGTCTGCTGTTCTTTCTTATCTTTCTCCCTATGTACTTATTCATCCCCCACTATTGTGGTATTTAAAGAAAATTCCAGGAATCATATGATCTTACCCATAAACACTTCAGAGTGCATCATGTTTCAGCACAGTGCTGACAACAAAACAAATGGGATAAAATGTTAATAATAAGTGAATCTAGGTAGAAGGGTCTTTTGTACTTATTTTTGCAAAATTTATGTAAGCTTGAAGCGATTTCTAAATTAAAAGTCAAAAACAGTGCAAACAAAAATTATGACCATAATATGATTGCACTTATTTCCTTGGGAGTATATTCACAAAAGAAAAATTACTGGCACTAAAGCTGAGAGGGATCTGTTAAACCTATTGCCTGAGAATAATTCAGAAAACTTTGGCCAGTCCCCAGTTGGATCTTAGGAAAAGATCCTGACAGATCATGTGAAGATCCTTGAAGACATGTCTGTCATCAAGCTCCAAGAAGGCTTTTCTGGTATGCTTCAAAGATTTGCTTTTTGAACCTTGTTGTAAAGGTCTTACATTATTATGATTATTATTTTGCTTTTCAACTAAATTTTTAGTTGCTTGGCAGACCTTCAGGTTCTGTGTTTGATGGACTAACTTCTGTGACGAATAGGGCGACTCATATTATTGAAATCCTTTGTGTGATTACTTTGACTGGTGGATTCTTTTTTATCCTTCGACTGTTTTTTTGTTCTGTTCTGTTTTGTTTTTGGCCACTTCTACTGGTCTTTCATTTATCTATTTTCATCCATCTTTGTTCTCTGGCCCTCATGGGCCTCCCATCGCAGTGGCCTCTGTCGCTCCAGAGCTCCGACTCGGTAGTTGGACGCATCAGTCCAGCCACTCCCCGGCACATGGGATCTTCCCAGGCCAGGAATCGAACTGGTGCCCCTTGCACTGCAAGGCGGTGTCCTTACCCACTGGACCACCAGGGTAGCCCCTTTGGCTGTTTTTAACATTAATTTTTGTGATGGAAATATAAAAACACATACAAAAGAGGAGTAGAAAAATGGAGCTCCATGTATCCACCACCAGCTTCAACAGCCACTGGCTGTCTGCTGTTCTTTCTTATCTTTCTCCCTATGTACTTATTCATCCCCCACTATTGTGGTATTTAAAGAAAATTCCAGGAATCATATGATCTTACCCATAAACACTTCAGAGTGCATCATGTTTCAGCACAGTGCTGACAACAAAACAAATGGGATAAAATGTTAATAATAAGTGAATCTAGGTAGAAGGGTCTTTTGTACTTATTTTTGCAAAATTTATGTAAGCTTGAAGCGATTTCTAAATTAAAAGTCAAAAAACAGTGCAAACAAAAATTATGACCATAATATGATTGCACTTGATAATCCAGGAAACAGATTTTTTCTTCTTTTACTGTTAGTCATGTTCCTGGAAAAAAAAATTCAGAAAAATATTAAGAAGGAAATTGAGTCACTCATAATTCTAACACCCAGACAGAATCACTGCTAAACAATTGTGTATTATGTATACAGGCTATTAAATGAACCCAGACACGCTAATTTTTGCATATCATTTAAAGAGTCCAATAGCGCTAATGAGCTTGTAATCAAATCCCCATCTTCCTTCCCCTCCAGTCCCACGCCCCGCAGCGCTTGCCCCTGTTTGCTCTCTCTTTTATCTGTTAGCAGCCTCTCTTTCATGGCAAAATGCTGGCTGCAGTTCTGTCTTCACAATATCTTTCTGATTTACCACAGCTGTTAAGATGAAAGGGAATCAAATTTTGCTTTCTTCCTTTTGTCTCAGGAGAGTGTGTTTTTCATTTCGTGTTTGATCTTAACAGTGCTTTGTTTGTGGGTAGTGGATACTGCAGACTGGTTCATTCCTCACCCACCTTCTGCCAACACATCTTCCTGTATTCCAGAGGCTGGACAGCCAAGGCTACTTTTCCAGACTGCCTTGCACATGGAGTTCTGCATGTGACTGATGGGAGTCTTGGAAAGATGATATGAATGGGGCCAAGCACAATGGCAAGGGACCTTGGTTCCTCCAGCTGCAATGAAGGTCCCAGTGTCTGGTTGGTTCCTTGTGTCTGGGTGCTGAGTGGAAGGCGTGGGAGATAGCACGGTGTTTTTGGCAAACAATCCTATGGAGGAGCTAGGAATTTCTTCTAGCCATTTGTCTGGTAGCTCAGATGGTAAAGAATCTGCCTGCGATATAGGAGATGCAGGTTTGATCCCTGAATCAGGCAGATCCCCTGCAGAAGGGCATGGCAACCCACTCCAGTATTCTTGCCTGAAGAATCCTATGGACAGAGGAGCCTGGCGGGCTACAGGGGACACAAAGAGTCGGACATGACTGAGTAACACTTTCAAAACACTTTCTGGCAGTGGAGGCCCAGGAAGGAAGGGCCTGAAACCTACCTGGTAATCTCCAGGCTCCAGTGCTTTCTCAGGAGAGATGCGGCAGGCCTGGGAGGGGCCTCTTGGTTGGGGAAAAGTGAATCAGTGATAAAAATCAGTGTGGGTCCCATACCTGGGGACACGGGGGATGTGATGTGGCACAGAGGAGGCCATCATGGAGGCATAACCATGACTGAGGGCTGGATACAAATGTTCTCAAGGGACCTTCCTGGTGGTCCAGTGGTTAAGACTTCACCTTCCCATGCAAAGGGTGCAGGTGCAATCCCTGGTCAGGGAGCTAAAATCCCACATGCCTCGAGGGCCCAAACCCCAAACATAAAACAGAAGTACTGTTGTAATGAATTCGGTAAGACTTTAAAAATGGTCCACATCAAAAGTAAGAAAGAAAGGAAAGTTTCAGAGACATCAATAGGAGCTGTGGATGTTTGGGGAAACCCACCCCCTTATACTATAAAAATCATCCTGGAAAGGGGAAGGGAGAAGACACTGTACAGAACCCTAGGAATTTAAATTGGTTCAGAAAATTCTGAAATTCAAGAGAAAACCCCAGTTTGACTCAGACGAGGTTTGTGTCATTAGACTGAATGGGAATGCGAGAAGGAAACTTAGGTTGTGACAGAAAAATAACACAGGTTCCTATCTGACACCATAACTCAATGCTGAGAGTCGTACTTGGGACAGGGATGTCCAGCCTTCCTTTCTGACAGCAATACGGGGAGAGGTGCTTTTATTTGCAAGCACTTGGTGAAGGGAAGCTCAGCATAAATGGTGTGTGTTTTCCCCACAAACCTCTTCCTTCAGCTCAGCCACAAGGGTGGGCTGCTTGTCAAAGTCAAACAAGTGCTGCAGGGCGTTAAACCTGGGAAGGATGAGTGTGTGGCATTTTGCATTGCAAAGCAGCTGTTTCCACATGGCTGTTTTGACCAGCAAAATAAAAATAAGATAAAAACTTGTATTTAAAACAAGTGAATAAAAATAAAAATCCAACCATCAAACTTTGAGCATTTTTTTTTTAAAGTACCATTGAAATGTGAAATATAAGGCTTCATTCAGTTTGGGCCTTGCTCAGAGGTGTGACCAGGGCAGGAGTGGCAGACAAGTCTGGTTTGGGGGACTACATGCCTCCCACATTTTCCTGTGTCTTCCACCTTCTCTGTGTTTCCCACATGGCTCTCTCTAGAGCCCTTTCATCTAGACTGACATCTGTAATTTCCACAAATCATTTTTAGCAACAAGAAAAGCTTTCAACTTGCTTTATTTTTTATCTTTGGCCTCATTGCACAGCAAGTGGGATTAGTACCCTGACCAGGGATTGAACCTGCGTCCCCTTCATTGGAAGTGGGGAGTCTTTACCACTGTCCTACCAGGGAAGCCCCTTCCATAGGTCATTTTGAATATCAAGGAAAGGCAGCCTTCTGGAAGATGACAGCCAGAACATCATCAGGAGCTGTACATTTTGTGGCATCACACAGATTTGATTGGCTTAAAAGCAGCATTTAGAGACCTGAGGAACTGCTGACAGACTGGGATGGTCTTCCCTTGGTGCTGATGTCTTGGTTCTGGTGCCACGGAGGTGGGGGGAGCATGGGGCTCTGGGGGCTGGCCTTCTGGCTTCACCATGAGCAAGGGTGCCAGGACCCTTTGAACTGGGCCCTAGAGTTCTTGGGCTTACTATGGGGAAAATATTGTGAGCAGTGGACTTGTTGTTAACATGTAAATGGCTAAATACATGTGTTGTTTGTATTTTAAACAAGTGAAAAAATTACACTATCTGTAATAATATTAGCTAATATTTATTGAGTGCTTCCTATGAAATAGGCACCATGCTAAAAGACTTTACATACATTTATCTCATTTAATCCACATAAGAACTCTAGCGGAAGAGAATGGTTATCACCCCTATTTTAGACACAAAGAAGCTGGAGGCCTGACTGTGGTCACCCAGCTTGTGAGCAGCCAAACCAGCACTTGACCCCAGGTCTCTCTAGCTCCGGAGCTGGACTGTTCAGCGGTATGCTGTTCCGCACCCAATCTTGTAAATACCCATGGGTCGACCCCCACTGCTGGAGGAACATAGGTGTGCTGTTTGTGGGGTGGAAGGCCAAGGAATACTCCATGAGCTGTCTTGGAATCACATGTTCTTACCCCAGCAACTGGCGAGAGGCCAATGGCTGGAAGATTATTCTTCACAGAGGAAGCATGGGTCTGACTTCAGGAAGCCTTTGGGACAGAGGAGAGGGTAGCTTCTGGATTCCTGGGGCACTGAAAGGGCTCATTTAGGGCTTAGCTCATTGGGCTGCGGGTGGTGTATTGGGCAAAGAAAATGGAGCTCAATAATACTGCTTTATATAAATCAGACGGGGACCTTATTTTTTCCAGTTTATATTGTCCATGGACTATCACAACAGAAGCATTTTCTTAAGGATGAAGCTACGTACGGCAATATTAATTACAGATACAGCTCATTGGGTTCCTGCAGTCCCTTCCCAGCAGTCTGAGGTGATCCTGGAATCTAAGCACGGCGTCACAGTCACATTTGAGACAAAACCACACCTGTTGGTGGAGGGCGGATGCTCACGGTCTCATGTCAGGGGACAGCGGCAGCAAATAGGAGACCAAATAGTTGACGGTTTTCATAAATAGGAGGGGACACATTCACCTTACAGGTTTGGACATTTGAAGGTCTGCCCATTGTCCGGGTGTTGGGCAGCGCAGTGACTTTCTGTCTTTCACACTCAGCTGTAGTGGTGGCAGATTCGATGTCCTGTCACTCTCCACACTTATCTCTGGGCCTGCCTCTCGGCAGAATTCAGGGCGGACTTTTCCATATTAAAAACAACAAAACAAAACAAAAAAACCCAGGGGGAGTAGGCGGGTAGCTTAAAGCCTTGGTTCCATGTCTGGACTGTTGGGTGGGATAGAAGAGAGGAGAAGAACGGCGGCAGGGACCCGAACAGCAAACCTGACTACAGGGCCTCAGCACTGCGACACCCGCGACCACAGCAGCACACGGTTCTCCTCTTAGTGATTTTAATGGGAGCGTTAGTCAATCCGCGGTCGTTTATAGCAGCGCCACTAAGTTCCAAGCATTTGGTCCATCTTAGCCCTCCTTGTGGAAAGCGTCATCCTGGGAAGGCCGTCTGGGCTTCCCCCTGGACAGGCAGTCTTCTTTCTCTTTTAAGAATGCAGCCTGCTCTCTGTGATGGTGCTGCCACCACCGCTGATGACAAAGCTTCGGGAATTAGACACCACCAGGGCGGGGGCCATCGCCTCAGGGTCCTCCATCTCTAGCTGCTGGTCCGCACCCACAGGGCCCTGCAGGCCGGTCTCCTGGGCCGTCAGCTCCAAGTCTGCATCCCCGCCCTGCAGCGGGAGTAACCGGCCCTGGTGCTGGCTGCGGGTGGTGTATTGGGCAAAGAAAATGGAGCTCAATAATACTGCTTTATATAAATCAGACGGGACCTTATTTTTTCCAGTTTATATTGTCCATGGACTATCACAACAGAAGCATTTTCTTAAGGATGAAGCTACGTACGGCAATATTAATTACAGATACAGCTCATTGGGTTCCTGCAGTCCCTTCCCAGCAGTCTGAGGTGATCCTGGAATCTAAGCACGGCGTCACAGTCACATTTGAGACAAAACCACACCTGTTGGTGGAGGGCGGATGCTCACGGTCTCATGTCAGGGGACAGCGGCAGCAAATAGGAGACCAAATAGTTGACGGTTTTCATAAATAGGAGGGGACACATTCACCTTACAGGTTTGGACATTTGAAGGTCTGCCCATTGTCCGGGTGTTGGGCAGCGCAGTGACTTTCTGTCTTTCACACTCAGCTGTAGTGGTGGCAGATTCGATGTCCTGTCACTCTCCACACTTATCTCTGGGCCTGCCTCTCGGCAGAATTCAGGGCGGACTTTTCCATATTAAAAACAACAAAACAAAACGCACAAATCCAGGGGGAGTAGGCGGGTAGCTTAAAGCCTTGGTTCCATGTCTGGACTGTTGGGTGGGATAGAAGAGAGGAGAAGAACGGCGGCAGGGACCCGAACAGCAAACCTGACTACAGGGCCTCAGCACTGCGACACCCGCGACCACAGCAGCACACGGTTCTCCTCTTAGTGATTTTAATGGGAGCGTTAGTCAATCCGCGGTCGTTTATAGCAGCGCCACTAAGTTCCAAGCATTTGGTCCATCTTAGCCCTCCTTGTGGAAAGCGTCATCCTGGGAAGGCCGTCTGGGCTTCCCCCTGGACAGGCAGTCTTCTTTCTCTTTTAAGAATGCAGCCTGCTCTCTGTGATGGTGCTGCCACCACCGCTGATGACAAAGCTTCGGGAATTAGACACCACCAGGGCGGGGGCCATCGCCTCAGGGTCCTCCATCTCTAGCTGCTGGTCCGCACCCACAGGGCCCTGCAGGCCGGTCTCCTGGGCCGTCAGCTCCAAGTCTGCATCCCCGCCCTGCAGCGGGAGTAACGCCTGGTGTCTGGTCAGGGCGTCGTTGTTTTTCTGGGCCTCCAGGGAGTTCTGGTGCGTGGAATTCCTAGGAGCCAAGGCGCTCTTCTGGGGCTCGTCGAAGCTCAGCGAGAAGGTGACGGTGCCGCTGCCGAAAATGACCTTCTGCTTGCATCTGGGCGGCTGCTGCGCTTGCTGCGGCGGCTGCGGGGTCGCGGGCGGCTGGGGCTGCGGCTGCGGCGCGTGCTGGCTCAGGGCCAGCGGCTGCGGCTGCGGCTTCTGCCTCTCCGGTTGCGGCGGGAAAGGGTCTTCGCTGTTGCTCTTGCTGCTGATGGAGGAGGAAGGGGTGGATCCCGTGGAGCCCCCGAGGCTGCTGGACCGCTGGCGGGAGACGTTGCTGCGGCGCAGCGTGGCGCGGGCCGCCACCTTGAAAGCGTGCGCCGCGGTGCTGCAGCGCACCTCCTCGATGGTGTTACGCGACGGCTTGAAGAGGATGATGTAGACCTTGTTGAAGAAGATGCAGGCCAGCAGGCCGAAGCTGGCCGCCAGGATGGCGATGACCTCCACGGCAGAGACGAACTTGCCATAGGTGCTGGCGTAGGCGGGGATGAAGGAGATCCAGGCGATGAAGAAGATGAGCATGCTGAAGGTGATGAACTTGGCTCGTTGAAGTTCTCTGGCAGCTTCCGGGACTTGAAGGCAAGAAGCAGATGGCGGCCAGCAGGCAGGTGTAGCCGATCAGGAAGCCCAGGGCCATGAGCGAGCCCTCGTGGCAGGTGTAAGCTCAACGGAGTGTTTTGCAGCGCCACTAAGTTCCAAGCATTTGGTCCATCTTAGCCCTCCTTGTGGAAAGCGTCATCCTGGGAAGGCCGTCTGGGCTTCCCCCTGGACAGGCAGTCTTCTTTCTCTTTTAAGAATGCAGCCTGCTCTCTGTGATGGTGCTGCCACCACCGCTGATGACAAAGCTTCGGGAATTAGACACCACCAGGGCGGGGGCCATCGCCTCAGGGTCCTCCATCTCTAGCTGCTGGTCCGCACCCACAGGGCCCTGCAGGCCGGTCTCCTGGGCCGTCAGCTCCAAGTCTGCATCCCCGCCCTGCAGCGGGAGTAACGCCTGGTGTCTGGTCAGGGCGTCGTTGTTTTTCTGGGCCTCCAGGGAGTTCTGGTGCGTGGAATTCCTAGGAGCCAAGGCGCTCTTCTGGGGCTCGTCGAAGCTCAGCGAGAAGGTGACGGTGCCGCTGCCGAAAATGACCTTCTGCTTGCATCTGGGCGGCTGCTGCGCTTGCTGCGGCGGCTGCGGGGTCGCGGGCGGCTGGGGCTGCGGCTGCGGCGCGTGCTGGCTCAGGGCCAGCGGCTGCGGCTGCGGCTTCTGCCTCTCCGGTTGCGGCGGGAAAGGGTCTTCGCTGTTGCTCTTGCTGCTGATGGAGGAGGAAGGGGTGGATCCCGTGGAGCCCCCGAGGCTGCTGGACCGCTGGCGGGAGACGTTGCTGCGGCGCAGCGTGGCGCGGGCCGCCACCTTGAAAGCGTGCGCCGCGGTGCTGCAGCGCACCTCCTCGATGGTGTTACGCGACGGCTTGAAGAGGATGATGTAGACCTTGTTGAAGAAGATGCAGGCCAGCAGGCCGAAGCTGGCCGCCAGGATGGCGATGACCTCCACGGCAGAGACGAACTTGCCATAGGTGCTGGCGTAGGCGGGGATGAAGGAGATCCAGACGATGAAGAAGATGAGCATGCTGAAGGTGATGAACTTGGCTTCGTTGAAGTTCTCTGGCAGCTTCCGGGACTTGAAGGCGAAGAAGAAGCAGATGGCGGCCAGCAGGCAGGTGTAGCCGATCAGGAAGCCCAGGGCCATGAGCGAGCCCTCGTGGCAGGTGATGAAGATGATCTCGTCCTCCAGCTCGTGGTTGCGGTAGCTCGAGGGGGGCGCGGTGTTGAGCCAGATGGCACAGATGACGATCTGCATGAAGGTGCAGAGGAAGACCAGCAGGAACTGCAGGTTGAGCCCCCACCACTTGCGGTGGAAGCTGGTGGGGATCTTGGCCTCAAACACCAGGAGGACCCGGTTGGTTTTCACCAGGATGCACGAGATGCAGAGCACGAAGCTGATGCCAAAGGCCGGCTGGCGCAGGCGACAGGTCCAGTCCTGGGGCTCCCCGATGAAGAACAGGGAGCTGGAGAAGCAGCAGAGCAAGGAGAAGAGGAGGAGGTAGGAGAGCTCCCGGTTGGTGGCCTTGACGATGGGCGTGTTGCGGAACCTGAGGAAGACGCCCAGCACGAAGGCCGTGAGGAAAATGCCCAGCACAGCGAAGAGGGTGAGCGCGATCCCGAAGGGCTCGGTCCAGGACAGGAACTCGATCTCCTTGGCGATGCAGGAAGTGTGGTTCTCGTTGGACCAGAAGTCGTCAGGACACTTGTTGCAGGCACTTGCGTCTGTAAAATGTTCCAGCGAAGGGTTAGTACTGAGTGGCGGAGACTGAACTTGGAATGTGGTGGTAAGGGCACTTTAAACTTTCTTTATGGATGAAATAATTGTGATTTTTTTTTTTTTTTTTTACATTGTCAGAAAATGTACTGAACACTGACTTATGCTTAACAGTATACTTAATTTCTTGCATCTTTGATGGTTCTATTATTTTTCTTTTGTATATAAGGGGACTACTTAATTTTTTTTTGTTATTTTAGGCAGCATAGTTGATTACCAATGTTGTGATAGTTTCAAGTGTATATAGCAAAGTGATTCCATTTATCCACATACATGTATCTATTCTTTTTCAAATTCTTTCCCCATTGAAGTTGTGACATAATACTGAACAGACTCCCCTGTGCTATAAATGTGTAATATGTGTGCTACAAGCACATATATGCTTGTTGGGTATCCATTTTATATATAGCAGGGGTTACACGTCCATCCTAAACTCAAAGAGGGCTACTTGCTTCCTTTAACAGTATTTGCCGACGTACAAACCATCATTCAGCAAGCACAGAATAATGAGTCTGGCTGGACAGGTGGCTGCCCAGCACCCTGGGGATCTGGCATTGTCTGCCGACTTTCACAGTGATTCACGCTCAGCCTGACTCATTTTGGACATAAGGATGGGGTTTGTAGACACGCCAGAGCAGACGTCTTCTTAGATCAGGGCAAAGTACTCCACGCTTCTGACCTGTGCCTTCCTCACTCCACATCCACAGTCTTCTAGTGACCGTAGACTCATTTAACCGACAAATGTTTATGAAGTCTCTGCTGTGGCCCAGTCAGTGTGCAGTTTTGAGAAGTGAAAGGAGCATGGGCTTTGCAGTTAGAGATCTGGGCGGGAATCCTGACCCTGCCATTTTTCTAGCAGTGTGACTTTGGTCAGGCTCCCTAACCATTCTGAGCCTCAGTTTCCTCATAGGTGAAATGGAAACAATGATAACTCCATCATGGTGGTGAGGATGAAATGAGTTAATAACAATGAGAAATAATGAGAGTTAGTATTTATAGAGTGCCTCCAAGATGCCAATCATGGTTTTAATGTAACAAATATTGCTCTGTAACACATCATGTGTTTTACCAGTTTTATCTCATTTAGTCCCCCAAACTCTGTAAGATATGTTTATTATTATTCCCACTTTATAGATGAAGAAACTGAGGCACAGTACAATTATAAATAAGACAGTAAGTATAGTGCCTGGCACCGAGTAGGCAGTCTATCATGACCTATTAACTGTGGAGCCTGAAACAGGGAGAACTTTGTCTATTCAGGATCACTGAGCTATAAGAAAAGGAAAACAGTATTGGAGAGCAATATTGAAGTAAGAGAAAGATGAGCAACAGGTGTGTCTTCAGCTTTTATGGTATTACAGAGATATCTATTTCAATTCTATCCCCCTTAGTGCATGTCTCAGGTGTGATGTTCAGAAGCACCTTGTTAAGTGAGAAACTGTGCTAAGCACCATCTCAACCCAGCCCTTCCAGGGACTTCGGAGATCCCAGGGCCTCGAAGTGAATGGAGCTCTGCATGGTGTCCATGAGGGGCTGTTTCTTTACCTGTCTCATCACTGTACTCCCCGTCAGGACATTCCACACACTCGAAGCAGCAGGTGGGCTCCCCCTCAATGATTCCTTTCCTGGTCCCTGCCAGGCAGTCTAGGCTGCAGTTGGAGAGAGGCACCTGGAGGGCGGAGATGACAACAGTGAGGGGCTGCAGTTCCATAGACCGTGGAAGAGGGGGGAGCTGGGCACTAGGACCAGTGCGGCAGACTTGGGCCTGATCCAGGCACAGGGAAGCTGAGGCTGGAAGTCTTTGTTATCTCTGAAAGGGAGGAATGCCTATGGGCATGCGCACACACACATACACCCCTCAGGGGAATTCAAGGAAGATTCCTTGTTGGGAGTGTACCTAGTGACAAAATCCTCCTTAAATAGCCTTCCCTTCCATCCTCTCACAAGTCCTAGAGTAAGACATTGGTTTACTTTCCATAGGCAAGTAATATTAAACTCTCAAGGAACAGCAATCCTATCTTATACAAACTCTATCAGAGATCAGGAAAATAGACCTTTATATATATTTTAAAAAGCAACACCTCCCAACTGATTTTTATAAGGCCAGTATCATAACCTCGCGTCCAAAACTGACAAGGACAGTATGAAAAGAAAAAAAATTCACAGGCCCATCTGACTTACTAAGTTGTCTTCTGAAGGGGAGCTGAGTTGAGGGTTTGTGTCCAAGTGATTTGTAAAGAAAGTTCTCCCAAGGGAATCAGGAAGTGAAGGAGGAAGTAGGACAGAGCAGGGAGGAGAACCAAGCAAGGGCGTGATCCTGAGCAGAGTCCCCCAGACGTCTGCCTCATCTCCCAGGGGAGCTCTGGACTGCAGGTTCTGCCCCAAAGCTGTGCCGACCTGAAGACAAGGGTTAGGGCTTTCACACTTCCACACCATTCAGAGGCTAAGGGAAATGTAAATTCTTAGGCTCTTTTGAGGTTCTCCTTTGCCTCTCTGAGCCTGCAGCCAAAATGGGTACCATTAGCTTGCAGCCAGTCACTGAAAAAGAGCATCAAATTCTGGTTATTGGAAGTAAAAATGTATAGAAATTCTGGAGATCCATGCAAAGTGTAAGGAATCTGAAAGCATGGGGAAAGAGTACAACTACTTTCCACTACTTGAAAACAGATGAAAAGTCCTAAAACAATGAGCAGACAAGCTCAAAGGGCATGAAAAAGAAAATCCACCAGGATCATGTTGAGTTTCTGCCAGGAAGGCAAACAAGTTTAATATTAGAAATTCTGTCTCATTCACTCAATAAATTTCACACAGAGAAATATGATCGTCAATGGATGAAAAATATTTAATGAAGTTTAACACAAACTAGCAATAAAAACTTAATGAAAGAGAATAGGAAGAAATTTCTTTATCTTGAAAAATAATACCACAAATGCTTAAACATCAATCTGTATCATACATTACTTACTTTTAGAGAGGATACTCAGTATCACCACTATTGTACATTTCATCAGAGTTCCCAACTAGTTGAATAGGAAAAATAAGGGCAGAAGTATTGGAAAGGGCTAAATAAAACTTGTTATTTTTAATGATACTGTAAATGACACAATTATCCACATTAGAAACAATTGGAAAGTAGTCCCAGGCTAAAATGCCACAGACAGCCACTGTTCTTACATGAGTTTCTTACCAAAAATTAAAATTTCACATTTAGATGTATGCTATTGGTTGATTTCTAACTTCCTAAATGGTTGTTTTAACAGTTTTACTCAATTTACCAATGCTTCACCATTTCAGAAGTCCTGCTTCTATCTCAGTCTTTGATCACGCAAGTAACGGAGTGCTTACCCTAGATATTCTTTAGGTATTTACTACCTAAGAGTCTACGTGATCAGAGATAATAAATATATCACAGGAACGAAGTATAGTTTGCAAAAGCATACATTTCTTTCTTTTTCTTTTTTTCAAAGGCATTCATTTATTCATTTGGCTGGGTCTTAGTCTTGGCACATAGGCTCTTCGCTCTTATATGTGTCATGTGGGATCTAGTTCCTTGATCAGGGATTGAACCTGGGCTTCCTGCATTGGGAGTGTGGAGTCTTAGCCACTGGACCACCAGCAAAGTCCCCAAAGCATACATTTCTTGAAGTGGGGAGCAAGTCTTCCTCATTTTTGTAGCTCCAGTTAGAAAACCTTGAATAATGCTTGATACATGGTAGGGCTCACTGTTTCCAAAACCCCTCTGTAAGAAGACTATCCTCGTCACTATTTGCTTGAACTAGAAACATTTTACAAAGTTAAACACATGGATAGCAAGCAATAAAATAATTATCATTGCTACCAGCAAAAAAGAAATAACTGACCTGACAGGAAATTTTAAAACACTTCTGGTGGGCATTGTTTTCGAATGAAAGAGGAATAAAAATGGCAATATCAGCTCTGATGATTGCTTAAACTCTCAGGATCCTGGTTCAAAGGAAAGGATAAACTACATCTATGAAAACTGTAATGTTTGGCTATTATTATGTTCCTATAAATGTACTGAAAACTTTACTGGATCATGATATATTGTACATTTCATCAGAGTTCCCAACTAGTTGAATAGGAAAAATAAGGGCAGAAGTATTGGAAAGGGCTAAATAAAACTTGTTATTTTTAATGATACTGTAAATGACACAATTATCCACATTAGAAACAATTGGAAAGTAGTCCCAGGCTAAAATGCCACAGACAGCCACTGTTCTTACATGAGTTTCTTACCAAAAATTAAAATTTCACATTTAGATGTATGCTATTGGTTGATTTCTAACTTCCTAAATGGTTGTTTTAACAGTTTTACTCAATTTACCAATGCTTCACCATTTCAGAAGTCCTGCTTCTATCTCAGTCTTTGATCACGCAAGTAACGGAGTGCTTACCCTAGATATTCTTTAGGTATTTACTACCTAAGAGTCTACGTGATCAGAGATAATAAATATATCACAGGAACGAAGTATAGTTTGCAAAAGCATACATTTCTTTCTTTTTCTTTTTTTCAAAGGCATTCATTTATTCATTTGGCTGGGTCTTAGTCTTGGCACATAGGCTCTTCGCTCTTATATGTGTCATGTGGGATCTAGTTCCTTGATCAGGGATTGAACCTGGGCTTCCTGCATTGGGAGTGTGGAGTCTTAGCCACTGGACCACCAGCAAAGTCCCCAAAGCATACATTTCTTGAAGTGGGGAGCAAGTCTTCCTCATTTTTGTAGCTCCAGTTAGAAAACCTTGAATAATGCTTGATACATGGTAGGGCTCACTGTTTCCAAAACCCCTCTGTAAGAAGACTATCCTCGTCACTATTTGCTTGAACTAGAAACATTTTACAAAGTTAAACACATGGATAGCAAGCAATAAAATAATTATCATTGCTACCAGCAAAAAAGAAATAACTGACCTGACAGGAAATTTTAAAACACTTCTGGTGGGCATTGTTTTCGAATGAAAGAGGAATAAAAATGGCAATATCAGCTCTGATGATTGCTTAAACTCTCAGGATCCTGGTTCAAAGGAAAGGATAAACTACATCTATGAAAACTGTAATGTTTGGCTATTATTATGTTCCTATAAATGTACTGAAAACTTTACTGGATCATGATATATTGTGTATTTTATACATTGCGGGTTTAACTTTGTTGATATTTTATTTAAGATGTGGCCATATCCATTTATAAATTGGCCTATAATTGTCTTTTCTTGTACTGTTATTGTCTGTTTTTTTTTCTTTTTCAGTTTCCTTTATATATTATTACAAAATATTGAGTATAGTTCCTATGCTACATAGTAGATCCTCGTTGGTTATCTATTTTATATATGTATGTGTGCTCAGTTGCTTCAGTCATGTCCAACTCTTTGTGACCCCATGGACTGTAGCCCACCAGGCTCCTCTGTCCACAGAGTTTTTCAGGCAAGAATGCTGGAATGGGTTGCCATTTCCTCCTCCAGAGAATCTTTCTGACCCAGGGATTGAACCCGCATCTCCTGCATTGTACTGTCTGTTTTTGATGTTAAGATTATATCAGCCTCATAAAAGGAGTTTAGTAGCTTTCCCTCTTGACTTCTGTTAGGCTCTGAGTGGCAAAAGCCTCAAAATAACAAAACAGCATTGTTTCAGTTTACACCAATTAGAGAGAATTATGTGCATCAGTGGAGGGGAAATATAGCCTGGATATAGCAGGGAAGAGGTAATAATATCTATAGATGATCAATTTAGACTTTAGTCAATTGATACTTGTGATAATTTAGACAAGAGTATAATTAGTGGACAGAGGAACATAACCTCTAGAATCCCCAAAGCTCTATCTAAAAAAGATCACGACATGTTTGTAATTGAGAATTCACCCTCTGAGGTAGATGCTAAAAAAACTTGCATGCTATGGGTGAGATTCACTGTCTATAGGAGGCCTTCTCATGGGTAACATATTCTATACATTGAGAAACAGTGAAATTGTAATATCTCATTAGAAACTCATCAGCATAAGAAGCATCCAGTAAAAGATGAAGTTGAATTTTTGGATCGAACAAAAATAACTGACCTGACAGGAAATTTTAAAACACTTCTGGTGGGCATTGTTTTCATGAAAGAGGAATAAAAATGGCAATATCAGCTCTGATGATTGCTTAAACTCTCAGGATCCTGGTTCAAAGGAAAGGATAAACTACATCTATGAAAACTGTAATGTTTGGCTATTATTATGTTCCTATAAATGTACTGAAAACTTTACTGGATCATGATATATTGTGTATTTTATACATTGCGGGTTTAACTTTGTTGATATTTTATTTAAGATGTGGCCATATCCATTTATAAATTGGCCTATAATTGTCTTTTCTTGTACTGTTATTGTCTGTTTTTTTTTCTTTTTCAGTTTCCTTTATATATTATTACAAAATATTGAGTATAGTTCCTATGCTACATAGTAGATCCTCGTTGGTTATCTATTTTATATATGTATGTGTGCTCAGTTGCTTCAGTCATGTCCAACTCTTTGTGACCCCATGGACTGTAGCCCACCAGGCTCCTCTGTCCACAGAGTTTTTCAGGCAAGAATGCTGGAATGGGTTGCCATTTCCTCCTCCAGAGAATCTTTCTGACCCAGGGATTGAACCCGCATCTCCTGCATTGTACTGTCTGTTTTTGATGTTAAGATTATATCAGCCTCATAAAAGGAGTTTAGTAGCTTTCCCTCTTGACTTCTGTTAGGCTCTGAGTGGCAAAAGCCTCAAAATAACAAAACAGCATTGTTTCAGTTTACACCAATTAGAGAGAATTATGTGCATCAGTGGAGGGGAAATATAGCCTGGATATAGCAGGGAAGAGGTAATAATATCTATAGATGATCAATTTAGACTTTAGTCAATTGATACTTGTGATAATTTAGACAAGAGTATAATTAGTGGACAGAGGAACATAACCTCTAGAATCCCCAAAGCTCTATCTAAAAAAGATCACGACATGTTTGTAATTGAGAATTCACCCTCTGAGGTAGATGCTAAAAAAACTTGCATGCTATGGGTGAGATTCACTGTCTATAGGAGGCCTTCTCATGGGTAACATATTCTATACATTGAGAAACAGTGAAATTGTAATATCTCATTAGAAACTCATCAGCATAAGAAGCATCCAGTAAAAAGATGAAGTTGAATTTTTGGTCACATCATAAAAAGTGATCCAAGATACTCAAAGGTGATAATAGAGGGCTTCCCCTGGTGGTCCAGTGGATAAGGACACCGCCTTGCAGTGCAAAGGGCGCCAGTTTGATCCCTGGCCTGGGAAGATCCCACGTGCCGCGGAGCGGCTGGACTGATGTGTCCAATCACCGAGCCGGAGCTCTGGAGTGCATGCGCCCAGAGCTGGCGCTCTGCCACAACAGACGCCACTGCGATGGGAGGCCCGCAGGAACCAAAGAACAAAGATGGATGAAAATAGAGAAATGAAAGACCAAAAGAAGTGGCCTGCCCGCTCCCCTCCCTCCCCAACCCGACCCCCGCCCAAAATAAATAAATAAATCTTAAAAAAAAAAAAAAAAGGTGATAATAGAAAGTGTTAGTCGCGTAGTCATGTCCAACTCTGTGCCTCCATGGGCTGTGGCCTGCCAGGCTCCCCTGTCCATGGGATTCTCCGGGCAAGAATACTGGAGTGGGTTGCCATTTCCTTCTCCAATAACTGAACGCAAAGAGAACAGAAGCGGGTCTCATCCAGCTTTCTTGGGAGAGTTAGAGAGGATGCCTGTCTAGGGTTTGTTCCTATAGAGGATCTGAGTCTTCAGAACATATTCTATGCTAGGACACAGCGATCGTGGAATGGTTATTGTTTCAGTATATCATGTGTCTTTTCCTTAAGTGCATGTTCATTGGGCAATGTGCTTCTGGTTATTAATCAGGCTTCTAGATGCAACGATTCTCATGGAAGGAGGTCCTGATCACAGTCACAGGCATTCTCTTATTTGCTACAGGTCTCCCTTAGGAGGAGAATAAATTGTCCTTTTGATTTATAGGTCAGTCCTAAGCTACTGCATGACAGGGAACTACCTCTGTGTGAACTGTCCATGCCTATCTTGAGTGATGCTTCTGTTTGCTTAAATATTTCAGAATTGAGTCACCCTCTGAGGTAGATGCTAAAAAAACTTGCATGCTATGGGTGAGATTCACTGTCTATAGGAGGCCTTCTCATGGGTAACATATTCTATACATTGAGAAACAGTGAAATTGTAATATCTCATTAGAAACTCATCAGCATAAGAAGCATCCAGTAAAAAGATGAAGTTGAATTTTTGGTCACATCATAAAAAGTGATCCAAGATACTCAAAGGTGATAATAGAGGGCTTCCCCTGGTGGTCCAGTGGATAAGGACACCGCCTTGCAGTGCAAAGGGCGCCAGTTTGATCCCTGGCCTGGGAAGATCCCACGTGCCGCGGAGCGGCTGGACTGATGTGTCCAATCACCGAGCCGGAGCTCTGGAGTGCATGCGCCCAGAGCTGGCGCTCTGCCACAACAGACGCCACTGCGATGGGAGGCCCGCAGGAACCAAAGAACAAAGATGGATGAAAATAGAGAAATGAAAGACCAAAAGAAGTGGCCTGCCCGCTCCCCTCCCTCCCCAACCCGACCCCCGCCCAAAATAAATAAATAAATCTTAAAAAAAAAAAAAAAGGTGATAATAGAAAGTGTTAGTCGCGTAGTCATGTCCAACTCTGTGCCTCCATGGGCTGTGGCCTGCCAGGCTCCCCTGTCCATGGGATTCTCCGGGCAAGAATACTGGAGTGGGTTGCCATTTCCTTCTCCAATAACTGAACGCAAAGAGAACAGAAGCGGGTCTCATCCAGCTTTCTTGGGAGAGTTAGAGAGGATGCCTGTCTAGGGTTTGTTCCTATAGAGGATCTGAGTCTTCAGAACATATTCTATGCTAGGACACAGCGATCGTGGAATGGTTATTGTTTCAGTATATCATGTGTCTTTTCCTTAAGTGCATGTTCATTGGGCAATGTGCTTCTGGTTATTAATCAGGCTTCTAGATGCAACGATTCTCATGGAAGGAGGTCCTGATCACAGTCACAGGCATTCTCTTATTTGCTACAGGTCTCCCTTAGGAGGAGAATAAATTGTCCTTTTGATTTATAGGTCAGTCCTAAGCTACTGCATGACAGGGAACTACCTCTGTGTGAACTGTCCATGCCTATCTTGAGTGATGCTTCTGTTTGCTTAAATATTTTGCTCTAGGTGGGGGAAAGTTTTAGCCAAGGAAACTATTATTAGTCATGGAGTCAGATTTATAAAGGATAAAACTGTTTCCATATAATTAGCATGGGGCTAAGGTTCTGAGGATTCTCTTCTGGACACTAAACACTCATGGATTTCACAGGGAGTCCTGGCAATGCAGTTAGTGAGCTGAGTGAAGTGGCTTCATGATTCTGGAAGTCCAGTGGCAAAGCCCAGGGCCCTTCCAAAACCCAGTTTCTTCCTGTGATGGAGGCATCTCATATCCTGACGGACAGCACATACCTCCCTTGAGAATCCACTCCACAGGATTTTTTCATCATTGATGAAGAGCCTCTCTCCTTTCTTGGCATAGACATTATAATATCCAACTTCTTTAAACACAATGGAGCCGTCCTCTGGGGAGAGGTGCCAGTTGATGATGGAATAGTTCCCTGCCAGGTCTCCACATTCATCGAAAGTTACCTGCTCCCCCATATTGCTGGTAAAGTTTAGGTGCCGCAGGTGCTTCAGAACCTAAAGGACAGAGATGAATATTCTGAATACAAGCCATAGGACTTCCACATATGGTGGAGCACTGCACAAGGACAGTAAACTATCTTGTTCAAAGTGGTAAGAGTATGACTTGAGGAAGAGGCGCCTTTTTGTAATTTACACTAAGATACTTAGATGTGTTAGTAGCAGCCTTGGTAAGCCATGAAGTTTGTTTGGTATGTGAAATTGTGTTGGGTTGTCCAAAGAGTTTTCATAAGATGTTATGGGCCTGTCTAGGGTTTGTTCCTATAGAGGATCTGAGTCTTCAGAACATATTCTATGCTAGGACACAGCGATCGTGGAATGGTTATTGTTTCAGTATATCATGTGTCTTTTCCTTAAGTGCATGTTCATTGGGCAATGTGCTTCTGGTTATTAATCAGGCTTCTAGATGCAACGATTCTCATGGAAGGAGGTCCTGATCACAGTCACAGGCATTCTCTTATTTGCTACAGGTCTCCCTTAGGAGGAGAATAAATTGTCCTTTTGATTTATAGGTCAGTCCTAAGCTACTGCATGACAGGGAACTACCTCTGTGTGAACTGTCCATGCCTATCTTGAGTGATGCTTCTGTTTGCTTAAATATTTTGCTCTAGGTGGGGGAAAGTTTTAGCCAAGGAAACTATTATTAGTCATGGAGTCAGATTTATAAAGGATAAAACTGTTTCCATATAATTAGCATGGGGCTAAGGTTCTGAGGATTCTCTTCTGGACACTAAACACTCATGGATTTCACAGGGAGTCCTGGCAATGCAGTTAGTGAGCTGAGTGAAGTGGCTTCATGATTCTGGAAGTCCAGTGGCAAAGCCCAGGGCCCTTCCAAAACCCAGTTTCTTCCTGTGATGGAGGCATCTCATATCCTGACGGACAGCACATACCTCCCTTGAGAATCCACTCCACAGGATTTTTTCATCATTGATGAAGAGCCTCTCTCCTTTCTTGGCATAGACATTATAATATCCAACTTCTTTAAACACAATGGAGCCGTCCTCTGGGGAGAGGTGCCAGTTGATGATGGAATAGTTCCCTGCCAGGTCTCCACATTCATCGAAAGTTACCTGCTCCCCCATATTGCTGGTAAAGTTTAGGTGCGAGGTGCTTCAGAACCTAAAGGACAGAGATGAATATTCTGAATACAAGCCATAGGACTTCCACATATGGTGGAGCACTGCACAAGGACAGTAAACTATCTTGTTCAAAGTGGTAAGAGTATGACTTGAGGAAGAGGCGCCTTTTTGTAATTTACACTAAGATACTTAGATGTGTTAGTAGCAGCCTTGGTAAGCCATGAAGTTTGTTTGGTATGTGAAATTGTGTTGGGTTGTCCAAAGAGTTTATTTGGAGTTTTCATAAGATGTTATGGAAAAACCCAAATGAATTTTTTGGTCAACCCAACAACTGGGGTAGGAAACATTTTCTTGAAGTCAAAAAAGGAAAAGGAATACATCATACCATGGAATTGGACAAATCAAAGCTTTTACAGGTGCCGCATCACCTGGTGGTGCCCAGGAGGGAAAGGGTTTGTAAGCCCAAGCCATCTCTGTGTCTTCCAAGATAGGCTTTGAGAAGAGTAAGCTCTCTCATGCTCTGTACCATCTTTCCCTATGCTACTGTGTCTGTGGAAGTGCCTTGCCGTCAGATCACAGAGAGGGTGGAAGGAAGAAAGAAACAAGGCCATGAGTGGAGCCTTGGCCATGACGGTTATAATCATGGCAAACCCTTTACTTTTTACAGGGTTTAATGAGTCACAAAGCCCTTGCACAAAAAGTAATGATAATAACCACTAAACCTTGCTAGTCATTTCACTACTTTTGAGGCACAATGCTAAATGCCTTATAATCTTCACAACAAATATCACTATGAATCCCCATTTGGGACTTCCCTGGTGGCTCAGCAGTAAAGAATCCGCCTGCAAAGCAGGAGACCCTGGTTCAGTCCCTGGGTTGGGAAGATCCCCTGGAGGAGAAAATGGCAACCCACACCAATATTCTTGCCTGGGAAATCCCAGAGACAGAGGAGTCTGGGAGGCTACAGCCTATAAAGCTGCAATGAATCAGACATGACTAAGCATGCATGCACTCCCATTTTTTTGATGGAGAAACTGAGGCATACAAAACAGAAGTATCTAGTCCAGGACACACAGCTAGCAAGTGTTGCCAAGCCTGAGCTCATTGGGGTTCCGTTCCACTGCAGCATCCCTAGGCTCTTTCCTCTGCTTCCTGTTCACACCTGTCTTGGGTCAAAAGGAAGCAGTGGCTACTCAGCAGCTTATCTTTCATGAGGGACCTGCCCATGGCCAGGAGGTCACTGAGGCACCGAGAGTGAAACACACCTACACTCTAGACTGTGAGAGTATGGAGCCATGAAGCTTGTTTGGTATGTGAAATTGTGTTGGGTTGTCCAAAGAGTTTATTTGGAGTTTTCATAAGATGTTATGGAAAAACCCAAATGAATTTTTTGGTCAACCCAACAACTGGGGTAGGAAACATTTTCTTGAAGTCAAAAAAGGAAAAGGAATACATCATACCATGGAATTGGACAAATCAAAGCTTTTACAGGTGCCGCATCACCTGGTGGTGCCCAGGAGGGAAAGGGTTTGTAAGCCCAAGCCATCTCTGTGTCTTCCAAGATAGGCTTTGAGAAGAGTAAGCTCTCTCATGCTCTGTACCATCTTTCCCTATGCTACTGTGTCTGTGGAAGTGCCTTGCCGTCAGATCACAGAGAGGGTGGAAGGAAGAAAGAAACAAGGCCATGAGTGGAGCCTTGGCCATGACGGTTATAATCATGGCAAACCCTTTACTTTTTACAGGGTTTAATGAGTCACAAAGCCCTTGCACAAAAAGTAATGATAATAACCACTAAACCTTGCTAGTCATTTCACTACTTTTGAGGCACAATGCTAAATGCCTTATAATCTTCACAACAAATATCACTATGAATCCCCATTTGGGACTTCCCTGGTGGCTCAGCAGTAAAGAATCCGCCTGCAAAGCAGGAGACCCTGGTTCAGTCCCTGGGTTGGGAAGATCCCCTGGAGGAGAAAATGGCAACCCACACCAATATTCTTGCCTGGGAAATCCCAGAGACAGAGGAGTCTGGGAGGCTACAGCCTATAAAGCTGCAATGAATCAGACATGACTAAGCATGCATGCACTCCCATTTTTTTGATGGAGAAACTGAGGCATACAAAACAGAAGTATCTAGTCCAGGACACACAGCTAGCAAGTGTTGCCAAGCCTGAGCTCATTGGGGTTCCGTTCCACTGCAGCATCCCTAGGCTCTTTCCTCTGCTTCCTGTTCACACCTGTCTTGGGTCAAAAGGAAGCAGTGGCTACTCAGCAGCTTATCTTTCATGAGGGACCTGCCCATGGCCAGGAGGTCACTGAGGCACCGAGAGAGTGAAACACACCTACACTCTAGACTGTGAGAGTAGGGATGCTCAACTACACTGTAGCTCGTGACTCACAGGGCTTTCTCACTCTCTGGCTCTGGGTGTCTTTCCTCACTGGCAGAATGAGAGGGCTGGGCCCAAGAGGCTGTAGGAATCTCCAAGTTCTAGCTTAAACTTCTCTCTGTTCTATGCTGTGGTGGCCCTAGGAGTACATTTAGAAGGACCTCTCCCTTTTAGCACAACTTTTAAGGTACCTAAAAAAACAGCATCTAATCTGACTCTGGGAAAATTTTGGGCCCAGCATCTATTATTCACATGTGTGATGAAGAGAGGGCAGTGTTCACGTTCTACTTCACTCCAGAGATGACACTGCTCTTTAACAATTTATATCTAAATTGACTGCGTTTTACAGTCAACATTTACTGTAAGGAAAATTACATAAAGAAAAGGAGCCACTTGAATTTGCTCTTAAACAGCCCTGGGGGGAATTTGGGAAGGGAGACTATGACTGGCCACGTGTATGCACAGACACAGCACTGGGGGCCTCAGTAACCTGCTGTGCGTGTGGTTACTCCTTTAGCGCTCTCACTGCTGCTCTGGCAGCAGCTGGCTGCCCTGGTTTTTGTCCCAGGCCTGTGGGGGAAGGGGCTCCTTCACTTCCTGCTGCCTGGCTCCTTTGGTCTGCAACCAGAACTGCTGAGTCTTCCTCAAAAAAAAAAAAAAAAAAAAAGATGGAGAATGAATCCTACTCAGGATGTTCTCCTAAGCCTTCATCAGTGATCACCAATCTTACATTTTCCCCTTCATTTTTACTGAGCCCTCAGAGAGTTGGTGCAACAGACCTGCTCCTTTCCTATAGTCGATAACTCCCATTCTCCTCTCTCGGTCCCCTTGCTCTTGGGGTGACCTGATCTCCTACACAGTGGGGTACGCCCTGTTGTCTCTACCCAGGTGTCCTGATACATCTTCTGCTCTCAGAGGAAGACACCTTCCTTCTGCTCTTTAAGGCTGACCCTTTTTGCAGCACTCAGAACTTTATTGTTCCCACCTCCTCTGGAACTTTCCAACATGACCAGTCCACCTTTCTCCATTCTCTAACCATTCACTGAGGCACCGAGAGTGAAACACACCTACACTCTAGACTGTGAGAGTAGGGATGCTCAACTACACTGTAGCTCGTGACTCACAGGGCTTTCTCACTCTCTGGCTCTGGGTGTCTTTCCTCACTGGCAGAATGAGAGGGCTGGGCCCAAGAGGCTGTAGGAATCTCCAAGTTCTAGCTTAAACTTCTCTCTGTTCTATGCTGTGGTGGCCCTAGGAGTACATTTAGAAGGACCTCTCCCTTTTAGCACAACTTTTAAGGTACCTAAAAAAACAGCATCTAATCTGACTCTGGGAAAATTTTGGGCCCAGCATCTATTATTCACATGTGTGATGAAGAGAGGGCAGTGTTCACGTTCTACTTCACTCCAGAGATGACACTGCTCTTTAACAATTTATATCTAAATTGACTGCGTTTTACAGTCAACATTTACTGTAAGGAAAATTACATAAAGAAAAGGAGCCACTTGAATTTGCTCTTAAACAGCCCTGGGGGGAATTTGGGAAGGGAGACTATGACTGGCCACGTGTATGCACAGACACAGCACTGGGGGCCTCAGTAACCTGCTGTGCGTGTGGTTACTCCTTTAGCGCTCTCACTGCTGCTCTGGCAGCAGCTGGCTGCCCTGGTTTTTGTCCCAGGCCTGTGGGGGAAGGGGCTCCTTCACTTCCTGCTGCCTGGCTCCTTTGGTCTGCAACCAGAACTGCTGATTTTCCCCAAAAAAAAAAAAAAAAAAAAGATGGAGAATGAATCCTACTCAGGATGTTCTCCTAAGCCTTCATCAGTGGTCACCAATCTTGCATTTTCCCCTTCATTTTTACTGAGCCCTCGGGGAGTTGGTGCACCAGCCCTGCTCCTTTCCTATAGTCAAATAACTCCCATTCTCCTCTCTCGGTCCCCTTGCTCTTGGGGTGACCTGATCTCCTACACAGTGGGGTACGCCCTGTTGTCTCTACCCAGGTGTCCTGATACATCTTCTGCTCTCAGAGGAAGACACCTTCCTTCTGCTCTTTAAGGCTGACCCTTTTTGCAGCACTCAGAACTTTATTGTTCCCACCTCCTCTGGAACTTTCCAACATGACCAGTCCACCTTTCTCCATTCTCTAACCATTCCCCCCTTGCTTCCTACTAGGGACGTTCCATGGTTTAGAGGAAACATGCTTCAGACTTCTCTAGGTGACTTCCAAAGCCTTCCATACTTGGGTCCCGTGTATCTGCCTTTACCTCTCAGTGTAAATGTTTCATCCTGTCAGAGCCTTCCACACATCATGCTAACTCTGTCTTTGTCTTTGCCCTGACCTGGGCAGAAGGTGAGAAGGGTGGAGAGGCAGGAGACTACTTCTTATTCATACTTTCTTTGTGCCAGGCATTGTACCAATGTGCTTTGCACACACTGTCTCAGTTAATCCTCATAACACATGTATGGTTAGGAACTATTAATATCTTCATTTTATAGGTGAGGAAACTGAGGCATGGAGAGGCCAAGAAACTCACCAAAGTCATAAGCTAGAAAATTCTCCAGCTGAGTTTTAAACTTGTGCTTTTCTGCTACACCCTCCTGCCTCCAATATGAATTGTTGACAGCACCAATGGCAAGTATTTATCAGTAATATTTCCTCATTAAATGTATTTTTTAAAAACATCATTCTTGTTTGAAGCATACTTTGAAAAGCATATATAGCAGGAAAGTTAGAGTAGCTGGCATGCATTTTCTTCCTCCTATCCAGGTTTCAGTTCCTTGGTTCTTATTCTCCAGATAGCAAGCTCCCTCTCTCCTTTCTCAGTCTACAGCTTCCCTGCAGTGAAATTCTCCAGGCAGCAGCGGGTGAACTGGCACGGGAACTGCAATAGGATCATTTCATAATCAAGTGGTCATCTTCTACATTAGTCAGACTGGACAGAAAAGTGACTCAAAGATTATTACTGACTATAATTCTTCTGCATTGCTGTTGGCACAGACTAGTGATTTCTACCATACCCTACCTTGAAAGAAAAGAGAACCAACCAAAATCACTGAAAATTTTTCTATTAAAAACCTCACTGTAGGGACTTCCCTGGTGGTCCAATGGCTAATAAGACTCTGCATGCCCAGTGCTGGGGGCCTGGGTTTGATCCCTGATCAGAGAACTAGATCATATATGTGGCAACTTAAGAGTTCACACGCCACAACTAAAAGATCCCACATGCTACAACTAAGAGCTGACACAGTCAAAGAAATAAACAATAAAAAATATCAAAAAAGATAAACTATGTGAAAATTAAAAAACTCATAAATACAAGGTTAGATTTTTATACTGTTAGAATCCATCAACAAGCCCGTGTATCTGCCTTTACCTCTCAGTGTAAATGTTTCATCCTGTCAGAGCCTTCCACACATCATGCTAACTCTGTCTTTGTCTTTGCCCTGACCTGGGCAGAAGGTGAGAAGGGTGGAGGCAGGAGACTACTTCTTATTCATACTTTCTTTGTGCCAGGCATTGTACCAATGTGCTTTGCACACACTGTCTCAGTTAATCCTCATAACACATGTATGGTTAGGAACTATTAATATCTTCATTTTATAGGTGAGGAAACTGAGGCATGGAGAGGCCAAGAAACTCACCAAAGTCATAAGCTAGAAAATTCTCCAGCTGAGTTTTAAACTTGTGCTTTTCTGCTACACCCTCCTGCCTCCAATATGAATTGTTGACAGCACCAATGGCAAGTATTTATCAGTAATATTTCCTCATTAAATGTATTTTTTAAAAACATCATTCTTGTTTGAAGCATACTTTGAAAAGCATATATAGCAGGAAAGTTAGAGTAGCTGGCATGCATTTTCTTCCTCCTATCCAGGTTTCAGTTCCTTGGTTCTTATTCTCCAGATAGCAAGCTCCCTCTCTCCCTTTCTCAGTCTACAGCTTCCCTGCAGTGAAATTCTCCAGGCAGCAGCGGGTGAACTGGCACGGGAACTGCAATAGGATCATTTCATAATCAAGTGGTCATCTTCTACATTAGTCAGACTGGACAGAAAAGTGACTCAAAGATTATTACTGACTATAATTCTTCTGCATTGCTGTTGGCACAGACTAGTGATTTCTACCATACCCTACCTTGAAAGAAAAGAGAACCAACCAAAATCACTGAAAATTTTTCTATTAAAAACCTCACTGTAGGGACTTCCCTGGTGGTCCAATGGCTAATAAGACTCTGCATGCCCAGTGCTGGGGGCCTGGGTTTGATCCCTGATCAGAGAACTAGATCATATATGTGGCAACTTAAGAGTTCACACGCCACAACTAAAAGATCCCACATGCTACAACTAAGAGCTGACACAGTCAAAGAAATAAACAATAAAAAATATCAAAAAAGATAAACTATGTGAAAATTAAAAAACTCATAAATACAAGGTTAGATTTTTATACTGTTAGAATCCATCAACAAGCAAATATTTAGAGGATATCTACTGTGGGTTTTAAACTGGGCTGTAGTAGTTCAGGATGTAGTAATAAAGTCCTCATGGGTTTTACATATGGATTAGGGTGATAAGATATAAGACACAGTGGATGATAGAGCCAACAGTGCAAGATAAAATACAGTCAATGTCTAACTTATGGGTATCAACTCTAAGCACAGAGAAACTCAGGGGAGATAGACATTAAAAAGGGCTGCATGGCCAGTTCAGGCTTGAGGCATGGTAGCAATCTGGACTGGTAAAGGACAAAGGAAAGAAAAGTGTTATGACAGTGGGCACAACATGGGCAAACACAAAGTATTATGAGGGCGGTGAAGAAACCAACTTTTCAAAATTTGCATAAGTGCTAGAGAACCAGAGGAAATTAAGTTGATAGGCAAAGAACAGTGAAGGCCAAAGAGACTAGATCTCATATCATGAGGCATAGAATCAGGCAATAATAAGTGTTGATAAGAATGCAGAGAAATTAGAATCTTCTGTACACTGCCAGTGGGGATGCTCAATGGTACAGTCACTTTTGAAAATAGTCTGGCACTTTCTCAAAAAGTTAGAGTTCCCATTCAACCCAGCACTTCCACTTTTATGTATATAGCCAAGAAAAAATGAAAATGTAAGTCTACACAATAACCATACACGAATATTCATAGCAACATCATTCATAGTAACCAAAAAGTGGAACCAACCTAATGCCCATCGATTGTATGAATGATGCTCTTCAGTCGTAAAAAGGCATAAATGACTGATAGGTGTTACAACATTGATGAGCCTTGAAAATGTGCCAAGTGAAAGAAGCGAGTAGTAAAAGACCACATATTTTGTGATTCCATTTATATGAGATGTCCAGAAAAGTCCAAATACAGAAAGCAAACCTGTGGTTATTTAAGAATGGGGGGAGTACAGTTGATTAACAGTGCTGTGATAGCTTTAGGTGCATAGCAAAGTATTCAGTTATACAAAGGGAAGGGAAGATGAGGTTTCTTTTTGATATGGTGAAATGTTCTAAAATTGATTACAGTTATGTCTGCATAACTCAGTGAATATACTAAAAACCACTGACTTTTACACATCAATAGGTGAACTGTATGGTATGTGAATTCAATCTCAGTAAATCTGTTGCAGAAAAAAAGAAAGTATGGAAAAGGATTTAAAATATATAAATATGACTTTAAGGGTGGAGCTGACATTCAGCAGCAGGTAGAGACCTTGATACCAAGGTGACCTCCAGGAGGCTTGGTGCTGAGAGTTTACTAATGAGATCCGGTAACTCTAGCACCAAATGAAACAGGAGATAAAGATAGGCAGAGGTAAGAATTAGTAGTGCAAACACCTTATCCAGAACAGAAAGCACCCTGGAATCTTTGTGGCTAGAAACTTTATTGTTTTGTTATTTGGTCGCCAAGTCGTGTCCCACTCTTTGTGACCCCATGGACTGTAGCCTGCCAGGTTCCTCTGTCCATGGAATTTTCCAGGCAAGAATACTGGAGCAGGTTGCCATTTTCTTCTCCAGGGGATCTTTCTGATCCAGGGTTAATAGAGTGGACATTGAATCAATGCTGTTAGACTTGCCAAATGGTACCCTGAAAGAGGTTTTCACTAACCTCAGATGTGAAAAATAAGGTAAACATGGTATCTGTATTCAAGAGGAAATAGGCAGAAGGACCATAAAAATTAGGTGTTTTTTTTTTTTTTTTTTTTTGTAAGGCTTTTATGGTTGGAACTTAAACCTATATATTAAAAAGCAAAATATTTAAAATTATACTATGGGATTAACATAATTTCCCCCTTTTGAGGTATAAATGTAACCTAAGTTCTTGTTTTCTGATTAAAAAAACCAAAACAAACCTTTTAGGTTCAAAAAAACAACCAGGCAAACAAGGAAACAGGGAAATACTAGAATTTGCTTTAGAATGTGCTAGAAGATTTTACTTAAGCGTGGTCGGATAGGCATACCAGAAGAAGTACAGTTCTCATAGGATAAAATGTTAACTTTCTCTTCACAGAGGAAAAAGAGGGCTCTTGGATTTTTCTGAGGAAATATCTCCTTTGTGTTTCTTTTTAGAAACTTATAGTTAGGCATTATATTTTGTAATGTCATTTTCTTGATTAAAGGCATACTTTAATTCTCAGTAACTGTCCAAATATGGAATAAACTGATTATAAAACCTCCATCACTTTTTTGAGGAAAAAGAAAGCTGGAGTCATCATAGTGTGATAATGTTGGAGTGACAGCTGGGAGTTGCACGACGAGAAAGTAAGCCCCCGCACACAGCTGTTCCATGTGAGGAGGTGAGAGGGGGCTGCTGGATGGAGGCAGCCACCAGCACCTGAGATGCAACACTGCAAGTCTCAACACAGAGAGAACCAGGATTATTCACTTAGCTACAATAAAGTAATTCAGAGTAATTACATGAGGGATGAGACTTTCTTTTTTTAGTAAAAGGCCAAGTATATTCAAAACAACAGTTCATTCTGTATAGGCAGTATCGTAAGCACTGTATGAATATCAACTAATGTCATCTCCTAATAAATTCATAAGTTTCAGGTAGAGGTTTCTATTTCTCAGGTGAGGAGAGTAAGGCAAAGGCACTTTAAGTGACTACTCAAGGCCATAAAGCTGTGAGGTAACAAATGGAATTTAAATCCGGTTAGTCTGGTGCTAGAGTTCAAACTCTTAAATGTTATGCTATAGATGACCTATACAGGTCTAGGACTCAGGTTAAACAGCCTAGCTACTAGGTGGTCTCTCTCTACGTACAAGAGGTTGCCTAGTATGAAATTTAGGTTGAGAGGACAGACGTCTTGTAAAATGGGATGATAGAGACATGTGTAATGCTTGTGGCAACACAAGAGGCAATAATGGGAAGTGTTCCAAACTAAATGGCATTCAGATCTCTGTTCATGACCCACCCTCGCCTGAAGACTTTCCTTTTTTCCCATTTTTAATCAATTTTATTGAGGTATCATCTGCATAGGATAAAATGCGCCCATTTTAAGGGTACAGTTCTGAGTCTTGGCAAATATACATATATGTCCGTGTAACCACCACGACTATCACCCCAAAGGTCTCCTGATGTCCCTTTCAGGTCAGTCCTCACCCCATTTGCGACTCTCAGTTTTGCTGATATGTTTTCTTTCTATCATCAGAGGTAGAATATCATACAAGTTACACAATACAGTTTGCACTCTTTTTTTTTTAAGATTTTTTTTTTCACTCAGCATGATGGTTTTGTGATTCACCTGTGTTATATTTGCCTTTGCATTTGACATTTCCTTCAAGGAGTAGATCCTTTCCATACATCATATGCATCCTTAGAGGTTCATTCAGATGATATTTTTTACTTTCTTACTTCAGATTCTAACTTGCACAGTACTCACAGCAGGTATATAAGATCACACAAGTGCTACATTTTTCTAGTCAAAATTTGTACCCTGTCGATTAGTAACCAATTGTACGTTTACTAACTCATCTCTTTAGGCACCTTTAATATTTCTTTTGGTATGTTGACTTGCGCGTTTTGTACTTGAGCACCTGATTTTCTACATTTTGTAAATACCTTGTGTAACAGAAGAGGCAGAGATGGAAACAATTTCACCCTTAAAAGCAATGATAGAGAATCTTCAAACTGATAATCATTGACCCACAAAAAAAGCAACATAAGCTAAAAAATAATTTAGATATTTTCCCCAGAGAAAACATTCTTCTTCTAGAATTTTATTTTATTTTTTAAATTTTTATTATTATTTGGCCAAGCCGTGAGGCTTGTGGGATCTTAATTCCATAATCAAGGACTGAACACTGGCCTTCAGCAGTCAAAGTGTGAATTCCTAACTACTGAATTGTTGGGAAATTCCCCACCCCCTGCCTGTACCTTGCTTTGAGAATTTTAAAAGAAGAAACTAATCACTGCATTAAGAGAGAAAATATACAATTTTACCTGAGATTATGATTTTGCACAGTATGATTGTAAATTATTTTATCTGGGGAGAAATATGAGGAGAAAGAGGGCTTCCCTGATGGCTCAGTGGGTAAAGAAGCTGCCCACAATGCAGGAGACCCAGGAGACATGGGCTCCATCCCTGGGTTTGAAGAGAAAGGAAAAAAAGCTAAAGAAAGACTTAAAAAACAGAGACTGACAGGCTCAAAAAGAAAACTATACATCTAGAAAGACATACCAGAAGAAAGACTATGTATCACTTAGACGGTCATGTATTATCTATTACATGGTAATATTTCCATCTTGTGGCCTTTTGGGGTATTTCCTCTAAAGGATTTTAAAATCAAGTTATTGCTCATTATAAGCATAAGTGGGGAAACACCTCCTGGTACATACTCTAAGTGTCAGTTGAATTAAGTCAAAGATTAGAATTTCCAGTGCTTACATATGGCATCACTTCTTAGCACAGAGGGAAAATGGGATGGACTGCAAGAAGCTCCGCATTCACATAGACAATGAGGGGCAGTTCACCTAGGGAAGAAGGAAGCTATTGCTTCTTGGCCGCTTCCTGCGCTAAGTGTAGGGAAGTCCAGGACCAATTCCTTTCTCTAACCTCAGTCATATTCTCTTATCTCCCCTCCATCTCCTCTGGCTCTCCCTCAACTCATCCCCTTGCCCCAGGCCTTAACAGTACCAGCAATTCCTGGACAGATCAATTCTGTTTGATTTCTGTTATCATCACCATTCTTTAATCATGCACACCTCTTTGGGGGCTGTGCTACTCAGCTTGTGGGATCTTATTTTCCCAACCAGAAATTGAATATGAGCCCCGGCAGTGAAAGTGCCAACTCCTAACCACTGGGCTACCAGGGAATTCCCGTGCATACCTATTTTTTGACTAGTGTGTGGCTGGTATAAGGTAGGGGAAAGTAGGAAGCATGCCCTGGGCACAATCATCCTGAAAGAAGGAAGCAGGTGGTTCCTTACCTACTTATTTACATGATGTTCCATTCAAGTCTGATTATTGGGCATGTGACTGAATCTCAAGTCTGAATCATCATGCTTACTTTTAAAATTTTGAAGAAACTAATCACTGCATAGAGGAAAATATACAATTTTACCTGAGATTATGATTTTGCACAGTATGATTGTAAATTATTTTATCTGGGGAGAAATATGAGGAGAAAGAGGGCTTCCCTGATGGCTCAGTGGGTAAAGAAGCTGCCCACAATGCAGGAGACCCAGGAGACATGGGCTCCATCCCTGGGTTTGAAGAGAAAGGAAAAAAAGCTAAAGAAAGACTTAAAAAACAGAGACTGACAGGCTCAAAAAGAAAACTATACATCTAGAAAGACATACCAGAAGAAAGACTATGTATCACTTAGACGGTCATGTATTATCTATTACATGGTAATATTTCCATCTTGTGGCCTTTTGGGGTATTTCCTCTAAAGGATTTTAAAATCAAGTTATTGCTCATTATAAGCATAAGTGGGAATCACCTCCTGGTACATACTCTAAGTGTCAGTTGAATTAAGTCAAAGATTAGAATTTCCAGTGCTTACATATGGCATCACTTCTTAGCACAGAGGGAAAATGGGATGGACTGCAAGAAGCTCCGCATTCACATAGACAATGAGGGGCAGTTCACCTAGGGAAGAAGGAAGCTATTGCTTCTTGGCCGCTTCCTGCGCTAAGTGTAGGGAAGTCCAGGACCAATTCCTTTCTCTAACCTCAGTCATATTCTCTTATCTCCCCTCCATCTCCTCTGGCTCTCCCTCAACTCATCCCCTTGCCCCAGGCCTTAACAGTACCAGCAATTCCTGGACAGATCAATTCTGTTTGATTTCTGTTATCATCACCATTCTTTAATCATGCACACCTCTTTGGGGGCTGTGCTACTCAGCTTGTGGGATCTTATTTTCCCAACCAGAAATTGAATATGAGCCCCGGCAGTGAAAGTGCCAACTCCTAACCACTGGGCTACCAGGGAATTCCCGTGCATACCTATTTTTTGACTAGTGTGTGGCTGGTATAAGGTAGGGGAAAGTAGGAAGCATGCCCTGGGCACAATCATCCTGAAAGAAGGAAGCAGGTGGTTCCTTACCTACTTATTTACATGATGTTCCATTCAAGTCTGATTATTGGGCATGTGACTGAACTCATCCAATCAGTCTAGAATATCCTGGCCAGAGTCATTGTTTCAAGGCTGGGTTGTTGGGTTGAATAATCCTCTATAAAGGACTCTTATGTCGTGTTGTTAGGTAAAATCAACTAGACTTCTATTCATTCATTAATTTCTTTTTTATATACGTATTCAGGTGTCAGATGTTCTGGACACAGTGCTGAACAATACAGACATAGTTCCTGCTCTTATGAGGCTCAGAGGGGTCAGAGGGCAGAGAGAGCTGTGCGGTGAGAGGAGGGCTTGGGGAGTCGGTGGAGGTCAGGAGGGGACTGTGTGCTGTGTGCTCTTAGCTCACCTGTTAGTGTTACTTTAAAGGCAAGTGACTTGACTGATACATTTCAGGGGAGAAAAGATCAACAAAAGAAAAAAAGTGCTGATTGACCCTATTTAACCCGAAGTTTAGTTGATAAGAACTGATTTTGGTCAACTGAAGAGCTGTAGAAGATTAAATTAGGTCTATATGAATGGCAAAAGTGAGGAAGAAAGAATGATTAGAAAATGTGTGCAGGTGGAGAATGATTTGAAAAGATTTCCAGGAGAACATGAATTTTAAAAAAAACAACTGAAAATTCATGGTGGACAATGATAGAGGAGACAACAATGGGTAGCTTTCCAGGTAAAAGTGCTATGCCAAAAACTAGCAAGTGCTTTGTGGGGAGAAACCAGGCAGACTGACTTGACAAGAGAACTGAGAGGAGCTGGGGGTGGAATTTCAGGCTTAGACTGTACAGCTTGTAAGGGTGATAGGCTTCTATTCGGGTGTCAGTAATGAGAGTGAAGCATTGTCGGTCCACGGCTTGACAGAGGCACGGCCAACATCTTAAACTGCAGAATGCCCACCCAGCCGCCTGGGTTCCTGAGGCTTAAAGGAGACTTCGAGCAAGCACAAAGGCCACTTTGACCACTATAAGGTAGGGGAAAGTAGGAAGCATGCCCTGCGCACAATCATCCTGAAAGAAGGATGCCCAATGTTTGGCCAAAGCCCACATGTTGCTCCTCCCCAGAGCTCTGGCCCTATTTTCCTGTCTCCTCTCCTGGATGAATTGTGCCAGACCTGTGTGTGAGCCAGGAGGACACATACTTACCTGTCCTAGGGTCAGCTGAAGTGTCTCTGCAGTGGCTACTTCTTATTTCGGCCTCTCTGCTTTTTCTTTCCTCCTCCTTTTGGTATACGAATTGACCTTTGGGGCTCCAACCCCTCTCTTACTCTCAGTCTAAGTAGTTTGGGAGAAGTCCACTCCTGGTTTCATTGAAGCACTTCTGATCTCAGGCTGTCTAATCAATGCGGTTTCTGGGACTTTCCCAGGAAATCCTGGGGAGTAAGGAGAGCCCCGCAATAAGGATTTTATGAGCCTGAAGCTGCTGTAGAGGTGGAAAACTGCTGACTCCAAGGAATAAGGAACAAAGAGTGGAAGAGGAGAGCATCTAGTCACATCTGGAATATTCCTGAGGTTTTCAATATTGTGAGCTATTAATAGTATTTCTTCGTTTCTACTGCATGCAACTGAAAATACCACTCTTAACTATAGCCTAATTCTTGTTTGTTTTTTTTCTTTTCTTTTCTCATATGTCTGTTTCAGCCTTGAACATCCACCTTTTACTTCCTTATCCGGGAAAGGACTCATTTAGGAGCAGACCTGTCAAACTACTGAAAGCTTCTTTCCCCTTAAATCCCACCCTGGAATTTTTCTTTAGAATTATCCCCCTGTAGGCCTTTCAAGAGGGAGAGGAAGAAGGAGAAGCAGACATGGAAGGGAAGAAAGACACTAGTATTCCTTGTATCATGGTTCCTGGAGTTTTTTTCTGGTCTTTGACTTCAGCAGAGCTCCCCTTTCTTTGCCAGGCAGTGTGTGGAGTGCAATGTGAGGAGAGAAACTTTCAATCCCACATAAAGATTAGAAACTTTAGCCAACACTGATGTCTGAGGGAGACTTTCCACCCACAAGATGGGCTAAGAACTAGCAGGTCCTCCTGACTCACTCTACCAGCCTAGACAGTCACTCTTCATCCTGTGAGATGGCTCAAGTGACTCTGACAGAGGATGTACACTCTTTGCTTTTTGGCATGTTTTCCCAAGAGTCTGTGGTGGTTGAGTCCTGTATGCAAAGCCCTTTTCATGATTAATTTTGACCCAGTTGATTCATTTATTTGAGGCATACTGAAATCCTACTTAAAATAATCACCACCTGTTTAAAGTCTGGACATTTACAAATTGCTTACACACATATCATCTCACTTTTTCTTCAAAAAAACTTGGGTGGAAAGTAGGCCAGGGTAAGGTCATTTTACAGAGGAAGAGACCGACGTAGAGCCATGTCTCTCCTGAGATGATGCAGCCAGTGAAAGGGGGAGTCGTAGCTGAGGCTGGAGGCTGAGTCAACCTGTATTTAGGGATTCTAGCACCTCCCCTGCCCCTCCGTCTACATCATGCACTCTCTGATAGCTCAGACTAGGACTGAGAAAAATACAAAAGGAGTGTAAAATGTGGTCTGAGTTAAAAATCAGGGTACATATGAAAGATAGGAATGGCTTCATGGAATATCATTTGGGCCAGGATTTTATCTTCAGAAGCTATATAAAGTAAAAGAAAAAAAAAAGAAAAAACAAGACTATGTTGTCACTCCAGAGTATAACTGAAAAATACAAAACAAGTCTCAAGTGAAGGGATTCCACTTAAGTTTTGATTTTTTTTGTTTGTTTCTGCTTGTTTATTGCTGCCAACCCATCTCCCCCCACCTACCTCATGCATGCATGCTCAGTTGTGTGACCCCATGGACTGCAGCCCACCTGTCTTCTCTGTTCATGAGATTTCCCAGGAAAGAATACTGGAGTGGGTTGCCATCTCCTTCTCCTAAGTCTTCATTATTTTTTATGATAACTACTTCTGTGCTTCTTTTTAAAATATCCAATATCCTTTTAAGAAGAGTTTGTTTTCTGTGCCCTTGATTTGCTTGTGTCCTAAGCTTAGTTGACTTACTTGGGGGTCCAGCACATTATATTGTGAGTAATATAAAGGCAAAGGGTGGCACTATTTTATGGTTTTATATCCCTTAGAATATGGACTATAATAGGTACTCAAGAAATACTTATTACCTACAAGGAGACAGTATCTTTAATGTAAGCACTATAAAAACATTTACCTCAGTATTAAATCTGTCCTAGGATATTTAAAAACATTTAGGGACTATACTCCAGGTACCTTAAACTACTAGCCTAAAGAATAGTTGAGCTCAAGACTTCAAAAAGAGAATTAAATTACCATCAGTTTTGCAGAAGTCAGTTGCTCAGATGTTTGAAAAAGCAATTTGACTCCAAGGCTACATCTAGCGACCTCATTTAAATATTGGCTTTTTGAGGTAACCACTTTAATCTGTCTTGCTTGGATCAGTCCAACTCTGCTTTATTACACAGTGAACCGCTATCTAAGTGGAAGAGGTACCTGCCAAGCTTCAACCTTCTTGATATCTGCACAGGAACCATTGGTGAAGAGCCCTCTCCCAGGTATGCAGGTGTATATGTCTTGCAGAGCATGAGCAATGGAGTAGACGGCTAGGTAGACGTTGTAGGATATCCGTAAATGTGTATAATCCATGTAAGGGGTCTCGACACTGCTAATGTTCTCATTCCCAGTACACAGAGGTCGGAAGGCAGTGGAGCTGTTGCTTATCCTGGTGCCTCCTTCTTCGTGACCTCTCAGAAAGGTGTCCACGGGTAACGGTCCTTTAGCACCTTCTTGCAGGTGGCAGTTAAATGTTTCTTCCCAAAACTCCTTGGCGAAACCATTGTGGGCCGACCTCCTGGGATGGACTTTCTGCAGGAATTCCCGGAAGCCTGGGATCTTCCCAGCTTTCAAACCAAACCCAATGGTGCCTCCAACCACATGGAAGTACTCGGGCATGGCAATCAGGGAGGAGCTGGCCCAGGCTTCGCTGGCCAGCCAGATCTTGCCCGTGATGTTGCGCCGGACGATCTCTTTGATGAGGGGTTCCAGGTCTGGGCCACTGGAGAAGACGACGATGACTTTGGCTGTGGAATTCTGGATCACCTCCACCACCTGCTGGATCTCTTTCTCATCAGAGTACTGGGAGATGAGCTCGCTGAAGTCGATGCAGATGTCCCTCTCCTCAGCTTCTTCTCGGAACTTCTCGATTCCTGGCCGGCCATAGTCATCGTCAGCTGCAATCGTGCCCACCCAGTTCCAACGGAAGTACTCGATGATGTCAGCCATGGCAGTGGCCTGGTGTTCATCATTGGGGATAGTGCGGAGGAAGGACTTGAACTGATTCTTGTTGCTGAGGAGTCTACTGGAGGAGGCATAGCTGACCTGGAAAGAACACAGAAAGAATAAGTGAGGGAAGTGCCAGGTGGGCCTCAAGGTTGTGTGGAGGAGAATCTTTGAGCATTCATTGATCTAATACATCACACACGCCGGCCACTGCAGGCAGGATAAAAGAGACAGCCAGAACCTGTTCCTCTCCCGTGTGAGCCCACTTGCAGGAGCATTCTAATTCCTAGGAGTACCTTGCCAAGCTTCAACCTTCTTGATATCTGAACAGGAACCATTGGTGAAGAGCCCTCTCCCAGGTATGCAGGTGTATATGTCTTGCAGAGCATGAGCAATGGAGTAGACGGCTAGGTAGACGTTGTAGGATATCCGTAAATGTGTATAATCCATGTAAGGGGTCTCGACACTGCTAATGTTCTCATTCCCAGTACACAGAGGTCGGAAGGCAGTGGAGCTGTTGCTTATCCTGGTGCCTCCTTCTTCGTGACCTCTCAGAAAGGTGTCCACGGGTAACGGTCCTTTAGCACCTTCTTGCAGGTGGCAGTTAAATGTTTCTTCCCAAAACTCCTTGGCGAAACCATTGTGGGCCGACCTCCTGGGATGGACTTTCTGCAGGAATTCCCGGAAGCCTGGGATCTTCCCAGCTTTCAAACCAAACCCAATGGTGCCTCCAACCACATGGAAGTACTCGGGCATGGCAATCAGGGAGGAGCTGGCCCAGGCTTCGCTGGCCAGCCAGATCTTGCCCGTGATGTTGCGCCGGACGATCTCTTTGATGAGGGGTTCCAGGTCTGGGCCACTGGAGAAGACGACGATGACTTTGGCTGTGGAATTCTGGATCACCTCCACCACCTGCTGGATCTCTTTCTCATCAGAGTACTGGGAGATGAGCTCGCTGAAGTCGATGCAGATGTCCCTCTCCTCAGCTTCTTCTCGGAACTTCTCGATTCCTGGCCGGCCATAGTCATCGTCAGCTGCAATCGTGCCCACCCAGTTCCAACGGAAGTACTCGATGATGTCAGCCATGGCAGTGGCCTGGTGTTCATCATTGGGGATAGTGCGGAGGAAGGACTTGAACTGATTCTTGTTGCTGAGGAGTCTACTGGAGGAGGCATAGCTGACCTGGAAAGAACACAGAAAGAATAAGTGAGGGAAGTGCCAGGTGGGCCTCAAGGTTGTGTGGAGGAGAATCTTTGAGCATTCATTGATCTAATACATCACACACGCCGGCCACTGCAGGCAGGATAAAAGAGACAGCCAGAACCTGTTCCTCTCCCGTGTGAGCACTCGGGCACCTGTTAGTCTATCAAGGAGCATTCTAATTCCTAGTAGGTGAGCTTCACAATGCTACCTTTAAAATGGGACTTCCCAGGTGGTCTAGTGGTTGGAAATCCACCTGTCAATGCAGGGGGACATGGGTTTGATCCCTGGTACAGGAAGATTCTATGTGCCTTGCTTAGGGCAACTAAGCCCATGTGCCGCAAGTACTGAACCTGAGTTCTAGAGCCCTCAAAGACACAGCTACTGAAGCCAGCACACTCCAGAGCCAGTGGTTCACAACAAGAGAAGCCACCACAATGAAAAACCTGCACACTGCAAGTAGTGAGTAGCACCTGTTCACCACAACTAGAGAAAGCCCACATGCAGCAACAGAGACCAACCACAGCCAAAAATTAATAAATAAATAAAAATGGATCTGGTTATAAAGTCAACTCAACAATAGGATCTACTTATCCTCTATGCACTGTTTCATGGTTTCTCCTAATGTCCTCTTTGCTGCCTCGTTGGTTACAATATCTCCAGGTACATACTTTCTGCCTGTGGGGTCCATGTTCTCATTTGAACATTTTAGCTTCTCCTTTACTACAATGACACTGGGAAAAATAGAAGGCAGCAGGAGAAGGGGATGACAGAGGATGAGATGGTTGGATGGCATCACTGAGTGTGAGCAAACTTTGGGAGATAGTGAAGGACAGGGAAGCCTGGAGTGCTGCAGTCCGTGGAGTTACAAAGAGTTGGACACGACTGAGCACTTGAACTAAACTTACTACAATGAACACTTAGTTCATGATTCACTTCTGCAAGGAATCAGGTTCCCTTTGGATTATGAACCTAAGGTCTTTAGAGGAGCCCCAGGGCTTCCCCTTTCTTATTCTACCTAGTTTCTCTCTTCTAAGTTCCAGCAATTTCCTCTCTCCCTTCACTTATCTCCCCCTTCCTCCACCCTTGCAGTACTTTAGATAAAAGTGCTCTCAGTTGGAGTCATTTCTAAGAACTGCTTATCCTTTAGGCTCAATTAGCCATTTAGGTTCATTAGGCTCAATTCTCCATCATAACAATGATGCACATCATCAAATATAGTCAGAAAAACATCCTTTCCTCTCTTGGATTCTCAGTGATTTCAACCATCACTGAGAGTTCTTCCCTCTGTACAGTTTCAGGTGATGGTTGAGGCCTCTTGACAGACTTTTAAGAAAGTATTAACTTTATTTATTTATGTGTCTATACCGGCACACAGGATCTTCAATCTTTAGCTCAGGCATGTGGGATCTTGTTCCCTGATCAGGGGTCAAACTCAGGCCCCTTGCATTGGAAGCTTGGAGTCTTAGTCACTAGACCACCAGGGGAAGTCCCTTGACAGGTTTTTTGATGTGGGTCTCCAAAACCTGGAAAGGCTGAAAAAACAAACAAAAAAAACCCCAAAACAACAGAACTTGAGAGCTGCCTTGATGTATTTCCACTTTCTAGGACATAGCCAGTTCTGTATTTGAGCATGGGAGTGGGTCACCAGGGGTTGAAAACCTAATCTTTGGTGGGAAGATCTTTGCCTACAGGAGTGTCTAAATGTCATGTACAAAGCATTTATTAGTGCAGACCTTTAAATTTCTTTTCATGTTGTGGCAAACATAGAAGGTGGGGTGAATAGAGGTGGTTGACCAGCTCTGACACCCCAGACGATCTACAATCCTACTAAAGGAGGTCGTCATGTCTATAGATTTTTACTACATGACACTGGGAAAAATAGAAGGCAGCAGGAGAAGGGGATGACAGAGGATGAGATGGTTGGATGGCATCACTGAGTGTGAGCAAACTTTGGGAGATAGTGAAGGACAGGGAAGCCTGGAGTGCTGCAGTCCGTGGAGTTACAAAGAGTTGGACACGACTGAGCACTTGAACTAAACTTACTACAATGAACACTTAGTTCATGATTCACTTCTGCAAGGAATCAGGTTCCCTTTGGATTATGAACCTAAGGTCTTTAGAGGAGCCCCAGGGCTTCCCCTTTCTTATTCTACCTAGTTTCTCTCTTCTAAGTTCCAGCAATTTCCTCTCTCCTTCACTTATCTCCCCCTTCCTCCACCCTTGCAGTACTTTAGATAAAAGTGCTCTCAGTTGGAGTCATTTCTAAGAACTGCTTATCCTTTAGGCTCAATTAGCCATTTAGGTTCATTAGGCTCAATTCTCCATCATAACAATGATGCACATCATCAAATATAGTCAAAAAAACATCCTTTCCTCTCTTGGATTCTCAGTGATTTCAACCATCACTGAGAGTTCTTCCCTCTGTACAGTTTCAGGTGATGGTTGAGGCCTCTTGACAGACTTTTAAGAAAGTATTAACTTTATTTATTTATGTGTCTATACCGGCACACAGGATCTTCAATCTTTAGCTCAGGCATGTGGGATCTTGTTCCCTGATCAGGGGTCAAACTCAGGCCCCTTGCATTGGAAGCTTGGAGTCTTAGTCACTAGACCACCAGGGGAAGTCCCTTGACAGGTTTTTTGATGTGGGTCTCCAAAACCTGGAAAGGCTGAAAAAACAAACAAAAAAAACCCCAAAACAACAGAACTTGAGAGCTGCCTTGATGTATTTCCACTTTCTAGGACATAGCCAGTTCTGTATTTGAGCATGGGAGTGGGTCACCAGGGGTTGAAAACCTAATCTTTGGTGGGAAGATCTTTGCCTACAGGAGTGTCTAAATGTCATGTACAAAGCATTTATTAGTGCAGACCTTTAAATTTCTTTTCATGTTGTGGCAAACATAGAAGGTGGGGTGAATAGAGGTGGTTGACCAGCTCTGACACCCCAGACCGCATCTACAATCCCTGATCTGGAAAGGATCAGTGTGTCTTAGGTCATTTCAGCATCCTTGTGTGTCTTGACTCACCAGTTAGGAAGTTCCAAGTTATTGGACCATTTCTTCTGAAAGACAAAGCATTTTTACACTGAATGGAACTTCTGCTTGGTAATGAGGGAATGCTTAATATCTCTTGTTCTCCAGTTTTCTAGAGAGTTTAAAACTTCTTAAAACCATGTTGAAAAGATTTGGGGAATGCCTTTTTCATATTGTTCACTGCCTGAAACAATCAGTCTTTAATGTTGAGTGTTTTAAAATAAATTCTTTCTATATATTTCTTCTTATCAATGAATACTTTCTACATCAAAAACCTGGAAGGCATTGATAGATGAAAGACCTGGGCCAACTTTGCTAAAGAACAGGCATGATTTTTGTCTGACAAGAGCTTTGAATTTTGGGAATTATAATATGAAAGTGATACTTTTTTTTTCTTTCATTGAATTAACCTTCTTGCTCTACTAGGAGACCTAATCAGGTAGGTAGGTAGATTGAGTAATTGTTGAGATGTTCTTGTTTTTAGAGAGCTCCGTTTGCAGACACAAACAACAGACTTTTCAATCAGGCTTTTGCAAATGAGAAGTCTACTCAGGTTTTAAAAAAATTCATTCATTCTTGCTTCTTTCTTTCTTTTCTTTTTTTTTTAAAAAGATTTATTTATTTATTGGGCGGGGGTCGGGTTGGGGAGGGAGGGGAGCAGGCGGGCCACTTCTATTGGTCTTTCATTTCTCTGTTTTCATCCGTCTTTGTTCTTTGGCTCCTGTGGACCTCCCATCGCGGTGGCGTCTGTCGTTGCAGAGCGCTTGCTCTGGGCGCATGCGCCCCAGAGCTCCGCTCGGTGATTGGACACGTTGGTCCAGCCGCTCCGCGGCACGTGAGATCTTCCCAGGCCAGGGATCGAACCAGTGCCCCTTGCATTGCAAGGCGGTGTCCTTACCCACTGGACCACCAGGGGAAGCCCCCATTCTTGCTTATTTCTTGATCTTCTTTTGAAAAATGGGTCAAAAGGGGTTTTAAAGATAAAAATTACCAAGAAACATTCTTGAATGCATTTATAATATCTGTCCACTTTTCAAAAGGCAAGTCATAAATGTGGGGATAAATGCCACTTCATTACCCACTCTTCCCTCAAAAAACCCCTTAGAAACACACACAACTTTTTTATTGTAAGAGGGGAGAGTTTCATGAATGATTCAGAAAACTGACCACAACTTATTCCGGCCAGCCTGCTTGTTCCAGCCACTTGGTGGCGTGAGTGGCATAAGAAATACAACCGGGGCCTCTGCCCTCACCTTGTCGGGCAGCGGTTCTCAGCTTGGCTGTGATTCATGTGTGCATTAGATTCATTTAGGGAGCTTTCAGAACTCCTGATGCCCACGCTGCGTCTCGTGTTTGTTAAACCGGGATCTCTGGGAAATGAGTCCTCAGCATTAGTATGTTAATGCTGCCTTGAAGTGATTCCTACATGATTCCAACATGCACCCATGACAGAGAACTGCTGCCACCGGTTCACTTACACTGGTTTGACTGAAAATCATTATAGTCTCCTCAGCACTTTTATAATTCAAGTTCAACTTAACCTTACCTTTCATCCAAGCCATCATGAATTAAAGCCCTCCCCTTCACAGTCTTTATTTACTTGATGGCAATTACATTTCATGTCTGTTGGCCAACTTGCTTTAATTGGGTATTTAAAATACTACTGTGCAATATGCCAAATATAAAGATGCATATTTGCATCTGATCCAACACATTTACTGTTGTGGGCATTGTTAGATCATTTTGGCACAAAGATTACAGAGCCAGGGCTTCCCCATGGGAAACACCTTTAATTCCCCGAAGTATGGATTTGGGAAATGATGACAAGACTTTCTCAGTTACCACGTACGTAAAAAGGGATAATGGCTATCACCAAGGAAATAGAGATCATCCAGCCTAGAAATGTGAATTTATCAAAGATACTCTTACAAACTGTAAATACTAGTTGTTGAAGAAAATAATGTGTGATTTATAATTATATTTAAAAATTTGATATCAAAGATGCAACACAGTTGAGCTGGTTCTCCCATCTATGGACATTTAGGTTGTTTCCAGTTTTTCGCTATTATAGAATGACGTCACAGGACTATAAATATTAACACAAAAAAGGTTTGCTCTACAGAGTTAATGGGAAAAAAATCAGATCATACAATGGCATTTAGATTTTGCTGTCTTTTTGTTGTTGTTGTTGAGGGAAAACATGCAACTTTGAACAAATGTTTATTAAAGCACTTATTTCAGCAAATTGTTAGTATCTGGAAATGCAGACATCTTGACCCCTATCTTGGCTGAGTTTCTGCAGGGTGGACACTGCTTATTTATATATACTCTACAAGTATTTGTTGAATGAATTAGGATATGTTCCATTTCTAGAATGTGCAAGACAATGATTAAGTCCTGGTGAGAAAACCAGCGTGCTTTCCTCTGAGCTAAACTTTCAACCAGAGGAGAGAGAGACAGAGACTCTTTTTTATATGTAAGAAAAGATTTTTTTTCCCCCATCTTTTAAAATTTTGCTTTTTTGCTTTTACAGAGTTTTGTTGTTTACAGATATGCATAATCCCAGACTAATCATATGTATATCCCATCCCCCCAATCCCATCCCTCCAGGCCATCGCATAGCCCCCTTATAAGGTCCCTTAACCTACAGCACATTGACAATAGTTATCTCTTTTACATATGTTAGTATAGGACTCCATGTTGCTCTTTCCATATCTCTCACCCACTCTTTTCTCTCCCCAATGTCTGTAAGTCTGTTCTCTATGACTCTTTTTTCATCGATGCTAGACAGAGACTTTTAAGGGAATAGGATTTGGGCAAGATATTTGGGGGTTTGAAAGGTGGGATTTGCATCATTGGCTCTTATTCCTTTGAGGAAGAGCAGAAGAATGGCCATTTACTGAAGGAATGGAGTGGGAAGTAACTGAATCCTTTGGTGGGGGAAGATGAAGTTTTATGTTTGAAAGACTTCTGGAAGAATCGTGAAGGTCTAGTTGACGTTGACAACTCTGGGGTCTCAGAACTCCCTAGTGGTCATGATACAGATAATTAAAAGACCTTTGGTGCCAAAGTAAAGCCAGAGAAAGGAAACTATAACAGCCAACTGTACAGACACTGGGATTCCCAATCCAAGGCAGTATGGGTACCTGGGGGATATAGAAGAGCCCCAGCAGGTTTGCCACTGCTGTGGAGATGCCCGAGCCTGTTGCTCCCACCACGGCGATGGTAGACGGGATGTGCTCTGAGCAGTTGCAGAACTCATCAAGGTTCAAAGAGTCGATCTTGTTCTGGGCCACAAAACTCAGGGTGGCCTCCAAGGCTTTCGAGACCGTGTTACATGTGTCAAATATCCTGTATCCCAGGGTCAGGTTGGGCAGAAGGGCTGGGCTGCTGTTTATTTCCTCTATGGCAAATATCATAGCTTGTAGCCAGCGAAATCCTCGGAAGTTGTACCTGGAAGAAAGAAGAAATGGAAGAAAGCAAGAAGCTTGCTGGTCAGCTTCTTTAGAGTACGGACTGGGTAAAGCTGGCTTTGTACCTGGTTCTGTTACCCTGATTTCATGACCACTGCATTTTTTGAGACTCAAAGTCCTCTCTGTAAAATGAAGATAGCACCTACCTCAGAGGGAGGCTGTGAACGTGAGATAATTATGCAAAATTAGTTGATGAGAGGTATTTTAATAAAAGTAATACAGAGATTAAAAAAAAAAGGGATCAGGGAAGATACAAATAGATTCAAATTTTAATGCATAGGAACCTAAAATAATTTCAGATTTGCAGTCACAAATTTAAACTATGACCTTCCTGGAGGGTTGAAGGGGAAAGGGAAATGAGCGACCTCATCTTTATAAACAAACGAGCAAACAAGCAAGTATTATGCATAGGAAACTGTTCACAAGCAGTGGTCACTTCTGGGTGGTAGAATAGAACATTGTATGGTCTCTAAACTATGCATCATTGGCTCTTATTCCTTTGAGGAGCAGAGGAATGGCCATTTACTGAAGGAATGGAGTGGGAAGTAACTGAATCCTTTGGTGGGGGAAGATGAAGTTTTATGTTTGAAAGACTTCTGGAAGAATCGTGAAGGTCTAGTTGACGTTGACAACTCTGGGGTCTCAGAACTCCCTAGTGGTCATGATACAGATAATTAAAAGACCTTTGGTGCCAAAGTAAAGCCAGAGAAAGGAAACTATAACAGCCAACTGTACAGACACTGGGATTCCCAATCCAAGGCAGTATGGGTACCTGGGGGATATAGAAGAGCCCCAGCAGGTTTGCCACTGCTGTGGAGATGCCCGAGCCTGTTGCTCCCACCACGGCGATGGTAGACGGGATGTGCTCTGAGCAGTTGCAGAACTCATCAAGGTTCAAAGAGTCGATCTTGTTCTGGGCCACAAAACTCAGGGTGGCCTCCAAGGCTTTCGAGACCGTGTTACATGTGTCAAATATCCTGTATCCCAGGGTCAGGTTGGGCAGAAGGGCTGGGCTGCTGTTTATTTCCTCTATGGCAAATATCATAGCTTGTAGCCAGCGAAATCCTCGGAAGTTGTACCTGGAAGAAAGAAGAAATGGAAGAAAGCAAGAAGCTTGCTGGTCAGCTTCTTTAGAGTACGGACTGGGTAAAGCTGGCTTTGTACCTGGTTCTGTTACCCTGATTTCATGACCACTGCATTTTTTGAGACTCAAAGTCCTCTCTGTAAAATGAAGATAGCACCTACCTCAGAGGGAGGCTGTGAACGTGAGATAATTATGCAAAATTAGTTGATGAGAGGTATTTTAATAAAAGTAATACAGAGATTAAAAAAAAAGGGATCAGGGAAGATACAAATAGATTCAAATTTTAATGCATAGGAACCTAAAATAATTTCAGATTTGCAGTCACAAATTTAAACTATGACCTTCCTGGAGGGTTGAAGGGGAAAGGGAAATGAGCGACCTCATCTTTATAAACAAACGAGCAAACAAGCAAGTATTATGCATAGGAAACTGTTCACAAGCAGTGGTCACTTCTGGGTGGTAGAATGATGAGTTTTAACATTGTATGCTTTTTGTCTCTTTTATTCTTTCTATTTTTTAAAATGAGCATGCATTGCTTTTCCAAGAATATTATTTTAAATAAAAATAAATGTGAACAGAGAGAAATAGGGTCTGTGACATAGCTTTCACCCTCCCATGACACAGCACATAGTGAGAACTTAATAAGTGTTCTAGATTTGGTATCAGTACCCAGAGAATAAAACCTGACAACTCTGCAGGTTTTCTTTGTATCATAGGTTTCATGACAATACATTGAGTTACAATGGCAGGGGGAGAGAAATGCAAGCTGTGATACATCACTGTATCTGTTAGGTTCCTAAAAGTCCTGGTCTAACTTTTTTTTTTTTTTTTTTAATTTTCACCCATCTTTATTCTTTGGCCTGTGTGGCCTCCCATTGCAGTGGCCTCTCTCACTGCAGAGCACCAGCTCCGGGTGCATGCATTCCAGAGCACTGGCTTGCAATTGGACACACTGGTCCAGCTGCTCCGCAGCACATGGGATCTTCCCGGGCCAGGGATTGAACCAGTGCCCCTTGTGCTACAAGGTGGACTCTTTACCCACTGAACCACTGGGGAAGCCCCTGGTCTAACTTTTAATGTGACATTTTCTCTTAGTCATATTTCCTTCATTTATTTGTTTGTTTCTGTAAGCTTGAAAAGTTATGAAGACATATTACAGAATTTTTCACTACATAAAACATTTATACTGCTAAACTGATTTTCCTATCTTTGTGTGTGTCTGTGTGTGTGTGTGTCACTCAGTTATGTTTGACTCTTGCCCCTGGACTGTAGGCTGTGAACGTGAGATAATTATGCAAAATTAGTTGATGAGAGGTATTTTAATAAAAGTAATACAGAGATTAAAAAAAAAAGGGATCAGGGAAGATACAAATAGATTCAAATTTTAATGCATAGGAACCTAAAATAATTTCAGATTTGCAGTCACAAATTTAAACTATGACCTTCCTGGAGGGTTGAAGGGGAAAGGGAAATGAGCGACCTCATCTTTATAAACAAACGAGCAAACAAGCAAGTATTATGCATAGGAAACTGTTCACAAGCAGTGGTCACTTCTGGGTGGTAGAATGATGAGTTTTAACATTGTATGCTTTTTGTCTCTTTTATTCTTTCTATTTTTTAAAATGAGCATGCATTGCTTTTCCAAGAATATTATTTTAAATAAAAATAAATGTGAACAGAGAGAAATAGGGTCTGTGACATAGCTTTCACCCTCCCATGACACAGCACATAGTGAGAACTTAATAAGTGTTCTAGATTTGGTATCAGTACCCAGAGAATAAAACCTGACAACTCTGCAGGTTTTCTTTGTATCATAGGTTTCATGACAATACATTGAGTTACAATGGCAGGGGGAGAGAAATGCAAGCTGTGATACATCACTGTATCTGTTAGGTTCCTAAAAGTCCTGGTCTAACTTTTTTTTTTTTTTTTTTAATTTTCACCCATCTTTATTCTTTGGCCTGTGTGGCCTCCCATTGCAGTGGCCTCTCTCACTGCAGAGCACCAGCTCCGGGTGCATGCATTCCAGAGCACTGGCTTGCAATTGGACACACTGGTCCAGCTGCTCCGCAGCACATGGGATCTTCCCGGGCCAGGGATTGAACCAGTGCCCCTTGTGCTACAAGGTGGACTCTTTACCCACTGAACCACTGGGGAAGCCCCTGGTCTAACTTTTAATGTGACATTTTCTCTTAGTCATATTTCCTTCATTTATTTGTTTGTTTCTGTAAGCTTGAAAAGTTATGAAGACATATTACAGAATTTTTCACTACATAAAACATTTATACTGCTAAACTGATTTTCCTATCTTTGTGTGTGTGTGTGTATGTGTGTGTGTGCTGTCACTCAGTTATGTTTGACTCTTTGCAACCCCGTGGACTGTAGCCTGCCAGGCTCTTCTGTCCGTGGAATTTTCCAGGCAAGAATACTGCAGTGGGTTGCCATTTACTGCTTCAATATTTCTTTAATATAATTGAATATATATATATATATATATATATTTATGTATTGTGTATATATATATACACACACACATATATAAAATTACAGGGCAATCTCTTGCTTGATCTCAGCTATGTATGTGGCACCTGCACAACTCTATCCTGTAGGGTACAAGCAAGAAGACATTTGTCCTCGTGGATTATGTGAAGGATATAAGTAGCATCACCAAAACTCTACACTTAGCTTTTCTGCACTCATAAAAAAAATGAAAGAATGTTATCTAATTTGTGAACCCTCATTAGAACATGAGCAGAAATCCAGTTTTGTTGGAACACTTCTAGTTTTTGCTTTCATGGTTTAGCTATCAGGAAGACAAAGGAAAAGTGCTGGATTCCATCTGGAAGTTGCAAGTCTCAACAGAAAATGCTCTTCTCTCTGAGCATATGGGTCAAGACTTGAGTGCAGTAATGGTCTCTGAGGTCCAGATTAAGGGAGGAGATATCCAGCCCACTGTGCTCTGCAGAAGTCAGACATTATTTAAGGAATTTTGCCCAGTGCTAGATGTCATAAGAGAAAAGAGTCACCAACAGACTTATGGACATTGGGGTCAGGGAGGGGGATATGCTGTGGGACTAAGGGATCTCAAACAGGGGCTCTGTGGCGACCTGGAGGGATGGGATGGGGAGGGAGATGGGAGGGAGGTTCAGGAGGTGGGGGGACGTGTATATACCTATGGTGGATTCAGGTTAATGTGTGCCAGTAAACAACAAAACTCTGTAAAAAAAAAAAGAAGAAGAAGAAGTAAAAAAGACAAAACAAAACAAACTGAGCCTATCTGGTTTGGAAAAGGAATAATTCAAGAGACGTGTTAACTGTCTTTTAATTGGTGAAGAGAGTCCAGTGAGGGAGTTAGATGTATTCTGTTTCTCTATTTGTATTCGATGGATTCTGTTAGCAGGGGATTTCAGTTTTCTATAAGACTTTCTAAGGGGAGAGGTTCCAAATGCTATGGGCTTTATTTTGAGTCACGCCAGTCACTGAAGTTGCTTTCAACTTTACAATCCTTAAAAAAAAATCAGGTATTATGACCATTCAGGTATTTTGACCACTGGGGCACTTAAGGTCTGTGGGAGATTTTGCTACTCAGGTTTGCAAAACCTACAGTAAATTTCTTTCTAGGCACTTAATCTTCCATGAAGCAGCACTGCCTCCAGGTAAACAATGATGACTCAGTTTCCAAGTGACTGAGCACAGGCTCCAACAGGGCACGGGCTTTTCTATGTAATATCTTTGACATTTAACTTTTAGAATTTTTTTTTTAAAGAGGGATAATAAGCTTCAGCATGATTACCAATCACCATTTTTGAAAAGAGAGCCAACTTTGAAAATTATTTTGCGCTTAGTGCAGCTTTTCTCTAATCACCCAGAGCAGAAGCAACTCCTGACCTTTGATACACTCCACAGACTCTGGCCAGGTCCTAACTCCAAAATGAATAGGAAGACAAAGGAAAAGTGCTGGATTCCATCTGGAAGTTGCAAGTCTCAACAGAAAATGCTCTTCTCTCTGAGCATATGGGTCAAGACTTGAGTGCAGTAATGGTCTCTGAGGTCCAGATTAAGGGAGGAGATATCCAGCCCACTGTGCTCTGCAGAAGTCAGACATTATTTAAGGAATTTTGCCCAGTGCTAGATGTCATAAGAGAAAAGAGTCACCAACAGACTTATGGACATTGGGGTCAGGGAGGGGGATATGCTGTGGGACTAAGGGATCTCAAACAGGGGCTCTGTGGCGACCTGGAGGGATGGGATGGGGAGGGAGATGGGAGGGAGGTTCAGGAGGTGGGGGGACGTGTATATACCTATGGTGGATTCAGGTTAATGTGTGCCAGTAAACAACAAAACTCTGTAAAAAAAAAAAGAAGAAGAAGTAAAAAAGACAAAACAAAACAAACTGAGCCTATCTGGTTTGGAAAAGGAATAATTCAAGAGACGTGTTAACTGTCTTTTAATTGGTGAAGAGAGTCCAGTGAGGGAGTTAGATGTATTCTGTTTCTCTATTTGTATTCGATGGATTCTGTTAGCAGGGGATTTCAGTTTTCTATAAGACTTTCTAAGGGGAGAGGTTCCAAATGCTATGGGCTTTATTTTGAGTCACGCCAGTCACTGAAGTTGCTTTCAACTTTACAATCCTTAAAAAAAAATCAGGTATTATGACCATTCAGGTATTTTGACCACTGGGGCACTTAAGGTCTGTGGGAGATTTTGCTACTCAGGTTTGCAAAACCTACAGTAAATTTCTTTCTAGGCACTTAATCTTCCATGAAGCAGCACTGCCTCCAGGTAAACAATGATGACTCAGTTTCCAAGTGACTGAGCACAGGCTCCAACAGGGCACGGGCTTTTCTATGTAATATCTTTGACATTTAACTTTTAGAATTTTTTTTTTTTAAAGAGGGGATAATAAGCTTCAGCATGATTACCAATCACCATTTTTGAAAAGAGAGAGCCAACTTTGAAAAAATTATTTTGCGCTTAGTGCAGCTTTTCTCTAATCACCCAGAGCAGAAGCAACTCCTGACCTTACCTGATACACTCCACAGACTCTGGCCTTGACTTCAGGTCCTGATCTTTGGCTGCTACTCCAAAATGAATAGGAAAGAGCCCCCCAAGGATAATGTCCCCTTTCTTTTGGGCTCGCTGGTCAGGCCCATAGGCAGAAGTGAACCAGATGAGAAAAGCTAAGAGGATCCAACAGCAGCTATAAAATGCCATAGTTCTGCTTTCTCTCTGGGGGAGGCACACGAATGCCGGTGGTCTGGGGGCCCCTGAGGACTTTCCCCCTTGGTGTGACTCACTCCCTACAGTGGGGGCACATGTCTACAGAATTAATAACAGAACAGAACCATGGTGTTTGAATTTCCACTTTTGCCTTCTCCATTGCAGACTAGTGAGGTGAGTAGTTCTTGAGTCTTCAGGAGTCACATCATGCACAGATTGTGTGTAGTATTTTCTAAAAAAAAAAAAAGAGAGAGAAACAAAATGAATCCAACTAAGCCTAAATCCCATGTTGTTGTGATGAATGCTGCAGGAGTGGCTCAGAATTTCCATTTAGAGAGGCAGGTGGGGAAGGCATGACTTAGAGGCTCATGTTTATAGCCCTTCACATAAGATACAGAAAGCTTCACTTGCCCATATTCAGAGCAGGACTCTGTTCATATTGAAGAGGTCACAGATAAACTAAGGGCCTCCACTGATATTGACACTGGATTTTAATCCATTCATTCTTCCATGTGAATAATGCATTAGAATTGGCCTAGTGGTAGCAGGTCAATTCTTGTATTATAATACTATTAATGCTCCTTTATTCAGCCTGTATGTTTTTATGGAAAATATAGAGTGGGTCATATTTAAGTTTAAGTATGACTCTAAGTCAAACAAAAATAATGCCACTTAGAAGGCCACTTATTTTTTTATACAAATTTCATTTATAATTATTATATTTTTCACAGGGTTTTGTCATTTACTGCCACACATCAACCTTAATACACCACAGGTATACATACATCACTCCCTTCCTAACCTTCACCCCAGAAGGTCACTTATTTTTATTTATTATAATAGCCTCCCATTTTAGGGTCTCCTCATCCCAGATCTCTGGTTCCAGTTTGTAAAATAATACCACAGCTTTTGTAAAGGATACAGATAAATTAAGGGTCAGATTATATTCTACCAGACTCTACAGCTGGATCTAGGGAATGGTTCTTCTGCCTTAGTGGCATTGTCCTAGTAGAAGCTCTCTGCTCTTCTCACTCTACACTCTATTTCATCCACTCTGTGGGTCAATTTCCAATTACCAATTACATGCTGACTACATGGCCTCTCCTGATGTTCAGGCCCAAGCATGGATACTTACACTTGACTGAACACCTCCCCCGAGATGTCCCACTTGACAGACTCTAAACTCACATTCCTCCCAACCTTCTTTCTCCTCTACTGTTTTTTGTCTCAACAAATGACATGCCAACCATAAAGACACAAAATAAGGAATCTTCCTTACGTCCTCCCTCTTCTCATCCTTGTTCTTCATCTTCAAATAGCTACTAAGTCCTGTAGACTCTAATTCCTAAGTATCTTTGGAATCCATCCACTCTTTCCCACTTCCAAGGCCATTTTAAGTCCACCAGCATTTCTCATGTGGATTTGTCCAGTTATTTTCCAACTGATCTTTCCATCTGTGGTCTTATCCCTTTGCAATTCACCTTTGCCAGTCTTTGGATGTCATAGAACAAGTGGTTTGGAGCACGGGCTCTGGAGTTACACCTGGCTTTGAATCATAGTTTCAGCCATTTGATTTTGGAAAAGTTACTTAACCTCTAAACTTAATAAAATGATGCCTGGAGAGCCATTAGTGCAGTGTAACTAGTAAACTCACGGGAAATGCCAGCTGTAATGAACACCTTTCCAGTCTCAGTCTTGCTAGACTTTCCTTTGAACTCCACACTGAAACCACACTGAATTTCCATTAGATCCTCAAGTACAGGCCTTTTAAAAAATTCTTACACCTCCCGGCCATTCCCTTCCATGATTGGGCCATTTCCCTGTCCAATGAACTCAAATTTCATTTATAATTATTATATTTTTCACAGGGTTTTGTCATTTACTGCCACACATCAACCTTAATACACCACAGGTATACATACATCACTCCATCCTAACCTTCACCCCAGAAGGTCACTTATTTTTATTTATTATAATAGCCTCCCATTTTAGGGTCTCCTCATCCCAGATCTCTGGTTCCAGTTTGTAAAATAATACCACAGCTTTTGTAAAGGATACAGATAAATTAAGGGTCAGATTATATTCTACCAGACTCTACAGCTGGATCTAGGAATGGTTCTTCTGCCTTAGTGGCATTGTCCTAGTAGAAGCTCTCTGCTCTTCTCACTCTACACTCTATTTCATCCACTCTGTGGGTCAATTTCCAATTACCAATTACATGCTGACTACATGGCCTCTCCTGATGTTCAGGCCCAAGCATGGATACTTACACTTGACTGAACACCTCCCCCGAGATGTCCCACTTGACAGACTCTAAACTCACATTCCTCCCAACCTTCTTTCTCCTCTACTGTTTTTTGTCTCAACAAATGACATGCCAACCATAAAGACACAAAATAAGGAATCTTCCTTACGTCCTCCCTCTTCTCATCCTTGTTCTTCATCTTCAAATAGCTACTAAGTCCTGTAGACTCTAATTCCTAAGTATCTTTGGAATCCATCCACTCTTTCCCACTTCCAAGGCCATTTTAAGTCCACCAGCATTTCTCATGTGGATTTGTCCAGTTATTTTCCAACTGATCTTTCCATCTGTGGTCTTATCCCTTTGCAATTCACCTTTGCCAGTCTTTGGATGTCATAGAACAAGTGGTTTGGAGCACGGGCTCTGGAGTTACACCTGGCTTTGAATCATAGTTTCAGCCATTTGATTTTGGAAAAGTTACTTAACCTCTAAACTTAATAAAATGATGCCTGGAGAGCCATTAGTGCAGTGTAACTAGTAAACTCACGGGAAATGCCAGCTGTAATGAACACCTTTCCAGTCTCAGTCTTGCTAGACTTTCCTTTGAACTCCACACTGAAACCACACTGAATTTCCATTAGATCCTCAAGTACAGGCCTTTTAAAAAATTCTTACACCTCACACAGGCCATTCCCCTTCCATGATGCTTCTGGCCTAAACTTTGCCTGGAAAACATCTCCTTGTCTTCGGCTTTCAGATGTCCATAACTGAACTCCTGTGGGCCAGGCAAAGCCTTGTACCAAGTTATCCAGCTTAGAGAGAGGAGCCCAGGTTGGATTTCTACCCACAGTAACCCCTCAGTTGTGCAGTGACCAACTTAGAGGACTCTTCCAAGGGCTCCCAGATTAGGTAGGTTCACCTGTTACAGATTTTTGTATCGCAGATCTTGGAGTTCCCCTCTTGGAAGACTGATCACACTTTATTATAACTAGATGCATACATGTCTGATTTCAGACCCCAAGCTCTTAACCATGGTCATATGCAGCCATTCCCCCTTAGGAGGGCACCTCCTTCTCCAACAGTCATACTAGTAGAGCGTGTTGGGCCCTGGTGGAAGGACCACCCCAGCAGATGCTCAACATTTACAGAATTGTCTACAGTAACACCTGAACAACCATGACCAGCTAGAACTCCAGACCTGCTCTTAGATTTTTGGCCTTATTTCTTGACTTTGGTTATATATTCAGTCATGCATTTAATAAGTACATGTGCCACAGACTAGAAATATAAAGGTGCCATACACAAGTATGTTCCCTGCCCTCAGGAGCTTCCAGCCAGCGGGCAGAATTTACCTCAACATTCAGAAGTGAAAAAAAAAAAAAAAATATATATATATATAATAGTAACTTTGTTTCTAATGATTAGATTGAACTTTGCTCCCCAGCACTTAGCACAATATCTGAAATAAGAACTGCTGAATAAATGTTTGTTGAATGAATGCACATAAAAGAAAGTACTTTGGAAGGAGATAAACTAGCATCATGTTAGGCCCTTTAAACATCTAACGTATTTTAAACCTCACAGTGGTAAAGAAAAAAGGGGGCAAACACCCACTCAATTTTTTGTTTGGCTTTTTGGAGAGCCATTAGTGCAGTGTAACTAGTAAACTCACGGGAAATGCCAGCTGTAATGAACACCTTTCCAGTCTCAGTCTTGCTAGACTTTCCTTTGAACTCCACACTGAAACCACACTGAATTTCCATTAGATCCTCAAGTACAGGCCTTTTAAAAAATTCTTACACCTCACACAGGCCATTCCCCTTCCATGATGCTTCTGGCCTAAACTTTGCCTGGAAAACATCTCCTTGTCTTCGGCTTTCAGATGTCCATAACTGAACTCCTGTGGGCCAGGCAAAGCCTTGTACCAAGTTATCCAGCTTAGAGAGAGGAGCCCAGGTTGGATTTCTACCCACAGTAACCCCTCAGTTGTGCAGTGACCAACTTAGAGGACTCTTCCAAGGGCTCCCAGATTAGGTAGGTTCACCTGTTACAGATTTTTGTATCGCAGATCTTGGAGTTCCCCTCTTGGAAGACTGATCACACTTTATTATAACTAGATGCATACATGTCTGATTTCAGACCCCAAGCTCTTAACCATGGTCATATGCAGCCATTCCCCCTTAGGAGGGCACCTCCTTCTCCAACAGTCATACTAGTAGGCGTGTTGGGCCCTGGTGGAAGGACCACCCCAGCAGATGCTCAACATTTACAGAATTGTCTACAGTAACACCTGAACAACCATGACCAGCTAGAACTCCAGACCTGCTCTTAGATTTTTGGCCTTATTTCTTGACTTTGGTTATATATTCAGTCATGCATTTAATAAGTACATGTGCCACAGACTAGAAATATAAAGGTGCCATACACAAGTATGTTCCCTGCCCTCAGGAGCTTCCAGCCAGCGGGCAGAATTTACCTCAACATTCAGAAGTGAAAAAAAAAAAAAAATATATATATATATAATAGTAACTTTGTTTCTAATGATTAGATTGAACTTTGCTCCCCAGCACTTAGCACAATATCTGAAATAAGAACTGCTGAATAAATGTTTGTTGAATGAATGCACATAAAAGAAAGTACTTTGGAAGGAGATAAACTAGCATCATGTTAGGCCCTTTAAACATCTAACGTATTTTAAACCTCACAGTGGTAAAGACGGCAACACCCACTCAACTTTTTGGATGGAGGGATGGATTACTCATGTGAGAAATTCTGGCACTTAAATTAAGAATGCCCCAAGAACTCGGAATTTTAAGGAGTCCTGTGTAGTGTACTGAATGAGGAAAAGAGACATTATAATTTGCTAAGGGAAGGCAGCAAGATCTCTTAGATTCTTCCTGTGAAAGATTAACTATGTAGAGAAGTTCATTAACTTCATTAGTCCATTCAATAGAAAATTCATGGCAAGAAATAATAGATAAAGGAGAGATTTCAGGTCAATTTGCAGCAGTTAACTCCATGAGTCTAATGTGGTTTCCAAACCACCCTTTTTAGTCCAATTACCGGGGTCTAATTTGCTTTCAAAGCTGAGAATCATTCTACATTCCCCTTTCCTTTTCCTTCCCACATACTATATGTTGTGTTTTTTACCAGCTCTCTTCACTCTGTTTTCCCTTCTCCATTCTTGTTGCCAGTGCCTTAGCCAGACTACCACTGTCCCCACCCCGACTTCTTCATTGCAAAAGCTTTCTTTTCTTTCCACTTCACTCCTCCTACCCCCTAGATATCAACATTCACAGCAGGACCAGGTGTGATCATAGCACAGTGGATTAACTTGTGTGTTCATCATTGTGACTTTAGTTTACAATAATTAGAATACTAAAGTTCTGAATAATCACTAGCAGTTCAGTTGTAGGATCTATGGTAGGCTTTGAATTGTACCCCTGGTATTATACTCCTTTTATGGCATAGTAAAACAGTTTTTAGCTGGATAAGGTAATCCAGAATAAAGACTACTTTCTCCATAATTACGTGTGGTTATATAACTACCTTATAATTATGTGTGGTTATATGACTATATTCTAGCCAACAGATGTAAGCTGAAGTACCCTTCTAGGTAACTCTGCTTAAGAAAAAGTTGGTATTTGTTCTTTGTTCCTTCATCACCCTCTTCCTCCATTCTACAGCATGGAGGTGACTGTGACACCTGGAGCCTGTCTTGAACCATGAGCCATACCCCAGGGAATGATGGTGCCTTGACCTGAGGATTTCATGGAGCAGAAATTCAGACTGTTTCTATACCTTCACATGATGAAGAAAAAAGCTTCTAGCTTATTTAAATCATTGTTTTATATATGTATACGTATATGTGTGTGTGTATATATACATATATATATACACACACACATATAGGAAGATCCCCTAGAGAAGGAAATGGTAACTCACTCCAGTATTCTTGCCTGGAGAATCCCATGGACAGAGTAGCCTGGCCAGCTACAGTCCACAGAGTTGCAAACGGTTGAGCATGACTGATGGACTCAGCATGCACATGCACGATATTAAAAATATCTTATCCAAGAGTCAAAAATAATTTCATTTGTCCTCCTCACTATGGGTTCATTTCATTTAAATCATATATCATCATGTTTACCCTTCTGAAAAAGAGTATCGCAAACACAGGCTGAAGTTAGTATTTGTTCTTTATCTCAGTGGCAGAGAGAAGAAATGACTCATGACCCCGCTGGTTTTAATTTAGAAGGTCCTTGAAATCATGAGTGTTTCCATACTGACAGATGATGGATTGATCATTGAGCTCCTCATCCAAGAGACTTGGGATGGGAGGTCAGAGCAGACTGGTCTATGGTTCCACAGGTTCATGAACTTATAAATTCATGTAACTATGAATGTTCAAAAAACATTGATTGAACTCCTCTATTTGCTAGACACTAGGGTAAAAAGAAAGTTGAGATAGTTGCCTCTGTTTAAAAGGAGACAGGACGATGTATTATAATTACAGTGATACAAATGGTAAGAAGAGGCGTGAATTAAGCATTGAGAAAGTACAAGAGGAGGAGTGACCTTCTTTCTGGTGACTGCCATGAGACAGAATTAATTCAAGGTGCCAACTGGAGGCTTCATGAGAGTGTGGCCTGTCTCTTTTCCTTACTGTAACTTGGCACCAAACACAGTGCCTAGAACTTAGTACATGCTCTACAGCTATTTGCTGAGTGAATAAATGAAACATACCTAGCAAAAACCAGGGACTTGTTGCGAAACTGTAGGATAGAACAGGGAAGGGGTCACCCCACAAGACCGAAGGTTCCCAAAGGAAGGTGTTTCATGATCACAGTTGCATCCCCAGCATGGAACCAGGAACCTGGTACTGAATGGATGCTCAAAGAATACCTCTTGAAATTGCATTTGTGCATAAAGTTTGGTGCCTCACCCAAATTCCAGAGTCAAGGAACGCTTAACACAGGACAGCAAGGCCTGTGTTGAGGTCAACACAGCAACACTTCAATTTTCATAAAAGTAGAAACCTTGGCTCTTGCCCCTTGGTTTGAACATTTCCGGAAATTGTATAACTCTAGGATGGAATGATTTTGTCCACATTTCAGTGAGAGAAAACAGAGGCATAGACCTTCTGAATGTAAAACCACTTAGTAAATGAAAAGAACAGAAAGCTCAGACACTACAATTTCTCAACTCCCAGCCTGAAGAAATAAAAACTCTAGGTTGCCTAGAGAAAAGGTGGTTATGAAGCCAAAATCGATTTCAAATAGAGATCATTTACTATTTATTTCCATAGGGTGAGTATACAAATCTGTTTCCGGTTTATTGTACTGTAATCTTTGCCCTCTTTGGTTGCTCTGATCATGAAGCATACTAACAGTAAGGTATGAAGTCACCATGGCAGAAAGGTGAAATGTGTATGTTTTAATGAGGGTCAGTAGGGGAAGAACCTGAGAAAGTTCAACTGATAATCCCCAAACCCTGTGGAGCTGGCTCTGGTTACAGCTTTCGTTACCTCTTACTGAGGACACAGCCACAATGTGGGTTATTATAAGCATCTGATACACATTTGCCAAAGAATTAGGGACTTCTCGTCTGTCATCACCAATGTGACTGTCCTCCACTCTGTGTCAGACTTCACTCTCACTACAGGAAAGCAGGAGGCATCTTGTTTTACCATGAGGGCCCTCTTTCAGCACCTAAGGAGCACAGACTGCCAGGTCACACTCGGTTGCCTCTCTCCAGCCTTGCTCGCTGCCGCCCGCCAGCTGCACAGGGTCTTGCCCTGCATCTCCCTGACGACAGGTGTGACTTTTGGAGAGTCCATGCCTCATTTAGCTCTGGTTAATGGCTTAATTGAGTTGGAAAAATGCAAGGACAGGAGCGTGATAAAAACCAGCTGAGTTGGGTTCCTGTTAGTCATTGGAAAAAGCTGTCAGGGAAGGGACAAGAAAGGAAGGATGGACAGGAGTCGGGAGGGGCAGCATGGCATGCTGAACAAAGGTGCGGAGAGAGCCAAGACAAAGCAAATAAAAAAGATAAATAGGCGAGGAAATGGATATTCATTAATGTTGTACTCTGAGCTCCTTGATTCAGCTCTGGGTACCCGGAAGGACTCCATGAATGACTGAATGACAACATGTGTGGAGGTCCCAGGGTACGATGCACTGTCTTAGAAGTTTATGAAACTATTGTAAAAAGAAAGAGACAGAAGAAGAAAAAAGGTGAAAATTCAAGGTTAAAAAATGACAAGAAATGCTCATTTCTCTGGTCCAGAATCTTGTGAGTTGAAAGTAAGTGGCTGCTGGCTTTGGGCTTTGATTTTGGTGGTGGCCAGGCTGAGTCCATGTGGAACATTGAGTTGAACAAGACTCCTAGAAAGGTGGTTATGCATGTCAGCTTTTAACTGGGTGAGTATACAAATCTGTTTCCGGTCTATTGTACTGTAATCTTTGCCCTCTTTGGTTGCTCTGATCATGAAGCATACTAACAGTAAGGTATGAAGTCACCATGGCAGAAAGGTGAAATGTGTATGTTTTAATGAGGGTCAGTAGGGGAAGAACCTGAGAAAGTTCAACTGATAATCCCCAAACCCTGTGGAGCTGGCTCTGGTTACAGTTTTTACCTCTTACTGAGGACACAGCCACAATGTGGGTTATTATAAGCATCTGATACACATTTGCCAAAGAATTAGGGACTTCTCGTCTGTCATCACCAATGTGACTGTCCTCCACTCTGTGTCAGACTTCACTCTCACTACAGGAAAGCAGGAGGCATCTTGTTTTACCATGAGGGCCCTCTTTCAGCACCTAAGGAGCACAGACTGCCAGGTCACACTCGGTTGCCTCTCTCCAGCCTTGCTCGCTGCCGCCCGCCAGCTGCACAGGGTCTTGCCCTGCATCTCCCTGACGACAGGTGTGACTTTTGGAGAGTCCATGCCTCATTTAGCTCTGGTTAATGGCTTAATTGAGTTGGAAAAATGCAAGGACAGGAGCGTGATAAAAACCAGCTGAGTTGGGTTCCTGTTAGTCATTGGAAAAAGCTGTCAGGGAAGGGACAAGAAAGGAAGGATGGACAGGAGTCGGGAGGGGCAGCATGGCATGCTGAACAAAGGTGCGGAGAGAGCCAAGACAAAGCAAATAAAAAAGATAAATAGGCGAGGAAATGGATATTCATTAATGTTGTACTCTGAGCTCCTTGATTCAGCTCTGGGTACCCGGAAGGACTCCATGAATGACTGAATGACAACATGTGTGGAGGTCCCAGGGTACGATGCACTGTCTTAGAAGTTTATGAAACTATTGTAAAAAGAAAGAGACAGAAGAAGAAAAAAGGTGAAAATTCAAGGTTAAAAAATGACAAGAAATGCTCATTTCTCTGGTCCAGAATCTTGTGAGTTGAAAGTAAGTGGCTGCTGGCTTTGGGCTTTGATTTTGGTGGTGCCAGGTGGTCCATGGCAGGACTGAGTTCCTGGCGATGTGGAACATGAGTTACAAGATTTCTTGTCCTGAAATGTTTCCCTTAAGTAAGCTCTGCTGATGGATATGTGGAAACCCTCAGACTTAATGAAATGGTTCAGGTGAAAGGCAGAGACATGCAAGTCATATTTCTATAGATAAAAATGCCAGAGCTTCCAGTCCTACATGAAAGAAATATTTCTGTTGAGTAATGTCCCAGTATTGTCTTTCAAGATCTCAGGGAACCATGACTACCCAGGGTGGCGTTTTTCAGCTTGGTGTCACAAGATGACAAGTATTCTGGGGGTAAAGTTAAGGTTAGGAATTGATATTTACTTTATGCACCAAAGGTGAGTTCACCTCCCAAAGGCTCTGGTAAGTCCTACAGTAAAGAAAATTGCTTCACATTAACCCACTCATTCCCAAATTTATTTTGTCTTGGAACACTTTCTTCCTGCAGGACACTTACTATAAATGTTGTGAAATACAGGGTGGGGAAGGGCTGACCTAATGGAAAGCATAAAACCCTTCACCTGAGCCTTTCCCAGTCTCTGTGGATACACTTTTGAATGAAGAGATATTTCTGCCTTTCACTGAACCTAGCATTTTTTTGTAACCCCAGCTATGAGACTCCGAAAGGTAGTACCCAAAAGAAAGAAGGAGAGGTGAGAAGGTGAGAAGGTGCAAGAGGTGAGTGCAGATGGATACTGCAGTCATTCTTTGACCTTAGCATAGATGCCCTCTCTCTTGAGGGAGTTTCTGCTGCCCTTAATAAACCTGCACACTGAGCCTTCTCTATCCTACTTGCAGCTCTACTGGCCCCCGATTATGTTCCCCTACAAGGACCGTTGGAACATGCAGTGATGTGCTGGCAAACCAGCTCTTTGAAGGCAAAAAGAAAAACAAAAACAAACCCCCAAATGCCCTAATTTGTAGTGTTTGCTGAACACTCCCACCATGGCTGAGTTCAAGCTACCAATGATTCAACAAACAACTTGCAAAAATCCTTGGTATTTAACTATGGGCTCTTGTGAGCCACTAGAACCTGTGGCAGCATACTATCGGGACACATATCTAAGTAAATGGAATCCTGGTCTTTGGAAAAATTACCCAGATTTCTGTATATACATTATGAATCTTTTATCTTCTCTTTCACTCTCTGCTCCAACTGTTAGGAAGCTGCAAGCCAAATTTGCCACCCAGCTCTGGCTAAGATAGAAACTAAAAGTGTACATTATTGTGTTCTAATGTTAGTTATGGAGTTACTTTTTCTTATTTCTTACTGCTCTTATTTCACTCCAATTTCCTCATCATGTTAAATCTTTTATGTTTATGGACACACCAACAAATGCATGAATCTGATGTTTTGTTGCAGGCAATAAGAAGTGTTCCCAGGTGAAACTCCCTGGGCAATTAGGAAGAAGGGGCCTGCGGAAGACATCTTTGCTTCATTAACTGAGTGGGTAGATTTAAATAACTGTTTGGGACACCAGGTCATTAGTTTAAAATACGGAATTTTAGAGTAGAAGGGACCTGGGAAGTTTCTCTGGTTTACATGGAAGCCTTCTAACACATCGATGTTTGGACTGTGGCGGCCAGTTTTATTGTGTGTAGGAATTGGAACTCAGAACTCATTGAAAACCCTTGTGAGATTTAGTGATAAGAAAGGAAATCATTTTCATTTTATTTCTTTTTTTTTTTCCTGATTTGTCAGTGCACCCAAGTGTATCTTAGTATTATTTTAGGGCTTTGGAAAATTAAACTTACTTCCAATTACAGCCTAAAATCTAATGGCAATTCTCATAGTTTTAATCGGACCTCAGATGCACAAAGTTGGATTAATCATAATCCATGGTTGGTGACACAGTCTCATCATTGGCCCATGCCTGGTCGTTTTTTATTTCCTTATTGTATTTTTTTCTGTTCTTCTTATAGCTTTCCCATTTTTTTCATCAGAGTTTTGGTTCTTCCTCCTCAAATTTTAAGGGTTCTTTATAAATTACAGATTAGCCCTGTATCGGTGATATATGATGCAGATGTTTTCTTCTTGCTTGGCAGCTCTTTTTGGACTTTATTTTACCATGCAATTTTTAAATTTTATTTGTTTTACTGCCACTGGATTTTGAATCAGTTAGAAAGCTTTTCCTTACTCTGAGTTTATAGGGAAATTCACCATATTTTTTTCTAGTTTATTGAATTGTTTTCTATCAAGTTTTTTGTACATTGAGTTTCCTAAACAGTGTGGAGTTTAGTGCATGTGTTTTAGTGTACGGTGTAAGGGAAGGACCTTTTTTTTTTTGCTATATCCTTGCGTATCTTTTATTTATTGATTTTTAGCTGTGCTGGGTCTTCATTGCTGCTGGGGCTTTTCTTTAGTTGTGGTGAGCGGGGGATACTCTCTAGCTGCCGGGCCTGGGCTTCTCATTGCACTGGCCTCTTCTGTTGTGGAGCATGGGCTGCAGGGCGTGGGGGCTTCAGGAGGTGCAGCACATGGGCTCAGTAATTTTAGCTCCCAGGCTCTAGAGCACGGCTCAATAGTTGTAGTGCATGATGGGCTTAGCTGTTCTGGGACCTGTGGGATCTTCCTGGACTGAGGATTGAACCAGTGTCTCTTGCATTGGCAGGTGAACTCCTCACCACGGAGCCATCAGGGAAGACATAAGGTATGGCGTGAATTTTATCTTGGTCCAAATGACTTGCCTTGCTGTGTTAGCAGTAGTCATTGAAAAGCCCACTTTTGCTTCCATGATTTAAGACGCCACATTTATTATCTCTATATTTACTTAGATCTACTTCAGGTCTTTCTTTCTTTTTTTTTTTTTAAACCTTTATTTTACTTTTAACTTTTACAGAGTTTTGTTGTTTACAGATATGCATGTTCCCAGATTAATCATATGTATATCCCCCCCTTCCCACCCCTCCCAACCATCACACAGCACCCCTGAAGGATCCCCTTTTCTCACAGATACTTTAGGTCTTTCTATTCTATTCTACTCTATTCTATTCTGGTCTGTAGATCTATTTTTCTTTTTATCTGTGTAAATTTTTTTTCTTTTTAAAAATTTGATTTATTTTTAGTCAGAGGGTAATTGCTCTACAATATTGTGTTGGTTTCTACCACACACCAACATATAGGTCTATTCCTTTGGCAGTAATACTATTTTCATTATGAAATGCACAGTACAGTTTAATACCTAGTGGACTAGTTCATCTTTTTTTTTTTTTTAAAGATTTATTTATTTATTTTAGGGGGGTGGGGAGGGAGGGGAGCAGGCGGGCCACTTCTATTGGTCTTTCATTTGTCTATTTTCATCCATCTTTGTTCTTTGGCCCATGTGGGCCTCCCATCACGGTGGCCTCTGTTGTCGCAGAGCACCGGCTCTGGGCGCATACGCTCCAGAGCTCCGGCTGGGTAATTGGACACATCGGTCCAGCCGCTCCACGGCACGTGGGATCTTCCCAGGCCAGAGATTGAACTGGCGCCCCTTGTACTGCAAGGCGGTGTCCTTACCCACTGGGCCACCAGGGAAGCCCTAGTTCATCTTTGTATCTTTTATTTCGTAGTGTGTCCCAGCTGTTCCTGCATGCCTTTTTTCCTTATGGACTGTAGTATCAACTTGTTTATCTCCATAAATAACATATATATATCATATACATATATATATATTTATTTATTGAGATTGTGTTACATCTTTATGATGACGAATTGTCCTAAGAACAGAAATGCTGTTCTTTTTTTTAAGTCTAATTTTGTGTCTGTCGAGAGTGTTTCATCTTTTAGGCTTTACATATTTTTGTCAAGTTGATTCCTAAGTATTTAATCACCTTTGTTATTACAAATGGGGCTTTCTTTACAATTATGTCCTTTCTTTATTTAGCTAGTCACTGTGTCTATGAAAGCTATTGAGTTTTGTATGTCAATTATGTATCAAATACCTTACTGAGTTCTTTGATCATTTAAATTAGCTGTATTGTTCATTGATTCTCTAGTATTTTCTAGAAATATTCTTTTTTCTTTTTACCTTTTTTCTTCTTGGCCACGCAAGTGGAATATTAATTTTCATAACAGGGATCTAACCTGCACTTTATGCAGTGCAATCACAGTGTCTTAACCACTAGACTACCAGGTAAGTCCCTATTATTTCTTTTTTTATTAAGATATAATTGACATATAACATTATATTAGTTTCAGGTATATAAAATAATAATTCATTTGACATGTTGTATATATTATGAAATGATCACACAATAAGTTAATATTCATCACCATACATAGTCACAAGCATTTTTTTTCTTTTAATGAAACTTTTAAGATCTACTTTATTAGCCACTTTCAAATATACAATATAATATTATTAACTATCACCATGTTGTACATTACACCTCCATGACTTATTTTATAACTGGAAGATTGTACCTTTTGACCAATTTAACCCATTTTTATTTCTTTACTTCTAAGTTATTTTTAATAATGAATACACTTCTGTCAATCTTCCATCCAAAACAAAGAACTTCAGTATGGCCTCATGCTCCCCACTTGCATACTGTTCTCCTGTCTCACTCCCACCAAAGAAACCATCACCCTGAACCATGCATTCATCATTTCTTTGCTTTCTTCCCCATCCTCACCCCTAGGACACCTGCTTAAAGTGTTTTGAAAAATCATAATAAAGACTGGGAAGATACACATCAAAATGATGACTAGATCTCTGATGAGATTATGTATTTTTTGTTTTTGAAAAAAAAGTATTATTTTAAAATCAGAAGATATTGTAAAATTTTATTTAAAAGGATGGCAATGCATAAACATTTATCAAGGAGGAAGAAATTGCAAAGAAAAAGATTTTACTATCTAGTCATGAAAGGGTTTTACCTCTATTTGGGACTTAAACCCAGGGCCCAGACCTGATCAAACCCTGCTTGGGACTTGAGCCCATGTGGCTGGAGCTTGAATTCCAGCCAAAACCCTGTTTGGGACTTGAACCCACGTAGTCAGGACTCAATCCCAGCCAAATCCTGTCTGGGACTCGAACCTACACAGCCAGGACTTAATCCAACACTCACCCAATGTCTGGACCCACTGAGGCTCAGGTTCTTCGTGCCTCAACGCAGAAGGAATTTAGTAAGAAGCAGAGTGATAGACAAGAAGAAGATTTATTAGGATAGGGTACTTGTAAGAGGTGAAAGCGGGCAGGCAGGAAAGCTCTGCTCTGCTCTCCCTCTTCGATTGAGTGGGCAGCAGTATATATATATAGGATAATAGAAGACCGCCCCCCTCAAGTAGATGCAGATGCAAGGCTTACATCATTAGTTCCTTCTTCGCCACTTCCTCCATTAGCAGCTGTTTATACACAGTCAAGCCTGCTTTACTGAACAAGGAGCAGCTCTCCTGAGTTATTGTCAACTCACTGCCTCCCAACCTTTCTCAGGTTTCACCCTTCTGCCTACCGTTTCCTACTAGGACTCTACAACCACCTACCTATTCTACTCTGTGCTTTTCAGTCATACTATACATACTCTGAAATATATTTTGAAAAACATGCTTATGGGGCTTCCCTGGTGGTCCAGTGGGTGGACAGTCCACCTTGCAATGCAAGGGGCAGCAGTTTGATACCTGATCGGGGAAGATCACACATGCCATGGAGCAGCTGGACTGGCATTTCCAATTAGAAGCCAGTGCTCTGGAGTGCATGCTCCCAGAGCCAGTGCTCTGCAGTGAGAGAGGACATTGCAATGGGAAGCCCACACAGGTCAAAAAATAAATATGAATGAAAATAAATAATAAATAAATAAAATACAAAAAAATGGAAAAACAGTCTTAAAAAATGCTTATAGATACTTTTAACTTCTTTATAGCCTCCATCATTTAAAAAAATTTCTAATTCATTTCTCTTCTCTCTCTCTCCCCCTCAAAATAAACTTTTAATTCACATATAATACATCAGACATGTACACAAATCATAAGAGAATCTACACAATGTAAACACTTCCATGTAGACAGCATCCAGATCCAGAAAAGAACCAAGAATCTCTGAGGTATCACTTGTGACTCCTCCCCATCATACCTCACCCAAGGCAACTAGCAATCTGACCTCTAATCACACTGAAGAAGAAAGGCCAGACCTGATAAGGGACTAAGGGGAAAGCAAAACCTGTTTGGGACTTGAACCCACGTAGTCAGGACTCAATCCCAGCCAAATCCTGTCTGGGACTCGAACCTACACAGCCAGGACTTAATCCAACACTCACCCAATGTCTGGACCCACTGAGGCTCAGGTTCTTCGTGCCTCAACGCAGAAGGAATTTAGTAAGAAGCAGAGTGATAGACAAGAAGAAGATTTATTAGGATAGGGTACTTGTAAGAGGTGAAAGCGGGCAGGCAGGAAAGCTCTGCTCTGCTCTCCCTCTTCGATTGAGTGGGCAGCAGTATATATATATAGGATAATAGAAGACCGCCCCCCTCAAGTAGATGCAGATGCAAGGCTTACATCATTAGTTCCTTCTTCGCCACTTCCTCCATTAGCAGCTGTTTATACACAGTCAAGCCTGCTTTACTGAACAAGGAGCAGCTCTCCTGAGTTATTGTCAACTCACTGCCTCCCAACCTTTCTCAGGTTTCACCCTTCTGCCTACCGTTTCCTACTAGGACTCTACAACCACCTACCTATTCTACTCTGTGCTTTTCAGTCATACTATACATACTCTGAAATATATTTTGAAAAACATGCTTATGGGGCTTCCCTGGTGGTCCAGTGGGTGGACAGTCCACCTTGCAATGCAAGGGGCAGCAGTTTGATACCTGATCGGGGAAGATCACACATGCCATGGAGCAGCTGGACTGGCATTTCCAATTAGAAGCCAGTGCTCTGGAGTGCATGCTCCCAGAGCCAGTGCTCTGCAGTGAGAGAGGACATTGCAATGGGAAGCCCACACAGGTCAAAAAATAAATATGAATGAAAATAAATAATAAATAAATAAAATACAAAAAAATGGAAAAACAGTCTTAAAAAATGCTTATAGATACTTTTAACTTCTTTATAGCCTCCATCATTTAAAAAAATTTCTAATTCATTTCTCTTCTCTCTCTCTCCCCCTCAAAATAAACTTTTAATTCACATATAATACATCAGACATGTACACAAATCATAAGAGAATCTACACAATGTAAACACTTCCATGTAGACAGCATCCAGATCCAGAAAAGAACCAAGAATCTCTGAGGTATCACTTGTGACTCCTCCCCATCATTACCCTTCACCCAAGGCAACTAGCAATCTGACCTCTAACATCACAGTGTTCCATATTTTTGAACTTCGTATCAATGGAATTCCATAATATATACTTTTTTTTTGGCCACTTCTATTGGTCTTTCATCTTTGTTCTTTGGCCTGTGTGGGCTTCCCATCGCAGTGGCCTCTCTCGCCACAGACCACTGGCTGTGGGCGCATGTGTTCCAGAGCTCCAGCGTGGTAGTTGAACACATTGGTCCAGTCGCTCTGGCACATGTGGGATCTTCCCAGGCCTGGGATCAAACCGGCGCCCCTTGCACTACAAGTCCTTATCCACTGGACCATCAGTGAAGCCCAAATTCCACAATACATACTTTTTTGTGTCCAGTTTCTTTGGTCCAACATTGTGTTTGCAAGATTCATTTATATTGTTGTGTGTAACCACAGTTTCCTGTTCTCACTGTTACATAGAATTTTATATGATTGTATCACACATTATCCACCTCCCTGTTAATGAATATCACACATTATCTACCTCCCATTTGTGGTTTTAGTGAATAGTGCTGCTATTCTTCAGCATGTCTTTTGGTGAAATATGTTGAGTACCTACCCAGAAGTGGAAATGTGGGGTCATGGAGTTCGTGTATGTTTAGTTCCAGTGTGTGTGTGTGTGTGTGTGTGTGTGTGTGTGTGTTAGTCGGTCAGTTGTGTCTGACTCTTTGTAACCCCATGGACTGCACTGTCTGTGGCATTTTCCAGTCAATTATACAGGAGTGGGTTGCCATCTCCAGCTCCAATAGATACTTCCAAAGAGTTTTTTAAATGGTTGTCACCAGTTTATCTTCCAATTAGCAGCATATGAGAATTCTCACTGATTCATGTGTTTGCCCAATTATAGATACTTTTAACTTCTTTATAGCCTCCATCATTTAAAAAAATTTCTAATTCATTTCTCTTCTCTCTCTCTCCCCCTCAAAATAAACTTTTAATTCACATATAATACATCAGACATGTACACAAATCATAAGAGAATCTACACAATGTAAACACTTCCATGTAGACAGCATCCAGATCCAGAAAAGAACCAAGAATCTCTGAGGTATCACTTGTGACTCCTCCCCATCATTACCCTTCACCCAAGGCAACTAGCAATCTGACCTCTAACATCACAGTGTTCCATATTTTTGAACTTCGTATCAATGGAATTCCATAATATATACTTTTTTTTTGGCCACTTCTATTGGTCTTTCATCTTTGTTCTTTGGCCTGTGTGGGCTTCCCATCGCAGTGGCCTCTCTGCCACAGACCACTGGCTGTGGGCGCATGTGTTCCAGAGCTCCAGCGTGGTAGTTGAACACATTGGTCCAGTCGCTCTGGCACATGTGGGATCTTCCCAGGCCTGGGATCAAACCGGCGCCCCTTGCACTACAAGTCCTTATCCACTGGACCATCAGTGAAGCCCAAATTCCACAATACATACTTTTTTGTGTCCAGTTTCTTTGGTCCAACATTGTGTTTGCAAGATTCATTTATATTGTTGTGTGTAACCACAGTTTCCTGTTCTCACTGTTACATAGAATTTTATATGATTGTATCACACATTATCCACCTCCCTGTTAATGAATATCACACATTATCTACCTCCCATTTGTGGTTTTAGTGAATAGTGCTGCTATTCTTCAGCATGTCTTTTGGTGAAATATGTTGAGTACCTACCCAGAAGTGGAAATGTGGGGTCATGGAGTTCGTGTATGTTTAGTTCCAGTGTGTGTGTGTGTGTGTGTGTGTGTGTGTGTGTGTGTGTTAGTCGGTCAGTTGTGTCTGACTCTTTGTAACCCCATGGACTGCACTGTCTGTGGCATTTTCCAGTCAATTATACAGGAGTGGGTTGCCATCTCCAGCTCCAATAGATACTTCCAAAGAGTTTTTTAAATGGTTGTCACCAGTTTATCTTCCAATTAGCAGCATATGAGAATTCTCACTGATTCATGTGTTTGCCCACCCTTGGTATTGCCAGTCCTTTTCTTATTGTGGTCATTGTGGGAGACAAGTCAGCAGAAGTCTTCCCAGCCTTGGCCAAGCCATGAGAAAGCTTGGAAGGAGAAAAGACAATTAAAGAGAAGTATAACAGGGAAGATTGAGACAAAACATGGGTTCATTAGCTGGGGTCACGCTAGCCTGGAAGAACAGAGAGGAGGGCTGCTGTGGATTTAGGAACGCCGGGTCAGCACATGTTAGAATGCTCCATGGGCACACAGACCAGACTCCTTTGAACTTCTTACAGGTCTAGTTGCCCCCCAGCTGCAGCAAGCCCTCAAAGAAATAACATAAACAACATAGAGTCTCAAGGATAGTTGTTGACTGGGGATGTGACTTGAGTCCCAGTCTGCACTGATTGGAAACATTTCCTGGATGCTTAAGCTATCAATAAAGGAGGATTGAGTGAACGTGTTTGGGGCTCTAGATCCACAAGATCGTGAATCCCGTTTCCATCCTTTCTGCTTATCTCTGTCTATGCATGTATTTTTCACGTCTTGCCACACGCACTGTTCTCGCTGCACCTGACTGAGGTGCCATGGCAGTCATCTCTTGCTTTCTTTTTATGTAGTTATATTGTACCCACCTGTATTCCTAAAAAGTATGAAAAATTGTTTTTAGTTTTGAACTTTATACAAATGTATCACTTCTGAAACACATTTTTTGCCTAATGTTATTTTAATAAGATTTGACTATATGACTGTGTTTTGCTATAGTTCATCATTTGATTGCTGTGTCCACTATGTGAATATATCATACTTAGGCACTTTCCCACTGATGGGCATTTGGATTTTATGGAAATCCTTTCCTTCAAGTTTTTTCCAGGGCCATGCTGGAATCTTGCATGAGTTCTATGAAATTCTAAAGAAACTTGAAATGAATTGCTGCTTTTAGCTTTTTGCATATTTGCAAGGCCAAAATGACACACTCCCAGATTTCATTATCCGATTTTCAAGAAGATTTTTTCCCTCAAAGTTAATGAAAATTACATACATTTAAAATATTGGGCCATTTCCTCTTGTTTACTGTGCCACTGCAATGAAAGACCAGAGGCAGAAAACTCTCATTCATGTAAAGGTAGAATAGAGTAGCCTTCATTTTTTCCCCAGACTTAACAACCCAAAATTTCTTTCAAGTGTTTCTTCTTAGGACTATATCAAATATTTACTAAAGATATAATATGCTAGGAAAGAACAAAAATTAAAGAGAAGTATAACAGGGAAGATTGAGACAAAACATGGGTTCATTAGCTGGGGTCACGCTAGCCTGGAAGAACAGAGAGGAGGGCTGCTGTGGATTTAGGAACGCCGGGTCAGCACATGTTAGAATGCTCCATGGGCACACAGACCAGACTCCTTTGAACTTCTTACAGGTCTAGTTGCCCCCCAGCTGCAGCAAGCCCTCAAAGAAATAACATAAACAACATAGAGTCTCAAGGATAGTTGTTGACTGGGGATGTGACTTGAGTCCCAGTCTGCACTGATTGGAAACATTTCCTGGATGCTTAAGCTATCAATAAAGGAGGATTGAGTGAACGTGTTTGGGGCTCTAGATCCACAAGATCGTGAATCCCGTTTCCATCCTTTCTGCTTATCTCTGTCTATGCATGTATTTTTTCACGTCTTGCCACACGCACTGTTCTCGCTGCACCTGACTGAGGTGCCATGGCAGTCATCTCTTGCTTTCTTTTTATGTAGTTATATTGTACCCACCTGTATTCCTAAAAAGTATGAAAAATTGTTTTTAGTTTTGAACTTTATACAAATGTATCACTTCTGAAACACATTTTTTTTGCCTAATGTTATTTTAATAAGATTTGACTATATGACTGTGTTTTGCTATAGTTCATCATTTGATTGCTGTGTCCACTATGTGAATATATCATACTTAGGCACTTTCCCACTGATGGGCATTTGGATTTTATGGAAATCCTTTCCTTCAAGTTTTTTCCAGGGCCATGCTGGAATCTTGCATGAGTTCTATGAAATTCTAAAGAAACTTGAAATGAATTGCTGCTTTTAGCTTTTTGCATATTTGCAAGGCCAAAATGACACACTCCCAGATTTCATTATCCGATTTTCAAGAAGATTTTTTCCCTCAAAGTTAATGAAAATTACATACATTTAAAATATTGGGCCATTTCCTCTTGTTTACTGTGCCACTGCAATGAAAGACCAGAGGCAGAAAACTCTCATTCATGTAAAGGTAGAATAGAGTAGCCTTCATTTTTTCCCCAGACTTAACAACCCAAAATTTCTTTCAAGTGTTTCTTCTTAGGACTATATCAAATATTTACTAAAGATATAATATGCTAATATCCCTAGCTCCTCAATGTCAATTTTAGAGCACACTAACAAAATTTGGTACTATGGTTGAGACGGACCTCAAGTTGGGGGCATGGTGTCCCAGTCCTTGCATGACAGATCTCAAGATGTGTTTACTGCCTTTGGTCCATAACTCCACACTCTGGCTGACTCACATCCCCATTCTGGTCATTTAGGCCCTCCTTGGTTTTCTTTCTTTCTTTTTTATTTTTGGCAGGGGGGACAGGTTGGGGAGGGAGGGGCAGGCGGCCACTTCTATTGGTCTTTCATTTCTCTATTTTTCATCCATCTTTGTTCTTTGGCCCGTGTGGGCCTCCCATCGCAGTGGCGTCTGTTGTCGCAGAGCACCGGCTCTGGGCGCATGCGCTCCAGAGCTCCGGCTCGGTAATTGGACACATCGGTCCAGCCACTCCGGGGCACGTGGGATCTTCCCAGGCCAGGGATCGAACTGGCGCCCCTTGTACTGCAAGGTGGTGTCCTTACCCACCGGACCACCAGGGAAGCCCCCTCCTCGCTTTTCTAATAAACATTTGCTTGAACAGTCCTATCCAAACTTACATTTGCAGGTTTTAAACCCTGCAATAGATCACAGTGCAGTCGTTTAAGCTGAATATTATTTTATTACTGAAGAACTATCACCTACTGTTAAATTTATTTTGGATTTTGTTCCTGTTTTTTAAAGACCATGTCTCCCCGTCAGGAAATGCCAGTAAAAATTTAAGGATTTATTAACAGGCCTCTTCAATTTTGCCTGAGAGAATCACGACCCATTATTTAAAAAAACAAATTCTGCAACACCCCACCTTTCATTGACTCTATGAGAAGGCAGTCTGTTGCAAATGACATTTGTAGCTCCCATTTTTGAAAAATTTTTCCCTCAAAGTTAATGAAAATTACATACATTTAAAATATTGGGCCTTTTTGTTTACTGTGCCACTGCAATGAAAGACCAGAGGCAGAAAACTCTCATTCATGTAAAGGTAGAATAGAGTAGCCTTCATTTTTTCCCCAGACTTAACAACCCAAAATTTCTTTCAAGTGTTTCTTCTTAGGACTATATCAAATATTTACTAAAGATATAATATGCTAATATCCCTAGCTCCTCAATGTCAATTTTAGAGCACACTAACAAAATTTGGTACTATGGTTGAGACGGACCTCAAGTTGGGGGCATGGTGTCCCAGTCCTTGCATGACAGATCTCAAGATGTGTTTACTGCCTTTGGTCCATAACTCCACACTCTGGCTGACTCACATCCCCATTCTGGTCATTTAGGCCCTCCTTGGTTTTCTTTCTTTCTTTTTTATTTTTGGCAGGGGGGACAGGTTGGGGAGGGAGGGGGGCAGGCGGGCCACTTCTATTGGTCTTTCATTTCTCTATTTTTCATCCATCTTTGTTCTTTGGCCCGTGTGGGCCTCCCATCGCAGTGGCGTCTGTTGTCGCAGAGCACCGGCTCTGGGCGCATGCGCTCCAGAGCTCCGGCTCGGTAATTGGACACATCGGTCCAGCCACTCCGGGGCACGTGGGATCTTCCCAGGCCAGGGATCGAACTGGCGCCCCTTGTACTGCAAGGTGGTGTCCTTACCCACCGGACCACCAGGGAAGCCCCCTCCTCGCTTTTCTAATAAACATTTGCTTGAACAGTCCTATCCAAACTTACATTTGCAGGTTTTAAACCCTGCAATAGATCACAGTGCAGTCGTTTAAGCTGAATATTATTTTATTACTGAAGAACTATCACCTACTGTTAAATTTATTTTGGATTTTGTTCCTGTTTTTTAAAGACCATGTCTCCCCGTCAGGAAATGCCAGTAAAAATTTAAGGATTTATTAACAGGCCTCTTCAATTTTGCCTGAGAGAATCACGACCCATTATTTAAAAAAACAAATTCTGCAACACCCCACCTTTCATTGACTCTATGAGAAGGCAGTCTGTTGCAAATGACATTTGTAGCTGTTCTGGAGAAAGCCTGTCTTGAAGTAAAAAGCCCTCCCCAGATAAATCACGTATATGTTCCTGTAAGCCTGACTTTGAAGCTGGGTTATGCAGCACGCCCTCACACATGGTGGACAGCCATTCAGTTGATTCTCTGTAATGTGGTACCCCTCAGCCAGATTGTGACTGTATAAAGATCTTCCTATCTGTCAGGCTGGGTACAGGGTAAAGTGTGCTCCCTAGATTAGCAGCCACAGCATCATCTAGGAATTTGTTAGAAATGCAAGTTCCTGGTCTCACCCCAATCTACTGAATTAGAAACTGAGGATGGGACCCAGCGACCTATGTTTTAACAGGCCCTCTGGGTGAATCTTTTATACACTTAATTTTGAGAACCACTGCACTGGCCCTAAAAAAATCTGTTACCTGAAAAATTATTTTCAGATTGAACCTTTTTTCCCTGGCAATACTATAAACCCCCTCGCACCAGCATAACCTAGCAAAACAAAAGTTCACAGGAACAACAACAGTTTCCTGTCAATGTCAATTCATTCTTCAGTTTCCCTGAAATTTTTCTCATGCAATAACTGCTAACATTTTATGACATTAGTATTCCAGGAAACATAATTCAGAAATCATTGCACCTTGCTAGGGTAACTTCCTGAAATGCATGCATAATCAGTACACATGTTCTGTGAACTAGAGAACACAGCCATTTGCCACTTCTGGCCCTTTCTCCCCAGAAATGGAGGGGGATTTACCTGTCTGATTTCCATTCTCTTCAACCTTTCCCTGCAGAATCTTGGGAGTTCTACTTTTAAACTGAAATCTTTCATTATTAAACATTTTAAAATTTGAAAAATTTGAGGTACATACTCCTCACGGCCAGTACATTAGCCCCAGAAGACTAGGAAGGTATAGGACCCGTTTACACGGGGCCGTTAGACGTCACCTTCACAAACCCCCTCTGTTCAGCATCATCAATCTCTTCTGGCCTCTCCGGGAGCCCTTCCAGGGGCTCAGAAAGGCCTCTTCCTTAGGAGCTGGAACAGCCCTGAACATTCTGAATGCCTGGTCATCCAGTGTACCCTCAGTACCCCTCTGCCTGCCCCTGAGCCTCTGAAGGACTCCTGAAGGGCTGGCCAGGGTAAGCAGCAGCCACCAGAGGCCTTGCAAAGAGCTCTCCCCATCTCTGATTCCTGGTCCTTTTCTGAAATAAAATTCTATGCTCTTACTTTTGCTTTCTTCTCTCCCTCTTTTTCTTTCCTTTGTCTTCTGGAAGTTTCTAAACTTTTAAAAAAGTCTTCTAATCTTCCTGATGAAAAACAACACTCTTTTAAAAGTTACAGGTAAGGTTATTATTCCTGTTCTTATTCAGCTGTGCTCATGTGTCGATTACGTTTGACCAGGGGTCAGCACACCAAGCCAGTGGGCCGAATCTGATCCACTTGTTTTTGTAGACAGTTTTCCTGAAATATAAGCATGCATATTCACTTGCATATTATCTATGGTTGCTTTTGGGCTAGAAGGCCAGATCTGAGTAGTAACACAAAGCCTAAAATCTTATCTATTTGGTCTTTTACAGAGGAAGTCTGTTGAACCTTGCACTACACTGAACACAGAGAAAATTCTACTTTTGCCATGACTGTATGCTGATGGCTTCGGAAATAGTTATGTACCTAGTGTGAGCAATGATTTCTGCAGGTTAAAAAGAGGCGACTCCACTGGCTTTCTCAGAGGGTGAGTCCAACTGTCCTGCAGCCAGAGAAACCGGTCACTTCTTCCCCCTGGTTGCCATCTGACTCAGGAGGTGCTGGGGTGGTGTTTGTTTACCATTTGTTCACATGTACAGAATAGAGTGGGTTGTCCGGTGGGACTCTCCCCCCAGTGAAAACATTTAGCTAAGGATGGGAAGTCCAAGCTGAGAAGCTGACTCACCACCAGCAGCAATGCCTGCCCCCCGCCACACTGCCAGATGAGTCGGTTCTCTGGGAGCCAGCTACCTTCCTGTGCAGATGACTCACAGGGAGGGTATGATTGGTGTGGTTTGGTGGGGAAGCAGAAGCACCGCTACCTTCCAAGTAGCCCATGGATGAGCTGGGTGGGCTGCAGGCCTGAAGGAGAAAGCCCAGGGTGTCCAGGGAAGAATGAAACGTTCACTCCGGAGAGAATCTTATTTCTGCTCCCTCATCATTGTTACTTATTTGCTAGGCCGCATCCAACTCTTTTGCAACCCCAGGAATGGTAGCCCGCCAGCCTCCTTTTCTGAATGCTTACAGTAAGTACTCTATTCCTGGGTGCTTTTCTGAAATTTGCTCATTTTGCTTCTCCTCTTTCTTTCCTTTGTCTTCTGGAAGTTTCTAAACTTTTAAAAAAGTCTTCTAATCTTCCTGATGAAAAACAACACTCTTTTAAAAGTTACAGGTAAGGTTATTATTCCTGTTCTTATTCAGCTGTGCTCATGTGTCGATTACGTTTGACCAGGGGTCAGCACACCAAGCCAGTGGGCCGAATCTGATCCACTTGTTTTTGTAGACAGTTTTCCTGAAATATAAGCATGCATATTCACTTGCATATTATCTATGGTTGCTTTTGGGCTAGAAGGCCAGATCTGAGTAGTAACACAAAGCCTAAAATCTTATCTATTTGGTCTTTTACAGAGGAAGTCTGTTGAACCTTGCACTACACTGAACACAGAGAAAATTCTACTTTTGCCATGACTGTATGCTGATGGCTTCGGAAATAGTTATGTACCTAGTGTGAGCAATGATTTCTGCAGGTTAAAAAGAGGCGACTCCACTGGCTTTCTCAGAGGGTGAGTCCAACTGTCCTGCAGCCAGAGAAACCGGTCACTTCTTCCCCCTGGTTGCCATCTGACTCAGGAGGTGCTGGGGTGGTGTTTGTTTACCATTTGTTCACATGTACAGAATAGAGTGGGTTGTCCGGTGGGACTCTCCCCCCAGTGAAAACATTTAGCTAAGGATGGGAAGTCCAAGCTGAGAAGCTGACTCACCACCAGCAGCAATGCCTGCCCCCCGCCACACTGCCAGATGAGTCGGTTCTCTGGGAGCCAGCTACCTTCCTGTGCAGATGACTCACAGGGAGGGTATGATTGGTGTGGTTTGGTGGGGAAGCAGAAGCACCGCTACCTTCCAAGTAGCCCATGGATGAGCTGGGTGGGCTGCAGGCCTGAAGGAGAAAGCCCAGGGTGTCCAGGGAAGAATGAAACGTTCACTCCGGAGAGAATCTTATTTCTGCTCCCTCATCATTGTTACTTATTTGCTAGGCCGCATCCAACTCTTTTGCAACCCCAGGAATGGTAGCCCGCCAGCCTCCTTTGTCTATGGGATTTCCCAGGCAGGAATACTGGAGTGAGTTGCCTTCTCCAGATCTTCCCTTTTTCAACCCAGGGATTGAACCCAGGTCTCCCACGCTGGTAGGTGGTTCTTTACCACTGAGCCACCAGGGAAGACCTTCCCTCCTTGTTGGGTGGGAGCCAATTTCCTGGGAATGCTATTTGCTTGCATTTCCCTTCCTTACTTTCTTCTTCTCCCCCCATTCCAAGGTCCCACTCCTTAACACCCTGAGGCCCAGAGCTGGGTGCCTGGCCTGAGATTAGAGGAGAACATCAGAGGTAGAGAGGGCAGGCATAATGCCTTTCAGCCAAGGAACACCAGGATGAGGCTGGGGGCAGTCAGGGTGCAAAATGTAAAAGACGCTGCTTGCTAGGGAGACCCTAGTCCCACCCTGCTCAAGGAGCACCCCTGCAGTTGGACAAGGGGGTTCGTTACTCACTGAAGAGATGTGGACTGTTATAAAGGACTTAACGGGGTTGGGTCTTGTGTTTGGTGATTTTGGGAAGAGTTTTAGCACGTGGAGCTTTGCAGGCTGTCAGGAAGCAGGGGTCCTCCTATGACTATGTATCTTAGTAAATCTGGCCTGGAAGGAAGGAAGACTAGAGTGAGGCTGAAGCTGTAGTTGGTAAAGAAGCAGCTGTCCTCAGAGCATGGATAGGGGGATCTTTGGTCATTTTTGAGGTTTGTACAGGGTTCTTCTTTATTTTTTTTTTTTCTCATGTCCAGATGTGACTGTGGAGTGGCCTTACTTTTGTCCTTATCCATTGCAGTCACAGAAGGGTCAGGTTGGACGGTAATGTCCTACGAAGTGGCTTATGTGCAACAGGAGAACACCAGGGTCTCATTGACAGTCCCACCCTGCTCCTGGCTAGCAGAGGCCATTTTTCTCTTTTTCACTGATCACTTCACTTTTTTCAACATCCCAAAGCCACAGGAGAATGAAACCAGAGAGAACTATAGAAACCACCCAGTTCAAAGCTCTCATGTTTAAACTCAGCAAATGAAGGCTCAGAGATATCACCTGCCTTGTCACAGCTGGCACTAGAGCCCATGTGTCTTGACTCTGGAAACCCTGCATCCACTGACCCTACCTCCTCAGCAGCCTCCCCATAGGTGCAGGGACAGCCTACCCTGCTCTCTGGCTATCTGTGCATTTCAACCTGCCCAGCCCATTGGTTCCTCCAGCAGTTCAGGGTCCCTATTGTCTTAGGCCCCACACACAGTTTCCTCTGCTTGGAGTGCTGTTCCTCCCCTCTCGTCTGTACCTTTTTTTTTTTTTTTTTTTTAATTTTTTTGTCCACTTTTTATTGGTCTTTCAGTTATTTATTTCCATCCATCCTTGTTCTCTGGCCTGTGTGGGCCTCCCATCGCAGTGACCTCTCGTGTTGCAGAGCACTGGCTCTGGGAGCATGAGCTCCAGACCTCTGGCTTGGTAATTGGACACACCAATTCAGCCACTCCACGGCATATGGGATCTTCCCAGGCCAGTGATTGAACCAGCATCCCTTGTACTGCAAGGCGGTGTCCTTACCCACTGGACCACCAGGGAAGCCCCTCATCTGTACCTCTTGCTTGATCCATTCCTCCTCCTCCTCAGGCATTGGCTCCAACACCACTTTCAAGAAGGCCCCTCCCTTCCCCAGGCCTCCCTCTCCTGTGCTCCGCCCATCATTCTAACTCTTCTCTGTGGTAGTCCCTCTGAGTCTCCATGCAGTCAGGGGTCTGGTGTATCTGGTTCTCTGTTTTATGCTCGAGACACAGAAGATGCTCACTAATGAATGGACCCTTTATCCCAAGCCTGCTGGAAGCTCTGCTATTGGAATTCTTTTTGTAGTAGAGTGGAAAAAAATAAAGGATTCTTAAATCTTTTCTTGGGATCTCTATATAAACAGTACAGTCTAATTGCAAGTAAAGAATACAACAGGCTAAAGTAAAAATGCTGAGGTGTTGCAAGGAGGTGGAGGATGAATTTGATGATCCTATTCCAATGCCGACTTTCCTGTGATTGCTATCTGGACATGCGGGTGTGCAAGGCCAGCGTGCAGCCAGGAGCCCTTCAAACCCCTGAACCAGAGAAAGCTCCAGGAGTCTGCAGCTGCTATTGCATCATTATCTAAACTATTAGAAGAGAATATAGAGTAGGTTGGCATGAAAAAGGTATAAAAGTAAGATAGTTCAGAGAATTCTTAAACATACATACTATTTTTTTTCATGATATACAGGGTATATGAATCTGAGATTCAGCTAGATGAAAACTATGGGCTGTTCTTCCCAGAAAAATGCACATCTGCATATAATTCTATATGTCTCAAGGGTTTCATGTACCTGAGAAGGTTATGTGACTTTCCCACTGAGGTAGACCTAGAATGGAAGTCTTGTTTCCTCATTCCTCATGAAGCATCCTTTCCCTTATTGTGTCATGAGCGAAACAGGGCATAACCTTTGAAGGCAAAGGCTCGGGATGAACCTGGGGTTCAAATCTCTGCTTCAGCAACTACTAGCTGGTGACCTGGGGCAAACTGTTGAACTTCTATGACTTTGCTTCCTTCTCTGTATAACAATACAGGAATAACAATATGAGGGTTGCTGTAATGATTATATTAAAGTAATACTTGTAAAAATCGGCAGCGAACTGAGCACACAGTAAATGCTGAGAAAACCCTTAGTTCTTAATATGATGAGGATAGGGACTCCCCACGTGTATTGAGCAGAACATCAGTTTGTCATCTCCCTCTAGTCCTAGAAGACACCTGGCTTAGTTCCCCTGCAGCTTGCCGACCTTCAAACAGAACACCTTAATGATGAGACAGGACTGCTTCGCAAAGCCTGGCAAGCTACCCAACAGCTCAGTTAGAGAAATGGAACCCTCCCAGACGCAGTTAGCATCCTGCCCGCAGGGTGGGTAAGACTGGCTGTGTGACACACTTCTAACAAGAGACTGTGATCAGAAGATTTGCTGACAACTCTATGGTGACACCGGGCAAACGGTGACACTCAGAAAGCCGCACAAAGTCTGAACTGCAGGCAAGTGGAACACGAAGGCAAGTCCTCTGTAGATTCCCTAGGGAGGGATGGGTTTCAGGTTCCAAATGTGCAAATGCATGTCTTCCAGAGGGAGGAAACAACTTGGGAGCCTGCTAGTGAAAAAACCAAGAGAAAGCCCTTGAACTGAAGAAACCTGGTGGAGGGGACTGTGGACTAGGAGTCTGGAGACCCCGGTTCTAGTCTCGGCTTCGCCCCTGTCTGCTGCTCCGCCTCTGGGCGTTGGTCTCTGCATCTGAGGTATAAAAGTAAGATAGTTCAGAGAATTCTTAAATATGATATACAGGGTATATGAATCTGAGATTCAGCTAGATGAAAACTATGGGCTGTTCTTCCCAGAAAAATGCACATCTGCATATAATTCTATATGTCTCAAGGGTTTCATGTACCTGAGAAGGTTATGTGACTTTCCCACTGAGGTAGACCTAGAATGGAAGTCTTGTTTCCTCATTCCTCATGAAGCATCCTTTCCCTTATTGTGTCATGAGCGAAACAGGGCATAACCTTTGAAGGCAAAGGCTCGGGATGAACCTGGGGTTCAAATCTCTGCTTCAGCAACTACTAGCTGGTGACCTGGGGCAAACTGTTGAACTTCTATGACTTTGCTTCCTTCTCTGTATAACAATACAGGAATAACAATATGAGGGTTGCTGTAATGATTATATTAAAGTAATACTTGTAAAAATCGGCAGCGAACTGAGCACACAGTAAATGCTGAGAAAACCCTTAGTTCTTAATATGATGAGGATAGGGACTCCCCACGTGTATTGAGCAGAACATCAGTTTGTCATCTCCCTCTAGTCCTAGAAGACACCTGGCTTAGTTCCCCTGCAGCTTGCCGACCTTCAAACAGAACACCTTAATGATGAGACAGGACTGCTTCGCAAAGCCTGGCAAGCTACCCAACAGCTCAGTTAGAGAAATGGAACCCTCCCAGACGCAGTTAGCATCCTGCCCGCAGGGTGGGTAAGACTGGCTGTGTGACACACTTCTAACAAGAGACTGTGATCAGAAGATTTGCTGACAACTCTATGGTGACACCGGGCAAACGGTGACACTCAGAAAGCCGCACAAAGTCTGAACTGCAGGCAAGTGGAACACGAAGGCAAGTCCTCTGTAGATTCCCTAGGGAGGGATGGGTTTCAGGTTCCAAATGTGCAAATGCATGTCTTCCAGAGGGAGGAAACAACTTGGGAGCCTGCTAGTGAAAAAACCAAGAGAAAGCCCTTGAACTGAAGAAACCTGGTGGAGGGGACTGTGGACTAGGAGTCTGGAGACCCCGGTTCTAGTCTCGGCTTCGCCCCTGTCTGCTGCTCCCGCCTCTGGGCGTTGGTCTCTGCATCTGTATGCAGGCTGAGTTGAGCAGAGGGTACTGCGGACCGTGTCTGCAGGCGGAGCCTCAGTAAAGGCTGGGTTTAGAAGTGGCCACTCTTCCTGTCCCCTCCCCTCGTCCGTGAGAGGATCCCCTCCTCCAGCCCACCCACCGCTCACCCTCTGGGGGCTCAGCCTCCGTCCTGTGGCCAGCGCCGTGTGGGGAGAGTACGCCCCTCCGCACGCGGGCTTCTTTCTCCTTTCTCTGCCATCAGCAGCCTGCCCGCCGCCCCTGCGCTGCCCTCGGCCTTCTCTTCTGCGCGTCCGCGCCCGCATTCGCGGCGGGGTCGGCTGTGCTGGAGCAGAAAGATTGAAGATCGATTTTCAGCCCCATCCCGGCCGTGGCGTCAGCAGGGAAGAGAGGCTGTTTTGACTTGTGATGCATGGGGCTCAGAGTAGAGGCCCTTCAGCCTCGGGCGCAGGCCCAGCGGCAGGGGATGCAGTCTTTGAACCTTCCTGGGTCCAGGCGGGCCATTCCTCCGAAAGGCTGCCCCTGCTGGGCTTGGAGGATCCCTGCCCAGCGTCCTAGCTCCTCCAGGGGTTATTGATAACGTAAGGCCAGTGACATACTCTAAACTATTATTACAATCCAGTAATACCCAGGCTAGAAGGCATCTTGGAATACCTTTGGCTTAAGTCTCTCATTTACGGAAAGGTAAACTGTGGCTCAGAGAGGGGAAGCGGCTTGCCAAGGTCAGGTCCACACTCTAGCCGTGTGGCCTAGGAATAGGATGTGGTCACTTCACAGAGCTTACTTAAGTAAGGAATGGAAGATTTTCAAAAAAATTTTAGTGTTCACTTTTTACAAGAGAAAGTAAAACAGTAGAAATGATGAAATAATTCATATATTAAGATAAGCAAAAGACAAGGAAAATTTAAATTTATGTTTAAACTTAAACATAAAAATTTTCTCTATTTTGACCAATAAGTGAGGATTGGTACAGTGTCACAACAGAAGACAATGTTGTCCTAAAAACACACAATAAAACTACCTAAAGACATGGGACAATACTCATGATATGTTGTTAAATAAAGTAAAAAAACCAAATTTACAGAATGGACTTGAGCGGGTCTGGGCCCCGGTCTGTCTGGCTTGCCCCTGTCTGCGCTCGCCTCTGGGCGTTGGTCTCTGCATCTGTATGCAGGCTGAGTTGAGCAGAGGGTACTGCGGACCGTGTCTGCAGGCGGAGCCTCAGTAAAGGCTGGGTTTAGAAGTGGCCACTCTTCCTGTCCCCTCCCCTCGTCCGTGAGAGGATCCCCTCCTCCAGCCCACCCACCGCTCACCCTCTGGGGGCTCAGCCTCCGTCCTGTGGCCAGCGCCGTGTGGGGAGAGTACGCCCCTCCGCACGCGGGCTTCTTTCTCCTTTCTCTGCCATCAGCAGCCTGCCCGCCGCCCCTGCGCTGCCCTCGGCCTTCTCTTCTGCGCGTCCGCGCCCGCATTCGCGGCGGGGTCGGCTGTGCTGGAGCAGAAAGATTGAAGATCGATTTTCAGCCCCATCCCGGCCGTGGCGTCAGCAGGGAAGAGAGGCTGTTTTGACTTGTGATGCATGGGGCTCAGAGTAGAGGCCCTTCAGCCTCGGGCGCAGGCCCAGCGGCAGGGGATGCAGTCTTTGAACCTTCCTGGGTCCAGGCGGGCCATTCCTCCGAAAGGCTGCCCTGCTGGGCTTGGAGGATCCCTGCCCAGCGTCCTAGCTCCTCCAGGGGTTATTGATAACGTAAGGCCAGTGACATACTCTAAACTATTATTACAATCCAGTAATACCCAGGCTAGAAGGCATCTTGGAATACCTTTGGCTTAAGTCTCTCATTTACGGAAAGGTAAACTGTGGCTCAGAGAGGGGAAGCGGCTTGCCAAGGTCAGGTCCACACTCTAGCCGTGTGGCCTAGGAATAGGATGTGGTCACTTCACAGAGCTTACTTAAGTAAGGAATGGAAGATTTTCAAAAAAATTTTAGTGTTCACTTTTTACAAGAGAAAGTAAAACAGTAGAAATGATGAAATAATTCATATATTAAGATAAGCAAAAGACAAGGAAAATTTAAATTTATGTTTAAACTTAAACATAAAAATTTTCTCTATTTTGACCAATAAGTGAGGATTGGTACAGTGTCACAACAGAAGACAATGTTGTCCTAAAAACACACAATAAAACTACCTAAAGACATGGGACAATACTCATGATATGTTGTTAAATAAAGTAAAAAAACCAAATTTACAGAATGGTATATACAGTGAAACTAATTTGTTCTGGAAATACGTATAGACAAAAGAAGAAAAGGTAGAGAATTATTAACATCCCATTGTGCTGGAAACAAACAACAGTAAAGGCAAAAGTGCTTGAGATTCATGGAGATTAAGCAATTTACTTGCCCAATATTACATAACTGGTAACGGACAAAGCCTTAGCTGGAATTGGATTTCACATTCCTGACTCAATGCTCTTCCGCTGGACCATTCTCATCCACTTCTTCAGATTGCTGGTGCCCCTCTTCAGTGTAGACAGTTCAGGAAGGGCATGCTCTTTCACACAGCCATATTGACAGGGCCCAGGGCCATTTAGATGTCTTTAGAATGACATCCCCCTTGCTTCCTGGATCTCTCACAGGCAAGCCATGTGGGCGAGCTGCCAGGCACTTGATGCACACACTCTCTGAACCTAGGCTCTGAGAGATGGTGGGGGGCTTGGGAACCACTTAGCAAATGAGAAAACCAAAGGTCAAGATAAATTGTCTTTACCCCTAGCTGGGAATGGACACTCCCAAGGGCCTCTTCCAGTCCCCATTACCTCACTTTGTAGAATCTACTCAGAAATAACATGGTTGCCTTTTAGAGGCTATTCCAGGAGAAGAATAATCCCACCTTAAACTTAGAAGAAAGAGCCAGGCAGTTCTCCTTTTCTGGTAGAATTCTCAGTTCATGTGCCTGGGGTTAGGACCTCATGTGTTTGTAGCCTGCCAGGATTTTCTGTGCATGGGATTCTCTCAGAAATACTGGAGTGGGTTGCCATTTCCTCCTTCAGGGGATCTTCCTGATCCAGAGACGGAACTTGAGTTGAATTTGTATTAGCAGTCTGATTCCTTACTACCTGAGCCACCCGGGAAGCCTCCTGGGTCAAGAAGAAGGGGATTAATTGATGTGGATGCAGATGTTTTGTGTGGAGAATGTGCTAGTTTACTGGATCTCAAAGGATGTGGGAGAAGATGGAGGCTAAATAGACAAGTAAGAGAATGGTGAGCAAAAGTAAAAGGTATTTGCCAAGGCTGTTCATTAAACCCTCCTTACAATCTCCACAGATGTTTTTCCCACTCACAAGATTTTACATAAAATGAAGCAACTTGGCACAGAAGGTAATACAGTGATATTGTTCTGAATACGATAGAACAAAAGAAGAAAAGGTAGAGAATTATTAACATCCCATTGTGCTGGAAACAAACAACAGTAAAGGCAAAAGTGCTTGAGATTCATGGAGATTAAGCAATTTACTTGCCCAATATTACATAACTGGTAACGGACAAAGCCTTAGCTGGAATTGGATTTCACATTCCTGACTCAATGCTCTTCCGCTGGACCATTCTCATCCACTTCTTCAGATTGCTGGTGCCCCTCTTCAGTGTAGACAGTTCAGGAAGGGCATGCTCTTTCACACAGCCATATTGACAGGGCCCAGGGCCATTTAGATGTCTTTAGAATGACATCCCCCTTGCTTCCTGGATCTCTCACAGGCAAGCCATGTGGGCGAGCTGCCAGGCACTTGATGCACACACTCTCTGAACCTAGGCTCTGAGAGATGGTGGGGAGCTTGGGAACCACTTAGCAAATGAGAAAACCAAAGGTCAAGATAAATTGTCTTTACCCCTAGCTGGGAATGGACACTCCCAAGGGCCTCTTCCAGTCCCCATTACCTCACTTTGTAGAATCTACTCAGAAATAACATGGTTGCCTTTTAGAGGCTATTCCAGGAGAAGAATAATCCCACCTTAAACTTAGAAGAAAGAGCCAGGCAGTTCTCCTTTTCTGGTAGAATTCTCAGTTCATGTGCCTGGGGTTAGGACCTCATGTGTTTGTAGCCTGCCAGGATTTTCTGTGCATGGGATTCTCTCAGAAATACTGGAGTGGGTTGCCATTTCCTCCTTCAGGGGATCTTCCTGATCCAGAGACGGAACTTGAGTTGAATTTGTATTAGCAGTCTGATTCCTTACTACCTGAGCCACCCGGGAAGCCTCCTGGGTCAAGAAGAAGGGGATTAATTGATGTGGATGCAGATGTTTTGTGTGGAGAATGTGCTAGTTTACTGGATCTCAAAGGATGTGGGAGAAGATGGAGGCTAAATAGACAAGTAAGAGAATGGTGAGCAAAAAGTAAAAGGTATTTGCCAAGGCTGTTCATTAAACCCTCCTTACAATCTCCACAGATGTTTTTCCCACTCACAAGATGAATTCTGTGACATACACAGAAGTGAAGCAACTTGGCCAAGTCATACTGTAATAAAAGATGCAGAAAGAATTTAAACCTAGGGTGAATTGTTCCCAGAAGACTTCACTGGTATATTAGAGAATTTTGTTGTTTTTTTTATTCTTACTCTGGTCACCTGATGTGAAGAGCTGACTCACTGGAAAAGACCCTGATGCTGGGAAATACTGAGGGCAGGAAAGAAAGAGGGCAACAGAGGTTGAGATGGTTGGATGGCATCACCAACTCAATGGACATGAATTTGGGCAAACTCCAGGAGGTAGTAAAGGGCAGTGAGACCTGCCGTGCTGCAGTCTATGGGGTCGAAAAGAGTTGGACACGACCTAGGGACTGAACAACAACAATTGTTACAGTCTTCTAGCTGTAATAGATCAGTAAAGATTAAAATATTTGAGATCAGTAAAGATTCTACATCTTTAATAGAAGATTTGATCTCAAATGGCTTAATAAAAACTGAGGAATTAGAGCCTCTTCCATGCCAATTAGGTTTATTTTCATATTTGTTGAATGAAAGATTAACAAATTCAGAGCTTCCTCCAATCCATGCTTTTCTGTGCAGTGGGAGTGATCTTTGAACACAGAAATTTGGTCATTTCACGTTCTTGTTTAAGTCACTTCAATGGTTTTCTTTGCAATGAGAGTCAAGACCAGCGTTGTTATCATGATCCACAAGGGGGGTCCCGCGTTTTCTGTGCATGGGATTCTCTCAGAAATACTGGAGTGGGTTGCCATTTCCTCCTTCAGGGGATCTTCCTGATCCAGAGACGGAACTTGAGTTGAATTTGTATTAGCAGTCTGATTCCTTACTACCTGAGCCACCCGGGAAGCCTCCTGGGTCAAGAAGAAGGGGATTAATTGATGTGGATGCAGATGTTTTGTGTGGAGAATGTGCTAGTTTACTGGATCTCAAAGGATGTGGGAGAAGATGGAGGCTAAATAGACAAGTAAGAGAATGGTGAGCAAAAGTAAAAGGTATTTGCCAAGGCTGTTCATTAAACCCTCCTTACAATCTCCACAGATGTTTTTCCCACTCACAAGATGAATTCTGTGACATACACAGAAGTGAAGCAACTTGGCCAAGTCATACTGTAATAAAAGATGCAGAAAGAATTTAAACCTAGGGTGAATTGTTCCCAGAAGACTTCACTGGTATATTAGAGAATTTTGTTGTTTTTTTTATTCTTACTCTGGTCACCTGATGTGAAGAGCTGACTCACTGGAAAAGACCCTGATGCTGGGAAATACTGAGGGCAGGAAAGAAAGAGGGCAACAGAGGTTGAGATGGTTGGATGGCATCACCAACTCAATGGACATGAATTTGGGCAAACTCCAGGAGGTAGTAAAGGGCAGTGAGACCTGCCGTGCTGCAGTCTATGGGGTCGAAAAGAGTTGGACACGACCTAGGGACTGAACAACAACAATTGTTACAGTCTTCTAGCTGTAATAGATCAGTAAAGATTAAAATATTTGAGATCAGTAAAGATTCTACATCTTTAATAGAAGATTTGATCTCAAATGGCTTAATAAAAACTGAGGAATTAGAGCCTCTTCCATGCCAATTAGGTTTATTTTCATATTTGTTGAATGAAAGATTAACAAATTCAGAGCTTCCTCCAATCCATGCTTTTCTGTGCAGTGGGAGTGATCTTTGAACACAGAAATTTGGTCATTTCACGTTCTTGTTTAAGTCACTTCAATGGTTTTCTTTGCAATGAGAGTCAAGACCAGCGTTGTTATCATGATCCACAAGGCCCTGCTTGTTTTGGTCCCTGCCAGCCCCCGACTTCACTTTCTCCTCCGTAGCCCATCATTCTCACTACTCCAGACATGACCACTTCCTGTTCTTCCAGCATGTGGACCTTTGCTTCTATCATTCCTTCCCCTGGGAACCTGCCTCTCCTTATTCTTTGCTACGTATGTCCTGCTCATTATTAGTGTTGTTTCTTTTTAGAATCCACATAAAAGGGATATGATATTTCTCCTTTTTTCTCTGACTTAGTTCACTCAGTATGACACTCTCTATGTCCATCCACATTGCTGCAAATGGCCTTATTTCATTCATTTTAATGATTGAGTAATATTCCATCCTGATATTTGGATCTCAGCCCATCTGTTATTTATTAAAGGAAAATTCTTCTAAATTCTTCCTTCCCATCCCCCATCCATCAACACAAGATTGATTCCACTCAGCTAAATGATCTCACATAATTATACTTTCCATCACTGCACTTAATTCTAATAGAATATTCATTTCTGTAATTGTTAACTGCTTGTCTCCTTCACTAGACAGTAGGCTTCATGGGGATGAGGGCTGTTTGGTTCTCTGTTGTATCTCCAGTGGACACACAATGTATTACATATAGTGAACAATATATGTGTGATGAATGAATACAAATAAGGACTTCCCTGGTGGTAGTCCAGTGGTTAAGAATCTGCCAGCCAATGTAGGGACATGGGCTTCATCCCTGGTCTGGGAAGATTCTATATGCCACAGGGCAACTAAGCCTATGGACCACAACTACTGAACCTGTGTTCTAGAGAGCCAGCGAGCTCCAACTACTGAAGTGCTCTAAAGCCCATGCTCTGCAACAAGGAAGTCACCACAATAAGAAACCTGTACACCGAAACTAGAGTAGCCCCTGATCCCTGCAACTAGAAAAAACCTTTGTGCAGCAATGAAGACCCAACAGAGCCAAAAATAAATTAATAAATAAGTAAATAAATAAATACATAAAATTTAAAAAGAATGAAAAATAAATAAAAACCCAGACATTCCGAATGGTGAAATTATATTCATAAACTACATATGAATAGATTATTACTGCTGAGGTACTCTTTCATTCGTCAAAGTCACTGATTACATATAAACTGACATCTTTTTAGAGAGTCAATAGATTATAATCTTTGTGCTAGCAATGATACCAAAAATAATAGCTAACATTTATTGAGCACTTTTTATGTGCTGGACTGTACCAATACTTAAAATTTAGCCCACTCAACCACCTCTTAGGATGGTTTAGTTATTACTCCAACTTTTATAGATAAGATAGCTGTAGTTTTAAATCTTTCTTCCCCTTTTCAAAGCATCATGGGAATTCAGATTCCCTTGTTATGAGTAAGGTGATTTGATGAGTTTCAGATTTCAAAAGAGCTTTCAGGTAAATAGTAAATTGACCAGATCTTTTTAAAATTCCCAGATGGACACTCCAGACTGAGATCATTCACCCTTGACCCACACCGCCTGCCCTCACTGGTTACTGAAAGCTAGAAATGCCAGGGGTGATGAGTCAAACTTGTACCATTGGCCTCCTCTGATTTCCCTTGTCCATGCTTGGGTATTGGAAACATTAGACAACATGTGCATAAGGTCAAGGGGAAAGCAGCCTTGAAGGGATAATAAACCTGTAACCTGAGGAGAGCAGAAGGGAAGAGAATGGTCCTGCCCACTTATGCTTTGATGATGTGACCATGGAGTGACTCTGTTTGTAGGAGGTGTGCCTATCAAGAAAGAAGATTAATTTGACAAACATACTTAAATAATAGTGTCTTATATTTGTATAGGGCTTGACAGTTCGCGAAAGAGCTGTCACATCCATGAGTTAATTTGATTCTCATAGCAGCTCATGAAAAGTGGACATTATGAACATCCCATTAAAGAGGAGCAAACAGAGGCTCCACGAGGGTAAGAACCTGATGAAGACCGTACCCTCAAGTCAGGGTACAAGCGTCGCTTGGTTCCAGAGTTCATGGTTCCTTAGGCTTCTGCCACTCAGTGCACATGTCCTTTAGAGACAGCCCTTGGAGGGCAGCTCTTGTTGATGCTCAGAAATAGGCCCCTCCAATTTCTGAGGCCAAGACATTCCGAATGGTGAAATTATATTCATAAACTACATATGAATAGATTATTACTGCTGAGGTACTCTTTCATTCGTCAAAGTCACTGATTACATATAAACTGACATCTTTTTAGAGAGTCAATAGATTATAATCTTTGTGCTAGCAATGATACCAAAAATAATAGCTAACATTTATTGAGCACTTTTTATGTGCTGGACTGTACCAATACTTAAAATTTAGCCCACTCAACCACCTCTTAGGATGGTTTAGTTATTACCCCAACTTTTATAGATAAGATAGCTGTAGTTTTAAATCTTTCTTCCCCTTTTCAAAGCATCATGGGAATTCAGATTCCCTTGTTATGAGTAAGGTGATTTGATGAGTTTCAGATTTCAAAAGAGCTTTCAGGTAAATAGTAAATTGACCAGATCTTTTTAAAATTCCCAGATGGACACTCCAGACTGAGATCATTCACCCTTGACCCACACCGCCTGCCCTCACTGGTTACTGAAAGCTAGAAATGCCAGGGGTGATGAGTCAAACTTGTACCATTGGCCTCCTCTGATTTCCCTTGTCCATGCTTGGGTATTGGAAACATTAGACAACATGTGCATAAGGTCAAGGGGAAAGCAGCCTTGAAGGGATAATAAACCTGTAACCTGAGGAGAGCAGAAGGGAAGAGAATGGTCCTGCCCACTTATGCTTTGATGATGTGACCATGGAGTGACTCTGTTTGTAGGAGGTGTGCCTATCAAGAAAGAAGATTAATTTGACAAACATACTTAAATAATAGTGTCTTATATTTGTATAGGGCTTGACAGTTCGCGAAAGAGCTGTCACATCCATGAGTTAATTTGATTCTCATAGCAGCTCATGAAAAGTGGACATTATGAACATCCCATTAAAGAGGAGCAAACAGAGGCTCCACGAGGGTAAGAACCTGATGAAGACCGTACCCCTCAAGTCAGGGTACAAGCGTCGCTTGGTTCCAGAGTTCATGGTTCCTTAGGCTTCTGCCACTCAGTGCACATGTCCTTTAGAGACAGCCCTTGGAGGGCAGCTCTTGTTGATGCTCAGAATACTTCTAATATGGGTGCCCCTCTTGAGGCCAATTTCTGAGCTGTCCAAGAAAACCAATTACACCTGACTTGGCAACAAAATCTTGTTACTTAGCTTAATCATTACCTTTACCAGACTTAGCTGGATCCTGCCAACGTGGACCTATTTCTGCAAATCAACTCCTCCTTCGAAAGTGGAAACTTTGCCAAAACTGATGATATTCAAAGAATAGGAAATACACAGAAACGCCTAGAATAATGTTCACCAAATATTAATGATGAACTTTAAGGTGTTTATAAGCACACTTTAATTTTTGTTCTTTTCTACTTTACTTGAAATCACTATTATAAGCTGTATTTCATTTTAGTGAGAAACAATACAAAGGGGATTCTTAAATAAAGGAAAATGTTGGAAGCAAATATGCCAAATTGTTACCAGTAGCTAATTCTGAGTGGTAGATATAGTTGGTTGTCATTTGTGTACATGTGTATATTTTCCTTTGCCCAATTCCCCAACAATCTTTTGAGCAACAGAAGCATCATGGAATAAGTGGAGAACTTTTCAAAAGGCTTTTCTTAAAAGGAGACCACATTCATTTGACTGTGCACACAACTGTGTGTGGGTGGAAAACAGTGAGTTATTTTATGCTTCATTTGTAGTCTCACCGTCCAGTTGTGCCCTTGGTTCTACCAGGAGGCAGAGGGCTGTAGTCATAACATGGCCCAGCTCACTCACCAGTGCAGGCAAGGCTCTCTTTCCATTTGTTAGGATGGTCTGACTTCCATGTTGGAGAAAGCAGCAAAGGCAAGGAAAAAGCAACCTCCTCCTTTCTTCTACCCTCCCCCTTCCAGAAAACTCTGGCTCATGTCCTTTCAGTGATAGAGACTAGTCTCTGGGTGATGCATTCCACACTCCTGAGGTTAATAAATGACTCTGAGGAAAAGCAAGTCATTTCTCATGGGTTTTGTGACCTCAGTCCAGTCAATGAAAAATATCATGCTATGGGTGCTTTCAAACAAGGAATTGGCCTTACTGACCTGTCAATGGGAAAAATATCATTCTATTGGGTCTTCAGCTCGCACATGTCCTTTAGAGACAGCCCTTGGAGGGCAGCTCTTGTTGATGCTCAGAATACTTCTAATATGGGTGCCCCTCTTGAGGCCAATTTCTGAGCTGTCCAAGAAAACCAATTACACCTGACTTGGCAACAAAATCTTGTTACTTAGCTTAATCATTACCTTTACCAGACTTAGCTGGATCCTGCCAACGTGGACCTATTTCTGCAAATCAACTCCTCCTTCGAAAGTGGAAACTTTGCCAAAACTGATGATATTCAAAGAATAGGAAATACACAGAAACGCCTAGAATAATGTTCACCAAATATTAATGATGAACTTTAAGGTGTTTATAAGCACACTTTAATTTTTGTTCTTTTCTACTTTACTTGAAATCACTATTATAAGCTGTATTTCATTTTAGTGAGAAACAATACAAAGGGGATTCTTAAATAAAGGAAAATGTTGGAAGCAAATATGCCAAATTGTTACCAGTAGCTAATTCTGAGTGGTAGATATAGTTGGTTGTCATTTGTGTACATGTGTATATTTTCCTTTGCCCAATTCCCCAACAATCTTTTGAGCAACAGAAGCATCATGGAATAAGTGGAGAACTTTTCAAAAGGCTTTTCTTAAAAGGAGACCACATTCATTTGACTGTGCACACAACTGTGTGTGGGTGGAAAACAGTGAGTTATTTTATGCTTCATTTGTAGTCTCACCGTCCAGTTGTGCCCTTGGTTCTACCAGGAGGCAGAGGGCTGTAGTCATAACATGGCCCAGCTCACTCACAAGTGCAGGCAAGGCTCTTTTTCCATTTGTTAGGATGGTCTGACTTCCATGTTGGAGAAAGCAGCAAAGGCAAGGAAAAAGCAACCTCCTCCTTTCTTCTACCCTCCCCCTTCCAGAAAACTCTGGCTCATGTCCTTTCAGTGATAGAGACTAGTCTCTGGGTGATGCATTCCACACTCCTGAGGTTAATAAATGACTCTGAGGAAAAGCAAGTCATTTCTCATGGGTTTTGTGTGACCTCAGTCCAGTCAATGAAAAAATATCATGCTATGGGTGCTTTCAAACAAGGAATTGGCCTTACTGACCTGCTGCCATGTGTCTAGTTAGGGGACACATTCTTTTTTGGTCATTTTTATTCTAAGGACTCCTTAGTGGCTAAGAAAGATTTTATTTGGCTAAATTTTAGCCATTAGAGTTTAGCTTGTAAAGCATTCCTATATAGTTCAAGTTCAAAGTGAACGACAACTGAGCTTACTTGAATAGTTGGTAACCATTTCCTGCTGGGCTAGTGTTGGCACTCAGATGTGACATTGGATTATCTTGATGTCTACAGTCCAGCATCTCTACTTCCAACCCAGCCCACCATCTCCCAGAGGTTTATAAACATTCTTAACTAAGAGGGAAAAATAAGGTTGAGTCTCCCTCTTCTTGTCCGTGACATACAAATGAGAAACAGGAGAACTTGGTTGTCTTCTGACACTGAAACTGCTTGTCCACCACCCCTCTCCCATTTAAGACACCATCAAACTACAGTGGCGTATTTTAGAGACGATCTGAAGAAAGCACTTCCCCCCACTTATTTTGGAAGACAGCACAAAATAAAGATTTTAATAGGTAAAATGGATACTTGCCATTAAAGAATCTTCAAATGGATACTGTAAGTAGAAGAAAAGAACAGAGGCACAGTAAAGTAGAGTAAACTCAATAAACCTAAAAGGACAAATGACAGACCCTGGTGCAGAGATAAGGAAATAGTATGTAAAACAACAAAGTTGCAAAAAAGGCAGGCACTTCTGAAAGTCACCTTAGAATTTTCTAGCAAAAGGGATGACACAGGAGCAAGTGTTGAGGAGCTAAATGTGGGCAGACAGTGCACTGATACAGGTCCTCGACAACAGGTAGAATCTGGTCAAGAGGGACAACCACATGCAAGACGTGAGAAAGACATCTTCAAGTGGAAGGTTGTGCCTCTTAGAAACCACAGCTGAAATAGTCAGGTGCTATGCTGAACAAGTCATCCCAGATTATTCCCGACCTTTCTTTGCTGTGGTCACCAAAATGGCAGATAGAGAGTAAGTGATTTCAGTAATTCATATAGATGGTTTAAAAAAAGTATTTTACAAGAGTCTTTATTGAATTTGTTACAGTATTGCTTCTGTTTTATGTTTTGGTTCTCTGGCCTTGAGGCATGGGGGATCTTAGCTCCCCAACTAGGGACTGAACCTGCACTCCCTTCACTGGAAGACTAGGTTGTATCCACTGAACCACCAGGAAAGTCCTTGATAGGTGTTTTTGATATTGGCTTAGTAACTGTACATATATATTTTTTAAAAAGACAGAAGAGTCTATAATGCCTTATAAAGATGGTATATGAGCCTCAGGGTCATGTGGTTACTAAAGCAATGGAGTGTTAGCAAGGACCAGGGGGAAACCCAAAAACCCTATCATTCTCATCTTTGGCCTAAACATCGTATGTGGCATGGTGTCTAAGTATGTGTATTTTATTCTTAGAGAAGGGGACCCAGACAAGCTGGCTTATGTTCAGAGAAGGCAAGCAGCACAATGAATGCTTGGAAATGAAGCCATGAAGAGGAAACAGTTGTGGGAACTCTGAGAATTTGCCTGGAGAAAAGAATTCTTACTTTGGACATGATTGGGACCTTCAGGGTGCTAAAAGAAGTGTTAGATTTTTTCCTAGATGGGCATAGGGATGGACAGACAGGCAAACATTCCAGGGAGACAGGTTCGTTTCAACAAGGGAGAATATTCCATCAGAATTTTAAAGCAATGAACTAGGTTTCCAACACAGGACAAGAAAAATCTTCCATTACAACAGGAAGGACTAGTCAGCAATGGAAATAATGCCTCCCACAGTGAAAGTGAAAAGGTGAGAAAGAGGCTAGATCATCAGGTGAGAGGGAAACAGAGAGGACATTGGCACAAGGGTGAGTGTGGACATTAGATGTGCAGGTTCAACAGAAGAACCTGCAATTCTAAGAACCATCTCAAATTTATACTTTTTTTTTTCTTGAAACCTAAGGTACTTTTTCTTGGAACCTCTAGGCACACAAGATTCAGTGAATCACAGTGAAGCAGCTTGCTTAAAAATTGTTTGCAGCCAATTTGGTGGTCTAGTGGTTAAGAGTCTGCCAAAGGGGGAATTTAGTAATTCATATAGATGGTTTAAAAAGTATTTTACAAGAGTCTTTATTGAATTTGTTACAGTATTGCTTCTGTTTTATGTTTTGGTTCTCTGGCCTTGAGGCATGGGGGATCTTAGCTCCCCAACTAGGGACTGAACCTGCACTCCCTTCACTGGAAGACTAGGTTGTATCCACTGAACCACCAGGAAAGTCCTTGATAGGTGTTTTTGATATTGGCTTAGTAACTGTACATATATATTTTTTAAAAAGACAGAAGAGTCTATAATGCCTTATAAAGATGGTATATGAGCCTCAGGGTCATGTGGTTACTAAAGCAATGGATTGTTAGCAAGGACCAGGGGAACCAAGAACCCTATCATTCTCATCTTTGGCCTAAACATCGTATGTGGCATGGTGTCTAAGTATGTGTATTTTATTCTTAGAGAAGGGGACCCAGACAAGCTGGCTTATGTTCAGAGAAGGCAAGCAGCACAATGAATGCTTGGAAATGAAGCCATGAAGAGGAAACAGTTGTGGGAACTCTGAGAATTTGCCTGGAGAAAAGAATTCTTACTTTGGACATGATTGGGACCTTCAGGGTGCTAAAAGAAGTGTTAGATTTTTTCCTAGATGGGCATAGGGATGGACAGACAGGCAAACATTCCAGGGAGACAGGTTCGTTTCAACAAGGGAGAATATTCCATCAGAATTTTAAAGCAATGAACTAGGTTTCCAACACAGGACAAGAAAAATCTTCCATTACAACAGGAAGGACTAGTCAGCAATGGAAATAATGCCTCCCACAGTGAAAGTGAAAAGGTGAGAAAGAGGCTAGATCATCAGGTGAGAGGGAAACAGAGAGGACATTGGCACAAGGGTGAGTGTGGACATTAGATGTGCAGGTTCAACAGAAGAACCTGCAATTCTAAGAACCATCTCAAATTTATACTTTTTTTTTTCTTGAAACCTAAGGTACTTTTTTTCTTGGAACCTCTAGGCACACAAGATTCAGTGAATCACAGTGAAGCAGCTTGCTTAAAAATTGTTTGCAGCCAATTTGGTGGTCTAGTGGTTAAGAGTCTGCCTGACAACACAGGGGACATGGGTTGGATCCCTGGTCTGGGAAGGTCCCACATGCTTCTGAGCAACCCGTGTGCCACAACCACGTAGCCCACGAACTGCAACTACTGAAGCCCATGTGCCCCAGAGCCCATGCTCCACAAGAGAAGCCACTGCAATGAGAAGCCCAGGCACCACAACGAAGAGTAGCCCCTGCTCACCTCAACCAGAGAAAGCCCTTGAGCAGCAATGAAAGACCTAACAGCCAAACAAAAAGTAAAACAAACAAACAAACCCTTCCTAGGAGCTCCCAGTTCAGGCCTCTCATGAGCCCCAACAGTGATGCTGCCCATCTCTGCACCTGTCAATCAGTGGCCACCAGGCTCTGGGCCTCTGAGAAGCACCAGGGACTAGCAGGTGTTTAACTATTGCAGGTTAAAGCAGTGGGTTATGTTGTTAGTGGGGACGACAGAAGTGCTGCTGTGCAAAAGTAGACTTAATATTCTTAGTTTAGCAATTATAACATTTACTTTGACAATTCAAATAACATTAAAGGAGAATGATTTAAAAGTTTTTTTAAGGTCATAGCTTTTGAATAGCTGAAAAACAATTTAAAAGCACTTTTTTTGATTGCTTTTTTTAATGTTTGCATTCCCCCACCCCCTTAATGCCTTAAAAATATAAAAGCTGGAGAAGGAGATGGCAACCCACTCCAGTAATCTTGCCTGGGAAATCTCATGGACAGAGGAGCCGGGTGGGCTGCAGTCCATGGGGTTACATAACTGAGCATGCATGTGTGAGGGAGGTGGAGGGAGATGGGTTGGAAGCAATAAACAAGTAGAGCCATTACATACATATATAGAGAGATAAAAGCTGTGAAATGTTCCCTTTGACACATAGGTAATATTTCAGTTTCTCTTTGAATATTGGATGTAAGGTCATTCACTTTGTGATCACACCAAGAAGACTCTTGAGCTCCAGTGAGCGGGTGGGATCTCATGTATCAGTCTGAGAAGCTGAGCTTTATCATTAAAGTGAAGCTTCATCATTAAAATAAGCTGAAGACACGAAAGAAAAAGAACATCCAAACCCTTCCTAGGAATGTAATTGTCTGTGGTTTCTATGCATTTATGCCTATGAAGCTACTTGAATTTACCCAGAGGCAAGATACTATAAATCTAAGACAAGTTTTTCAGACTTTATATAGTAAATTTGAGGATACTGATTTTTATGTTTTAATATGTCAATAAATTGAATCAAGCAGTTCTAATGTCAAATCTGTAAAATAAAGTAAATGATGGTTGACCTTTGGCAAGTCACTGCTGCTGTGTGGGCCCCTCTGGACCAGTGAAGATCGCCTCCACAGATCTTTCCAGCTCTGACATGCATACATCATCAAAGCCAGAGGCAGCTTTAAGACATGACACCCCAGAGCGCCAGCTAGCCCTTGACTGGGAGGTGGCTGGCTGCAGGTCTGGAAGGGGAGAAAAGAACTCCCCCCTTTCTTATTTTCATCAGTTGCTTCTTCACTCTGTTGGTGGGTAAACCCCCAAATTCGAAAGCATCATGTTATTCCAGTCTTATGTATACAGTTAGTCTTTGGCTCTCTCCGGCACCTCTGGTATTGCTCCAGCAGGGCAAAGCCCCAACCTCTTCCTCCTCAAGTGACCCTGCTGGTCCCACCCCTGCCACCTCGCAGGCCTGAGCCCAAGTCAAAGCGTCTCTGGCAGGAATTGCAGCTCCTAAAGTGATGAAGGAAACTTCAAGCCTTGTTTGCTTGTAATACTTGCGCTTTTCCTTTCTACTTTAAATCCAGTTTCTCTGCTTAATAGGAAACATGCAGTAAGTCTGTCATTTCCTGGGGCTTGGGTTTCTGATTTATGCAGCACTTACTGTCTTACCTAGCAGAGGCCCATCACTGTGTGGAGTAGATCCTTATAAGGAACTGTGGCTTAAATGGCCATCCTGTCACTTCTCCTTCCCAAAGCTACACGGGTCTATCTTTCCCCTCAATGTTTTTTTGTGGGATGCAAACCGAATGATCAGCCCACCTGATGGATTTGCTTATTCATGGCCTCCCTTCAGACTTCCCCAATGAGTTCCTCTAACTGTTCACTGTCTCAAATCTCCCATTTGCTCCATCATTTCCCTCTCCTTCCGTTCTCCCACGCTTGGAGGCAGCTATCTTTCATCCTCTGGGATGGCACTTATGACAGCTACTATTACTTTTTGGAGTTTTCTTCTTTTTTTCACGCACTTTAAAAATGTTGTTTCTTTGTCTCTCTTCTGCACACTGTTAGGATGTTTTAAAGAGATAGTATTAGGACAGTGTTTTTTCAAAGCATGATTCCAAAACCAGAAGCATCAGCATCACCTGGGAAATTCTTAGAAATGTGAATTCTCAGGCTGCCACCCAGACCTTCGAGTCTAAACTCTGGGGTGGGACTCAACAATGTGTGATGCTGATACCCCACACTGCGTTATGATGTGGTTTTGGTTGAGGACTCAAAACTACTCAAATCTTCCCCGCAAGGTTTCACAGGAAAAATGCATGTGCAGAGAACATTAGCTTGGCTTTGCCTCGTAACCCCAGTGTCAAACTCTAGTGATTAGGGTGAACCACATTCACCCTGTGACTGTGGAAGATTCTCTTTCGTCACTATGTTAGCCTAAGTAATATAGACTAAGGCATGCAATCCTGCCTCTTTCTACAAGGCTAACTTACGAGTTGAGTTCTTTCAATCAAGTATGAAAAAGAGTACTGCAAAATACACAGAAACTTGGTGCTAAAGGTGCTGAACTCAATGTGTAATGATAAAATGTCAAAAGCCTTTCCTTTAAAATAAGGAACAAGACATTAACATTTAAAATTTTCCCAGAAGTTTTAGACGGCTTAATAACTTAATGAAAATATATATGTAAGACTTAGAAAAAATAAAATTGTAATTAATTATAGATGACATGATAATCTTAGAATATGCATTCAAATAGTTGGAGCTACTAAGAGAAATTAGCAAGGTTACTAGACATACTATAATATATAAAAGTCAGTTGAATTTCTATGAATCATCAATAACGGAAATACATTGTAAACAGATCTATTTATAATAGAAAAAAGTAAGTTTCTCAAAAATAGAATGAATTATAGATGTGCAAGAACTTTATGGAAAATTTCAAACATTACCAAAAAGCTTTGAAGGAAATTTAAATAAATGTTCTGTGTTCATGGATATGTTATGATATCAATATTGTTATAGTAATTTGCTCCATCATTTCCTCTCCTTCCGTTCTCCCACGCTTGGAGGCAGCTATCTTTCATCCTCTGGGATGGCACTTATGACAGCTACTATTACTTTTTGGAGTTTTCTTCTTTTTTTCACGCACTTTAAAAATGTTGTTTCTTTGTCTCTCTTCTGCACACTGTTAGGATGTTTTAAAGAGATAGTATTAGGACAGTGTTTTTTCAAAGCATGATTCCAAAACCAGAAGCATCAGCATCACCTGGGAAATTCTTAGAAATGTGAATTCTCAGGCTGCCACCCAGACCTTCGAGTCTAAACTCTGGGGTGGGACTCAACAATGTGTGATGCTGATACCCCACACTGCGTTATGATGTGGTTTTGGTTGAGGACTCAAAACTACTCAAATCTTCCCCGCAAGGTTTCACAGGAAAAATGCATGTGCAGAGAACATTAGCTTGGCTTTGCCTCGTAACCCCAGTGTCAAACTCTAGTGATTAGGGTGAACCACATTCACCCTGTGACTGTGGAAGATTCTCTTTCGTCACTATGTTAGCCTAAGTAATATAGACTAAGGCATGCAATCCTGCCTCTTTCTACAAGGCTAACTTACGAGTTGAGTTCTTTCAATCAAGTATGAAAAAGAGTACTGCAAAATACACAGAAACTTGGTGCTAAAGGTGCTGAACTCAATGTGTAATGATAAAATGTCAAAAGCCTTTCCTTTAAAATAAGGAACAAGACATTAACATTTAAAATTTTCCCAGAAGTTTTAGACGGCTTAATAACTTAATGAAAATATATATGTAAGACTTAGAAAAAATAAAATTGTAATTAATTATAGATGACATGATAATCTTAGAATATGCATTCAAATAGTTGGAGCTACTAAGAGAAATTAGCAAGGTTACTAGACATACTATAATATATAAAAGTCAGTTGAATTTCTATGAATCATCAATAACGGAAATACATTGTAAACAGATCTATTTATAATAGAAAAAAGTAAGTTTCTCAAAAATAGAATGAATTATAGATGTGCAAGAACTTTATGGAAAATTTCAAACATTACCAAAAAGCTTTGAAGGAAATTTAAATAAATGTTCTGTGTTCATGGATATGTTATGATATCAATATTGTTATGATGTCAATTTTCCCCAAACTGATTTATAAATTCACTGCAATTCTAATAAAAATCTCAACAGATGTGTGTGTGTGCATGTGTGTACTTGACAGCATGTGTGTGTGTTACATGTCCACAACTTGATAAACATCTGAAAATTATATGGATGAGCAATAGGGTGAGAATAGTCAGTACCCCTAAAGAAGAGTATGAAGGGAGGGCTCACCCCATCAGGTGCCCAAACAATATTAGGCTGGAATAATCGAGACAGTTGATAATGGCAGAAAGAACAAATATTACAGAACAGAGAGCTCAGAAGTAGACTCACGCATACATGGATGATGCATGAATAACAGAGATGGCATTTGTACTGGTAGGAGAAAGGGCAGACTATGCAATATGAGTACTGGGACAAAAGGAAGTCAACCCTGAATATTCATTGGAAGGATTGATGCTGAACCTGAAGCTCCAATACTTTGGCCACCTGATGTGAAGAGCTGACTCACTGGAAAAGACCCTGATGCTGGGAAAGATTGATGGCAAGAGGAGAAGGGGGCAGCAGAGGATGAGATGGTTGGATGGCATCACTGATTCAATGGAAATAAGTCTGAGCAAACTTAGGAAGATAGTGAAGGACAAGGGAGCCTGGCATGCTGCAGTTCATGGGGTCACAAAGAATTGGACACAACTTAGTGACTGAATAACAACAACAACTGTTTCCCAGAAGTTTTAGACGGCTTAATAACTTAATGAAAATATATATGTAAGACTTAGAAAAAATAAAATTGTAATTAATTATAGATGACATGATAATCTTAGAATATGCATTCAAATAGTTGGAGCTACTAAGAGAAATTAGCAAGGTTACTAGACATACTATAATATATAAAAGTCAGTTGAATTTCTATGAATCATCAATAACGGAAATACATTGTAAACAGATCTATTTATAATAGAAAAAAGTAAGTTTCTCAAAAATAGAATGAATTATAGATGTGCAAGAACTTTATGGAAAATTTCAAACATTACCAAAAAGCTTTGAAGGAAATTTAAATAAATGTTCTGTGTTCATGGATATGTTATGATATCAATATTGTTATGATGTCAATTTTCCCCAAACTGATTTATAAATTCACTGCAATTCTAATAAAAATCTCAACAGATGTGTGTGTGTGCATGTGTGTACTTGACAGCATGTGTGTGTGTTACATGTCCACAACTTGATAAACATCTGAAAATTATATGGATGAGCAATAGGGTGAGAATAGTCAGTACCCCTAAAGAAGAGTATGAAGGGAGGGCTCACCCCATCAGGTGCCCAAACAATATTAGGCTGGAATAATCGAGACAGTTGATAATGGCAGAAAGAACAAATATTACAGAACAGAGAGCTCAGAAGTAGACTCACGCATACATGGATGATGCATGAATAACAGAGATGGCATTTGTACTGGTAGGAGAAAGGGCAGACTATGCAATATGAGTACTGGGACAAAAGGAAGTCAACCCTGAATATTCATTGGAAGGATTGATGCTGAACCTGAAGCTCCAATACTTTGGCCACCTGATGTGAAGAGCTGACTCACTGGAAAAGACCCTGATGCTGGGAAAGATTGATGGCAAGAGGAGAAGGGGGCAGCAGAGGATGAGATGGTTGGATGGCATCACTGATTCAATGGAAATAAGTCTGAGCAAACTTAGGAAGATAGTGAAGGACAAGGGAGCCTGGCATGCTGCAGTTCATGGGGTCACAAAGAATTGGACACAACTTAGTGACTGAATAACAACAACAACTGTTGTCAATGGTGTGAATAAATGAGAAGTCATGCACTCGTGGTGGAAGTTTGAATTGGTAAAATCACTTTGTAAATCCTTTCCACATTATCTAATAAACATGAAGATGGAGATCCATTAAGCCCAGCATTTCTACCCGTAGGTAAAATGCACTAGAAATTTTTAGACAACATGCTGAGGAGTCATGTACAAAAATGTTTATAACAACATTTTTTTACAACAGCGGGAAACTACAAATATTAGTTGCTGGTTGACATGAGAATATATAAATTTTAGTACACCTGAACAATAAAATTATAAACAGCAGTGAAAATGAATGAACCACTGCTATTGTCATTAACATGGATTACTCTCACAAATAAAATATTTTTAAAAAGTGCATTGAAGAAGAATGTAAAGAACATGACTCCATTTGCACAAAGTTTAAAACAATACAGATCAAACAATGTACTGTTTAGGGAGACACAGGTGTTTCTCATATAAGGTAATAGATTAAAAAAAAAAAATCTCTCACCCTACAAAACCATGCAGTAAAAGTAACAGAGATTATGCAATGTCTTCCTATGCAAAAAAAAAAAAAAAAAAACCAGAAAAAAATCCTACATCACATTGTAAAGAGAATATTAATAAAGCCAATAGAAATCCTAATAAAAGCATTAGTATAATCACAACATACATTATATTCTTAATTTGTAAATATTACCACAAATATGAGAAAAGAGGAAAATAAGTTTTTAGGAGAAGGCTTAAAAAAAAGTTTGGGAAAGCTGCCTCAAGACAAAATGCCTGAAGATCTGGGCAAGTGTAACAAGCACTTTCCACACAGGATATAATGCCAAAGTGAGCCAGGAGTTCTTGAGTAGATGAACCTGGTGAACAGAGATTTATAGCTTACTGCATCCAGCTGTGTTAGTATAGTCTGCAGTCAGCTGCTGATCCTTGGTGATACAGACCATTACATGTGGGTAAAAATTTTGTATAAATAATGTGACATTTGTGTATACGGACGCAATTTCCTCACTTACTGCAATGTAAATATTTACTGATATTTGTTTATTAAATATTTATTTACTGATTGCACATGAACCAACATCATGACAGTAACACTAAGCAGTAGCATAATGAACTGAATACATGCATCCCATGAAACTATAATGTAAGGGAATGTGAAATACCAATTTGGGAGTGGTTATCTCTTTGGAAAAAGGAGTATGAACTTGATTAGAGGCACACACAGGTTCCAAAGGACTATTTTCTTAAGCTGGGTTTTAAGTACTCAAGTATCCATTCTATTGTTATTCTTTAAACTATAATGTAAATTATCTCTAGTATGAATGACAGATTTCATAGTAAGAAGCCAAGCAAAGGATGTTTGATGCTTTCATAGTAAACTAAATAAAAAACTAAAGTTAGTTATGTAATTTACTAAGAAAAAAAACCTGATGTTTTTTGGTTTATAAACAACATTTGCTAATTGTAAAATAGGCAAGCAACATAGAAAAACACAAAGAAGAAATTAAAAGAAACAGAAAATTAAAATCATCCTGAAAGTCCATCATCTAGAGACTTCCTTTAGGTGACTCTACGGAGACATATCCCATGTATGTTTCACGTATGTATGTTTCTTGTATAATTTTACAGAAATGGGATCCTCATACATTCTGGCCTGCAGCCCCATTTATGCACTGCTATAAATACAGATAATAATATTTAGTGACTTTACAGTAGTTTATGGTATATATGAATCAAATGTGCATAGCCAATCATGTACTGTTGGGCATATAAGCTATTTCTTATTTTTTTAATATTACAAAGAAGATTTCAATTAACCTAATTTTTAATACTTTAACACTTGACAGAGATCTCTTCAGGATTCATCGTCAGAGGTGGCAATGATGTGTCACAAACTCTATTTTGGTTAATCAGGGGCAAAAAAAAATTTATAGGAGGAATGTTAATTGATGTGTTGTTTTAGTATTCTATTTTTCTGAGATTAAACTGTTTTAGGTCCTAAAGAAAAAGGCACATGTCAGAAAACTCCACACCCCTCTCAGAAGAGCCTGTGGTCAAACCTTTTTTTTTTTAACCCATTAAAGATTTGAATTCATTTCTACGGGATGGGGAGGAATTTGTTCTTAAATTACCTGAAACAATGCTTCAGGGAAGGCGCCAAACAGAAGCTGAAATGATAAGACCAAGGATTCCCACTAAATAGAGACTATAAATAGATGAGAGACAGACAGGTGAGCCCTGTGGAAACAGAAAAGGGGAATGCATAGAGGCTGGTGAAGGAAGCAGCAGACAGACGTGGAGAGTAGTAGGAGCTGAGAAAGAAAAGCTCTTTTTTGAGGCAGGAATGAGGGCTCTTTGCAAAGACGCCTTGAGGCCTGAAAGCAGGGGAGGCGGTGAGACAGTGCAGGAGATCAATGTGTGCTAATAGCACAGGCAATCGGGAGGTGACTTGGTTCAGGTCAGGACACCGAAGTACATGGGGCCAATGAGGAAAGTGAATGAAAACCTGAACTAGAAAATGCACCCCCAAACCCAAAACAACAACAACAAAACTGAGAAGACAGAATTCAGTGTGGAGAAATGCTTGTTTGCTGGGGGGCAGATTATAAATATAAAATAGAAACCCTGGTAAATATGAACAAAGACTACATGTTCAAACAACATGCAGTCATTTTTCCAATTAAACAATAAATAAATACAAAAAACCCCTCAATGTCAATTTAAAAAGTAATTATTAGATACGAAGAAAGATACAAGAAGAAAATAAAAATCAGTCCTAATTCTACCCCCTTTAATCTCACAACTATTCACAGTTTTTATATGTCCTAATATCTGAAATTTCCTAGTATGGTTATTTATTACATCATGAACACATTTCTGTGCCACCAAATTGTTCTTTTTTCCAAATGATTTATAATGACTGCTTGATATTTCACTGTCTCTATGTATCATACTTAATTTAGTCAATTCCTTTCTCTTGGACATGAAGCGTATTTCAAGTTTTTCATATTTTGAATACCGCTACCTTGAACTTCCTTGATAGCCCAGGTGGCTCAGTGGTAAAGAAGCCACCTGCCAAGGCAGGAGACACAGGAGATTCCACTTTGATATCTGGGTTAGGAGGATCCCCTGGGGTGGGAAATGGCAACCCACTCCAGTGTTTTTGCCTGGAAAATGTCATGAACAGAGCACCCTGGTGAGGTACATGGGATTGCAATGAGTCAGACATGACTGAGCACAGCACGGCAGCAGAACTTCCTTAGGGTTAAATTTTTACACATACTAACGATCATTTCCTTAGCAAAATTTATGGTATGGAAACTGTTAAAGTATAAGAAAAATTTTAAAGTTTTGAATATGTATACAAACCCAAATACTTGGAAACAGAAAAGGGAATGCATAGAGGCTGGTGAAGGAAGCAGCAGACAGGCGTGGAGAGTAGTAGGAGCTGAGAAAGAAAAGCTCTTTTTTGAGGCAGGAATGAGGGCTCTTTGCAAAGACGCCTTGAGGCCTGAAAGCAGGGGAGGCGGTGAGACAGTGCAGGAGATCAATGTGTGCTAATAGCACAGGCAATCGGGAGGTGACTTGGTTCAGGTCAGGACACCGAAGTACATGGGGCCAATGAGGAAAGTGAATGAAAACCTGAACTAGAAAATGCACCCCCAAACCCAAAACAACAACAACAAAACTGAGAAGACAGAATTCAGTGTGGAGAAATGCTTGTTTGCTGGGGGGCAGATTATAAATATAAAATAGAAACCCTGGTAAATATGAACAAAGACTACATGTTCAAACAACATGCAGTCATTTTTCCAATTAAACAATAAATAAATACAAAAAACCCCTCAATGTCAATTTAAAAAGTAATTATTAGATACGAAGAAAGATACAAGAAGAAAATAAAAATCAGTCCTAATTCTACCCCCTTTAATCTCACAACTATTCACAGTTTTTATATGTCCTAATATCTGAAATTTCCTAGTATGGTTATTTATTACATCATGAACACATTTCTGTGCCACCAAATTGTTCTTTTTTCCAAATGATTTATAATGACTGCTTGATATTTCACTGTCTCTATGTATCATACTTAATTTAGTCAATTCCTTTCTCTTGGACATGAAGCGTATTTCAAGTTTTTCATATTTTGAATACCGCTACCTTGAACTTCCTTGATAGCCCAGGTGGCTCAGTGGTAAAGAAGCCACCTGCCAAGGCAGGAGACACAGGAGATTCCACTTTGATATCTGGGTTAGGAGGATCCCCTGGGGTGGGAAATGGCAACCCACTCCAGTGTTTTTGCCTGGAAAATGTCATGAACAGAGCACCCTGGTGAGGTACATGGGATTGCAATGAGTCAGACATGACTGAGCACAGCACGGCACAGCAGAACTTCCTTAGGGTTAAATTTTTACACATACTAACGATCATTTCCTTAGCAAAATTTATGGTATGGAAACTGTTAAAGTATAAGAAAAATTTTAAAGTTTTGAATATGTATCACCAAATTACCGTCCAGAAAGGGTGTATCCATTTACACTGTTACAGTCATGTATATGAAAGCTTTTAGAGAAGTCATATTTTCTGAAGGATGGAAGAAAGTTCACAGAAACTAAATTCTGACTACAAGCTTTGGAATTAAGTGACATGGGTTTGAATCTAGCCTCTTCCACTTACTGGCCATGAGACCTCAGGCAAGTCATTCAACCTCCTGAACCTCAGTTTTTTCCACTGTATTGGGATAATACCTAACTAAAGTTTTTGAAAGGGTTAAACAAAATAAGATATTCAGTATAAAAGTGCTTAATACCATGACATATATTGTACACCCTGAAAGTGTAAGTTGCTCAGTCATATCTGACTCTTAGTGACCGATGGACAAGACAAGGAATTCTCCAGGCAAGAATACTGAGGTGGATAGCCTTTCCCTTCTCCGGGAGATGTTCCCAACCTAAGGATCGAACCCAAGTCTCCCACACTGCAGGCAGATTCTTTACCATCTGTGCCACACATTTCCTGCATCATGGAAGAACCACCAGGGAAGCCCAAGAGTACTGGAGTGGGTAGCCTATCCCTTCTCCAAGGGAACTTCCCGTCCCAGGAATCGAACTACAGTCTCCTGTATTGCAGGTGGATTCTTCACCAGCTGAGTTACCAGGGAATCCCTTGTAAACCCTGAGGAAATGGTAAATGGCAATCCTCAGAATAAATTTTTTCCTACAGTTTCACTCTGAAAGTTTTCAAAAATATGGAATGAGGCTCCAGGGAGAAGGAATTGAGGCCCCACGATCACCACAGTGCTGGTTCCTTACCAGGGTCGTGAAGAGCCTTCTGAACAAGAAAACTAACGGAATCCAAAATCATGGATTAGTGGTATTGTCAGCTTAGCCGTGTAGCTCCAAGAGACAGACACAAGCAACACTTTCACACTAATTGACAGGGAGGAAATGAAAGCACCATGCAAATCTCACCCTTTCATTACACGAGGCCCAGCTGCTCGGAAGACCCTTGATGAGTTCTAGGGAAATTTCCATAGGAAGATCCCAAGCCCTGAGATGTGTAAACTATCAGAGGGGGCTGATAATGCCACCCAAGCAATATCAGGAATAATGACCTCAGAAGAAGGAGGAAGGGAGGAAGGAAAGGAGTGAAAGAGGAGGAAGAGAAGGGAGAAGGGACGGGAGGGGAGAAAAGAACCAAAGCATACGGACCAGATTAATGGCCCCAGGAAGTCCTGTTAAGGGGAAAAGTGGTCCTAACGATGCAGGAGTTAGGAGTTGGTGGATGAGACCTCTTGACAGATACTTGAATGAAGACAAGGATGCAGAATGAAACTGGGACAAAAAAACAAAGGACATGGGATTTGAATATGAAAAGAGAGGAGGGATGTCTGGAAACCCTCAAGAAAATCCAAGGGTTAAAGGGCACTGGAGGTACTTCACTGCCCAGGGCAGGGGCCCGTGGAAAAAGTTACTTCTCATGAGACTCTGGACACTAGCAAGCCACCCACAGGTGTACTGCGGGGGGAGGGGATTAAGAAGGGTTCAGCCTGGCCTATTTTTCACCTTCTCAGGGATGTGACTTGATTTTACCAAATTAGGCAGGGATAGGGGGAGCCTAGGGGGATAAGAAAGGAGAGAAGCAGGAAGGAGGGTAAGGGCAGCAGTCAGTCCCCACCATAGCTGTTCAAGGGGCCCCAGAGATGCAGGAGATGGGCCCTTCCTTTAAGGAGTTCCAAGTGCAGTTAGGAAGACAAAATCCTTATTGCTGTATGTTTAGCAAACATAGAGGCTAAATGGCCAGATAAGAACAAAAGATGTAGAGGGGTGTGGTCTGTGGTTTTTTCCTACAGTTTCACTCTGAAAGTTTTCAAAAATATGGAATGAGGCTCCAGGGAGAAGGAATTGAGGCCCCACGATCACCACAGTGCTGGTTCCTTACCAGGGTCGTGAAGAGCCTTCTGAACAAGAAAACTAACGGAATCCAAAATCATGGATTAGTGGTATTGTCAGCTTAGCCGTGTAGCTCCAAGAGACAGACACAAGCAACACTTTCACACTAATTGACAGGGAGGAAATGAAAGCACCATGCAAATCTCACCCTTTCATTACACGAGGCCCAGCTGCTCGGAAGACCCTTGATGAGTTCTAGGGAAATTTCCATAGGAAGATCCCAAGCCCTGAGATGTGTAAACTATCAGAGGGGGCTGATAATGCCACCCAAGCAATATCAGGAATAATGACCTCAGAAGAAGGAGGAAGGGAGGAAGGAAAGGAGTGAAAGAGGAGGAAGAGAAGGGAGAAGGGACGGGAGGGGAGAAAAGAACCAAAGCATACGGACCAGATTAATGGCCCCAGGAAGTCCTGTTAAGGGGAAAAGTGGTCCTAACGATGCAGGAGTTAGGAGTTGGTGGATGAGACCTCTTGACAGATACTTGAATGAAGACAAGGATGCAGAATGAAACTGGGACAAAAAAACAAAGGACATGGGATTTGAATATGAAAAGAGAGGAGGGATGTCTGGAAACCCTCAAGAAAATCCAAGGGTTAAAGGGCACTGGAGGTACTTCACTGCCCAGGGCAGGGGCCCGTGGAAAAAGTTACTTCTCATGAGACTCTGGACACTAGCAAGCCACCCACAGGTGTACTGCGGGGGGAGGGGATTAAGAAGGGTTCAGCCTGGCCTATTTTTCACCTTCTCAGGGATGTGACTTGATTTTACCAAATTAGGCAGGGATAGGGGGAGCCTAGGGGGATAAGAAAGGAGAGAAGCAGGAAGGAGGGTAAGGGCAGCAGTCAGTCCCCACCATAGCTGTTCAAGGGGCCCCAGAGATGCAGGAGATGGGCCCTTCCTTTAAGGAGTTCCAAGTGCAGTTAGGAAGACAAAATCCTTATTGCTGTATGTTTAGCAAACATAGAGGCTAAATGGCCAGATAAGAACAAAAGATGTAGAGGGGTGTGGTCTGTGGCAGGGCAAAGCTAGGAAAGCTTCCTGGTGCAAAAGGCCTGGATGGGATCAGGACCAGTGATGAGGAGAGGGGCGTTCCACACTGGGAGCTAAGCAGCTGGGTCAGGACTGAGAATCATGTTACTGGAGACTGGTGACGTGTACACTGTGTGAAAGAGGTAGGACAGTAAAATGGAAAATAAATTGTTCCTCCCACTCACTGGGAGTCCTAGCACATCAGTTTTCTCACCTCTAAAGCATTAAATGCTCAGTTATGTCCAACTCTTCACAACCCTATGGACTGTCCATGGAATTCTCCAGGCAAGGATACTGGAGTGGGTTCCCATTGCCTTCTCCAGGGGGTCTTCACCACCCAGGGATTGAACTCAGGTCTCCTGCATTGCACGCAGATTCTTTACTGCCGGTCAAGATAATAATAATGTCCTCCTTTCAGGGTTGTTGCAAGGATAATAAAAGTAATATGAACCAAACATTAATACCATTACTAGCACCTGATAAGTACTTAGAAAGTGATAAGTTTATTATGTTACTACTCCTAGACATAAAAGCATAGCATACAAATAAAAGAGAATGAGAATCTAAAAAGCAAATTGAAGATATCCAGAAGTAAAATGTTCACACTAAAAACATACAACGTAAAGGGTGTTAAAAATTAAGGCATGGATTATGGCAGGGCTTATGTGGTCCCTGGATCAGCATCACCAGCATCACTTTGGGAGCTGTAAAAGGCAGACATTTGTCTTCTTCACAGACTTACTAACTCAGAATTTCTGGGGGTGGAGCTCAGTCATCTGTTTACTATCCCCACCTTAAACTATAAAAGTCCTGGACTGGAGGATTTGAAAAAGTTTCTTTTCCAAAGGAACTTTGGAAACACAAGGTTAGCTCAAAACAGATATACCTGACTCCAGTTAATTTTGCCCTCAAAATTAATCTTATCATATGTGCATTAGGATTATTAATTCATAAAGAGAATCTTAGAGATTCTACAAGGGAAGTAACACTATAGAAAATAATTCAGATTCAATCTTAAAGTAGTAGAAAGTAACCACAGTAAGCGGTATAAAGTTATGTTAGTTTTTGTTATTTAATTACGTTCTCCTGATAATTAAATTCTGTAAGAAGACCTTAACATTTTTAGAGCTTCGAGGATATGCGAATTGTAAACCTGTAATAATTCATTTAAGTCACAAAACAACCCTTTTGTGGTAGGTACTCTTTCCATTTAAGAGTTGACTTAAAACTAAATAATAGAAAAACTAACCCCCCTTTTTTGGGGCCACTTCTAGTGATCTTTCATTTATCTTTGTTCTTTGGCCTGTGTGGGCTTCCTATCGCAGTGGCCTCTCTCATTGCAGAGCACTGGCTTTGGGTGCATGCACTCCAGAGCTCTGGCTCAGTAGTTGGACACATCGGCCCAGCCGCTCCGTGGCACATGGGATCTTCCCAGGCCAGGGATTGAACCAGCGCCCCTTGCATTGCAAGGCGGTGTTCTTACCCACTGGACCACCAGGGAAGCCCTAGAAAACCTAAGATCATGCCATCCTGCCCCATTGCACAGTAAGTTACTTCAGTTGTGTCCAACTCTTTGAGACCCTATGAACAATAGACCATCTGGCTCCTCTATCCATGGGATTCTCCAGGCAAGAACACTGGACTGGGTTGCCATGGTGTTCTTCATTACTTCATGACAAATAGAAGGGGAAAAGTGGAAGTAGTGACAGATTTCCTCTTCTTGAGCTCTAAAATCACTGCAGACAGTGACTGCAGCCATGAAATCAGAAGATAATTGCTTATTGGCAGGAAAGCTATGACAAACCTAGACAGTGTGTTGGAAAGCAGAGACATTACTCTGCCAGCAAAGGTCTTCTCAGTGGTCATGTATGGTCGTGAGAGCTGGACTGTAAAGAAGGCAGAGCGCCAAAGAATTAATGTCTTTGAACTGATGTGGTGCTAGGAAAGTCTCCTGAAAGTGCCTTGGACAGCAAGGAGATCAAACCAGTCCATTTAAAGGGAAATCAACCCTGAATACTCATTGGAAGGACAGGTGCTAAAGCTGAAGTTCCAATATTTTGTTCATCTAATGCAAACAGCTGACTCATTGGAAAAGTCCCTGATGCTGGGAAAGATTGAGGGCTGAAGGAGAAGAGGGCATCAGAAGATGAGATGGCTGGGTGGCATCACCGATGTAATGAACTTGGGCAAACTTTGTGAGATGGTGAGGACAGGAAGGGGCTTGGTGTGCTGAAACGTCCAAAAAGATGTCGCAAAGCGTAGAATTGTAAACCTGTAATAATTCATTTAAGTCACAAAACAACCCTTTGTGGTAGGTACTCTTTCCATTTAAGAGTTGACTTAAAACTAAATAATAGAAAACTAACCCCCCTTTTTTGGGGCCACTTCTAGTGATCTTTCATTTATCTTTGTTCTTTGGCCTGTGTGGGCTTCCTATCGCAGTGGCCTCTCTCATTGCAGAGCACTGGCTTTGGGTGCATGCACTCCAGAGCTCTGGCTCAGTAGTTGGACACATCGGCCCAGCCGCTCCGTGGCACATGGGATCTTCCCAGGCCAGGGATTGAACCAGCGCCCCTTGCATTGCAAGGCGGTGTTCTTACCCACTGGACCACCAGGGAAGCCCTAGAAAACCTAAGATCATGCCATCCTGCCCCATTGCACAGTAAGTTACTTCAGTTGTGTCCAACTCTTTGAGACCCTATGAACAATAGACCATCTGGCTCCTCTATCCATGGGATTCTCCAGGCAAGAACACTGGACTGGGTTGCCATGGTGTTCTTCATTACTTCATGACAAATAGAAGGGGGAAAAGTGGAAGTAGTGACAGATTTCCTCTTCTTGAGCTCTAAAATCACTGCAGACAGTGACTGCAGCCATGAAATCAGAAGATAATTGCTTCTTGGCAGGAAAGCTATGACAAACCTAGACAGTGTGTTGGAAAGCAGAGACATTACTCTGCCAGCAAAGGTCTTCTCAGTGGTCATGTATGGTCGTGAGAGCTGGACTGTAAAGAAGGCAGAGCGCCAAAGAATTAATGTCTTTGAACTGATGTGGTGCTAGGAAAGTCTCCTGAAAGTGCCTTGGACAGCAAGGAGATCAAACCAGTCCATTTAAAGGGAAATCAACCCTGAATACTCATTGGAAGGACAGGTGCTAAAGCTGAAGTTCCAATATTTTGTTCATCTAATGCAAACAGCTGACTCATTGGAAAAGTCCCTGATGCTGGGAAAGATTGAGGGCTGAAGGAGAAGAGGGCATCAGAAGATGAGATGGCTGGGTGGCATCACCGATGTAATGAACTTGGGCAAACTTTGTGAGATGGTGAGGGACAGGAAGGCTTGGTGTGCTGACGTCCATGATGTCGCAAAGGGTCAGACACGACTGGGCGATTGAACAACAACTCTTGTCATTCCCAGTGCATAGATAAGGAAAGTGCGATGTGGAGAGGTATCTAAGCCTAAAGGGCGAATAGCTGGCAGACGCAGGATTTGAAACCAGGTGGTAAGACTCTATATCATGTTTCTAGCTGCTAGTCTGTGCTGCTTCACCCCCACCATAATTTATTTAACCACTACCTTATTATTGGATAAACAAGTTATTTCTAGTGTTTCACTTCCATTAATAAACACTGCGAAGAATGTATTTGGGTATAAAGTTTTAACCATATTTCTGATCTTTCTTTAGGATAGAGATTTGGAAACTGAAATCCTTGGTCAACAGTGATCAACAATTTTAAGGCAATTATTTTCTAGACAGTATGTTCTAAGAATAGCCATACCCTCACTCCACCAGCATTATCTTTACAGTATTAGTACTTTTTTCTTGGCTGCACCATACGGCATGTGGGATCTTAGCTCCCTGACCAAGGATGGAACCTGCACCTCCTGCATTGGAAGCACAGAGTCTTAACCACTGGGCCTCCAGGAAAATCCTAGTCTTGGTATTCTTGATCAACAAAACGTTATATCACTTAAAAAAATTCACTTCTTTTATCAAGTAAAATTAAAATACTTGTATATGCTCATCAACTATGTGCTTTTTCCTCATTTGAAAACTCTTATAATCTTTGCCCACCTTTTTGAATCCATGGTTTTAAATTCTATGAGCTGTTCAGTGCTGAAACTTTTAACTATCTGGCATACTTGTTGCAATAGTGTTTAATTTTCCTTTTAATTTAATTATGAGTTTTTAGACATACATATTTAAATGTTTATGTAATCAAATCTATCAAAAATTTCCTTTATGAGTCTATTATTTTCTCACTTTGAAAGAACTTCCTCATTCTCATAAAATATCCTCTGCTTTCCTCCCCACGCCCCAAAATAGAAACTTCCCAAACTTCAAGTTTTAACTTGAGGTTACTATTTTGAGTATATTTACAGTAAGAAGGGGCGGCAGAGGGTGAGATGGCTCGATAGCATCACTCAGTGAACATGAATTTGAGCCAACCCTGGAAGATAGTGGAGGGCAGAGGAGTCTGGCATGCTGTAGTCCACGGGGTCGCAAAAGTCAGACACAACTGAGCAACTGAACAACCAACAATAACAACAGTAGATTTTTTTTTTTTTCAGAAGCTAAACAAGCCATGTATGTTCTTTTTTTTTTTTTTTTTTTCTTCTCTTTTTCAGTTGGCTATCCTTTGATAAAACCTGCACAGGACTGAAAAGCTGCACAGGACTAAAAGACAACCAGAAAATGGGAAGAAGGCTAGTGATAGAGTCAGGAGCCTTAATCATAGCTTTGTCATTTAAAGCTGTGCTTTCTCTGGCAAGTCACTCTACCTTTCACTGCACACTGGTTTACTTATTTGTAAATGGAGATGATGACAGCTATCCTGCCTGTATCCCTTATTTATTTTGTGAGATGTTCTGAGGATCAAATGAATTAATGATGGGAAAGTGCTTTGTCCATCACTGATGACTATACCAGCCTAGGTATGAGACCTGTTCATTCAGTAAGCTCCTCCAGTGTATCAGGTACTATGCTGGATTCTGGGGTTTAAGAGTTAGTATGTATTAACTCATTTAAGTCCTTTAACAATCAATGAGATAATAATAACCCCAGTTTATAGATAAGGAAACTGGGACATAGAGAGGTTGAACAACTTTCCAAAGTCACACAATTAGCAAGGTGTAAAGCTGGGACATAAATCCAGGCAATCTAACTACAGAGACCAGACTTTTAACCAATGTACTGCCCTGCCTCTTCAAAGATGAGACTGAAAATTAGCTGACAATTGCACACAGCCAAAGTTAATTGGAATCTTTTCATTTTTAAGAGTAGAGAAGGAGGACACTTGGCTTCCTCACTCCCTTCTTCTCTTGGTCTCTCAATCAACAAACACTTAGGACAAAAGGGCCTCTGTAGGCAGGGCTGTGGGTGTAGGGATGAGCAGACCAGAATCCTGACCTGAAGGTGTTCATATTTGACAGACTTGTGGTCCGAAGCTGTGGTGAAGAATCTTGGCCTGCATGTTCCCCTCTCACCAGCTCTCTCAGATCAGCTGGTGCCCCCTCCTCTCTCTGAGCACCCTCTTCCACAAAGGCTACCAGACTGGAGAGCTGGGTACCTTGTCTGCCATCTCTGAGTGAATGGTGCCAACTCAATGCCTGACAAGCAATTGGAGCTCAACTGATGCTTGTTGAACTAAACTATGTCAAATTATAGAACTTTTACAGAGACTCTGAGGAAATGATCATTCTTTCAACTGTCGACTTCTATTATGAGGAGAAAAACAACAACCTCTTCCCCTCAGTACAAACAGTTCACCATTATTAGGGGAACTATTATAGTACCTTTGAACCTAATTCTTCCTACGTGAAAAGCAACAATTTAAACAAGAAACAGGCATGTCAGGAACTCCAACAGCAAAAAACATGGGTGAGAGAAGACAATAACTCCCATTTTGCTATTCGATAGTAATTTTGCTTGTGTGTATCGAAAAATTTGTTGAAAGAAGAATAACTAAAATTAGCCTCCTCTCAGTCAGTATCATATTACCTTTGCCCCCATCACTGATAAGCATTCCCTGAAGCTGGAGGAAAACAGGTTTCCAACTGGTTCATGGGTGAGGGGGAGTGGAAATCAGTTATAGGTGAGAAATACATAAAAGTCAATCAATTCAGGTTACTTAACCTAAGAAATCTTCATTTTTCCTGCTTTTTTTCCTGTGTAAATATAAGTCCCTGAGATGAGCTAGGGCAAAGGATATGGGCCAGGTAAGCAGCTACCAAATGCCAAGCACTGTGTAAAGCACTTTTAAGTGCTTAACAGTTCATGTAAGTTTCACAATCACCCTTCGAAGGAAATGTCACCTCAGTTTTATAGATAGCAAAGGGATTTTTTGTTATTATTAATATTTAGTCACTAAGTCCTGTCTGGCTCTTTTGTGAACCCATGGACTCTAGCCTACCAGGTTCCTTTGTCCATGGAATTTCCCAGACAAGAATACTGGAGTGGGTTGCTATTTCCTCTCAATCAACAAACACTTAGGACAAAAGGGCCTCTGTAGGCAGGGCTGTGGGTGTAGGGATGAGCAGACCAGAATCCTGACCTGAAGGTGTTCATATTTGACAGACTTGTGGTCCGAAGCTGTGGTGAAGAATCTTGGCCTGCATGTTCCCCTCTCACCAGCTCTCTCAGATCAGCTGGTGCCCCCTCCTCTCTCTGAGCACCCTCTTCCACAAAGGCTACCAGACTGGAGAGCTGGGTACCTTGTCTGCCATCTCTGAGTGAATGGTGCCAACTCAATGCCTGACAAGCAATTGGAGCTCAACTGATGCTTGTTGAACTAAACTATGTCAAATTATAGAACTTTTACAGAGACTCTGAGGAAATGATCATTCTTTCAACTGTCGACTTCTATTATGAGGAGAAAAACAACAACCTCTTCCCCTCAGTACAAACAGTTCACCATTATTAGGGGAACTATTATAGTACCTTTGAACCTAATTCTTCCTACGTGAAAAGCAACAATTTAAACAAGAAACAGGCATGTCAGGAACTCCAACAGCAAAAAACATGGGTGAGAGAAGACAATAACTCCCATTTTGCTATTCGATAGTAATTTTGCTTGTGTGTATCGAAAAATTTGTTGAAAGAAGAATAACTAAAATTAGCCTCCTCTCAGTCAGTATCATATTACCTTTGCCCCCATCACTGATAAGCATTCCCTGAAGCTGGAGGAAAACAGGTTTCCAACTGGTTCATGGGTGAGGGGGAGTGGAAATCAGTTATAGGTGAGAAATACATAAAAGTCAATCAATTCAGGTTACTTAACCTAAGAAATCTTCATTTTTCCTGCTTTTTTTCCTGTGTAAATATAAGTCCCTGAGATGAGCTAGGGCAAAGGATATGGGCCAGGTAAGCAGCTACCAAATGCCAAGCACTGTGTAAAGCACTTTTAAGTGCTTAACAGTTCATGTAAGTTTCACAATCACCCTTCGAAGGAAATGTCACCTCAGTTTTATAGATAGCAAAGGGATTTTTTGTTATTATTAATATTTAGTCACTAAGTCCTGTCTGGCTCTTTTGTGAACCCATGGACTCTAGCCTACCAGGTTCCTTTGTCCATGGAATTTCCCAGACAAGAATACTGGAGTGGGTTGCTATTTCCTCCTCCAGGGGATCTCCTCAACCCAGGGATCGAACTTGTGTCTCGTGTGTCTCCTGCACCAGCAGGTGGATTTTTTACCACTGCTCCACCTGGGATACTCACCAGTAAAAACAGAGGACCACAGAGCTCAGATATATTGCTCAAGGTCACAGAGACAGAAAGTCCACTTTTAATCAAACACTAGACCATCTGTGGCAGAGGCAGACTTTTTCCCCCTTTGTTTCACATTTTGCCACCTTACTCCTTGACCCTGTTCATTTCTGCAGCTTCAAGTAATTCGACAACTGTTCAAGCAACTGAATCCAAGACAGCCACATTCAATCAGCATCTCCTAGGATCCACATTTAGAGGGAATGGGCATAAAGCTCCTAGCAACTTTTCAACAAGCACTACCATACACATCTGGATTATTTTCTGTATTATGAAAATGGATGATGTGGTTACCAAGACTACTGTATTATAAAGTAGCCACCTAAATCCTCTAATTCTCACTAGCTTTAATAAGCACTCCTCTTGTGGGGAAGAAATAGGGAGGGGGAGGCATGGAGGGAGTAACATGGAAACCTATACTGTCATGTGTGGAAAAGATAGCTATTGTCATTGTGCTAAGGGAATAGGAGTGCTTACAATGGCATGGAGCGATGGTCCGGAGGGATGGGATGGGGGGAACTTGGGGAGTGGGGACCAGGGATATGCATATGACTGATTTGGGAACATACATGTCTGTGAACAATAAAACTCTGTAAAACCTTTAAAATAAAGAATAAAAAAAAGAAAAAAGCACTCCTCAACCAGAGGTTATCGGATTGGGAGGACACTTGAGAAAAAAGAAGGAAAAATTTAGTCATGCTATTGCCAGGCAAGAGTTGCACCAAAAACACCAGATAAAAGTGAACGTGATACATGCTGCATTATGACAACAGCAAATGGATGAAGTCTAATGTTCATCCACCCAGAACTAAAAGCCTCTCAGAAATCAGAAAGTGAGAGAAAAGGAGAGAAGGTGAGAGAGAGAGAGAGAGAGAGAGAGAGAGAGAGAGACAGAGAGAGACAGAGACAGAGAGACAGAGAGAGAGACAGAGAGGGAGAGACAGGACAAATGAATAAATGAAATTCATGATGGATGAACTAGACCTTCGTGAACCTATTAAAATTATGAGATGGAAGCTGTTAAAGGGTCTCCTAAATTTAAAAGACAGATTTTTTTGGGGGTAGCAATCATTAAGTCCTCAGCATATAAACTAAATAACTGATCCCCAGTCCTGTTTGATAGCTGGCTTCCTTTCGTTTATCCTAGGCATATCAGAACTTTAATGCCCCTTTCAGTAGGCAGACTTTTTCCCCTTTGACATTTTGCCACCTTACTCCTTGACCCTGTTCATTTCTGCAGCTTCAAGTAATTCGACAACTGTTCAAGCAACTGAATCCAAGACAGCCACATTCAATCAGCATCTCCTAGGATCCACATTTAGAGGGAATGGGCATAAAGCTCCTAGCAACTTTTCAACAAGCACTACCATACACATCTGGATTATTTTCTGTATTATGAAAATGGATGATGTGGTTACCAAGACTACTGTATTATAAAGTAGCCACCTAAATCCTCTAATTCTCACTAGCTTTAATAAGCACTCCTCTTGTGGGGAAGAAATAGGGAGGGGGAGGCATGGAGGGAGTAACATGGAAACCTATACTGTCATGTGTGGAAAAGATAGCTATTGTCATTGTGCTAAGGGAATAGGAGTGCTTACAATGGCATGGAGCGATGGTCCGGAGGGATGGGATGGGGGGAACTTGGGGAGTGGGGACCAGGGATATGCATATGACTGATTTGGGAACATACATGTCTGTGAACAATAAAACTCTGTAAAACCTTTAAAATAAAGAATAAAAAAAAGAAAAAAGCACTCCTCAACCAGAGGTTATCGGATTGGGAGGACACTTGAGAAAAAAGAAGGAAAAATTTAGTCATGCTATTGCCAGGCAAGAGTTGCACCAAAAACACCAGATAAAAGTGAACGTGATACATGCTGCATTATGACAACAGCAAATGGATGAAGTCTAATGTTCATCCACCCAGAACTAAAAGCCTCTCAGAAATCAGAAAGTGAGAGAAAAGGAGAGAAGGTGAGAGAGAGAGAGAGAGAGAGAGAGAGAGAGAGACAGAGACAGAGAGACAGAGAGAGAGACAGAGAGGGAGAGACAGGACAAATGAATAAATGAAATTCATGATGGATGAACTAGACCTTCGTGAACCTATTAAAATTATGAGATGGAAGCTGTTAAAGGGTCTCCTAAATTTAAAAGACAGATTTTTTTGGGGGTAGCAATCATTAAGTCCTCAGCATATAAACTAAATAACTGATCCCCAGTCCTGTTTGATAGCTGGCTTCCTTTCGTTTATCCTAGGAACACCTGGATGACAGTACCAGCGGATGACAGGCAGAACCCCACTGCTCCCACTTAATGAGTGATCGAGTTCTGCAGTATCTACCTTGCAGACCTCTCAAGCATTTGTCTCCTTTTCATTAGGGTTCAGGCCATCATCACTATCATCTGAATGGCTATAATCTCTTCAAATGGTTGCTCTGCTCCAGACTTAACCCACTTTAACCCGGCATCCACACGCAGCCAGAATGACTGTGCTCTGAACAAAACTGCTCACTAAGTCACTTCTAGGAGCAAAATCCTCCAGGGGCTGCCTTTGCCTTGGAATAAAAAAATGAAAACAAAAGCCAGCAACAAGTGGGTGCATAATCTATGCCAGGTACTCCATGGCAAAGAACTTTAGTTCTTGCAGGAACATTATGAGGGAGATATAACCTTCATTACCATTACTTATTGAGGCTAACGACTTGACCAAGGCCCCATAGCTAGAAAGTGGCATAACCACGAGGCAAACCTGGGATTGACCTCAGAGCACATACTTTAACCACAATGCTATTGGTGTGATGGCACGTGGGTTCTGTGACCTGGCCTGCCTGCCACTCCAGCCTCATCTGTTAGTGAGCCCCTCTTTGCTCCTTATGCTTCAGCTCTACCAGCCAGCTGCAGGTCCTGAACCTTGACACTCTAATGCCTGTTTGTTTTTGCACATGAATTTCTCTTCTGTAATGCTCTCTCCCCTCTGTCTATCATCTTTTGGAGTATCTCATCTTTCACGATTCCGCTCAAGTGTTAACTCCTCCATGAACCTTTCCTGGACACCCCTCCACGCTGGCTCCTTTTCTCGTAGAAATGACCACTCCTTTCCCTTGAGCATCACGGGACTCTATTTATGCTTCCATTACAGCAACCACAATGCTTTCTCACCCTTACATAGACGAGTCTGATTCTCTCTGCTTGGACTTCTATTTCCTAATCATTTTACTAATCCATTTTACCGACAGTATCTCACACAGTGCAAGGCATGTTGAAGGTTTACGGTAAATACTGTTGAAGGAATAAAATGTGACCAGTATAAACTAAATAACTGATCCCCAGTCCTGTTTGATAGCTGGCTTCCTTTCGTTTATCCTAGGAACACCTGGATGACAGTACCAGCGGATGACAGGCAGAACCCACTGCTCCCACTTAATGAGTGATCGAGTTCTGCAGTATCTACCTTGCAGACCTCTCAAGCATTTGTCTCCTTTTCATTAGGGTTCAGGCCATCATCACTATCATCTGAATGGCTATAATCTCTTCAAATGGTTGCTCTGCTCCAGACTTAACCCACTTTAACCCGGCATCCACACGCAGCCAGAATGACTGTGCTCTGAACAAAACTGCTCACTAAGTCACTTCTAGGAGCAAAATCCTCCAGGGGCTGCCTTTGCCTTGGAATAAAAAAATGAAAACAAAAGCCAGCAACAAGTGGGTGCATAATCTATGCCAGGTACTCCATGGCAAAGAACTTTAGTTCTTGCAGGAACATTATGAGGGAGATATAACCTTCATTACCATTACTTATTGAGGCTAACGACTTGACCAAGGCCCCATAGCTAGAAAGTGGCATAACCACGAGGCAAACCTGGGATTGACCTCAGAGCACATACTTTAACCACAATGCTATTGGTGTGATGGCACGTGGGTTCTGTGACCTGGCCTGCCTGCCACTCCAGCCTCATCTGTTAGTGAGCCCCTCTTTGCTCCTTATGCTTCAGCTCTACCAGCCAGCTGCAGGTCCTGAACCTTGACACTCTAATGCCTGTTTGTTTTTGCACATGAATTTCTCTTCTGTAATGCTCTCTCCCCTCTGTCTATCATCTTTTGGAGTATCTCATCTTTCACGATTCCGCTCAAGTGTTAACTCCTCCATGAACCTTTCCTGGACACCCCTCCACGCTGGCTCCTTTTCTCGTAGAAATGACCACTCCTTTCCCTTGAGCATCACGGGACTCTATTTATGCTTCCATTACAGCAACCACAATGCTTTCTCACCCTTACATAGACGAGTCTGATTCTCTCTGCTTGGACTTCTATTTCCTAATCATTTTACTAATCCATTTTACCGACAGTATCTCACACAGTGCAAGGCATGTTGAAGGTTTACGGTAAATACTGTTGAAGGAATAAAAATGTGTTTGCACATGAAGTATGATGCCTGGTCAATGCTCACCATGCCATTACAGTGTGAGATTTATATTAACTTATAGCATCCATGCAATTGGTATTTTTTTCCCTCTAAGGGCTATATATGAAACTTGGAAGAGATACACGTAGCTATAGGGCAACTAAAATCAGAGCGGTGGATAAGAGTGGAGAGAAGACACTGTAGTCATCTGCCATACCTGTTTCCACCTGGGAAAGTATTCAGGGACAATAGCGAGCTATCACCATATGATCCAAATGTGGTATGTGAGTTGTGCACGTATTTTTTTTTTTTAAAAGATTTATTTATTTATTTATTTTGGGTGGGGGTCGGGTTGGGGAGGGAGGGGAGCGGGTGGGCCACTTCTATTGGTCTTTCATTTATCTATTTTCATCCGTCTTGGCTCCTTGGCTCCTGTGGGCCTCCCATCGCGGTGGCCTCTGTCGTCGCAGAGCGCGGGCTCTGGGCGCATGCGCTCCAGAGCTCGGGCTCGGTGATTGGACACATCGGTCCAGCCACTCCGCGGCACGCGGGATCTTCCCAGGCCAGGGATCGAACCGGTGCCCCTTGCACTGCAAGGTGGTGTCCTTACCCACTGGACCACCAAGGGAAGCCCGAGTTGTGCACATATTTACTCAGAGGTGGGATGATTCACATTTGAACCACAACGCACATATTTTATTGTGTACAATAAAACCAACTGACAAGACTAAAATTAATCTAAACACCAAATTTGAAAGCAAGAACAACAGCAATGGCTGAAGCCAACGAGTTGTGCATCAATTTATCAAGTGGTCACATGAATTTCTCTTCTGTAATGCTCTCTCCCTCTGTCTATCATCTTTTGAGTATCTCATCTTTCACGATTCCGCTCAAGTGTTAACTCCTCCATGAACCTTTCCTGGACACCCCTCCACGCTGGCTCCTTTTCTCGTAGAAATGACCACTCCTTTCCCTTGAGCATCACGGGACTCTATTTATGCTTCCATTACAGCAACCACAATGCTTTCTCACCCTTACATAGACGAGTCTGATTCTCTCTGCTTGGACTTCTATTTCCTAATCATTTTACTAATCCATTTTACCGACAGTATCTCACACAGTGCAAGGCATGTTGAAGGTTTACGGTAAATACTGTTGAAGGAATAAAAATGTGTTTGCACATGAAGTATGATGCCTGGTCAATGCTCACCATGCCATTACAGTGTGAGATTTATATTAACTTATAGCATCCATGCAATTGGTATTTTTTTCCCTCTAAGGGCTATATATGAAACTTGGAAGAGATACACGTAGCTATAGGGCAACTAAAATCAGAGCGGTGGATAAGAGTGGAGAGAAGACACTGTAGTCATCTGCCATACCTGTTTCCACCTGGGAAAGTATTCAGGGACAATAGCGAGCTATCACCATATGATCCAAATGTGGTATGTGAGTTGTGCACGTATTTTTTTTTTTTAAAAGATTTATTTATTTATTTATTTTGGGTGGGGGTCGGGTTGGGGAGGGAGGGGAGCGGGTGGGCCACTTCTATTGGTCTTTCATTTATCTATTTTCATCCGTCTTGGCTCCTTGGCTCCTGTGGGCCTCCCATCGCGGTGGCCTCTGTCGTCGCAGAGCGCGGGCTCTGGGCGCATGCGCTCCAGAGCTCGGGCTCGGTGATTGGACACATCGGTCCAGCCACTCCGCGGCACGCGGGATCTTCCCAGGCCAGGGATCGAACCGGTGCCCCTTGCACTGCAAGGTGGTGTCCTTACCCACTGGACCACCAAGGGAAGCCCGAGTTGTGCACATATTTACTCAGAGGTGGGATGATTCACATTTGAACCACAACGCACATATTTTATTGTGTACAATAAAACCAACTGACAAGACTAAAAATTAATCTAAACACCAAATTTGAAAGCAAGAACAACAGCAATGGAAAACCATGACCAACTCAGGCCAGTACAAACGATGCTGTGATAACAGCATCCTTTCCCCACATTCCAGATATGTCAACTCTACATGTGTACATATGCCATATTGCAAACACTACATCTGTCTTGATTACTGGCAGTTAAATGGAACTCTTAACTGATTATGGTCCTACCGCAAAACCATCTGTGCCCCAACATTTTCACCTACTCCTGAATCTTAGCTCAGTGGAAACTTCCTTGAGAGAGCCTTCCCTGATCTCATAGAATAGTCTGCATACACCCTCAAAGACCTTTATTTCTTTCCTTTAGAAAGCTTATCTTAGTAATTACATATGTAATTAGAAATTAACTATTTTACTACTGTATGTCTCCCTGAAACATCTATGAACTCCAAGAGATCAAAGACCTTGCCTGGTTTCATTCATCACCTTTCCCCCAGCAACTGGTACAGAGCCAGGCACTTTGCAAACATTTTGAATGAACAAGTGAATGATGAATGATTCTTTTGGCTTTTACTTTTTCATTGCCTTGTTCTAAGAATTACACCCGTTTCCTTGCCAGTCTCAAGCTGGTACTAAATCCATTCCTATACATTATACTGCAAGGCTCAGTCCTTATTTTCTTTTTCTTTTTCCCAAACCCTCCTTCAAAAAGGTTCTTAGAAGTGGCAGTTTCTAATGAACCCAACCTGGACTTCCTGATCTGTGTGAGATCAAGGTCACGCAACATGAAAAAAATGCAAAGGAAAGGAAAACATTGTGACTGGAGTAGCTATTTTTAAACAATCTACACAGCTCCTAAAAAAAACTATTAATTCAGTAAAAATAATTTAAACCACTTCTACTTTATTTTTGATTTGCTGACTTTTCCATTTCCCAGTAGCTTCGAAAACTTAATCCCACTCCGCGGCACGCGGGATCTTCCCAGGCCAGGATCGAACCGGTGCCTTGCACTGCAAGGTGGTGTCCTTACCCACTGGACCACCAAGGGAAGCCCGAGTTGTGCACATATTTACTCAGAGGTGGGATGATTCACATTTGAACCACAACGCACATATTTTATTGTGTACAATAAAACCAACTGACAAGACTAAAAATTAATCTAAACACCAAATTTGAAAGCAAGAACAACAGCAATGGAAAACCATGACCAACTCAGGCCAGTACAAACGATGCTGTGATAACAGCATCCTTTCCCCACATTCCAGATATGTCAACTCTACATGTGTACATATGCCATATTGCAAACACTACATCTGTCTTGATTACTGGCAGTTAAATGGAACTCTTAACTGATTATGGTCCTACCGCAAAACCATCTGTGCCCCCAACATTTTCACCTACTCCTGAATCTTAGCTCAGTGGAAACTTCCTTGAGAGAGCCTTCCCTGATCTCATAGAATAGTCTGCATACACCCTCAAAGACCTTTATTTCTTTCCTTTAGAAAGCTTATCTTAGTAATTACATATGTAATTAGAAATTAACTATTTTACTACTGTATGTCTCCCTGAAACATCTATGAACTCCAAGAGATCAAAGACCTTGCCTGGTTTCATTCATCACCTTTCCCCCAGCAACTGGTACAGAGCCAGGCACTTTGCAAACATTTTGAATGAACAAGTGAATGATGAATGATTTTTTTGGCTTTTACTTTTTCATTGCCTTGTTCTAAGAATTACACCCGTTTCCTTGCCAGTCTCAAGCTGGTACTAAATCCATTCCTATACATTATACTGCAAGGCTCAGTCCTTATTTTCTTTTTCTTTTTCCCAAACCCTCCTTCAAAAAGGTTCTTAGAAGTGGCAGTTTCTAATGAACCCAACCTGGACTTCCTGATCTGTGTGAGATCAAGGTCACGCAACATGAAAAAAATGCAAAGGAAAGGAAAACATTGTGACTGGAGTAGCTATTTTTTTAAACAATCTACACAGCTCCTAAAAAAAACTATTAATTCAGTAAAAATAATTTAAACCACTTCTACTTTATTTTTGATTTGCTGACTTTTCCCCATTTCCCAGTATGTTTTGTCCTTGCGTAGAAAAAGCCTTGGAAAGTAGTTGCTTGTGCTGGTTCTCGGCAAGGAGTAAGCCACATGTGTGGTCAACTAGCCACATTATCTGGAGGTCATTCCTAAATGACAAGGCCCTGCCTCCAGGGTTCTTCTCCTCTTCAGAGTCTTGGTCTTCTCCCCTCTTCTAATCTGCTGACCCCCTCTAATTCCTTCTTCTACCCCTTCTCCTTGCCTCTTGTCTAGCACAAAGCTATGTCCCTGAACTCCTTCATATATATAAGACATCCACCCTATTAGCTTCCCACTGATGAGAAACCCTATGCCTGTTTCTTTGCTGATCCTGAGTGGAGGCAGCAAAGGTAATGAGAGGTGTGACTGGCAAAGCTCTGCTTTCAGGAATAGGCAATGATGAAGTGTTAAATTCTGGAAGTCTAGAGCATTTAAGGAAATTTCCTTCATAAAATTTCATCAGTACCAGCCTATTTAAATTGCATTTGGAAAGTCCAGTTTAAGGGAAAGTAAAGGTACTATAGAAATCGTCACGGACTCTTCCCCAAAACTCCGTTCTTCGAATCTCTGGGAGAGCTAAGGCAAGTGAAAGAAACGTCCTCTTGGGAGTGGGATTCCTACCCCAAGGGCTACCAGGTGAAAACGTTTCAAGGGCTTCCCTGGTGGTCTAGTGGTCTAGTGGGTAAAGAGTCCGTTTTGCAGTGCAAGCGGCACCGGTTCGATCTCTTGTCCAGGAAGATCCCACGTGCCCCGGAGCGACTGGACCGGTGTGTCTAAATGCGGTGTGTCTAAATGCGAGCCTGCGCTCTGCAGCGCATATGCCCAGAGCCGGTGCTCTGTAACGAGAGGGGCCATCGCAGTGGGAGGCACACACATGCCAAGGAATAACAAGATCGATGAAAATAAATAAATAAGTAAATATCCAATTTTTTAAAAAAGAAGCCAAAAAATAAATAAATAAAAGACGTTTCAAGAAAACAGGGGTGGGGCCAGCGTCAAACCCTAGAGGTGAAGGGATGCGGGCAGTGGCGGTGACGTCATTTTTTTCTGATACTTTCATTAGGCAGGAGGTGGGATAAAAAATCAAAAGAAAGGGAGGTAAGAAGCAGAGTAGGAAAAGATATGGGTAAAAAAACAAGGGAGTATAAAGAGATGCCAATGCTAGTATGGGAATATCTCTTGAAATTAAATTTACTTAATTTTATTTAAAAAATGCATTGAAACTACAGGTAATTACCCTGCCTCCAGGGTTCTTCTCCTCTTCAGAGTCTTGGTCTTCTCCCTCTTCTAATCTGCTGACCCTCTAATTCCTTCTTCTACCCCTTCTCCTTGCCTCTTGTCTAGCACAAAGCTATGTCCCTGAACTCCTTCATATATATAAGACATCCACCCTATTAGCTTCCCACTGATGAGAAACCCTATGCCTGTTTCTTTGCTGATCCTGAGTGGAGGCAGCAAAGGTAATGAGAGGTGTGACTGGCAAAGCTCTGCTTTCAGGAATAGGCAATGATGAAGTGTTAAATTCTGGAAGTCTAGAGCATTTAAGGAAATTTCCTTCATAAAATTTCATCAGTACCAGCCTATTTAAATTGCATTTGGAAAGTCCAGTTTAAGGGAAAGTAAAGGTACTATAGAAATCGTCACGGACTCTTCCCCAAAACTCCGTTCTTCGAATCTCTGGGAGAGCTAAGGCAAGTGAAAGAAACGTCCTCTTGGGAGTGGGATTCCTACCCCAAGGGCTACCAGGTGAAAAACGTTTCAAGGGCTTCCCTGGTGGTCTAGTGGTCTAGTGGGTAAAGAGTCCGTTTTGCAGTGCAAGCGGCACCGGTTCGATCTCTTGTCCAGGAAGATCCCACGTGCCCCGGAGCGACTGGACCGGTGTGTCTAAATGCGGTGTGTCTAAATGCGAGCCTGCGCTCTGCAGCGCATATGCCCAGAGCCGGTGCTCTGTAACGAGAGGGGCCATCGCAGTGGGAGGCACACACATGCCAAGGAATAACAAGATCGATGAAAATAAATAAATAAGTAAATATCCAATTTTTTAAAAAAGAAGCCAAAAAATAAATAAATAAAAGACGTTTCAAGAAAACAGGGGTGGGGCCAGCGTCAAACCCTAGAGGTGAAGGGATGCGGGCAGTGGCGGTGACGTCATTTTTTTCTGATACTTTCATTAGGCAGGAGGTGGGATAAAAAATCAAAAGAAAGGGAGGTAAGAAGCAGAGTAGGAAAAGATATGGGTAAAAAAACAAGGGAGTATAAAGAGATGCCAATGCTAGTATGGGAATATCTCTTGAAATTAAATTTACTTAATTTTTTTTAAAAAATGCATTGAAACTACAGTTTTAAAAAATAAATAGTAAAAGACTCCATCAAATTGTAATTTTTCTCTCCAGGGGATCTGGAGGTTGTTGAAATGGCCTGGGGGCTGTCACCTTTCTTTGGTGTCACTAAGGCAAGGTCTTCAAGGCAGCTGGAGGCTCGGGCCAAGGGCCCTGAGAAGGGACTTATGGCCCAGGCCCATGCAGCCTTCCATATGGTTATACTACAGGAGTTGCCTGTTCCCTGTTAGCATAAGGACAGGGAATACTTTCTGACCTTGGTTATAGGCAGAAACGAGGCGGAGGCACAGGCTGTATCCCACAAGCCGCGTTTTGGTACGCACTTCCGTTAATCCGCGCGGGCGACCCACTGCCCCTTCCGAGGACGACTGAGCCCTTGGTCTTGGAAGCTGGCCCCGGACTTCCCCCATGCGCTGCGCTCAGCGTTCCCAGGGCTGAGCTGGTCCCGCTTGCGCCTTGGCTTAGCCTCCTGCCCACGACCCCCAGACCCGCCAGCCCCCTCCCTACTGGGGCCCTTTCTGCCCGCCCTTCTCGCGGCCGGTGGTCCTACCTGGCGCCTCGGCCCAGGCTCCCTCCCTTGGGGCCGCGCCGGGCCGTCGGGCGTGGGTCTCCACGAGGTGCGCTCAAGACGGCGCGCGGGGCCCGCTCCCAATGTCAAGGTCACGGTCTCGGAGAGGCGCCAGTCCGCGGGTCCGGCCGCCGCAGCCCCCGCGGACCCTCTGGACAGCCGCCGAGTGTCCAGGCTCAGAGCTCCGCCCCTCTCCCGCCCGCTCGCCCGCCCCCTCGGGGTCCGCAACTGCGGAGCCCAGCTCTGCTCCGAGCCGCAGGCGAGCTGCGCGCTAACCCTCCACCCTGAGCAGCTCCGGTTCCCTGACCGGCTTCCCAATCGTGCTGAGCTGACTCCCTGGACCCCGGAGCCGCGCCGAGGACCACGCGTCGGGGCTGGCTCGTGTGGGACGGCGGGCTCCGCGCTCGCCTTCTCTCCGTTTCTTTCTGGTGCTGCCTTGGGGGTTCCCGGACCCCAGATCCAGCTCGCCAGGTCGGAAAGAACCCTCCCTTTCCTCCTCCTTGGAGAAGGAAAGAGGCTTAAGAGGTTGGGGGCTTATGACTCCGCCAACGTTCTCTATGCTAAGAGTGGGATGCTTTTTTTTTTTTTTTTGTCTTCTGATAAAAGGCCAGAGAGTCACGATAAAATAAATGCACATCGCGTACCAAAATTCTTACTCATTCTGCAAGACTCTGTTCTTCGCTCCAGGAACTCCTCGGTGTTTGCAGGCAGCTCCTTCCTTCCACTCTCTTGGGCGAAAGGGCGCTCCTGTCCTTCCTAGGCAGAGGCAGACACCTGTTGCGTGTTATTTCCTCTGCCGGACGTGACCATACGCTCCTTGGAGACCGCGACCCGGCCTCCCCTGCTCATCTCTGTCCTCAGTCCCTGGCATGGCACCTGCCAGCTATCAGGGGCGCGAATACTTTATGAGTAAGTGGAAAATTAATTTCTTTTGTAGAAAGCCAGCTATTTCCTTTTATCCTCACATATACTGTTTTAGGTGAGCGATTTGCTAGTCTCACCAAAGAGCTACAAAGTTGTTATTCTTTTGGAGACATTAATGCCATTGTTGGGGAAATTTCTGGAAGAAAATAATTCTTATGTGTAGATGTTAATAGCAGGATCTTTTATTACAGAAAGCCTTAATTTAAAAAGCCACCAAAGCAAAGAAACAAAGCCAACCCCTCAACAATAAGAAATTGGTAAAATAAATTATTTTAGGGTGACTTAATGAGATAGCATACAATCGTTAAAATGATGAACATCAAAGGCAGGAGAGCCTCAAAATGTTTTTAGAACAAGGAGGGAGTATTTATTTACTTATAAAGCAAGAGGGAAATATGAAGCAATGGGATAAAGTGTTTATAGAAAATAGCATTAAGCCAAAAGAGTAAAAAAATATGCATAACTACCATGCTACAAGTAAAAGAAAAAAATCCAAGTAAAAAAATACAGATTTCTTCCCAGTAAAATGGAGTTAACACTTACCTTAAGGGATTCTTGGAGCATTAAATGAGGTATTAGGAATATTACCTGATACCTAGTAGATTCTCAGCAAAAGTTTCCATTTTCCTGTTCCAGAGGAACAGACACTTACATCTAGACTCACAAACACATGCTCATTCTAGCCCAGTTCTGCTGGTTTGACTTCCTTCCCTTCAAATGTAGGCTAAGTGAAGGAGCTGAACAAATGTGGAAGCACCAGGCTAAAGTGAAGGCGAAAATCTAGTTAATAAGAATACATGCCAAGTCCTCCTTCAGGCCCAAATGTTCAGTAGTTCAAGTTCACACTGGGGGATTTGGCTTAACCACAGCCCACATCAAAATGTCTTAGAGATTTTAGTTGGCTACTAGCACAGTCTGAGGAGTGCCCAAAGGCTGAATTAATTTAGCCCCAAAGCTGAATGACACTGCAGTCTTAGCCTGAATTTATACTCTTTAGTCATCAACTTACAATTGGAGCAGAATGTTCTGATGTGAAGCTTCAAGAAGATCACTCTGAAGAGCTAGTGTTACTTCCATTTTAAAGATGAAGCAACTGGTTAAGGCGTTTAGGATTGGGCAGCTAGGAAGTGGCAGAACCATGACCTTTATGAATCTGATCTGGTGACCACTGTCAAGGTGTTTGTCGGTGGGTCCCAGTGTGTATGTCTCCCACTAGAGGCATTGGCGATGCTTTTGAGTGGAGCACAGACAATAATGCTAAATAACAGTGGATCACGTGATAAAAAAAACTTATGCTGTCTTCAATTCTGTTGACCCTATAGATTGGCTTTTTTTCTTACGAAAGCCTTAATTTAAAAAGCCACCAAAGCAAAGAAACAAAGCCAACCCCTCAACAATAAGAAATTGGTAAAATAAATTATTTTAGGGTGACTTAATGAGATAGCATACAATCGTTAAAATGATGAACATCAAAGGCAGGAGAGCCTCAAAATGTTTTTAGAACAAGGAGGGAGTATTTATTTACTTATAAAGCAAGAGGGAAATATGAAGCAATGGGATAAAGTGTTTATAGAAAATAGCATTAAGCCAAAAGAGTAAAAAAATATGCATAACTACCATGCTACAAGTAAAAGAAAAAAATCCAAGTAAAAAAATACAGATTTCTTCCCAGTAAAATGGAGTTAACACTTACCTTAAGGGATTCTTGGAGCATTAAATGAGGTATTAGGGAATATTACCTGATACCTAGTAGATTCTCAGCAAAAAGTTTCCATTTTCCTGTTCCAGAGGAACAGACACTTACATCTAGACTCACAAACACATGCTCATTCTAGCCCAGTTCTGCTGGTTTGACTTCCTTCCCTTCAAATGTAGGCTAAGTGAAGGAGCTGAACAAATGTGGAAGCACCAGGCTAAAGTGAAGGCGAAAATCTAGTTAATAAGAATACATGCCAAGTCCTCCTTCAGGCCCAAATGTTCAGTAGTTCAAGTTCACACTGGGGGATTTGGCTTAACCACAGCCCACATCAAAATGTCTTAGAGATTTTAGTTGGCTACTAGCACAGTCTGAGGAGTGCCCAAAGGCTGAATTAATTTAGCCCCAAAGCTGAATGACACTGCAGTCTTAGCCTGAATTTATACTCTTTAGTCATCAACTTACAATTGGAGCAGAATGTTCTGATGTGAAGCTTCAAGAAGATCACTCTGAAGAGCTAGTGTTACTTCCATTTTAAAGATGAAGCAACTGGTTAAGGCGTTTAGGATTGGGCAGCTAGGAAGTGGCAGAACCATGACCTTTATGAATCTGATCTGGTGACCACTGTCAAGGTGTTTGTCGGTGGGTCCCAGTGTGTATGTCTCCCACTAGAGGCATTGGCGATGCTTTTGAGTGGAGCACAGACAATAATGCTAAATAACAGTGGATCACGTGATAAAAAAAACTTATGCTGTCTTCAATTCTGTTGACCCTATAGATGTTAAGAAAGAAGTATCATTTTTGTGATGCTTTGCCTTTATGCCTGTTGACACTTGCTAATCTCCTGTTCTAACAAAGGGAGAGCCTGCCTCGGGATCAGCACTTTTGCCAGGCATCAGTTCCTAAGCAGAAGTTAGCATCCTTTTCTCTTCCTTCTGATGTTAATTCCTTATGCTGTTACTTTCCAATTGGTGTATGCTTTTCACTTAAAGGGTAAGGTAGTTCCAATTAAGGCAAAATTACTTGACTAAGAAAACTGGGTAGTTTGAAAGGAAGATATGAAGGAGCTAGATGGACTGGTGATATTCAAACATAGTGAAAAGGGCAGAACATGGAGGTGCTACACAGGTGCCTGATACTTGAGAAATACTGCGCTGTACTCCAGTATGATCAGTGGATTCAAGATACAGTGAGACAGGTTTCGGTTCAAAAGGAATGAGAACATTCTGATGATCAGAGCTGTCTAAGAAGATTCAAAAGGGATGCCTTGAAGGTGTTAACCGCATCCCCCTCGTGCTGGGATTTGAAGCAGAGGTTAGATGCCTATTTGTCACCAATGATACCATGGGAAGTCAAACACCAGATAGGCTAGAAACGTTTCTCTGCCAAGCAGAGAAAATGAGATTTTTGAAAGCAGAGCTTCCCAGGCATCTGGCTGCTGGAGAGACTTTTGAGTTAGACTACTAGCACAGTCTGAGGAGTGCCCAAAGGCTGAATTAATTTAGCCCCAAAGCTGAATGACACTGCAGTCTTAGCCTGAATTTATACTCTTTAGTCATCAACTTACAATTGGAGCAGAATGTTCTGATGTGAAGCTTCAAGAAGATCACTCTGAAGAGCTAGTGTTACTTCCATTTTAAAGATGAAGCAACTGGTTAAGGCGTTTAGGATTGGGCAGCTAGGAAGTGGCAGAACCATGACCTTTATGAATCTGATCTGGTGACCACTGTCAAGGTGTTTGTCGGTGGGTCCCAGTGTGTATGTCTCCCACTAGAGGCATTGGCGATGCTTTTGAGTGGAGCACAGACAATAATGCTAAATAACAGTGGATCACGTGATAAAAAAAACTTATGCTGTCTTCAATTCTGTTGACCCTATAGATGTTAAGAAAGAAGTATCATTTTTGTGATGCTTTGCCTTTATGCCTGTTGACACTTGCTAATCTCCTGTTCTAACAAAGGGAGAGCCTGCCTCGGGATCAGCACTTTTGCCAGGCATCAGTTCCTAAGCAGAAGTTAGCATCCTTTTCTCTTCCTTCTGATGTTAATTCCTTATGCTGTTACTTTCCAATTGGTGTATGCTTTTCACTTAAAGGGTAAGGTAGTTCCAATTAAGGCAAAATTACTTGACTAAGAAAACTGGGTAGTTTGAAAGGAAGATATGAAGGAGCTAGATGGACTGGTGATATTCAAACATAGTGAAAAGGGCAGAACATGGAGGTGCTACACAGGTGCCTGATACTTGAGAAATACTGCGCTGTACTCCAGTATGATCAGTGGATTCAAGATACAGTGAGACAGGTTTCGGTTCAAAAGGAATGAGAACATTCTGATGATCAGAGCTGTCTAAGAAGATTCAAAAGGGATGCCTTGAAGGTGTTAACCGCATCCCCCTCGTGCTGGGATTTGAAGCAGAGGTTAGATGCCTATTTGTCACCAATGATACCATGGGAAGTCAAACACCAGATAGGCTAGAAACGTTTCTCTGCCAAGCAGAGAAAATGAGATTTTTGAAAGCAGAGCTTCCCAGGCATCTGGCTGCTGGAGAGACTGGATTTTTGAGTAAGTTATGGTAACTCCCTTCAAGGGCGAATCCCAAAGAAGTGTTCCAAGTGAGTTTTGAACCACTGTGACACAACCACATAGCACACCACTGTGACAACTGTATAATTGATGGAGCACTTGAAAAGGTTAAGATATTTGTTCACAAGTCAATCATTGACTCTCTAATTACACTTTCTTCAAGTATGAAAAAGTGTACTCCAAGGTAATTTTAGAGAGCAAAAGAAGTGAGGGAGAGGAGTGCTTCAGGCTGAGAAAAATAACCTTTTCAGAGGGACCTTCCTTTGGGACTCTTTCCTCTAATAGCAGAGCCTCGCTTTCATCCCTCTTCATCACTATTTCTTTATCCTGTTTTACTAATTTTTGAAGATGTTGACAACTTTATTCATGGTTTGAGAACAGTAAATTTGGGGTCATAGAGAGGTTAGAGCAAATCATAGAACAAAAAAACAACTTAAAAGTGAAAATTAAATACTCTGTTCTTTAAAAACACTTAAGGAAGCTAGCTACTGTGAATTTCTTGTTGGCTCTTTTCTCCTCGGCTTCCAGTCTCCTGTTTCATTACTGCTGGGTTTTCTCACACTCTCACTGGTAGCCCAAGTCCTCTTTTCATGCTAATCCACACTCTACAAACGTAAGTGGGTCCTATCTCTTTTATTCATTTTTGTTTTAATTGACTAATTTCATTAAAGTGGAACATATGTTTAGAGATATGCACAATTTGACCAGTGCCCCATACCTTTTTCCATTCTGTAACCCCTCCCTGCCAAGATAGTAACCACTACCCTGACCTTTAACATCATATATTATTTATACTAATGAAATAATCCAGTAAATATTTATTTATGTGTAGGTTTTTTCATTCAATAGTTTGTGAGATTCAGCCACACTGTGAAGTAGTTTGTTACTCTTTTATTGCTGTGTGCTATTCCATTGTGCGAACACATCACAGTTTATTGATCCATTTTACTATTGATGGGCATTTGAATTGCCTATTTGTCACCAATGATACCATGGGAAGTCAAACACCAGATAGGCTAGAAACGTTTCTCTGCCAAGCAGAGAAAATGAGATTTTTGAAAGCAGAGCTTCCCAGGCATCTGGCTGCTGGAGAGACTGGATTTTTGAGTAAGTTATGGTAACTCCCTTCAAGGGCGAATCCCAAAGAAGTGTTCCAAGTGAGTTTTGAACCACTGTGACACAACCACATAGCACACCACTGTGACAACTGTATAATTGATGGAGCACTTGAAAAGGTTAAGATATTTGTTCACAAGTCAATCATTGACTCTCTAATTACACTTTCTTCAAGTATGAAAAAGTGTACTCCAAGGTAATTTTAGAGAGCAAAAGAAGTGAGGGAGAGGAGTGCTTCAGGCTGAGAAAAATAACCTTTTCAGAGGGACCTTCCTTTGGGACTCTTTCCTCTAATAGCAGAGCCTCGCTTTCATCCCTCTTCATCACTATTTCTTTATCCTGTTTTACTAATTTTTGAAGATGTTGACAACTTTATTCATGGTTTGAGAACAGTAAATTTGGGGTCATAGAGAGGTTAGAGCAAATCATAGAACAAAAAAACAACTTAAAAGTGAAAATTAAATACTCTGTTCTTTAAAAACACTTAAGGAAGCTAGCTACTGTGAATTTCTTGTTGGCTCTTTTCTCCTCGGCTTCCAGTCTCCTGTTTCATTACTGCTGGGTTTTCTCACACTCTCACTGGTAGCCCAAGTCCTCTTTTCATGCTAATCCACACTCTACAAACGTAAGTGGGTCCTATCTCTTTTATTCATTTTTGTTTTAATTGACTAATTTCATTAAAGTGGAACATATGTTTAGAGATATGCACAATTTGACCAGTGCCCCATACCTTTTTCCATTCTGTAACCCCTCCCTGCCAAGATAGTAACCACTACCCTGACCTTTAACATCATATATTATTTATACTAATGAAATAATCCAGTAAATATTTATTTATGTGTAGGTTTTTTCATTCAATAGTTTGTGAGATTCAGCCACACTGTGAAGTAGTTTGTTACTCTTTTATTGCTGTGTGCTATTCCATTGTGCGAACACATCACAGTTTATTGATCCATTTTACTATTGATGGGCATTTGAATTGCCCTCAGTTTTGAGTTATTATAAGTAATGCTGTGATGAAATTCTTTTTTTTAATATTAAGAGACTATTTAATGTACAAATAGAAGACAAATTTTATGATAAAAAGATTTCCAGCCAATGATAATTCCTCTTTCATTCAGCATCTTTAAACCATTGCCACTGTTATATTTAGAGATGTTTATTAACTTAATTGGAATAAATAATTCAAAGGAATGCTATTTTTGATGTACAGATGATTTTTCCTCTGAAGTTACCTGGGGTAGGACTGGGGGTGTTACTTTTTTTGCTTTAATTTGAGGATAATTGCTTTACAAAATCTGTGATGGTCTATTAAAAAACAGAGACATCATTTTGCTGTCAAAGGTCCATGTAATCAAAGCTGGCGAGGCCCACACAGGCCATAGAATAAAGATGGATGAAAATAAATACACAAAAATCCAATCAAAGAGGCCAAAATTAAAAAAAAGAAAAAGAAAATCCCTGTTCAATCATAAGCTGACCACTAAACTAACAGAGCAGAGTTCAGTGGCTGCACACCACAAAAAATATAGACTTCACAGAATTAGTCCAAGAATGTTAGCAAATAAATGAGCAATACGAATCAGCAACAACAACAGACTTTGCAAGGAGCAAGATCTGATTTCCATAACTTACACACTGTCTTTTTAAATGTCTGGTTCTCAACAACAATAAAAAATTATGAAATATGCAAAGAAACAGGAAAGAATGGTCCATACAAAAGAGAAAAGCAGACCATGGAAATTGTCCCTGAGGAACCCCAGCTGCTGCTTCTGCTGCTGCTTAGTCGCTTCAGTGCCACCCTACGGGCTGTAGCCCTCCAGGCGCCTCTGTCCATGGAACTCTCCAAGCAAGAATACTGGAGTGGGCTGCAATGCTCTTCTCCAGGGGATCTTCCCAACTCAGGGATTGAATCCGAGTCTCCTGCATTTCAGGCTGATTCTTTTCCACTGAGTAACCCAGGAAGTCCAAGGAAGCCCAGACATTGGACTTATTAGACAAATACTTTAAATTGGCTACAGTATACATGTTGAGAGAACTACAGGAACCTATCTCTAAATAAAGTTTGAGAGCTACAGCTTATCAAATAGAGAATATCAATATAGAAATAAATTGTGAAGATTAAACAAATGGAAATTCTGTCACTTGTTAGTAAAATAATTGAAATAAAAATTTTAGTGGCTAGTTCAATAGCATTTTTAAACTGGCAGAAGAAAGAATCAGCAAACTCAGGGACAGATTAATCGAAATTATTTATTTTGAAGAAGAAAAAGACTAAAGAAAAAATAAACAGAGCCTTATATACCTGTGGAATAATATTAGGAATATCAGTATACACAATGGGAGTCTCAGAAGGGGAGCAGAGACAGAAAAGAACATAAAGGATGTTTGAAGAAATAATGGTGGACAAAAAGCTCAAATTTGGTTTGAAAACACATTAATCTGCACATTCAGGATAATTGCTTTAAAATCATTTTGTTTTGTCAAAGTTCCATGTAATCAAAGCTGGCGAGGCCCACACAGGCCATAGAATAAAGATGGATGAAAATAAATACACAAAAATCCAATCAAAGAGGCCAAAATTAAAAAAAAGAAAAAGAAAATCCCTGTTCAATCATAAGCTGACCACTAAACTAACAGAGCAGAGTTCAGTGGCTGCACACCACAAAAAATATAGACTTCACAGAATTAGTCCAAGAATGTTAGCAAATAAATGAGCAATACGAATCAGCAACAACAACAGACTTTGCAAGGAGCAAGATCTGATTTCCATAACTTACACACTGTCTTTTTAAATGTCTGGTTCTCAACAACAATAAAAAATTATGAAATATGCAAAGAAACAGGAAAGAATGGTCCATACAAAAGAGAAAAGCAGACCATGGAAATTGTCCCTGAGGAACCCCAGCTGCTGCTTCTGCTGCTTAGTCGCTTCAGTGCCACCCTACGGGCTGTAGCCCTCCAGGCGCCTCTGTCCATGGAACTCTCCAAGCAAGAATACTGGAGTGGGCTGCAATGCTCTTCTCCAGGGGATCTTCCCAACTCAGGGATTGAATCCGAGTCTCCTGCATTTCAGGCTGATTCTTTTCCACTGAGTAACCCAGGAAGTCCAAGGAAGCCCAGACATTGGACTTATTAGACAAATACTTTAAATTGGCTACAGTATACATGTTGAGAGAACTACAGGAACCTATCTCTAAATAAAGTTTGAGAGCTACAGCTTATCAAATAGAGAATATCAATATAGAAATAAATTGTGAAGATTAAACAAATGGAAATTCTGTCACTTGTTAGTAAAATAATTGAAATAAAAATTTTAGTGGCTAGTTCAATAGCATTTTTAAACTGGCAGAAGAAAGAATCAGCAAACTCAGGGACAGATTAATCGAAATTATTTATTTTGAAGAAGAAAAAGACTAAAGAAAAAATAAACAGAGCCTTATATACCTGTGGAATAATATTAGGAATATCAGTATACACAATGGGAGTCTCAGAAGGGGAGCAGAGACAGAAAAGAACATAAAGGATGTTTGAAGAAATAATGGTGGACAAAAAGCTCAAATTTGGTTTGAAAACACATTAATCTGCACATTCAAGAAGCTCAGTGAATTAAAGTAGAAGAACTCAGATAAACCATATCTAGACATAATAATTGTGAAGCCATGCACTGAGGTTGTGGGGCAATATCTTCAGAAATAGCCAAGCTCCATGGCAACCATTGTTGTGAGCTATCCAGTTTGTCATGGGCCATCCCATCCCTAACCAACCAGCTCCCATCTCCACATTATGCAAGTGTTAGCTAGTATTAGTCGCTCTGATCATGGGTCCAACTCTTTGTTACCCACGGACTGAAGCCCACCAGGCTCCTCTGTCCATGGAATTCTTCAGACAATAATACTGGAGTGGGTTGCCATGCCCTCCTCCAGAGGATCTTCCCAACCCAGGGATGGAACCCAGGTCTCCCACATTGCAGGTGGATTCTTTATCAACTGATCACCAGGGAAGTCCAGAAATACCAGAGTGGGTAGCCTATCTCTTCTCTAGGGACCAGCCCAGGATTTGAACTGGGTCTCTTGTATTGCAGACAGATTCATTACCTGCTGAGCTACCAGGGAAGCCCTAAATTAGGCAAGGTAGATAACTAAAAACCACTGACCAATGACTTAATGCCATCCTTCCCCATAGGAATTTTCTTTACATTGAGACCAAAAAAGTTGGTCACAAGCCCATGAAAGCTGTTGGCTCTTCCTTGAGCAGACCCACTGTTGTCATGGCTCCCCTTGGCTCGCCCTGGTCTGCCAGGAAGCCAGCCCGCTGTCTTAGCAGCACTCCTCACTATCTCGGCCCTTTGTTCTCAGTAAATTCTTTCTCTTCTAAAATATTCTGTGTCTGCAAATTCTTTTTCCATTCTGCACTCAGACTGCCTTGACAATAATAAACTGTCCAAACACGAAGACAAAGAGAAAATAACTAAAGAAAAAAAATATACCTGTGGAATAATATTAGGAATATCAGTATACACAATGGGAGTCTCAGAAGGGGAGCAGAGACAGAAAAGAACATAAAGGATGTTTGAAGAAATAATGGTGGACAAAAAGCTCAAATTTGGTTTGAAAACACATTAATCTGCACATTCAAGAAGCTCAGTGAATTAAAGTAGAAGAACTCAGATAAACCATATCTAGACATAATAATTGTGAAGCCATGCACTGAGGTTGTGGGGCAATATCTTCAGAAATAGCCAAGCTCCATGGCAACCATTGTTGTGAGCTATCCAGTTTGTCATGGGCCATCCCATCCCTAACCAACCAGCTCCCATCTCCACATTATGCAAGTGTTAGCTAGTATTAGTCGCTCTGATCATGGGTCCAACTCTTTGTTACCCACGGACTGAAGCCCACCAGGCTCCTCTGTCCATGGAATTCTTCAGACAATAATACTGGAGTGGGTTGCCATGCCCTCCTCCAGAGGATCTTCCCAACCCAGGGATGGAACCCAGGTCTCCCACATTGCAGGTGGATTCTTTATCAACTGATCACCAGGGAAGTCCAGAAATACCAGAGTGGGTAGCCTATCTCTTCTCTAGGGACCAGCCCAGGATTTGAACTGGGTCTCTTGTATTGCAGACAGATTCATTACCTGCTGAGCTACCAGGGAAGCCCTAAATTAGGCAAGGTAGATAACTAAAAACCACTGACCAATGACTTAATGCCATCCTTCCCCATAGGAATTTTCTTTACATTGAGACCAAAAAAGTTGGTCACAAGCCCATGAAAGCTGTTGGCTCTTCCTTGAGCAGACCCACTGTTGTCATGGCTCCCCTTGGCTCGCCCTGGTCTGCCAGGAAGCCAGCCCGCTGTCTTAGCAGCACTCCTCACTATCTCGGCCCTTTGTTCTCAGTAAATTCTTTCTCTTCTAAAATATTCTGTGTCTGCAAATTCTTTTTCCATTCTGCACTCAGACTGCCTTGACAATAATAAACTGTCCAAACACGAAGACAAAGAGAAAATAACTAGAGAAAGACAACTTATCAAATACAAGTGGTCCTCAATAAGGTCACCTGCTGATAGAATTTTCAGAAACTATAGAGGCCTTTAGGCCCCATGTGATATAAGGCAGAGGGACAATGTGTTCAAGTACCTAAAGGAAAAAAAAAAGTTAAATAAGAATTCTATATTTAGCAAAATTATACAAGACCAAAGGAGAAATTAAGACATTCCTAGATTAAAAAAAAGTGATAGACCTACCATACAAGAAATATTAAATGCTGTACTTTAGTTTCAAGTGAAAGGGCATTAGACAACAACTCAAATCCATATGAAGAAATAAAGAGTACCAGTAAAGATAGTTATAAAACAATAGCTAACTATAAAAGAAGGTATAAATGTATTTTTGTTTGGAATGCTTTTTTTCTGTCTAATTTAAAAGATGACCACTTAAAGAATAATCATAATGTTGTGTTGGTCAGCTTTAAAAGAATTTTACATACTATTGAAGTTCGCACTAATCTAAATTAGCTTGTTTTAAGTTAAGGAATTAATTGCAATATCTAGAATAATCACTAAGAAAATAACTAAAAAATACATAGTAGAGCTTCCCTAGTGGTCCAGAAGGTAAAGAATCTGCCTTGCAGTGTAAGGGGCACCGGTTCAATCCCTGGTCCAGGAAGATCCCGCATGCTGTGGAGCAACTGGACTGGTGTGTCCAATTATGAGCCAGCGCTCTGGAGCACATGGGCCCAGAGCTGGTGCTCTGCAACGAGAGAGGCCACTGCAATGTGGGGCCCACACAGGCCAAAGAAAAGGAATAACTCACTGACCAATGATTTGCCTTCCCCATAGGAATTTTCTTTACATTGAGACCAAAAAGTTGGTCACAAGCCCATGAAAGCTGTTGGCTCTTCCTTGCCCCTGTTGTCATGGCTCCCCTTGGCTCGCCCTGGTCTGCCAGGAAGCCAGCCCGCTGTCTTAGCAGCACTCCTCACTATCTCGGCCCTTTGTTCTCAGTAAATTCTTTCTCTTCTAAAATATTCTGTGTCTGCAAATTCTTTTTCCATTCTGCACTCAGACTGCCTTGACAATAATAAACTGTCCAAACACGAAGACAAAGAGAAAATAACTAGAGAAAGACAACTTATCAAATACAAGTGGTCCTCAATAAGGTCACCTGCTGATAGAATTTTCAGAAACTATAGAGGCCTTTAGGCCCCATGTGATATAAGGCAGAGGGACAATGTGTTCAAGTACCTAAAGGAAAAAAAAAAGATAAATAAGAATTCTATATTTAGCAAAATTATACAAGACCAAAGGAGAAATTAAGACATTCCTAGATTAAAAAAAAGTGATAGACCTACCATACAAGAAATATTAAATGCTGTACTTTAGTTTCAAGTGAAAGGGCATTAGACAACAACTCAAATCCATATGAAGAAATAAAGAGTACCAGTAAAGATAGTTATAAAACAATAGCTAACTATAAAAGAAGGTATAAATGTATTTTTGTTTGGAATGCTTTTTTTCTGTCTAATTTAAAAGATGACCACTTAAAGAATAATCATAATGTTGTGTTGGTCAGCTTTAAAAGAATTTTACATACTATTGAAGTTCGCACTAATCTAAATTAGCTTGTTTTAAGTTAAGGAATTAATTGCAATATCTAGAATAATCACTAAGAAAATAACTAAAAAATACATAGTAGAGCTTCCCTAGTGGTCCAGAAGGTAAAGAATCTGCCTTGCAGTGTAAGGGGCACCGGTTCAATCCCTGGTCCAGGAAGATCCCGCATGCTGTGGAGCAACTGGACTGGTGTGTCCAATTATGAGCCAGCGCTCTGGAGCACATGGGCCCAGAGCTGGTGCTCTGCAACGAGAGAGGCCACTGCAATGTGGGGCCCACACAGGCCAAAGAATGGAGATGGATGAAAATAAATAAATAAAAAACCAATAAAAGAAACCAAAAAAATATATATAGTAAAATAAACAAAAAGAGACTTAAGATGTTATACTAGAAGATATTTTATCTGAAAGAAGACAGTAATGGAGGAGCAGAGAAACAAATAACCCAAAAGATACACATAAGAGAAATAACAAAATGGCAGACATAAATCTTACCCTTGCAGTAATTTAATTAAATGTAAATGGATTAAAAATTTAATCAAAAGGCAAAAATTGGCAGAATGAATTTTAAAAATCCAACTATAATACTGCAATAAGAGATACTTATGATTCAAAGACACACAAGGTTTAAAATGAAAGGATGGAAAAACAATCTACCTTACAAACAGTATCCAAAACAGAACTGAAACAGCTGTACTAATATCAGACAAAATACACTTTAAGACAAAACTTATGACTAGAGGATATTATTTGTTTAGTGATAAAACAATTAATCAGAAAGGCATAATTCTAAGCATACATGTACATAACAAGAGAGCTGCAAGGTACATGAAACAGACTGATAGACTTGAAGAGAGAGACAGTCTAACAATAATAGTTAGAGATTTCAGTATTCCAGTTTCATCAATGAATAGAACAACTAGGAAGAAGATCAACAAGGAAATAGAAGACTTAAGCAACAGTATAAACAAATTAGACCTAAACGGGTATCTGTTTGGAACTGTCTACCCTGAAACAGCAGTAAAGCTAACAAAACAAAATTTGTAAAAAATTTCTGAAAATGATAGATTCATAATGTTGTGTTGGTCAAAAGTTTATCTATGAATAATCAAAACTAAGTTAAGGAATTAATTGCAATATCTAGAATAATCACTAAGAAAATAACTAAAAATACATAGTAGAGCTTCCTAGTGGTCCAGAAGGTAAAGAATCTGCCTTGCAGTGTAAGGGGCACCGGTTCAATCCCTGGTCCAGGAAGATCCCGCATGCTGTGGAGCAACTGGACTGGTGTGTCCAATTATGAGCCAGCGCTCTGGAGCACATGGGCCCAGAGCTGGTGCTCTGCAACGAGAGAGGCCACTGCAATGTGGGGCCCACACAGGCCAAAGAATGGAGATGGATGAAAATAAATAAATAAAAAACCAATAAAAGAAACCAAAAAAATATATATAGTAAAATAAACAAAAAGAGACTTAAGATGTTATACTAGAAGATATTTTATCTGAAAGAAGACAGTAATGGAGGAGCAGAGAAACAAATAACCCAAAAGATACACATAAGAGAAATAACAAAATGGCAGACATAAATCTTACCCTTGCAGTAATTTAATTAAATGTAAATGGATTAAAAATTTAATCAAAAGGCAAAAATTGGCAGAATGAATTTTAAAATCCAACTATAATACTGCAATAAGAGATACTTATGATTCAAAGACACACAAGGTTTAAAATGAAAGGATGGAAAAACAATCTACCTTACAAACAGTATCCAAAACAGAACTGAAACAGCTGTACTAATATCAGACAAAATACACTTTAAGACAAAACTTATGACTAGAGGATATTATTTGTTTAGTGATAAAACAATTAATCAGAAAGGCATAATTCTAAGCATACATGTACATAACAAGAGAGCTGCAAGGTACATGAAACAGACTGATAGACTTGAAGAGAGAGACAGTCTAACAATAATAGTTAGAGATTTCAGTATTCCAGTTTCATCAATGAATAGAACAACTAGGAAGAAGATCAACAAGGAAATAGAAGACTTAAGCAACAGTATAAACAAATTAGACCTAAACGGGTATCTGTTTGGAACTGTCTACCCTGAAACAGCAGTAAAGCTAACAAAACAAAATTTGTACTCTGAAAATGATAAAACATAGTTGAGAGAAATTTAAGAAAACCTAAATAGACATATCATGTTTGTGAATCAGAGGAGCCAATATTAATAAGAGGACAATCCCTAAATTGGTTTGCAGATTCAATGTATTCCTATAAGAATTTCATCTGGCTTTTTGGTGGAAATTGATGAGTTGATTCTAAAATTCATATGGAATTGCAAGACACTCAGAATTGTCAGAACAGTCTTTCAAAGAAGAGCAAAGAAAGTATATTTCTTGATTTCAAAGCTACTATAAATCTACAGTCATCAAGGTTATGTGGTATTGCCATTAAAATAAACTTTTAGATCAATGGAATAGAATGAAGGGGCCAGAAATAAAGCTGAATCTGAATCTATGGTCAGGCCAACTAATTTTCAAAAAGAGTGCCAAATCATTCCTTGAGAGAAGGAATAGTCTTGTCAACAAATGATGCTAAAAAAATAGGATGACCACATACAAGAAAATGAAGGTGAACCCTTACTTCAGATCATATACAAAGATTAATTTACAATAGATCATAGACCTAAATATAAAAACCTAAACATAAGATCTAAAACCATTAAGCTCTTAGAAAACGTAGGAGTAAATCAAAAACATGAAAAGATGCTCAATATCACCCAGTCTTCTGGGAATTGAAAATCAAAAACCACAATGAAATACAACTTCATTCACTAAGGTCACTGTAATAAAAATGAATAAGTATTGACAAGGAGTTGAAGAAATTAGGATTCCCATAAATGGCTGGTGGGAATGTAGAATGGTGTAGTCACTTGGAAAACAATTTTACATTTCTTCAAATATTATAAATAGAGATATTATATCACCCAGTAATTCCAAGTATGTAAATACCTGTAACTATACCCAAGAGAATTGAAATCATACCTCCACAACTTTAATACAATTCCAGTTTCATCAATGAATAGAACAACTAGGAAGAAGATCAACAAGGAAATAGAAGACTTAAGCAACAGTATAAACAAATTAGACCTAAACGGGTATCTGTTTGGAACTGTCTACCCTGAAACAGCAGTAAAGCTAACAAAACAAAATTTGTACTCTGAAAATGATAAAACATAGTTGAGAGAAATTTAAGAAAACCTAAATAGACATATCATGTTTGTGAATCAGAGGAGCCAATATTAATAAGAGGACAATCCCTAAATTGGTTTGCAGATTCAATGTATTCCTATAAGAATTTCATCTGGCTTTTTGGTGGAAATTGATGAGTTGATTCTAAAATTCATATGGAATTGCAAGACACTCAGAATTGTCAGAACAGTCTTTCAAAGAAGAGCAAAGAAAGTATATTTCTTGATTTCAAAGCTACTATAAATCTACAGTCATCAAGGTTATGTGGTATTGCCATTAAAATAAACTTTTAGATCAATGGAATAGAATGAAGGGCCAGAAATAAAGCTGAATCTGAATCTATGGTCAGGCCAACTAATTTTCAAAAAGAGTGCCAAATCATTCCTTGAGAGAAGGAATAGTCTTGTCAACAAATGATGCTAAAAAAATAGGATGACCACATACAAGAAAATGAAGGTGAACCCTTACTTCAGATCATATACAAAGATTAATTTACAATAGATCATAGACCTAAATATAAAAACCTAAACATAAGATCTAAAACCATTAAGCTCTTAGAAAACGTAGGAGTAAATCAAAAACATGAAAAGATGCTCAATATCACCCAGTCTTCTGGGAATTGAAAATCAAAAACCACAATGAAATACAACTTCATTCACTAAGGTCACTGTAATAAAAATGAATAAGTATTGACAAGGAGTTGAAGAAATTAGGATTCCCATAAATGGCTGGTGGGAATGTAGAATGGTGTAGTCACTTGGAAAACAATTTTACATTTCTTCAAATATTATAAATAGAGATATTATATCACCCAGTAATTCCAAGTATGTATACATATATATGCCTGTAACTATACCCAAGAGAATTGAAATCATACCTCCACCAAAAACTTGTACATAAGCATTCATAGTAGCATTACTATAATAGCCAAAAATGGAAACAAAATGGTAATAATTAAAGAGTATAAAACTAGATCCAAAGGAATTTCCTGGAAGTCCCGTGGTGAGGACTCAGCACTTTCATTGCCAGGGCCCAGAGACCCAGGGTTCAATTCCTGGTCAGGGAAATAAATCCCAGTACTGCCCAGCCAACTGCCACCCACTGTCCTCAAAAACACACAAACAAAACCAAAAAATACAGTAAATCTAAGAAGACTAAGAATTTATTTTGTGATAAACGGACAATTGCTAATGTTTCTTTGAAAAATAAAACACAATCACACTTTACAAGTATACAAAACTAAATCCCATATAGATTAAATAGCTAAGTAGAAAAAATATTAGAATAAAACTTCTGAGAATATTTTTATAATCTTGGATGGGTAAGGGCCTTCTGAGGTAGATTAAAAAAAACAAACACAGGTGTCAAAAGGGAAAGACAGAGGGAACTGATCGCATACAGATTCAAATTTTCTGTACAATAAAAAGCATTGAAAAACAAGGGAAGAGGGGAATATTTACAATACAGTTTTATCATATTTAGAGGACTTGTACAATCAATAGATAAAATCTGAGCAATATAATAGAGTAATGGGCAAGGTATATAAACAGGCAATTCACAGAAAAAATGTAAGTGCCTATTAATATGAAAAGATAGCCTTTCTAGTAGTTGCGAAAATATAATTTTTAAACATTTGATTGACCAAAGTAGTTATAAGTTTTGTAATATCCGTGCCTGTAAAAATGTAGAGAAATGAGTATTTTTCATACAGAGTTGAATGGGAGTTTGAGTGGTATAGCCTATTTGAAAGGTAATTTGGTATTATCTATCAAAAAGTTCAAATATGCATATCTTTTGACTTAATAGCTGTACCTCTGAGAATACCAGTCAGTCTTAAGAACATCTCCCTTCAGAGACTAAGTGGAAGTTAATAGAGAGACTCTTGTGTAGAGAAATTGGGATTCCCCTCAGTATTGATAGAATTAGAAACTACTGATATTCACAAAGTTCAAATATTTCATATCGTCTGAACTGGTAAATTCCATTGTGGGCAATTTGTCACAAGTAAATTATTGTAACTATGAAACAGCTTTATACATAGATGTTCATAGCTTTAGCATCCTTAATAGCTAACATTTTGAATTTATTTATAAGTCCAAAATAGAAAAATGTTAAGTAATCCATGGCAAAATTGCTCAGTAGAGTATTAGGATATCACTGAAAATTATATTCATGAAGATAATATTAATATTAATATGACTAACATAGAGAGTGCATCTGAGATTGTATTTTGCAGCAAATTCAAGGTACTAGATTTTCATGAATTCTCATCACAGATGTGTTAAATAAGTATATGCCTGTCACTTGAAAAGCCCCTTAGTATATGCCAGTCCTGGGTCTTCTAGCCCCATCTATCTGTTTTCCTTTCCCTGCCTCAAATTCAGGGTTTCTGTTGTGTCTGCCTTTCTCTGAGTTAGTCCACACTGCAGCCAACCTCTCTCCTGTTTCCTGGCTTCTCCCCTGTTGCTCAGAGCTTCCCAGATGGCTCAGTGGTGAAGAAACTGCCTGCCAATGCAGGAGACGGAAGGACATGTGGGTTTGATCCTTGGGTTGGGAAGATCCCCTGGAGGAGGAACTAGCAAGCCACTCCAGTAATTCTTGCCTGGAAAATTCCACGAACAGAGGAGCCTGGCAGGCTACAGTCCATGGGCCTGCAAAGAGATGGACATGACTGAGCACTCACACACCCTGTCTTTCAGCATCTGTGGCTGTGGTCCTGTCTCCTCCTGCTTCACTCCATGCAGGAACCACTATTCTTTCTGTATTCCCCAAGGCTTTGGAATACGAGGGGTTGTCTGTAATGACTCTGACTTTAGACTGGTATAGCCTATTTGAAAGGTAATTTGGTGTTATCTATCAAAAAGTTCAAAGATGCATATCGTTTGACTTAATAGCTGTGCCTCTGAGAATACCAGTCAGTCTTAAGAACATCTCCCTTCAGAGACTAAGTGGAAGTTAATAGAGAGACTCTTGTGTAGAGAAATTGGGATTCCCCTCAGTATTGATAGAATTAGAAACTACTGATATTCACAAAGTTCAAATATTTCATATCGTCTGAACTGGTAAATTCCATTGTGGGCAATTTGTCACAAGTAAATTATTGTAACTATGAAACAGCTTTATACATAGATGTTCATAGCTTTAGCATCCTTAATAGCTAACATTTTGAATTTATTTATAAGTCCAAAATAGAAAAATGTTAAGTAATCCATGGCAAAATTGCTCAGTAGAGTATTAGGATATCACTGAAAATTATATTCATGAAGATAATATTAATATTAATATGACTAACATAGAGAGTGCATCTGAGATTGTATTTTGCAGCAAATTCAAGGTACTAGATTTTCATGAATTCTCATCACAGATGTGTTAAATAAGTATATGCCTGTCACTTGAAAAGCCCCTTAGTATATGCCAGTCCTGGGTCTTCTAGCCCCATCTATCTGTTTTCCTTTCCCTGCCTCAAATTCAGGGTTTCTGTTGTGTCTGCCTTTCTCTGAGTTAGTCCACACTGCAGCCAACCTCTCTCCTGTTTCCTGGCTTCTCCCCTGTTGCTCAGAGCTTCCCAGATGGCTCAGTGGTGAAGAAACTGCCTGCCAATGCAGGAGACGGAAGGACATGTGGGTTTGATCCTTGGGTTGGGAAGATCCCCTGGAGGAGGAACTAGCAAGCCACTCCAGTAATTCTTGCCTGGAAAATTCCACGAACAGAGGAGCCTGGCAGGCTACAGTCCATGGGCCTGCAAAGAGATGGACATGACTGAGCACTCACACACCCTGTCTTTCAGCATCTGTGGCTGTGGTCCTGTCTCCTCCTGCTTCACTCCATGCAGGAACCACTATTCTTTCTGTATTCCCCAAGGCTTTGGAATACGAGGGGGTTGTCTGTAATAGACTCTGACTGAGGAGTTAGGAATAACAGAGGGGAATTAGAAAACAGCTGAAACAGATCTTTTCCTGTCTTACCCCACAGCTGTGAAACCAAGACTAATTATTTTTCTTTTTCAATATTGACCTTAATTGTGATGTACCAAGCTCATATCTGAGTGTGTAATTCTATCTCAATTCTTGATTTGAAAAATTATTGTCAGCCAATTACTAAGAAAATCATAATTATAAATGTGCTTTCCTCATAGTTCAGTTGATAAAGAATCTGCCTGCAGTACAAGCGACATGGGTTCAATTCCTGGGTCATGAAGATCCCCTGGAGAAGGATATGGCAACCCACTCCAGCATTCTTGCCTGGAGAATCCCATGGACAGAAGAGCCTGGTACAATCCATGTGGCTACAATTCATGTGGTCACAAAAGAATCAGATGCAACTTAGTGACTACACCACCACCAGAAAACAACCTTGGAATGAGCATCAACATGAATGCATATTACCATTGCAAGAAATGGTCATGCTCATCTCTCAGTGGAATTCCAGTGTCAACTGTTAAAATAGTAATGTGCTTTCTTCTCCTATTGAAAAACGTACGCATCTTTGAACTGAGGAAACACATGGTGGTTTTGATCATACATGCCTCCTGTGGTTGATAGTCTTCCAAGAGCTCTGTATTCTGAGACTGGGGTTAGTTTCAGTGACAAAAACCCTTACTGCTGTCTATGGCGGCCCAGGGTTGGCCCTCTTAGTTAGTGTTAACTGTCACCATTAAATAGGTGTATAAATTGTGGGGTTTGATCCTTGCGGTTGGGAAGATCCCCTTTGGGGAGAGAGGAAAACTGCCTGCCAATGCAGAGCGGAAGGACATGTGGGTTTGATCCTTGGGTTGGGAAGATCCCCTGGAGGAGGAACTAGCAAGCCACTCCAGTAATTCTTGCCTGGAAAATTCCACGAACAGAGGAGCCTGGCAGGCTACAGTCCATGGGCCTGCAAAGAGATGGACATGACTGAGCACTCACACACCCTGTCTTTCAGCATCTGTGGCTGTGGTCCTGTCTCCTCCTGCTTCACTCCATGCAGGAACCACTATTCTTTCTGTATTCCCCAAGGCTTTGGAATACGAGGGGGTTGTCTGTAATAGACTCTGACTGAGGAGTTAGGAATAACAGAGGGGAATTAGAAAACAGCTGAAACAGATCTTTTCCTGTCTTACCCCACAGCTGTGAAACCAAGACTAATTATTTTTCTTTTTCAATATTGACCTTAATTGTGATGTACCAAGCTCATATCTGAGTGTGTAATTCTATCTCAATTCTTGATTTGAAAAATTATTGTCAGCCAATTACTAAGAAAATCATAATTATAAATGTGCTTTCCTCATAGTTCAGTTGATAAAGAATCTGCCTGCAGTACAAGCGACATGGGTTCAATTCCTGGGTCATGAAGATCCCCTGGAGAAGGATATGGCAACCCACTCCAGCATTCTTGCCTGGAGAATCCCATGGACAGAAGAGCCTGGTACAATCCATGTGGCTACAATTCATGTGGTCACAAAAGAATCAGATGCAACTTAGTGACTACACCACCACCAGAAAACAACCTTGGAATGAGCATCAACATGAATGCATATTACCATTGCAAGAAATGGTCATGCTCATCTCTCAGTGGAATTCCAGTGTCAACTGTTAAAATAGTAATGTGCTTTCTTCTCCTATTGAAAAACGTACGCATCTTTGAACTGAGGAAACACATGGTGGTTTTGATCATACATGCCTCCTGTGGTTGATAGTCTTCCAAGAGCTCTGTATTCTGAGACTGGGGTTAGTTTCAGTGACAAAAACCCTTACTGCTGTCTATGGCGGCCCAGGGTTGGCCCTCTTAGTTAGTGTTAACTGTCACCATTAAATAGGTGTATATGTTGAACCCATTTCCACGGGCAAGAGAGAAAATCAAATTCTCTAGCCTCAGAATAGGGACAGCTTGTGCTGCCTCAGAACCACATTAGGCAAAATAAAAGGAAATTGTACTTTCCTGTGAAATGGTGCTGCCCTCACATCCATGCCCTGGAAGAAAGATGACCCAACATGACCCCATGCCCTGGTCAGCTATGTCCACAGGCTGCCAGTAGTCAAGGACAGGGCAGGAAACGACCTTGAGTTGCTCACCAAAATTTGCTTCTGGAGAGGTAAGCAGCCAGTGTCTTCAGGATATTTAAAGGTCTGCAATCTTATTAAACTCCTGCTAATAAGCATGACTTCCTTATTTATCAGGTTAATATGGTCTGGGATTAGAGAGACAAGCCTAGTCTTAAGATTTCAGGAAATAAACTTGTTTTTTTCCTGTCTTACTCCACAGCTGTAATCCCAAGGTTAATCATTTTACTCTTTCAATATTGATCTTAACTGTGATGTACCAAGCTCATATCTGAGTGTTAAATTCTATCTCAATTCTTGATTTTAAAAATTATTGTCAGCTTATTACTAAGAAAACCACAACTATAAATATCGAACTTATGTTCCAAGAAGTAGTTCAGGCCACTTTGAGAAAACTTCCGGCTGTATTTTCCTTTATGGGAAAAGAAAATCTTAAATTTCAGATGATTTATTGATTGGGCCCATGAAAATTTCTATCAAAATATCTAGGATGGGGCTTCCCTGGCTGGCTCAGTGGTAAAAAATCCCCCCAATGCATGTGCCACAACACTGCAACTTGGAAAGTTGAGCATCAACATGAATGCATATTACCATTGCAAGAAATGGTCATGCTCATCTCTCAGTGGAATTCCAGTGTCAACTGTTAAAATAGTAATGTGCTTTCTTCTCCTATTGAAAAACGTACGCATCTTTGAACTGAGGAAACACATGGTGGTTTTGATCATACATGCCTCCTGTGGTTGATAGTCTTCCAAGAGCTCTGTATTCTGAGACTGGGGTTAGTTTCAGTGACAAAACCCTTACTGCTGTCTATGGCGGCCCAGGGTTGGCCCTCTTAGTTAGTGTTAACTGTCACCATTAAATAGGTGTATATGTTGAACCCATTTCCACGGGCAAGAGAGAAAATCAAATTCTCTAGCCTCAGAATAGGGACAGCTTGTGCTGCCTCAGAACCACATTAGGCAAAATAAAAGGAAATTGTACTTTCCTGTGAAATGGTGCTGCCCTCACATCCATGCCCTGGAAGAAAGATGACCCAACATGACCCCATGCCCTGGTCAGCTATGTCCACAGGCTGCCAGTAGTCAAGGACAGGGCAGGAAACGACCTTGAGTTGCTCACCAAAATTTGCTTCTGGAGAGGTAAGCAGCCAGTGTCTTCAGGATATTTAAAGGTCTGCAATCTTATTAAACTCCTGCTAATAAGCATGACTTCCTTATTTATCAGGTTAATATGGTCTGGGATTAGAGAGACAAGCCTAGTCTTAAGATTTCAGGAAATAAACTTGTTTTTTTCCTGTCTTACTCCACAGCTGTAATCCCAAGGTTAATCATTTTACTCTTTCAATATTGATCTTAACTGTGATGTACCAAGCTCATATCTGAGTGTTAAATTCTATCTCAATTCTTGATTTTAAAAATTATTGTCAGCTTATTACTAAGAAAACCACAACTATAAATATCGAACTTATGTTCCAAGAAGTAGTTCAGGCCACTTTGAGAAAACTTCCGGCTGTATTTTCCTTTATGGGAAAAGAAAATCTTAAATTTCAGATGATTTATTGATTGGGCCCATGAAAATTTCTATCAGAATATCTAGGATGGGGCTTCCCTGGTGGCTCAGTGGTAAAAAAATCTGCCAATGCAGGAGACGTGGGCTTGATTCTTGATTTGAGAAGATCCCACATACCATGGAGCAGCTAAGCTCATGTGCCACAACTACTGAGCCTGTGCTCTAGAGCCTTGGAGCTGCAACTATTGAAGCCTGCTTGTCGTAGAACTGGTACTCTGCAACAGGAGAAGCCACCACAAAAAGAAGCCTGTATACTACAGCTAGAAAGTAGCCCATACTCACTACAACTAGAGAAAAGCCCATGCAGCAATGAAGACCTGGAACAGTCAAAAATAAACAAATAAAATAATAAAATAAGTCAATAATCATGTTCCCATTTTAAAAAAAGAAAAAAAGAATATCTAGGATGACCCTTACCCTTTCTGGTAGGGAGTTGAGCAGACCATGTCTCCATTTCCCTGAGAATCTCTTCTTACTCCATGTTACAGACTGGATTGTGACCTAGTACAGTTCAGAGGGAGCTTCCTTCTGGGTGTCCCCCTGAGCAGAGTTCTCTGCAGAGCTGAAGCTTTCATTAAACACTTAGGGAAGCAGCCAGAGTGGGTGGCCTTGTAGATAGGTCCCCACTCCGTCCTCTGACAGTTTGTGATTTGGCATGGCAGTGGTGAGGAAGCAGATGACAGAATTGAGCAGATAGTTCCTGCTGCTCCACTGGGACAGCTAATGGAAAGAGTAACACGGAAACCTACACTATCATATGTAAAAGAGATAACCATTGTGAATAAACTGTAAGACTAAGCGAGCTTATATGGGGGCTATGCAACAACTTGGATGGGTGGGACAGGGGAGTGGTGGAGCTCAGATGGAAGGGGTCAGGAATAACCCCATGACTGATTTGGGATTATGTACAGCTGTAAATAACAAAACTCTGTAAAAGAGGTATATCAATAACTTCACTGTATGCTGGAGAGGGTGAGGAGAAAAGGGAACACTCCTGCATTGCTGGTGGGAATGTAAATTGATATAGCTGCTATGGAAGACAGTATGGAGATTTCTTAAAAAACTAAAAATAGAAGCACCATATGACCCAGCAATCCCACTACTAGGCCTATATCCTGATGAAATCAAAATTGAAAGAGGCACCTGTACCCCAATGTTCATTGCAGCTCTCTATACAATAGCTGGAACATGGAAGCAACCTAGATGTCCATCAATGAATGAATGGATGAAAAAGCTCTGGTACATATATACAATGGAATACTACACAGCTGTAAAAAGAAATGCAGAAGAATCAGTCCTAATGAGGTGGTTGGATCTAGAACCTATCATAAAAAGTGAAGTAAGTCAAAAAGAGAAAGACAAGTACAATATACTAACACATATATATGGATACTAGTAGGATGGTAATGATAACACATGTAGTGAAGCGATGGAAAAACAGACATGCACAATAGACGTATGGATATTGTGGGGAATGAACAGTGGGTGGGAGGCATAAAGGAAGTAGCATGAAAACCTATACTATCGTACGTGAAAAAATAGCCATTGTCATTGTGCTTTGAGAAAAAGGCTGTGCGATGGCCTGGAGGGGTGGGATGGGGGGATAAACATATGACTAATGGGTGGGATGGGGGGATATACATATGACTAATCTGGGATCACACATATCTGTAGACAATAAAACTCTGTAAAAGTTAAAAGTAAAATAAAAGGTTTTTTAAAAAGGATAATTATTGTTTTCTCCTTTAACATATAAAATACTGATTACATTTGAAATGTTATGACAAACTTCTAGTCTCTGAATAGACTATTCTCTTACAATATATAAAAAAAGATTGTCCTCCCCCACAAAAATGAAAAAAAAGTCACTGTACACCTAAAACGAATGCAACATTACAAATCAACTATATTCCAAGACTAAGCGAGCTTATATGGGGCTATGCAACAACTTGGATGGGTGGGACAGGGGAGTGGTGGAGCTCAGATGGAAGGGGTCAGGAATAACCCCATGACTGATTTGGGATTATGTACAGCTGTAAATAACAAAACTCTGTAAAGAGGTATATCAATAACTTCACTGTATGCTGGAGGGTGAGGAGAAAAGGGAACACTCCTGCATTGCTGGTGGGAATGTAAATTGATATAGCTGCTATGGAAGACAGTATGGAGATTTCTTAAAAAACTAAAAATAGAAGCACCATATGACCCAGCAATCCCACTACTAGGCCTATATCCTGATGAAATCAAAATTGAAAGAGGCACCTGTACCCCAATGTTCATTGCAGCTCTCTATACAATAGCTGGAACATGGAAGCAACCTAGATGTCCATCAATGAATGAATGGATGAAAAAGCTCTGGTACATATATACAATGGAATACTACACAGCTGTAAAAAGAAATGCAGAAGAATCAGTCCTAATGAGGTGGTTGGATCTAGAACCTATCATAAAAAGTGAAGTAAGTCAAAAAGAGAAAGACAAGTACAATATACTAACACATATATATGGATACTAGTAGGATGGTAATGATAACACATGTAGTGAAGCGATGGAAAAACAGACATGCACAATAGACGTATGGATATTGTGGGGAATGAACAGTGGGTGGGAGGCATAAAGGAAGTAGCATGAAAACCTATACTATCGTACGTGAAAAAATAGCCATTGTCATTGTGCTTTGAGAAAAAGGCTGTGCGATGGCCTGGAGGGGTGGGATGGGGGGATAAACATATGACTAATGGGTGGGATGGGGGGATATACATATGACTAATCTGGGATCACACATATCTGTAGACAATAAAACTCTGTAAAAGTTAAAAGTAAAATAAAAGGTTTTTTAAAAAGGATAATTATTGTTTTCTCCTTTAACATATAAAATACTGATTACATTTGAAATGTTATGACAAACTTCTAGTCTCTGAATAGACTATTCTCTTACAATATATAAAAAAAGATTGTCCTCCCCCACAAAAATGAAAAAAAAAAGTCACTGTACACCTAAAACGAATGCAACATTACAAATCAACTATATTCCAATTAAAAAAATAAAGTGAGCTGATGGAAGACCACCAGAGAGTGAGACAGAGCTCTGGTTGGGAAAGAAAGCTCTAGAGCCGGTATGGGCCCTGTGACTGGGTCTGTGTCCAGCTAGCACCATGCAACTTTATGTACTAAGCAGCTGGTTCACAAAGCCTCTGGCCAGCCTGAGTTTTCCTTTAGCTCAGATTGACTGAGAGTGTGCATAAACATTACCCAGGGCTTTTAATTGATTCATTTAGGCAAATAATATCCACATAGCTTTCTGCTTCTGTGATAAGGTCTACCTCACAAGATGGAAAGTATGTAAGTCCAGCAAGGCACTTGGGCAGGTAAATGGAGGAAGTTTTTCTTTTCCATCCCTTGGGGCCTTACCTGGATGTGGCTGTCTTTGAATGCTCCTAAGCCACTCTTTGTAGACCTATCACCAGGCCTCTGAAACCCTCTGTGGGGTCACAAGGACCATAAAACTATCTATCTCAGAGACGCAGCCTTGCTATTTGAGAGTAAGTATAAGTTGTTCAGTCATGTCTGACTTTTTGTGACCCCATGGACTGTAGCCCACCAGGCTTCTCTGACCATAGGATTTTCCAGGCAAGAATACTAGAGGGGGTTGCCATTTCCTTCTCCAGGGGATCTTCACAGCCCAGGGACTGAAGCCAAGTCTCCTGGATTGCAGGCAGATTCTTTACTGTCTGAACCACAAGGGAAGCTCTCTATTGGAGGGAGGCCCCAGTAATAAAAACACAGCTAATTGAACGATAAAACATTTATTGGGTACCTAATATCTGCTCAGCACTGAGCTGGGTGCTGAAAAAATTAAATATTATAAAAGTATAATGCTTATCATACATTAAATATTTAAAAGCCCTAGAATTCTTAATAAATCTGAGGAGGAAAATACCATAGGAGACCCATTATTGACTTTTTACGCATGAGTAAGCTGAACCCAGGGAAGTAAGATTAAACAGCCTGCCCAAGACCATGCAGCTGGTGGAGCAGAGATTTGACTGAAAATGACAGGCCCCAAGTTCAGGGAAGACACTGGAAGGCACTTTCCTGTCATTCAGAGAAGACTCTTGAGAGTTCCTTGGATAGCAAGGAGATCAGACCAGTCAATCCTAAAGGAAATCAACCCTGAATATTCACTGGAAGGACTGATGCTGCAGCTGAAGCTCCAATACTTTGGCCACCTGATGTGAAGAGCTGACTCATTGAAAAAGACCCTGATGCTGGGAAAAATAGAAGGCAGAAGAAGGGGATGACAGAAGATGAGACGGTTGGATGGCAGCACTGTCTCAATGGACGTGAGTTTGAACAAACTCCAGGAGATGGTGAAAGACAGTGAAGCCTGGTGTGCTGTGGTCCATGGGGCCACAAAGAGTCAGACACGAGTGAGTGACTGAACTGAACTAAAGATCCTGAACTTGGGCAGACTCTGGGAGATGGTGGAGGACAGGGAGGCCCAGCGTGCTGCGGTCTACCAAGTCACAAAACGGAGTCAGACACGACTTAACAACTGAACAATCAGATCCTGAAAACCTGGGGGTAAAATGGCTTGTTTCCCAAATGGTGGTGACAGAGAAAACATGGATACGTTGACGGCATATTCTGTTTTTTTCTTTTTTTCAGAGTCCATTATTTAGGTTTGATTTTTGTGACAAGATGTCTCCTATTCTTGTGAGGGCCTTTCTCAAAGTATAGGAGGCATTCACATGTCACTGCTTCACACAGTACTCAAAATGTACTTTTATTTAACTCACTATCTGTTTGTTCATCTAAGCACAGAGTATTTTATCTGAATCGGGTTCATCTGACAACTCCAGAGTGATTGTTCCACCCCTTCCTGCTCCAAATCCCTTACGCTAGGAGTTTTTATTTTTCTGTCACTTGTTTGTTGGCTCAGTTTTCTCAGAACTTTGTTTCTCAGAGCAAGAGTGACCCAGGCCATGCTAAGTCAGCAGGGCAGCCAGGAGAGAGGGAAGCAGAGTCAAACTAGAGTCTAGCCCTGTGTGGGAAGATTGGTGTCAGGCAAAGTAATATCCTCAGGAATCTGACAGGGTAAGTCATGATGAGAGCTGTGGTTGTGGTGAGCTGGGCACAGTGGATGCTCCAGTGCTCATTCTCTCTCACCACACCTTGCTTTTCTTTTGCACCATATTTACTACAATATAAAATGAATGTGTTTATTTAATTACTTGGTTCATGTATGTTTTTCTCTCTTGACTGTGAGCTCCACGAGAGCAGGGGTCTTAGGTGCTTTATTTACCACTCTATATCCAAGACCTACTACGGTGCCAGGCCCAAGGAAAGTACTCAGTATTAACTGCATATGTGGATGAATGCCTGGCAGCCATTCCATCCTGAGAAGCGCCAGGGATTATATCTTATAATAGATGTAATTTTGAAATGTTTACCAGAAAATAACATATAGGTAAAGACACAGTTAGTGAATTATAAGATAGAACAGAAAAGAATGTCTAGAGGCAAAAAAACCCTGGGAGAATATAGACAAAAAGTTAAGAGACAAGGAGGAAGGCCTTATGGGAAAGCCTACAGATAACAGAGTTGTAGTAAAGAAAAAAATTTGGAGAAAACAAGAAAGTGGGAGATGGTGGAGGACAGGGAGGCCCAGCGTGCTGCGGTCTACCAAGTCACGGAGTCAGACACGACTTAACAACTGAACAATCAGATCCTGAAAACCTGGGGGTAAAATGGCTTGTTTCCCAAATGGTGGTGACAGAGAAAACATGGATACGTTGACGGCATATTCTGTTTTTTTCTTTTTTTCAGAGTCCATTATTTAGGTTTGATTTTTGTGACAAGATGTCTCCTATTCTTGTGAGGGCCTTTCTCAAAGTATAGGAGGCATTCACATGTCACTGCTTCACACAGTACTCAAAATGTACTTTTATTTAACTCACTATCTGTTTGTTCATCTAAGCACAGAGTATTTTATCTGAATCGGGTTCATCTGACAACTCCAGAGTGATTTTTCCACCCCTACCTGCTCCAAATCCCTTACGCTAGGAGTTTTTATTTTTCTGTCACTTGTTTGTTGGCTCAGTTTTCTCAGAACTTTGTTTCTCAGAGCAAGAGTGACCCAGGCCATGCTAAGTCAGCAGGGCAGCCAGGAGAGAGGGAAGCAGAGTCAAACTAGAGTCTAGCCCTGTGTGGGAAGATTGGTGTCAGGCAAAGTAATATCCTCAGGAATCTGACAGGGTAAGTCATGATGAGAGCTGTGGTTGTGGTGAGCTGGGCACAGTGGATGCTCCAGTGCTCATTCTCTCTCACCACACCTTGCTTTTCTTTTGCACCATATTTACTACAATATAAAATGAATGTGTTTATTTAATTACTTGGTTCATGTATGTTTTTCTCTCTTGACTGTGAGCTCCACGAGAGCGGGGGTCTTAGGTGCTTTATTTACCACTCTATACCCAAAGGGACCTACTACGGTGCCAGGCCCAAGGAAAGTACTCAGTATTAACTGCATATGTGGATGAATGCCTGGCAGCCATTCCATCCTGAGAAGCGCCAGGGATTATATCTTATAATAGATGTAATTTTGAAATGTTTACCAGAAAATAACATATAGGTAAAGACACAGTTAGTGAATTATAAGATAGAACAGAAAAGAATGTCTAGAGGCAAAAAAACCCTGGGAGAATATAGACAAAAAGTTAAGAGACAAGGAGGAAGGCCTTATGGGAAAGCCTACAGCAATTAATCAGAGTTGTAGTAGGAGAAGAAAGAGAAATTTGGAGAAACAACATATGAAAAGATAATAAATAATTTACTGGAAATGAAAAAGAGACAGCAGTAGACCAACGTAAGAAGTTAAGTAACATAAAAAGAAATCTATACTGAGGCACATTAAAATGAAATACCAGAAAGATAAAGAGAAGATCCTAAAAGAAGCCAAATGTGGGGAAATACAAAGGGCTTTCAAGAGAGTGGCAGATTGCCAGCTGACTTCTCAACTTAGCAAGGAAATCTGGAAGACAGTAAGGTAGTGTTTAATGCACTGCGAAAATAATTGCTAAAATAGAATCTTATTCTGTTCAGAAGGGTAAACAAGAAATAACCGATTTTTTTCAACAGCAGACATCAGTAAAAGAAATTCTAATGTTTGTAGTGATGGTTTGACGGGTGTGTATTTTTTTATATTTATCTTTAAATTAACTATTTGATTTTTTGATCTCACTGAATGGTATACGGGCTCTTAGTTTTCCCACCAGGGAGCAAACCATGCCCCCTGCAGGTAAGTGTGGACTCTTAACCACTGGACACCCAGGGAAGTCCCTTAACTGGAGTGTACTTATCTCCAAGCTCACTAAGTTGCATGCATTAAATATGTATAGTACTTCATATGTCAATTATGCTTCCCAGGTGGTGCTAGAGGTAAAGAACCCACTTACCAATGAAAGTAGACATAAGAGACATATATCCCTGAGTGAGGAAGATCCCCTGGAGGAGGGCATGGCAACCCACTCTAGTATTCTTGCTTGGAGAGTCCCAAGGACAGAGGAACCTGGCAGGCTACAGTCCATAGGGTTGTACAGAACCAGATATGACTGAAGTGACTCAGCATGCACACATGCATTCAGTTTGTATGCCAATTATATCTCAATAAAGTGGTTTTAGAAAGACGAAAATTCTAAAGCATGTACTTCAGAAAGACAGAAAATGATCCAGTAGGGGAGGCTTGCAATGTAAGAAGAAATAAAGGACGAGACTTTCATGGCAGAAAAGGTATGGCAGATAAAAATCCCCAAATAAAATGATACAAACTGAAATATATCAACAACTACAAAAAATATAATAATAATTGATAAACTGGATTTATAAACAAAAAATGTTTAGACACATCTAGACTATAAAGACACTGAGAGGTTAAAAGTTAAAGAACAGAAAAGGATGCAGTATGCAGATACGAATCAAGAAAAGCTGGTGTGTCAGTTAACATCACACAAAGAAGATTTAAATGCAAAAAGAATTACTGCATGTAATGAGCATAGTACCTTAACAGTAAAAGGTTTAGTTCATAGCAAGACATTACAATTAAAATTTTATAATATCCTTAACTATATAGCCTCAAAATATACAAAGAAAAAACTGGCAAAATTATAAGGAGAAATAGAAAAATTTACAACCACAGTGGAAGATTTTAAGTTTCTCTCAGTAGCTGATAGAACAATAATTCCCTTCAAATCAAGAAGAATGTCAGTGATTTAACTAACATGATTAAGAGATTTTTACATAATGAACTGGTATAGTATACTGTTTCTTTTCAAGGCCAAACAGAACATATGACAAAGCTTAACCACATACCATAAAGGCATCACAATAAACCAAAGGCTGGAAACTATGTAGATCACGTTTTCTGACCACGATGTAATTAAGCTAAAATAGGTAAAAGAAAAAAGAAACAAAAAAAACTAAAAAAATCCCTAAATGTTTTGATGAGAACCACATCTATAAATAACCCATGTGTCATACAAGAAATCACAATGGAATTTAGAAAATATTTTGAACTGAACAATAATGAAAATGCTGCATAGCATATTTGGGGGATAAATTAAGACAGATTTTAGAAGCAAATTTATAGCTTTAAGTAGATCAGAAAAGAAGAACAAAAAGATAGTCTATGCAATGTAAGAAGAAATAAAGGACGAGACTTTCATGGCAGAAAAGGTATGGCAGATAAAAATCCCCAAATAAAATGATACAAACTGAAATATATCAACAACTACAAAAAATATAATAATAATTGATAAACTGGATTTATAAACAAAAAATGTTTAGACACATCTAGACTATAAAGACACTGAGAGGTTAAAAGTTAAAGAACAGAAAAGGATGCAGTATGCAGATACGAATCAAGAAAAGCTGGTGTGTCAGTTAACATCACACAAAGAAGATTTAAATGCAAAAAGAATTACTGCATGTAATGAGCATAGTACCTTAACAGTAAAAGGTTTAGTTCATAGCAAGACATTACAATTAAAATTTTATAATATCCTTAACTATATAGCCTCAAAATATACAAAGAAAAAACTGGCAAAATTATAAGGAGAAATAGAAAAATTTACAACCACAGTGGAAGATTTTAAGTTTCTCTCAGTAGCTGATAGAACAATAATTCCCTTCAAATCAAGAAGAATGTCAGTGATTTAACTAACATGATTAAGAGATTTTTACATAATGAACTGGTATAGTATACTGTTTCTTTTCAAGGCCAAACAGAACATATGACAAAGCTTAACCACATACCATAAAGGCATCACAATAAACCAAAGGCTGGAAACTATGTAGATCACGTTTTCTGACCACGATGTAATTAAGCTAAAATAGGTAAAAGAAAAAAGAAACAAAAAAAACTAAAAAAATCCCTAAATGTTTTGATGAGAACCACATCTATAAATAACCCATGTGTCATACAAGAAATCACAATGGAATTTAGAAAATATTTTGAACTGAACAATAATGAAAATGCTGCATAGCATATTTGGGGGATAAATTAAGACAGATTTTAGAAGCAAATTTATAGCTTTAAGTAGATCAGAAAAGAAGAACAAAAAGATAGTCTATGAAATGGGAGAAAATAGTTGCAAACAATGCTACTGACAAGGGATTAATATCCAAAGTACACAAACAGTTCAATTTACAAAAAAACAACTTCATCTAATCAAAACAAAGGGCAGAAGACCTAAATACACATCTCTCTAAAGGAGACATACAGATGGCCAACAGGTACACGAAAAGATGCTCAACATTGCTAATTATTAGAGAAATGCAAATCAAAGTCACCATGAAACATTTCCTCACACCTGTCAGAATGGCTATCATCAAAAAGTCTATAAACAGGGGCTTCCCTGGTGGTCCAGTGGGTAAGGACACCGCCTTGCAGTGCAAGGGGCGCCGGTTCGATCCCTGGCCTGGGAAGATCCCACGTGCCGTGGAGCGGCTGGACGCATGTGTCCAATTACCGAGCCTGAGCTCTGGAGCACATGCGCCCAGAGCCGGTGCTCTGCAACAACAGAGGCCACTGTGACGGGAGGCCCACACAGGCCAAAGAACAAAGATGGGTGAAAATAGATAAATGAAAGACCAATAGAAGTGGCCCACCCACCCCCCTTCCCTCCCCAACCTCGCCCACCCCAAAAGTCTATAAACAAAAAATGGTGGAGAGGGTATAGAGAAAAGGGGACCTTCCACACTATGGAAAACTGGAGGTTCCTTAAAAAATTAAAACTAGAGTTTCCACATGATCTAGGAAGCCTACTCCTGGGCAGAGGCACCAAAAAAATGAACATCCTAATTTAGAAAGATACACAGCACTATTTATAGCACTAGTTACAATAGTGGAGGCATGGAAATAGCCCAAGTACCCACCAACAGACAACTGGTTTAAGAAAATATGATATATATATATATATTTCAGTATACATATATCTATATACAGTGGAATATATATAATAGAATGTTAGCCATAGAAAAGAATGAAATATTGCCATTTGCTGCAACATGGTGGACTTAGAGAATATTATACTAAGTCAGAGAAAACAAATATCATACGAAGGAAATTATCTATACTTATAAGATAAAAAAAAATCCCTAAATGTTTTGATGAGAACCACATCTATAAATAACCCATGTGTCATACAAGAAATCACAATGGAATTTAGAAAATATTTTGAACTGAACAATAATGAAAATGCTGCATAGCATATTTGGGGGATAAATTAAGACAGATTTTAGAAGCAAATTTATAGCTTTAAGTAGATCAGAAAAGAAGAACAAAAAGATAGTCTATGAAATGGGAGAAAATAGTTGCAAACAATGCTACTGACAAGGGATTAATATCCAAAGTACACAAACAGTTCAATTTACAAAAAAACAACTTCATCTAATCAAAACAAAGGGCAGAAGACCTAAATACACATCTCTCTAAAGGAGACATACAGATGGCCAACAGGTACACGAAAAGATGCTCAACATTGCTAATTATTAGAGAAATGCAAATCAAAGTCACCATGAAACATTTCCTCACACCTGTCAGAATGGCTATCATCAAAAAGTCTATAAACAGGGGCTTCCCTGGTGGTCCAGTGGGTAAGGACACCGCCTTGCAGTGCAAGGGGCGCCGGTTCGATCCCTGGCCTGGGAAGATCCCACGTGCCGCGGAGCGGCTGGACGCATGTGTCCAATTACCGAGCCGGAGCTCTGGAGCGCATGCGCCCAGAGCCGGCGCTCTGCAACAACAGAGGCCACTGTGATGGGAGGCCCACACAGGCCAAAGAACAAAGATGGGTGAAAATAGATAAATGAAAGACCAATAGAAGTGGCCCCCCCACCCCCTTCCCTCCCCAACCTGCGCCCACCCCCGCAAAAAGTCTATAAACAAAAAATGGTGGAGAGGGTATAGAGAAAAGGGGGACCTTCCCACACTATGGAAAACTGGAGGTTCCTTAAAAAATTAAAACTAGAGTTTCCACATGATCTAGGAAGCCTACTCCTGGGCAGAGGCACCAAAAAAATGAACATCCTAATTTAGAAAGATACACAGCACTATTTATAGCACTAGTTACAATAGTGGAGGCATGGAAATAGCCCAAGTACCCACCAACAGACAACTGGTTTAAGAAAATATGATATATATATATATATTTCAGTATACATATATCTATATACAGTGGAATATATATAATAGAATGTTAGCCATAGAAAAGAATGAAATATTGCCATTTGCTGCAACATGGTGGACTTAGAGAATATTATACTAAGTCAGAGAAAACAAATATCATACGATATCACTTATGTGGAATCTAAGATTTAATACTAATGAGTCTATATACGAAACAGAAACAGACTCACAGACATGAAAAGCAAAAGCAGATAAGCAATAAGTGCTTACTGTATAGCACAGGGAGCTTGACTGAGTATCTTGTAGTAACCTAGAGTGGAAAACAATCTTCAAATATATATATAACTGAATCACTTCGCTGTACACTTAAAGCTAACACAATATTGTAAATCAACTATATGTCAATAAAAATAAATAAAACATGTAAAAGAGTTATAAAAAATGTAGATTCTCAAATTCATGCTGAGTGAAAAAAGCCAATAACCAAGGAATACACACTGTATGATTTTATCTATGTAAAACTCTTAAGAAGCAATCTCCTATCTGTAAACTCATCTATAATGACAAACAGCAGATCAGTTATTGTCTGGGATCAAAAGGGATCAAAAATAAATGGAATGGGGGGCTTCCATGGTGGTCCAGTGGGTAAGGAAACCACCTTGCAGTGCAAGGGGTGCTGGTTCGATCCCTGGCCTGGGAAGATCCCATGTGTCCAACTAGCCAGTGAGAGCTCTGCAGCGACAGAGGCCACTGCGATGGGAGGCCCACACACGCCAAAGAACAAAGATGAATGGAAATAGATAAATGAAAGATTAATACAAGTGGCCTAAATAAATAAATAAATAGGATGAAAGCTGAGGTCAAAAGCTCATCACTTCCCCCAAAGGTAATCTTTATCTACCTTTGTGATAAACCTTTTCTTGTTTGATTTATGGCCTTACAGCCTATACTTGCACCCTAACCAATATACTTTAATTTGCCCAGGACTCTAAATTTTATATAAATAGAGTTAGACTGCATACTTTCTCAAATATGTGACTAATTTCTTTCACACAATATTGTATTTCCAAGACTTATACATATAGTGTCTGTTCTCCTATAGTATCTTCTTTTAGTTGCTCCATGTTACACTGTATGGATTTTTATACAGGGCTGGCTTCATGGGGCATGTGACCAGGGCAGTTATACAGGCCCCTGATGGCAGCCTATCTGCTTGCCCCATGGAATACTGTCATCTATGAGCCACACCAGGATCTTTGACCACCTTCCCACCCTGGCTGCTGTTTACTTAGAGAATATTATACTAAGTCAGAGAAAACAAATATCATACGATATCACTTATGTGGAATCTAAGATTTAATACTAATGAGTCTATATACGAAACAGAAACAGACTCACAGACATGAAAAGCAAAAGCAGATAAGCAATAAGTGCTTACTGTATAGCACAGGGAGCTTGACTGAGTATCTTGTAGTAACCTAGAGTGGAAAACAATCTTCAAATATATATATAACTGAATCACTTCGCTGTACACTTAAAGCTAACACAATATTGTAAATCAACTATATGTCAATAAAAATAAATAAAACATGTAAAAGAGTTATAAAAAATGTAGATTCTCAAATTCATGCTGAGTGAAAAAAGCCAATAACCAAGGAATACACACTGTATGATTTTATCTATGTAAAACTCTTAAGAAGCAATCTCCTATCTGTAAACTCATCTATAATGACAAACAGCAGATCAGTTATTGTCTGGGATCAAAAGGGATCAAAAATAAATGGAATGGGGGGCTTCCATGGTGGTCCAGTGGGTAAGGACACCACCTTGCAGTGCAAGGGGTGCTGGTTCGATCCCTGGCCTGGGAAGATCCCATGTGTCCAACTAGCCAGTGAGAGCTCTGCAGCGACAGAGGCCACTGCGATGGGAGGCCCACACACGCCAAAGAACAAAGATGAATGGAAATAGATAAATGAAAGATTAATACAAGTGGCCTAAATAAATAAATAAATAGGATGAAAGCTGAGGTCAAAAGCTCATCACTTCCCCCAAAGGTAATCTTTATCTACCTTTGTGATAAACCTTTTCTTGTTTGATTTATGGCCTTACAGCCTATACTTGCACCCTAACCAATATACTTTAATTTGCCCAGGACTCTAAATTTTATATAAATAGAGTTAGACTGCATACTTTCTCAAATATGTGACTAATTTCTTTCACACAATATTGTATTTCCAAGACTTATACATATAGTGTCTGTTCTCCTATAGTATCTTCTTTTAGTTGCTCCATGTTACACTGTATGGATTTTTATACAGGGCTGGCTTCATGGGGCATGTGACCAGGGCAGTTATACAGGCCCCTGATGGCAGCCTATCTGCTTGCCCCATGGAATACTGTCATCTATGAGCCACACCAGGGATCTTTGACCACCTTCCCACCCTGGCTGCTGTTTTAAACTTGCTGCCCATCACGTTAGCTATGACTAACTTCTGACGTCTGTTACCTCTGACGTTTAAATGACATCCTTGGTCTCTAGCATCTTCTACTGTCACTCCTGGCCTAGGGAAAACAGATACAACTGGATTTCTGACAACATGCGTCCCTGTCTCACCCACATGTTTCTCATCACCTTGGCTGATGAAGTGTCTTCCAGGACCTACTGAGAAACACAGATGGTGATAAGTCATCAGGCTTACAAGCAGGCTCTAGCATTCCAACTTCCCAAAGCCCTTTGGGACTTTCCTTCACAGCGTGTGTCTCGACTTCATTTGCTGTGTACATGTTATGTTGTTTTTTCCCTAATTTTCAAGTGCTACTCCAGTGGTGTCGCTCAGAACTGGCACTCAGGAGCCTGTAATAGCCAGATACTAAATCCCTGACTTAGATTTTTATTCTGCTTCCCTTGATCCAGCACCCCCCAGCATCCGCTCCCAGTTCCTGCCAGTTCATGCTAGCCAGGTCCTGCATCTCTTCCGGTATATTTTCTCTGTCTTCTTTAGCAAGTCTTGTGTTCTCCTCAGTCAGGTTTTGCAGAGTCTTGGTCTTAACTATGTGTCTGGTGGCCAGATGGAGGTAAGAACAGTTCCTGAAGAGGGCAAGGATTGCCTTGAAGGTATGGGTGCCAGATTTAGAAATAAAAAACAAAACACAAGATACAGGAGATTTTAGGATACTAAACTCATTATTTATCTGAAATTCAAATTAAACTGCACATTATCTGGCAACCCTACTGCATCATTTGAGGTCTCTTTATAGCCTTTCAGCAATGGAAGTTTTCTCTCTTCCAACAAGGTCACATCAGAGGCCCCAAGGTTTCAGGCAATTCAAAGTTATTATTAAATCCTCAGCCATTGTGACTAATTTCTTTCACACAATATTGTATTTCCAAGACTTATACATATAGTGTCTGTTCTCCTATAGTATCTTCTTTTAGGGCATGTGAACAGGGCTGGCTTCATGGGGCATGTGACCAGGGCAGTTATACAGGCCCCTGATGGCAGCCTATCTGCTTGCCCCATGGAATACTGTCATCTATGAGCCACACCAGGGATCTTTGACCACCTTCCCACCCTGGCTGCTGTTTTAAACTTGCTGCCCATCACGTTAGCTATGACTAACTTCTGACGTCTGTTACCTCTGACGTTTAAATGACATCCTTGGTCTCTAGCATCTTCTACTGTCACTCCTGGCCTAGGGAAAACAGATACAACTGGATTTCTGACAACATGCGTCCCTGTCTCACCCACATGTTTCTCATCACCTTGGCTGATGAAGTGTCTTCCAGGACCTACTGAGAAACACAGATGGTGATAAGTCATCAGGCTTACAAGCAGGCTCTAGCATTCCAACTTCCCAAAGCCCTTTGGGACTTTCCTTCACAGCGTGTGTCTCGACTTCATTTGCTGTGTACATGTTATGTTTTTTTTTTTTCCCCTAATTTTCAAGTGCTACTCCAGTGGTGTCGCTCAGAACTGGCACTCAGGAGCCTGTAATAGCCAGATACTAAATCCCTGACTTAGATTTTTATTCTGCTTCCCTTGATCCAGCACCCCCCAGCATCCGCTCCCAGTTCCTGCCAGTTCATGCTAGCCAGGTCCTGCATCTCTTCCGGTATATTTTCTCTGTCTTCTTTAGCAAGTCTTGTGTTCTCCTCAGTCAGGTTTTGCAGAGTCTTGGTCTTAACTATGTGTCTGGTGGCCAGATGGAGGTAAGAACAGTTCCTGAAGAGGGCAAGGATTGCCTTGAAGGTATGGGTGCCAGATTTAGAAATAAAAAACAAAACACAAGATACAGGAGATTTTAGGATACTAAACTCATTATTTATCTGAAATTCAAATTAAACTGCACATTATCTGGCAACCCTACTGCATCATTTGAGGTCTCTTTATAGCCTTTCAGCAATGGAAGTTTTCTCTCTTCCAACAAGGTCACATCAGAGGCCCCAAGGTTTCAGGCAATTCAAAGTTATTATTAAATCCTCAGCCTGATCTTCAGCTGTGCCTTCCCTCCAGCTGCAGGATATGAGTGTCTGCTTAAATGCTGTCAAGGAAATACTCTGACGCTTTCACTGCTTAAAGTTGTTGATTAATACAGCTAAGCCTGTGATTTTCTCTGCAAAGAATCAAGAGAGATCACCAACAACTATCTGATTCCATGGTCCTTTGCTCCTATACCTCTCAACAACCTGACAGAGTAGTACCTGATTTGTCAGCACATTAGAATTATCTGGAAGCTTCTAAAAATACTGGTGTCTGTATCCTACCCTGAGAAATTGTCATGTCATCAGTCTCAGGTGTAGTCTTGGTTAGGAATTTTTTTTTAAATTTTGACCTCTTTTTATTGGTTGTTTATTTATTTATTTTCATCCATATTTATTCTTTGGCCTGTGTGGGCCTCCCATCACAGTGGCCTCTCTGGTTGCAGAGAACCATCTCTGGGCGCATGTGCTCCAGAGTGCTGGCTCGTAATGGGACAGACCAGTCCAGCTGCTCTGCGGCACATGGGATCCTCCCAGGCCAGGGATCGAACCAGCACCCCTTGCACTGCAAAGTGGACTCTTTACCCCCTGGACCACCAGGGAAGTCCGGTTAGGAATTTTTTAAGAAATTACCAGGTGACTTTAATGCTAGAATATTGTACCAATTATCACATCCCCTAGTACCTATATCCCTTTATAGCTCACTACAGGTAAGTCTTAGTCTTAGACCAGTATCTGGGCAGTCTCAAAATCTAGTCCTCACTGTCATCCAGCTGGTGAGAAATACAACTACTAAATCTTACCTTTAGTGTCTACTTCCAAGGACCCTTCCTGGTATCAACTGTCTTTGCTAGGATCCCCTGAAGACAGGGAACCTTATCCAGGTAAATTGTCATGAATGCTCTCAGAAAAAGAGAGTGTGAGAAAGGCAGGAACAGGGTAGGAGTGAAAACCAGCAGGAATGTGGTCCTAGCTGGAGACTAGCTGTAGAAGCTGATCCCACGGGGAGGTGGAGAACAAAGTTCAGCTGCAGAGTTAGCTCTGTCTTGAGGCAAGGGGGTTGACCTTTTGTGCCCCTACATCAGTTAATCATTGGCTGAGGTCTGTTCCTAGAGGGAATGGCAAAGGGCTGGAGTGTGGCTTCTTAGCCAGGGCTGGGACTTGGATGAGGTGAGCAAGGTAAACTTAGAGGGGTACCAAAATCTCAGGAATCAAGATGAATACTATTTTAATGTAGCATTTTATCTTTATTAATTGGAGTATAATTGCTTTACAATATTGTGTTATATATTTTTAAATTTTGGCCTCTTTTATTGATGTTTTTCGGTTTATTTTTTATTTTTTTAATTTTCATTTTACTTTTTACTTCTACAGAGTTTTGTTGTTTACAGATATGCATGATCCCAGATTAGTCATATGTATGTCCCCCCCATCCCACCCCTCCAGGCCATTGCACAGCGCCCCTGCAGGATCCCCTTTTCTCAAAGCGCAATGAAAATAGCTATTTTTTTCACGTACGATAGTATAGGTTTTCATACTACTTCCTTTATGCCTCCCACCCACTGCTTTTTTTTTTTTTATTGATTTTTTACTTATTTATTTATTTTCATCCATCTTTATTCTTTGGTATGCGTGGGCCTCCCGTCGCAGTGGCCTCTCTCATTGCAGAGCACTGGCTCTGGGCGCATGTGATCCAGAGCGCTGGCTCGTAATCGGACACACAAGTCCAGCCGCTCTGCAGCACGTGGGATCTTCCCGGGCCAGGGATGGAACCGGTGCTCCTTGCACTGCAAGGCGAACTCTTTACCCACTGGACCACCAGGGAAGTCCTACAATATTGTGTTAGTTTCTGCTGTAAAACAAAATGAATCAGCTTCATGCGTACATATATTCACTTCCTCTTGAACCTCCCTCCTACTCCGCCAATGCAATCTTTAAAACAAATCAAAATTAGCTCCCGAAACTGACAACGAACAAAGCCCAATTTTAAATAAAGAGAATTAAGGGAGGAGGTTCCTATTTGGCCAAGGGCAAGTCTCAGGGAGGGCAGCTGTGGTTTGTGGTCAGGCAACATTCACATATCTGAGGGATCCAAGCAGATAAAAGGCCCTGGGCGAAGCACCAGCAACATCCAGTATACCGCCTTTCCCGTATTTCCACATATTTAAATTTGGGTGGATCCCATTCCCCTAGCATTTGGGGGAGGGAGGAGAGGAGAATAGTGCTTGGACATGTTTCATAAGGTCAAAAATCCCTGGCCATGGTTTCTACTCCAGGGATGAATGTATGACCCACAGAAGCCCAATCAGCTTCCTCTCAAAGAAGTTTCTGCGGGAGCTAGCAGAAGAGATGTTCTGAACAGCATAAGTCAGAGGTGCTTGTGGCCATATTTCTCAGATGTACCGAAGGAATCTACCCATAAGAGAAGAAGAGACCAAGATGCAGAGAAATCTGGGCCAAAAATGAAGTTAGGGAGACAAAGAGAGCGACCTAAAATTTTTGATAGTGCTGGACTCAGGTGAATCAAGGTTTTTCTGTTCTGTAATGTTTCAGTGAGGAATATTTTTTATTTTATAGAACAGGAAGTCTGACTTAAGAAATAAAATGAACATGAGGAATAACTAAGGGGTAGGAGGAGAGGAGAGGGAGAGAGACAGAGAAACATAACTAGAGAGTCCAGGAGGAGACTTGTTTCAGATGTGGTGGGAACAGGGCCCACCCAGTATCACCAGAATCTCTCTCCTAGATCTGCTTCTCAGGACTGGCTGTATTTCCGGGTTAAACATGAATCGGATAATAAGCTGAAGGACAGATACTCTGGTTTCTCCCAGATCTACTTACCTCTCTTGACAATAGTTCTGAGATTATTTTTTTATTATTTTTTAATTGTATCTCTGTATTTTTTTTTAATTTTGTTTATTTATTTTGGCTAGGTTGAGTCTTTGTTGCAGAACATGGGCTTCTCACTGCAGTGACTTCTCTTGTTTGGAGCGTGTGGGCTTCAGTAGCGGCAGCACGCAGTCTCAGTCGTTGCTGCTCATGGGCTCTAGAGGGCGGGCTTAGTTGCCTCATGGCATGTGGTATTCTCCTGGACCAGGGATGGAATCTGCGTCCCCTGCATTGGCAGGCAGATTTCTAACCAATGGACCACTAGGGAAGCCCCCGTTCCATGATTCTTGACTCAAATGTCTGTGCCTGGATTCTCACTTTCTTTAGCATGAATTGTTTCCTACTGTCACCAGGTCCCCCCCTCCAAGTCTCTCCTCTTGTTCACTTACATGTGAGTCTTAGTGTGGGACAATTTGGGTTTAGATTACACCTGCCTATCTCACCCCACTACAGGAACATACTTGCTCACGGTTCTGCTGCTCTCATCATTTTTTTTGCCTCTTAAGTCTCATACTACCACGTATCGCTACACTTGCCTTTTGGTTCTTTCTCCCTTCTCTGCTTAAAATGAGTTCTTTAACTTCTACAAGATGATGCACCATTTCTTCCTTCTTCCCAGTGCCTGCCATGTTGTGTGCTCAATAAATCGCTATGATGAACAACAAGGTCTTACTGTATAGTACAGGGAACTATAGTCAATATCCTATGATGAGCCATAATGGAAAGGATTTTAAAAAGAATGTATATATGTATAACTGAGTCACTTTGCTGTACAGCAGTAATTAACACAACATTGGAACCCAACTATGTGTCAATTAAAAATAAATTAAAAAGTCAAATAGGTATGAGGACGATGACAATGACCATGGCAGTGACGTAGGGAAGGAGTTGGGAAGATCTGACAACTGTTTCCAATGCTAAGCCCCCTGATAGAAGATTTTCTTCATATCTTACCAACATTTCCTGCAGCAAATAAGCCATTTCTATTAAGTTCTTAATATAAGCAATTACTCAGGGAGAATCAAAATTCCTAATGATCTCATTGATCTGTCATCTTGTTTCTTTAAGTCTTGCTACAGTATTTTTTTTTTTTTTTCAGCTCAAACTTTAAAGCCTGGGGACATTCACACATGTTAATATGCATGGCTGGTTTGGAGATAGGAATACGACTTTTTTTTTTTTAAAGATTTATTTATTTATTTATTTTGGGTGGGGGTCGGGTTGGGGAGGGAGGGGAGCGGGAGGGTCACTTCTATTGGTCTTTCATCTCTCTCTTTTCATCTGTCTTTGTTCTTTGGCTCCTGTGGGCCTCCCATCGCGGTGGCGTCTGTCGTCGCAGAGCGCCGGCTCTGGGCACATGCGCTCCAGAGCTCCGGCTCCGTAATTGGACACATCGGTCCAGCCGCACTGCGGCACGTGGGATCTTCCCAGGCCAGGGATCGAACTGGCGCCCCTTGCACTGCAAGGCAGTGTCCTTACCCACTGGACCACCAGGGGAAGCCCCTACGACTTACTTTTAATGTCAAAAAAAAAAAAAAAGCATTTCTTCTGTTTCCTTTCTTTTTAAATGGATAATGAGACTCTCAAATATTACTCTGTGACTCCAAGAGAGTTGAACAAATACATTGAAAAGTGGAGGGAAAAAATGTATGAAAGGGGACTGATTTAATTGTTTGGTTTGGTTTCTTTTATTTTAGTGGAATGGGCTTGATGTTTTCCCATTGAGAGGGTACAGCTCAGCTATTCTTGCAGAGGATGTGAGCCTGAAGCCTGAGGGTAAATTCGTGATGTGTGCAGTTAAAAAGTGACAGGTGGACCGGAGGAAACAGCTTGTAACTAGTCTGTGTTACCAATCAGCAGAGCAACCACACCCTGGCCCATTCCAGTAATAAGCTTAGGTATATGCTATGGGTTGCAAATATAAATTTAAGAAAGAGTTTTAATTTTGGGGTAGCCAGTGTTCTGGGAACAGAGAGCCCTGGCCTCTTGCTCTATGTCTCTGGTCTCTCCTGTTTGAGATGAACCTTTGCCCTAACTCCGTGCTGGGTTGATTTTTTTTTCCTTTCACCTTGATGAAAAAAAAAAAAATCTTAGTGTCTGCTGGCTTTGCCTGAATTACGTAGCTTTCATAATATAAGCAATTACTCAGGGAGAATCAAAATTCCTAATGATCTCATTGATCTGTCATCTTGTTTCTTTAAGTCTTGCTACAGTATTTTTTTTTTTTTTTCAGCTCAAACTTTAAAGCCTGGGGACATTCACACATGTTAATATGCATGGCTGGTTTGGAGATAGGAATACGACTTTTTTTTTTTTAAAGATTTATTTATTTATTTATTTTGGGTGGGGGTCGGGTTGGGGAGGGAGGGAGCGGAGGGTCACTTCTATTGGTCTTTCATTTAACTCTTTTCATCCGTCTTTGTTCTTTGGCTCCTGTGGGCCTCCCATCGCGGTGGCGTCTGTCGTCGCAGAGCGCCGGCTCTGGGCACATGCGCTCCAGAGCTCCGGCTCCGTAATTGGACACATCGGTCCAGCCGCACTGCGGCACGTGGGATCTTCCCAGGCCAGGGATCGAACTGGCGCCCCTTGCACTGCAAGGCAGTGTCCTTACCCACTGGACCACCAGGGGAAGCCCCTACGACTTACTTTTAATGTCAAAAAAAAAAAAAAAGCATTTCTTCTGTTTCCTTTCTTTTTAAATGGATAATGAGACTCTCAAATATTACTCTGTGACTCCAAGAGAGTTGAACAAATACATTGAAAAGTGGAGGGAAAAATGTATGAAAGGGGACTGATTTAATTGTTTGGTTTGGTTTCTTTTATTTTAGTGGAATGGGCTTGATGTTTTCCCATTGAGAGGGTACAGCTCAGCTATTCTTGCAGAGGATGTGAGCCTGAAGCCTGAGGGTAAATTCGTGATGTGTGCAGTTAAAAAGTGACAGGTGGACCGGAGGAAACAGCTTGTAACTAGTCTGTGTTACCAATCAGCAGAGCAACCACACCCTGGCCCATTCCAGTAATAAGCTTAGGTATATGCTATGGGTTGCAAATATAAATTTAAGAAAGAGTTTTAATTTTGGGGTAGCCAGTGTTCTGGGAACAGAGAGCCCTGGCCTCTTGCTCTATGTCTCTGGTCTCTCCTGTTTGAGATGAACCTTTGCCCTAACTCCGTGCTGGGTTGATTTTTTTTTCCTTTCACCTTGATGAAAAAAAAAAAAATCTTAGTGTCTGCTGGCTTTGCCTGAATTACGTAGCTTTCATAATATCTGATCTGAGGATTTCTTTCCTCCTACTATGACTTAGTGAGGAAAACTCCTTGGTCCATCTCTCCTAAAGCAGCTCACTTAAGCTGTCATTTCCCTGCATTTGCATTTGCTTCCGTAATGGAGTGTACTTGATCCTGCCTCTGGTCTGATGAGCATGAGCACCGGGATCCAATCTGGAAATGTCAGGAAGCTTCTCCTAGTTTATCTCCTTAGCTAATTGTGCCAGTTTCCTATTTTTTTTTGCACACCCTTCTCCCAGCAAACCTTTCAATTCCTTCAATTCCTTTAATTAAAGGAATTCCTTTAATTCCTCCAAACCCTTTAATTCCTCCAAAATCTTAGCAGGGAGCCCTGATCCTTGAGAGATTCCCCTTTTCCTCTTAACTGCTTAGAATTTCATGTTATATTTAGTAAAGACAGAGCTCTCTGCCACCATGACAGAGAAGTACATATTGCTGCATGTCTGGAAATGATCTTGACTAAAGGAAATATAAGGAGGATTTTAGAAAGATGGCTTTGATGGTAAGGATTGAAAGTCCCTCGTGCATAGCATGATTGCATGAATCATCTCAGTCCAGGGTTGAGATGCTGAGAGAGGAACTTCTTCAAGTGAGGTGGCTGTGGGAGGTGTTGTAGGAGCATTTATGACTTTTATCAGAGTGTGGAGGGACTTCTGGGCTGAGTGTTATATGAAAGAACCCACATTCACCCCAATTACTTCACGGTGGCTTCCTGTTCCCATTTCTCCCATTACTAATGCTTCCCACCAACACCAACCCCACTTTGCTGCAACAAGCCACCGAACTGCTTGCTTGCCGGGGCACCTTCCCTTTCCATTCCTTTCCCTTCTTTAACTATATAATCCTAGTATCTGTTGGATTGCCCTTCATTCTATGAGGTAGGTAGGAAGGTATTATTAACCTTATTTTACACATAAGAAAACCTAGAATTAGAAGTATTAAGTCGTTTGCCTAAGATCACATGCCAGCTGTGGCAATGTCTGGTCTACTTGACCCAAAGTCCATGCTCATACTACATTATACACTGTCGGTGCCCATTCCCAGATAGTCCAGCTAATGGGAAGCACAGAAAGGCACAGTAAGGTGGAAAGAACCCTTGACTGAAACTAGAGAACTCGACTTCTGGTCATAGTTTATTTTATCATTATTATTATTATTGATTTATTTTACTTTGAAAGAAGTTTTGTTGTTTACTGCTATACATAAACCTAAATCAGTCATAGGTATACCCTTGACCCTTCCCACCTGAATCCCCCTCCCATCTCCCTCCCCATTCTACCCCTCCAGGTTGTCGCATAGCCCCTGGGTAAGTTCTTAGTCTTACAGCACATTCACACTGGTTGTCTCTTTTACACATGGTAGTATAAGTTTCCATGTTACTTTTGCCATACATCTTGCCCATTCCTCCCTCTCACCAATGTCCATAAGTCTGTTCTCTATGTCTGTTTCTCCATTGCTGCTCTGCGTATATATCAGTACCATCTTTCTAAACTCCATATGTATGTGTTAGTATACTATATTTGTCCTTCTCTTTTTGGCCATCATCAAAAAATCTATAGATAATAAACACTGGAGAGGGTGTGGAGAAAAGGGAACCCTCTTGCACTGTTCGAGGGACTGTAACTTGATACAGTCACTATGGGAGACAGTATGGAGATTCCTTTAAAAACTAGGAATAGAACCACTATATGACCCAGCAGTCCCACTACTAGGCATATACCCTGAGGAAATCAAAATTGAAAGAGACACATGTACCCCAGTGCTCATTGCAGCACTTTTTACAATAGCTAGACCATGGAAACAACCTATATGCCCATCAACAAGTGAATGGATAAAGAAGTTGTGGTACATATATACAATAGAATATTTCTCAGTCATAAAAAGAAACACACCTGAGTCAATCCTAATGAGGTGGATGAACCTAGAGCCTATTATACATCGCTTATTTTTTATTTTTTTAAAGATTTTTTGGCCTCTTTTTAATTGGTTTTTATTTATTTATTTTCATCCTCTTTATTCTTTGGCCTGTGTGGGCCTCCCATTGCAGTGGCCTCTCTCGTCGCAGAACATTGGCTCTGAGTACATGCGCTCCAGAACACTGGCTTGTAATTGGACACACCTGTCCAGCCACTCCATGGCACGTGGGATCTATGCCATCATAACCTAAATCCAGTCATAGGAAGCACAGAAAGGCACAGTAAGGTGGAAAGAACCCTTGACTGAAACTAGAGAACTCGACTTCTGGTCATAGTTTATTTTATCATTATTATTATTATTGATTTATTTTACTTTGAAAGAAGTTTTGTTGTTTACTGCTATACATAAACCTAAATCAGTCATAGGTATACCCTTGACCCTTCCCACCTGAATCCCCCTCCCATCTCCCTCCCCATTCTACCCCTCCAGGTTGTCGCATAGCCCCTGGGTAAGTTCTTAGTCTTACAGCACATTCACACTGGTTGTCTCTTTTACACATGGTAGTATAAGTTTCCATGTTACTTTTGCCATACATCTTGCCCATTCCTCCCTCTCACCAATGTCCATAAGTCTGTTCTCTATGTCTGTTTCTCCATTGCTGCTCTGCGTATATATCAGTACCATCTTTCTAAACTCCATATGTATGTGTTAGTATACTATATTTGTCCTTCTCTTTTTGGCCATCATCAAAAAATCTATAGATAATAAACACTGGAGAGGGTGTGGAGAAAAGGGAACCCTCTTGCACTGTTCGAGGGACTGTAACTTGATACAGTCACTATGGGAGACAGTATGGAGATTCCTTTAAAAACTAGGAATAGAACCACTATATGACCCAGCAGTCCCACTACTAGGCATATACCCTGAGGAAATCAAAATTGAAAGAGACACATGTACCCCAGTGCTCATTGCAGCACTTTTTACAATAGCTAGACCATGGAAACAACCTATATGCCCATCAACAAGTGAATGGATAAAGAAGTTGTGGTACATATATACAATAGAATATTTCTCAGTCATAAAAAGAAACACACCTGAGTCAATCCTAATGAGGTGGATGAACCTAGAGCCTATTATACATCGCTTATTTTTTATTTTTTTAAAGATTTTTTGGCCTCTTTTTAATTGGTTTTTATTTATTTATTTTCATCCTCTTTATTCTTTGGCCTGTGTGGGCCTCCCATTGCAGTGGCCTCTCTCGTCGCAGAACATTGGCTCTGAGTACATGCGCTCCAGAACACTGGCTTGTAATTGGACACACCTGTCCAGCCACTCCATGGCACGTGGGATCTTCCCAGGCCAGGGATTGAACTGGTGCCCCTTGCACTGCAAGATGGACTCTTTACCGACTGGACCAACAGGGAAGCCCCATCGCTTACTTTTTTTAATGTTTGGTGAATCCCTCTCCTCTTCTCTCATTGGCCACATAAAATGGAAGGGCTCTACTGGATGCTTTCTATGTTTCTCCCATTTATAAAAGACTATTAGGACTATTTAGAGAGGCTTTATTTTGTGCTCTGTATATTTAGGGAATCCATGAGTTCACAGCATTTAATCTCAGAAACAACAATTTGCAATCAGAACATGGGCAGAGAAGCCACTTTGCCACATGTGATGAGTAGTATCAAGCTGGTGCCACTGTCACGGTAGAGAGCTCCTTTCTGAAATTAGTTCACGTATATTTTTAAAAGGCATTTTTTCATACTAAAAACCCTTAAAAGGTACTGAGCACTCTAATCTTTGTCCAGTTAGATTTGTTTATAAAAGATAGTTCATTGTTCTTGTGTATTAATATATATGAATGAGAAGCACATAATTGGTGCCAGATGATGAAGATTAGATACTAGTTTTCTCTGAAAACATCATCAGTAGGTGGTCTTGATCCAAGACATAGATGGTTTTCCCAACTCTGTGATTCTGATTTAGACTCTACTTTGGAACATTATACATACTGAGATGGATTGTTCTTGTCCACTAAGGAAAATTTATTAATTACTGCAACTGAATGTGCAGATTAATAAGAAATAATTTGAGAAGGGTAAAATCTTATATGCTTCTTCATAAGACATGAAAACTACTGATTCTGACCTCTGTTTCCATCATAATCATGTCTTTTATTCTTTATGCTTGTTAATGCATTATTAGCAGAAAAATATTTTCTTAAAAAAGTTGTAAAGAACAAATAGATAACTGCCTACATTAAGCAGAAACATTTTGTTACATGCTGGCAAATTTAAAGTGTAGCAAACTTTAGAAATGTTGCTCTAAATGGACATTTTTCCCTTTCTGGTCTAATTTAACCTTGCCACCAACCCACCTGTCTCTGAATGAATCTTCACTTTCCCATCTCTCTAGACCCTGCTAACCAGTTCCTGTGGTACCCAGCCTCCATCTCTTATGGGGGCCAAGAACTATTTGGCTTCTTTTAGGCTCTTAAATTATATGATTTCATGAAATGAGAGGTTTTACCTTAGTTAATAAGTATCTCTACTAAAATTGAGGGGTAGATACAGAGTAGATGCCTCTACCTCCCGTAGAGAGTCAAGTATATACTCTATAATCCTGTTTCCTGATGGCTGGGAGGAACTGGTCCAGTGTGAATTCTCTGAAATAATGGGTTCTGAAGGCTGAGATGGTGGGGGGATTATTATCCTGAGTGGCTAGAGGCAGCTTTTTTAAGGGAGTGAATCCAAGTCATTCTTAGGGTGGGAAACTAAAGTTCTAATCTAGGAAGTGGAACTGATTGTCAGATCTAAGTGCTATGGCAAGGACAGGACGCGATTGAGTGGCTCAGAGCTAAGATGGTTAGGAAGAAGTTGGCAGATAGAGTGTGAAGCTGCCCAGACCAAGAAGTTTAGGACTAGGGCTCTGCAAAAGAACACTTGCTTATTCATCACCTTTAAGTTCCCATTGGGAAACCTGGAGTTGCTCTCTGTACTGACCAGTGGCCAGAGTTATGGTGGTTGGTAGGGAAAGGAAGTGTTGGGACAGGAATGAGTTATTGCTGGAATGGGTATTCTTGGATCAGCAGATATTGTGTTAATTGTGTGCAGCTAGGGTAGTGGTGAGAGGTATGTGGCCCAACAAAGTAGTGGAATTTGAGCTTAGCTCTAAGGATGAACAAGAATCTGATAAACAGAGAGAAATGGGGAGAAATATTCCAGAGACAACACAGAGCACAAGGGAAAACAATCAAGATAATACAAACTATACTTTGGAAACTATAATCATGTCTTTTATTCTTTATGCTTGTTAATGCATTATTAGCAGAAAAATATTTTCTTAAAAAAGTTGTAAAGAACAAATAGATAACTGCCTACATTAAGCAGAAACATTTTGTTACATGCTGGCAAATTTAAAGTGTAGCAAACTTTAGAAATGTTGCTCTAAATGGACATTTTTCCCTTTCTGGTCTAATTTAACCTTGCCACCAACCCACCTGTCTCTGAATGAATCTTCACTTTCCCATCTCTCTAGACCCTGCTAACCAGTTCCTGTGGTACCCAGCCTCCATCTCTTATGGGGGCCAAGAACTATTTGGCTTCTTTTAGGCTCTTAAATTATATGATTTCATGAAATGAGAGGTTTTACCTTAGTTAATAAGTATCTCTACTAAAATTGAGGGGTAGATACAGAGTAGATGCCTCTACCTCCCGTAGAGAGTCAAGTATATACTCTATAATCCTGTTTCCTGATGGCTGGGAGGAACTGGTCCAGTGTGAATTCTCTGAAATAATGGGTTCTGAAGGCTGAGATGGTGGGGGGATTATTATCCTGAGTGGCTAGAGGCAGCTTTTTTAAGGGAGTGAATCCAAGTCATTCTTAGGGTGGGAAACTAAAGTTCTAATCTAGGAAGTGGAACTGATTGTCAGATCTAAGTGCTATGGCAAGGACAGGACGCGATTGAGTGGCTCAGAGCTAAGATGGTTAGGAAGAAGTTGGCAGATAGAGTGTGAAGCTGCCCAGACCAAGAAGTTTAGGACTAGGGCTCTGCAAAAGAACACTTGCTTATTCATCACCTTTAAGTTCCCATTGGGAAACCTGGGGTTGCTCTCTGTACTGACCAGTGGCCAGAGTTATGGTGGTTGGTAGGGAAAGGAAGTGTTGGGACAGGAATGAGTTATTGCTGGAATGGGTATTCTTGGATCAGCAGATATTGTGTTAATTGTGTGCAGCTAGGGTAGTGGTGAGAGGTATGTGGCCCAACAAAGTAGTGGAATTTGAGCTTAGCTCTAAGGATGAACAAGAATCTGATAAACAGAGAGAAATGGGGAGAAATATTCCAGAGACAACACAGAGCACAAGGGAAAACAATCAAGATAATACAAACTATACTTTGGAAACTATGAGTAGCTAAATTTGGTAGCATCACATATATCCAATATGAGAAGAGGGCGAAAATAAGGCTGGTAAAGAGTTGAGTTGGTTTAGAGTCACATTGTTGATGACTTTGGATTTTAGGCTGAAGGCAGTCAATGGTAGAGTCCTTGAAAATTTGAATAGTGGAATTCTAGGTAAGAGGGTAGATTAAATACATACATCTAATTCCATTACCACCTGAAATTCCACTAAAACTAAACTTAAAAATTATTTTAAATTTCCTTTTTAAAAATATTTACTTATTTTGGTTGCACTGGGTCTTTGTTACTGTGTGTGGACTTTCTCTAGTTGCAGTGAGTGTGGGCTACGCTAGTTGGCACGTGTAGGCTTCTCATTGTTGTGGCTTCTCCTGTTGCAGAGCAGGTGCTCTAGAGTGTGGGCTCGGTACTTGGTCTCCTGGACTCTAGTGCACAGGCTCAATAGTCGTGGCAGACAGGTTGAGTTGCCCTGTGGCATATGGGATCTTCCTGGACCAGGGATCAAACCTGTGTCCCCTGCATTGGCAGGTGAGTTCTTAGCCACTGCACCACCAGGGAAGCCCATGTTTTTAAATTTTAAGTACAAGAATAGGAAAGGACCAACCAACACCAGTTTGGAGTATGAAAAATAGATGGAGCCCTAGTAACTAACTTAGCAAGGTAAGATAGCCAAATCTTTCCTGTCAGTGTGGAAACCAACAAACAACCAAGTTAAACCCCAGAGTTATCAAAAACCTCAGGAAATGGCAAGATTGGGAACCAACTGAGGATGAGGATGAGGGTCTAAACGAAAAAGGTTGGGTAAAAGTTGTGTGAAAAGCTGAGCTCTATTTTCCCACTCCACACCATCTGGTAGCTTTTGTCTTCCACCCTGGCAGAAATCTGGAGTCTTGCTATCTGGAGAGGGAGAAGCATTAAGTGTTTGAAAAGAGAGACTTCTCCCACATTTGAGAATGGTGTTGCCATATGGAAAACATATGGACAGAATAAATTTACACACTGCATAAAGATTGCAGATACTACCACTAGCACACATACGCTCACACACACACCCTTCTCTTCTCTCACTTGTCTCCCAAAATCCTGACAGCCAGATTTCTACCTTTCAGGCAAGAATCTAGAAAACCACCATCCCAACAGGAAAGACCTAAAGATGGTTTCCCAACAAAGCCCTACTGCTATTAAGCTCATTTTACTGATGGGGAAACATAGACACAGAGATGTCAAAATGATTTACTCAAGGTCATTCACTTGGAATGTATTTGTATGTGCATGTATACACATATATGTATATATATATGTAACAAACACTAAACACACATATAGGCACACTTACATACAGGCACAGTATATCAGTGGAAAGGTGTACAAGAAGCTGGGGATCAGAGCTGTCTTCACACAGCAAGGGACAAAGAATGTGAGGGAGATCTTTTCCTTATTTATCTCCTTGTTCCTTTTGATATTTGGACAAAATGAAGAGTAAGAGAGAGTAGACTGGGATTATTTCCTTGGTGATCGTTATGTTCTTGGAATGAGGAAATTAGAGCCTGAATGAGAAAAGAGGGGGTGGACGCTAACGCTGGAGGCATCTATCTATGCCTAGATTGGAGATGACCAGCCATGACAGATGACTGGGGTTGGGCAGTGGGTGCCAAGAGAAAGGTCAGAAGGTGGGAGTCAGCGATGACTCCTTGGTTTCTAGTCTGGGTTCACAAACGTGAGGACACTGAGTAGGTGAAACTGGCTTCAGAGTAGCAGAGGAGGGTGGATCATAGAATAAGAAGGGGCGGGATGGAGGGGGAGGTGTTGGAGACAGCAACTGATGCTCGTGTTTTCTCAGACCAGAATTGTACTCATTGGTTGTGTCACGTGCCTTGTTACAGAGCTTCTGGGCTTCTGAGATGATGGGATGACTTCTGGAAAACTCAGTGATGGGTCTTCTGGAGGCATCACCTTGGAAGACTGAGGTAGCATAGAGTAAACTGGAGCGTGGACACTCAACTGTGGTCACCAACCAAAATGCAGCCTCTCCTATGGCCAGAAGACATGGACCTGGGACATTTGAATTCAAAATATGGACAGAATAAATTTACACACTGCATAAAGATTGCAGATACTACCACTAGCACACATACGCTCACACACACACCCTTCTCTTCTCTCACTTGTCTCCCAAAATCCTGACAGCCAGATTTCTACCTTTCAGGCAAGAATCTAGAAAACCACCATCCCAACAGGAAAGACCTAAAGATGGTTTCCCAACAAAGCCCTACTGCTATTAAGCTCATTTTACTGATGGGGAAACATAGACACAGAGATGTCAAAATGATTTACTCAAGGTCATTCACTTGGAATGTATTTGTATGTGCATGTATACACATATATGTATATATATATGTAACAAACACTAAACACACATATAGGCACACTTACATACAGGCACAGTATATCAGTGGAAAGGTGTACAAGAAGCTGGGGATCAGAGCTGTCTTCACACAGCAAGGGACAAAGAATGTGAGGGAGATCTTTTCCTTATTTATCTCCTTGTTCCTTTTGATATTTGGACAAAATGAAGAGTAAGAGAGAGTAGACTGGGATTATTTCCTTGGTGATCGTTATGTTCTTGGAATGAGGAAATTAGAGCCTGAATGAGAAAAGAGGGGGTGGACGCTAACGCTGGAGGCATCTATCTATGCCTAGATTGGAGATGACCAGCCATGACAGATGACTGGGGTTGGGCAGTGGGTGCCAAGAGAAAGGTCAGAAGGTGGGAGTCAGCGATGACTCCTTGGTTTCTAGTCTGGGTTCACAAACGTGAGGACACTGAGTAGGTGAAACTGGCTTCAGAGTAGCAGAGGAGGGTGGATCATAGAATAAGAAGGGGCGGGATGGAGGGGGAGGTGTTGGAGACAGCAACTGATGCTCGTGTTTTCTCAGACCAGAATTGTACTCATTGGTTGTGTCACGTGCCTTGTTACAGAGCTTCTGGGCTTCTGAGATGATGGGATGACTTCTGGAAAACTCAGTGATGGGTCTTCTGGAGGCATCACCTTGGAAGACTGAGGTAGCATAGAGTAAACTGGAGCGTGGACACTCAACTGTGGTCACCAACCAAAATGCAGCCTCTCCTATGGCCAGAAGACATGGACCTGGGAAATAAAAGTGGGGAAGGGGCCATGATTCACAAAAATTTCCCCAGCTCTACCACTGACTAAGTTAATGACCTTGGGCAAATCACTTTGACCTCTCTGGGCCTATGCTTCCTCATCAGCAAAATGGGCAAAATAGCCAAACACCTTCATTATAGTATTATTGTGGGGATTAAATGGGATAGTGAGTTTAAAGGTTAATGAGTGCCTATTAGAAAATAAACAGCAGGAATATTAGCTAGTACTGTTATCACACCTAATGACATCACTTTTCCCCTTCCTTGGGGTTCTTTCTCCCAGACCTGGAACACAGAAGACCTGGAGAATTTAATACACAAGAGGAGACGTTTTTACCAGAGCCAATGCTAATGTTTGCTTGAATCCTTATACAGATAATTTTTTTTTTGGCCACTTCTACTGGTCTTTCATTTATCTATTTCCATGCATCTTTGTTCTTTGGCCTGTGTGGGCCTCCCATCTTAGTGACCTCTGTCACTGCAGAGCGCCAGCTCTGGGCGCATGTGCTCCAGAGCTCCGGCTTGGTAGTTGGACACATTGGTAAAGGTGCTGCACGGCACGTGGGATCTTCCCAGGCCAGGGATCGAACCAGTGCCCCTTGCCCTGCAAGGCAGTGTCCTTACCCACTGGAGCACCAGGGAAGCCCTATACAGATAATTTTGAGGTTCTAGCTTAGGTGCCTGAGATCCCACTGGTGAAGAAATCAGACATGCGCCCTCACCAAGTCTGGACAGTTATCTTTTTCCACAATTTTCCTGACTCTTCTCACATGTCATGTTATTTATTTTTAATTGGAATATGATTGACATGTAACACTGTATTAGTTTTAGGTGTACAACACAATGATTTGATATAGTATATACCATGAAGGGATCACAATAAGTTAACATCCATAACCACACATTGTTATAAAATTTTCTTTTTGTGAGGAGACCTTAAGATGTACTTTCATAGCAGCTTTCAAATATATAACACAGTGGTATGCATTTATTTTATAATCAAAGTATTTTCAAGGAATACATGTTTATACTAAGCCTTTGTTTAAAGCACATATAAGCATACGTTACATGGTATAAAACATCACAAATTGAAAGACAATTATCTCATCCTTAACTTCAGATGTCCTAGTTACCTCAGAGAAACAACATGTCTTATGACTCAGTGCCTACATAAACATAGATCATATAAGACATTCTTACTTATTCAGTGGTTAAAGGAGCAGGTTTGGGATGAGTCAGGGGCTTTTAGCTAGGTGACTGGAGAACAGGGCTATCTTAGCACTATCAAGAGGAAGGACATACATCAAGAAGAAAGAGGGAGTCATATCACTGTAAGTATTGCTGAATAAGAAAATTTAGCCTTTTACACCATTTTAATGGGCTTCCCAGGTGACACTGGTGGTACAGATCCCACTTACCAGTACAGGAGATGCCTGAAACAGGGTTTAGGCATATTCCTGGGTCAGGAAGATCTTTTGGAGGAGGGTATGGCAACCCAGTCCAGTATTCTTGCCTGAAGAATCCCATGGACAGAGAAGCCTGGCGGGCTACAGTCCATGGGGTTGCAGAGAGTTAGACATGATTGAATGACTAAGCACACATCATTTTAATAGAAATTTATTGGGACTAGATACATGAGTATGTGTAACTGAATCATTTCACTGTACACTCAAAACTACCACAACATAATCAACTGTTGCTTGCTAAAGTGGGTTGCTTGGGAAGACCCTCCTCTAGAGGATCTTCCCAACCTGGGGATTAAACACACATCTGCCTGTATCTCCTGCATTGCAGGTAGGTTCTTTACTCAATGAGCCACCTGGGAAGCCCCATAATCAACTGTAGTCTAAACTAAAAAAGTTAGAAAAAAAAAAAGGTTAGGAAACAGCGGGATGCTTAGAGTCTAATGAAGGCAAGGGCAGGGCAGAGCACACAACTGAAACTATTATAGGTTCAAGCATGGCTAACATAACCATCTAACAACCCTTCAGGGTCCTTTATGTAGAGTATGAAGAACTACTACTTCTGTAGCTTGGGCCTCCCAAAGTTCTCTTTAGGTTTGGACTGAGGCTTCTCCATTCATTAGTGATGCTGTCTTAGAGCCAGGGTCTCCTCACTCATTTCTACTGGGCTAGTGTATTCCTCTCCTGTGCCCAGCTTTCCTGTTGTTGAGAAACAATAAACTAGACAGTCCCCAGACCCAAGTTTGTTAACCCTCTCCTTAGGACATCTACAGGCTACGTCAGCCTCTGGGCGATGTGCATCCTGGTCTTTCCAATTCTGCTCCGGCTCCTTCACTCTCAGCCATTCATTGAAAGAGGCCTAAGCCTCCTTCCATTACCCCATTATTAAGATGATAGCTCTCCTTCCCCAGCTCAGCTTCCAGTCAGAGGAAACATCACAATCACCTGGCTATCATCAAAACCTCTCCCAACCTGCAAGTAAACTGCTGTCAGCCTTAAGTCCATTTGGATAGACTGTCCATCTGTTGCTCTTCCCATGGCTTGTCAAAGGACTGGACAAACTGAACATTCATGTTTATTTCTATTGGTCAAGAGCTTTCATTTATTTTCCTGTTTCAAGTCTTGTATCTCTCTATTGATTCTCACACAGTTGTCCCAGGCCATTGTCTCAGTCATTTCTTTTTCCAAGAAGAGAAGCAGAGTTTCTTATGCACAGTGTTCTCCTGCTTTATCCAACCATCTTTGCTAAGGCTCCGCAGTAGCTTCTTGGCAGGTGGATCTTCTTTAATATTAACAATAGCCCAGATGGTAATGGCTACAGAATTGGTTCCTTTTCTGTCTCCCCTAATTTCCCAGGTTTTGAGTTGGTCTGCTCATTGTCAGCACACAGGACCACCACTTTTGTTACTGACCCTCACAGAGGGACAGGAACTCCTTAGCAGAGGGCAGACTTTTCTTAGTAATTACATTATTATGGTATATATTCTTTGTACTTGAATACAGTAACACTTTCAGGACATAACTCCCACCCATACTGAAGATGTAGTTGTTCAGTCACAGGTATATAGGATGGAATGAGGCACTACCGAGATTCAGAGCAGATAAAAGCCACAATTTCAGGAAACAAAGGAAAAATTGTTGAGATAGCTACTTCTGTAGCTTGGGCCTCCCAAAGTTCTCTTTAGGTTTGGACTGAGGCTTCTCCATTCATTAGTGATGCTGTCTTAGAGCCAGGGTCTCCTCACTCATTTCTACTGGGCTAGTGTATTCCTCTCCTGTGCCCAGCTTTCCTGTTGTTGAGAAACAATAAACTAGACAGTCCCCAGACCCAAGTTTGTTAACCCTCTCCTTAGGACATCTACAGGCTACGTCAGCCTCTGGGCGATGTGCATCCTGGTCTTTCCAATTCTGCTCCGGCTCCTTCACTCTCAGCCATTCATTGAAAGAGGCCTAAGCCTCCTTCCATTACCCCATTATTAAGATGATAGCTCTCCTTCCCCAGCTCAGCTTCCAGTCAGAGGAAACATCACAATCACCTGGCTATCATCAAAACCTCTCCCAACCTGCAAGTAAACTGCTGTCAGCCTTAAGTCCATTTGGATAGACTGTCCATCTGTTGCTCTTCCCATGGCTTGTCAAAGGACTGGACAAACTGAACATTCATGTTTATTTCTATTGGTCAAGAGCTTTCATTTATTTTCCTGTTTCAAGTCTTGTATCTCTCTATTGATTCTCACACAGTTGTCCCAGGCCATTGTCTCAGTCATTTCTTTTTCCAAGAAGAGAAGCAGAGTTTCTTATGCACAGTGTTCTCCTGCTTTATCCAACCATCTTTGCTAAGGCTCCGCAGTAGCTTCTTGGCAGGTGGATCTTCTTTAATATTAACAATAGCCCAGATGGTAATGGCTACAGAATTGGTTCCTTTTCTGTCTCCCCTAATTTCCCAGGTTTTGAGTTGGTCTGCTCATTGTCAGCACACAGGACCACCACTTTTGTTACTGACCCTCACAGAGGGACAGGAACTCCTTAGCAGAGGGCAGACTTTTCTTAGTAATTACATTATTATGGTATATATTCTTTGTACTTGAATACAGTAACACTTTCAGGACATAACTCCCACCCATACTGAAGATGTAGTTGTTCAGTCACAGGTATATAGGATGGAATGAGGCACTACCTGAGATTCAGAGCAGATAAAAGCCACAATTTCAGGAAACAGGAGTTCCGCATAAAACACAATTTTTAAAACTAAGAAAAGAGACCAAATCTGAAACAAGAGATGTTAGATCTTAGGCATGACTCCTGCCTGAGTCAGGAACCAGTTAGATGGGCTTCACCCACGAGTGTGCTCCGAATGAAAAGGAACGGTTAACATCTGCTCCTGACATCTAGAGCAGAGCTGGCATGGTAGGGAGGCTACTTCATTTAGGGGGACTTTTGAAGCTCCCACGAGTATTAATAGTCACATTTTCTTTTCTTCTGGGAAGGTTTAGAGAGACAAGAATAAGTCAGTCAAAACTTGAAAAGGAAAACATTAAAAAAAAAAAAACAGGTAGTCATATGACAACTACTTTTTAATTAAAAGAATGCGTAGCACTTTGGTTGCCTGAGGCTGTCTCTGAAATGTTATCAGCACACTGGACTTCAGCAGATCTTTCAAGTTCTTGGAGTTCTACTCTGGAAAAATAGAGAAAAGAGTTTGGTGAGATTTCACAGCAGAGCCACTTTCTTTTTCTAGGTTTCAGCGATGGAGCAGAATATAGGGGACCTTGCAGTTGCAATGAGGAGAAATAAACTACTGAAGAGAGGTGGCTACAGTGGATGGCTGTGTGTGCCATCCAGGCTTCCTAAATACTCTCTGACTTTTGTCTGGGCCTGCTGCTGCCCCATGCTGATTTCCTGGTGCCTTCCTCCACAGGCTCTTCCAGACTATTTCTGAACTCTTTGACATGGCAGGTGGATCTTCTTTAATATTAACAATAGCCCAGATGGTAATGGCTACAGAATTGGTTCCTTTTCTGTCTCCCCTAATTTCCCAGGTTTTGAGTTGGTCTGCTCATTGTCAGCACACAGGACCACCACTTTTGTTACTGACCCTCACAGAGGGACAGGAACTCCTTAGCAGAGGGCAGACTTTTCTTAGTAATTACATTATTATGGTATATATTCTTTGTACTTGAATACAGTAACACTTTCAGGACATAACTCCCACCCATACTGAAGATGTAGTTGTTCAGTCACAGGTATATAGGATGGAATGAGGCACTACCTGAGATTCAGAGCAGATAAAAGCCACAATTTCAGGAAACAGGAGTTCCGCATAAAACACAATTTTTAAAACTAAGAAAAGAGACCAAATCTGAAACAAGAGATGTTAGATCTTAGGCATGACTCCTGCCTGAGTCAGGAACCAGTTAGATGGGCTTCACCCACGAGTGTGCTCCGAATGAAAAGGAACGGTTAACATCTGCTCCTGACATCTAGAGCAGAGCTGGCATGGTAGGGAGGCTACTTCATTTAGGGGGACTTTTGAAGCTCCCACGAGTATTAATAGTCACATTTTCTTTTCTTCTGGGAAGGTTTAGAGAGACAAGAATAAGTCAGTCAAAACTTGAAAAGGAAAACATTAAAAAAAAAACAGGTAGTCATATGACAACTATTTTTTAATTAAAAGAATGCGTAGCACTTTGGTTGCCTGAGGCTGTATCTGAAATGTTATCAGCACACTGGACTTCAGCAGATCTTTCAAGTTCTTGGAGTTCTACTCTGGAAAAATAGAGAAAAGAGTTTGGTGAGATTTCACAGCAGAGCCACTTTCTTTTTCTAGGTTTCAGCGATGGAGCAGAATATAGGGGACCTTGCAGTTGCAATGAGGAGAAATAAACTACTGAAGAGAGGTGGCTACAGTGGATGGCTGTGTGTGCCATCCAGGCTTCCTAAATACTCTCTGACTTTTGTCTGGGCCTGCTGCTGCCCCATGCTGATTTCCTGGTGCCTTCCCTCCACAGGCTCTTCCAGACTATTTCTGAACTGGCTTTGACATGGCAGGATCCCCTTTTCTCACTGGGACCAGGTTTTTGACTTAGGGTTGCTGTGTTCCCTGACTATGTGACCAGAGTCCTGATATTCTTGAGAGCTCAGTTTCTCAGGGTGGGTGGAGGTACAGACAATCTGGCTGCATCATGCTGTGAAAGGATGGATGGGCAGGAATTTCTGTGTATTCCTACATGCATACATCCATTCTTTCAACAAGCAGTTATTTTAATAAAAAAGACATGGAAACACCCTAAGTGTACACCGATGGATGAATGGATAAAGAAACTGTCACACACACACACACACACACAGAGTAGAGTATTACTCAACCACATAAAAAAGAACAAAATTTTGCTACTTGTGACAAACATGAATGGACCTCAAGGGTATTATGTTAAGTGAAATAGATCAGAGAAAGACAAATACTATATTACTCCACTTACAGGTTGGAATTTTAAAATAAATAAATAATAACAATTAAAAATCAAGTTCATAGATACAGAGAACAGATTGATGATTGCTAGAGGTGGGGTAGTGCTAAAGATGTGGGAGGAATGGGTAAACATTTGCAATTTAAATAAATTGTGTTTAAAGATAACTGAAAATTTGAACTCTTTAAAAAAGAAAAAAAGCCCACCTCACCAAATTTTGCCTTCCACAGTCCTCGTATGTGAACAAAAGATTCCCCCTATCCCCCATTTAGGGCTACTTAAAGTGTTATTTTTATTTAGATTTGATTAGGTAAAGAATGTAGAAAGAAAACCAAATAAGTGAAAAATAAATACAAATCAAACAAATTATTGCTTAGCTGAAAGCAAACTTAAGAGAGACTAAAATCTTAATGAATAATGTTTATTTTTCTGCAAAACTTACATAAATATTTCCTACAAAACTTATATATGTATCAAACCATTATATTGTAAATTCTACAAGTCCTATCATCTTTCAACCAGCGATTTTAGGAGCAGAATATAGGGACCTTGCAGTTGCAATGAGGAGAAATAAACTACTGAAGAGGTGGCTACAGTGGATGGCTGTGTGTGCCATCCAGGCTTCCTAAATACTCTCTGACTTTTGTCTGGGCCTGCTGCTGCCCCATGCTGATTTCCTGGTGCCTTCCCTCCACAGGCTCTTCCAGACTATTTCTGAACTGGCTTTGACCTGGCAGGATCCCCTTTTCTCACTGGGACCAGGTTTTTGACTTAGGGTTGCTGTGTTCCCTGACTATGTGACCAGAGTCCTGATATTCTTGAGAGCTCAGTTTCTCAGGGTGGGTGGAGGTACAGACAATCTGGCTGCATCATGCTGTGAAAGGATGGATGGGCAGGAATTTCTGTGTATTCCTACATGCATACATCCATTCTTTCAACAAGCAGTTATTTTAATAAAAAAGACATGGAAACACCCTAAGTGTACACCGATGGATGAATGGATAAAGAAACTGTCACACACACACACACACACACACACAGAGTAGAGTATTACTCAACCACATAAAAAAGAACAAAATTTTGCTACTTGTGACAAACATGAATGGACCTCAAGGGTATTATGTTAAGTGAAATAGATCAGAGAAAGACAAATACTATATTACTCCACTTACAGGTTGGAATTTTAAAATAAATAAATAATAACAATTAAAAATCAAGTTCATAGATACAGAGAACAGATTGATGATTGCTAGAGGTGGGGTAGTGCTAAAGATGTGGGAGGAATGGGTAAACATTTGCAATTTAAATAAATTGTGTTTAAAGATAACTGAAAATTTGAACTCTTTAAAAAAGAAAAAAAGCCCACCTCACCAAATTTTGCCTTCCACAGTCCTCGTATGTGAACAAAAGATTCCCCCTATCCCCCATTTAGGGCTACTTAAAGTGTTATTTTTATTTAGATTTGATTAGGTAAAGAATGTAGAAAGAAAACCAAATAAGTGAAAAATAAATACAAATCAAACAAATTATTGCTTAGCTGAAAGCAAACTTAAGAGAGACTAAAATCTTAATGAATAATGTTTATTTTTCTGCAAAACTTACATAAATATTTCCTACAAAACTTATATATGTATCAAACCATTATATTGTAAATTCTACAAGTCCTATCATCTTTCAACCAGGGTTCACCATGAAAATGACAACTACTGAAAACTGTTAGTACTATTAAAAGGCTACTTTCTATGGATTCAAACATATCTGCTATTGCAATTTCAATTAAAAAACATTATTGAGCACCTACCATACGCTAGGCACTGTGCTAGGCTCTAGCAACACAATGACGACCTTCACTGATATACTGCTGCCCTCTGTAGAGGGTTATTTGATTAAGTTTATAGAGTTAAGTCATATAATTATACCAATTCACTGATATACTGCTGCCCTCTGTAGAGGGTTATTTGATTAAGTTTATAGAGTTAAGTCATATAATTATACCAATATACAAGTATAATCTGATGGTGTAAAGAAAAAGCACAGGAATCCATAAGACACTATAACAGCCTGACATAACCTAGTTTGGGAAGGCTTTTTAAAGAAAGTACAGCTTGAGCCAGGATCTGAAGAGTGAGGTGAAGAAGTGACAGAGAACATTCCAAGCAGACGGCACAGCAGATACAAAGACACTGAGGCTAAAGGGCACATAGTATCACTTCTTACTTGTTTATTCATTCCACATATGTAGGACACGCACTGGTCCAGACACTGTGCTAGGTACTGCGGTTACCACGGTGAATAAGAGGCAGCCACATCAGATCCTTATGGTATTAATTTTTACTTGACCACGACTGAGTTTGCCATGACCCCTGAGCACGTACATCAGGCACACTGCCATCCATTTAGAGCCAGGCTATTTCCCTACAAGTCCAAATTAGTCTCGCCTTCCTTTCCCTCTCCGTGTATGCTGGGATCCCAGCGTGCCTCATACCAGGCCTAAAGTATAGACTGTTTGGGGATTATACTTCTTTCAACAATGTTGTAGGGTCAGGACTCACCTTTTCTCAGTCTGTTTCCTCTCTTCCCCTCTATTTTATTTTTATTTAAGATTTGATTAGGTAAAGAATGTAGAAAGAAAACCAAATAAGTGAAAAATAAATACAAATCAAACAAATTATTGCTTAGCTGAAAGCAAACTTAAGAGAGACTAAAATCTTAATGAATAATGTTTATTTTTCTGCAAAACTTACATAAATATTTCCTACAAAACTTATATATGTATCAAACCATTATATTGTAAATTCTACAAGTCCTATCATCTTTCAACCAGGGTTCACCATGAAAATGACAACTACTGAAAACTGTTAGTACTATTAAAAGGCTACTTTCTATGGATTCAAACATATCTGCTATTGCAATTTCAATTAAAAAACATTATTGAGCACCTACCATACGCTAGGCACTGTGCTAGGCTCTAGCAACACAATGACGACCTTCACTGATATACTGCTGCCCTCTGTAGAGGGTTATTTGATTAAGTTTATAGAGTTAAGTCATATAATTATACCAATTCACTGATATACTGCTGCCCTCTGTAGAGGGTTATTTGATTAAGTTTATAGAGTTAAGTCATATAATTATACCAATATACAAGTATAATCTGATGGTGTAAAGAAAAAGCACAGGAATCCATAAGACACTATAACAGCCTGACATAACCTAGTTTGGGAAGGCTTTTTAAAGAAAGTACAGCTTGAGCCAGGATCTGAAGAGTGAGGTGAAGAAGTGACAGAGAACATTCCAAGCAGACGGCACAGCAGATACAAAGACACTGAGGCTAAAGGGCACATAGTATCACTTCTTACTTGTTTATTCATTCCACATATGTAGGACACGCACTGGTCCAGACACTGTGCTAGGTACTGCGGTTACCACGGTGAATAAGAGGCAGCCACATCAGATCCTTATGGTATTAATTTTTACTTGACCACGACTGAGTTTGCCATGACCCCTGAGCACGTACATCAGGCACACTGCCATCCATTTAGAGCCAGGCTATTTCCCTACAAGTCCAAATTAGTCTCGCCTTCCTTTCCCTCTCCGTGTATGCTGGGATCCCAGCGTGCCTCATACCAGGCCTAAAGTATAGACTGTTTGGGGATTATACTTCTTTCAACAATGTTGTAGGGTCAGGACTCACCTTTTCTCAGTCTGTTTCCTCTCTTCCCCCTCTATTTTGATGGTTTCTGAAAGAGACAAAAACAACTTCAGAAAGCGTATTTCTTACAGATACTAAAAATAGGAAAGTCTGAAGAGGCTCCTAAGCTGTAGGACCCAGAGAGAAATTGTTGTTGCCATATATGTGGAATAGATGGTCCCTTAATGAAATTTCAAGGGGATGAGAAGGAGCTTCTTTCATCCAAAAGAGTCAATGCCTTCTCTTGCTCATTATGCCTGAAGTTCTAATGTTGGGAATAGTTTTTATTTATAGCTCTATTATTTACTAAAATAAAAATACTACTGGGAGGTATACCACATATAGCTTAGGAATCATTTAGTGATTGGGGAAAAAAAGGTTCCAGTCCTTTTCTGAACATAAGGTTTAGAAGGAGAGGTAAAAGGAAATATTGAATATGTTGATACCTAATTGGGTTAGCTAGTTGGTGCTACCAAATAATACACAATGCTACATGGACAGGATCAAGTGAGAATTCTCTAATGGGTTAGACCTCCCAAAGTCCGAGTTACTACTGGCATGCACTTACCACTGATGCAACTTAGGGGCAAATTTTCTCTGGGTTGACAGTTGTAATGGTGCTATTGTCCCATTGAGAGCCTTATAGCAGGGGCTGTCAACCCAGGGGCCCACAGAGTGATTTATGGACCAAAGCAGTCCTTTCAGTACTCCTATTGATTTTGAACACTTCCTATCTTTGGCAATTCTCTTTGTGGGTGCATGTTTAAAAATAATCAGCTTTATTGAGACAAAATACGCAGTAAAATCCAATCATTTTCCATACAGATTTTGCTGAGTTTAGGAAATACATGCAGTCATTTAGCTACTACAGATCCTTATGGTATTAATTTTTACTTGACCACGACTGAGTTTGCCATGACCCCTGAGCACGTACATCAGGCACACTGCCATCCATTTAGAGCCAGGCTATTTCCCTACAAGTCCAAATTAGTCTCGCCTTCCTTTCCCTCTCCGTGTATGCTGGGATCCCAGCGTGCCTCATACCAGGCCTAAAGTATAGACTGTTTGGGGATTATACTTCTTTCAACAATGTTGTAGGGTCAGGACTCACCTTTTCTCAGTCTGTTTCCTCTCTTCCCCCTCTATTTTGATGGTTTCTGAAAGAGACAAAAACAACTTCAGAAAGCGTATTTCTTACAGATACTAAAAATAGGAAAGTCTGAAGAGGCTCCTAAGCTGTAGGACCCAGAGAGAAATTGTTGTTGCCATATATGTGGAATAGATGGTCCCTTAATGAAATTTCAAGGGGATGAGAAGGAGCTTCTTTCATCCAAAAGAGTCAATGCCTTCTCTTGCTCATTATGCCTGAAGTTCTAATGTTGGGAATAGTTTTTATTTATAGCTCTATTATTTACTAAAATAAAAATACTACTGGGAGGTATACCACATATAGCTTAGGAATCATTTAGTGATTGGGGAAAAAAAGGTTCCAGTCCTTTTCTGAACATAAGGTTTAGAAGGAGAGGTAAAAGGAAATATTGAATATGTTGATACCTAATTGGGTTAGCTAGTTGGTGCTACCAAATAATACACAATGCTACATGGACAGGATCAAGTGAGAATTCTCTAATGGGTTAGACCTCCCAAAGTCCGAGTTACTACTGGCATGCACTTACCACTGATGCAACTTAGGGGCAAATTTTCTCTGGGTTGACAGTTGTAATGGTGCTATTGTCCCATTGAGAGCCTTATAGCAGGGGCTGTCAACCCAGGGGCCCACAGAGTGATTTATGGACCAAAGCAGTCCTTTCAGTACTCCTATTGATTTTGAACACTTCCTATCTTTGGCAATTCTCTTTGTGGGTGCATGTTTAAAAATAATCAGCTTTATTGAGACAAAATACGCAGTAAAATCCAATCATTTTCCATACAGATTTTGCTGAGTTTAGGAAATACATGCAGTCATTTAGCTACTACAGTAACCAAGACATAGAACATTTATGTAAGTCCAAAGAGTGCCCTCTCCCCACTTTTCAATTTCTTTCTCCCACCCCTCCCTTCTAACCACTGATCTGTTTAATGGCACAATAATTTTGCTTATTTCTAGGATATTTCATCCAGACTGAAATGCTGGTCTGGATGAAGTAAAAGCTGGAGTCAAGATTGCTGGGAGGAATATTTGTAAACTCGGGTATGCAGATGAAGCCACCCTTATGGCAGAAAGTGACGAGGAACTAAAGAGCCTCCTAATGAAGATGAAAGAGGAGACTGAAAATGCTGGCCTAAAACTCAACATCATAAATGAAGATCATGGTATCTAGTCCCATTACTTCATGGCAAGTAGATTGGAAAACAATGGAAACAGTGACAGACTTTATTTTCTTGGGCTCCAAAATCACTGCGATGGTGACTGCAGCCATGACACAAAAAGACGCTTGCTCCTTGGAAGGAAAACCATGACAAACCTAGACAGCATATTCAAAAGCAGAGACATCACTTTGCTGACAAAGGTCAGTCTAGTCAAAGCTATGGCTTTTCCAATAGTCATGTAGGGGTGTGAGAGTTGGAACATCAAGAAGGCTGAGCACTGAAGAACTGATGCCTTTGAACTGTGGTGTTGGGGAAGACTCTTCAGAGCCCTATGGACTAGTCCAAGGCATGATCAAGTGAGAATTCTCTAATGGGTTAGACCTCCCAAAGTCCGAGTTACTACTGGCATGCACTTACCACTGATGCAACTTAGGGGCAAATTTTCTCTGGGTTGACAGTTGTAATGGTGCTATTGTCCCATTGAGAGCCTTATAGCAGGGGCTGTCAACCCAGGGGCCCACAGAGTGATTTATGGACCAAAGCAGTCCTTTCAGTACTCCTATTGATTTTGAACACTTCCTATCTTTGGCAATTCTCTTTGTGGGTGCATGTTTAAAAATAATCAGCTTTATTGAGACAAAATACGCAGTAAAATCCAATCATTTTCCATACAGATTTTGCTGAGTTTAGGAAATACATGCAGTCATTTAGCTACTACAGTAACCAAGACATAGAACATTTATGTAAGTCCAAAGAGTGCCCTCTCCCCACTTTTCAATTTCTTTCTCCCACCCCTCCCTTCTAACCACTGATCTGTTTAATGGCACAATAATTTTGCTTATTTCTAGGATATTTCATCCAGACTGAAATGCTGGTCTGGATGAAGTAAAAGCTGGAGTCAAGATTGCTGGGAGGAATATTTGTAAACTCGGGTATGCAGATGAAGCCACCCTTATGGCAGAAAGTGACGAGGAACTAAAGAGCCTCCTAATGAAGATGAAAGAGGAGACTGAAAATGCTGGCCTAAAACTCAACATCATAAATGAAGATCATGGTATCTAGTCCCATTACTTCATGGCAAGTAGATTGGAAAACAATGGAAACAGTGACAGACTTTATTTTCTTGGGCTCCAAAATCACTGCGATGGTGACTGCAGCCATGACACAAAAAGACGCTTGCTCCTTGGAAGGAAAACCATGACAAACCTAGACAGCATATTCAAAAGCAGAGACATCACTTTGCTGACAAAGGTCAGTCTAGTCAAAGCTATGGCTTTTCCAATAGTCATGTAGGGGTGTGAGAGTTGGAACATCAAGAAGGCTGAGCACTGAAGAACTGATGCCTTTGAACTGTGGTGTTGGGGAAGACTCTTCAGAGCCCTATGGACTGCAAGGAGATCAAACTAGTCAATCCTAAAGGAAATCAATCCTGAACATTCATTGGAAGGATTGATGCTGAAGCTGAAGCTATAATACTTTGTCTACCTGATGTGTGAAGAGCCAACTCATTGGAAAAGATCCTAATGCTGGGAAAAATAGAAGGAAGAAGGAGAAGGGGTGACAGAGGATGAGATGGTTGGATGGCATCACTGATTCAATGGACAGGAGTTTGAGCAAGCTCTGGGAGATGGTGAAGGACAGAGAAGCCTGGCATTCTGCAGTCCATGGGGTCACAAAGAGTTGAACACAATTGAGTGACTGACATGAACTAAGGATTTCATATAAGTACAATCATATAATGTGTAGTCTTTTGGTGCCAAGTGTCTTTAACATAGCATAATGCTTTTGAAATTTATTCATGTTGCTTCGTGAATAAATTACCATTAGTCCATTCCTTTTCCTATCTCAGAGATCTTTCCTTGTATGCATATGCTGCTGTTTGTTTATCCATTCACCAACTGTAAAAATTCAGGATGCCAAGTTCTCAGTATTATGAAGAAAGATGCTATGGACATTTGTGTGTATGTGTGTCTCTGTGTAGACATATCTTTATGTCTCATAAGTAAATATCTAGGATTGTGGGGCTGTATAAAAGAATATGATAATTTCAATTGCTTCGTATTCTCTCAAACACCTGATATTTATCACTTCTTTTAATTTTAGGCATGTTAGTGGGTGTATGATGGTATCTCATGATTTGAATTTGTATTTCCCCAATGATGTCATGACTAATCATGGTATCTGGTCCCATCACTTCATGGCAGATAGATGGGAAAACAATGGAAACAGTGACAGACTTTATTTTCTTGGGCTCCAAAATCACTGCAGATGGTGACTGCAGCCATGAAATCAAAAGACGCTTGCTCCTTGGAAGGAAAGCTATGACAAACCTAGACAGCATATTCAAAAGTAGAGACATCACTTTACTGACAAAAGTCTGTATAGTCGAAGCTATGGTTTTCCCATTAGTCATGTAGGGGTGTGAGAGTTGGAACATCAAGAAGGCTGAGCACTGAAGAACTGATGCCTTTGAACTGTGGTGTTGGGGAAGACTCTTCAGAGCCCTATGGACTGCAAGGAGATCAAACTAGTCAATCCTAAAGGAAATCAATCCTGAACATTCATTGGAAGGATTGATGCTGAAGCTGAAGCTATAATACTTTGTCTACCTGATGTGTGAAGAGCCAACTCATTGGAAAAGATCCTAATGCTGGGAAAAATAGAAGGAAGAAGGAGAAGGGGTGACAGAGGATGAGATGGTTGGATGGCATCACTGATTCAATGGACAGGAGTTTGAGCAAGCTCTGGGAGATGGTGAAGGACAGAGAAGCCTGGCATTCTGCAGTCCATGGGGTCACAAAGAGTTGAACACAATTGAGTGACTGACATGAACTAAGGATTTCATATAAGTACAATCATATAATGTGTAGTCTTTTGGTGCCAAGTGTCTTTAACATAGCATAATGCTTTTGAAATTTATTCATGTTGCTTCGTGAATAAATTACCATTAGTCCATTCCTTTTCCTATCTCAGAGATCTTTCCTTGTATGCATATGCTGCTGTTTGTTTATCCATTCACCAACTGTAAAAATTCAGGATGCCAAGTTCTCAGTATTATGAAGAAAGATGCTATGGACATTTGTGTGTATGTGTGTCTCTGTGTAGACATATCTTTATGTCTCATAAGTAAATATCTAGGATTGTGGGGCTGTATAAAAGAATATGATAATTTCAATTGCTTCGTATTCTCTCAAACACCTGATATTTATCACTTCTTTTAATTTTAGGCATGTTAGTGGGTGTATGATGGTATCTCATGATTTGAATTTGTATTTCCCCAATGATGTCATGACTAATGATGTTATGACTGTGTGACTGTGCATATTGGCCACTTGTGTATCTTTTTATGTGAAGTATCTATTCAAATCTTCTGCTTTCTGCCTTTTGTTATATGGATTATCTTCTTATTGAGTAGTATTACATAATTATATACTCTACGTATAAGCTCTTTATGATACTTATATTTTGTAAGCATTTTGTCCTAGTTTGTGGTTGACTTTTCATTTTCTTAATAAAGTCAAAGGGCAAAATTTTAAATTTTTATGAAGTTTAATCTACTAATCTTATCTTTCTGTAATACAGTTTGTGCTTACTGTGTCCTAACTAAGAGCTGCCTGACCTAAGCTCACAAAATTTTTCTTCTATGTTATCTTTCAGAAGTCTTTTAATTGTAGCTCTTATTTTAGGATTATTTGAGTTATTTTAGTTATTTTAGGATATTTTGAGTTATTTTGGGGGGGTCCAGGTTCACATTTTACCATGTGGACATCTAACTGATCCAATACCATTGTTGAAAAGACTATCCTTTAAGCATGAAATTAACTCAGCACTTACGTCAAAATCAGTTGACTAAATCACATGAGTTTACTTTTTGACCCTCCATTTTGTTCCATTGGTTGATATATCTGTCCTTTCTCCAATGTCACACCATCTTGACTAGTATAACTAAATAACAAATCTTGAAATTAGGTAGTATAAGTCTTCCCTTTTATTTTCATGTTTCAGAATTATTTTGGCCATTGTAGATCCTTTGCTTTTCCATATAACTTTTAGAATAAGCTTTTTAATTTCCTGTAAAGAGCCTGACAGGATTTTGACTGAGATTGCATTGAAGCCAAAGATCAGTTTGGGAGAATTGGTATCTTAATAGCTAGTCTTCTAAACCATGAGCATTGCATAATTCTCCATTTATTTAGATCTACTTTAATTTCTGTCAGCAGTGATGTGTACTAGTTTTTTTTTTTTTAATTTATTCCAAAGCCTTTAATATTTGTTGATGCTACTGTAGTTGGTATTAAAATTTTTCAGTGTACAACTGTTGGTTGTTAGTATGTAGAAAAACAACTGATTTTCTGAATAGACTTTATATCCTGTGACTTAGCAACACTCAAACAGTTCTAATAACTTTTAACAGATTCCTTAGGTTTTTTAAAATAAATATTATCATTTACCTGCCATCATGTTGCTTCTTTCTTTCCAATACGTATGCCTTTTATGTCTTTTTCTAGCATTGAAGCACTGGCTAGGACCTCCAGGACAATATCGAACAGAAGCAGGGAGAATGACGTCCCTGCCTTATTCCTAATCTTAGGTGAAAGCAGTCCTTTATCATTAAATATGATGCTAACAAATGATTTTGATAGATGCCCTTTACCTGAATTGAATTCAACCTCGTATTCAATTCAAAAGTATTCCACTTTTACGAGAGTTCATCTTTATTTTTTTAAATTATGAATGAGTATTCATTTGCCGGATGCTTTTTCTGTATCCATTGACATGTATTTGGTAGGGACCCCCATGATTTCTCTTTTTAGTCTTTCAATACAGTGAGTTTTATTGCCTGTTATTTGCATGTTGATCTTCCCTTATATTCTTAGAATAAATCCCACTTAATCATGAGGTCTAGTATTTAAATGCATTGCTAGATTTCAGTTGCTAATTTGGTTGAGCATTTTGGCAGCTGTGTTCACAAGGGACATGGGTCGTTTTCTTTTCTTGGAACGGCTTTTTCTAGGTTTATTTGGTATTAGGGCTCCCCCTGCCTTCAGAGCAAACTAGAAACTGACGCCAGCCAGTAAGTTGTGGATAATCATATGGCTCACCTCATCTTCTCCCTTCTCTCAGGGATGATGGTTTTCTGGAGCCTGTTGTCCAATGTCTGAAAACAGTTGTTACATATGTTTTGTCTGATTCTAGTTGTTTACTGCAGAAGCGCAATTTCTGTAGCAGTTAATCCTTCATGGGAGGAAGAAGTCTGTGTCTTCTATATAATTTTAAAAGAGCTTTAGTTGTTAGGAAATCCTCTTATTTCTTTATACCTTCTTATAATCTTCATCATTAAGATGTCCTTTAGAACCTCAGTTAAGTATGGTCTAGCACCCTATGGCAGTTTTTAGAAATTTAAAGGCAGCACTTGTGTCCTCCTCAAGGCTTTCTTCCTGGTTGAGCATACTTAGTTATTTCAGATATTTCTTATTTGACTTATCTTCCGGATACGTTATAAACCTAGGTTCTGTTTTTGTCAAAGTTCCTCTTATAACATGTTTTCTATAGCTACAGTACTTTAGGATATCTGTACACTAACACAATTATATTATCCTTTCACACTCATGACAAAATCACCACCATTTTTTTTTAAAAGCTTCTGTTTTAAAGTCGAACAGAAGCAGGGAGAATCGTGCCTTATTCCTAATCTTAGGTGAAAGCAGTCCTTTATCATTAAATATGATGCTAACAAATGATTTTGATAGATGCCCTTTACCTGAATTGAATTCAACCTCGTATTCAATTCAAAAGTATTCCACTTTTACGAGAGTTCATCTTTATTTTTTTAAATTATGAATGAGTATTCATTTGCCGGATGCTTTTTCTGTATCCATTGACATGTATTTGGTAGGGACCCCCATGATTTCTCTTTTTAGTCTTTCAATACAGTGAGTTTTATTGCCTGTTATTTGCATGTTGATCTTCCCTTATATTCTTAGAATAAATCCCACTTAATCATGAGGTCTAGTATTTAAATGCATTGCTAGATTTCAGTTGCTAATTTGGTTGAGCATTTTGGCAGCTGTGTTCACAAGGGACATGGGTCGTTTTCTTTTCTTGGAACGGCTTTTTCTAGGTTTATTTGGTATTAGGGCTCCCCCTGCCTTCAGAGCAAACTAGAAACTGACGCCAGCCAGTAAGTTGTGGATAATCATATGGCTCACCTCATCTTCTCCCTTCTCTCAGGGATGATGGTTTTCTGGAGCCTGTTGTCCAATGTCTGAAAACAGTTGTTACATATGTTTTGTCTGATTCTAGTTGTTTACTGCAGAAGCGCAATTTCTGTAGCAGTTAATCCTTCATGGGAGGAAGAAGTCTGTGTCTTCTATATAATTTTAAAAGAGCTTTAGTTGTTAGGAAATCCTCTTATTTCTTTATACCTTCTTATAATCTTCATCATTAAGATGTCCTTTAGAACCTCAGTTAAGTATGGTCTAGCACCCTATGGCAGTTTTTAGAAATTTAAAGGCAGCACTTGTGTCCTCCTCAAGGCTTTCTTCCTGGTTGAGCATACTTAGTTATTTCAGATATTTCTTATTTGACTTATCTTCCGGATACGTTATAAACCTAGGTTCTGTTTTTGTCAAAGTTCCTCTTATAACATGTTTTCTATAGCTACAGTACTTTAGGATATCTGTACACTAACACAATTATATTATCCTTTCACACTCATGACAAAATCACCACCATTTTTTTTTAAAAGCTTCTGTTTTAAAGTAAAAGCAGACAATAAAAAAATGATTTCTAAACATTCAGATTTGATTACAAATTTAGCATTTTGAAGGGTAGCTATAATGAGGTCGCATAGTTTCATTTTTTAAGCCCTGTGAAAGTTTCTGTTTAAATGGTGGTTTAAAATGATTTATTTTGGAAAAGACATTTTCCCTTTAAGAAATCATTCCTGAAAGAGTGGCTCCTCTTCCAGATTTGGTAGAGGGGAGCAAGTTATAAAAACTTTAGGTTGCTAAGTGCTATTACAATACAGAGTTTAGTCACACAGAACCAAATGAGGAAGTAAAACATCAGGAGGAGCTATTTTAGTCTTTCTCCTAATGGGTAAGCTGACAGGGTAACTTCTGATTGGGAAAAGACAGTAATTGAAGGTTCTAATTTCTCATGCCCTCACTGTCCTATTTGACAAAACAAAAAAAGAGAAGAGAGATAAGAAACCATCCAGAAAAACCATGGCATTTCCCTTTTATTCATTTAACAACTTAAATAGGGTAAATATGTATGGCCGAGGAAGAGAAAAACTGTAATTACCAAACAAACACTGGAAAGGAACCCTGACATCATATGAATTAGTCGGAGAACTGCATCCTTTGAGAAAAGGATTAATATTGGATTAGGCAGAAGCTGCATTGTTGGAGAAATTTCTACTCATCAGTAAGCTTCTGTGTCTGTGGATGGATCATGACTGTTTCCACGTTTATTGGCAGAATTCTGTCCCTTGTGGACTGAGATACCCATTTCCTTGCTTGCTTTCATGGCCCCCCCATTTTTCCTCTTATTTCTTTATACCTTCTTATAATCTTCATCATTAAGATGTCCTTTAGAACCTCAGTTAAGTATGGTCTAGCACCCTATGGCAGTTTTTAGAAATTTAAAGGCAGCACTTGTGTCCTCCTCAAGGCTTTCTTCCTGGTTGAGCATACTTAGTTATTTCAGATATTTCTTATTTGACTTATCTTCCGGATACGTTATAAACCTAGGTTCTGTTTTTGTCAAAGTTCCTCTTATAACATGTTTTCTATAGCTACAGTACTTTAGGATATCTGTACACTAACACAATTATATTATCCTTTCACACTCATGACAAAATCACCACCATTTTTTTTTAAAAGCTTCTGTTTTAAAGTAAAAGCAGACAATAAAAAAATGATTTCTAAACATTCAGATTTGATTACAAATTTAGCATTTTGAAGGGTAGCTATAATGAGGTCGCATAGTTTCATTTTTTAAGCCCTGTGAAAGTTTCTGTTTAAATGGTGGTTTAAAATGATTTATTTTGGAAAAGACATTTTCCCTTTAAGAAATCATTCCTGAAAGAGTGGCTCCTCTTCCAGATTTGGTAGAGGGGAGCAAGTTATAAAAACTTTAGGTTGCTAAGTGCTATTACAATACAGAGTTTAGTCACACAGAACCAAATGAGGAAGTAAAACATCAGGAGGAGCTATTTTAGTCTTTCTCCTAATGGGTAAGCTGACAGGGTAACTTCTGATTGGGAAAAGACAGTAATTGAAGGTTCTAATTTCTCATGCCCTCACTGTCCTATTTGACAAAACAAAAAAAGAGAAGAGAGATAAGAAACCATCCAGAAAAACCATGGCATTTCCCTTTTATTCATTTAACAACTTAAATAGGGTAAATATGTATGGCCGAGGAAGAGAAAAACTGTAATTACCAAACAAACACTGGAAAGGAACCCTGACATCATATGAATTAGTCGGAGAACTGCATCCTTTGAGAAAAGGATTAATATTGGATTAGGCAGAAGCTGCATTGTTGGAGAAATTTCTACTCATCAGTAAGCTTCTGTGTCTGTGGATGGATCATGACTGTTTCCACGTTTATTGGCAGAATTCTGTCCCTTGTGGACTGAGATACCCATTTCCTTGCTTGCTTTCATGGCCAGCTGAGGGTTGTTTTCAGTTTCTAGAGGCCCTCCATATTTCTTGGCCCAGGACCCCTTTCTGCATCTTCCAGGGAAGCCATGGTGGGTTGAGTCTGTCTCAAAGCTTTGGCTCTCTCATTCCATTTCACCTTTCTAATTCAGGTGGGAAAAGTTTTCTGATTCACAGGATTAGACTGGGTCTACCTGGTTACTCCAGGATAATCCCATCATTTTAAAGTCAGTACATACATGAAGAATCCCTTTTGCCATGTAAAATAACTTGTTATAGATTCTGGGGTATATGAGGTGGCTATCTTGTTGTTGGCATTATTCTGCCTATCATACAGCTAATGCCCAGGGTATCCACAAGCAAGCACAGACATTGCTAAAGTCACAGAACTCAGTTTTACAAACATCTCATATCTGTGTGGCACAGTTACGTAGTATATCTCCCTCCTCCAGTGATCTCAAAGCTCTTCTCTTTGAACAAACTTACTGGCACAGGTGACTATCTGACCAAACAGCATTTCTTACCTGTATTCTCTCTGTGGTTTCTGTCTTTTAGCACTCATCTCAATCTGACCATCTCGAATGCAACAGATAGCTTCTTGAACATCCTTCCAACTCTCTCATGCGTACAGGCACATTCTATATAACTTCCTTATCTGGTCTCCTGAATTTTTCTGATTGCTTTTTAGAGGAAAAAACATTCTTACTTGCCTTTCCTCCATCTGTCTTTGTTTCATTTGTAAGCTAATTGTGCATGGGTATTTAGTTGCTAAGTTGTGACCAACTTTTTGTGATCTCAAGGACTCTATCCCACCAGTCTCCTCTGTCCATGGGTTATCTAGGCAAGAATACTGGAGTGTGTTGCCTCTTGCAGGAGACCTTCCTGATCCAGGGATCAAACCCACATCTCCTGTGTCTCCTCAGTGGATTTACCACTGAGTTGCCTGGGAAGGCCCTGACATCATATGAATTAGTCGGAGAACTGCATCCTTTGAGAAAAGGATTAATATTGGATTAGGCAGAAGCTGCATTGTTGGAGAAATTTCTACTCATCAGTAAGCTTCTGTGTCTGTGGATGGATCATGACTGTTTCCACGTTTATTGGCAGAATTCTGTCCCTTGTGGACTGAGATACCCATTTCCTTGCTTGCTTTCATGGCCAGCTGAGGGTTGTTTTCAGTTTCTAGAGGCCCTCCATATTTCTTGGCCCAGGACCCTTTCTGCATCTTCCAGGGAAGCCATGGTGGGTTGAGTCTGTCTCAAAGCTTTGGCTCTCTCATTCCATTTCACCTTTCTAATTCAGGTGGGAAAAGTTTTCTGATTCACAGGATTAGACTGGGTCTACCTGGTTACTCCAGGATAATCCCATCATTTTAAAGTCAGTACATACATGAAGAATCCCTTTTGCCATGTAAAATAACTTGTTATAGATTCTGGGGTATATGAGGTGGCTATCTTGTTGTTGGCATTATTCTGCCTATCATACAGCTAATGCCCAGGGTATCCACAAGCAAGCACAGACATTGCTAAAGTCACAGAACTCAGTTTTACAAACATCTCATATCTGTGTGGCACAGTTACGTAGTATATCTCCCTCCTCCAGTGATCTCAAAGCTCTTCTCTTTGAACAAACTTACTGGCACAGGTGACTATCTGACCAAACAGCATTTCTTACCTGTATTCTCTCTGTGGTTTCTGTCTTTTAGCACTCATCTCAATCTGACCATCTCGAATGCAACAGATAGCTTCTTGAACATCCTTCCAACTCTCTCATGCGTACAGGCACATTCTATATAACTTCCTTATCTGGTCTCCTGAATTTTTCTGATTGCTTTTTAGAGGAAAAAACATTCTTACTTGCCTTTCCTCCATCTGTCTTTGTTTCATTTGTAAGCTAATTGTGCATGGGTATTTAGTTGCTAAGTTGTGACCAACTTTTTGTGATCTCAAGGACTCTATCCCACCAGTCTCCTCTGTCCATGGGTTATCTAGGCAAGAATACTGGAGTGTGTTGCCTCTTGCAGGAGACCTTCCTGATCCAGGGATCAAACCCACATCTCCTGTGTCTCCTCAGTGGATTTTTACCACTGAGTTGCCTGGGAAGGCCCTGTAAGATACTCACTCCAGTGCAAAAGCGAATTTAGGAGACAGCTTATTTCCAAGATGAAGATTGCTAATCAGATTAGCACATTTAGCTAATTCTAAATGGTTATGAGATCGAGAGAAAGAGAAGTTCAAAACCCATGTTTTGAAAAGTCAAAGCCTGGACAAGCATGCATGATACATCTGTACATCTGACCCTGTGCTGTGAATTTTACATTTTTATATCACCAGCATCTCTCAGTACATCCTGTATTTTGACAGTTTGAATGAGTCTGTGATATGCTTTGTGCTAATATAGTGAAATTGGATTATCATCCCTAAATTTACTATTTTTGGAATACAGCAGGATTAAATAAATGATTGCTAATATCATCCATCTATTTTATAGATGGATCTTAAAATCTGTACCTTGAAATCTCAAGATGCTGATCAGAAGTATTACTCATCTTGTGCTCTTTTTTTTGCCTCTAAGTCATCAACTGTTTTCATCTATCTTTATTCTTTAGCATGTGTGGGCCTCCTACTGCAGTGGCCTCTCTTGTTGCAGAGCACTGGCTCTGGGTGCATGTGCTCCAGAGCTCTGGCTCATAATTGGACACACCAGTCCAGATGTTCTGCAGCACATGGGATTTTCCCTGGCCAGAGATGGAACCGGTGACCCTTGCACTGCAAGGTGAACTCTTTACCCACTGGACCATCTGGGAAGCCCTCATCTTGGGCTTTTTTTTTTTTTTTTTTTTTTTTACCATAAATGAGTTAAGAAGGTTTTATCTTAATTGTTAGCACCAACCAAACTTTTACTGGAGTCAGTTAGTGAGATAAAGTCCAACCTTATCTTACAACTTTATCCAAATCAGTCCAAGTCACAAATAGGCATGGAATTCTTATAAAGTCAGGGACCACTTTCCCTCGATTAAAGATAGGCTGCTTTTACAACAGAAGTCAATGGGAAGACTACTCAGTGTAGTTGTTTACAACAGAAAACCTATAGGAACAATCCAAATGTCCAACAATAAGGACTTAGTTAAATCAATTAAGGTGTATCCACATAATGGAGTATCTTGGAGCCATTTTATATGATTCTACAGAATAATGCTTGCTTATCACCCTACATTTCATGGAAAACATTTTGAAAACAGTGTATGTTATATTATTCAAACTGTGAAAACAGTCCTCATAATTCTATCCCTCTAATGAAAAAATAAGATTAATACATAGAAAAATCTGGATGATACATACTAAAAATGTTGTCTGCATAATCATTTTTTTCTTTCCTTAGTAGAATTGTAGGTGATTTTTATATTCAGTATACTTGGTAATGAATATGTCATACTTGGTAGCCCATAAGAATTAATATTATTTTTTCAAGTCACTGAGAGCCTAATTCATCTAACTTACTTCTCAGGAAACCAGGAATTTTAATAAATGAGAAGACAAATCTTATGGTCACCTAATCCTCCTCTTCTCCCACCAAACATTCCTGCTTGAACAAAACCATCAAGTTCCATAATCATGAACATTTAGGCGAGTTTTGATCCTTTTAATTTGTCGAATTCTCACAGTGACATCATGAAGTAGGTAGACCAAGCACTAATCAGCTTTGTCTGTACATCAGGAGTACATCTGTAAACCTCAGGTTAGACATGTTGCTTTTCCTGGAAATTTAGAGCAACCTTATGCAATGCTTTCCAGGTGGCTCTAATGGACCTCCAGATGTTCTGCAGCACATGGGATTTTCCTGGCCAGAGATGGAACCGGTGACCCTTGCACTGCAAGGTGAACTCTTTACCCACTGGACCATCTGGGAGCCCTCATTGGGTCTTTTTTTTTTTACCATAAATGAAAGTTAAGAAGGTTTTATCTTAATTGTTAGCACCAACCAAACTTTTACTGGAGTCAGTTAGTGAGATAAAGTCCAACCTTATCTTACAACTTTATCCAAATCAGTCCAAGTCACAAATAGGCATGGAATTCTTATAAAGTCAGGGACCACTTTCCCTCGATTAAAGATAGGCTGCTTTTACAACAGAAGTCAATGGGAAGACTACTCAGTGTAGTTGTTTACAACAGAAAACCTATAGGAACAATCCAAATGTCCAACAATAAGGACTTAGTTAAATCAATTAAGGTGTATCCACATAATGGAGTATCTTGGAGCCATTTTATATGATTCTACAGAATAATGCTTGCTTATCACCCTACATTTCATGGAAAACATTTTGAAAACAGTGTATGTTATATTATTCAAACTGTGAAAACAGTCCTCATAATTCTATCCCTCTAATGAAAAAATAAGATTAATACATAGAAAAATCTGGATGATACATACTAAAAATGTTGTCTGCATAATCATTTTTTTCTTTCCTTAGTAGAATTGTAGGTGATTTTTATATTCAGTATACTTGGTAATGAATATGTCATACTTGGTAGCCCATAAGAATTAATATTATTTTTTCAAGTCACTGAGAGCCTAATTCATCTAACTTACTTCTCAGGAAACCAGGAATTTTAATAAATGAGAAGACAAATCTTATGGTCACCTAATCCTCCTCTTCTCCCACCAAACATTCCTGCTTGAACAAAACCATCAATTTCCATAATCATGAACATTTAGGAGTGTTTTGATCCTTTTACTTTGTTGAATTCTCACAGTGACCTCATGAAGTAGGTAGACCAAGAAATAATCAGCTTTGTCTGAAAATCAGGAGTACATCTGTAAACCTCAGGTTAGAAATGTTGCTTTTCCTGGAAATTTAGAGCAACCTTATCAGCTGCTGAGTCCCACCTATTCAGGCTCCAGACTCTGAGGGAACCTTTTCCTCCAAACCCTAGCTGACTCTGCCAGCCTGGGCTCAGCCAGGGAGCTCCAGAAGGCAGCTGATCAGGAAGTAGCTGCCAAGTGGCGATCTGCAGAGAGGACAAGCACTGACTCACCACATTCATTAGAGGGGCCAGACTGATGCTTCTTCTTTTTCTTTAGTATTAGAAACAACACCATCCCACACACAACGACCACTGTTACAAGTAGAGCTGCAATCCAGAGGATCTGGTCTGGGACAGGGGGGCGTGGCACAGGTGGCTTTGCATCTAAAAATGAATCCAAGGTTTCCATCAGCCAGGAATGTTGATTATAAATGTCTTATAACTACTGCTCTTCTTTTTCTTTACATGCCAACATCTCCTCAGGGCGCTCCTGCCAAAGGAGCCTGAACCCCACCTGATTTGAGCCAAGGAGAATCCCAGTCTCAGGGCCTCAGCAGCTGACTGAGAACCAAGCCAAGGACTCTGATGCTATACCAGCTGGCTTTCCTTCCCAGAGGCTGGGATGACAATGACTGGGATCTAGAAGAGGGTCAACTAGGCCCTTGGTGGTGGAATCTGGGCAATGTGCCCGTACCTGAGGCTCTGAAGGTACAGTCATTAGGGCAGCATCCTGCTTCCTCAGGCCTCTCCGTGGTCAGGCCCAAGGTTCTCAAGTTTCCCTTAGAGTAAGTCTTCCACCCATTATCATCTGTAGATCAGGCTCTAGACACCCAGCCAAACATAACAGCCTCCTCATAGGCCTCCAGTCTCCATGTTTTAATTTTATATTCAGTATACTTGGTAATGAATATGTCATACTTGGTAGCCCATAAGAATTAATATTATTTTTTCAAGTCACTGAGAGCCTAATTCATCTAACTTACTTCTCAGGAAACCAGGAATTTTAATAAATGAGAAGACAAATCTTATGGTCACCTAATCCTCCTCTTCTCCCACCAAACATTCCTGCTTGAACAAAACCATCAAGTCCATAATCATGAACATTTAGGAGTGTTTTGATCCTTTTACTTTGTTGAATTCTCACAGTGACCTCATGAAGTAGGTAGACCAAGAAATAATCAGCTTTGTCTGAAAATCAGGAGTACATCTGTAAACCTCAGGTTAGAAATGTTGCTTTTCCTGGAAATTTAGAGCAACCTTATCAGCTGCTGAGTCCCACCTATTCAGGCTCCAGACTCTGAGGGAACCTTTTCCTCCAAACCCTAGCTGACTCTGCCAGCCTGGGCTCAGCCAGGGAGCTCCAGAAGGCAGCTGATCAGGAAGTAGCTGCCAAGTGGCGATCTGCAGAGAGGACAAGCACTGACTCACCACATTCATTAGAGGGGCCAGACTGATGCTTCTTCTTTTTCTTTAGTATTAGAAACAACACCATCCCACACACAACGACCACTGTTACAAGTAGAGCTGCAATCCAGAGGATCTGGTCTGGGACAGGGGGGCGTGGCACAGGTGGCTTTGCATCTAAAAATGAATCCAAGGTTTCCATCAGCCAGGAATGTTGATTATAAATGTCTTATAACTACTGCTCTTCTTTTTCTTTACATGCCAACATCTCCTCAGGGCGCTCCTGCCAAAGGAGCCTGAACCCCACCTGATTTGAGCCAAGGAGAATCCCAGTCTCAGGGCCTCAGCAGCTGACTGAGAACCAAGCCAAGGACTCTGATGCTATACCAGCTGGCTTTCCTTCCCAGAGGCTGGGATGACAATGACTGGGATCTAGAAGAGGGTCAACTAGGCCCTTGGTGGTGGAATCTGGGCAATGTGCCCGTACCTGAGGCTCTGAAGGTACAGTCATTAGGGCAGCATCCTGCTTCCTCAGGCCTCTCCGTGGTCAGGCCCAAGGTTCTCAAGTTTCCCTTAGAGTAAGTCTTCCACCCATTATCATCTGTAGATCAGGCTCTAGACACCCAGACAAACATAACAGCCTCCTCATAGGCCTCCAGTCTCCATGTTTACTTGTTTCCCCCTAAGATGTCACAGTGGACTTCCTCAACATGGCCTTTAGCATGTCTCATCTACTGGTAAACCTTTGATATTTCTTCTTGCCCTGAGGAATCAGGGTCAGAATCAGCTCCTAAGAAATCAGCACTTACTTACTTGCACAAAGTCTCTTCAATTTTCAAGAAGTTAGAGAAATAGACTTTAGGAGGAAGAAACAGTGTTGAGTGGTCCAATTTTATAGGCATTAATGAGAACAGGTTTGGTGGTTATTCTCAAATTACAGGAGACTAGGGCCAGCTGATCTCCCATTAGCCTAGGGGCAGTGTGTAGACCCATGCTGTGTTCCTGGGACCTTAAGAAAAGGAGTTGTTGGCATTAGAGGCTGCATTCAACACTTTTCGAGTCTGTCCCAGTTTAATCTCACTTGAGCCTGTCTGGCATCCATGGAGGCTGCCACCTTTGGATACCCCAGAAAGGTTCCTTGATGTGGGATCTAACCTAGCTCTTATCTAACCACAGCATAAGGACACAGAGAGGCAAGTCTTGTCTTCCTGAGGCAGCTAGAGCAGAAACATTTCTGAAGATGGTGGAAGCTAGGAAGGTTTTGGCGGCAGATGAGAAGCAGCAGAAAGGCAAGCCATAGAGAGGCTGGGATGGTGGTAAGGCCCTGTTCCTGTGGGAGTCATGGCAGAGAACCCCAGGTGTGCTATCTGTGGTGATGTTGGCAACTCTAAGAAGGTGCTGAATTTGAGGACAATGTGGGAAAGGCTTCTATCAGGCCAAGAGAGGCTACAGCAGAAGCAACCAGGACAAGCAAGGTGACTTTGCCACTTACTGAATTGTCAGGGGTCAGAGGTGATCAGAAGGAAATGAGCACTAGGAGAGAGGACTGGCCCACTGGTACAGCTGAGCTGGCTGATGGAGGCTGGTCCCAGGGGCTCTCCATGGGAATGCATCCAAGGGGACTTCCCTGGGGGTACAGTGGTTAAGAATCTGCCTGCCAGTGTCAGGGACATGGTCTGGGAAGATTCCACATGCCTCAGAGCAGCTAAATCCATGTGCTGTAACTACCGAGTCCCGACTCCAGGGCCTGTATGCTACAACTGAAGGCCATGCGCCAAGAGTCCATGCACTGCCAGGAAGAGTAGCCCCGGCTTTCTGCAACTAGGGAAACCCCCATACCCAGCAACAAAGACCCAGCAACAGCAAAAATACTACTACTAATAATAATTATTTAAAAATTAGAATGTATCCAGAAGTCAAGTTATGTTTAAACAATGAGACACCAGGAGAGGGGAGGCATCAAAGGCAGAGGATGGAGCAAGGAGCTGGATGGATGCTTAGGATGGGGCTAACCAAAGGGCCACAGCTGGAGGAGGGGCCAAGGCAAGCAGAAGAAGAGAGGTGGGTGGGGGAGGGGTCGGGATCAGAGCAAGCAGGGCCGAGAGCAGTGTGGGTGCAGACTGCTTTTAATTCAGGAGAATCTCTTTGTACCTCAGAAGTGGAGTCTCAAATGTGGATGTATTCTAGGGCAAAGCCAGGAATTTAACAAAGCAGGCTCCTATCAGTGGACGTTGCTTAGTTTCAACTCTTACCTCCAGTGGGACTGGTTCCCATATACAACATCAACAGGCCACAAGCATTTTTTGCTTCTGAGTGTTTCCTTGAGACATGTGTACTGATGGCTACTATTGCCTGTGCCCACAGCAGGTACTACTAATTGACTGTGGCTCTCTCACCTCCCAAGCCCTGATCTGGAAGCGGGCCTCAGGCCTGGGAAGGTGGTAAGGCCCTGTTCCTGTGGGAGTCATGGCAGAGAACCCCAGGTGTGCTATCTGTGGTGATGTTGGCAACTCTAAGAAGGTGCTGAATTTGAGGACAATGTGGGAAAGGCTTCTATCAGGCCAAGAGAGGCTACAGCAGAAGCAACCAGGACAAGCAAGGTGACTTTGCCACTTACTGAATTGTCAGGGGTCAGAGGTGATCAGAAGGAAATGAGCACTAGGAGAGAGGACTGGCCCACTGGTACAGCTGAGCTGGCTGATGGAGGCTGGTCCCAGGGGCTCTCCATGGGAATGCATCCAAGGGGACTTCCCTGGGGGTACAGTGGTTAAGAATCTGCCTGCCAGTGTCAGGGACATGGTCTGGGAAGATTCCACATGCCTCAGAGCAGCTAAATCCATGTGCTGTAACTACCGAGTCCCGACTCCAGGGCCTGTATGCTACAACTGAAGGCCATGCGCCAAGAGTCCATGCACTGCCAGGAAGAGTAGCCCGGCTTTCTGCAACTAGGGAAACCCCCATACCCAGCAACAAAGACCCAGCAACAGCAAAAATACTACTACTAATAATAATTATTTAAAAATTAGAATGTATCCAGAAGTCAAGTTATGTTTAAACAATGAGACACCAGGAGAGGGGAGGCATCAAAGGCAGAGGATGGAGCAAGGAGCTGGATGGATGCTTAGGATGGGGCTAACCAAAGGGCCACAGCTGGAGGAGGGGCCAAGGCAAGCAGAAGAAGAGAGGTGGGTGGGGGAGGGGTCGGGATCAGAGCAAGCAGGGCCGAGAGCAGTGTGGGTGCAGACTGCTTTTAATTCAGGAGAATCTCTTTGTACCTCAGAAGTGGAGTCTCAAATGTGGATGTATTCTAGGGCAAAGCCAGGAATTTAACAAAGCAGGCTCCTATCAGTGGACGTTGCTTAGTTTCAACTCTTACCTCCAGTGGGACTGGTTCCCATATACAACATCAACAGGCCACAAGCATTTTTTGCTTCTGAGTGTTTCCTTGAGACATGTGTACTGATGGCTACTATTGCCTGTGCCCACAGCAGGTACTACTAATTGACTGTGGCTCTCTCACCTCCCAAGCCTGAATGCTGTTTCAGAGGCCACCACAAGTTTGAGTTTCTGTCATCTCTTTGTCTCTCTTGTTAAGCCCAGTTATTTCTGTTGTAGTAACACAAAGGTCCTGTTTCCTTTGAGAAGCCTTCACTGACCCTTAAGGAACTTGCCTATCTCTGAATGCCTGTAAATCTTATTATCAGTCACTCTTGCTTTTAAATTTACTTGGATATTTCCATAGGATATAACTTAGACTCCAACCCAGACCTTTTAAAATCCAGTTTACCATGGGTGTGCAACATGGGGCTCTGATTCTATTAGAAGGTTCTTGAGGGCAAACAGCATGTCTTATAACTTTTGGCTTTCTCCCCTGCAAACAACAATATCTAGAATGGTCCTGTATTCACAACATGCATGTATGCGTGTGTGCATGTGCATGTGTGTGTGTGTTTTAATGAATGAAAGAATTCTAGCCTGGAGAAATTGTACATTTTCTGACCTAAACTTCAGAATCATGTATCTAAAGGCAACCCAAAAGACTGGGCCACTGTCAGGGCTAAGAACATGCATTCTCAAGTGCAACATGGGTTCCTAGCCTCCTGGACCTTGTAGCACTCAGATGAAAACAGGAGCCATCTGTCCAGGTCCTTCCTAACAGTATCATAAAATGGCCCAGTCAGAGGTCTCCTGGCAAGCAGGGTACACTGGATGCCTTATCCATCTATGTATAATACCTGAAAGAAGGAACAGTTTGGGAAGGCAGGCTTACCTATATGGTGAGGTTGGGAGAGAAGTTCTCTTGTTGGCTCAAGTTGCAGGACACAGAAGATGGTCACATTTGTTTCAGGAGGGATGGGGACAGACACTATGATAGAAACATTGTATAGTTCCGTGATATTATTTTGAGATTTCTTCATGATAGCATCATACTCTTTCGTTGAATTGTTAGTTGTTCGCCGTACATACATCCGCTGAGGTTCTGGGTAGCCCTGTGTAGATGAGCAGGTCACATTGACGATGCTAGGATTTTCTGTTTGATTAGGAATTAGACTGATTTCAGGTTGACTGAAGTTAGCTGAAAGCCGAATAGAGACACACAAAAAGAGGAAAAAAGAAAGAAAGAAATCAGTTTAAATTTGAAGTATCTGGAAGGGAACAGTGGGTTACTAGATACCCTGGGAACTCACTGGGGGCACGCCTGGCAGCCTTCGGGTGTGTAGACTGTTGGCCTCAACCCATGGTGAGAGCCACATGATGATTCCACGTTTCTTTTTCAGGAATGTAGTTTGGGGCCACCATGCTCCCTGCTTCCCCCAATCAAGGATGTGTCTTCTGAGTCACAGGAGGGCTAGCCCCTTCTGCCAGCCAAATCACTCACTCTCCTGTGATCACTAGGTACTGTGCAGGTTCTACATGCAAATTGATAATTGAGTACATTATTTCTAAAACTTTGGTGATTTGCATGCTATCTTTACAAGTTTTGCTCTATCCACCAACTACTTAAGCCCTCTACTTGTGCGTGAGGTGCCAGCAGAAGGTAGACTGCCATAGTGTTACCTACTTTAAACCTCATTAATCATAGTTATTTGGGGTCTAGTAATTCCACGCCTGGGAATCCATCTGAAAGAAATGAAATCTTATGTTTGCACGAAAACTTGTACATGAATGTCTACAGCAGCTCTATTCATAATAGACCTAAATGGAAAACAACTCAATGTCTTTCCATGGGTTGAGTGGATAAACAAAAATGCTACTATTCATAGTAACAAGAAACAGACTTTTGATATATGTGACACCTTGGATGATTTGCAAAGGCATTATGTTAAATAAAAGAAGTTGATCTTAAAAAGTTACATACTGTATGGCTTCCTTTCTGTGACAGTCACAAAAGATAAGTCTATAGGATGCAAAACAGGGGTTATGGGTGTAGAGAGGGGATGATTGGAAGGGCACAGGGTGAGGAAGTCTTTTTAGGGTGATGAAAATGATTGGTCTCCTGTTTCTACTGTTGGTTACATAAATCTACACATAAATTCAAGCTTATAGAACTGTTTACAGAACAAGTTTATAGAACTGTACACCCAAATAAGAATAATAAAATTTACTATATTTTAATTTAAAAAATTCTGTAGTACCATTTAGGTTTTTCAAGGCCTGGAAAAATAGAGAAGCTGGTTTGTCAGCTTTTAGATTGTGTGACTTGGGTTATTTCCCTCCTGTTTTCTGGGTTCCTGATTGGGCAGTAAACATATTGTGAGTAATCTCTAGGAGGCCGAAGGGAAAACCCCAGTTACCCAGCTACTGCAAAGAGCTCCAGGCAAAAATTTAGTGGGTTAGAAATCTTGGACTAAAAGAGAAAATGAATGTAAAAGAGATTGGAGACCTATATGGTTCATATAAACTTAATAATGACCAAATCACCCCTGGTTTGCACTTAGCTGCATTGTCTTGACTTAGTTAGCTCTAACTGGTCTCCAGAGCAGAGTCTTAGAGACCGTTCAGAAGTTAACTATAAAAAGTATGAAGGTGGGTCTCCCCTGGTGGTCCAGTGGGTAAGGACACCGCCTTGCAGTGCAAGGGGCGCCGGTTCGATCCCTGGCCTGGGAAGATCCCATGTGCCGCGGAGCGGCTGGACCGATGTGTCCAAGTGCTGAGCTGGAGCTCTGGAGCGCATGCACCCAGAGCCAACGCTCTGCGATGACAGACGCCACCGTGATGGGAGGTCCACAGGAGCCAAAGAACAAAGATGGATGAAACTAGACAAATGAACAAGAAATCAGACTTTCTGATTCAATTTTATAGACCTAAATGGAAAACAACTCAATGTCTTTCCATGGGTTGAGTGGATAAACAAAAATGCTACTATTCATAGTAACAAGAAACAGACTTTTGATATATGTGACACCTTGGATGATTTGCAAAGGCATTATGTTAAATAAAAGAAGTTGATCTTAAAAAGTTACATACTGTATGGCTTCCTTTCTGTGACAGTCACAAAAGATAAGTCTATAGGATGCAAAACAGGGGTTATGGGTGTAGAGAGGGGATGATTGGAAGGGCACAGGGTGAGGAAGTCTTTTTAGGGTGATGAAAATGATTGGTCTCCTGTTTCTACTGTTGGTTACATAAATCTACACATAAATTCAAGCTTATAGAACTGTTTACAGAACAAGTTTATAGAACTGTACACCCAAATAAGAATAATAAAATTTACTATATTTTAATTTAAAAAATTCTGTAGTACCATTTAGGTTTTTCAAGGCCTGGAAAAATAGAGAAGCTGGTTTGTCAGCTTTTAGATTGTGTGACTTGGGTTATTTCCCTCCTGTTTTCTGGGTTCCTGATTGGGCAGTAAACATATTGTGAGTAATCTCTAGGAGGCCGAAGGGAAAACCCCAGTTACCCAGCTACTGCAAAGAGCTCCAGGCAAAAATTTAGTGGGTTAGAAATCTTGGACTAAAAGAGAAAATGAATGTAAAAGAGATTGGAGACCTATATGGTTCATATAAACTTAATAATGACCAAATCACCCCTGGTTTGCACTTAGCTGCATTGTCTTGACTTAGTTAGCTCTAACTGGTCTCCAGAGCAGAGTCTTAGAGACCGTTCAGAAGTTAACTATAAAAAGTATGAAGGTGGGTCTCCCCTGGTGGTCCAGTGGGTAAGGACACCGCCTTGCGGTGCAAGGGGCACCGGTTCGATCCCTGGCCTGGGAGGATCCCACGTGCCGCGGAGCGGCTGGACCGATGTGTCCAAGTGCTGAGCTGGAGCTCTGGAGCGCATGCACCCAGAGCCAACGCTCTGCGATGACAGACGCCACCGTGATGGGAGGTCCACAGGAGCCAAAGAACAAAGACAGATGAAAATAGAGAAATGAAAAGACCAATAGAAGTGGCCCGCCTGCTCCCCTCCCTCCCCAACCCGACCCCTGCCCAAAATAAATAAATAAATAAATCTTTAAAAAGAAAATGTACAAAGGTCTTTGAGTTTCCTACTCCCAAGCCCTGCATACACCTCAGATGGGCTTCCCAGAACTGGCTGTCCTTTGCCCCTCTCTCGAGGTGCCCTCTCCCCTACCTGCTGCAGTCTCATCCCAGAAGACCCAGGATCTGAACACAACAGTGACCACATACCCAGCACTATCAAGTCAGAACTCATCTGGTGGATGGGAAGCATTCCTTGGGGCCTTCTGTGATGGATGAAACATTGATATGAGCCTGTGTCTTTGATCTGAACATTGTGGAGTCTCAGGGTCCAACTGTCCTGGTCAAAGCTTGTGCGACCTATATACTTGGAATGAACATTATTCGGCTTCTCTTGGCCTCTGAATAGCTCGTAGAGAACCAATTTATTCTGGTCCTGCCAAAATATCACCAGCTCTTCCAGGCTGAGGTTTTGAGAGTTGGGAAAGTAGCATGGCAAGTCTCCAGTTTCATTGAAAAATGCATGTCTTTTCAAGGAAGCAGCACCTAAAAGAGGAAAGGTGGAAATTGGGGAAGGAGAAACAAGAGGCAAAAAACAAAACCACAAAAGAGAAACTCCATTTCTCTTTAGACAATACCCAGTTACTATTTCATCAGTAATGATCTTGAAGAACTCTGGAACTGTGCATACACACTGGCATGTGGAGAAAGAAAGGGCTTTTGTCCTCAGTCTACTGCTAACTGGGTGGCTTTCTGTAGACCTGAACTCCTATGGGGCTCGGCTTTCTTATCTGATTAATGAAAGGGTGGACTAAAAGTTCTAAGGTTTCTTCCAGTACTGTGGTCCATTACTTCTTCACCATAGCTGAAAGCCTCCCCTCTCTATCGCCTAATTCCTTGGTCTGATATGGTGAAAAGATTTCTGACCATGGCAACAGATGTGACATCCCTGCTTTCATTATGCCCCAGTAGGTAGCTGGTGATCAGAGTGAATAACATCCTTGAAATTCAAATAGTTCTCTTTATAGAGCTTCACGTATGACTGTTGCTCCCACAGCCAGCTCTCCCAAGAATATAAGAGAGTTTGGAAATGATACAAATCGTCAACCAAGGCCTTGTTCTGTGACCTCTCTAAGCTCTTTCAGAGATCAGAAAGAGAACTGGGCAAATAGGATGGTTGTTTTGGACTGTGGTGGTCAAAGATCATTTAAGGTACATGAATGAAATGCTGGAAATGAATCATAAGTGGGAAGGTGAGGATGTACTTTTGGAGTACTGGGGAATCCCCAGGTACCACAAACTTGTTCTTCTCAGTACGCATTTGCTTTAGGAAACTTTTTCAACCCCTGGAGAAGGTGCTGGGAGAGTTCAGAGAAAGGCTTTCATTCCTGAGAGCACGTTAGGAGTTGTGAAGGGATTTGGGCCACATAGCTCCTTAAATGCAATGGATTATAGGGGTTTTTTGTAGGATCTACTCTGGATCACAGAATTACTTGAAACTTGCCAAAAAACTAAGTTGCAATGAGTGAGAAGTACAGGGCGAGGTAGTGAAATGAAGTTTCTTAGTTAATAGGCTTGAGAAGGGAGTTAGAATGGGTTCTAAATAAAGCTTCATCATTCCAGATGAATTCCAGCATCCAGGGATGCTGAAATTAAGGAGGAAAAGAGAAGTAGGTTGGTGAGGGAGACAAGAGAAGTTGTTTGAGGTGTTCTCTGACGGAGTGGTGGTAGGAGAAATTAAATTGATATGATCGATGGGTTTCTCTTCTAAAAGAAATAGGGTTTTCTTTCTAAAAGAGAAATAACAGTGACATGCACTTGGCCAAACTGAAGTGTGTGCAAAGTAGCCCAATGAGAAACACTTCAAAGCAGAAAGTACAGTCTCTGTGCAGGATGCACTCCCATATTGGAGGGAGGTGGGAGATCTGGGTACCTGGGTACTGGCAACTGTGAAAGGAGGGGCTTAAAGAATATTTCTTATGTGCCTTACCAGGAACTCCTGGGGTAATCCTACTCCTTTGCTAAACTCTGAATGATAACATAAAGGTGCCACCTACTGTAAAAGCTTCTAGCAACTCTCTGAGGAAACTCATGTTGGTTTTATCACAAATTTACCATATGGTACAGAGCTGCTGACCTAGTGGAGAAACCAAATACACAGTTGAAAATTCTGTCAGTTAACAGACACAGTATGTTATTACTCAGCAGTCTGTTGTGCCTCTGGCCTGGAAATGACTTTGCCTTTGACTTCTTCTGTCTTCCTGAGGTAGGGTTGCACCTCTAAAGAGCCCCAGAATACTTCTTGTCCTGTCCACCCACTCTCTCCACTGGCAGATGTGTCCATAATCCAGGCTCCCTCTCCCAAAGAAGGGACGTTTCTTCCTCCCATCTAACCACTCCCCTCTCATCTCACAGCTGAAAGTGTGGTCTGTGCTCTAAAGGTATCAGCAGCACCCAGGGGCTGGCCAGACATGCAGAGTCTCTGGTCCGACTCCAGACCTTCTGGGTCAGAATCAACATTTTTAATAGACTTCCAGCTTGAGAAGCTGCAGTAGAGTGTTTTTAGCTCTAAACACTAAACAGAGTGGAACAGAGAGATGATGAAGCAGGAAAAATTTGTTTCCACTCATCCCTCCCCAGTCCTCTTCACTCTGGAGTGGAAATCACTCTGAAGTCCATTCTCAGTGGAACTGAAAGTATTTCACAATACATAGCTACTTACATGGTTCATAGGAACTTACATAGTTCCTCACCAACCATGGCTTCCATGACATCACTTGGAGCCTTGTATGCTAATCATCTCTCTGACGATACAGGGAAGATTTAGCTCAAAGTTCTGTTCTTTCTAAGTGTCTTCAGGCTTCCCCTGTTATGACTGTAAACCTGAGGCCACCCAACTACTGTACTCACTGGGCTCCCCTGAAAGATAGGCATTGAGACTCTCTCTCTTCCCTGGCACTTGAATCACAGAAATGTTCTGGGTCTACTTATAACTGGTTGCTAATAATGACCTTGGGAGCTAGACACTCAAGAATTCATCTAGACACCTCCCAAATCAGCTGGAGACATTTCTTTCAAAAATGTCCACTTTATCAGCAAGATACCATTTGACCATCACACAAATACTACAGTCTTCTAACCTTGTAAGGTCTCTGACCCCACCCGGGACTTAAGTCTTCCTTGGCTACTATCCAGAATGCATATTACTCTTGGGTCATATTATTATGCTTTCTGGGCCCAAGAATCCCTGTGGATGGTGACTACAGCCATAAATTAAAAGATGTTTCTCCTTGGAAGAAAAGTTATGACAAACCTTGACAGCGTATTAAAAAGCAGAGACATCACTTTGTTGATAAAGGTCCATCTAGTCAAAGCTCTGGTTTTTCCAAAAGAATTCTTCTGTCCCACCCAAACTTTTCTCCCCCTTAGGCAGATGTGTCCATAATCCAGGCTCCCTCTCCCAAAGAAGGGACGTTTCTTCCTCCCATCTAACCACTCCCTCTCATCTCACAGCTGAAAGTGTGGTCTGTGCTCTAAAGGTATCAGCAGCACCCAGGGGCTGGCCAGACATGCAGAGTCTCTGGTCCGACTCCAGACCTTCTGGGTCAGAATCAACATTTTTAATAGACTTCCAGCTTGAGAAGCTGCAGTAGAGTGTTTTTAGCTCTAAACACTAAACAGAGTGGAACAGAGAGATGATGAAGCAGGAAAAATTTGTTTCCACTCATCCCTCCCCAGTCCTCTTCACTCTGGAGTGGAAATCACTCTGAAGTCCATTCTCAGTGGAACTGAAAGTATTTCACAATACATAGCTACTTACATGGTTCATAGGAACTTACATAGTTCCTCACCAACCATGGCTTCCATGACATCACTTGGAGCCTTGTATGCTAATCATCTCTCTGACGATACAGGGAAGATTTAGCTCAAAGTTCTGTTCTTTCTAAGTGTCTTCAGGCTTCCCCTGTTATGACTGTAAACCTGAGGCCACCCAACTACTGTACTCACTGGGCTCCCCTGAAAGATAGGCATTGAGACTCTCTCTCTTCCCTGGCACTTGAATCACAGAAATGTTCTGGGTCTACTTATAACTGGTTGCTAATAATGACCTTGGGAGCTAGACACTCAAGAATTCATCTAGACACCTCCCAAATCAGCTGGAGACATTTCTTTCAAAAATGTCCACTTTATCAGCAAGATACCATTTGACCATCACACAAATACTACAGTCTTCTAACCTTGTAAGGTCTCTGACCCCACCCGGGACTTAAGTCTTCCTTGGCTACTATCCAGAATGCATATTACTCTTGGGTCATATTATTATGCTTTCTGGGCCCAAGAATCCCTGTGGATGGTGACTACAGCCATAAATTAAAAGATGTTTCTCCTTGGAAGAAAAGTTATGACAAACCTTGACAGCGTATTAAAAAGCAGAGACATCACTTTGTTGATAAAGGTCCATCTAGTCAAAGCTCTGGTTTTTCCAATAGTCACGTATGGATGTGAGAGTTGGGCCATAAAGAAAGCTTAGGCTGGAAGAATTGATACTTTTGTGTTACTGTCAATTTCTCCTTTTATGTCTGATAGTGTTTGCTTTACGTATTGAGGTGCTCCTATGTTGACTGCATAGATATTTATAATTGTATGTCTTCTTCTTGGATTGATTCCTTGATCATTATGTAGTGTCCTGCCCTTTCTATTATAATCTTCCTTATATTAAGGTCTATTTTGTCTGATATGAGGATTGCTACTCCAGCTTTCTTTTGATATCTATTTGGAAATATATTTTTCCATCTTCTCACCCTCAGCCTATATGAGAATTGATGCTTTTGAATTGTGGTGCTGGAGAAGACTCTTGAGAGTCCTTTGGACTTCAAGGATATCAAACCAGTAAAACCTAGGGAAATCAATGCTGAGTATTCTCTGGAAGGACTGATGCCAAAGCTGAAGCTCTAATACCATGGCTACCTGATGTGAAGAGCTGACTCACTGGAAAAGACCCTGATGCTGGGAGAGATTGAAGGCAAAAAAGAAGGGGACAACAGAGAATGAAATGGTTGGATGGCATCACTGATTCAATGGACATGAGTTTGAGCAAACTCTGGGAGATAGTAAAGGGCAAGGAAGCCTGGAATTCTGTAGTTCATAAGGTTGCAAAGAGTCGGACATAACTGAGCATGAAGTTTCCCCTCAATGACTAAGAAACTAAATTTTCATCCTATTTCATTTTACCTAATTTAAATTTAAATAGCCACAGATGGTTAGTGGCTATCATACTGGATAGTGCAGTGATAATATATCTTTTCAATCATTCCCTTGTGAGCAACTTTCATAAACTTGCCCCTTTGTATAGATTTTGTTCCAAGAATGATCTACTTTTGATCTACATATCTCTTCTTACATTTGAATGTTTGAACACTCCTGGAGAAAATTCTTCAGTTGATTAGATTGGTGACATTGTTATTCAGTCACTCAGTCCTATCTGATTCTTTGCAACCTCATGGACTGCAGCATGCCAGGCTTCTCTGTCCTTCACCATCTTCTGGAGCTTGTTCAGACTCATGCCCATTGAATCAGTGGTGCCAACCAACCATTTAGTCCTCTGTCATCCCCTTCTCCTCCTTCTGTCAGTCTTTCCCAGCATTAGGTCTTTTCGACTACGTCAGCTCTTCACATCAGGTAGCCAAGGTATCAGAGCTTCAGCTTTGGAATCGATCCTTCCCAAAAAATGTTCAGGGTTGATTTCCATAGGAGTAATTTTGGAAACTGAGAAAATAAAATCTGTCACTGTTGACATTGTTTCCCCATTTATTTGCCATGAAGTGAGGGGACCCGTGCCTTTGTCTCCATCTCTCTACTGAAACGTCCCTGGCACATGTCAGTGGCTTCCCCATATGAGGATTGCTACTCCAGCTTTCTTTTGATATCTATTTGGAAATATATTTTTCCATCTTCTCACCCTCAGCCTATATGAGAATTGATGCTTTTGAATTGTGGTGCTGGAGAAGACTCTTGAGAGTCCTTTGGACTTCAAGGATATCAAACCAGTAAAACCTAGGGAAATCAATGCTGAGTATTCTCTGGAAGGACTGATGCCAAAGCTGAAGCTCTAATACCATGGCTACCTGATGTGAAGAGCTGACTCACTGGAAAAGACCCTGATGCTGGGAGAGATTGAAGGCAAAAAAGAAGGGGACAACAGAGAATGAAATGGTTGGATGGCATCACTGATTCAATGGACATGAGTTTGAGCAAACTCTGGGAGATAGTAAAGGGCAAGGAAGCCTGGAATTCTGTAGTTCATAAGGTTGCAAAGAGTCGGACATAACTGAGCATGAAGTTTCCCCTCAATGACTAAGAAACTAAATTTTCATCCTATTTCATTTTACCTAATTTAAATTTAAATAGCCACAGATGGTTAGTGGCTATCATACTGATAGTGCAGTGATAATATATCTTTTCAATCATTCCCTTGTGAGCAACTTTCATAAACTTGCCCCTTTGTATAGATTTTGTTCCAAGAATGATCTACTTTTGATCTACATATCTCTTCTTACATTTGAATGTTTGAACACTCCTGGAGAAAATTCTTCAGTTGATTAGATTGGTGACATTGTTATTCAGTCACTCAGTCCTATCTGATTCTTTGCAACCTCATGGACTGCAGCATGCCAGGCTTCTCTGTCCTTCACCATCTTCTGGAGCTTGTTCAGACTCATGCCCATTGAATCAGTGGTGCCAACCAACCATTTAGTCCTCTGTCATCCCCTTCTCCTCCTTCTGTCAGTCTTTCCCAGCATTAGGTCTTTTCGACTACGTCAGCTCTTCACATCAGGTAGCCAAGGTATCAGAGCTTCAGCTTTGGCATCGATCCTTCCAATAAATGTTCAGGGTTGATTTCCATAGGAGTAATTTTGGAAACTGAGAAAATAAAATCTGTCACTGTTGACATTGTTTCCCCATTTATTTGCCATGAAGTGAGGGGACCCGTGCCTTTGTCTCCATCTCTCTACTGAAACGTCCCTGGCACATGTCAGTGGCTTCCCCCCATTGCTGAATGCAGAACACTTTTCAGACCTTATCTGACTATGCTGTTGAACACCACAATGTTGGCCATCTCTCCTTGAAACTGTTCTTTCTCAATCTCTGACATCCTGGTCAGTTTCTCTCATCACTCCTTATATAGTGATTAGGGCAGGGATGGTTCTTCAGAAGTGTTCACGGCTGAGATATTTCTGTTAAGACTAGTTTTGCTTTGATCTCATGCTCACCATGGATCCCACTATAGATATAAATAAATATATATATATATATATATACACATAATTGTATATATTATGTATATATATAATAGGCATATATATTTTATAAAATATATAACTATATGAAATATGATCCATTAAAATATATGAACTGTCATATAATGTAAAACATATCATTACATGTCAAAAAACTCAGCTCCTGGGAAGTCCAAACCACCAGATTATACCACCCAGTGCGCCTCATAGCTGTTGCTATCCTAGGTACCCCCTTATTCACTGAAGATCTGAGTACCTGGATTCTCCATCTCTACCCTTACCTAGGCAATTTCAGCCTGTTGCGCACAATGCCCAGCCTTTCTCTTTCTTGTCCTCTTTTTCCTCTAGTATCTTGTTGTCCACTCTACCCCAGCTGTCTCCTCCCTAGACCAGAATTCATTTTTTTCATTGTTATTCAGTCACTCAGTCCTATCTGATTCTTTGCAACCTCATGGACTGCAGCATGCCAGGCTTCTCTGTCCTTCACCATCTTCTGGAGCTTGTTCAGACTCATGCCCATTGAATCAGTGGTGCCAACCAACCATTTAGTCCTCTGTCATCCCCTTCTCCTCCTTCTGTCAGTCTTTCCCAGCATTAGGTCTTTTCGACTACGTCAGCTCTTCACATCAGGTAGCCAAGGTATCAGAGCTTCAGCTTTGGCATCGATCCTTCCAATAAATGTTCAGGGTTGATTTCCATAGGAGTAATTTTGGAAACTGAGAAAATAAAATCTGTCACTGTTGACATTGTTTCCCCATTTATTTGCCATGAAGTGAGGGGACCCGTGCCTTTGTCTCCATCTCTCTACTGAAACGTCCCTGGCACATGTCAGTGGCTTCCCCCCATTGCTGAATGCAGAACACTTTTCAGACCTTATCTGACTATGCTGTTGAACACCACAATGTTGGCCATCTCTCCTTGAAACTGTTCTTTCTCAATCTCTGACATCCTGGTCAGTTTTCTCTCATCACTCCTTATATAGTGATTAGGGCAGGGATGGTTCTTCAGAAGTGTTCACGGCTGAGATATTTCTGTTAAGACTAGTTTTGCTTTGATCTCATGCTCACCATGGATCCCACTATAGATATAAATAAATATATATATATATATATATACACATAATTGTATATATTATGTATATATATAATAGGCATATATATTTTATAAAATATATAACTATATGAAATATGATCCATTAAAATATATGAACTGTCATATAATGTAAAACATATCATTACATGTCAAAAAACTCAGCTCCTGGGAAGTCCAAACCACCAGATTATACCACCCAGTGCGCCTCATAGCTGTTGCTATCCTAGGTACCCCCTTATTCACTGAAGATCTGAGTACCTGGATTCTCCATCTCTACCCTTACCTAGGCAATTTCAGCCTGTTGCGCACAATGCCCAGCCTTTCTCTTTCTTGTCCTCTTTTTCCTCTAGTATCTTGTTGTCCACTCTACCCCAGCTGTCTCCTCCCTAGACCAGAATTCAGATCCTATTGTTACCAGCTCACTTTCTAAAAACTCTCAATATCAAACATTTCACCTTTTGGCCACCATCTCTCTTTTTTTTTTTTTTTAAAGATTTATTTATTTATTTATTTATTTTGGGCGTGGGTCGGGTTGGGGAGGGAGGGGAGCAGGCAGGCCACTTCTATTGGTCTTTCTCTATTTTCATTCGTCTTTGTTCTTTGGCTCCTGTGGGCCTCCCATCGCGGTGGCCTCTGTCGTTGCAGAGCGCCGGCTCTGGGCGCATGTGTGCCAGAGCTCCGGCTCGGTAATTGGACACATCGGTCCAGCCGCTCCGCGGCACGTGGGATCTTCCCAGGCCAGGGATTGAACTGGCGTTGCTTGCACTGCAAGGCGGTGTCCTTACCCACTGGACCCCCAGGGGAAGCCCTGGCCACCATCTCTTATCCTTCCATTTTATTCTTTCTCCTACCACCACTCCATCAATCCTTCCAACATCACTGGGATATATTATAAATTGCAATATTTCTCACTGTATCTGCAGATACAAGGTCAAACCTCCATTACCTTTTGATTGGATAGTTGCAATTGCCTCCTAACTGATGGAAGCAGGAATACTTCCATCCTTGTCCCCAATCTAATTCCTTAAGCCCAAATGATCCTTAAAAATGTCTCAGATGGCATAACCTTCCTGTTCAAAAGTCTCTGATGACTTCCCACCACACTGAAAATTATATCCAAATCCTTTCCCATCACACTGAGAAAAATACCCACAATGCTTCCCATGACCTACAAAGTCTTGTATAATCTGATCCCTGGTACCTTCAAGACGTTTTTCCTTCATTTACTCTGCCCTGGCCATACTGATTTCCCTACCATTTCTCCAAAAGGCCAGGCACGCACTGTCTCAAAGCCTCCCCACTTCGATCTCATTGCATAGCCAAGAAAGCATTGCAGCCTCAGAAGGGATTTGCCGTCAAGGCTTTGCTCCATCACCAGCCAGTCATGCTCTTTCACATATTTGTATCTGTAGCCCAGGCACCTTCATTTCTTGGTTTCTTTATCTGAGGCCTTGGGCAGAGGACTTCTTCAGATGCCTCTGTGAGGCTGCCTTATGTTAGGAGGGAAGGGGGACCTTAGAGACATTTTTGCCATGCAGAAGTACTTTTCCCCGGCTGACTCAATATTTCCATTTTGAGCCCTTCCCTTTTATCCTTCCTTTCCATCTCTCCCAAGGGTCCATAAAACTGATGGAGCCTTTTGATCAGAGCTCCCTCAACAGTCTAAAGACCCTCAAGTCTGTGCTGATCTGCCTGGTCCTTAACCGCTGTGTGCACAGAAAGAGAAAGAAATGAAAATGTGGAAGGACAGGTTAAGAGTCAGGAGGAGTTAGTCTGAGAAGTTCTAGTCATTTCTAGAAGAAGAGAATGGGAGGAATGGTAGAGAAACAATGTTTAAAGAGATAAATATTATGACTAGTCAAAACTGAGACAGACACAAATCCTCATAGCAAAAGTGCATTCTCAGTACCATGATAACAAATGACAATAAATCTGCACCTAGATGTACTGTGGTGAAGCTGTTAAATAAAAAGCATCGAATGTTTTTTAAAATTTACAAAAAGAAAAATCAAATCTTGTCATTCTTTTTTAAAAAATGAGAAAAAATACCTATAAAACAATGGCAACTAGAATGAAAGCTCCTCAGCAACCATAAACCAGAGAGGTCAGTGGGGCAATTACTTCTGAATGAATTAAACACACACATGCACAAACAAAGCAAAATACAGCATTTTGCGTCACTGGACTGATACAGTTTCAAAAATTATAAAAATGGAAAGAATTTAACTTGAGAAAGTATTTATGAAACAACACTGAAAAAAACATATTCAGGGATTTATATGTCTATTGTGGTCACAACTATATATAACTATTTTTACTCTCGTCTATTCCATTATAGTAAGGACCAAAGGAGTGATTTTTAAATAGTAGAGAGAGCTGAATACCTTTTAATAGAAACCTCTATAGGGAGAAGGAATGCAAAAAAGTGAAAATGAAACCAAGAATGGGCAAATAGTCTTAGAGGATGTTGAAAGAGTTTTTGTAATTTTGAGGTCCTGAAACTTTGGCCCTGCAAATGACAATGGCTACAAAGGAAGGTCTACAAGTGTTTTTGTTTCCCTAAGTCTCAACAGTACTGAGGGGGCTAAAATCCCGAGTTGCATACCTTGGAAATGGTATTCAGATCTCTCACAAACGAAAAACAAATTACAGTGTCTCAAACTCTTGTTCCTTCCCCAGGTAGTCTGTGTGCCATTGGAGTCTCTCTGTTCCCTACAAATATCACTCTTGGTTCCAATTAACCCTGTGTTTATCCTACTCAGTGACCATCTTCCATAAATTAACTTGCCTGATGGCCCATTTTCTCTGGAACCTACTAAATACTAACATGATCCACTACTTTGGAAATAAGATACTCCCTACTGGGGAGCATACATATATATCAAAGGCCCCTGAAACAGTACCTTTACATTAAAGGAATGACTTCTAAAAGGAGAACTATGAGGCTTCATGACCCTTCTTTGGGAGTTAGGTCTGAACGATCTATTCACCTCTGTGATTGTAGTGACCACTATCAATGGCAACAGGAAGTGGGTATCAAAGTAACCATATACACATGCAACTGCCTATATAGGAACCTGCAAAAATCTGGGGGAAACAGTAGACCTTCACACAAGATATGAAATAAAGGTTTGAGACAATTTTATGTAAATCTTAAAAGTGAAGTAAGATCCCCAAATATATTTCTGGTACATTAATTGTTCAACCAGAGATACTGTTCAAAAGAAATGAGAAGCCCTAGGACCCAGAGAACCTCCAGACAATGAGAGAGCACCCCTAGAAGTCAAACTAGGAAGAAACTTCCTCCTGATGTGTGAACTACTGACCTTCCAAATACCACTCTGACTCCTGGAGGTGCTGGGAGGGCAGAAACCAGAGCTGAACAGTTAGAAGTGCCTTTGCTAGTGGTGCTTCAACATTCCTTTGGCTTTATAAATACAAAGCACAAGTTACAATCCAATTCTGCAAGAAGACTGCCTTTTTGCCCTTTTTAAATAGTAGAGAGCTGAATACCTTTTAATAAAAAGGGGTCAAAAAGTGAAAATGAAACCAAGAATGGGCAAATAGTCTTAGAGGATGTTGAAAGAGTTTTGTAATTTTGAGGTCCTGAAACTTTGGCCCTGCAAATGACAATGGCTACAAAGGAAGGTCTACAAGTGTTTTTGTTTCCCTAAGTCTCAACAGTACTGAGGGGGCTAAAATCCCGAGTTGCATACCTTGGAAATGGTATTCAGATCTCTCACAAACGAAAAACAAATTACAGTGTCTCAAACTCTTGTTCCTTCCCCAGGTAGTCTGTGTGCCATTGGAGTCTCTCTGTTCCCTACAAATATCACTCTTGGTTCCAATTAACCCTGTGTTTATCCTACTCAGTGACCATCTTCCATAAATTAACTTGCCTGATGGCCCATTTTCTCTGGAACCTACTAAATACTAACATGATCCACTACTTTGGAAATAAGATACTCCCTACTGGGGAGCATACATATATATCAAAGGCCCCTGAAACAGTACCTTTACATTAAAGGAATGACTTCTAAAAGGAGAACTATGAGGCTTCATGACCCTTCTTTGGGAGTTAGGTCTGAACGATCTATTCACCTCTGTGATTGTAGTGACCACTATCAATGGCAACAGGAAGTGGGTATCAAAGTAACCATATACACATGCAACTGCCTATATAGGAACCTGCAAAAATCTGGGGGAAACAGTAGACCTTCACACAAGATATGAAATAAAGGTTTGAGACAATTTTATGTAAATCTTAAAAGTGAAGTAAGATCCCCAAATATATTTCTGGTACATTAATTGTTCAACCAGAGATACTGTTCAAAAGAAATGAGAAGCCCTAGGACCCAGAGAACCTCCAGACAATGAGAGAGCACCCCTAGAAGTCAAACTAGGAAGAAACTTCCTCCTGATGTGTGAACTACTGACCTTCCAAATACCACTCTGACTCCTGGAGGTGCTGGGAGGGCAGAAACCAGAGCTGAACAGTTAGAAGTGCCTTTGCTAGTGGTGCTTCAACATTCCTTTGGCTTTATAAATACAAAGCACAAGTTACAATCCAATTCTGCAAGAAGACTGCCTTTTTGCCCTTTTAGGTTTTAAACTCTCATCCAATATTCACCTTGTGGGCAAGGACAGTGTTTGATTTCTATGACAACTAGGGGAGGACACAAAACATATTGGGGAGGGCTTCCCCTGGTGGTCCAGCGGGTAAGGACACCGCCTTGCAGTGCAAGGGGCGCCGGTTCGATCCCTGGCCTGGGAAGATCCCATGTGCCACGGAGCGGCTGGACTGATGTGTCCAATTACCGAGCCGGAGCTCTGGAGCGCATGCACCCAGAGCTGGCGCTCTGCAATGACAGACGCCACCGCAATGGGAGGCCCACACACAGGAGCCAAGAACAAAGATGGATGAAAACAGAGAAATGAAGGACCAATAGAAGTGGCCCGCCTGCTCCCCTCCCTCCCCAACCCGACCCACGCCCAAAATAAATAAATAAATAAATAAATCTTAAAAAAAAAAAAAAACATATTGGGGAAAAGGAGAAACAATTATTTCACTGTACTGTTTTATCTCTGCTGTCAAATGATCGGCCCTGCTTTTTTGCTGTGGGTTACCTGGGTCAATAGCATCTCCTCTGGATGCCTGCCTACGAGCAGGTCTGTTAGCCAGCCCAGTAAGCTAAGATGTGCCCTGAGAAGAAAGATTAGATTCCTTTAAAAAAGAATGAAATTGGTTTCATTCTTGTTACTATTTTTCAGTCGTGTGTGAAGTGTTGGCAGTGTTATCTTCAAATCAGATAATATTCTGATTCGAAGATAATTAGAATGTTATCTGATTAGAAATAACCATTTTCCTATCCCACTTTAAATTTGTACTGCCCAAAATATAACCACTATTCTTTAACCAGCATAAAGCTTAAACGACTTCCATCTGGCGAGTTATGTTTAAAGTTTCAACACTGATAACTCTCTTTTCAGAAGTTAGGAAGTGTCCAAACAGTTTCAAATGCAAGACACAGGCAAAAGTGACACCTGGACTCAGTTTTGGTAAGGCTTCTCAGTTTTAGTCTCACTTTCCCTGTGCCAAGTTAGACTGGGGGGAGAGGAGGTTAATGGTGTTTCGATTCGGACTTTTCTCAAAATTTGTTTCCAGGCCACTTTTCTTTCTTCTCTCCCAAGTCACAAGAGCTGGGCTCGTCATTGTATGCAAAGGGCCAGGGCCCAAGTGGTCGGGACAGCTAATATGCTAACTGCGGAAAGCATGGAGGATGTATTTGGTGGGAAACTTGTGAACTTGGCTAAGGCACAAGCCACATTATCTATCAAAGGGACAAATGCTAGTACTCCCCTAGCAAGAGTTAGAAAAAGCAGCATCGTGTCAAGGTGAAGTGAACCGATGCTGCATCTATACTACTGGGTATGAACCCCAGCTCTGCCACTCACTGGCAATATTGTCTTAGGCAAATTACTTAACTTCTCTGGGTTTTAGTTTCCACATCTGTAAAACAGGGAATCATAACAAGACCTAAGCAGAGAGTTATGATGATGTTTAAATGAGTTCACATGTATAAAATGCCTAGAACAATATCTGGCACAAAGCGCTATATCTGCGTATTTGTCAAATAAATAAAATAAAAAGTGGGATGGGAAGAGGTTCCTGCTGGATAATGCTCTCCAAAGCTTTGTTTCATCCTTTTTTCTTTCTTGCTCACGCATAACTTGTACTTCTGCAAGAGTTAAAATAGCAAATCATATTGGCCCTGGAAGTTGCTATCATAATATAACCTAAGTCAGTGATCAGTTAGCCCATCTATAGGTCAGGTAACATGTCTATAGCACAGATTCAAAAACCTCCAAGGTGTCACGCAGCAAACACATTCCAAAAAGCCTGTCCCAGCCAGCATAAATCTGAGGGAGAACCTCTCCCTTGTAGCCTGACTCCTTGTCACCTATGGCAGGGGTGAGATCAGTGGCCAAGGGCCTGATAGGAGGCCAGTGGGAAGAAATGAGCTCACGGCTGGACCAGTTAGTCACGGGCAATCTAGGCTCTGCTGTAACCCACAGAAAGAGGGTTCCTCCTCCCTGTCTGCCCCACACTAGGACCGGATGCTTCCCTCTTAGTGCTGAGGGTGGCAAGACAAGCAGAAGGAAGGAGATGGACCAGGAGAAACTAGAGCACCCAGTCCCAGGATGGTGGCCGGAACCTTGACCAACCACAGCTTACTCCTGAAACTGAAACTCAAGAGAGAACAGCAAACAAGGAAGATCTGAGTTCTGTGAGGCCTCACACTTATAAAATTTATTTCGAGTGCAGGAGAGCTCTTTAAGAAAAAGAATACAGAACACAAAACAAAATGCCCAAGGCCACTGCAATGCCACTGCAATGCCACGCAGCAGGAGAAGAATGTGACAGAGTGAAAAGCCAAGAAGTCACAGTAGATAGAGACAGTGGTCTTATCTTATTGTGGTAAAAATATCTTACTAATAAAAACTTTACTAAGACCTATGAACCCCAGCTCTGCCACTCACTGGCAATGTTGTCTTAGGCAAATTACTTAACTTCTCTGGGTTTTAGTTTCCACATCTGTAAAACAGGGAATCATAACAAGACCTAAGCAGAGAGTTATGATGATGTTTAAATGAGTTCACATGTATAAAATGCCTAGAACAATATCTGGCACAAAGCGCTATATCTGCGTATTTGTCAAATAAATAAAATAAAAAGTGGGATGGGAAGAGGTTCCTGCTGGATAATGCTCTCCAAAGCTTTGTTTCATCCTTTTTTCTTTCTTGCTCACGCATAACTTGTACTTCTGCAAGAGTTAAAATAGCAAATCATATTGGCCCTGGAAGTTGCTATCATAATATAACCTAAGTCAGTGATCAGTTAGCCCATCTATAGGTCAGGTAACATGTCTATAGCACAGATTCAAAAACCTCCAAGGTGTCACGCAGCAAACACATTCCAAAAAGCCTGTCCCAGCCAGCATAAATCTGAGGGAGAACCTCTCCCTTGTAGCCTGACTCCTTGTCACCTATGGCAGGGGTGAGATCAGTGGCCAAGGGCCTGATAGGAGGCCAGTGGGAAGAAATGAGCTCACGGCTGGACCAGTTAGTCACGGGCAATCTAGGCTCTGCTGTAACCCACAGAAAGAGGGTTCCTCCTCCCTGTCTGCCCCACACTAGGACCGGATGCTTCCCTCTTAGTGCTGAGGGTGGCAAGACAAGCAGAAGGAAGGAGATGGACCAGGAGAAACTAGAGCACCCAGTCCCAGGATGGTGGCCGGAACCTTGACCAACCACAGCTTACTCCTGAAACTGAAACTCAAGAGAGAACAGCAAACAAGGAAGATCTGAGTTCTGTGAGGCCTCACACTTATAAAATTTATTTCGAGTGCAGGAGAGCTCTTTAAGAAAAAGAATACAGAACACAAAACAAAATGCCCAAGGCCACTGCAATGCCACTGCAATGCCACGCAGCAGGAGAAGAATGTGACAGAGTGAAAAGCCAAGAAGTCACAGTAGATAGAGACAGTGGTCTTATCTTATTGTGGTAAAAATATCTTACTAATAAAAACTTTACTAAGACCTATGACACATGACCACACTGTGAGGGCTCAGCCTGAGGTCTGGAAGGGTGGGGTTCAAAAGAGCTTTGCAGTTGAGCTCTGAAGTTTAGCCCCTTAAAGGATAAATACAGTATATTAACACATATATATGGAATCTAGTAGGATGGTGATGATGGCACATGCAGTGAAGCGACGGAAAGACAGACATGGACAGTGGACATATGGTCATTGTGGGGAAGGAACAGTGGGTGAGAGGCGTAAAGGAAGTAGCATGAAGGCCTGTACTATCATAAGTGAAGAAAATAGCTCTAGTCATTGCTCTGTGAGAAAAGGGGATCCTTCGGGGTGCTGTGTGATGGTCGGGAGGGGTGGGAAGGGGGGGATATACATATGACTAATCTGGGAACATACATACCTGTAAACAACAAAACTCTGTAAAAGTTAAAAGTAAAATAAAGGTTTAAAAAAAATATATAGACTAGAACAATATAAAAAAAAACAAAACAAAAGAGCTTTGCAGTTGAGCTCTGAAGTTTAGCCCCTTAGCTTGAGAGTAAATCAGCTGATAGGATTAGCTGAGGGGCACTGAAGCAGGTGGTTTTAGGGCTGCATGTCTTGATCCTTCCAGTAATCAGTGCCCACTACGTTCTATGGGTAACAGCTGGGGAGAAGAGCAGAGGAGAGGGAGGCTGGTGGGAGAGGGAAGGTTGGGAAGGAGGAAACCAATGATGACTGGTGGCTGGAGACTTTGAGAAGCCAGTTGGCTGTTTTCTAAAAGAGCGAGAACGCCAGAAACGGGAACAGAGGAACAAAAGGGCTGAGCCTCAGGCATGTCAGAGTAGAGACCTTTCTCCAGCTCCCTGTAAACCTCTGGACAGGCCAGTCTACCCTCCCCTGTGCATCCAGGACCACGGATGGGCGATGGCAGAAGGCATTGAGCTTCATCTTAGGCTGGGCCCACTGTCAGCTGAGATACCTGTTCTCCTTTGTGATGCTTCCTTCTCCGTGAGTCTTTTTGTCATGTGGTATTGTGAACGCTGAATAGAAAGTGAGTAAAACCCATCAAGTCGCAAGCCCCGGTCTGCAGATCAGGTTCATGGGGAGACAGTGGGAGGATTCTAGGACTTTATAAAGCCAAAAGGGTGCTTACCAGAGAACAGGAGGGCCATCACAACGAGAATGTTTTTCAGTCCCATGGTGCTAGGGGTAAAAAAGAGAAGATACTCTTGATTAGAAAATGAAACCGAAAACCAAAATATGACAAAGTGGTATGTGAAGTTCACTTCAGTCCACGGGTGAGGCAGAGATGATACAGTGTGTTCACTGAAGCCATTTTCTTCTTCTCCTAACATTACTGACGTGCCCTGTTTCCCAGCCCCCACCCCCTGGCTGAGTGGGCCATGTGACTGGGTTTTGACCAATGGAATTGTGAGCAGAAAAGATGGGCGTTACAATCCTCTCTTGCCTCCACCTCCTGCCTTCTTCAAAGCTAAGGATCCGGAGGAGTCCAAGAGGCCAAAAGATGGCAAATCCTCCCTATGAAAGAATCTGGTTTGCTGAACAAGTTAATAAAGCAGTTCTTAACACCCCACAGCAATCTATACTGGACTGTGATGTGAGCAAAAATTGAAATTATTTTGTGTTAAGTTAATGAAATTTGGGGAGTTGTTTACTGCAGTAGCTGAGAAAGAAATGGCAACCCACTCCAGTATTCTTGCTTGGGAAATCGCATGAACAGAGGAGTCTGGTGAGCTACAGTCCATAGCGTTGCAAAGAATCAGACGTGACTGAGCGACTAAAGCTGCAACAGCAGCATTACTGCAGTAGTTAGCATTACTTATCTTGACCAATAAATGCGTGCCGTGGTGCACATAGATAGTATTTATGTTTAGAAACCAATTTTTCTTTGGCTTATCTGTGGTTTTCAAATTTTATTGTGCATAAAAGTTATCTGGAAAGCATGTTAAAATAGTTTCTTGGCTTTTTCCATAGAGATTCTGATTTTGTAGACTGACTGAAACCCATACTCACAGGTGATAGTGATGTTGATGGTCTAAGGAGCCCATAAAATGCTTCTTTTTCCGTGAGATCTTTTTGTCCCCTTTTTTTTGTGGTATTGTGAACGCTGAATAGAAAGTGAGTAAAACCCATCAAGTCGCAAGCCCGGTCTGCAGATCAGGTTCATGGGGAGACAGTGGGAGGATTCTAGGACTTTATAAAGCCAAAAGGGTGCTTACCAGAGAACAGGAGGGCCATCACAACGAGAATGTTTTTCAGTCCCATGGTGCTAGGGGTAAAAAAGAGAAGATACTCTTGATTAGAAAATGAAACCGAAAACCAAAATATGACAAAGTGGTATGTGAAGTTCACTTCAGTCCACGGGTGAGGCAGAGATGATACAGTGTGTTCACTGAAGCCATTTTCTTCTTCTCCTAACATTACTGACGTGCCCTGTTTCCCAGCCCCCACCCCCTGGCTGAGTGGGCCATGTGACTGGGTTTTGACCAATGGAATTGTGAGCAGAAAAGATGGGCGTTACAATCCTCTCTTGCCTCCACCTCCTGCCTTCTTCAAAGCTAAGGATCCGGAGGAGTCCAAGAGGCCAAAAGATGGCAAATCCTCCCTATGAAAGAATCTGGTTTGCTGAACAAGTTAATAAAGCAGTTCTTAACACCCCACAGCAATCTATACTGGACTGTGATGTGAGCAAAAATTGAAATTATTTTGTGTTAAGTTAATGAAATTTGGGGAGTTGTTTACTGCAGTAGCTGAGAAAGAAATGGCAACCCACTCCAGTATTCTTGCTTGGGAAATCGCATGAACAGAGGAGTCTGGTGAGCTACAGTCCATAGCGTTGCAAAGAATCAGACGTGACTGAGCGACTAAAGCTGCAACAGCAGCATTACTGCAGTAGTTAGCATTACTTATCTTGACCAATAAATGCGTACCGTGGGGCACATAGAAAGTATTTATGTTTAGAAACCAATTTTTCTTTGGCTTATCTGTGGTTTTCAAATTTTATTGTGCATAAAAGTTATCTGGAAAGCATGTTAAAATAGTTTCTTGGCTTTTTCCATAGAGATTCTGATTTTGTAGACTGACTGAAACCCATACTCACAGGTGATAGTGATGTTGATGGTCTAAGGAGCCCACTTGGAGAACCACTGCACTTGAGTGTTTACTTAATCTAGGCGATGGAGCCAAGAAAAATAATAGACATTGTTCTATAACCTTTATCCTCTTTTTTCTCTTCTACTGCCTGCCCTCTATCTTTCTTCATTTACCCACGTATCCCAACTCAGACCAAAAAGACTATAGAGTGGCTTACAGGGAAGCATAGAATAGGGAAGAAAACCAACATTACAAACAGCGAAAAAGCAAACCAAATGTAGGAATACAAATTGGAGCCAAGTACAAGGCCAAAGCCACATGCTTAAATCTGTCCACTTTTCACGGTGCAGGTCACAAGTTTGGCATGTTAGCTTTTTAACAGCCAAAGTGAAAAGGAAAATCTAATTGGTGAATTAATTTACAGATCTGTCAATGAGATAAAAAAATAAACCAATGCCCAGGTGAAAGTGCACAACTATTCCTGTTCCAATAGTAGAAATTTCTTCCTTGTGGGTGATTTGCCTACAAGTCATCCCCAATGACAGCAGGCTATGCTAAACACCCTTCCTTTCTTTCCCCATGGCATGGGTTTGGGCTAAAAAAATCTCTTTTAGCCCCAAAGTGTTACATTTCTTCCCTCTGGACTATAACTTCTTTTTTTAATTAAAAATTTTTAATAGATCATACCTGCATGGAGTACTAAATTTAAAATATAAGGATGACAAACTGCAAATCAACTTCCTCCCAACCCTGCCCCCTAGCAGCCTGGTTTCCCCCCATAGCAAGAACTGCAGTGACCATTATTACCTGTTAGCAGACTCTTGCCTCTACTTGCAGTTATTTGAGGCAAAAGGAAACGAAAACTTAAACCCATTTTTAAATTTTATTATAAAACACAAATGTTAGCACACTATAATGCTGTTTTGCACTCTAACCACTCCCTTGGAGATTTTTCTGAGTCCACACATACTAGGTATCCTTATTCTAATGGTTGCATATTATTCTGGTGTATCCTATTAGATGGCAATAATTTACTTTACCAGCCCCTATCAACAGACATTTAGGTTTTTCCAGTCTTCTGCTGCAACAAAGAGCTTTGGTCATATGCCAAATCACATACTTGAGAGTAAGCTATCTTTCCAGGAGAAGAATGGCTTACCCAAAAAGTCATCATAATTTTAATCTTCACAGATACCAGAAAACTGTTCTTCCCTGAAATTAGATGTTTATGCTCCCACCAACCAAAGCACAGCATGAGTGTGCTGGTTTTCATGTAGCTTTTTCCAAAAAAAATTTCTAATTTGTGATCCTTGCCAATAGGGAAGGTTAAAATAACATCACATTGTAATTTATAAAAAAATTCTTTTCATGTTGCCATGAAATACACATAAGATAAAATTTACCACCTTACTCATCTTTAAAGTGCACAGTGGTATTAAACACACTCACATTTGTTGTGCGACCACCGCCACCACCTGTCTGCAGAACTCTCTTCTTGCAAAACTGAAGTTCTGTACCCACTAAACACCTACTCCACACTCTCCTGCCCCTCTGTCCCTGAAAACCATCATTCTACCTTCTTTCTCCATGAATTTGACTACTTTAGGCACCTCATATAAGTAGAATCATACAATATATGCCTTCTTGTGGATGACTTATTTCATTTGGCATAATGTATTCAAGGTTCAACCAAGTGGTAGCAGGTGTCAGAATTTCCTCCCTTTTTAAAGCTGAACAATATCCTATTGTATGCAAATACCACATTTTGTTTGTCCATTCAGCTGTTGATGGATGTCTGAGTTGCTTCCTCTTTTTGACTATTGTGAATTATGCTATGATTATGGGTGTACAAGTATCTCTTCCAGATAATTGCTATTGCATTTCTTTGGCATGTATACTTGAAAGTGGAATTACTGGATTATAGGGTAATTCTATTTTTAATTTTTGAGGGAACTGACATCTTGTTTCTCATTGGCTGCACCATTTTACTTTCTTGTTAACTGTGCACAAGAGATACAGCTCTCCACATCCTTGCCAACATTTGTTATTTTCTGTATTTTTTTCTTCAGTGCCCATCCTAATGGGTGTGAGGTAATTCTCACTGTAATTTTAAAATGAATATCTTTTGAGTATGAGCCCCTTTTCAAATGTATGAGAGATAGTATTTGCTATCCTTTACCTGTATGTTTCTTTTTCCTACTATCAATTGCAGTCATTGGCCGTTTTTACTTATTCATTTGTAGGAACTTTTTTATTTTTAAGAAAAATAGTGCTAATTAATAAACAATTAGAAAATTAGTGCTTTGTGGAAGCAAGTTGCAAATATATTCAGTTGCCAAAGCACACACTAGGTGTTCAATCTAGGTACCTCACACTGTCTCCCAATTGCTCTGCCTTCCTTCGAGTGGTTTCAATAAGTTTCAGAACTCAGACATTATCTGTTGGGCCAAAGTTGACTCTGTTCAGTGGTAGAATCTGAAAAAATGGTTCTCTTTTTAAAATTGAAGCATAGTTGATATACAACGTTGTGTTAGTTTCTGGTGTACATCAAAATGATTCTTTTATATATAAAGTATATATATATATTCTTTTTCAGATTATTTTTCATTATAGTTTAATACAAGATACCAAATGTAGTTTCCTGTGCTATACAGTCAGACCTTGTTGTTTATTTTATATATAGTAGTTTGTATCTGCTAATCCCAGACTCCTGATTTATAAAACCATCATTCAAGGACTTTTCATATAAGTAGAATCATACAATATATGCCTTCTTGTGGATGACTTATTTCATTTGGCATAATGTATTCAAGGTTCAACCAAGTGGTAGCAGGTGTCAGAATTTCCTCCCTTTTTAAAGCTGAACAATATCCTATTGTATGCAAATACCACATTTTGTTTGTCCATTCAGCTGTTGATGGATGTCTGAGTTGCTTCCTCTTTTTGACTATTGTGAATTATGCTATGATTATGGGTGTACAAGTATCTCTTCCAGATAATTGCTATTGCATTTCTTTGGCATGTATACTTGAAAGTGGAATTACTGGATTATAGGGTAATTCTATTTTTAATTTTTGAGGGAACTGACATCTTGTTTCTCATTGGCTGCACCATTTTACTTTCTTGTTAACTGTGCACAAGAGATACAGCTCTCCACATCCTTGCCAACATTTGTTATTTTCTGTATTTTTTTCTTCAGTGCCCATCCTAATGGGTGTGAGGTAATTCTCACTGTAATTTTAAAATGAATATCTTTTGAGTATGAGCCCCTTTTCAAATGTATGAGAGATAGTATTTGCTATCCTTTACCTGTATGTTTCTTTTTCCTACTATCAATTGCAGTCATTGGCCGTTTTTACTTATTCATTTGTAGGAACTTTTTTATTTTTAAGAAAAATAGTGCTAATTAATAAACAATTAGAAAATTAGTGCTTTGTGGAAGCAAGTTGCAAATATATTCAGTTGCCAAAGCACACACTAGGTGTTCAATCTAGGTACCTCACACTGTCTCCCAATTGCTCTGCCTTCCTTCGAGTGGTTTCAATAAGTTTCAGAACTCAGACATTATCTGTTGGGCCAAAGTTGACTCTGTTCAGTGGTAGAATCTGAAAAAATGGTTCTCTTTTTAAAATTGAAGCATAGTTGATATACAACGTTGTGTTAGTTTCTGGTGTACATCAAAATGATTCTTTTATATATAAAGTATATATATATATTCTTTTTCAGATTATTTTTCATTATAGTTTAATACAAGATACCAAATGTAGTTTCCTGTGCTATACAGTCAGACCTTGTTGTTTATTTTATATATAGTAGTTTGTATCTGCTAATCCCAGACTCCTGATTTATCCCTGCCCAGCTTCTTCCTTTAGTAACCACGAATTTGTTTTCTTTATCTATGAGACTGTTTCCATTTTGTAAATAAGTTCTCTTGTATCATTTTTTAAAGATTCCACATGTAAGTAGTATCCTATGATACTTCTATTTTCTCTGTCTGACATAATTCACTTAGCATGATGATCTCTAGGTCTATCCATGCTGCTACAAATGGCATTATTTCATTCTTTTTTTTTTTTAATTTTTATTTTACTTTTTACTTTTACAGAGTTTTGTTGTTTACAGATATATATGATCCCATATTAGTCATATGTATAACCCCAACCCCCATCCCACCCCTCCAGGCCATCGCACAGCGCCCCTACAGGATCCCCTTTTCTCACAGCACAATGACAATAGCTATTTTTTCACCTATGATAGTATAGGTTTTCATACTACTTCCTTTACACCTCCCACCCACTGTTCATTCCCCACAATGTCTATATGTCTACTCTCCATGTCTGTTTTTTCATCACTTCACTGTGTGTGTTATCATTACCATCTTACTAGATTCCATATATATGTGTTAGTATATTGTACATGTCCTTGTCTTTCTGACTTACTTCACTTTTTATGATAGGTTCTGGATCCGGCCACCTCATTAGGACTGATCATTCTGCATTTCTTTTTATAGCTATGTAGTATTCCATTGTATATATGTATATTTCATTCTTTTTTATGACTGAGTAATGTTCCATTGTATGTATACCTGTATGTATACATGTGTGTGTGTACATACATACATACATACATACATATATAGGGCACATGTTCTTCATCCACTCATCTGTTGATTAACATTGTTTCCATGTCTTGGCTATTATAAACAGCTCTGCTATGAACATTAGGTACGTGTATCTTTTTTTTTTTTTAACTTTTATTTCACCTTTAACTTTTACAGAGTTTTGTTGTTTACAGATATGTATGTTCTCAGAGAGTTTTCTTTGGATATATGCCCAGAAGTAGGATTGCTGGATCATATGGTAAAGGAGTTCTCTATTTGATTTTTCTGTGCTTTCTCATCTTAAATCATCACCAGTATCCTATTTATCATAGAATCTGAGGACTGAGAACCCTTTGAGTCTGAACTCCCACCTAGTATAAAAATCTCCCCATATTTGCAAGCCAAATATCAGTATGCTTGATGTAATTAAAGTTTTGTTTTGTTTTTTTTTACTCCTGGTGATCTGTCAACATGGGACACACAATCAAAATTATATTTTGCTATAAATTCAATGAATCACCTTTAATTTCAATAACCATGTGAAATCTGTACAGTCCCGAGAAAATCATGGACAGATGGCCCCTGGAATATGTGCTGTGGGGAGGAGCCCTGACTGTGGGAAGGAAAGTAATATCGCTTTCTACTTCTCTATTTGGAATCTCTGTCTTCTCCTGAGTGAGAAGCTGCCTCTCCTTAACTTCCTCTCACTGATACTGGTATTGGTCTCCCAAACTACAAAGAATAAGCCTAACACAGAGACTAAACCTAACACACTTCCATCAAAGCCTTTTACGGTTTTGGGAGACAGCGATCATGTTTGTTCTCAAACCCTTGCCCCAGCAGTGATATTCCTAGTAAACATCATGAATATTAACTTAGAGACCACGCACCATCCTGACCCACACTTCAGGCACCTGGTGTATCAGAGGCCCTATTAAAATATAGAGCTAAAACCCTTGAAAGTGATACAATTCTCTTTTATATGATATAAATACCCCACACGAAAAATTTCTCTCAGTTCTAGCCATAGAGTGTGTGTGAGGGGCCGGTTTTCTTCAATGTCACTGGATGTGAAGCAGAGCAGAAATGTCACTGCGCCCTGCACCATGAAGTCTTAACCACAACTACGAGTCACGGCTTTCTCCAGATGGCCCGAGAAGTGGAAACTCTAGCTTTTGTAGGGACAGAGCAAAAAGGGGAATGGGAGAGGAAAGAACCTAAGAATTTACAGGGGGGATTCTCTGAGAGGATATTTCTGTCAGTGAAGAGCAGAATAAAATCTGTGGGTGGGTGAACTGGTCAAAAACCTAGAATGAGTGGCTTCCATTTAACTGGAGGTTCACTTCAAAAAACAAAAAAAACGTACCAATCGGACACGACTTTCCCTCACTTGACACACCTGGCCATCATAGAATGTGAGTGAGAGTCCACTGAGTGACTAAGTATATTATTATGATTCATAACAAGGCGAGATTATTTCTCCCATGGTGCAGATGAAGAAATGGAGTTTCAGAGAGTTTAAGGAACATTCTTAAGCCACCCAGCTAGTAACTGATGAGTTAAGATTTAAACCTGCACAGCTCCCTAAATTCTTTTTCAGTTTTATTGAGATAACATTGGTTTAAAACATTATTTCATACATATGACATTATATTTCCACTTCTATATACACTACAGCCTGCTCATCACCAGAAATTTAGTTTCCATTCATCACTCACCGTGTTCTTTCACTTTGGTAGAGTTCCTTTAGGGACTTCCTGATGGCTCAGCATTGGTAGAGTTCCTTAGATCTGCCTCTCCTTAACTTCCTCTCACTGATACTGGTATTGGTCTCCCAAACTACAAAGAATAAGCCTAACACAGAGACTAAACCTAACACACTTCCATCAAAGCCTTTTACGGTTTTGGGAGACAGCGATCATGTTTGTTCTCAAACCCTTGCCCCAGCAGTGATATTCCTAGTAAACATCATGAATATTAACTTAGAGACCACGCACCATCCTGACCCACACTTCAGGCACCTGGTGTATCAGAGGCCCTATTAAAATATAGAGCTAAAACCCTTGAAAGTGATACAATTCTCTTTTATATGATATAAATACCCCACACGAAAAATTTCTCTCAGTTCTAGCCATAGAGTGTGTGTGAGGGGCCGGTTTTCTTCAATGTCACTGGATGTGAAGCAGAGCAGAAATGTCACTGCGCCCTGCACCATGAAGTCTTAACCACAACTACGAGTCACGGCTTTCTCCAGATGGCCCGAGAAGTGGAAACTCTAGCTTTTGTAGGGACAGAGCAAAAAGGGGAATGGGAGAGGAAAGAACCTAAGAATTTACAGGGGGGATTCTCTGAGAGGATATTTCTGTCAGTGAAGAGCAGAATAAAATCTGTGGGTGGGTGAACTGGTCAAAAACCTAGAATGAGTGGCTTCCATTTAACTGGAGGTTCACTTCAAAAAACAAAAAAAACGTACCAATCGGACACGACTTTCCCTCACTTGACACACCTGGCCATCATAGAATGTGAGTGAGAGTCCACTGAGTGACTAAGTATATTATTATGATTCATAACAAGGCGAGATTATTTCTCCCATGGTGCAGATGAAGAAATGGAGTTTCAGAGAGTTTAAGGAACATTCTTAAGCCACCCAGCTAGTAACTGATGAGTTAAGATTTAAACCTGCACAGCTCCCTAAATTCTTTTTCAGTTTTATTGAGATAACATTGGTTTAAAACATTATTTCATACATATGACATTATATTTCCACTTCTATATACACTACAGCCTGCTCATCACCAGAAATTTAGTTTCCATTCATCACTCACCGTGTTCTTTTTCACTTTGGTAGAGTTCCTTTAGGGGACTTCCCTGATGGCTCAGCAGTAAAGAATCCGCCTGCAATATAGGAGACCCAGGTTCTATCCCTGGGTTGGGAAGATCCCCTAGAGGAGGGCATGGTAACCTCTTCCAGTATTCTTTTTTTTTTTTTTAATTATTTATTTATCTTTTTTTGGGGGGTGGGGTGGGGAGGGAGGGGGATAGGCAGGCCACTTCTATTGGTCTTTCATTTCTCTATTTTCATCCGTCTTTGTTCTTTGGCTCCTGTGGGCCTCCCATCGTGGTGGCCTCTGTTGTTGCAGAGCACCAGCTCTGGGCGCAGGTGCGCCAGAGCTCCGGCTTGGTGATTGAACACATCGATCCAGCCGCTCCGCGGCACGTGGGATCTTCCCAGGCCAGGGATTGAACCAGCGCCCCTTGCACTGCAAGGCGGTATCCTTACCCACTGGACCATCAGGGGAAGCCCTGTTCCAGTATTCTTGCCTGTAGAATCCCATGGCGAGAGGAGCCTGGTGGGCTATAGCTCATAGGGTCACACAGAGTCAGACATGACTCATGCAACTTTGTACAGCACAGCACATAGTTCCTTTAAAAGTTTCATCTGGTTTCAGATGTGCTGCTGTTGTCTTGTTGCTCAGTCATGTCCAATTCTTTTGCCACCTTATGGACTGTAGTCCACCTAACTCCTTTTTTCATGAGATTTCCCAGGCAAGAACACTGGAATGGGTTTCCATGCCCTTCTCCAGGAAATCTTCCCGGCCCAGGGATCAAATCTGAATCTCCTGTATCGACAGGTGTGTTCTTTACCACTGAGCCATGAGGGAAGCCCCAGATATGCTGTAGAAGCAAGTAAAAAGGACTTCAGGAGCTTTCCCAGTGGTCCAGTGAGTAAAGACTCTGCCTTGCAGTGCAAGGGGTGCCAGTTCGATCCCTGGCCTGGGAGGATCCCACGTGCCACGGAGCAGCTGGACAGATGTGTCCAATTACCGAGCCAGAGCTCTGGAGTGCAAGTGTCCCGAGCCGGTGCTCTGCAGTGAGAGGGGCTGCTGCAGTGGGAGGCCCACACAGGCCAAATAGCGAAGATGGATGAAAATAAATGAATGAAACACCAATAAAAGTGGCCAAAAAATTTAAAAACCAAAAACCAAAAGGGCTTCAATTCTACCGGCTCTCACAGTAACAGGAGAATAGCACATCCCCAGTGCCAGGTGTAATGGAGGCTTCTGGAGTTAGAGTGTGACACTCAGGGGCCCAATCTGGGCTGGATATAGAAGGAACCATAGCTTCCCTGTGTATCGGGGACATTTCTGTCCTGAGCTGCCATCCAGGCCACAAATATTGTTTGAGCACCCATTACAAGCCAAGTGGAGAATGTGCTTCTCCACCCCAGCCCTGGACAAGTCACCAGTTTCCTGGACTGGGCTAACCTCCAGAGACATGTTACTGTGTTTCAGCTAAGCCTCACCTAGAAGAGCTCTGGAAACTACTTGCCCTGGGGCACAACAAAGGACATTAAGAAGAGCTCTCTGCTGTCTCAGGTCTTAGAGGAGGATGTGGGATCTAGTTCAGGCGAAAGGCTGTTTGCAGAGATGCGGTGTGGTGGTGGCCAGTCATGGGATGGGACAGGGGAGTACAGATATGATGACTCAGGAAGTGAGAGACGGATTCCAAGGCAGAAGTTGGGGAGCCACCAACAAAAGTTCCCTATTTCACAACTTCATCTAGAATAGTAGTGGTGATCAGGGCAGCAGGAGAAATGCTGCTAGCTTTTCTGGTGTCTAACGAAGGTTGCTCATTAAGACTGTCTCATACAAACATGTAGTGAATTTACTCAGTGTCAGGCTTGTTCTAGAGGTTATGAGAGATTGTAAAGATATGCAGGCCCTGGTCTCAGACCCAACACTAAAAAGGAAAACAGTGCTCACAAATAGCTACCATTCAAGCTCCAGGCCAGTGTGGAGGGTGGATTCATTTATCTCTTCCTGGCACATATAAGAGTCCTTGTTCCAAGCAAAGTAGAAGATGCTACAGATTCTGTGGATGGAGGACAAGTGTCCCGAGCCGGTGCTCTGCAGTGAGAGGGGCTGCTGCAGTGGGAGGCCCACACAGGCCAAATAGCGAAGATGGATGAAAATAAATGAATGAAACACCAATAAAAGTGGCCAAAAAATTTAAAAACCAAAAACCAAAAGGGCTTCAATTCTACCGGCTCTCACAGTAACAGGAGAATAGCACATCCCCAGTGCCAGGTGTAATGGAGGCTTCTGGAGTTAGAGTGTGACACTCAGGGGCCCAATCTGGGCTGGATATAGAAGGAACCATAGCTTCCCTGTGTATCGGGGACATTTCTGTCCTGAGCTGCCATCCAGGCCACAAATATTGTTTGAGCACCCATTACAAGCCAAGTGGAGAATGTGCTTCTCCACCCCAGCCCTGGACAAGTCACCAGTTTCCTGGACTGGGCTAACCTCCAGAGACATGTTACTGTGTTTCAGCTAAGCCTCACCTAGAAGAGCTCTGGAAACTACTTGCCCTGGGGCACAACAAAGGACATTAAGAAGAGCTCTCTGCTGTCTCAGGTCTTAGAGGAGGATGTGGGATCTAGTTCAGGCGAAAGGCTGTTTGCAGAGATGCGGTGTGGTGGTGGCCAGTCATGGGATGGGACAGGGGAGTACAGATATGATGACTCAGGAAGTGAGAGACGGATTCCAAGGCAGAAGTTGGGGAGCCACCAACAAAAGTTCCCTATTTCACAACTTCATCTAGAATAGTAGTGGTGATCAGGGCAGCAGGAGAAATGCTGCTAGCTTTTCTGGTGTCTAACGAAGGTTGCTCATTAAGACTGTCTCATACAAACATGTAGTGAATTTACTCAGTGTCAGGCTTGTTCTAGAGGTTATGAGAGAGTGTAAAGATATGCAGGCCCTGGTCTCAGACCCAACACTAAAAAGGAAAACAGTGCTCACAAATAGCTACCATTCAAGCTCCAGGCCAGTGTGGAGGGTGGATTCATTTATCTCTTCCTGGCACATATAAGAGTCCTTGTTCCAAGCAAAGTAGAAGATGCTACAGATTCTGTGGATGGAGGACAAGTTGGCCTCAGCCCAGGGTTCAGCCCTTTGTTTTCTGCCAGTTGTACTGTGACTGACCAAGCAGGCATGCTGGATGGGCACTGCCCACGGGGTGAGAGGAGAATGAAGGCCTAAAGGAGGACAAGGCACCAGGGTCTTGACTGGCCTCAGGGTGACACACAGCATGACTCCCTTCTCAGGTCACCAGAACCTGAACCTCTACCCTTAGAGCAGCTATGATTCCCTCTGAGGTCCTGGGAGGAACAGGGTAGGCTCATTTCCTTTTTTTACAAAGTTTCTGAAACACAAAATAAGAAGGTTGCTGGGAACTGACTGTACTTGAATTTTAACTTCTGACAGGGTGTCTCATGATAGGCTTGAGACAATGGAGAAATGTGGAATGCATACTCATACAGCTCCTTGACTCAATGTCGTTCATTCATTTAGCAAATATTTGTGGAGCCAGGCCTTGGGCTAGGTTCTGTGAATAGAATGATGAGCAAAACCAGAAAGGACTCCTCTTCCTCTGATTGCTTATAGTTTAGTACAGGAGCAGGATGATGACCATACAAATAAATGTGGAATTACAATGATGACAGGGGCTACAGAGGAGAGGCTGACTATTCATTGAAGGGACTGATGCTGCAGCTGAAGCTCCAATACTTTGGCCACCTGATGTGAAGAGAACATTCATTGGAAAAGACTCTGAGGTTGGGAAAAATAGAAGGCAGAAGAGGGTGACAGAAGATGAGATGATTGGATGGCATCACTGAGTCAACGGACATGAGTATGAGCAGGCCCTGGGAGGTGGTGAAGGACAGGGAAACCTGGCGTGCTGTAGTCCATGGGGTCGCAAAGAGTCAGACACAACTGAGCAATTGAACTGAACTGAACTGACAGAGGAGAGGTTCATGGTACTTTGAGGGCCTGTAATAGGTCTAATCTAAACTGAGATTTGAAGAATGCTGTGACAGATTAAAGATGGACACATATTCTTTACTGCTCCTCCCTCCCATCCCTTTGTGGCCTCTAATCTTCTCTCCTTGAGTCTGGGCTGGCCTTAGCGACTTGTTGGACCAGTTGAGTGGACTAGCAGGTTTGTTTAGGGCTTCTGAGTCTAGGTCAAAGGAGGCCTTGCCACTTCGGTCTTTCTTGGAATACTTTTTCTGGGGCTCAGAGCGACCATATAAGATGCCCCGCTACTGAGACCACCATGCTGGAGAGGCCAAGTGTAGGTGTGTTGATCAACAATCCTGAACCCAGCCTTCCAGCTATCTCTGCCAAACCACCAGACATGTGAATAAAACCTTGACTATTCTAATTGGAGGTCAGCAAACTGCACCCTGAAAACCAAATCAAGATACCACTTATTTTTACAAATGAGGTTGTGTTGAAATGCAGCTACAACCGCTACTTTAATTATTGTCTTTGCTTTTGTACCACCATGGTAGAGTTGAGTAGCTGTGACAGAGATCATATGGCCTGCAAAGCTAAGAATATTTTCTATCTGGCCTTTTACAGGAAAAAAAAAAAACCAAAAAACCCAAAACTTGCTCTAGATCAACACTGTCCAGTAGAAATATAATGCAAGCCAAATATGTAATCTGAAAATGTTTAGTAGCCACATTGAGAAAACAGAGGAAGAAATAGGTAAAATTAATCTTAATAACATATTTTATTTAATCTAATATCTAAAATATTACACTCTCAATTGTGATCAATATAAAATTTATTTTATAAGAATGTTTTACATTCTTTTCCCTGTACTGAATCCTCACAATCTTCTGGCTATTTTATACTTACATCTCAATTAAGATGAGCTACATTTCAAGTAATCAGTAGATACATGTAGCGAGTGGCTACTAAATTGGACAGTAGACGTATAGACTAACCTATTCATCAGCTGAGTGCCAAATTGATGCCATGAGGACCAGAAAAATCACTGTCAAACTTCTGACTCACATGTTATAAGAAAGGGTAAAATACTTATTGTTTTAAACTGCTAAGTCTAGAGGCAGTTTGCAATGCACCAACAGGTAAACAGAACAGATTGAATAGGTGCTAAGTAGGTGAAGGGGTTGGCAGGGTGACTTGGAAAATGTTAGCAAAGGGAACAGCAGGTGCAAAGGCACTGAGGGCACGTAAGAGAAGGTTGATGTGGATAGAGAGATGGAGGACAAGACTGGATAGGTCAGCAAAGGCCAGACCATATTTATCTTGTGGGTTAGGTAAGGCTATTGATCTTTATTCTGAGAGCAATAGGAACAGCAGAGGAGTGACATAATCTGGTTTGCATTTTGAAGGTGACTGGCTACTGTTAGATAGCAGGGAAGCCAGGGCAGAGGCCCCTAGACCAATCAGCTGTCTACTCGAGTAAATCAAATGAGGGAAGATGGCCCTTTGTCATAGGCAATGGGTGGCAAAAGTAGATAGAAATGAATACATTCAAGCAGAATGTAGGATTATAACCAACAGGATATGGTAATGGATTACATATGGGGGATGAGGACAAGGTAGTGATTGATTCGTCTTCTCAACAACTGAGTGTTAGGAATCATGCTTGTTTAATAGGCTGATACCATGGTGCGGGCTGTGGGGCTGGTTTGCTTTTTTTTTTTTAACTTTTTCATGTATACATATTTAGTAAAACTATGAATGAAAGTGCAGAAATCGTACTTCTGCTTTCAAATGTGCAAATGTGCATAAAAATATGCACAAGAATAAGTCAGCCATTGGTCAGTTGGTCAGCTGGAAAGAGAGTCTGATACTAGCATGCTGAACCCCCGGGGTACACTTAAGGGAAGTAGAATAAGCAGACAATAGAAAGTAGCTTATCTGCTATAAATATAAAAATCATATCATTGCTGGCGTGGCAAGGCTAACCAAAAGTTAATTCGCTCTTCATGTAGAATGTGGTCACTGTGCTCTGTGCTAATCAGACCACATCGTTTGTGGTATCACGTTCAGTGACCCTGGTTATACTTGAATGACAATGGCAAATTAGAATTTATCAAGGGGTTCACCAGGGAATAATGAAAGTATGTCAAATGAGGAACAATTGAAAGGCCTGGGGGTAACTAACTTGAAGAAGAGAAGCCTGCAGGTACCCAGGGCTGTCTGCAAATATTTAAGGGTCCGCCCACAGAAAGACACTTGCACTGTTGTTAAAGGGCCAGTAGTGCCAATACTGGTAGATACAGTGAGTCAGATCTCAGCTTCAGATGATGAAGAACTTTGAATAGACTGCTACAACCAAGGACTGGCCTTGGTTCAGTTCCTCATCATCAGAACTGCTCAGGCAAAAGTAGGGTAAAAATGCAGAGGAGACATTTTAAGAGAGATTCTTGAACTGAGTGGGTGGTTGAACTTAGTAACTTTTAAGTTTACCTTGAAGTTTCTCACTAAACTCCCCAGAAGAAGGAACAATAAGAGAGAAAATCTGGATTCATCACCTTTCCCCGCTACCACCCAATTCCATTCCTCTTATTTTTAGCAGAGTATACAGTATTCTGGTCATCTGATGCAAACTGCTGACTCTTTGGAAAAGTCCCTGATGGTGGGTAAGATTGAGGGCAGAAGGAGAAGAGAGCATCAGAGGATGAGATGGCTGGATGGCATTACCAATGTAATGGACATAAACTTGGGCAAACTCCAGGAGATGGTGAGGGACGGGAGGCCTGGTGTGCTGCACTCCATGGGGTCACAAAGAGTCAGACACGACTGGGCAACTGAACAACCACATACTGTTATGATGGGCTTCCCAGGTGGCATTTGTGGTAAAGAATCCACCTGCCAATGCAGGAGACATAAGAGACTCGAGTTCAATCCCTGGATAGGGAAGGTCCCCAGGAGGAGGGCATGGCAACCCACTCTACTATTCTTGCTTGGTGAATCCCGTGGACAGAGGAGCATGAAGGGCTACAGTCCACAGGGTTGCAGAGAGTCAGACATGACTGAAACAACTCAGCATGCACACGTGCACACCCACACACATATGGTATGGTACGTTTAGTGTGTCCCAGGGTCTATTGAGGGTCTACTGGATTGGTAAGTAGTTCAAGACTTCAGAAGAGCAAGCAATCCTATTGTCCAGAAGAGTGGAGTGAAGATGGTGATATCTGGCCTGGGACTTAATAGTAGGTCAGATTTGGTCTCAGAACTGTACCCTGGTGACAGGAGCAGGTACCCAGGGCTGTCTGCAAATATTTAATGCACCGCCCACATAAAGACACTTGCACTGTTGTTAAAGGGCCAGTAGTGCCAATACTGGTAGATACAGTGAGTCAGATCTCAGCTTCAGATGATGAAGAACTTTGAATAGACTGCTACAACCAAGGACTGGCCTTGGTTCAGTTCCTCATCATCAGAACTGCTCAGGCAAAAGTAGGGTAAAAATGCAGAGGAGACATTTTAAGAGAGATTCTTGAACTGAGTGGGTGGTTGAACTTAGTAACTTTTAAGTTTACCTTGAAGTTTCTCACTAAACTCCCCAGAAGAAGGAACAATAAGAGAGAAAATCTGGATTCATCACCTTTCCCTGCTACCACCCAATTCCATTCCTCTTATTTTTAGCAGAGTATACAGTATTCTGGTCATCTGATGCAAACTGCTGACTCTTTGGAAAAGTCCCTGATGGTGGGTAAGATTGAGGGCAGAAGGAGAAGAGAGCATCAGAGGATGAGATGGCTGGATGGCATTACCAATGTAATGGACATAAACTTGGGCAAACTCCAGGAGATGGTGAGGGACGGGAGGCCTGGTGTGCTGCACTCCATGGGGTCACAAAGAGTCAGACACGACTGGGCAACTGAACAACCACATACTGTTATGATGGGCTTCCCAGGTGGCATTTGTGGTAAAGAATCCACCTGCCAATGCAGGAGACATAAGAGACTCGAGTTCAATCCCTGGATAGGGAAGGTCCCCAGGAGGAGGGCATGGCAACCCACTCTACTATTCTTGCTTGGTGAATCCCGTGGACAGAGGAGCATGAAGGGCTACAGTCCACAGGGTTGCAGAGAGTCAGACATGACTGAAACAACTCAGCATGCACACGTGCACACCCACACACATATGGTATGGTACGTTTAGTGTGTCCCAGGGTCTATTGAGGGTCTACTGGATTGGTAAGTAGTTCAAGACTTCAGAAGAGCAAGCAATCCTATTGTCCAGAAGAGTGGAGTGAAGATGGTGATATCTGGCCTGGGACTTAATAGTAGGTCAGATTTGGTCTCAGAACTGTACCCTGGTGACAGGAGCAGAGTGAGCCAGGAGTGTTAGTGCTTGCTGGAGAAAGTCAAGTTTAGTTAGAGCAGACGAGGCTTCTACCCAGTGTTCCCACTCAGTCTTCTCCTCCCACTCCAGAGAGCTGTCGGCCTCGGGCCCCCCATTACAGAATCCTGCAGAGGTACTAGGTCCAGAGGTCCTGGTTTCTGTTAGACATCCAGTTAGTCCAGCTCAAGGAACTGCAGCCTCCTGATGAACCACTTTCAAATGTTTGAGTTTAACTGGATATATATTTCAATCACATTCTTGAGGTGCACACACATGTGTAAGAACAGGATAGATGGTTTAGAAAGTCAGATAAGTTTATATTTAATTTGATAGAAAATTAGGAATTTGAGGTTAATAGTGTAGGGGCAAAAAAAGTTATATAGTGAACGTTTAAAGAAAATAAGCCTGTCAGTGGCCTGAAGAAGGTGGAGAGGGCTGTATTAGGGTGATCAAGAAAGCCAATATTAAAAGCTTAAAGACTTGAGATGAAGAGGCTGAAGAAACTTAAGGGAAGAAAGCATGATAGGAAAGAGACAGGTCTAAGTGATGCCTTGATGAAAATGTGAACATTTCCTGATGTTTGGTGGACACGGGAGAAGATTGGTACTGATACAGGTCACCCATCCTGAGCTCTGCTTTCCTGGAGCTCCCCAACCAGCCACATCTCCTAGCTGAGGCTGGATCATATGTCTGACTTGAGCACCAGTCTCTTCTTGGACCAAATTTCTTTGGGCCCTCATTGATGGAGAATTTTCTTATCTAACACTGCCTTCCTTCATTGACTGTCTTCTCTCACCCATTTTGGGACCACAGCATTTCCATGTAGGTATGAAGTGAACAGTCAAAGGGGCTTGGGTACAAAGAATAAACGTCTAAGTAGATTTATAAGGCTCGGAGAGATGCTTTCCTTCACTCCCTAATATTGTACACAGCTAAAGCATTAAGTAGGGCTTCACAGGTGGCTCAGATGGTAAAGAATCTGCCCGTAATGCTGGAGACCAAGGTTCGATCCCTGGGTCGGGAAATGCCCTGGTGAAGGGCATGGCAACCCACTCCAGTATTCTTGCCTGGAGAACGTCTTGGACAGAAGAGTCTGGTGGGCTACAGTCCATGGGGTCACAAAGAGTCAGACACAACCAAGCAATTCATATGCACAAAGCATTAAAACTAAGAGTCCTTTCACCTCAGTTGCCCAGAAGAAGGAGCATTAAGATGGTGATAGTAATTACTCTTTCCAGTCTCCCAACAGCAAGTCTGTGTATAAGACAGATGCCCGGTTTTTCTAGTCATATCTAGAATTGGACCTTTCTGAGTCAAGAAGCACTGCTTTTTTTGATTTATCAATGGTTTTGGAAACCATTTTTCCCCTTTTGCCAAAAAGTTCTTATGGGTAAGCATCATGCAAAGTTTTACAAGTTCCTCTCTCTGAGTCTGTGCACATCTAGTCAAGGGCTCTGCCTGCCATGAACAAGACCCACAGAATTTACTCAAACTGGCCAATGAACCAATGAGGTTAATAGTGTAGGGGCAAAAAAAGTTATATAGTGAACGTTTAAAGAAAATAAGCCTGTCAGTGGCCTGAAGAAGGTGGAGAGGGCTGTATTAGGGTGATCAAGAAAGCCAATATTAAAAGCTTAAAGACTTGAGATGAAGAGGCTGAAGAAACTTAAGGGAAGAAAGCATGATAGGAAAGAGACAGGTCTAAGTGATGCCTTGATGAAAATGTGAACATTTCCTGATGTTTGGTGGACACGGGAGAAGATTGGTACTGATACAGGTCACCCATCCTGAGCTCTGCTTTCCTGGAGCTCCCCAACCAGCCACATCTCCTAGCTGAGGCTGGATCATATGTCTGACTTGAGCACCAGTCTCTTCTTGGACCAAATTTCTTTGGGCCCTCATTGATGGAGAATTTTCTTATCTAACACTGCCTTCCTTCATTGACTGTCTTCTCTCTCACCCATTTTGGGACCACAGCATTTCCATGTAGGTATGAAGTGAACAGTCAAAGGGGCTTGGGTACAAAGAATAAACGTCTAAGTAGATTTATAAGGCTCGGAGAGATGCTTTCCTTCACTCCCTAATATTGTACACAGCTAAAGCATTAAGTAGGGCTTCACAGGTGGCTCAGATGGTAAAGAATCTGCCCGTAATGCTGGAGACCAAGGTTCGATCCCTGGGTCGGGAAATGCCCTGGTGAAGGGCATGGCAACCCACTCCAGTATTCTTGCCTGGAGAACGTCTTGGACAGAAGAGTCTGGTGGGCTACAGTCCATGGGGTCACAAAGAGTCAGACACAACCAAGCAATTCATATGCACAAAGCATTAAAACTAAGAGTCCTTTCACCTCAGTTGCCCAGAAGAAGGAGCATTAAGATGGTGATAGTAATTACTCTTTCCAGTCTCCCAACAGCAAGTCTGTGTATAAGACAGATGCCCGGTTTTTCTAGTCATATCTAGAATTGGACCTTTCTGAGTCAAGAAGCACTGCTTTTTTTGATTTATCAATGGTTTTGGAAACCATTTTTCCCCTTTTGCCAAAAAGTTCTTATGGGTAAGCATCATGCAAAGTTTTACAAGTTCCTCTCTCTGAGTCTGTGCACATCTAGTCAAGGGCTCTGCCTGCCATGAACAAGACCCACAGAATTTACCAAAAGGCAGCCATGTCAAATCTGGGTCCCTAAGGGAGCCCCTTCCTGTTCTCTCAGAACCAGAATCATGATCAAAAAGAGAAAAACTTATGTTTCAAGGCACAATCTGAGGGACATCCCCTTCTCCCCATTCCACTTACTAGCTCTACTATGGTGCTTGGAATTCCCAAATTACTCATTCCTTGGGTAAAGACATTTTTGAAAGCCCCTATTAAAATGCAAATGCTATCTGGAAAGGAGAAATATCTTTTGTTTTTCACTCTTTAAGAGTTATGTTTAAGTTAATTTCTCTATATAGGATATAGAACTTGGAAAGAAATCATATTCATGAAAGGTAGGAAAAGAACAGGGAATGGGATCTTTCCCATCTTGACGAGGAGATTAGAAAGTGCTGGACACAATTTTCCTTTTCTACATATTCAAAATGGTGTCTCTCAAACCCAGCCAAAGCATGATTAGCTCAGAAGAGCCTCTGTATTAGATTAGAGATGAGGATAAGAGTCTAATAAAGGGCTATGTGCTCACACAAAGCCCTATCCTTCCTTCTTGCCTGACCATGAAAGGTGAAATGTCCATACCTGCCGGAACTCTGAATGACTCCAGGAACTTCCGCATCACCCTGTTGTTTGTTTCAGACATGTTTGTTCTAGTTCTGTGTCTTTACAGCTTCCATCTTCTGGCCCAGAGACCCCTAAACTCAACTCTCACCTCTATCTGATTTTTGAAACATATATTTGAACCTTGATTTTCTCCTAAGAAATGTAGCTTAACCCACCTCTTCACCTTTCATGTTCTCTCCCCTCTCTCCCTAGCCTCAATTCCATGAAATCCAATCCTCACTCCATCAGGAGGGGACGTCTGTTATCTGAGGATATTATAGTCACCAAAGCATCAAGCTCAAAGACAAACTTACTGCACAGTATGCACAATCACAAAACCATTTCTTCAAAGCATTGTTGCTATACAGTCATTTTTAGTATGACTATTTAAGTACTACTGTTTTCCCACTAGGCTGGAAGCTTCAAGAAGGACAGGGACCCTGTCTTTTATTCTCCCTGTTAAAATTCCAGTACCTGGGACATGGTAAGCATTGAGAAAATATATTTAGAACACACAAATGAGCAAAGATTTATAAAAGCATCCATTATACACAGGATAGCTCATGTAAATAGAGTTAGTAGTATCTGTAGCAGCAGCAAACAGAAGATATAACATTGTGAACTTATGCACATAATTAAACAAACTTATTTTAGTCCAGAGCCTGAGTGCCAGATTGAGGGTGGAAGGAACAGATCAACTCCTCAGTTATTACAATTTGAGAGGAGTAGGAAGTTCCCTTGGCCAAAAATTATTTTCACCTGTGTCTCCAGAACCTAAAATAACTATTAGTGGAGGCACTATTTTAAACCTATTCGCGAATGCAAATATGTTCATGGTATACAGAACACGCTAAGCCACTGCCTGCGCTCTTTTTTGACCTAGGACTATTTCTTTTCAAATAAGCTGTTGATCTCTGGGGCCAGGAGGGACTGATATTGGCATGGGGGACTTGGATGCACAGAAGAAATGGGCAGAGGTTTCTGGACAGGAGGAAGGAAAGGCCAAACAAGAAAGCAGAGGCCATTTCAGGGTGTGTAAGTTTGGCCCCCGTCCTCGGGACCTTCCACTGGCATACGGGGCTCAGGCAGGGCCGGCATGCTTGGACAGCTTCCCCTGGAGCAGAGGCGGTCGGAGGCCCCCACACTGCATGGCCAGGAGCGGCTGCCAGTTGTTGGATAAGTGGCACCTTCTAGTTTCTTCCTTTCGTGTCTCTTACCTCATCAAAGCAGACAAAGGGATCTGACTGGAAGAGACACATTTTGGTCATGTCCCACCTCTGGCATAGCTAGTCTGAGAACCAAGCCTGATGGTCAAAAGTTTTAAGCAGATACCCATGACCCCTTCTTACCCACTTCCTTGCTGGCCGTAAGCCCCACCTCTGAACGTCTGCCCCAGATGCAGCCTGACTCCACACCACACTCCCCCAGGCATACGAGCCTCCTGAGAACATACCTGTCACAATCGCCCATCCACCGCAGCTCCCAGAGACCAGAGGCACAAGCTCAGGGGCATTCCCAAGGAACACAGAAGCAAGGGATCAAGAATAAATGAAGAGGAGCCTTTCTGAGCGCCCCATACCTCCTAACACTGCTTGTAGAGAAAGAAACAATGTCAGGGCTGAGGCTAGATCTCAAATGCAGAAAGGGGAACTGACTAGAGAGAAATAATACCACAGACCGGGGCAGTGTTCTCTGGTTCCAGATAACTTCTGCTGGCAGGTGGGCATTTCCACTGATGAGAATGACTACAAACTCACTCCTGAGAGCTAGTGACTGTAAAGCCCTGAGGAAACCCCCTGAAGACAGCCCAGCCACAAACATGGCAAAGACACCTTCCCTGACAGATCACAGAGGTCCAGAGGTAAAAAGAGTCAGCTCAGTTCAGCAAATGTATGTTTTACTGGGCAGCCATGTGCCAGACTTTGTGTCTGGCTGGGCAGGGCTGCAGGAGACAGCCCTCAACCAGAGAGAGCAGAGAGACCTGGTGCTTCACCTGTTACCCTGTCCCTCAAATCACTCAGTGAGTACCACTCCATGGATCCTGCTAGAAGTCAATAAGCTCTTATTTTCAGATGATCCTAATCTAATCCTAATTGTCCTAGCCCAGAATGTTTCTATTATTTTGGTCCACTATTCCTGGAAGTGGATGGTACTCTTTGTGTGTTTGTTTTGGCCATGCCAGATGGCATGTGGGAACTTAGTTCCCCGACCAGGGATTGAACTCGTGCTCCCTGCACTGGGAGCACAGAGTCTTAACCACTGGACCACCGAGGAAGTCTCAGTGGATGGTACTCTTGAGTCTGGAGAAGAGTCATAAGAAGAAGTACAGACGGTATGTGAATTCCAAGTGGATTTTTCAAAATTCAGGCCTTAGGCAGGAATAGGCTTCACATACACAATCCTGCCCAGAATGCATGGCTTCTTTTACTGACCTTATCAGGCCTTACAACACCCTCTGTGCAACTGGGGGGCAATTATATGCCTCTGAGTGTGCAGCATTTGAGCTCAGAAGAGAGATAGCCCGCCTCTGAGCAGGCTTCCCCTCTCGCTTTGAGGCTGGCTGAGCCCTGTGAGGCAGGAGAAATTAAAAGTGACAGAGTGGCAACTGCTTGATGCTGTCTGGGTGGAGGAAGTCATCCCAGGCAAAAGCTCATGGTACAGAGGAAGTAGCATGTGTTTTGAACTGGTGGTCAGTCCAAGTTAAAATTCTGACCTGAGCTACTGGACCCAGGGCAAGTTATGGAACACCTCCCTGTCTCAGTCTTCTCCTGGATGAATGATGACTACTAATAGCTTCCTTGCTGCATTGTTGTGAAAAACAAATGAGGTCTTGTATGTAAATACCCTGGCACATAGCATGTTATTTAGTCTTCCTCACTACTTTCCCTTCTTATTTTTGGACTTTCCGATTCTCATTGTGACCTTTCCACAAAGATTTCTTCCATCCCTGGAAAGGTGATGATTATTCTTCCTCCAAACAGGTCTGTAAACCCCATCACCTTTCCACCGTGGCCTCTCAAAACCTGTGTGGTCCTGGGCCCTGACTCACGTTACTTCCCCTCAGCCACTCTTGTGTGCATACCTTGGAAACTTCATCCTTTATTCGAATAGGCCCCACCTGGGGTTTTCCTCTGGATTTTACGATCAGATAGTTTTTAATTTGAAGGGGTCCACTTGGTTTCCTTATTGTAACACATGAAATTACCACACCTATCAGGGCATAGCAAGCTAATTCACATGCCACGTAGTTTTCAAGTTTTCTTTTCTTCCTTGTACTCAGCAATCAAAATACAAGACTGACTAAATTGGAAAGTCCTACTATCAAAATATTTGGAATCATATTTCCCAAACTTCAGTCATTCTGGCTACTAGTACTACTTTATACCCATGTAAAATCTATACTTTTTTTTTTGTACAGTATTTTTCTTTTAACTTACTTTAAATAAATTTGTTTTAAAAAGAATTCTTATGTCAATATTAAATTTTTTTAAAAGCAGGCTAATTTGCCATAAATAAAGGATGAGTAAAAATAACATGTTCCACTGGACTTTAGAATCACAGAGACTTGTGTTCAAATGCCACCTCTGATAGCTAGTAGCTGTGTGTTCTTAGATAAGTTACTTAACTTCTCTGAACCTTAGTTTACTCAAAGAACTAATGCTAAATATCTTCTAAACTCATTATGAGAGTCAATAGGATGACATATATACACATAGTACCCAGCACAGATTCTAGCATGTACTAGGCTCCTTTAAAAAAAAAAAAAAAAAAAAAGTTGGTTTTTTTTCTTTAAATTTTCTTTATTCCATATCCCTTTTTTCATCTGCTTATTTTAGTTTTTGCTGAGAGCAGCCTCTTCCAAAGCTGTAACATAGAACTTCAGGGAGATGAGGCAGGAAGTAGAAATAAAGGGCAATACAGTGTTATCGAATTCTCCTATTCTATGACTTAATTGGAATTGCAGGGTTGCTTAAGGGACCTCAGAAGTCATTCTACTCTCTCACTGAAGCAAGGAATCCCCTCGATATCATCTCTGATAGACGGATGTCCAGTCTTTGCTTTTTCACTAATGTTAGAAAACTCACTACCCTAGTCTTTATAATAATCCCAAATCTCCCACTCCTGACTCCTCACCCTCATCAGTACCATCTTGTTGTGCCTGTCCTGTTTTCTAGAACCCTACCAGAATATATGTGTCTATATCTAAATATAAAATCCTCCAAATAGTTGAAAGCAGATATTATAAGTTTCCTTAATAATCTCTTCTCTCAACTAAATATAATCAGTTGTTCTTCACACAATTTGGTCGCCAGAGCTGTAATCACTAGTGAGTGGTAAAGAACCTGTCTGCCAGTGCAGGAGATATAAGAGATGCAGGTTTGACCCCTGGGCCAAGAAGACCCCCTGGAAGAGGGCAACCCACCCCAGGATTCTTGCCTAGAGAGTTTCATGGAGAGATGAGCCTGGTGGGCTACTGTCCGTAGGGTCACAAAGAGGCAGACACAACTGAAGTGACTTAGCATGCACGCCCGCACTCTAATCAATTCAGCGGCTCTCACACCAGCACTCCTCCCCATGAGTTTGTCAACTATCTTTTTGCTCACAGAATGAAAGACTCAGTGACAAGATCACTTTTGTAAATGGGTCAGAGATCAAATTAGCCTATGTACAGTTGCACCGGGGGGTTGGCCAACCATGATTTTTTTTTTTTTTTCACATGTCAAGTCAGATCACCACTCTCTGGCCCCATCTTTTTTGTGTATCTGTCTTTGGGGCCAGCATTCAGTCAATTGAAATGACTTTGAATGCCGCATATGTCGTCCATTATAAAGCAGCGATCCCTCCAAGTCTGTACCAATTGAAAATCTGGTAAGGAGGCCTCACCAAGCCTCATCAGGGCCAAGGACAGAGTGGGTTCAGCAGTGATGGTGGTCAGTAGTTTCAAATGCTGAGAAGAGCTCAAGCAACATGAAGATCAGTTCCTAGTGTTTAATGAGGAGGAAGTTGCTGGGAACCTCATAAATCTGCCTTCTGTGTGGGGCTGCTTCCTCTACTGCCTTACTACCAGATGTTCTCAGATCCGGAGAGACCAAGGCTACCGGGAAAGCATCAGGAGGGGAATGGCTTATAGATGGTGGCTGAGTGGAGGAAATAGACCCCTTCCCTATGTCCTTGCTCAGCTTTGCTCAAGAAGTGTTCCTCTGAGACCACATAGTTAGGGTCTGTTCTGGAAGGCAAAGGTAGAAACCTGTGGCATTTGGAAACATCCGAACACTTAACTAAATTTTCCAATTCCAATTGAATTTGTTGCTTTATAGCAATGGCTTCCTGTGGCCAGTGGTCAGGGGACACTCTCAAAGCATTCCAGACAGTCGTGGCAGCTCTGATCCTGGATCAACAGTTTCCATAAATAATTATAGAGGCATAGTTTATTGAAATGTTGATGAGTGCTTGTCTTCTGAGCTTCCTTGACACAAATATTTTTACAGAGAAGAAAGCAGAAGAGACCTAAAATTAAAGGTGCTGTTGGACTTTTGGGAAAGCCCCTGAAAAAGACAAGATAGGGACCCTAAAAGAGGAGAGACAAGACAGAGCATTTTTGAGATGCAGAAAGAAGGGAGAGAAGGGCAGAGTTGTGTGGGCCCCCTGCATACTGGGACCCACGCACCCCACTCACTGCTCCCAAGGGGACAACAACCTCAGGGGAGAGGCCTCATGCAGGAGGCCCAACCTCCGTAGATGACCTCATTCCCCACCATGACATGAGGAAAGAGAGCTGCCAGACTTCACAGACCACTGTGGGCAAGAGAGTAAGGCTGCCAATGATAACCAGTACAGACCAGGACTTCCAGCACTTTCTAGGGACCAAGTAAACTTCTGAATACTGACTGGGCCACAAGAGGGGAAGGGCACCCCTATATGATCAACCTGGAGTCTCTTGTCCAACTGGCAGAATGAGGGCTCATGGGTGCTATTAAGAAATAAGAAAAGTGATTATGTCTTACATACTTGGGCTCATGGACAGAAATTCACACCCTATGCACAGTGTAATCCATGCAAAGGGGCCATGATAGGGGTGTACGCACAGTTTCTGAGTTGTCCTTTATTTAGAAGGGCCTTATCCCAGGGTTGGAGCCTGTTCTTATACCCAGCCTTGCTGCGCAACTGCTAATGATGCAGGATAATCAGCTACCCCAACATCTGACTCTACTTTTAATGAAATTCTGCTGAGTTCACAGACAGGGTTCCCTAACACCATGTGAGAGAGAGCATAAAACACCTGCTGTGAAATTTTACCTGTTACAGCTGTTGTAAAATTGTCTTTTTAAAACCCTTCCTCCTTAAGTCATAAACACAAGGATCACAGGAGAATGAAAAGACAGGCCACAGACAGGGAGAACATATTTGTAAAACGTAAGTCTGATAAAGGATCGGTATCAAAAATTTACAAAGAACTCGTAAACCTCAAAGATAAGAATAAACCTCAACTTAAAAATTGCAAGAAGTCTGATCATACAAAAGTCATCAAAGATACAGTAATGGCATATAAACTTATGAAAGAATGCTCATACATCATTAGGGAATTGCTGATTAAAACAATAATGAGCTACTAACTACATACGTGTGAGGATGGTTAAAATTCACAAAACTAGCAGTACCAAGTGACCAAGTGCTGATGAGAATGTGAGGCAATAGGAAGTCAGCCCCTGCTGACAGGAATCCAAGGTGGTTTGGAACACGACCTGGCAGTTTCTTATAAAACTTAACAGAAGCCAATCATATGACCCAGTAGTCAAGCTCCTCAGTATTTATAAAACTTAAAAAAATGAATCTTTGCCGCAGCTGTACTCATTATTTCCAATCGATTCCCCACCATGGCATGAGGAAAGAGAGCTGCCAGACTTCACAGACCACTGTGGGCAAGAGAGTAAGGCTGCCAATGATAACCAGTACAGACCAGGACTTCCAGCACTTTCTAGGGACCAAGTAAACTTCTGAATACTGACTGGGCCACAAGAGGGGAAGGGCACCCCTATATGATCAACCTGGAGTCTCTTGTCCAACTGGCAGAATGAGGGCTCATGGGTGCTATTAAGAAATAAGAAAAGTGATTATGTCTTACATACTTGGGCTCATGGACAGAAATTCACACCCTATGCACAGTGTAATCCATGCAAAGGGGCCATGATAGGGGTGTACGCACAGTTTCTGAGTTGTCCTTTATTTAGAAGGGCCTTATCCCAGGGTTGGAGCCTGTTCTTATACCCAGCCTTGCTGCGCAACTGCTAATGATGCAGGATAATCAGCTACCCCAACATCTGACTCTACTTTTAATGAAATTCTGCTGAGTTCACAGACAGGGTTCCCTAACACCATGTGAGAGAGAGCATAAAACACCTGCTGTGAAATTTTACCTGTTACAGCTGTTGTAAAATTGTCTTTTTAAAACCCTTCCTCCTTAAGTCATAAACACAAGGATCACAGGAGAATGAAAAGACAGGCCACAGACAGGGAGAACATATTTGTAAAACGTAAGTCTGATAAAGGATCGGTATCAAAAATTTACAAAGAACTCGTAAACCTCAAAGATAAGAATAAACCTCAACTTAAAAATTGCAAGAAGTCTGATCATACAAAAGTCATCAAAGATACAGTAATGGCATATAAACTTATGAAAGAATGCTCATACATCATTAGGGAATTGCTGATTAAAACAATAATGAGCTACTAACTACATACGTGTGAGGATGGTTAAAATTCACAAAACTAGCAGTACCAAGTGACCAAGTGCTGATGAGAATGTGAGGCAATAGGAAGTCAGCCCCTGCTGACAGGAATCCAAGGTGGTTTGGAACACGACCTGGCAGTTTCTTATAAAACTTAACAGAAGCCAATCATATGACCCAGTAGTCAAGCTCCTCAGTATTTACACAATCAACTGAAAACTTACGTCCACAAAGAAACCTACCTGAATCTGAATCTTTGCCGCAGCTGTACTCATTATTTCCAAAAACTAGAAGCAACTAAGATACCCTTTAGTAAGTGAATGAATAAGCAAACTGTGATACATCCATACATGAGATGTTATTCAGTGATTAAAAAATGAACTACCAAGGGGCTCCCCTGGTGGTCTATTGGGTAAAGAGTCTGCCTTGCAATGCAAGGGGCACCAGTTCGATCTTTGGCCTGGGAAGATCCCACGTGCCGTGGAGCACCTGAACCAGTGTATCCAATTACAGGCCAGCATTCTGGAGCGCGTGCATCCAGAGCCAATGCTTTGCAACAGGAGAGGCCACTGCAATGGGAGGCCCACACTGGCTGAAGAATAAATATGGATGAAAATAAATAAATAAAAACAAAATAAATAAAAGAAGTCAAAAAAATTTTTTTACATGAACTATTAAGCCATGAAAAGACATGCAAGAACTTTAAACACATACTGCTTGATGAAAGAAGCCATTTTGAAGAGGTTCTGTATGATTCTGACTAGATGACATTCTAAAAAGAATGAGAGACAGTATGAAGTTCAGTGGTTGCCAATGTCCGTGAGGAGCAGTGAACAGGTGGAGCATGGGATTTTTAGGGGAGGGAAATGCTCTGTGTGATACTGTAATGGCAGATATAAGTTATTATAAATTTGTCAAAATTCATAGACTACAAAGAAGCAGAGTTTCCCTGGTGGCTCAGATGGTAAAGAACACAAGAAGGAGGCTTAAAATATAGAAAAGAATGGTGATAGAACATGTTACTTGCTCAGTCATGTACAACTCTTTCCGACCCCACAGATATAGCCTGCCAGGCTTCTCTGTCCATGGGATTTCCCAGGCAAGAATACTGGAATGGGTAGTCATTCCCTTCTCCAGGGGATCTTCCCAACCTTGGCATTGAACCTGGGTCACCTGCATTGCAGGCAGATTTTTTCGGATCTGAGCCACCAGGGAAACCCCTATTACAAATTTGCCAAAATTCATAGAACACAAAGAGGGAGACTTCAAGTATGGACTTCAGTTAATAATAATATATCAATATTGGTTCATTCATTGTGATAAATACATCGAACTTATGCAAGATGATAATAAGAGGGGAAATCAGGTATAGATAGGAGTTATATGGGAATTCTCTGTATTATCTGGTTAATTTTTCTGTAAATCTAAAACTATTTTAAAAATAAAATCTTTTAATTAAACATACACATACACACTAACCACATGCACTGATTCCTGGTAAAGCAACCAAATGAACATTATGATATTTTAGAGAGCTTCTAAATTAGTGGGCAAGAAATTAGCATCAATTTCACAGGCCAAAGGTTCACTTCTCCATGTTGCACACTCGTAATCAGACACCACACATAAAATGCTACAGTGAAAAATCTTCAGTTTTGTTATTTCTGTCCTCTATTTTGATATTTTATGCCTCTTTCTGGTGTGAAACTGTAGATTTTTATGTCAATTCCTTAGGTAAATAGAAGAAAAAGCCCCCATTGTTTTCTAAGGGCCAGATCAATTAAAAATAGCTTTCAGTTCCATTTTTCTGGAGGAACATTCTTAGAAATAAAATGCTTCTCTTTTTTTTGAGGGGGGATACAATCTTGAGATACACTTGAAAAAACTTTATTTAGTTAAGCATTGTTGCGTCTTTTTCTCTGGATTGAAATTCTGCAGCCTCAGTATTTATATCCTGCAAGTGGGTCGACAAGGTAGGAGAGACCCTCACCCTTTCACCATCTAGCATGGGCTCCCCTACCATCTTGGGCTGGCTTGTTCAGTGTCCCTAGTTGCCCCTATTTTATTCACTTTCTCATGATGCAAATTTACACCTATCATTCATGCATACCAGAAAGAGGTCATGTGTATTGTTTCTTAACTTGTATTAGATCAACTTTGGAACACCAAAACTAGGACCCAGTGATATGTTTTTGCCTGGATGTCCTTTAAGAAGTCTGAAAGGCAAGGGACATCAGCAGTTATTTGCAAGATTCTATCAAATGAATGCAAAAGAATCCTGTCTGCACTTTCAGTCACATAGTTGGCTTAGCAAAACATACTCGAACTTCAGCAGCAAAATATGTTTCTTTGGGTTGAAGATTACATTAGCATCTAATGAATGGCAGGTTAAGGGAAACAATAAATTTGTCAAAAGGATAAGTGTCAGAATGAATGCATTTTAGAGAAAGAAGTACTGTTGTACCAGAGATGGGGGTACAATAGTACCTTTAGAGGAGCTATTACTCTGGTGGTCTGGGTGAGTGAGGAAGAGAAGGAAGACGGAATTGAGTACCACAACCCCAGCATCCTAGGAGCCAGCCATCCCATCCTCAGGGTCTGAGAGGGATCAGTGGTCTGGTGGAGACAGGACAGAATGGGTGGGGGTGTGCTACGACACACCCAGAATCAGGAGTTTCTGAGAAGTGTGATACCTGCCATGCGGTGAGTGGAGATGTTTGTTTCCGAGGGACAAAGCCCTTCACAGGGAGGGGGCAGTTCCTAGTGACCAGTGGGGAATGGACCACAGGCCAGAAACAAGGCAAAGCCAGAGAATCACTGGAGCTCAAGGGAACCGAGGAATTCACAACTCACTTGGTGGACAGAGATCACGATTAGAGCCGCAAGATCATATCCAGAGCACCCCTCCGGCCCTGCCTGCCTGCCGTGTGTACACAAGCCTCCTGGAAGGACTGGGCAGAGAGCGTCAGAGCTGGTGCCAGACCATCCATGGGAACTGATAGTGGCTATAGACTCCAGTGTCAGCCAAATCGCACATGTTATGCTTCACCTGTGTTCCTATCTTTGTATCTTAGTTAACATTTCCCATTTTCTAATAATTCTTAAAAATCCACAGACGGGCCTTTACACTTGCCCTCTGTGATGGCCCATACTCTATTGGTGGAGTGAGCTTTTCTCTGAATCTGAATAAATCCACTTCTTACCTATCTCTTAGTCTCTCACTGAGTTCTTTTCTGAGATGAGACATCAAGAACCTGAGCTCCATTTGGTCCTGAAACCAGGACTTTTCTCATGGCACAGTGGATAAGAATCCACCTACCAATTCAGGGAATATGGGTTCAATCCCTGGTCTGGGAAGATTCCACGTGCACTTTCAGTCACATAGTTGGCTTAGCAAAACATACTCGAACTTCAGCAGCAAAATATGTTTCTTTGGGTTGAAGATTACATTAGCATCTAATGAATGGCAGGTTAAGGGAAACAATAAATTTGTCAAAAGGATAAGTGTCAGAATGAATGCATTTTAGAGAAAGAAGTACTGTTGTACCAGAGATGGGGGTACAATAGTACCTTTAGAGGAGCTATTACTCTGGTGGTCTGGGTGAGTGAGGAAGAGAAGGAAGACGGAATTGAGTACCACAACCCCAGCATCCTAGGAGCCAGCCATCCCATCCTCAGGGTCTGAGAGGGATCAGTGGTCTGGTGGAGACAGGACAGAATGGGTGGGGGTGTGCTACGACACACCCAGAATCAGGAGTTTCTGAGAAGTGTGATACCTGCCATGCGGTGAGTGGAGATGTTTGTTTCCGAGGGACAAAGCCCTTCACAGGGAGGGGGCAGTTCCTAGTGACCAGTGGGGAATGGACCACAGGCCAGAAACAAGGCAAAGCCAGAGAATCACTGGAGCTCAAGGGAACCGAGGAATTCACAACTCACTTGGTGGACAGAGATCACGATTAGAGCCGCAAGATCATATCCAGAGCACCCCTCCGGCCCTGCCTGCCTGCCGTGTGTACACAAGCCTCCTGGAAGGACTGGGCAGAGAGCGTCAGAGCTGGTGCCAGACCATCCATGGGAACTGATAGTGGCTATAGACTCCAGTGTCAGCCAAATACGCACATGTTATGCTTCACCTGTGTTCCTATCTTTGTATCTTAGTTAACATTTCCCATTTTCTAATAATTCTTAAAAATCCACAGACGGGCCTTTACACTTGCCCTCTGTGATGGCCCATACTCTATTGGTGGAGTGAGCTTTTCTCTGAATCTGAATAAATCCACTTCTTACCTATCTCTTAGTCTCTCACTGAGTTCTTTTCTGAGATGAGACATCAAGAACCTGAGCTCCATTTGGTCCTGAAACCAGGACTTTTCTCATGGCACAGTGGATAAGAATCCACCTACCAATTCAGGGAATATGGGTTCAATCCCTGGTCTGGGAAGATTCCACGTGCTGTGGAGCAACTAAACCCACATGCCACAACAGCTGAGCCTGTGTGTCACAATTATTGAAGGCCCCGTGCCAAGAACCTGTGCTCTGCAACAAGAGAAGCCAGCACAGTGAGAAGCCCATGCACTGCAATGAAGTGTAGCCCCACTCCACTACACCTACAGAAAGCCCGTGTGCAGCAACAAAGACCAAAAATAATATATAAATAAAATATTGTAACTATAAAAAATAAATATAAAATGCTTTTTAAAATTTAATATGAAATAAATAAAATACTTTTAAAAAATCCACAGATGGATTTAGAATGTCTACTTTTTCATTTGCTTTCATTCATCAACTAATGCATAACCAGCCTGAATTAAGTGCAGGCCTTCTTCTGGTCCTGGGATCCAAGGTGAGCAAAAGCAGCAGGTCCCTGTCCTCCTAGATCCTGCAGGTGAGTGCAAGAGACTTGTTCGATCTAGTAACGTCAAAGTGCATGCATGCTCAATCACTTCGGTCATGTGACCCTACGGCTCATAGCCTACCAGGCTCCTCTGTCCATGGGATTCTCCAAGCAGGAATATTGGAGTGGGTTGCCGTGCCATCCTCCAGGGGATCTTCCAGACCCAGGGATTGAACTCACATCTCTTAATGTCTACTGCATCGGCAAGCGGGTTTTTTACCGCTAGCACCATCTGGGAAGCCCCAGTAATGTCAAGGTACTTGCCAGCAACTGATTTTCAACATAAACAACTTTAGTTACATATGATGTCCTAATGATCAAATGCCATCGTAAGAGCATGAGGCAGATTCTAATTAGATCATGTAGACGATAATTAAGAAAAATTTCCCCAGGCCCTCCATCTCAAGGATAGACGCTTTGAGAGATACTTCATATTTTAAATAGTCATGGTGTTTGTGTGAATATTAGTCATGGTGGCTATCTTCTTACTCTTAGTCTCTCACTGAGTTCTTTTCTGAGATGAGACATCAAGAACCTGAGCTCCATTTGGTCCTGAAACCAGGACTTTTCTCATGGCACAGTGGATAAGAATCCACCTACCAATTCAGGGAATATGGGTTCAATCCCTGGTCTGGGAAGATTCCACGTGCTGTGGAGCAACTAAACCCACATGCCACAACAGCTGAGCCTGTGTGTCACAATTATTGAAGGCCCCGTGCCAAGAACCTGTGCTCTGCAACAAGAGAAGCCAGCACAGTGAGAAGCCCATGCACTGCAATGAAGTGTAGCCCCACTCCACTACACCTACAGAAAGCCCGTGTGCAGCAACAAAGACCAAAAATAATATATAAATAAAATATTGTAACTATAAAAAATAAATATAAAATGCTTTTTAAAATTTAATATGAAATAAATAAAATACTTTTAAAAAATCCACAGATGGATTTAGAATGTCTACTTTTTCATTTGCTTTCATTCATCAACTAATGCATAACCAGCCTGAATTAAGTGCAGGCCTTCTTCTGGTCCTGGGATCCAAGGTGAGCAAAAGCAGCAGGTCCCTGTCCTCCTAGATCCTGCAGGTGAGTGCAAGAGACTTGTTCGATCTAGTAACGTCAAAGTGCATGCATGCTCAATCACTTCGGTCATGTGACCCTACGGCTCATAGCCTACCAGGCTCCTCTGTCCATGGGATTCTCCAAGCAGGAATATTGGAGTGGGTTGCCGTGCCATCCTCCAGGGGATCTTCCAGACCCAGGGATTGAACTCACATCTCTTAATGTCTACTGCATCGGCAAGCGGGTTTTTTACCGCTAGCACCATCTGGGAAGCCCCAGTAATGTCAAGGTACTTGCCAGCAACTGATTTTCAACATAAACAACTTTAGTTACATATGATGTCCTAATGATCAAATGCCATCGTAAGAGCATGAGGCAGATTCTAATTAGATCATGTAGACGATAATTAAGAAAAATTTCCCCAGGCCCTCCATCTCAAGGATAGACGCTTTGAGAGATACTTCATATTTTAAATAGTCATGGTGTTTGTGTGAATATTAGTCATGGGTGGCCCAATGGAGAGAGCTCACTTGAGGGAGGGGTAAATCCTTAATTAATTTAGTAATTCTGTACTCTAGCTATTCAGTAACATTTACAATACAGTCGTACAATCCCAGGGCTTCCTCTGATCATTTACACAAAAGATAGCCTATTAGTTAGCAAATAACAAAATTACAGAAAATCTCCCTCCAAGAGGAATAAAATCTATATACAGTTTAAAGTACATGCAAGTTTAAAGACAGACACAACAAACTTCCAGCATTGGTGATGGCACTTTCCAGAATCTAACAAAGTGAATATCTGATTCCAAACTGATATCCTTCCAATCTTTAGCATTGCTTGGGAACATTAAACTGCAGTTCAGAAGATTGGGATCTCTGACTTTAAAGTGGCCTGTTGCTTAAGAGTATGCACCTACGCATTCTGAGAAACTGTCGTTTCTTTCACAAAGCATTTGACCTTTGCCATTTCCTTTATAGCCTCAGTTAGAAGAAATTAAATGAGGTAATATTCTCAATGTAAAAGTTGCTAGAAGAGTTACTTCCATATATTTTTTCCTATCTATGCAGAGGAGAGAATATAATACATAACAAAACTAACACATTTTAACAAATGGCAGCAGATTTCAACTTTAGGGAAGCACAAATATCTGTGAAAGCACCTTTTTATGCAAAATATTTATATAGGAGTATAAACAAAATGTGTACTGAAAAATAAAATAAAGTAGAAGGGGGCATACAGAACACAGCGAATATAACTAAGCTTGTTAAAAGCAAAAAAAAAAAAATCTAACAAACGAAAAAAAAACACTGGATTTTTTAAAGCTTCCATTTCACAACAGGGTTGAGGGAAGGGTTACTGATGCTCAGAGGCTCACTTCCCTGTGGTGTCTTCTCTGTAACCAAAAGCAATGCACATAACACTTCTGTGAACTCTTAAAATATGCATTTGTCAATTTGGGTTTGCAATTTTCAGCTTGGTGGGGCAGAACCACTGACATGTAATTTTTGCAGTTCCCTTCACCCACCTTTATGTGGAAAATTCTAAAGGTCCACCACCACATAGAGGTGTGGCTACCTGAAAGGAATTTTCCAGTAAAACACTATGTTGCTCTTCCTACCCTTCAGCAATGTGAGTAAAGCTTCTCTTGAAAAGCGCCTTCCATAGACTCGCACATGTCTGGTTTAGGACTGCAAACAATTACAAATAAGCCTTGCGCTGGTTAGCTCCACCTTGAATGTGAGGAGCTCGAATTTTCAAGGACAGTATTTGTAAACCAGTTTTCGTCTTCGCATCTCATGAACGGAAGACAAACCATTGTATCTGTCATCACACTTGAGTTGCATTTTCACTGTGCATGGCCTATTTGCATACAAACAAAGGAGATTACTTTTAAAAGAGGTTTCCTGTGTTTTTGTTTTGGTCCTTTGGGATGGCTGTGGTAAGACGGGACCAAGCCATTTTCATAACTTGGATTTCACACGTGTTCAAGTGACCCCCTCACTTTCCCTTCCACACCACACACTTCCAATTTGCTGGGGCCGCTGTTAGGACCTTTGTCACCCCTTGTCAGGACTACTACAACAGCCCCCGAAGTGATTCCCTCTCACTATCCTTTACCCCAGGGGTCCCCAACCTTTTTGGCACCAGTGACCAATTTCAAAGAAGAAAGACCAGTTCTGGGGGTTGGTTTTAGGATGATTCAAGTGCAGGACATTTATTGTACATGTTATTTCTATTATTATTATATCAGCTCCACCTAAGCTCCTCAGGCATTAGAGCCCAGAGTCTGGGAACCCCTGCTTTACCCTACCATTATCTCTCATCAAGAACAAACTGATTATGAAACTTACTTGCTTTAAAGACTTAACTCCCTGTTCCTCATGGGTAGTCACCATACTTCTTTCTTAGCAAGACCCATGAGGCCTTTCACAGCCTGAATCCAAGTGTTCGCTTCTGCTTTTGTCCATACAGCTTACCCTCTACTCACACAAACGTCACGATTCCTGGACCCTCTCAAACTCTTTCATGACTCTTTTGTCTTCTTTACCTCTGCAGAAACTGTTCCTTCTGTCTGAAATGCCTTTCATGCCTTCTCTGTCTGAAAGATACTTCTCTCCCTTTAAGATCCAGATCATTTTACGGTTCACAGTTGAAACTTTTTCTTTCTTTTCCACCATCCTTCCCTCCTCTTTTCACAATATCTCTATCTTCTTTGCTCCCAAATCACATTATGTATTCTTCTATTATAACCATTTCCTCATTGTGCTGCAGGCTCACCATTCATACGACTCTCCTGTCCTGAGTTCCACAAGAGCGGGGCACATTTCATTCCCTTTGCCTTCCTGCTGCTTAACAAAGGAATGGATCTCATGTCCCGTACTATGAATGTGAGGAGCATTTCGGTGTTTCCCCTTTGAACGGAAGACAAACCATTGTATCTGTCATCACACTTGAGTTGCATTTTCACTGTGCATGGCCTATTTGCATACAAACAAAGGAGATTACTTTTAAAAGAGGTTTCCTGTGTTTTTGTTTTGGTCCTTTGGGATGGCTGTGGTAAGACGGGACCAAGCCATTTTCATAACTTGGATTTCACACGTGTTCAAGTGACCCCCTCACTTTCCCTTCCACACCACACACTTCCAATTTGCTGGGGCCGCTGTTAGGACCTTTGTCACCCCTTGTCAGGACTACTACAACAGCCCCCGAAGTGATTCCCTCTCACTATCCTTTACCCCAGGGGTCCCCAACCTTTTTGGCACCAGTGACCAATTTCAAAGAAGAAAGACCAGTTCTGGGGGTTGGTTTTAGGATGATTCAAGTGCAGGACATTTATTGTACATGTTATTTCTATTATTATTATTATTATATCAGCTCCACCTAAGCTCCTCAGGCATTAGAGCCCAGAGTCTGGGAACCCCTGCTTTACCCTACCATTATCTCTCATCAAGAACAAACTGATTATGAAACTTACTTGCTTTAAAGACTTAACTCCCTGTTCCTCATGGGTAGTCACCATACTTCTTTCTTAGCAAGACCCATGAGGCCTTTCACAGCCTGAATCCAAGTGTTCGCTTCTGCTTTTGTCCATACAGCTTACCCTCTACTCACACAAACGTCACGATTCCTGGACCCTCTCAAACTCTTTCATGACTCTTTTGTCTTCTTTACCTCTGCAGAAACTGTTCCTTCTGTCTGAAATGCCTTTCATGCCTTCTCTGTCTGAAAGATACTTCTCTCCCTTTAAGATCCAGATCATTTTACGGTTCACAGTTGAAACTTTTTCTTTCTTTTCCACCATCCTTCCCTCCTCTTTTCACAATATCTCTATCTTCTTTGCTCCCAAATCACATTATGTATTCTTCTATTATAACCATTTCCTCATTGTGCTGCAGGCTCACCATTCATACGACTCTCCTGTCCTGAGTTCCACAAGAGCGGGGCCACATTTCATTCCCCTTTGCCTTCCTGCTGCTTAACAAAGGAATGGATCCAGTACATGTCCTTCAAGTTAATGTCTGTTAACTGACTTCTTATAAGCAAGGTGCTCTGCTAAGGACTTTAGATCTGTCCCTTCATTTAATCTGCACAGCAAACATACAAAGTTCACAAAAGAAGAGAACTGAATTTCAGGGAAGCCTGATGTGCTGCAGTCCATGCGGTCACAAAGAGTCGGACAAAACGGAGCGACTGAACTGAACTGAGTCAGAAAATTTAGGCTGCTTGCCCAGGGACACACAGCTGGTGACCTCAAGATTTTGACGGGAGATAGAGTTGACTCTGTTGTAGTTTCTAGCTGATAATGCTATGTGACTATCATTAGAATGTCAGTGTACTTCTTTGGCGTGGTTTGGCACTTTTTGAGTAAGTCTCTCTCTTCTGTCCCTTACTGATTTTGTGATGTTGGGGGACTTGCTGAACCTCTCTAAACTTCAATTTCCTCATTTTGTTTTCAATGGGGAAATAATACTCCATGTACATGGTCATCATAAGGAAGCAGGGACAACACCTATGTGATTTCCTAGCCCTTCCCCCACTCAGCACGGCCGTCACTGTTTCTACTCTGAGCCACATTTTTCATATTCCTCCATTTGCTCACTTCATCCCTATCCTTTGAAAAATTTAAACTGTTAAACCTTCTAACAGATGAAGCAAGTAAGTTGCCCCAAATTCCTTTAACCTAAGCAAATGTTTTTCCTAAAGCCTCCCAGAACTGAATGAGCCCCTCAGATCCATACCTAAGTAGTGTGTAAAGGGATCATTCTGCCTGTGTGAAAAATCAGCTAGAGGTGTTAAAGATGCTAGGTTCCCACCTGTTTCTCTCTCTTTTTTTAACTTTAGTTTCTGACAGCCATGGACACTTAACAAGCCTGACTTACTCTCTACTCACACAAGATTCAAAGGCAGTTGGAAAAACAGAGTCCAGGGAGACCCTGTGCACTTTTCCCCAAGGTGCCCCTAGTAGTATTGTCTTGCATGACGCTAGTACAACGGCAGACTTGGAAGACTGACACTGGCTTAACCCACAGAGCTTGTTCAGTTTCCACCAGTTTTGTGTTTCATGTGTACGTCTCTGTGAGTGTGTATGAAGTAGTTCTGTGCCATTTTCTCACACGTATAGAGTCACGTAACAACTGCCATTATCAGAATACAGAGCTGGTCCGTCACACAAGGCTTCCTGGTGCTACCCCTCTGCAGCCACCCATGCCTCTTCCTTTTCCCACCTCCCCTAGTCTTGGCAACCACCAGCCTGTTCTAGTCTCTGTGATTCTGCTCCTTAAAGAATGTCATTTAGGGCTTCCCTGGTGGTCCAGTGGGTAGAGAGTCCACCTTGCCCTGCAAGAGGCACCAGTTCAATCCCTGGCACAGGAGTATCCCACATGCCGCAGAGTGGCTGGACCTGTGCATCCAATTATGAGCCAGCGCTCTGGAACGCATGCACCCACAGTTGGTGCTCTGTGACCACGGAGGCCACTACAATGGGAGGCCCACCTAGGCTGAAGAATGAAGGTGGATGAAAATGAATAAATGAAGGAACAATAAAAGAGGCCAAAAATTTTTTTAAAAGTCACTTAAATAGAATCACATAACAACATTTTGGGATAGGCATTTTCACCTAGCATCATTCCCTGGAGAGTTACTCTTGTGTATATCAGTAGTTCATTCCTTTATTGCAGAGTAGTATTCCATGGTACATGTGTATCACAGCTAGTTTAATCATTCACCCATGGAAGGGCATTTTCCCCCAGTCTTTGACTATTTGAAATAAAGCTGGTATGAATCTTCATGTACTGTTTTTCTGTGTGAACACAGGTTTTCATTTCTCCAGGAAAAACATCCAAGGATGCAATTGCTGGGATGTTTGATAAATGTGTGTTTAGTTTTATAAGAAACTGCCAAACTGCTTTCCAGAAGAGTTGTACCATTTTGTAGTCCCAACAGTAATGTTTGAGTGATCTAGTTTCTCTACATCCTATCACTATTTTGTGTTACCATTATTTTTTTTTACTATAACATTCTGATTGGTGTGTGGTAATATCTCACTGTGGTTTTATTTTTCATTTTCATAACAGATAATGATGTTAAAAGTCTTTTCATGTGCTTACTTATCATCAGTATATCCTCTTTGGGGAAATGCCTTTGTATCTTTTGCCCATTTTCTAATTGGATTACTTGTTTACTGTTTAATCTGATAAAGGAAAATATCTCATTGATGTTTGAGTTGTTTCTTCAATTCAAGAAACAATGTTGGTGTTTCTTCAATTTCTTATGAAAATGGACATTTTTGCTATTTAAATATTTTTAAATCACTTAATTATTAGCTGAGTTGGATTGCTTTTGTCACTTCATGCTTTTGTTTTCTATTCCCAATTACACTATAAGAATGGTATGCCAGCTTTTTGTTCTATATTATCCATACTGCCTTAAAACTATCAGGTTCATGATCAAGATTTATTGTTTAGTTGATTGAAAATAGAAGTAAAATGGAGATGATTCAGGTTTTACCTCTTGGTTATTTCTTGGCTGATATTGATTAATTCATTTATTTCACTAAATGTTTGTTTAACAAAGTTTTATTAGATCTTTTAGTAAAGTCAAACTTGATAAATTTGATCTCCAATGATACATTAGGGTGACAACTGGGTTACTTGGCAAAAAATATCCTGAGGCTACAGAAAGAAAATTTTAAGGCTCATTTTTTTTTTCAGGTAACATTTTAGAGTTTATTTCATCCCCTGGCTTATTTTAACTTCAAAGCTTTCTAAGAAAATGTTTCAATACTTTCCTATTCCAATTATACTGTTTTTTCCTGCTTACTGACATATATTATGAGTGAGCCCCCAAATTCCACTCAGGCTTATTTTTCCTTTACATCATCAGATTTACCACAGGCTTACAACATCCCCTTTACAATGTTAGATTCACCATCGATTTCATCTCCAGGAAGCTTTGAATGACATATTTCTTAGGGCTTAGCAAGCGAGAATGGAATCTGTCTGTACCAAAAATCCAACATGTAAAATGATAGCCACAAAAAGCAGAGGCAACTCCAGGTCTGGCTGACTGACTCTGGGGTGTCTCCATGTGGCTCTTAAGGACAGTACGGGAGAGTCTGGTCCAGTGCAGAGGTCCCCTTCCATCACTCAGTGCTTTGTGGGGGCGGTCTATCTGCTCTCTCTCTTCTCAGCTCTCCAAAACCTACCCCATCCACTCAGTTGAGTGCTCCACAAAGGTCACCATGGACCTCTGGACTGACATTTTCAATCATTCTCCTACTTCACCTTTCTGCAGAATTTGACAGCATGATTACCCTCTACATTGTGAAATGTTTTTCTCATCTTAGCGTAGGTGACCTCATCCCTTTTTGGTTCCTTCCTTACCTCCCTGAGATCCTTGTTCACGGTTTATTTCTCTAGCTGTTGGCACTCTCACAAATGAATTATGTACACCCAACAAATGGACTGGATTGTTAGGGCTGTGGTAACCAAGTTCCACAAACTGAGTGACTTAAACAAAATTTAGTGTCAAAAAATTTATTGTCTCAGTTCTGGAACCCAGAAGTCCAAAATGAAGTTATCAGCAATTGATTCCTTCTGAGGGCTCTAAGGGAAGGATCTGTTCCAGGCCGCTCTTGGTAGATAGCTGTCTTCTCCAGGTTTCTTTATCCTGTCTTCCCTCTATGCCTGTTTCTGTCTCTAAATTTCCTCTTGTCTTTAAGCATATCAGTTATCTTGGATTAAGGCCCATCCTAATGATCTCATTTTAGCTTGATTATCTTTGCAAAGGCTGTCTCTAAATACGGTTACACCCTGAGGTCCCATTAAGAAGAATGGTACTTTCATACACTACTGACTGTGCAATTGTGAATGACCATAGTTTTTCTGAAAGCAAAACTCTGTACAAATTTTGGGGGACACAAACAACTCTTATCCCTTAGTCCATAGAGTTGCCTTTTCTGTATCTCAGATGCTCAGTGTAGAAATTTGGTAAGTATGCTTTGCCTTTCCATGGCCATATCCTCCTCTTTGTTTTTTAACTTAAGTATAGTTGATTTATAATACTGTGTTAGTTTCAGGTGTATGGCTGTCTGTCCTTCTCTTCCTTGCATCTCTCTCCTCCCTGTGTTCAATGACATCACTTTTCTCCTGCTCTGTTCTGCTCTCTCTAGTTCTTCCTTGATGTCTACTGTCGACTTTTTATCCCTATCTACTTCCGTCCATCTCAAAGTTTTCCAGGTTCCATCCTTGGCTTTTTCTTACTCCACCACCCCCTCTCACCAGTGATCTTACCCACAAAAAGAATTTCAACTATGCTAAGACTCCATGTTTTCTGCAGCTTACCTCTTTCTGGAGAGCTTTACACCTGTATATCTATTTGTCTGCCTGGAACTCCACTGACATTTTCAATCATTCTCCTACTTCACCTTTCTGCAGAATTTGACAGCATGATTACCCTCTACATTGTGAAATGTTTTTCTCATCTTAGCGTAGGTGACCTCATCCCTTTTTGGTTCCTTCCTTACCTCCCTGAGATCCTTGTTCACGGTTTATTTCTCTAGCTGTTGGCACTCTCACAAATGAATTATGTACACCCAACAAATGGACTGGATTGTTAGGGCTGTGGTAACCAAGTTCCACAAACTGAGTGACTTAAACAAAATTTAGTGTCAAAAAATTTATTGTCTCAGTTCTGGAACCCAGAAGTCCAAAATGAAGTTATCAGCAATTGATTCCTTCTGAGGGCTCTAAGGGAAGGATCTGTTCCAGGCCGCTCTTGGTAGATAGCTGTCTTCTCCAGGTTTCTTTATCCTGTCTTCCCTCTATGCCTGTTTCTGTCTCTAAATTTCCTCTTGTCTTTAAGCATATCAGTTATCTTGGATTAAGGCCCATCCTAATGATCTCATTTTAGCTTGATTATCTTTGCAAAGGCTGTCTCTAAATACGGTTACACCCTGAGGTCCCATTAAGAAGAATGGTACTTTCATACACTACTGACTGTGCAATTGTGAATGACCATAGTTTTTCTGAAAGCAAAACTCTGTACAAATTTTGGGGGACACAAACAACTCTTATCCCTTAGTCCATAGAGTTGCCTTTTCTGTATCTCAGATGCTCAGTGTAGAAATTTGGTAAGTATGCTTTGCCTTTCCATGGCCATATCCTCCTCTTTGTTTTTTAACTTAAGTATAGTTGATTTATAATACTGTGTTAGTTTCAGGTGTATGGCTGTCTGTCCTTCTCTTCCTTGCATCTCTCTCCTCCCTGTGTTCAATGACATCACTTTTCTCCTGCTCTGTTCTGCTCTCTCTAGTTCTTCCTTGATGTCTACTGTCGACTTTTTATCCCTATCTACTTCCGTCCATCTCAAAGTTTTCCAGGTTCCATCCTTGGCTTTTTCTTACTCCACCACCCCCTCTCACCAGTGATCTTACCCACAAAAAGAATTTCAACTATAACCTGTACTTATGCTAAGACTCCATGTTTTCTGCAGCTTACCTCTTTCTGGAGAGCTTTACACCTGTATATCTATTTGTCTGCCTGGACATCACCATCTAGCTACTCCAAGAGATCTCAAATTCAGCATGTTAAAAAATGAATTAAAAAAAAATGAATTCAACTTCTGTCCTCTTTCCCCATGGCCCAAGCCCATCCACATTTTGGGAAGGATGCCACTGTATGCTTAGAGGTCTCCTTTCAAGTTCCATACCTGTCAAAAAAATAAATCCTTCCAATTCTAGTTTGTAAATGTCTCCAAAATGCATCCTCTTCTCTCTGATCCACCATGACTGCCCTGGTTTCATGTTCTCAACGCCTCTCCTTGAATTAGTTTCCTATGGTCTCATTAGTCTAATAGTTTCCTGAATAATTTCCTTGTTACTTCAAGCAACTTGTCCAAACTCACACACCTAGAAAGCAAAAGAGTCAGGCCCAGAAGTCCCAGAACTTTGATTCCTGTGTGGACACTTAACCCCACACTGCTCTTCCTTTTACCATCTAACTCTCTGGAGCCATACCATCCACTTGTAAAGTAAGGAAAAGAGCACTCAGGTCTCTTCCACATAGAATATTCTATGAAAACAGGATGATCAGGATCACGTGATTGATGAGTACAGTGAATGTTTTTGAGGAGTCAAGAGACAGAAAAGTTCAACATAAATGGTCCAAGCCCTAACAATGAAACTCCACAAATTATGAGTGATCCTGTACCACTGGACAGCTGACTGCCTTTCTGAAAGAAGCCAGCCATTGCTCATGTTTTCTTCAATATTTAGTTCTATTTTTCTGCCTGCAGATGTGATCTAAGTTCAAAAGCACAAAGTAGAAAATAAAAATCATCTGTATTTCTGACTAACATTGTGTGTATATAGGTATCATGTGTAAAAGTGGTAACTGTGCATTCTGTTTTGTTTTTTTTTCTTAAACAAAATACATTAAGAATTGTTCTACAATAGAAGTTTAAATGACTGCATAGTATTTCCTTATGGATGTTCCATAATTTACCAACTTTTTCACCACCCCCCGTGATCTTACCCACAAAAAGAATTTCAACTATAACCTGTACTTATGCTAAGACTCCATGTTTTCTGCAGCTTACCTCTTTCTGGAGAGCTTTACACCTGTATATCTATTTGTCTGCCTGGACATCACCATCTAGCTACTCCAAGAGATCTCAAATTCAGCATGTTAAAAAATGAATTAAAAAAAAATGAATTCAACTTCTGTCCTCTTTCCCCATGGCCCAAGCCCATCCACATTTTGGGAAGGATGCCACTGTATGCTTAGAGGTCTCCTTTCAAGTTCCATACCTGTCAAAAAAATAAATCCTTCCAATTCTAGTTTGTAAATGTCTCCAAAATGCATCCTCTTCTCTCTGATCCACCATGACTGCCCTGGTTTCATGTTCTCAACGCCTCTCCTTGAATTAGTTTCCTATGGTCTCATTAGTCTAATAGTTTCCTGAATAATTTCCTTGTTACTTCAAGCAACTTGTCCAAACTCACACACCTAGAAAGCAAAAGAGTCAGGCCCAGAAGTCCCAGAACTTTGATTCCTGTGTGGACACTTACCCCCACACTGCTCTTCCTTTTACCATCTAACTCTCTGGAGCCATACCATCCACTTGTAAAGTAAGGAAAAGAGCACTCAGGTCTCTTCCACATAGAATATTCTATGAAAACAGGATGATCAGGATCACGTGATTGATGAGTACAGTGAATGTTTTTGAGGAGTCAAGAGACAGAAAAGTTCAACATAAATGGTCCAAGCCCTAACAATGAAACTCCACAAATTATGAGTGATCCTGTACCACTGGACAGCTGACTGCCTTTCTGAAAGAAGCCAGCCATTGCTCATGTTTTCTTCAATATTTAGTTCTATTTTTCTGCCTGCAGATGTGATCTAAGTTCAAAAGCACAAAGTAGAAAATAAAAATCATCTGTATTTCTGACTAACATTGTGTGTATATAGGTATCATGTGTAAAAGTGGTAACTGTGCATTCTGTTTTGTTTTTTTTTCTTAAACAAAATACATTAAGAATTGTTCTACAATAGAAGTTTAAATGACTGCATAGTATTTCCTTATGGATGTTCCATAATTTACCAACTTCTTATGTTTAGACATTTAAATTTTTTCTAAGATATTTCCCTGTGAGAAATAATGGTGACAAAAATATCCTTGAATCCTTAGAATAAATTTCTGAAAGTTGAACAGCTTGGTTAAAAGGCACAAATATTTTCAGTATGTGCTTTTGGTATGTGTCCCTAGATTATTGTCTAGAAAGATTATATTATCATCAATAGGTAACAAGGGTATAAATGTTCCTCCCTCCTTGGAAGCACGTAGGATTCTTACTTTCTTGCTTTGCAAGCAAAACATTTGCCACCTTGCTAAAAGAAAAATGACATTTTGCTTTTAATTTTCATGTCTTTCATTTCAGATGAGACTAAATCATATTGGCCACTTATACTTTAAAGTTTCCTGCTCATGATCAGATTTAGGCACTGTGAATAAAAGAGACTCTTAACAAGAATGACAGAGACAGTGGCCTGTGGTTCTGTAGACATCTGTAGGCAACATTAGTACAGTTAAGGGGTAACACTCCCAGGGCTCTGCAAAAATTATAAATTCTGAAATTGCTTACTTCATGTATGGGTAACAATTTCACTGGAGGGGAAAGGAGTCTTTACTTGGAAATTAAATTCTAATCTGAAACATAAGCCGAAAAACTGTCTACCAAACCAGTATCCCTGTGTAGATAAGGCTAATGTTGATTTTCAAAGAACAATAATAACCAATGACTCCAGCTGCCACCTTCCAAGAGAAGGGTGGTGTGACTTCTTCCAGTAAGTCACTGCCATGGGCGCCTGCCAGGGCTTGGAGAAACCTTGTGGTTCAGAGCAAAGCGGAAAGAAAGATTTCAGCTTTACTTCTTATGACCAGCATGACCTTTAGTTAGTTATTGAGTTGGCTTAAGCCACAGATGTCTTATCCATAAAACAAAACGATGGCATCATCTTTCTGCGAGTCATTGAAAAGATTAAAATAGAGTGAAATCACAGTAAGCTAGGAGCACATCTTGCATGTTTAATACCCAGTAGTGAATTGAGTTATTCTACCTCCTTCTGCTATGTTGTCCTGCTCAGAATCTCCACAGCCTCTTTGTGATTCACTCTTGGGGTTCTGTATTTTCTTCTCACCTCTCTTACTCCTCTTCTTTTCCTCAACCTCTCTTCTACCTTCACTATCTCATTCCCCACCCCCAGGCTGAACTGACCATCGTGTCCACTGAATTTACTCCCTATCATTTAATTCGTTATACCTGTACAGACATTGAAAAGTTTCCTGATTTGTGAAATCAATAACTGCAACATTTAAATATTTAAAAGGCTAAGTAAAAAAAAAAAAAAAAAATCAAATCACGGGGAAAAAAAACCCTGACAACCAATAAACATTTTGCTACTTCCAGTAATTCTCATCTTTTATTAGTAGTCAAATATCTTTGGTAGAAATTTTTTAAAAGTTCCCCTGCTTTGGAGGTATAGGATCAACTTAAGAGTGATGAATAAGAGGGAGAGAAGGGCTTCAAGACTTTAGCTAACCTTCTATAGCATAGATGGAGCTTTCTCCCAGGTTTTCCTGCCACATAAATATGCACTTAACACACAATTAGCATTCTTGGGCAGGAAGGACAGAAAACAGCACCATCTGCAACCTGAGCCTGACCCTGAGGTCACTTAATCCATCACTGCTTTTCAGAGAAATAGAAGAATGGCCACTTACCATTTGAAACCCCTCTTTGCTGTTTCTGTTGTTGGGGTGACTTCTGGGCATGTACTGCGCTTGTCTGTCTGTCTGTCTGTGCTAGTTCGTGTTTCAAGTGGGAGGAGGAACAACCCCTCCTACACCCTTGAAAGTTTTCCTCCCTAGTGACTGCATACTCTGTAACTTTCTGTATTAAAGTCTCTTCCTCTTTTTTTTTTTTTTTTGGACAGATTTTGCCAACCCAACACTGGTAGAAGAGATTTAACCCTTTTCTGGCATTTAAATGTTTTCACCTAGGTCTAAATGGATTTAAAAAGTAATAACTCAGTGGCTTGAGTTCCAGACATGGCCTTAAGATTAGGCTAACATCTTTCTGCGAGTCATTGAAAAGATTAAAATAGAGTGAAATCACAGTAAGCTAGGAGCACATCTTGCATGTTTAATACCCAGTAGTGAATTGAGTTATTCTACCTCCTTCTGCTATGTTGTCCTGCTCAGAATCTCCACAGCCTCTTTGTGATTCACTCTTGGGGTTCTGTATTTTCTTCTCACCTCTCTTACTCCTCTTCTTTTCCTCAACCTCTCTTCTACCTTCACTATCTCATTCCCCACCCCCAGGCTGAACTGACCATCGTGTCCACTGAATTTACTCCCTATCATTTAATTCGTTATACCTGTACAGACATTGAAAAGTTTCCTGATTTGTGAAATCAATAACTGCAACATTTAAATATTTAAAAGGCTAAGTAAAAAAAAAAAATCAAATCACGGGGAAAAAAAACCCTGACAACCAATAAACATTTTGCTACTTCCAGTAATTCTCATCTTTTATTAGTAGTCAAATATCTTTGGTAGAAATTTTTTAAAAGTTCCCCTGCTTTGGAGGTATAGGATCAACTTAAGAGTGATGAATAAGAGGGAGAGAAGGGCTTCAAGACTTTAGCTAACCTTCTATAGCATAGATGGAGCTTTCTCCCAGGTTTTCCTGCCACATAAATATGCACTTAACACACAATTAGCATTCTTGGGCAGGAAGGACAGAAAACAGCACCATCTGCAACCTGAGCCTGACCCTGAGGTCACTTAATCCATCACTGCTTTTCAGAGAAATAGAAGAATGGCCACTTACCATTTGAAACCCCTCTTTGCTGTTTCTGTTGTTGGGGTGACTTCTGGGCATGTACTGCGCTTGTCTGTCTGTCTGTCTGTGCTAGTTCGTGTTTCAAGTGGGAGGAGGAACAACCCCTCCTACACCCTTGAAAGTTTTCCTCCCTAGTGACTGCATACTCTGTAACTTTCTGTATTAAAGTCTCTTCCTCTTTTTTTTTTTTTTTTGGACAGATTTTGCCAACCCAACACTGGTAGAAGAGATTTAACCCTTTTCTGGCATTTAAATGTTTTCACCTAGGTCTAAATGGATTTAAAAAGTAATAACTCAGTGGCTTGAGTTCCAGACATGGCCTTAAGATTAGGCTAACTAAAAATCTCCCCTCTTGAAACTCCCTCACAAAGTCAAAATAATAATAATAAGAAGAAGAAGAAGAAGATAATTAGAGAGAGAGGGGAAAAAAACTACTCTGCATTTATAAGATGGAATAAAAGAATGTCCTATAGATTTTGGTAAAACAATAACCAGTGAGATTCAGTATATCTGTGTATTGGAAGTGGGTAGTCTCCCCTTGTAATTTCCACTTCTAAGATGACAGGAGATTTCGCTGGACTTCAGGGGCAAAGGGATGTTCTCCTATGAGAGCAGCACAACCAAGGAGGGTAAACAAAACCCACTGCTTTTATTACGCCATTTCATCATAGCCAAAGACTAAATTGGTCAAAGAAAGGACTTCTGTAATAAAGACCTGAAGAAAAAGCAGTATCCTAAAATGAAAAGATGTGCTCTGTGATGGCCTAGACGGGTGGGATGGGAGGGAGGAGTAAGAAGGATATATACATATAGCTGATTCACTTCATTGTACAGCAGAAACTAACACGTTATAAAGCAATTATACTCCAATTTTTAAAAAAATGGACTTGAGAGAGAAACACAATATTCATCAAGTGGAATCTATTACCAAAGAAATGAAATTTCCACATATCAACTAAGTAAGTCACAATTAAGAAACTCAAAAGGTTCAGACTGTCAAAAAAAATTTTTTTTAAGAAAATGAATGTTCATTTGGAGAAATCATCATGAAGATTTTAAATTCCAAAGACAAAGAAAACTAAAAAAAAATTTAAAGTAGGATGAATACAGAGAAACTTACTAAACCAGTTTGGCCTCTTAATCGTAAAGGTCAGAAAACCATAGGATAATACCCATAATGTTTTGAGGTAGCATTCTCTACTCAGATAAGATGGCAGTTAAATGTGAAGTCAATAGAAACGTATTACCAAACAGATATAAAAACCACAACAATAAAAATACCACCATTAAGATAAACTTCCTGGCTAAGGGACCAATTGCAAATAGCCATTCTACATCAAGATGATGCTATGTAGGAGTCTTAGCCCATATAGGCTAAAACTAGGAGCTGCCCTGCCCCTTGGGCCCCTAGATCAGGTACCTAGAGGTTTTTACTCCCTGATAGGCAGGGTCAACGCCCATGCTCAGCATTGATGCAATTACAGAAGCCAGACCTTCGCCCTTCCGCCTCCCATAAGGGTATGGAAGTAAAATCTCTGAGGGGGGAATGTAAGGGTAGGGAAAGGGACAGGGCACAGTTTTTGAAAAGAATGACATAGCCCAAGGACACAGCATAAACCCATTAAAATCGAATGGGTCCAAGATGGCAGACCAGACCTTGATCCTCAGTCAGCAAGCTAAATGACATACCCAGAGGCACCATGACAGTTCTGCTCCTTTCTTAAAAGAGCTGGAATAATCCTCCTACTCATTAGCATGTGGAGTCACCCAGGCCATAAAAGCTAAGAATGCCATGTTTTCCGGACTGCTAGATTCGCTCTGCAATGGCCCACACTCTTGTCTGTGGAGTGTGCTTTTCTCTGAATCTGAATACATTCATTTCTTACCTAAAAAAAAAAAAAAAAGGTAACCTTCCTAAATAAATTATTTAAATATGTATTCCAGAATAGTTAGAAATAAATTAAAATTGAAAGTGTAAGAATGGAAACGTTATGATTAAAGAAAGAAATAAAACTTTGGTGAGCTTGAAAGCCAGTAAAACATACAGAGATAACACTAAAAAAAGTGTTGTAAATTAGTTTAAAAGATTGGAATGTGAAGAAAAAGTCATTGGAAATAGATTACCTGTATTTTTATAGAAGTTTGAAAATAACAAGTGATAGAATTTTGGCAAGATGGCAGAGTAAGATGCACCAGGAATCGCTTTCACTACCAAGACTACACTTGCAAAGACAGATTTGTCTGATGTAACTATTCTGGAATTCTGCAACCTATTGAAGGCTTTCACTTTCCAAGAAGAAAACTATTTTTAGGAGTCTTAGGGCAAAACCGATTACCAAACAGATATAAAAACCACAACAATAAAAATACCACCATTAAGATAAACTTCCTGGCTAAGGGACCAATTGCAAATAGCCATTCTACATCAAGATGATGCTATGTAGGAGTCTTAGCCCATATAGGCTAAAACTAGGAGCTGCCCTGCCCCTTGGGCCCCTAGATCAGGTACCTAGAGGTTTTTACTCCCTGATAGGCAGGGTCAACGCCCATGCTCAGCATTGATGCAATTACAGAAGCCAGACCTTCGCCCTTCCGCCTCCCATAAGGGTATGGAAGTAAAATCTCTGAGGGGGGAATGTAAGGGTAGGGAAAGGGACAGGGCACAGTTTTTGAAAAGAATGACATAGCCCAAGGACACAGCATAAACCCATTAAAATCGAATGGGTCCAAGATGGCAGACCAGACCTTGATCCTCAGTCAGCAAGCTAAATGACATACCCAGAGGCACCATGACAGTTCTGCTCCTTTCTTAAAAGAGCTGGAATAATCCTCCTACTCATTAGCATGTGGAGTCACCCAGGCCATAAAAGCTAAGAATGCCATGTTTTCCGGACTGCTAGATTCGCTCTGCAATGGCCCACACTCTTGTCTGTGGAGTGTGCTTTTCTCTGAATCTGAATACATTCATTTCTTACCTAAAAAAAAAAAAAAAAGGTAACCTTCCTAAATAAATTATTTAAATATGTATTCCAGAATAGTTAGAAATAAATTAAAATTGAAAGTGTAAGAATGGAAACGTTATGATTAAAGAAAGAAATAAAACTTTGGTGAGCTTGAAAGCCAGTAAAACATACAGAGATAACACTAAAAAAAGTGTTGTAAATTAGTTTAAAAGATTGGAATGTGAAGAAAAAGTCATTGGAAATAGATTACCTGTATTTTTATAGAAGTTTGAAAATAACAAGTGATAGAATTTTGGCAAGATGGCAGAGTAAGATGCACCAGGAATCGCTTTCACTACCAAGACTACACTTGCAAAGACAGATTTGTCTGATGTAACTATTCTGGAATTCTGCAACCTATTGAAGGCTTTCACTTTCCAAGGGAAGGTTTAAGCTGTAAACTGTGGTTCATTTCAATCAATTTCAGATCTTGACACACGATCAGATAGCCTATTTGCCAAACTCAGCTCTCAGGCAATTGTGCACAGTTCCTGGAGGTGCTTGAACATAGCTTACGTGATCCAGAATGAGTAAAACAAGACCCTCTACTCCAAATACCTGGGGTTCATTTTCTGATCCCTGATGGCTGCTTCTGATTCAGAAGTGCAGAAAAGAGATGAGAAGCCATTTTATTGTATCTCCCTCTCCAGCTGAAGTGGCCTACAGTGGATTTAAAGGACTGGTGCCCTTGTTTTTCCTTCATTTTTCTCTTTTCCCCCCTTTTTGGAGCCAGATATTAAAGACTAAGAAATTCAAAAGCAACTGCATATATGGGGAAAATTAGAAAGTGGGAAGGACAAAGATTTTAAAAAGGCCTGAGAGGACTTTAAGTTTATACCTCAGTCTGATCATTAGCACAGAGATAAAAAGTAAACAGTGGGAAAGGTGGATAATCTGACCTCCAGAGTTACTACATTATTAGATTCAAATGTCATGTTTTCAAGAAAAAAATAAATCAACAGAAACTGGTGTAGATAAAGACTTCACGGCACATATACTAGACAAAGACTTTAAAAAACTTTTAAAGATACTCACAGAACGAAGAGGATGTAGAGAAATTCAATAAAATGATGTATGAACAAAATGAAAGTATCAGTAAAAGAGATACAAAACCTAAAGAGAAACCAAAACATTATAGATCTGAAAAGTACAATAACTGATATTTTAAAATTCACTAGGAGTCAAAGGAAAATCTGAGTAGGCAGAAGAAAGAATCAATGAAATTAAAGATAACACAAAAGAAATTATCAACATTGAGAAACAGAAAAAAAACACGAAGAAAAATTGTTAGAGCCTAGGATACCCATGGGCCACCATGACATCAATCATGACCTATTTGCTGTGGGAATCCCAGAAGGAGAAGAGACGGAGAAAGGGGAAGAACACTTCACAAATTTGATGAAAGACTTGAATATAAACATTTAAGCAAGACAACAAACTCCAAATAAGATGAACCCAAAGAGACATATATGGAGAGAGAGGATAAAATTTCTGAAATGCTAAATACAAAGAGAGAATTTATTTTTGGCCATGTTGGGTCTCTCTTTTTTCTCTAGTTGTGGAGAGCAGGGCTACTCTCTGGTTTCCATGCACAGATTTCTCCTTGCAGTGCCTTCTCTTATTGCTAAGTGTGGGCTCTAGGTGTTCAGGCTTCTCCCAGGCTCTAACACACATTAGGCTCAACAGTTGTGGCACACCCAAGGGGGCTTACGTGATCCAGAATGAGTAAAACAAGACCCTCTACTCCAAATACCTGGGGTTCATTTTCTGATCCCTGATGGCTGCTTCTGATTCAGAAGTGCAGAAAAGAGATGAGAAGCCATTTTATTGTATCTCCTCTCCAGCTGAAGTGGCCTACAGTGGATTTAAAGGACTGGTGCCCTTGTTTTTCCTTCATTTTCTCTTTTCCCCTATTTGGAGCCAGATATTAAAGACTAAGAAATTCAAAAGCAACTGCATATATGGGGAAAATTAGAAAGTGGGAAGGACAAAGATTTTAAAAAGGCCTGAGAGGACTTTAAGTTTATACCTCAGTCTGATCATTAGCACAGAGATAAAAAGTAAACAGTGGGAAAGGTGGATAATCTGACCTCCAGAGTTACTACATTATTAGATTCAAATGTCATGTTTTCAAGAAAAAAATAAATCAACAGAAACTGGTGTAGATAAAGACTTCACGGCACATATACTAGACAAAGACTTTAAAAAACTTTTAAAGATACTCACAGAACGAAGAGGATGTAGAGAAATTCAATAAAATGATGTATGAACAAAATGAAAGTATCAGTAAAAGAGATACAAAACCTAAAGAGAAACCAAAACATTATAGATCTGAAAAGTACAATAACTGATATTTTAAAATTCACTAGGAGTCAAAGGAAAATCTGAGTAGGCAGAAGAAAGAATCAATGAAATTAAAGATAACACAAAAGAAATTATCAACATTGAGAAACAGAAAAAAAACACGAAGAAAAATTGTTAGAGCCTAGGATACCCATGGGCCACCATGACATCAATCATGACCTATTTGCTGTGGGAATCCCAGAAGGAGAAGAGACGGAGAAAGGGGAAGAACACTTCACAAATTTGATGAAAGACTTGAATATAAACATTTAAGCAAGACAACAAACTCCAAATAAGATGAACCCAAAGAGACATATATGGAGAGAGAGGATAAAATTTCTGAAATGCTAAATACAAAGAGAGAATTTATTTTTGGCCATGTTGGGTCTCTCTTTTTTCTCTAGTTGTGGAGAGCAGGGCTACTCTCTGGTTTCCATGCACAGATTTCTCCTTGCAGTGCCTTCTCTTATTGCTAAGTGTGGGCTCTAGGTGTTCAGGCTTCTCCCAGGCTCTAACACACATTAGGCTCAACAGTTGTGGCACACAGGCTTAGTTGCCCTGAGGCTTGTGGGATCTTCCCGAATCAGGGATTGAACTTGTGTCTCCTGCATTGGTAGATGGATTCTTTAACACTGAGCCCCCAGGGAAGCCCAAAGAGAGAATCTTCAAAAGTATCAGGTGAGGAAGACCTGTTGCATACAAGGTGTCCTTTATAAGATCATCAGCATATTATTAATACTTATTAGAAAATTTGGAGTCCAGAAGGTTATGGGCCAATATACTCAAAGTTCTAAAAGAAACAAAAGAAAAAACATAAAACTACTAACCGACAACCCCATATATGAAAAAACTGTCCTTCAAATGTAAGAGAGAAATGGATTCATTCTCAGGTAAGCAAAACCTGAGAGAGTTGCTTATTACCAGATTTTCTCTGCAAGAAATGCTCAAGGTAGTCCTGCAGGGCAAAATGAAAACAAACTAGAGAGTAAATCAAAGTTCTGTGAAGAAATAAAGATCTCAGTAAAGGTTAATACACTGGTAATTCTAAAAGTTAGTATCAGTGTAACTTTGATTTGTAACTCAATGTTTTGTTTTCTATATAGTTCAAGAGGTGAATGCATTTTTTTAAAAAATTTTGGCCTCTTTTATTGGTCTTTCATTTATTTATTTTCATCCATCTTTGTTCTTTGGCCTGTGTAGGCCTCCCATTGCAGTGGCCTCTCCTGTAGCAGGGCACTGGCTCTGGGTGCATGCACTCCAGAGCGCTGGCTTGTAATTGGACACACCAGTCCAGCCACTCCACAAGCATGTGGGATCTTCCCAGGCCAGGGATCGAACCGGCACCCTTTGCACTGCAAGGTGGACTCTTTACCCACTGGACCACCAGGGAAGTCCTGTTAATGCATTTTTTTTTCAAAATAAATGAGACTGTATTCTTCTATTTAAAAGTGGAATATTTAAAAAGCTATTAAAATATGCATCAAAGACAACCTCACAGAAATGTTGTAAATTAAACAATATGCAATATGTACCATGCAATTACTAATCATAAAAAGATGCAACAACAAGATATTAATGCATTTAAAAGACTTACTGGTTTATGTTTGAGGGTACACAATGAATAAAGATGCAATTTTGTAACTTCAGCAACTAAAAGGGGCAGTGACAGACCTGTAAAGGAGCAAAGTTTTTGTTTATTAAACAAGTATAATTCCAACTAGAATGCTACAGCTTTGGGATGTTTAAATATAATCCCTAAGGTAACCACAAAGAAAATAGCTATAGAATATATATACAATGATATAAGAAAGAAATTTGAACATTTCACTGCAAAAAAATCACAACTAAACACAAAAGGAGAAAATAATGTAGGAAAAGAGGGACAAAAATACCTATTAGGCAGATAGAAGACAAATAGCAAAATGACAAAAGTAAGTCAAGCTGGAGTCTTCATTAGACCACTCTCCGTAATGGAGAGAACAACCAAACAGAATATAAGCAAGGAAATAGAGGACACAATAGACCTACCAGATCTAATGAACATGCATATAACCCAGCAATAACAGCACTGATATTCTCATTAGCACACAAGATATTTTCCAGGATATACCATAAATTAGGCCTCAAATTAACTTTCAATAAATTTTAAAAGGTGGATATCATACAAAATATCTTCTTAGACCATGATGGGATGAAGTTAGAAATCAGTAACAGAACCAAAAACCAAAAATTTACAAATTTGTGGAAATCAAACAACATACTTTTAAGCAATCCATACATCAAAGGGGGAAATCCCGAGGGGTATAGAAAGCCTTAGAGATGAATGGAAATAAAAACCCATAAAAGCTTATGGAACATAGTGAAAACTAGAACTAAAGTGAATATTTATAGATATAAGCACTGATGTCAAAAAACAAGGATCTCAAGCTGACAACATAAGGAACTAGAAACTTTATAACTTAAGGAAATGGAAAAAGAAGAATATACTAAATCCAAAGAAAGCAGAAGGAAGAAGATAATAAAGAGGAAGAAAATGAATTAGGAAAGAAATTTAAAAAAAAAGAGGAGTAGGAATGTGAATTGACATAGCCACTATGGAAGACAGTATGAAGATTACTTAAAAAACTAGGCATAAAACCACCATATTGACTCAGCAGTCCCACTACTAGGCATATAACCTGAGGAAACCAAAATTTAAAAAGATACATATACCCCATTGTTCATTGCAGCACTGCTTACAATAGCTAGAACATGAAAGCAACCTAGATGTCCATTGACAAATGAATGGATAAATAAGCTGTGGTACATACATAGAATGGAATATTACTCAGCCATAAAAGGAATGCATTTGAGTCAGTTTTAATGAGGTGGATGAACCTAGAGCCTATCACACAGAGCGAAGAAAGTCAGAAAGAGAAAGATATCGTATACTAAAACATACATCTGGAATATAGAAAGATGGTACTGATGAATTTATATGCAGGGCAACAATGGAGAAACAGACATAGAGAACAAACTTATGGCCATTTGTGGGGGGAGGAGTGGGTGAGATGTAAGGAAAGAGTAATATGGAAACTTACATTACCATATGTAAAACAGACAACCAATGGGAATTTGCTGTAGGACTAAGGGAATTCAAACAGGGCCTCTAAAACTATCTATAGGGGTGGGATGGGGAAGGAGATGGGAGGGAAGTTCAAAAAGGTGGGAACATATGTATACCTATTGCTAATTCATGTTGATGTTTGGCAATAAACAACACAACTTAGTAAAGCAATTGTCCTTCAATTAAAAAAAAAATTTTAAATAAAATTTTAGAAAAAGATATATGAATGAAGTCAAAAGGTTCTACTTTTTAAAAAATTGACAAACCTTCAACTAGGTGGATTAAGAAGAAAGAAGACCCAAATAACTAAAATTGGAAGCAACCAAAGAGTTAAAGAAAAAATTAAAAAAAAAAAGAATCAAAAAGAATCTTGAGACAGACAAAAATAAAAACAAATTACCAAAACTTATGGTTTGCAGCAAATGCAGTCCTAAGAAGGAAGTTGATAACAATGGATGTCTATGTTAAGGAAGAAAAGAAGTTCTCTAAATCTTTTAAGAACTTATCAATTTTGTAATTGTGCTACTTTTGTCATCTATTTTACTTCTACTCATGCTTTAAACACAATGCATTGTTATTATTTTGCTTTATACCATCAGTTACTTTTTACCACATTTAAATCTAAGAAAAGTATTTTATTTTATTTATTCACTATTTCTTTAAATTTTTCTGTGTATACAGTCATACCTCATTCTGTTGTACTTTGCTTTATTATACTTGGCAGATTCTGCATATCTTACAAAATGAAGGTTTGTAGCTACCCAGAGTTGTCAGATAATGGTTAGCCTTTTTCAGCAAAAAGTATTTTTTAATTAAGGTATATTCATTTTTTAGACATTATGTTATTGCACGTTTAATAAGCTACAATTACAGTGTAAACATAACTTATATATATGCACTCAGAAACCAAATAATTTATGACTTAGTTTGTTACGTTGGTCTGGAGTCAAACCTCTGAGCTGTGCCTGTTAATTTCTGATCAATATATCACCTAAATGATATTTTGTTTGTTTGTTTTTTGTGTTTTTAGATTTCTTGGGGATGAATTTGATCAACATTCATCTAAAGAAGTGTTTCTCCATCATTTCTGAAGAATACTTTTTCCTGAGTGAAGAACAGGAGGGAATTTCCTGGTGATTCTGTGGTTAAGACTCTGTGCTGTCACAGACAACAGCCTGGGTTCAATCCCTGGTTGAGGAACTAAGATCCCACAAGATGAGTGCCCCCACAACACACACACACACAAAATGGAATTGACGGGTTTCCTTTTTTCTTTTCACCACTTTTAAAAATTTTATTAGGGGATAGTTGATTTACAATGTTATATTACTTTCAGAATCTGTTGTATACACATATGTATATCTCCACTCTTTGTAACATTCTTTTCCCATAGAGGCCTTTACAGAGTACTGAGTAGACTTCCCCATGCTATTCAGTAGGTCCTTATTAATTATCTATTTTATACATTGTAGTGTGCATGTATCCATCCTAGTCTTTCAATTTATCCCTCTGCCGACCCAACGCCCTCTAACTATAAGTTTATATTTTACATCTGTAACTCTATTTCTGTTTCGTAGATAAGCTCATTTGTAACCTTTTTTTAGATTTCACATATAACCAATATCATGTGGTATGTCTTTCTTCATCTGACTTACTTCACTCAACATGACAATCTCTAGGTTCATCCACATTCAGCACTTTAAATGTGTCACTCTTGAATGGTTTGAGGGGGAGAAAATGTCTACTATAATTCTCTTTTCTTTTTCTAGCTGTGTCGTGTGGCATGTGGAGTCTTAGATCCTCGACCAAGGATCAAACTCTAGCCCCTTGCAGTAGGAGCATGGAGTCCTAGCCACTGGACCGCCAGAGAAGTCTCAAGTCTGCTGTAATTCTTACCCCTGCTCTTCTGTAGGAACATTTCAGTGCCAGCCCCGCCCTCCGCACCCCTCCCCCACCCACCCTACTTTTAAGATTTTCTCTCTGCTCTTGGTTTTCAGCACTTTGACTATTGGTATGGACTGAACTGTTCCCCACCAAGGTTATATGTTAAGATCCTAACCCCAAGTACCATAAAGTGTGACTGTGTTTGGAGATACGGTCTTTAAGATATGGGGACTCAGTTTAAATGAGGCTGTAAGATGGTCCCTAATCCAATCTGACTGATATCCTTATAGAAAAAGACAGTTTGGATACAGAAAGAGACACTATGGGTGACATCCACGGACAAAGGGATGATCACGTGATGAGACAGTAAGAGGGCGGCCATGGAGGCTTCAGAACTGTGAGAAATTAATTTTTGTTGCTAAAGTCCCCTAGTCTGTGGCATTTTGTTATGATAGTGCAACAAAAAAGAAGTACGACCATGCTGGCACCCTGATCCTGGACTTCCCAAACTCCATAACTGTGAGAAATGCATTTTTGCTTAAGCCACCCAGTCTACGGAATTTCATTATGATATTCCGAGTCAACTAACAGAGCCTCCTAATTTTTTTGTTCAACATCAGCGTGTTATATAAAATAATAGATGCTGAGGTAAATATGTTTTGTGTTTAGAGATAAGCATGCCTTCCTTCTGCTAGGTCCTTAGCCATGTGGGAGTTTGTGTTATTTTTTTCTGAAGTTGATTGGGTTTGAAGTTTGTTGTGGATATGGTTAACCTCAGTGTACCATAGGCTTCAGATTTCTCTAATGATAGCTTATGTGAACTATTTGCTAGGGTGTTGTCTGACACTTCACTCAACATGACAATCTCTAGGTTCATCCACATTCAGCACTTTAAATGTGTCACTCTTGAATGGTTTGAGGGGGAGAAAATGTCTACTATAATTCTCTTTTCTTTTTCTAGCTGTGTCGTGTGGCATGTGGAGTCTTAGATCCTCGACCAAGGATCAAACTCTAGCCCCTTGCAGTAGGAGCATGGAGTCCTAGCCACTGGACCGCCAGAGAAGTCTCAAGTCTGCTGTAATTCTTACCCCTGCTCTTCTGTAGGAACATTTCAGTGCCAGCCCCGCCCTCCGCACCCCTCCCCCACCCACCCTACTTTTAAGATTTTCTCTCTGCTCTTGGTTTTCAGCACTTTGACTATTGGTATGGACTGAACTGTTCCCCACCAAGGTTATATGTTAAGATCCTAACCCCAAGTACCATAAAGTGTGACTGTGTTTGGAGATACGGTCTTTAAGATATGGGGACTCAGTTTAAATGAGGCTGTAAGATGGTCCCTAATCCAATCTGACTGATATCCTTATAGAAAAAGACAGTTTGGATACAGAAAGAGACACTATGGGTGACATCCACGGACAAAGGGATGATCACGTGATGAGACAGTAAGAGGGCGGCCATGGAGGCTTCAGAACTGTGAGAAATTAATTTTTGTTGCTAAAGTCCCCTAGTCTGTGGCATTTTGTTATGATAGTGCAACAAAAAAGAAGTACGACCATGCTGGCACCCTGATCCTGGACTTCCCAAACTCCATAACTGTGAGAAATGCATTTTTGCTTAAGCCACCCAGTCTACGGAATTTCATTATGATATTCCGAGTCAACTAACAGAGCCTCCTAATTTTTTTGTTCAACATCAGCGTGTTATATAAAATAATAGATGCTGAGGTAAATATGTTTTGTGTTTAGAGATAAGCATGCCTTCCTTCTGCTAGGTCCTTAGCCATGTGGGAGTTTGTGTTATTTTTGTCTGAAGTTGATTGGGTTTGAAGTTTGTTGTGGATATGGTTAACCTCAGTGTACCATAGGCTTCAGATTTCTCTAATGATAGCTTATGTGAACTATTTGCTAGGGTGTTTCTTTACATGTCTGCTCTACACTTGGTTTTCTCTCTCTCTGTTTTGAGTCTTCCCTTTGAACTGCTCCCTAGAAAGAATCTGTCTTTTGCAGTTCTCCTAGCTGTATTCTGTTCTTATTTTACTTGATGATTATCCGAAGGGTTGTGGAGGAGGGGTGTGAGGAAGGCAGAGTTCTCTTATGTTCTCATTGTTTCAGTTTTAGTCAGACGTTGTGAACCTCCCGGGCCTTTGCTAGCGTTCCCGTCCCTCCTTCAAATCTAGCGCTGGGCTAGAGCCTGCTCTTGAATTTGTCCCAGGGGCAAACATGGCTTTTCTGCTTTCTTTCCCTAGTGGCAGTGGGCTTCTACCAGTGCCTTACAGATACAGGTTTTGTTTCTAGTTTCCAGAATCCCCGCAGATTAAGCCTTTTTTTTTTTCTTTCTTAATTTTTAGTCCTCCATTTTATTTTATTAGTCCTCCATTTATTTATTTTCACCCACCTTAATTCCTTGGCCTGAGTGGGACTCCCAACGCAGTGGCCTCTCTCATTGCAGAGCACCGACTCTGGGTGCATGCGCTCCAGAGCGCTGACTCGTAATTGGACACACCGGTTCAGCCGCTCCTTGGCATGTGGGATCTTCCAGTGCTAGGGATCGAACCAGTGTCCCTGCACTGCAAAATGGACTCTTTACCCTCTGGACCACCAGGTAAGCCCAGATTAAGCCTTTTTTTCTGAAGATAGGCTAGATGGGTTTGGGCAGTGTTTGAGCAGCAGGGTTTTTTTTGTATCAATATATACATTAAGAGATTTATTTCAAGGAATTGGTTTATACAATTGTGCAGGCTGAATAAGCAAATCCAAAATTCACAGCATAGGCAGTCAGGGAAGGATAATCACAGGCATTGGTTGGCAGCAGTTTCTAATCCCCATCATTTACCCATTCCTGTGAGGAAAATTTCCTCAGGATCTTCAGTTTTCCTGTGAGCTCCTGGTGATGTTCTTACAGAAAATCCCGGCAAGAAGGTGAGAACCCCCAGGGACTTAGCTGTATCACACTAACCTACACTCAGTCTTTATCAACTTATTACAATTTTCCAGCTGATTCTTGTTGCTATGTGGTACCTGGAGGCATCTGCCCCAGGTTGGCTTCCCAGGTGGCTCAGTGGTAATGAATCTGCCTGCCAAAGCAGGAGACAGAACATGCAGGCTTGATTCCTGGGTCTGGAAGATCCCTGGAGGAGGAAATGGCAACACACTACAGTATTCTTGCCTGGAAAATCACAAGGACAGAGGAGCCTGATGGGCTGCAGTTCATGGGTCACAAAGAGTTGGACATGACAGCGACTGAGCACCCTTGCACGCCCCAGGCAATCAGAAGCTCTGATTCTGTTTTTATGTATAGGAGCTTGTCTCTCCCTAAAATTTGCCCTGAGGAAATGGCAACCCACTCCAATATTCTTGCCCAGGAAATTCCATGGACAGAGGACTTGGCAACCTACAGTCCATGGGGCAGCCAAGAGTTGGACACGACTGAGTACCCACTGAGGAGCAGTCAGTCCTCTTAAGGATTCAAGAGTCTTCACTGGTTTGTAGTTTGTTCAGCATTTTCTTATTGTTAGGGTGGGAACAACTCTCCTTATAACTTTCTACATCTTCTGAGTTGAAGCTAGAATTAATCACTGTAAATTTTCATGTACAATTACTGGACTCAACAAAAATGGCACATGTGCTAAATACAAGGTCCATATATAAAATCAACTTATCTCTAGATACCAACTGCAAATAATAGAAAATTAAATGTTTTAAAGATAAAATTTGCCATCAAACAATATCAATAAAATAAACCTCAAATGCAGGGTTTTTGTATCAATATATACATTAAGAGATTTATTTCAAGGAATTGGTTTATACAATTGTGCAGGCTGAATAAGCAAATCCAAAATTCACAGCATAGGCAGTCAGGGAAGGATAATCACAGGCATTGGTTGGCAGCAGTTTCTAATCCCCATCATTTACCCATTCCTGTGAGGAAAATTTCCTCAGGATCTTCAGTTTTCCTGTGAGCTCCTGGTGATGTTCTTACAGAAAATCCCGGCAAGAAGGTGAGAACCCCCAGGGACTTAGCTGTATCACACTAACCTACACTCAGTCTTTATCAACTTATTACAATTTTCCAGCTGATTCTTGTTGCTATGTGGTACCTGGAGGCATCTGCCCCAGGTTGGCTTCCCAGGTGGCTCAGTGGTAATGAATCTGCCTGCCAAAGCAGGAGACAGAACATGCAGGCTTGATTCCTGGGTCTGGAAGATCCCTGGAGGAGGAAATGGCAACACACTACAGTATTCTTGCCTGGAAAATCACAAGGACAGAGGAGCCTGATGGGCTGCAGTTCATGGGTCACAAAGAGTTGGACATGACAGCGACTGAGCACCCTTGCACGCCCCAGGCAATCAGAAGCTCTGATTCTGTTTTTATGTATAGGAGCTTGTCTCTCCCTAAAATTTGCCCTGAGGAAATGGCAACCCACTCCAATATTCTTGCCCAGGAAATTCCATGGACAGAGGACTTGGCAACCTACAGTCCATGGGGCAGCCAAGAGTTGGACACGACTGAGTACCCACTGAGGAGCAGTCAGTCCTCTTAAGGATTCAAGAGTCTTCACTGGTTTGTAGTTTGTTCAGCATTTTCTTATTGTTAGGGTGGGAACAACTCTCCTTATAACTTTCTACATCTTCTGAGTTGAAGCTAGAATTAATCACTGTAAATTTTCATGTACAATTACTGGACTCAACAAAAATGGCACATGTGCTAAATACAAGGTCCATATATAAAATCAACTTATCTCTAGATACCAACTGCAAATAATAGAAAATTAAATGTTTTAAAGATAAAATTTGCCATCAAACAATATCAATAAAATAAACCTCATGATGATGTGTGGGATTTTTACTAACAAAAAAACCCTAAAGAAATTATCAAGAGAAATTGTTAAAATATAAAAACAAATGGAGATATTGGAGGGCTCAAAATATAAAAATGTAATTTTCCCAAATTGACCTATTCAGGTAAGGCAATCCCAATTAAGATCCTAGCAGATTGGGTTTTTTTAATGGAAATTATCACACTGATTCTAAAATGTGTGTGGAAGTGGAAAAAAGCATAGTCCAGTCAGTCTTGAAGAAAAAAATGAGGTAGAAAGGCTTACTGTAGCCAATATCAGGACTTTTTATAAAGGTCAAACTAAAAGGGTGTGGTACAGTCACAAACATACACGAATAAATAGATAAACGGAAGAGCACAGATATACACATGTATCAATGCTTGATTTTGGAAAAGTTGACATTGCTGAACAGTGGAGAAAGGAATTAATTTTCAATAACTGGGCTGTGTCAGTTGGATATTCACATGAGAAAAGATGAAACTTAACTGCCCCCATGGCTAATTCACACCTTAATTCTGTGTGTATGATAGATACAAATGTAAAAACCAAACGAGTCCTCCTAGCAGGCAACAGAGGAGAGTATCTTTGTGACTCTAGGGAAGGCAAGTATTTCCTCTATAAAATACTAAAATCTTAAGCATATTGAAGGGAAAGATTTACACATTAATAAATAAAAACAATTAAAGTATTCATCAAACAATGTCATTAAGAGAGCAAGATGGCAAGTCACAAATTGGGACAAGATATTTTTATTTTTATTTATGTATTCATTTAAACAAATGCATTTTATTTATTTATTTATTTATTTATTTATGGCTATTCTGGATTTTCATTGCTGCCACAGGCTCTTCTCTAGTTGCAGGGAATGGGGGCTACTCTCTAGTTGAGGTGAGCAGATTTCTTGGTGGTTTTTTTTTTTTTTTTGGCCACTTCTATTGGTCTTTCATTTATTTATCTTTGTTCTTTGGCCTGTGTGGGCCTCCCATCGCAGTGGCCTCTCCACTGCAGAGCACCGGCTCTGGGTGCATGCGCTCCAGAGCTCTGGCTCAGTAGTTGGACACATCGGTCCAGCCGCTCCGTAGCATGTGGGATCTTCCCAGGCCAGGGATCGAATTGTGCCCCTTGCACTGCAAGGCAGTGTCCTTACCCACTGACCACCAGGGAAGCCCGAGCAGGCTTCTCGTTGTGGTGACCTCTCTTGTGGAACTCAGGCTCTAGGGCACATAGGCTTCAGTAGTTGTGGCACGTGGGCTCAATAGTTGCTGCTCCCGGGCTCTAGAGCACAGGCTCAATAGTTGTGGCTCATGGACTTAGTTACTCTGCAGCATGTGGGATCTTCCTGGATCAGGGATTGATCAAAGATCGTTCACGGATCAGGTGAGCTCTTTACCACTGAGCTGCTAGGGAAGCCCATGGGAGAAATTATTTTTAAACCACAAAAAAGACTATATCCCTGACACATAAGAAACACCTAAAAATCAATAAGGTTATGGGAAAATGCGCAAAAGATTCCACCAAAGCCAAAAATAAGACATCCAAAAGGCCAATAAACATATGAGAGAGTGCTCAGCTTCATTAGTCATAAGGAAAATGCAAATTAAACCACAAGGCAATACCATTATACACCCCATAGAGCTATACTCAAAAAGACTGCCAGTTCCAAATATTGCCAAAGATGGGGAACAATTAAAACTTTCATACACTGATGGTATATGGGTAAATTTGGAAACAAAAACCTTTGGCATTTTCTATAAAGGTTGAACACATGCTTATTCTATTGGGAATCTATTATTGCATAACAGCAATATTATTTTGGTGACTTAATATATATTCTCTCATTCTTTCTGCGGGTCAGGAATTTGACAGTAGTTTAGCTGTAGGGTTTTGGGGTCAGGGTTTAGCTGAACTGTCAGTTCTTCTGAAGACATGATGGCAGCTAGAAAATTTCCATCCAGGGTAGCTCACTCACATGTCCATTGGCAGTAGGCCTTGCTTCCTCAGTGTATACCCGAGTATCCTCCTAACATTGCAACTGGTTTCCCCAAGAGGAGACAAGGAAGAAACTGTAACAACTTTTAGGACCTAGCCTCTGAAGTAGCACAATGTCACTTCTGTTATTTTATTTGTCAAAAGTGAATCACTAAGTTCAGATTATACTTGAGGATCTTAGATTTAAGCTTCTCCTTGGGGCTTCCCTTGTGGCTCAGATGATAAAGAATCTGCCTACAATGCAGGAGAGCTGAGTTCGATCCCTGGTTGGGAAGATCCCCTGGAGAAGGGATAGGTTAACCCAAAGTCAGTGCTCTAGAAGGGAGGGAAATGGGATGGGGGTTCAAGAGGGAGAGGACATATGTATACTTAATGCTGCTGGGCTTCCCTGGTGGTCCAGTGGGTGAAGAGTCTGCCTTGCAGTTCAAGGGGCACCAGTTCCATCCCTGGCCTGGGAAGATCCCACATGCCCGTGAAGCGACTGGACCAGTGTGTCCAATTAGGAGCCAGCGCTCTGGAGCGCATGAGCCCAGAGCCAGTGCTCTGCAGCAAGAGAGACCACTGTAGTGGGAAGCCTACACAGGCCAATGAATGGATTTGGATGAAAATAAATAAATAAAAAACCAATAAAAGAGGCCAAAAAATTTTTTAAATTGTACTATTATTTCCTTTATATAAATGTTAAAAGAGCAAGACCAGTCTACAGTGGAAGAAGTCAAGGTGGCGGTTGCCTTTGGAGAGGAGGAGGGAGGGATGACCTTCTGAAATGGTGTTAACTGTTGGATAATTTGCCCAGAGTAGTGGTTGCAAAGGTGTGTTTATAGTGTAATAGTTCATTGAGCCATACACCTCTCAGTTTTGCAGATTAGTTGTCTTATACTCAAGCATTTTCTATAAAGGTTGACTCTAATATATATTGCATAACAGCAATATTATTTTGGTGACTTAATATATATTCTCTCATTCTTTCTGCGGGTCAGGAATTTGACAGTAGTTTAGCTGTAGGGTTTTGGGGTCAGGGTTTAGCTGAACTGTCAGTTCTTCTGAAGACATGATGGCAGCTAGAAAATTTCCATCCAGGGTAGCTCACTCACATGTCCATTGGCAGTAGGCCTTGCTTCCTCAGTGTATACCCGAGTATCCTCCTAACATTGCAACTGGTTTCCCCAAGAGGAGACAAGGAAGAAACTGTAACAACTTTTAGGACCTAGCCTCTGAAGTAGCACAATGTCACTTCTGTTATTTTATTTGTCAAAAGTGAATCACTAAGTTCAGATTATACTTGAGGATCTTAGATTTAAGCTTCTCCTTGGGGCTTCCCTTGTGGCTCAGATGATAAAGAATCTGCCTACAATGCAGGAGAGCTGAGTTCGATCCCTGGTTGGGAAGATCCCCTGGAGAAGGGATAGGTTAACCCAAAGTCAGTGCTCTAGAAGGGAGGGAAATGGGATGGGGGTTCAAGAGGGAGAGGACATATGTATACTTAATGCTGCTGGGCTTCCCTGGTGGTCCAGTGGGTGAAGAGTCTGCCTTGCAGTTCAAGGGGCACCAGTTCCATCCCTGGCCTGGGAAGATCCCACATGCCCGTGAAGCGACTGGACCAGTGTGTCCAATTAGGAGCCAGCGCTCTGGAGCGCATGAGCCCAGAGCCAGTGCTCTGCAGCAAGAGAGACCACTGTAGTGGGAAGCCTACACAGGCCAATGAATGGATTTGGATGAAAATAAATAAATAAAAAACCAATAAAAGAGGCCAAAAAATTTTTTAAATTGTACTATTATTTCCTTTATATAAATGTTAAAAGAGCAAGACCAGTCTACAGTGGAAGAAGTCAAGGTGGCGGTTGCCTTTGGAGAGGAGGAGGGAGGGATGACCTTCTGAAATGGTGTTAACTGTTGGATAATTTGCCCAGAGTAGTGGTTGCAAAGGTGTGTTTATAGTGTAATAGTTCATTGAGCCATACACCTCTCAGTTTTGCAGATTTCAGAATTGTCTTATACTCCAAATGTGAAACAATTTTAAAGATACCAAAAACGGAAAGAAGTACTCTTCAGGCAAAATCAAAACAAGTCTTTGTGCTAAATTTGGCTTGCAAGTAGCTAGTTTATAATATCTGCTTTCGACCAGAGTTGGTAAATATGATATTCAATAGGCCTCAGAATATATGGGTTACAGTAGCTTTCGATGGTTCCTGTAAAATTTAGAATTGTTGAATGTTGATTCTGGAAGAGACCTTCTATTATTGCAAACCTTCCTATCAGGCAGAGGCAACCCCTTAGATATTTGACAGAACAGTTTCTCAGAACAGTTTAAAAACTACTCATCTAGTTTAACTCTTTTTGCTACAAATAAACAGGCTTAGAGAGTGTGTGTTGCTACTGTTTAGAGCTATTATTTGGTGGTAATGACCTGAGATTCACTGCCATCTTAACGGACCATATATGCTGCCCTGATGGCAAAGCCAAAACGGGGAAGTTACATATCTCAGGACCATGGCCTTTGGAGCAGAGACTCTCCTATTCTGTCACTCACAGAGAAGGAAATGGCCACTCGCTCCAGTATTCTTCCTGGAAAATTCCATGGACGGAGAAGCCCGGCAAGCTACGGTCCATGCGATCTAAAAAAGAAAAAGAAAGAAAGAAAAAATATATATATATAGGGCTTCCCTGATGTGGTGAGGAATCTGCCTGCAATGCAGGAGACACAGTTTCCATCCCTGGATTGGGAAGATCCTCCTGGAGAAGGACATGGCAACCCACTCCTGTATCCTTGCCTGTATTCCATGGACAGAGGAGCCTAACAGGCTGCAGTCTATGGGATTGCACACAGTCGGACATGACTGAAGTGACTGTAAGAATCGTAAAGACACAACGGACAGCAAGCTGTTAGGGAAAGAGTTTATTTGGGAAGAGTTCCCGGGCAAGATCCACAGGTCCAAAAGATGGGCCAGTGAAGTCGCTCCCCGGAGATAGGACAAGGAGGTTTTATCTGGGAGGAGAAGGGGAAAAAAAGGAAGGGGAGGGTGTTTTTCAGAGCAGGCGTAGAAACAGTCTTTGTTTAAACTGAGCGGGAAAGTAGTGATGAGTCGGCTGTCCTTGAGTTGTCTGTGGGCATAGGGGTGTGCAGTTCTTGTTACATTCTAGACCAGGTGGAAAATCTTCATGGCCAGGGTGAGCTCCTTATCGCAGGCCTTGAGAGACTCCCAGGCACCAGCAGATCAGCAACAGGCCCCTTGCTGCTGACCCTGTAGGGCCAGCGAGTTCACAGCTGCAGTGTTAACCCTTTAATAGCCCATCAACCTAACAGTGACTAAGCAGCATTCTGTCACTCAAGGTGGTGGCAAAGGCATGTTCGTTACTAAAAAAAAGTTGAGATACAAGATGTGTTGGAAAGTGTTTCATTTAGGGACTGCCCTGGGGAATCCCTGTTTGGTAGCAAACATGTGGGGCATTCTCTGATCCAGCTCACCCTTCAACTAGCTTCTCAACTCTGGCTGCACATTAGAATCACCAGGGAACTTTAAAAAAAATTACTGCTTCCTGGGCCTCCCCCATAGACTACTGAATCAGAGTCTGGAGTGGGCCAGAAAGAACTGGATATTCTGACTCTTACTGAGCTTTACTTAGACGTACATGGACTGAGCTCATTATCTCAGAGGAGCCCTGATTTAAACAGCAAACTAGGCCTCGACATAAGAGAAACTTTAGAGAGAGAGAGAGAAAAAAAAATCCCCCTGATGGTAGCAAAACTCTGAGCTTTCTGCCTTTGTTGCTATGACCTGAGGACAGGGAAATGCACTTCTCTATGGCTCCAGCCTCAGGAATGCAGCCTCCTACTGAGAGAACCAGATTCTTAGGCCTTTCAATGACAAGTGCAGTTAAAGAATGAGTTTCATGCTTTGGCAGAACATGGAGTCTACCCCTCTGCTCAGAATGGGCAGAGCCTGGAAGGACCCTTCTCTGAAGGAGGTCACCCTTAGAGATGTGTTGGCTCTATATCTCTCTGTCCAGCTGAGGGACCTGATATCTCCTAATCTGGGTCCTTCTCACCTTAGAACTGTAGAATGCCAGAGCTGGAAAGGACCAAGAAAGTTATCTCATGCAGTTTGCCATTTGATAGATAAAAGCATCTCTGCCCAAAGTGACTTACCAAGAGTCACACTGAAAGCCAGTGGAAATGTCATGACACAGACACACTTGGTCTGACTCTATACCCAGGGCTCACTCTCTCTCTCTTTTTTTGTCTTAAAAGTATTTTAAATACAAAATATTCCAAAGATACAGAAGAGCACATAAAATATAACTAGTACTACCTATTCCCCCTAAATGTAACTAATTTTACATTTTTAGTATACTTGTTTCAGATATTTAAAAAATAAAATGCTACAGATTCAGCTAAAGTCCCTTCTAACCCATATCCGTCCTCCCTCCCTCTCAGGAGTAACAATACTCTTAATACGGGTGAATCCCATCCCCCTGAATGTTTTTCATGCTTTGTTCTACATTTATATGAATCTTCCGTAACACTCCAGATACTATTTTGTGTCTTAATGTGTGACAAAGCAGTATCTTGCAATTTCTTTATTCTTATAACATTATATTTTTAACATTCATCTGCGATATAGATCTAGTTATTTAATTTAACATTGGCATATTATCTCATTTCATTGACAAACCTCATAGTATTATTTCTTCCAGTAGGAAGTTGTTTTCTGATTTTGCACAAATTTCTTTGCAATGAACACCCTTGCACATGTGTGAACAAGAGAATATCTATAGAGTGGAGATTTAGAGAGAGAATCAAGAGATCCTAGGGTAAGGGGCTTCCCTGGTGGTCCAGTGGGTAAAGGGTCCACCTTGCAGTGCAAGGGGCACTGGTTCAATCCCTGGCCCCGGAAGATCTTACGTGCTAGCGGCTGGACTGGTGTGTCCAATTAGGTGCCAGCGCTCTGGAGCACATGTACCCGGAGCCAGTGCTCTGCAACAGGACAGGCCACTGCAGTGGGAGGCCCACACAGGCCAAAGAACAAAGATGGATGAAAATAAATGAAAGACCAATAAAAGAGGCCAAAATTAAAAAGAGAGAGAGAGAGAGATCCTAGGATATGTGCTTTGACTTTATGAGGTTTTTGTCAAACTGTTCTCCAAAATAGTTGAACCAATTTATACTTCTCACATCTTTAGCAGCACATAGTTGGCTCAGACTTTTAGATTTTAAGTAACTTGTCATAGATGAAATAGCATTTGTTGTTTTAAATTTCCAATTTTTAATGACTTGTCAAGTTGAGCATCTTTTAATATATTTAATACTGAGTCAGATTTCCTCTGATGTGAATTGCCTACTCGTCTCCCCTAGTTGCTGGTTGTGTACTTGCTCAGTCATGTCCCACTCATTTATGATCCCATGGACTGTAACCCACCAGGCTCCCCCATCCATGAGATTTCTCAGGCAAGGATACTGGAGTAGATGGCCTCTTCCTTCTCCAGGGAATCTTCCTGACCCAGGGATCAAAACCGCATCTCCTGCACTGGCAGGGGAGCTCTTCACTGAGCCACCAGGGAAGCCTTTTGTATGTATGTATAGTTCTTGTGGGTTTTTTTTTTTGGCCACTTCTATCGATATTTCATTCATTTATCTTTGTTCTTTGGCCTGTGTGGGCCTCCCATAGCAGTGGCCTCTCTTGTTGCAGAGAACCCGCTCTGGGCGCATGCGCTTCAGAGCTCCAGCTCAGTAGTGCGACACATCAATCCAGCTACTCCGCCGCACGAGGCATCTTCCCAGGCCAGGGATCGAACTGGCGCCCCTTGCACTGCAAGGCAGTGTCCTTACCCACTGGACCACCAGGGAAGCTCTATATTGCTTTTTAAATGCGCAACGGATATCTATTTCCAGTTTGTGGCTTGTTTTTTTCACTTTGTATATGTTTACTTTTGTTTATAGGAATTTAAAACTTGATCTAGTCTTATGCATCAGTCTTTTCCAGGCAAGAATCCTAGAGCGGGTTGCCAGCTCCTCCAGGGGATCTTCTGACCCAGGGATCAACCCCACAGCTCCCGCATTGACAGGCAGATTCTTTACCACTGAGTACCTGAGAAGCCCCTTTAGCTGTTTACCACCCTATAATTTCCATGTAATTTTAGAAATCGCTTGTGAAGTCTTGCAAATAGTTTTTTCAGAATTTGGTTAGAAATATATAGAACTTGATTAATTGGGGAAATATTATCATTCTCAATGACACTGAGTGTTCTTACCTTAGCATTTATTTAAGTCTTTTTAAAATGTCTTCAGAACTTGTTTCAAATTTCTCCATAAAGCTGTTCCACTTATATTGCTAGATTTATTCCTAATTACTTTTATGGATGTATTGCTATTGCAAATGTATATTTTAAATTCATATCTTCCTAACAGATGTTGTTGGCGTATACAAACAGCAGTCACGTTAATATATTGACCTTGTTTCCAGCAATCTTTCTTGTTAGTCCTTATAAATAATTTACAGGTTCTCTTCAATGTTCTGTGTAGATAATCACATATGATTATGTAGATTATCTACATATGATTATGTAGATAATCATAATACTGTGAATAATTTCATTTTCAGATTTTAATTTTTATTTTCTTACTATACTGTTCTAATAACCTGTAAAATGTTGACTAGGATTGGTAATAATAAATGTATTTGTTCTCAAACTCCTTTCACTAGATTCTACCACTTCCTGCTTTTACCTCTGCTCTTGTCTTGTTATATCCCACTAATCCAGAAGGCTTCTCAGTCCCTACTAACCCAAACCTCCCTATGCACCCATGTAGCCCCTACTAACCTTATCCAACCAATTGCACTCAATTAAGATATCCAGTCATCCATAGGAGTTTCATTTGGATGGTCCACTATTCTCTCAGGAGCAATGTGTTTGAAGTAATTCAAAACCTTTCTATATATATCCATGTTCTTTAAAGGGATCACCATCCACCTAGGCTCAACAGTCAAAAACATATTCTTCTCTCAATTTCCACATCTCATGTATCAACAGTTTTATCAATTCTCTGTTCTAAATATCTGCCAAAATATTCTCTCCTCTCCTTTCCCAACACTGAAATATCATTGATTGTAGTAATAATTTCCTAACTTGTTTCCCTACCTTTCATCTCAATTCTCACCCACCATTCTTTTGCTACTGCCAAGTTTCTTTCTAAAGCTCAACTTTAGAAAGTCTGATCAAGCTTCATCTAGCTTAAAACTCTTCACTGGCTTCCCAGTGTCTATCAGATGAAGTCTTAGCTCTCCAGCTGGTCTTTCAAGGCCCTTTATCTACCTCGGCTAGCTCTCTAACATACTTTGCACTCCACATACTACCACATACTACCCCTCGCCCACCTTGCTCTGTAGTCTCACAGAACTCAAGCGCTTGTAATTCAACTATGCTATTTTCTGGTTCCATGATTCTTGACATGCTAATCTCTCTGCTTGTATTACTCTGGCAAAATCTTAATTGTTTTCAAACCCAGATCACATGTCACATCCTCCAGAAACTATGGATTAACAGCTCAACAAATACTTATTGAGCACTACCCATACACCAGGTGCAAGGCATACAAAAATGAATGACACACTCCAAATGGTGCCACATCGGTCAAAACTTTCTTTTCTTGCCACCCTTTAGCTTTAACTGTCTAAGACAGAGTTTTTATTTACATGTTTTTTCCCTCTTCTCCATTCTTGATAAATATGCATATGGGTGTATAACTATGACCACATTCTCAAATACAGATGCATATGCACATATATATTCACAATAGTCATGGCTACAGCTTCAATTCAGAAGTACAATTATAAATGGTGAGATCATATGCTCAGCATTTTGTTTTAGTGCCTGGACTAGTTGACACAAAGAAGCACAACATGGCTAGAATAATAACTAAGGGTGTGTGCTCTGAAGATAGGTTGCCTCAGTTTGCATCTCAGCTCTGTACTTACAAGTGGGGTGATGCTGGGTAAATAACTGAATCACCGTGCCTCAGGCTCCTCAGCTATAAAATCGGGACAATGATAATCTTTGTCTCATAGCACTGCTAAAAGAATTATTGGAGTTAAAATAAAAAGTGCTTATGATAGTGTCTAGCACAATGTAAGTGTTTAATAAATGTAGCTATTATTATTTTGCAGATGAGGACCCTTTTGTATCAGTCACTCTCAGCAGGTCAAGTGACTTTTTTACTTCTGTATCTACCAAAGAAAGAACTATTTGTTGTTCTGAGACAAATGTAGACTCTTATCTAATCTTCACTGAATGAGTGACACATGGTGGCAAAATGAGAGGTACAGAAGAGCTCATGGCTGTGGAATGGAATTTTTCTTTGGAGCTAATTGGCATATGTGGAAAGAACTACATTAGCACACACTGAAAGAGTCAACTATACACAGTGAGACATAACGAAGAGCGTATGGTGGTATAATATCTAAGAGCACAAGGTCTGGAATCAGATTGCTTCACCCAGACTCATAACTCCATCACTTATCAGTTGTGTCACCTGGGGTAAGTTATTTCTTTGTACCTCAGTTTCCACATCTATAAAATGGGGTTCATAATACATTTCTCTTTCATAGAGGTGTGAGAATTTAATGAGATCATGCATGTAAAGCACTTAAGACATTACTTGGTATATAAAGTACAGCAAGTGGTGACCAAAAAAAGATGCATGCAGTAGATCAAGGACCATATAAAATCAACCTAAGTGTCCACTCCAAGAGAAGAAATGGATGTAGATGTTCAATTGTCTGAGTGATTCCCAAGAGGAAACAAGGAAACTTGCTAATGCTACTGCACTTGGCATAGCTTTTGTTCAAGTTGCTTTTCTGTTGTTGTTCCTATGGAAGTCTCCAATGTATCCCCCTAGTTATGTTTGGATGAGACCACTAGGCTTTCCCAAAACACATTCTGTGGTACATCAGTCCTAATATATGTATGAGAGAAAAAGTTTTATGGTTGAACAATGCTGGGGAATGCTGCATGATGTATTTCCTTGGATATCCAAATACACAGTAGCATCCTAAGAGCTTGACAGTTCCTGAAAAAAAAAATGTTTCATTTAACCCAATTCATCATTTTTTGAATATATTTGATCAAAGAGCCCCCTTTCCATATACCATTTATTAACATTCCATGAAACTAGTGTTCCATGGAATAAACATGAAGAAATGCTGGCTTCAATGCATATCAAAATGACCTTAATACCAAAGCAAGGGCTGGGTGGGGGGTAGACGTAGGAAGAAGAGGGTTCATACTTTTTTAGACTGGGATTGAAAGTTTCCCTAGAACAATTTTCTGAGCTAGGAATCACACAAATGCTCCAGGGTCACAAATACTCAAACACATACAATTTTCCCGGGAGCATATACAGGGTACCTGGGAGGTGGTGGGCAACAGCCCTCATTCATTGTATCCTGCTGCTCCTGCTATGCTGGGATCCCACTGTGGAAGGGCCAAAGGCTCCTAAACTTACTATGCCATCTGCCTGTAGCCATGCACTTCCTGATTTTCCTTCCTACTCTTTAGAAGAGAATCAGTTCAGTTCAGTCGCTCAGTTGTGTCTGACTCTTGTGACCCTATGGACTGCAGCACACCAGGCATCACTCAGTGATGCCATCCAACCATCTCTCGTCCCCTTCTTCTGACTTCCACTTTCCCCAATATCAGGGTCTTTTCCAATGAGTCGGATCTTCGCATCAAGTGGCCAAAGTATTAAAGCTTCAGTTTCAGCATCAGTCCTTCCAATGAATATTCATGGCCAATCTCCTCCAGGATTGACTGGTTTGATCTCCTTGCAGTCCAAAGAACTCTCAAGAGTTGTCTCCAACATCACAGTTCAAAGGCATCAATTCTTCAGCCTTCTGTATGGTCCAAATCTCTCATCCATACATGACTCAGTGGGAAGAGCATAGCTTTGACTTCTGTCGGGGAGTGGTGTCTCTGCTTTTGAATATGCTGTCTAGGTCTGTCATAGCTTTTCTCCCAAGGAACAAGCATTTTTAATTTCATGGCTGCAGTCACTGTCAGCACTGATTTTGGAGCTCAAGAAAATAAAGTCTGTCACCATTTCCATTGTTTGCCTATCTATTTGCATGAAGTGATGGGATGGGATGCCATGATCTTCGTTTTTCCTGAATGTTGAGTTTTAGGCCTTCATCAAGAGGCTCTTTAGTTCCTCTTTGCTTTCTGCCATAAGGGTGATGCCTTCCTCCTCTGTTTTGCTTTATCCCTACATGTAGGTTCCTACCAAGGAAGAAGGAGAGGCTGGGATTATATCATAAGTGGCCTGATGCAAAGAGATTTATAATCTGTGGCTGAGGTCTAGGAGGGGCTGCTGCGCTGCATGCAGGATGGCAAATAATAAAAAAGGACTAAACCAATATTAATGATACCTAACTATGGATGCTGGGAGCAGGATTTTTTCTTACTTCCATTGATTTATATTTTTTAGCTTTTCTATAATGAACATCCTTTTCTTTTACCACTTGGAAAATTAACTCTATTTCTCTAGTTGATACCCTGCTTTATTTCTAGAAAATCGGAACAATCATTGCACTTCCTGTAAATGTGTTTTTCAGGGGGGAAAAATAATTCCCAAGCACGTATGAATGAATGGAAACACACGACAGAAAATATTCCCGAAAACGTTATATCCTACAAAGAGAAGGGGAGAATTTTTCTAGGTGTAAGTTTTCCCTAAGAACTTCTGGGAAATATGGTTAACAGGTTCTGTAGGCGGAACCGGAGAGTGGCAGGAGACACTGTTTCGGTGAGGAGACTCACCTGGCAGCCTGCCTGGGGGCGGGAGCAAGTGTGAAAGGTGGCCGCGGGCGGGGGCCGAAGGCGGAGCAGGAAACCGCGGCGCGGGGAGCGGGAGGCGGAGCCGCGGGGAGCGCCCCAGGTGGGCAGGAGCCGGGCGGTACCTGCCGGGGGTGGGCCTCGGGTGGGTGGGGCCCACGGTCGGTCCTCCGGCCGCTGCGCCGAGGGAGGACGAAGCGGAGGGATTCCTTGGAGACGTGGTGCGTCCTGGGCCCGTCGCTGATGAAGAAAAACACAGTGTCCCCGGAGTCCCTGAGCTGAAAGGGGTCCGAGAGAGCCGACATGGGGCCTGAGCTCCCTGCACCTTGGCTGCTGCTCTTCACCTGGCTCCCAACAGGTGAGCCATGGGAAAATGGGTCCCAGCCCGGGTCAAGCAGAGAGGAAGCCATTGTTGCTTGGCCTTGCAGAGCTGGTCACAGCGGGGACAGCGGAGACCTGGGCCGTGCTTGGGTGGCTGTTGGCACGGGCGCCAGGAGGTGCGGAGACTAGATCGAGTTTCTGCCTGTGGGAACCTGTTGTTTTCTTTCATTAGCCTAGGCCTTTCCGAAACAGGTGCAACCAAGGAAGAAACTCAGAGCCTCTGGGCTCCTCCTGCCCATTCGGCACTTCTTAGTCTCTAAAGCCGAATTGCTAGAGGCAGAAACGCCACTCTTTCAATTACTATTTACTTGCATCTGATACTTGCTAGAGGTTTTAGGTATGACAACCATATTGGCTGAGAAGTACACTTACTCCACTCTTGAGAGATGTGTATGATGGAGAGTTCAATATGATTCAGAACTTATTAATATGTTATCGGGTCACGACAGGAGACTCTTTGGAAGCCAGATTCAGTGTCACCTTTCTGCTTTGTATCCGCTGACTTCCCTAACTTTACGCCTTGCTCATTGGCTCCCCATCAAGTATTCATCCACCCACTCTCTTTCATTAGCTTAACCTCCAGGCCAATACCCTGCCTGCTTTGAAAGCCTGGTTTTGTGCGTCAACGTGTATCCATCGAAAGAACAGCAGGCTTATGATCTGTGTGAGTGAAATCAGGTAGGAAGAGACAGCCCAGTGAACGAACGCCTAGGTTCTTTTCAGCCCTTTTCAGCCGGGTTGTAGATGTGGCCTTGCACACAAGAAACTACGAGTTCCCTTGGAAGGTCTGCCCTGTTTTATTTCATTTGACCTTTTTTGTTGATTCTCTCAGGAATAGCTACCCTCTCACCTCTTAGTTGTCAGTGGGAGGTTAGCTCAGTTTGCTCACAGACCAATTTGCGTCATATTTTTCTGAGGGAAAAGATGTAATATGAAGGTACAGGAAGAATTCCATTTTTACAAGCTTGGGAGGACATGAAGATAGATGTAAACACATCTCATTTAGACAAGATTCTGCCATTTACTTAAGCTGAATGTTGAGAATAAAAGGGAGGGAGTATTGCCCAAAGCTAGAAAGCTGGAGAACTATTATGCCTAAGGTCTTCAGGCTTACCACATTTTCTGTAGTGTGTGGGTCCTATAAATTGTCTGAAGCTCATGAGGGTGGATGTTGGACACCCATGATACAGAAGAAATGGACTAAACTGCACCAACAATGAAGTGCCCCAAATCCCACCAGAGCAGTCACCAGCTTAGACCGTGAAAGCAAATTCATAAAAACCCTACAGCGTTGCTGTCATCTTTTATGTGCCTTATACGTTTAGCTCAAACTCCACAGCAGCTAGGAATTTCTGAAGCTGCTTGAGCTACCTTTTTAGGAAAGTTGAAGTCTACTCTCACTCTGGCCCTGGCACCCCATCCCCAGAATTAGGACTTTGTAGCTAGCAGTCATAGACAAAAATTCCCTTCCTCAGTCCTCAAATTAGCAGCACAATGACTTAAAAGCTGTTCAGTTCTTATGAGGAATATGGAATACTGAACATTTTTCAAATACAGAGATTATAACCAAAGAGTATATTCTTAAAATGGACAAAGATTTCAGAAGGAAGAGCTCCAGGTATTCATGAACCAACCATGCAGTGTGAGTAACCGGGATGCTGGAGTGGTCAAATAATACAGACTGCCATGTTTGCCCGACACTCATTAAATGAAAGCCTCCCTGTGTGACACATTTTAAAACCAGAGAATGCTAAACGCGGAAGAGTCCTAAGTCCAGAAAGAAAGAGTTTGCCTTGTGACATAGACATGCATATATGAGATTTATAAAATAGGAACAAAAGGTACACACACAAACCAGTTACTCTGTTGGATAAAAAATAACTAACATTGAATATTATTTTAATAACATTTAAATTCATAGAAAATAATCCTCAAATTAACAACCTTAAATAGACAAATCCAGTCAATTGATTTTCTCAAGATCCACTGCAAACTGAGGTATGAACTTTGGAAAACTCTGCACTAGAGTTGTGTTGCTTTTGGTCTATCACCTTGTTCTCTTACATTTCTAGAGAAGAGTCAGCCCAGCCCTCTGATTAGCATCTAAATTTCTGCAGTTGCAAAGTGTGGGTCAGTCATGAGATTATGTCAATGTGGGTTCTGGCTAGTCCGTGTGGCTTGGGCCTCTGACGAAGCCTCGGAGATCAGGAAGTACTGTGAGGTTACCACAGTCTTTATGTTTGGAGCTGTGGTGAAATCAGAGAGTTTGTGTGTGTGATTCTCTGAAGTTTTTTTTCTTTAAAAAGGAAGAAAATTTTATCACCGATCTTTTTAAAAAAAATTTTTTGTCTTTTTAATGATTGGTAGCACTGGTTAAGACCGTGAAAGCAAATTCATAAAACCCTACAGCGTTGCTGTCATCTTTTATGTGCCTTATACGTTTAGCTCAAACTCCACAGCAGCTAGGAATTTCTGAAGCTGCTTGAGCTACCTTTCTAGGAAAGTTGAAGGCTACTCTCACTCTGGCCCTGGCACCCAATCCCCAGAATTAGGACTTTGTAGCTAGCAGTCATAGACAAAAATTCCCTTCCTCAGTCCTCAAATTAGCAGCACAATGACTTAAAAGCTGTTCAGTTCTTATGAGGAATATGGAATACTGAACATTTTTCAAATACAGAGATTATAACCAAAGAGTATATTCTTAAAATGGACAAAGATTTCAGAAGGAAGAGCTCCAGGTATTCATGAACCAACCATGCAGTGTGAGTAACCGGGATGCTGGAGTGGTCAAATAATACAGACTGCCATGTTTGCCCGACACTCATTAAATGAAAGCCTCCCTGTGTGACACATTTTAAAACCAGAGAATGCTAAACGCGGAAGAGTCCTAAGTCCAGAAAGAAAGAGTTTGCCTTGTGACATAGACATGCATATATGAGATTTATAAAATAGGAACAAAAGGTACACACACAAACCAGTTACTCTGTTGGATAAAAAATAACTAACATTGAATATTATTTTAATAACATTTAAATTCATAGAAAATAATCCTCAAATTAACAACCTTAAATAGACAAATCCAGTCAATTGATTTTCTCAAGATCCACTGCAAACTGAGGTATGAACTTTGGAAAACTCTGCACTAGAGTTGTGTTGCTTTTGGTCTATCACCTTGTTCTCTTACATTTCTAGAGAAGAGTCAGCCCAGCCCTCTGATTAGCATCTAAATTTCTGCAGTTGCAAAGTGTGGGTCAGTCATGAGATTATGTCAATGTGGGTTCTGGCTAGTCCGTGTGGCTTGGGCCTCTGACGAAGCCTCGGAGATCAGGAAGTACTGTGAGGTTACCACAGTCTTTATGTTTGGAGCTGTGGTGAAATCAGAGAGTTTGTGTGTGTGATTCTCTGAAGTTTTTTTTCTTTAAAAAGGAAGAAAATTTTATCACCCAAGTGATCTTTGCTTCTTAAAACAGAACATTAACATAAGGCTAAATTAAGCTCCTGCAGTCCTTTGTATTAATGATTGGTAGCACTGGTTAATGTCATCCTAACTCAAAGTTTATTCCTGGAATGAAAAGTTTAGTTTTCTCCCCAATATCTAAACGATTGTGTGTCATTTATGCTATTGTGAATTTTTAAAAAGATCTTAGAGGTATGTTAACTTAGAGATGCATGTAGCTATCAACTTGTCTTATCGTTTTTTGGGAATTCAGACAGCTGACTTCTAGAGGACATGCTTAGCATCTAGACCAGTAGATTTCCCTTGGTGGTGGTTGTGAAGGTTGGGATTATACTGAAGACCTAATAGTATTGCCTAGTAGATACTGAAGTGGAGCTTCTCAGGTGGTAGATAGGGACTGCCTACTTGGCTCCTCTCCCTTGCCCCATGCCTATCCCCCCGAGAGCCTCCTTTAAGTACTTCCTAGAATCACAGTACTCTGAGAACACAAGCAGAAATCACTTTCAATCCATGTTTTCCCCTCCCAGCCACTTTTAGAGATAAGAAAATCTGTATGCAGGGAAGTCAGGTGTCTAAGGTTGACACAGTGGAACTGGTTTGAGAGCTGGGATGGAGATCCTGGCATCCTCACGCTTAATCCTTTGCATCTTTCATCTATTTAATACCATAGAGCAGGTGTGTTTTGTCTCATTGAATCCTGGCAGAAATGGAAATTGACTGTCTCTGGAACATCTGCATGTCTGCCTGCTAAGTTGCTTTAGTCATGTTCAATTCTTTGTGACCCTTTGGACTGTAACCCACTAGGTCCTCTGTCCGTGGGATTCTGCAGGCAAGAATACTAGAGTGGGTTGCCATACCCTCCTCCAGAGGATCTTCCCTACCCAGGAATTTAACCTTCATTTTTATGTCTCCTGCACTGGCAAGATGGTATCTTTATCAGCGCCACCTGGGAAGCCCCTGGGACGTCTAATCAGATGTTAACTATTAAACATCTTGCCCCAATAGCAATGCAGGTGGGATTGCTATTAGTGGGATGAGATGCTGGGTAACTACTGTACTGTCTACCTGGGATTCTTTTGGCCTAATACTTTATTTCATTATTGGAAGTCCTTAGGGGAGAAATAAAATTGTGTAAGAATTAGGAAGATTGATCATGTCTTGTCTTTCTCCAATCCTCATTTCTGGATCTTCCAAATTACAAATTTTAGGGTTAGGTGGGGTCAGTGGAAAGGATTTGACACTTCATCTCCCAAACCCAGTCAATCACCATGTTCTGTTGCTTAATCCCAGCAGTGTTAACTGTCTCCTTGTCTCTAGACCTGCTACCTTTGTCTAGTTCCAGCCATTCTCCACCGAGATGCTAGATTAACCTACCTGTGTTAATCTTTCCCACCTTCACTTTAGTGGACTTCCCAGGTAGCCCTAGTGGTAAAGAACCCACCTGCCGATGCAGGAGATGTAAGAGATGAAGGTTCAGTTTCTGGGTCGGGAAGATGCCCTGGAGGAAGACATGGCAACCCACTCCAGTATTCTTGCCTGGGAAATTCCATAAACAGAGAAGCCTGGTGGGCTTCAGTCATCAGGTTGCAAAGAGTCAGATGTAACTGAGCATGCATGCTTTAATCCTCTGAGGACCTCTCCTAGATTCCCATAGTTTGTACGAGTGGATTAAAACTCTTTGGAATTTAAGACTCACTCATTCTGACCGCACTAACTTGGGTATCTGGGTCTCCACTGCTATGTACCCCTGTCAGCTCCTGCCCCCACATACACCCTTCTTCCTTGCCTTTTGTCTGACTGTTTTACAAATGATTAACTTTCACCATTAATTGTCTGTACTTTCAGAGCACTTAAAACTTTTGCCAAGCTGTTTAGCCTGTCTTGTATAAATTTGTTTATTCACTATATCTTTAATGTACACCATGTGCCAGACATGCTCTCAAACAAAAGTATACCCAGCCTTGGTCCCCATGGTGCATAAATTTTGGTCTAAAGAACAAAAGCAAATGTGGAAACAAAACTGTGACAGGGACCATGAGAAAGAGATGATACAAGATACCACAAGAGCTCTAATAGATGGATTTTTCTCATTCAAGAGGCCTTCCCTGAAGAAATGATGCTTGAGTTGAGAGCTGAGGTGTAATCATCCCAAACAAATGAATAGTATGTGCAAGGATGCTGAATAGGAGCTCAGTGAGAATAAGGGGCAGCAAGAATGTCAGCAAGACCGAGAGGAGGGTGCCATCAGATGTGTGGTGGAAAGGAGGCAGGGGTGGGTTGGACCAGATATCATGGTTTCATGGATCATGGTAGGAGGCTTTGTATCCTAAGAACAGTGGGCAACTTTTGGAGATATTCAAAGAGAAAGAGTTGGAAGATGGACAGCTGTGTGCTGTCCACATGGAGGAAAGCCAGAGTGTGTGCAGGTACCCGTGAAACCGAAGCAGTGTCTAGGCTGGAAGTGATGGTAGCTTGTGCTGGGGTGATGATAACGATGGAGAGAGAAGGATCCAGAAATACTAGGGAGATAAATAAACCCAATTTGATAATAGATTTTATATGGTGTATGAGGGAGAAAGAGATGTCTAGGACCATATCTAGTTTTTAGTCTTGCCTCTTCTCTAAGATGGGAAATGGAGAAGAAGCCAAGTTTGTATATGAGGAGGAAGATTTAGATTTGGGGCCCAATTTAGATCCTGAGGCAACCTAGAAGAGCTATGAGGAGGATTTGAACCCATGTGTCTGTCTTGGCTCTTATTGTACAATAGTAGGACTTATTGTTCAGGGGGACTTAGGCTCTTAGCAGGGGTTTTGGAGTGCCGTAGTACACTTTGGGTATCTGGGTCTCCACTGCTATGTACCCCTGTCAGCTCCTGCCCACATACACCCTTCTTCCTTGCCTTTTGTCTGACTGTTTTACAAATGATTAACTTTCACCATTAATTGTCTGTACTTTCAGAGCACTTAAAACTTTTGCCAAGCTGTTTAGCCTGTCTTGTATAAATTTGTTTATTCACTATATCTTTAATGTACACCATGTGCCAGACATGCTCTCAAACAAAAGTATACCCAGCCTTGGTCCCCATGGTGCATAAATTTTGGTCTAAAGAACAAAAGCAAATGTGGAAACAAAACTGTGACAGGGACCATGAGAAAGAGATGATACAAGATACCACAAGAGCTCTAATAGATGGATTTTTCTCATTCAAGAGGCCTTCCCTGAAGAAATGATGCTTGAGTTGAGAGCTGAGGTGTAATCATCCCAAACAAATGAATAGTATGTGCAAGGATGCTGAATAGGAGCTCAGTGAGAATAAGGGGCAGCAAGAATGTCAGCAAGACCGAGAGGAGGGTGCCATCAGATGTGTGGTGGAAAGGAGGCAGGGGTGGGTTGGACCAGATATCATGGTTTCATGGATCATGGTAGGAGGCTTTGTATCCTAAGAACAGTGGGCAACTTTTGGAGATATTCAAAGAGAAAGAGTTGGAAGATGGACAGCTGTGTGCTGTCCACATGGAGGAAAGCCAGAGTGTGTGCAGGTACCCGTGAAACCGAAGCAGTGTCTAGGCTGGAAGTGATGGTAGCTTGTGCTGGGGTGATGATAACGATGGAGAGAGAAGGATCCAGAAATACTAGGGAGATAAATAAACCCAATTTGATAATAGATTTTATATGGTGTATGAGGGAGAAAGAGATGTCTAGGACCATATCTAGTTTTTAGTCTTGCCTCTTCTCTAAGATGGGAAATGGAGAAGAAGCCAAGTTTGTATATGAGGAGGAAGATTTAGATTTGGGGCCCAATTTAGATCCTGAGGCAACCTAGAAGAGCTATGAGGAGGATTTGAACCCATGTGTCTGTCTTGGCTCTTATTGTACAATAGTAGGACTTATTGTTCAAAGCTCTAGCAGTTTTTGGTCTTCCCTGGTGGTCCACTGGGTAAGGACACTTGCCTTGCAGCGCAAGGGGTTCCCGTTTGATCCCTGGCCTGAGAAGATCCCACGTGCCGTGGAGTGGCTGGACCAATGTGTCCAATTACCAAGCCAGAACTGTGGAGCTCATGCGCCCAGAGCCGGTGCTCTGCGAGGAGAGAGGCCACTGTGATGGGAGGCCCACACAGGCCAAAGAACAAAGATAGATGAAAATAGATAAATGAAAGACCAGCAGAAGTGGCCAAAAAAAAAAAAAAAAGGTTTAAAAAGAAAAAAAAAAGCTCTAGCAGTTTCAAAGCAATCCTCTAAAGTTTAGCCATGACCAAAAGTACCTTGTTTATGTGTTCGCTTGTTTATTGTTGACTTTCCCACCAAGATTGTAAGTTCCAAGAGTACAAGGACCTTGTCTGTCTCATCAGCTACTTTACCAACAGCATCTGGAACAGTGCCTGGCTCATAGTAGGTATTCAATAAATGAGTGAATGAGTGACTGCTCAGGGCACACAGAAATTTGTCATTCTGGTGAGACTTATATTTGCATGTGCTCTGAAATTAGCATTTGGGTACACAGATGAGTCACTGACCTGAGCTACTCATTTTGGGAAGCCCAAGTCATCTGCCTCTCAACCAGGTCTTGTTGTTCTCTCCTCATAACTAAAGGATATCAAATTCAAACCACCTGAGAGGCTTTTTTTTTTTTTTTTTTACTTAGTAGGCTATCAAAATTTTTATTTTAAGATTAGTATTCTCCCCTGTTGGAAAGACTGTGGTGAAACATGGGAGTGTCACACATTGCTCATGGGAATATAAATTTCTTTCCTAAAAAAACCCAATTTGATAATAGATTTTATATGGTGTATGGGGGGTCTAGGACCCTATCTCGTTTTTAGTCTTGCCTCTTCTCTAAGATGGGAAATGGAGAAGAAGCCAAGTTTGTATATGAGGAGGAAGATTTAGATTTGGGGCCCAATTTAGATCCTGAGGCAACCTAGAAGAGCTATGAGGAGGATTTGAACCCATGTGTCTGTCTTGGCTCTTATTGTACAATAGTAGGACTTATTGTTCAAAGCTCTAGCAGTTTTTGGTCTTCCCTGGTGGTCCACTGGGTAAGGACACTTGCCTTGCAGCGCAAGGGGTTCCCGTTTGATCCCTGGCCTGAGAAGATCCCACGTGCCGTGGAGTGGCTGGACCAATGTGTCCAATTACCAAGCCAGAACTGTGGAGCTCATGCGCCCAGAGCCGGTGCTCTGCGAGGAGAGAGGCCACTGTGATGGGAGGCCCACACAGGCCAAAGAACAAAGATAGATGAAAATAGATAAATGAAAGACCAGCAGAAGTGGCCAAAAAAAAAAAAAAAAGGTTTAAAAAGAAAAAAAAAAGCTCTAGCAGTTTCAAAGCAATCCTCTAAAGTTTAGCCATGACCAAAAGTACCTTGTTTATGTGTTCGCTTGTTTATTGTTGACTTTCCCACCAAGATTGTAAGTTCCAAGAGTACAAGGACCTTGTCTGTCTCATCAGCTACTTTACCAACAGCATCTGGAACAGTGCCTGGCTCATAGTAGGTATTCAATAAATGAGTGAATGAGTGACTGCTCAGGGCACACAGAAATTTGTCATTCTGGTGAGACTTATATTTGCATGTGCTCTGAAATTAGCATTTGGGTACACAGATGAGTCACTGACCTGAGCTACTCATTTTGGGAAGCCCAAGTCATCTGCCTCTCAACCAGGTCTTGTTGTTCTCTCCTCATAACTAAAGGATATCAAATTCAAACCACCTGAGAGGCTATTTTTTTTTTTTTTTTTTTTTTTTTACTTAGTAGGCTATCAAAATTTTTATTTTAAGATTAGTATTCTCCCCTGTTGGAAAGACTGTGGTGAAACATGGGAGTGTCACACATTGCTCATGGGAATATAAATTTCTTTCCTGAATTTTCTACTAAAAGCCTCATCCCCTCTGACCTAGCAGTCTCACTTTGAGAAATATATCTTTCTGGAATAAAAGCACATATGTGAAGAGATACTTTATATGATGTAAAGGTATTAATTTCAATAAGTTATTTCAGCATTGTTTGTAATAGTGAAAAATTAGAAACAACCTAAATGCCCATCCATTAGCAAAATGGGTAAATGATGGCTCATCTGTGTAGTGAATATTCATGCAGCCACAACAAAAATTAGATCTATATTTACTAATATAGAATATAAGATATCTCATTAGTTTGAAGAAAAAACAAAGTTGTGAGTCAACACACATAATATGATTAGTTTTTTTAAAAAAGTGTAGGAAAAGATGTGGAGTATAGACACCAAATTATGGTGCTTCTGGAGAGGAGAATTCATGGTGTGCAAGGAGAAACTTTATACTTTATATCCTTCTCTGAATTTGAAGAATTTGAAGTTTCTTATTACCTGTCTTGTATTTATAAATTTTAAAAAAAAGGGATTTCTCTACAAAATGGTTGAAATAAATTTGTAAATGTCCCTTAAAGGTTAAACCTCTACCATAAGGAAACTAACCTAGAAGGCAAGTGGTACAGTGGAAATGGTAGGATTTGGGATTTTAGAGGTGTAAGTTTAAATCTAGTCTTGGTATTTACTAGGGGTATGGCTTCAAGCCAGTTACTTATGAGGATTTTCCTCGACTATGAAAATGAGATAAAAATAAGGCTGATCTCATGGGGATTTGCCAAGGTTAAATAACACCCTGTATAATAAAGCCCTCAGTACCAGGCTGACCAACATGAAAGCTCTCGGTAGTTACCAGTTTCCTCCCCAGGGTAGCCATAGGCTTCTACCACCCCAAGCCTAACGCCATCAGGAAGAGCACCCAGATCTTTGTGAAACGTGTAACCCACCGACATAATTGCTGTGGGGCCCCAGCTGGCTTCTTCTCCCCTTTCTACTCTCCTACCTCTCTCTGTTCCTTAGTTCTTGCCCATACATTGCCAGGCCCTCTTCCTCTTGATTTGTCTCCTGTTTGCACTGTTATCTAAGGAAATGCTACAAGTACTGATGGTAAATATATTTGGGAGATAGCTTGCCCTGACATAAACTCTGATAGGATTCAACTTGTGTGCTTTTTGTTAACCTGCTGAGTGGAACAGAAGTGCCTGAAAAACAGGAATCAAGACCTTCCATCAGAGGCAACATTAGGCCCCTGCCCCTTGCTGGGGGAAGACGTGGCTCTCCTCCCTGCCTGCCACTCCCTTCCAAGTAAGACCCTTCATGTGAAAAGAAGGGGAAATGCCGTCAAGTCCCCTGAAAATGATTTTTAGTTAAAAAACAAAAGAAGAAGACAAAAATTTGACCTAGATCCCTGTGCTGTTAACAGATACTATTTTTCAGAAACTATTAAACATCTTGCCAACTCTTCTACTTGGGGAAGACAGGCTGAATAAATAAATGAGCAAAGATATCCATATGTCTGAGAACACATGGCATTTAGTTGTAAAGATACTCTTCTTTTATCGGTATATTTTCCTTCCACTTTAACACAGAATGGTAGTCCCCACTCTGAGCATCAGTGTGGTCTTGGAAAGTACCTCATGGCGGGAAACAGAGAATCCCCTTCCCCTTCTCTCCTTCCCATGGGCTCCTTAATATCATCCACCTTTACATGACAGATCCCTCTTCCTCTTTCACAGAGGAGTGGGTTTGCCAGGTAAGACATAGCCTTAAAATTTTCTAATGCAGTAACTCATTTTGCAGAGAAGGCAGTAATGACCGTTCATATTGTCTTAATTCTTTCAGTATGCCTTTATATGCTAGTCTCAGTTATCTCAACCTCTTAAAGTGGACAAGATAAGAACAAATTATATAAACAAAACTAATGATTATCGAGGGTCTGTTATACGTGTGCTAGGCTCTTTGCTAAATGCTGGACATATTTATCTCATTTAATCCTCACTATTACCCTGCCAGGCACATATTACCATCATCCTAATTTTGCATATAAAGAAGCAACTGTAGTTTGGAAATAAATTGTCAGGACTTTTAGCTCATGGGGAAGTGAGGCAGAATTTGAACTCAGAAAATCAGTCTCCAGAATTAAAGTTTTCAAGAGAAAATCATAGATACAACTATGAAATTAGATGGTGATGAACTGGGGAGAAGGAGATCCCATAGGATAAAGAGAATTTAAGAACAGAAAGAAAGTTTAAGAATGTGAAAACTCACAGCATTAAGTTTAAGAGAGCAAAGTTGCAAACAGGACATGCATAAACAGAACACTCATCTTTTTAGTTTCTTCATATTTTCAGCCCAGATTCTGCTGCCCTTAGTTCTTTCTTGAAATCTTTACCTGCTTATTAGCATGCGTAAGACCCTTCATGTGAAAAGAAGGGAAATGCCGTCAAGTCCCCTGAAAATGATTTTTAGTTAAAAACAAGAAGAAGACAAATTTGACCTAGAACCCTGTGCTGTTAACAGATACTATTTTTCAGAAACTATTAAACATCTTGCCAACTCTTCTACTTGGGGAAGACAGGCTGAATAAATAAATGAGCAAAGATATCCATATGTCTGAGAACACATGGCATTTAGTTGTAAAGATACTCTTCTTTTATCGGTATATTTTCCTTCCACTTTAACACAGAATGGTAGTCCCCACTCTGAGCATCAGTGTGGTCTTGGAAAGTACCTCATGGCGGGAAACAGAGAATCCCCTTCCCCTTCTCTCCTTCCCATGGGCTCCTTAATATCATCCACCTTTACATGACAGATCCCTCTTCCTCTTTCACAGAGGAGTGGGTTTGCCAGGTAAGACATAGCCTTAAAATTTTCTAATGCAGTAACTCATTTTGCAGAGAAGGCAGTAATGACCGTTCATATTGTCTTAATTCTTTCAGTATGCCTTTATATGCTAGTCTCAGTTATCTCAACCTCTTAAAGTGGACAAGATAAGAACAAATTATATAAACAAAACTAATGATTATCGAGGGTCTGTTATACGTGTGCTAGGCTCTTTGCTAAATGCTGGACATATTTATCTCATTTAATCCTCACTATTACCCTGCCAGGCACATATTACCATCATCCTAATTTTGCATATAAAGAAGCAACTGTAGTTTGGAAATAAATTGTCAGGACTTTTAGCTCATGGGGAAGTGAGGCAGAATTTGAACTCAGAAAATCAGTCTCCAGAATTAAAGTTTTCAAGAGAAAATCATAGATACAACTATGAAATTAGATGGTGATGAACTGGGGAGAAGGAGATCCCATAGGATAAAGAGAATTTAAGAACAGAAAGAAAGTTTAAGAATGTGAAAACTCACAGCATTAAGTTTAAGAGAGCAAAGTTGCAAACAGGACATGCATAAACAGAACACTCATCTTTTTAGTTTCTTCATATTTTCAGCCCAGATTCTGCTGCCCTTAGTTCTTTCTTGAAATCTTTACCTGCTTATTAGCATGCATACCCAATGTGGTTAGTTTTACAGAGAACTTGGGGACTAAAGGAAAAGATGGGAGGGTTCTGACTTTGAAATGGGCTGTCTTGCTACTTCCTTCCCCTTCCTCCCAATCTGGAAATTCCTCCTGTTTTTTTTCCAGAGTCCAGTGCCTAACTTCCTCTTGAAAGGTCGGGCTTGCTTGCTTGGGAAAGATTGAATTTGGGTGTGCACAAAAAATTGAGTTCAAATCCTGAGGCTGAGGGGGCTTGGCTTTTTTTTTTTTTTTTTTTTTTTTTGTAGCTTCTGCCCACAGCTATGACCAGGGCTGACTCCACCCTGAGGGACTTTGTAAGGACTAGAGACAATGTACAGACCCCTGGGAGGAGGGTGAGTGAGCTCAATATAGTCAAATAATGTGGGAACCTAGCATAATTCAAGGCTTGACATTCACATAAGGGATGAAATTAAAGAGAAGATAAAAGAGTAGTACCAGGCAGCAAAGCCAGTGCTGACGTTGGTAAAGGTGAGTCATGTCACCCCACGTGTGGTTTGTCCATAATAAGGGCATTCATGGAAGAGAAGCCGAGTGAAGATTTGGTGGTGAAGGTGATCACTCTTGTCCCCATTCTGCCTTAGGGTGTCAGATGCAGCTTATCTTCAAAGCTACCCCTGAGCAACTTCTGGCTTCAGCCAAGTACCTGTTTCTGATGCCCAGCACACCCATGCTACCCCCCTGCACATATTCCACACCTATACAAATAATGATGACTGGAGTCCTTTGGATAAACTGCCATTTGTATCAAATTGCCGTTCAGCAAAATAAAGTATAGTTTGTTAATTGTGGTATTAGAGTAACTGCTGCCCATTGTTCATTGTTGCTTCTGAGGCTTGGCCCCATGCTCTGATGATTTGCAAGCTATAGAATACCACACTTCTTACTTTATTTAAAGAATAGCCAGATAGAGTGGCGAGAGACTGCTAAGCGGAGAAGCTTGACTCCAATCCCCTTAGCAAATGAATAACTGCACACAAACCCCTTGCCTTATCCAATCTCAGGTTTGTTGTGTATGCTACAACACAACTTGTTTCTTCCCCAGGCTCATATTTAGTGAGTGAAAATAAATAGATCAAAGTGCTTAGTGAGACTAGGAGTTTGTTTGATCACAAGTCCATGTTTGTCTCTCAGTTCCAATCCATGCACGTTACTGAGCAAAATAAACTTGTGCTGACAGCACCATCCTATTTGTCATCACACCTTACCCACAGCTGCTTCTGCTGTCCAGTTAAAGCTCTGTTGGTAAAATCTCCCAGCTCTACTTCAGGTCAGTTCTGGAAAAAAAAAAAAAAAAAAAGAGGCAATGAGGGTGAAGAAGCAAAAGTGAAAAAATCAGATTGTGAAATAATTCATGTTAGGCTTGAAATCCTGGTCGTTAGCTCTTCCGTTCTGATTGGACTGACTTCCAGGAATCCTACAGCTAGTAGAGACAGCAGCTATTTCCCCCAAACTTTTCAAGGCTTATTTTCAAAATGATGTTCCTTTTTTTCCATTCACAGCTAAATAAGGAAGTTATCCATCTTCCTAAAAACACCACTTTCACCTTTATACTCTTCTTCAGAAAAACCTACAGTGATTATCCATTAACTAGAAACAGATTTCTGAAGTGCAATTTACATTCCACCCCATCTCCCTACTCTCACTCTCTACCATGTTATTTATCCTGTCTCCCACAAAGCCAGAGGCACCAGCTGAGCTGGTTCCTTCAGGTTCCCTGAGGAGCTGCCCCTTCCTGACAAGGGCTTTTGCCCACTTCCTCTTCTGTCCTGACACAGTGGGTCTCTCTGGCCTCTCCCTGGTTTTCACCTGTCGTCTTAATCCTCTTTGGGTTTTAGGATCTAGCTTAAGTCTCTTCTTTCTGTGATGGTTCCTCACCCGCAGGTCCCTCCACACTTGTGCAGACTCTCTCTCTAACATGGCTGTCGGTGGCACATCCTCATGACAAATCATCCCTGGAGGTGGCTCAGGGCATTCCTGGGGACCAGAGCCTGTCCCAAGCAGCACAGTGGACATGAGAAAGTGAGTGCCAGTGCCATCCTAAACCATGGTATTTTTGAAAAAACGACAAAGCTTGACTCAATCCCTTAGCAAATGAATAACTGCACACAAACCCCTTGCCTTATCCAATCTCAGGTTTGTTGTGTATGCTACAACACAACTTGTTTCTTCCCCAGGCTCATATTTAGTGAGTGAAAATAAATAGATCAAAGTGCTTAGTGAGACTAGGAGTTTGTTTGATCACAAGTCCATGTTTGTCTCTCAGTTCCAATCCATGCACGTTACTGAGCAAAATAAACTTGTGCTGACAGCACCATCCTATTTGTCATCACACCTTACCCACAGCTGCTTCTGCTGTCCAGTTAAAGCTCTGTTGGTAAAATCTCCCAGCTCTACTTCAGGTCAGTTCTGGAAAAAAAAAAAAAAAAAAAGAGGCAATGAGGGTGAAGAAGCAAAAGTGAAAAAATCAGATTGTGAAATAATTCATGTTAGGCTTGAAATCCTGGTCGTTAGCTCTTCCGTTCTGATTGGACTGACTTCCAGGAATCCTACAGCTAGTAGAGACAGCAGCTATTTCCCCCAAACTTTTCAAGGCTTATTTTCAAAATGATGTTCCTTTTTTTCCATTCACAGCTAAATAAGGAAGTTATCCATCTTCCTAAAAACACCACTTTCACCTTTATACTCTTCTTCAGAAAAACCTACAGTGATTATCCATTAACTAGAAACAGATTTCTGAAGTGCAATTTACATTCCACCCCATCTCCCTACTCTCACTCTCTACCATGTTATTTATCCTGTCTCCCACAAAGCCAGAGGCACCAGCTGAGCTGGTTCCTTCAGGTTCCCTGAGGAGCTGCCCCTTCCTGACAAGGGCTTTTGCCCACTTCCTCTTCTGTCCTGACACAGTGGGTCTCTCTGGCCTCTCCCTGGTTTTCACCTGTCGTCTTAATCCTCTTTGGGTTTTAGGATCTAGCTTAAGTCTCTTCTTTCTGTGATGGTTCCTCACCCGCAGGTCCCTCCACACTTGTGCAGACTCTCTCTCTAACATGGCTGTCGGTGGCACATCCTCATGACAAATCATCCCTGGAGGTGGCTCAGGGCATTCCTGGGGACCAGAGCCTGTCCCAAGCAGCACAGTGGACATGAGAAAAGTGAGTGCCAGTGCCATCCTAAACCATGGTATTTTGTCTAAGGAAAATTGTGTCTAGTAGGCAAGGAAGGACCCAGACCCTGTGGCTCTGGCTGTTGGGCCAGGCCCACCCAGCTGCTCTATAACGTGGGGGCAGGAGACTGTATTTCTTTTTGTTTGTGGTAGTAATTGGGTCAAAATGAAGGCAGCTCCACTGGAGAACCCTATTGGAGAGACTTCTAACTTGAACCCCTTTATCCTTGGCTTTCATAATAAGGGGAAAAAAGGAAGAAGACTCATATACAGTTACCAACATGGCAGGTTCCTGAAGTACATTATCTCATTGCCTTCTTGCAAGGACATGATGAGGTTAGTACTGTTATTTCATTCATAGCTGAGGAAACACAAGCTCAGAGTAAATAATGTCTCCAATGTCCAGGCGAGTAGCACAGCTTGATTTGAACCCAGCTGTAGCTGAATCTAAAGCCTGGGTTTAGTTTAGCTAGTTTGTACCAGTGGTTCTCAAAGTGTGATGCCCAGAGAAGGAGTATCAGGAACTCCTGAAAATTTGTTAGAAATGCAGGTTCGTGGGTCCCACCCAAGTCCTACTGAATTAGAAACTCCTGCTGACAGGGATCTGGGCTGTCACGAGTCCTCTTGGGTGCATGCTGAAGTTTGAGTTACTAGTGCTCCACACTACTGCTTAGTCACTTCAGTCATGTCTAACTCTGTGTGACCCCACGGGCTGCAGCCAGCCAGGCCCTTTGTGACCCCATTTGCTGTTATTTATCCTGTCTCCCACAAAGCCAGAGGCACCAGCTGAGCTGGTTCCTTCAGGTTCCCTGAGGAGCTGCCCCTTCCTGACAAGGGCTTTTGCCCACTTCCTCTTCTGTCCTGACACAGTGGGTCTCTCTGGCCTCTCCCTGGTTTTCACCTGTCGTCTTAATCCTCTTTGGGTTTTAGGATCTAGCTTAAGTCTCTTCTTTCTGTGATGGTTCCTCACCCGCAGGTCCCTCCACACTTGTGCAGACTCTCTCTCTAACATGGCTGTCGGTGGCACATCCTCATGACAAATCATCCCTGGAGGTGGCTCAGGGCATTCCTGGGGACCAGAGCCTGTCCCAAGCAGCACAGTGGACATGAGAAAAGTGAGTGCCAGTGCCATCCTAAACCATGGTATTTTGTCTAAGGAAAATTGTGTCTAGTAGGCAAGGAAGGACCCAGACCCTGTGGCTCTGGCTGTTGGGCCAGGCCCACCCAGCTGCTCTATAACGTGGGGGCAGGAGACTGTATTTCTTTTTGTTTGTGGTAGTAATTGGGTCAAAATGAAGGCAGCTCCACTGGAGAACCCTATTGAGAGACTTCTAACTTGAACCCCTTTATCCTTGGCTTTCATAATAAGGGGAAAAAAGGAAGAAGACTCATATACAGTTACCAACATGGCAGGTTCCTGAAGTACATTATCTCATTGCCTTCTTGCAAGGACATGATGAGGTTAGTACTGTTATTTCATTCATAGCTGAGGAAACACAAGCTCAGAGTAAATAATGTCTCCAATGTCCAGGCGAGTAGCACAGCTTGATTTGAACCCAGCTGTAGCTGAATCTAAAGCCTGGGTTTAGTTTAGCTAGTTTGTACCAGTGGTTCTCAAAGTGTGATGCCCAGAGAAGGAGTATCAGGAACTCCTGAAAATTTGTTAGAAATGCAGGTTCGTGGGTCCCACCCAAGTCCTACTGAATTAGAAACTCCTGCTGACAGGGATCTGGGCTGTCACGAGTCCTCTTGGGGGTGCATGCTGAAGTTTGAGTTACTAGTGCTCCACACTACTGCTTAGTCACTTCAGTCATGTCTAACTCTGTGTGACCCCACGGGCTGCAGCCAGCCAGGCTTCTCCATCGGTGGAATTCTCCAGGCAAGAATACTGGAGTGGGTTGCCATTTAAACCGCCTATAAAAAGGCCTCTATAACTGGGTCTAGAATCCATATTGACATAGGAACATTTAAAGATGCTGGTTATGTGTGGACCTCTGACCAGGTCAACATCCCACCTGGCATTTCTATGCCACCTGGTTCCTTATCAACACAGACCTGAAACTTTAAGTATAGCTGTAGATTTGGAACGTAAGGGGAGAAGGTTTTTAAAACTAAAAGAAAAATTGTTAGTTCCTTCCAGTCTTTTGTGAAAAAGTTCGTCATGGTCTGATCTTTTTTTTTTTTTAATTTGTTTTATGCTTATGTTGGATCAGTTGTACTGCCGATTTTCATTGTTGTTCATTCACCATTTATTCAACAAACATTTGTCAGTGTGAAGGAGGTGACGGGTGCCAGTATGAGGCTCTTGTTTTCAACAGTGAGCCAGAGGCAAACCCAGCAGGCCTTCTCCAAGCCTGCAGTAGCCAGGCCATTCCCCAGAAGTGTGAAAAGGGCTGCCGGGGGGTAGGGTGAGGCAGAGGAAGGCCCCTCCCCCCAATCTGCCATCAGAGGAGGTGAGGGTGCCCCTGAAGACCTGAGAAATAAATTGTGCTTCACCTGGTGAAGGGAGTGGAGTGGAGACCAGTGAGGTAGAAGAGTGCTGCAGCTAAGATGCGTACATGTGGGTGAACTGGGGAAGACAGCTCTCCTGGCATGGGAAGGCCCAAGGCAAGTCTAGAGTGGCTGAAGCCCAGAGTGGGGTTAGGCATGAAGGGAGATGCACCACAGAGAAAGCCCGAAGGCAGACCTGACTGGCCTCTTAGGCCTGGATACAGAGGTTGAACTTTATCCTTAGGGAAATGGGAAAACATTTTAAGAAGAGAAGTGACATCAAAAAAAGCATTCTGGAGGGGTGGGATGGGGGAAACTGGGAAGGTGGGAGGGGGCCAGGGATATGCATATGACTGATCTGGAAACATACGTGTCTGTGAGCAACAAAACTCTGTAAAAATTAAGAAAGAAAAAAAGGAAAGGCCAAAAAGCCAGCATGCTTTAAAAAATGAACAGATTCATAAGTAACTAGAAAAAATATTTTTTCTGATGTGATTGAGGAGAAATTTCTGTATAGTGCTGGTGAGAGTATAAATGGGTACAAGCACTTCTATAATAAAAAGCATTTTGGAAGAAAAAAAAAGGCATGCTGATGGGCTTCCCTGGTGGTCCAGTGGATAAAGAGTGTGCCTTGCAGTGCAAGGAGCACCGGTTCCATCCCTGGCCTGGGAGGATCCCACATACTGAGGAACAGCTGGGCCGTTGTATCCAATTGCGAGCCAGCGCTCTGGAGCACATGTGCCCAGAGCCAGTGCTCTGCAATGAGAAGGGCCACTGCAGTGGGAGGCCCACACAGGCCCAAGAATAAAGATGGATGAAAAATAAAGTAATTAATTAAAAAAAAAAAAGCATGCTGCTGAGTCACTTCAGTCGTGTCCGACTCTTTGCAATCCCATGGGCTGTATCTCTCCAGGCTCCTCTGTCCATGGGATTTTCCAGGCAAGAATCCTGGAGTGGGTTGCCATGCCTTCCTCCAAGGGCTCATCCCTGAAAAAGTGTCACCTCTTTTATGACCTTTTAATATTGTTTCTTTATTGTTGTTGGATGTGTCGTCACTCCCTGTGGACTGTGAGCAGCTTGGGAGTCATGGTTGTTGCTCTTTCTTCCATCTAGTCCAGGGTGTCTGTGCAGCGTCCACCCCAAACCTGCCCAGACGGAGTAAGAACACAGACTGCCTGTGAGCTGCTCCCAACCAGCCAGGCTGTGCGTTCACTTGTGTGCGTCGCTTTTCTTGTCCCATGAATAGAAGTAGGTCACACCTTAGAGACCAGGGCTACCTTTAGCATCGTCTTCTGCTCTTGACTGCAGGCTGCATGTCCTTGCTGGTGACGGTCCAGCACACGGAGCGCTATGTTACCCTGTTTGCCTCGGTCATCCTCATGTGACTACACCACCTCTGCCCAGCTCCAGGATGTGGTGGTGACCCCAGTTTAGGAATCTTTGATCATTGCATGTGAGTGCCCTCTTCCCCTGCCTCTCCACTTTGCGAAACTGGGAAGGTGGGGGGGAAATTATCTGATCTGGAAACATACGTGTCTGTGAGCAACAAAACTCTGTAAAAATTAAGAAAGAAAAAAAGGAAAGGCCAAAAAGCCAGCATGCTTTAAAAAATGAACAGATTCATAAGTAACTAGAAAAAATATTTTTTCTGATGTGATTGAGGAGAAATTTCTGTATAGTGCTGGTGAGAGTATAAATGGGTACAAGCACTTCTATAATAAAAAGCATTTTGGAAGAAAAAAAAAGGCATGCTGATGGGCTTCCCTGGTGGTCCAGTGGATAAAGAGTGTGCCTTGCAGTGCAAGGAGCACCGGTTCCATCCCTGGCCTGGGAGGATCCCACATACTGAGGAACAGCTGGGCCGTTGTATCCAATTGCGAGCCAGCGCTCTGGAGCACATGTGCCCAGAGCCAGTGCTCTGCAATGAGAAGGGCCACTGCAGTGGGAGGCCCACACAGGCCCAAGAATAAAGATGGATGAAAATGAAGAAATTTAAATTAAAAAAAAAAAAGCATGCTGCTGAGTCACTTCAGTCGTGTCCGACTCTTTGCAATCCCATGGGCTGTATCTCTCCAGGCTCCTCTGTCCATGGGATTTTCCAGGCAAGAATCCTGGAGTGGGTTGCCATGCCTTCCTCCAAGGGCTCATCCCTGAAAAAGTGTCACCTCTTTTATGACCTTTTAATATTGTTTCTTTATTGTTGTTGGATGTGTCGTCACTCCCTGTGGACTGTGAGCAGCTTGGGAGTCATGGTTGTTGCTCTTTCTTCCATCTAGTCCAGGGTGTCTGTGCAGCGTCCACCCCAAACCTGCCCAGACGGAGTAAGAACACAGACTGCCTGTGAGCTGCTCCCAACCAGCCAGGCTGTGCGTTCACTTGTGTGCGTCGCTTTTCTTGTCCCATGAATAGAAGTAGGTCACACCTTAGAGACCAGGGCTACCTTTAGCATCGTCTTCTGCTCTTGACTGCAGGCTGCATGTCCTTGCTGGTGACGGTCCAGCACACGGAGCGCTATGTTACCCTGTTTGCCTCGGTCATCCTCAAATGTGACTACACCACCTCTGCCCAGCTCCAGGATGTGGTGGTGACGTGGCGCTTCAAGTCCTTCTGCAAGGACCCCATCTTTGACTACTATTCTGCATGTGAGTGCCCTCTTCCCCTGCCCCTCACTCTCCAGAGGCCCCTCTGTGAAGTACTGCCATTAGGATGTAGGAATCAGTAGGAGCACAAATCCTTATGGTGAGAAGAAACCAGAAAGCTCACTTATCACCATTCCATCATTTAACAGATAAACAAGCTGAGACCATTTAGATGAAATAACTTATTCAGAGTCACATACCATTAATTTATTTTAAAATTTTTGTCCCACCTTGTGATGAAAGGAATTAAGGCAGCTTAGACCTTAAGTAAAATGGCAGAGCAAGTTCTGCCTCCTAGTTAGTGCCTGGTTGCCCACTTGTGCACTGAGGATGCAATCAGCCCCACCTGACACCCCTACCGCCTCCAAATGCAGACATCCCACCTCACCACACCTGCCAGCCACAGGATGAATGAGGAACACGCATTTGTGAGCCTCTTGCCCACTATCATATTCCCTTCGAGGACCAGCCTTCCCAATGGGCAGTCATTCCTCTCTCAGTGACTGGGAGCTCGCTGGCCACAGGCAGCTCGCTCCTTGCTGGGCATCTCTGAGTGACGTGCTGCTCTCCCTACACGTAACTGAGTCCTCCCTCTTGGTAGCAACCAAACCCACTCACATCAGCCTTGCTGTCTCGAACCTAAGCTCTTACCTCACTGCCCATCTCTGCCTTTCTTAAGAAACAAAGGAACCCAGACCACCACCACAGGCCTGGGACAACTGACCTTTAGAAATTTGGAGAATGAGAGTAGACCCTGTTTGTCCTGAACATCCCAAGATGAGGAAAACGATGAGGGGGCATCAGCTTTACCTCTTTTAGCTCTGACTAGTATCTTCCCATATGAGTTCCAAAACCTAACTGTTGAGCCAGCCATAGAGCCTGACCTTGTTCCCAGAATACCCCTTTCTAAATTGAGGCCTTGTTTCCAGGGAGCTGCTCTTAACATGCCTGCATTAAGCGGAAATGTAGGAGGGACCAGGTAGTAGGCATTTATCACCAACAGATTTAATAGCTCTCAAAACTTTTATTGTGAGAGCAGGTGGATGAACCATGTGGGAGCAGATTCTGGGGTGACTTTGAAAATGAGGCAGGGGAAACTGGGGTGGGAGATGGGGGTGCAGTCAGGATTTGGAAATGACAGTCTAATAGAGGGGCCTGAGTCTTGCTGCTCCAAGTGTGGGTCATGGCTACCACCTGGATGCTCATTAGAAATATCATCTTTGAGAAGATTCCTGGGGATACAGAGGCTCAGGAAAACCTGAGAAACTTCACTGCTCCCAGGACCACTGAGGCGCCTTCCTTCCTGGGAATCCCCTGCTGCTGTGTAACTAAAGAATTAAAAAGGCAGCTTAAAAACTTCAATAATAATTTGTCCCACCTTGTGATGAAAGGAATTAAGGCAGCTTAGACCTTAAGTAAAATGGCAGAGCAAGTTCTGCCTCCTAGTTAGTGCCTGGTTGCCCACTTGTGCACTGAGGATGCAATCAGCCCCACCTGACACCCCTACCGCCTCCAAATGCAGACATCCCACCTCACCACACCTGCCAGCCACAGGATGAATGAGGAACACGCATTTGTGAGCCTCTTGCCCACTATCATATTCCCTTCGAGGACCAGCCTTCCCAATGGGCAGTCATTCCTCTCTCAGTGACTGGGAGCTCGCTGGCCACAGGCAGCTCGCTCCTTGCTGGGCATCTCTGAGTGACGTGCTGCTCTCCCTACACGTAACTGAGTCCTCCCTCTTGGTAGCAACCAAACCCACTCACATCAGCCTTGCTGTCTCGAACCTAAGCTCTTACCTCACTGCCCATCTCTGCCTTTCTTAAGAAACAAAGGAACCCAGACCACCACCACAGGCCTGGGACAACTGACCTTTAGAAATTTGGAGAATGAGAGTAGACCCTGTTTGTCCTGAACATCCCAAGATGAGGAAAACGATGAGGGGGCATCAGCTTTACCTCTTTTAGCTCTGACTAGTATCTTCCCATATGAGTTCCAAAACCTAACTGTTGAGCCAGCCATAGAGCCTGACCTTGTTCCCAGAATACCCCTTTCTAAATTGAGGCCTTGTTTCCAGGGAGCTGCTCTTAACATGCCTGCATTAAGCGGAAATGTAGGAGGGACCAGGTAGTAGGCATTTATCACCAACAGATTTAATAGCTCTCAAAACTTTTATTGTGAGAGCAGGTGGATGAACCATGTGGGAGCAGATTCTGGGGTGACTTTGAAAATGAGGCAGGGGAAACTGGGGTGGGAGATGGGGGTGCAGTCAGGATTTGGAAATGACAGTCTAATAGAGGGGCCTGGAGTCTTGCTGCTCCAAGTGTGGGTCATGGCTACCACCTGGATGCTCATTAGAAATATCATCTTTGAGAAGATTCCTGGGGGATACAGAGGCTCAGGAAAACCTGAGAAACTTCACTGCTCCCAGGACCACTGAGGGCGCCTTCCTTCCTGGGAATCCCCTGCTGCTGTGTAACTCGGCTGTGTCCTCTTTCCCCAGCATACCAGGCGGCTTTATCCCTGGGCCAGGACCCATCCAACGACTGCAATGATAGCCAGCGGGAGGTTCGCATCGTGGCCCAGAGGCGGGGGCAGAACGAGCCTGTGCTGGGGGTGGATTACCGGCAGCGCAAGATCACCATCCAGAACCGTGAGTGCGGAGGCAGCCGAGGGCTGGGCGTGGAGAACTGTGTAGACAGGGCCCAGAGGGCTGAGTCATTGTGGGGATTTCCCTCTTTTTCTTTGCTTGATGCTCTGCTTGGTCACTTTCATTTTTTGAGGAAAGTGGCACATTCACAGATTATGCTATACCATCTGAAGTCACTATCCTGGAAGTTGGTCTCAGACAAAAGGAAGGCCCTATAGCTTTGGCTGAAGGTCTGGGAGTGGGTATTTTCCTTTGTTTTCCTGAGACTCACAACTAATGTGTGGTTCAGGTTCCCTTGATTCCTTCCACAAACTGTTCTCAAGGCCTGCTTGAAACCCAGGTCCCTTTGGCTAACCCTGGTGCCCAAATCTAAGGAAATAGGGGTTTTCAAGTAGATGCCACTGTAGACCCTCGCCCTCCATGGGAAGAGAAAGAACACTGGGCTTAGAACCAATGGTTCCAAGAAGCATAGTGGGTGCCCCAGGCTTCCTCCTTGCTTAGTGTCCAGCAGCAGATCTACTCTTCTCTGGTCTCTGTTATCAAATCTGAAAAATGGGCATAATGGCCTCTGTCTTTCCACAGTAAAGTGAGCATCAGATCTCTGGGTGACTTTGAAAATTTAGAAAGGCAGGTGGATGAACCATGTGGAGCAGATTCTGGGGTGACTTTGAAAATGAGGCAGGGAAACTGGGGTGGGAGATGGGGGTGCAGTCAGGATTTGGAAATGACAGTCTAATAGAGGGGCCTGGAGTCTTGCTGCTCCAAGTGTGGGTCATGGCTACCACCTGGATGCTCATTAGAAATATCATCTTTGAGAAGATTCCTGGGGGATACAGAGGCTCAGGAAAACCTGAGAAACTTCACTGCTCCCAGGACCACTGAGGGCGCCTTCCTTCCTGGGAATCCCCTGCTGCTGTGTAACTCGGCTGTGTCCTCTTTCCCCAGCATACCAGGCGGCTTTATCCCTGGGCCAGGACCCATCCAACGACTGCAATGATAGCCAGCGGGAGGTTCGCATCGTGGCCCAGAGGCGGGGGCAGAACGAGCCTGTGCTGGGGGTGGATTACCGGCAGCGCAAGATCACCATCCAGAACCGTGAGTGCGGAGGCAGCCGAGGGCTGGGCGTGGAGAACTGTGTAGACAGGGCCCAGAGGGCTGAGTCATTGTGGGGATTTCCCTCTTTTTCTTTGCTTGATGCTCTGCTTGGTCACTTTCATTTTTTGAGGAAAGTGGCACATTCACAGATTATGCTATACCATCTGAAGTCACTATCCTGGAAGTTGGTCTCAGACAAAAGGAAGGCCCTATAGCTTTGGCTGAAGGTCTGGGAGTGGGTATTTTCCTTTGTTTTCCTGAGACTCACAACTAATGTGTGGTTCAGGTTCCCTTGATTCCTTCCACAAACTGTTCTCAAGGCCTGCTTGAAACCCAGGTCCCTTTGGCTAACCCTGGTGCCCAAATCTAAGGAAATAGGGGTTTTCAAGTAGATGCCACTGTAGACCCTCGCCCTCCATGGGAAGAGAAAGAACACTGGGCTTAGAACCACTGGTTCCAAGAAGCATAGTGGGTGCCCCCCGGCTTCCCCCTCCTTGCTTAGTGTCCAGCAGCAGATCTACTCTTTTCTCTGGTCTCTGTTATCAAATCTGAAAAATGGGCATAATGGCCTCTGTCTTTCCACAGTAAAGTGAGCATCAGATCTGACATCAGAGAGCTCTGTCTGAAGCATTCTTTATGGGAGTACAGGGAGTAGTGGTCAGCCCTGGCTCTGGAGTCAGACTCAGGTATGGGTCCCCATTCTGCGCTCACAGAGGTTAGAAAACATGGGCAAGTCCATTGCACATTTGTAACCTTAATTTCTGAAGGTGGGACTTGCCATAGTGCCTGTCTCTGGGAGAGTTGTCAGGAATAAGTGTGATGATATGTATAAAGCACTTAGCAAACCGTATAAGCATGCAGTGAATTTTAGTTAAGACCGCTTAGCACCCTTGTGAATGGATGGGTCAGCGCCCCACATTCTTGTCTTGTAATCCAGGACTGCTGCAGCAGATTATTGGGACAGAATTCAGAGCCTATTTCAATGCGCTTTATGCATAGTGTTAAATAAATATTGGCTGGTTAAAGGTTAAAAAAAAAAAGTGGAAGAATGCACCTAGCAGGTTACTCAGGGTACCCATAATAACAATGTGAAGAAATCAGTGAATATTCTAAGACTCTTTAGAGGTAGATCAACCTAGTTTAAAAATTGCCTCCAACTTTGTGTATTACACTGGCTGCAGTACAGGAGTCTGATCCATTTCCATTCAACCTCTGACCTTCCCCATTCAGCCCTTGAGCAGTCAGCCTTAGGGGATGTCTGTCCTTTTCTACCCAGTTTCTAGGTGCATCCTCAGAGGTTGAGGTGACTACACCTCCGGAGCCCACAGACTTGGCTCTGTTCTGACCCCAAAGTTTAAAGTCTTCTTTACAGTTTTGAAGAATAAAAGTCCTTTACCCAAAAACTGTTCTCAAGGCCTGCTTGAAACCCAGGTCCCTTTGGCTAACCCTGGTGCCCAAATCTAAGGAAATAGGGGTTTTCAAGTAGATGCCACTGTAGACCCTCGCCCTCCATGGGAAGAGAAAGAACACTGGGCTTAGAACCAATGGTTCCAAGAAGCATAGTGGGTGCCCCCAGGCTTCCCCCTCCTTGCTTAGTGTCCAGCAGCAGATCTACTCTTTTCTCTGGTCTCTGTTATCAAATCTGAAAAATGGGCATAATGGCCTCTGTCTTTCCACAGTAAAGTGAGCATCAGATCTGACATCAGAGAGCTCTGTCTGAAGCATTCTTTATGGGAGTACAGGGAGTAGTGGTCAGCCCTGGCTCTGGAGTCAGACTCAGGTATGGGTCCCCATTCTGCGCTCACAGAGGTTAGAAAACATGGGCAAGTCCATTGCACATTTGTAACCTTAATTTCTGTAAGGTGGGACTTGCCATAGTGCCTGTCTCTGGGAGAGTTGTCAGGAATAAGTGTGATGATATGTATAAAGCACTTAGCAAACCGTATAAGCATGCAGTGAATTTTAGTTAAGACCGCTTAGCACCCTTGTGAATGGATGGGTCAGCGCCCCACATTCTTGTCTTGTAATCCAGGACTGCTGCAGCAGATTATTGGGACAGAATTCAGAGCCTATTTCAATGCGCTTTATGCATAGTGTTAAATAAATATTGGCTGGTTAAAGGTTAAAAAAAAAAAGTGGAAGAATGCACCTAGCAGGTTACTCAGGGTACCCATAATAACAATGTGAAGAAATCAGTGAATATTCTAAGACTCTTTAGAGGTAGATCAACCTAGTTTAAAAATTGCCTCCAACTTTGTGTATTACACTGGCTGCAGTACAGGAGTCTGATCCATTTCCATTCAACCTCTGACCTTCCCCATTCAGCCCTTGAGCAGTCAGCCTTAGGGGATGTCTGTCCTTTTCTACCCAGTTTCTAGGTGCATCCTCAGAGGTTGAGGTGACTACACTCTCCGGAGCCCACAGACTTGGCTCTGTTCTGACCCCAAAGTTTAAAGTCTTCTTTACAGTTTTTGAAGAATAAAAGTCACAACAAGTGATAGTTCCTGATTTTCTGTCCTTTTTTTTTTTTCTAATTTTGAGTAGTACTGTCCAATACCTCCATTCCCAACCATCTTTGGGTCAAACTCTGCCTCTTTATTCCCATGGGAAAGTGGTATTTCCCCTTGTTTTTAATTTCTATCTCCAAACTTACTGCAACTTCTTGGAATTCTCATTTTCCAAAATTTGTATGCCTGTGTCTGTGTGGTTTGAGGAGAGACCCTGTCAAATCAGCTCTTGGATCATTTAAGAACATATCTGAATGTCCCCATTACTCTGGCATCCCTGAAATAATCTTTATGTTACTAATAAAGCTGGGACAGATTTATAATACACTGTACCCTTGGAGGGGGAGTTTCCTCCAAAGCACTTTCACTGTTTTTCCAAGTCTGAGGTAAGCTTGTTTCTGGGAAAGGCAGCAGGTTTAGAAAATCATGGGTAGGAAAAAATTGTCGGGATTGACGTAGAAAGAGGGGGAAATAGAAGTCGAAGTTAGCTCCAATGGAGCGTGACCTTGCATGTTTGTTTCATTTCCTCAATAAATACTGCTTGACAAACAAATAAGAATTGCAACTCTGACTGCCAAGTAAGCAGAAGCAAGTCTGTAGCTAAGGTCCTGAAGAAATTTGAAAGTGTCCTCTGGTACATTTTGTGGCTGAAGTGGCATGGACATGGTGGGGTACCCTGATGTCTCTGACTGGACTTTAAGCCCTTTTAGGACAGACACAGGTCTTATTTGATTTTCCACAGAGTCTGACATAGTGCTGGACCCACAGAAGGTCTTTAGAGAACATTTGTTGCATTTTTAAAATGTGAAAAATTGGAAAGATACACAACCTAGTTTAAAATTGCCTCCAACTTTGTGTATTACACTGGCTGCAGTACAGGAGTCTGATCCATTTCCATTCAACCTCTGACCTTCCCCATTCAGCCCTTGAGCAGTCAGCCTTAGGGATGTCTGTCCTTTTCTACCCAGTTTCTAGGTGCATCCTCAGAGGTTGAGGTGACTACACTCTCCGGAGCCCACAGACTTGGCTCTGTTCTGACCCCAAAGTTTAAAGTCTTCTTTACAGTTTTTGAAGAATAAAAGTCACAACAAGTGATAGTTCCTGATTTTCTGTCCTTTTTTTTTTTTCTAATTTTGAGTAGTACTGTCCAATACCTCCATTCCCAACCATCTTTGGGTCAAACTCTGCCTCTTTATTCCCATGGGAAAGTGGTATTTCCCCTTGTTTTTAATTTCTATCTCCAAACTTACTGCAACTTCTTGGAATTCTCATTTTCCAAAATTTGTATGCCTGTGTCTGTGTGGTTTGAGGAGAGACCCTGTCAAATCAGCTCTTGGATCATTTAAGAACATATCTGAATGTCCCCATTACTCTGGCATCCCTGAAATAATCTTTATGTTACTAATAAAGCTGGGACAGATTTATAATACACTGTACCCTTGGAGGGGGAGTTTCCTCCAAAGCACTTTCACTGTTTTTCCAAGTCTGAGGTAAGCTTGTTTCTGGGAAAGGCAGCAGGTTTAGAAAATCATGGGTAGGAAAAAATTGTCGGGATTGACGTAGAAAGAGGGGGAAATAGAAGTCGAAGTTAGCTCCAATGGAGCGTGACCTTGCATGTTTGTTTCATTTCCTCAATAAATACTGCTTGACAAACAAATAAGAATTGCAACTCTGACTGCCAAGTAAGCAGAAGCAAGTCTGTAGCTAAGGTCCTGAAGAAATTTGAAAGTGTCCTCTGGTACATTTTGTGGCTGAAGTGGCATGGACATGGTGGGGTACCCTGATGTCTCTGACTGGACTTTAAGCCCTTTTAGGACAGACACAGGTCTTATTTGATTTTCCACAGAGTCTGACATAGTGCTGGACCCACAGAAGGTCTTTAGAGAACATTTGTTGCATTTTTAAAATGTGACATTGAAAGATAACATTCACTTATCTTAATGGGGTAGATACTTGATACTCACAAAAACTCAAATTCTTTTCTTGAGTAACATTTACTCTTCAAATATTGGCATTTTATCTTTACTTATATAAACTCAAGTTCATCCCACCTGTCCCTTCAAGATTGTAAAGTATATGTTCACCGCTGGTAAGAAACCTAAGCTGCGGAGTTTTCTGCCAGTTTGGAGAGGATATTAGAGCTTGGTGATTACAGGCACCAGCTTTGAGGCAAGACATAAGTTTGAACCTACCTCAGTTGCCTCTCTCTGTCCGTTTCCTCATCTGAAATGGAGCTAATAATCCTACCCATTGTATCAGGATTAAGTTTGACTGCAAGTAAGCAAAAGCCCAAAATACTAGTGACTTAAACAATTTCTTCCTAGGTGGCTTAGCAGTAAAGAAGCTGCCTGCCAATGCAGGAAACGCCAGAGACGTCGGTTTGATCCCTAGGTTGGGAAGATCCCCTGGAGTAGGAAATAGCAACCCAATCCATTGTCTTGCCTGGAAAACTCCATGGACAGAGCAGCCTTTCAGGCTACAGTCCATGGGGTTGCAAAGAGACAGACAGGACTGAGTAACTGACCACACACGCACACGCACACACGTATAAGTTCAGAGGAAAAGAGACTAGAACTAGTGTGGTGGCTCTGTTCCATTAAGTCCTCAGGGACCCAAACTCCTTCCAGCTCGTCAAGAATGTCATCTCCTTCCTCATGGTCCAAGATGGCAGCCATCACATTTGCTTTCCAGATAACACAGTGGAAATAAAAATGAAGAAAGGAGCAAAGGAGTTCCCAAACTGTTTTCAAGAAAGAACCTGAGAGCCAACATGTGACACTTCTACTTATATTCTGTCCACCAGAACTGAGTTACATGTCTACCTCCATCTGTAAGAGTGGGTGGCAATTAGTGACTTTATTCTGGATGGCCATGTATTGATATATCACCAAAAATTCTATGACCTTGGAAGAAAGGGAAAATAGACGTTGGGAGATAGTTAGTAACCTTTACTCACCCACTTAGCTGCGGAAGGAAGGAAATGGGGTCATGTATCCAATCTCCTTTCAGGATACCTGGTAGGGTTCAATGAATGGCCCGTTCTTCCACCTTTACACTGTTCAGAAAAAGAAGAGAGTTTCAAAGGCAGGGATCGACGCCTTTCTCTCAACTACGAGAGGCCTTCGTAGGATATGGAAGTATAATTCTGGGGACTCTGGGTCAGAAACCCATGCCCTCTCCTTTAACCCCTGGCACCTTCCTCCCCCTCACTGCAGGAGCAGATCTGGTGATTAACGAAGTGATGTGGTGGGACCATGGAGTGTATTACTGCACCATCGAGGCCCCAGGGGACACGTCAGGAGACCCAGATAAGGAAGTGAAGCTCATTGTCCTGCGTAAGTGCTCCTGGAGCTTTCTATTTGGCCGCCCCTACTGTGATATTTTTACATACAGGAAAAGAAAAAAAAAAAAACAACCAGAAACAAGACTATAGATTATTAAAAAACAGAAGCAAGACTATAGGTTGTTGTTGTCCTTAGCCAGCCTCTGAAGTTACCTTACCAAAGCTAAATTTTTCATTTTTGCATGGGTATTGCGCCACCTTAACCTATGGGTCAAGAGCTATGTAGATCAGACCTCTCGCATGTTACAAACTGAAGTGCCCCAACAGACTGAGCTCAACCTCTCGCTCGGCTTCCCCCACAGACTGGCTGACAGTGATCTTCATCGTCCTGGGAGCCCTCCTCCTGCTCCTGCTGATTGGACTGTGCTGGTGCCAGTGCTGTCCCCAGTACTGCTGCTGCTACCTCCGCTGCCCCTGCTGTCCCAACCGCTGCTGCTGCCCCCAGGAAGGTGAGAGGGGATGAATGAGCCATGGGATGTGGTGGGGCAAGAGCCTCGTGCCCCAGACAGATCAGGTTCACAGGGCCAGCTCAAAACCTTGCATTCTTCCGGGTTCTCCTCCAGGCCCTTCTCCTAACAGGCTCAGAGGTCTTTGGCCTCGGCTCAGGAAATGATTTGCATGGAACTGTAAGCAAGAAGGTCACTTCCTAGACACGACTTGAAAAGAATAGATCAGAAGAGAGAGGTGTTGGAGCGGGGGTCCCCAAGCTTAAAGATCTCCTGGAGGACTTGTTAAAACTTGATTGCCAGCTCCATCTCCAGAATTTCTGATTTAACTGGTCTTGGGTAGGCCTGAGGATTTATATTTCTTAAAAGTTCATAGGTCAGGGGCTTCCTTGGTAGCTCAGTGGTAAAGAGTTCGCCTGCCAATACAGGAGACACGGGTTCAATCCCTGATCTGGGAAGATCCCACATGCCGCGGAGCAGCTAAGCCCATGTGCTGCAACTACTGAAGCACGTGTGTCCTACAGCCCAAGTTCCACAAGAGGAGTCACTGCAACAAGAAGCCTGTTCACCTTAACTAGAGAGTAGCCCCCACTCCCTGCAACTAGAGAAGAGCCTGTGGCAGCAGGCTCAGAATAGCCAAAATAAATAAATAAATAAAATGCATGTCTTTAACTGAAAAAAGGAAAGTTCAGAGGTCAAAAGTTCACGCTGCTGGTCTGGGCACCATGCTTAGAGAGTCTCTGTTTTCAACAAAAGAAAGAGGGAACAGAAGAAGATCTTGCTCTAATGTGATCTTTCTTTGGGCTTAAATTTGGCCTTTTAGTAATCACAGAATTGTGACATGCCCCAAAACATTTGGTGAAGTCAAAATAAGAAAACTACTCTACAAAGATCTTTTCTTACTGAATAGAGCTATGTAGATCAGACCTCTCGCATGTTACAAACTGAAGTGCCCCAACAGACTGAGCTCAACCTCTCGCTCGGCTTCCCCCACAGACTGGCTGACAGTGATCTTCATCGTCCTGGGAGCCCTCCTCCTGCTCCTGCTGATTGGACTGTGCTGGTGCCAGTGCTGTCCCCAGTACTGCTGCTGCTACCTCCGCTGCCCCTGCTGTCCCAACCGCTGCTGCTGCCCCCAGGAAGGTGAGAGGGGATGAATGAGCCATGGGATGTGGTGGGGCAAGAGCCTCGTGCCCCAGACAGATCAGGTTCACAGGGCCAGCTCAAAACCTTGCATTCTTCCGGGTTCTCCTCCAGGCCCTTCTCCTAACAGGCTCAGAGGTCTTTGGCCTCGGCTCAGGAAATGATTTGCATGGAACTGTAAGCAAGAAGGTCACTTCCTAGACACGACTTGAAAAGAATAGATCAGAAGAGAGAGGTGTTGGAGCGGGGGTCCCCAAGCTTAAAGATCTCCTGGAGGACTTGTTAAAACTTGATTGCCAGCTCCATCTCCAGAATTTCTGATTTAACTGGTCTTGGGTAGGCCTGAGGATTTATATTTCTTAAAAGTTCATAGGTCAGGGGCTTCCTTGGTAGCTCAGTGGTAAAGAGTTCGCCTGCCAATACAGGAGACACGGGTTCAATCCCTGATCTGGGAAGATCCCACATGCCGCGGAGCAGCTAAGCCCATGTGCTGCAACTACTGAAGCACGTGTGTCCTACAGCCCAAGTTCCACAAGAGGAGTCACTGCAACAAGAAGCCTGTTCACCTTAACTAGAGAGTAGCCCCCACTCCCTGCAACTAGAGAAGAGCCTGTGGCAGCAGGCTCAGAATAGCCAAAATAAATAAATAAATAAAATGCATGTCTTTAACTGAAAAAAGGAAAGTTCAGAGGTCAAAAGTTCACGCTGCTGGTCTGGGCACCATGCTTAGAGAGTCTCTGTTTTCAACAAAAGAAAGAGGGAACAGAAGAAGATCTTGCTCTAATGTGATCTTTCTTTGGGCTTAAATTTGGCCTTTTAGTAATCAAGCAGAATTGTGACATGCCCCAAAACATTTGGTGAAGTCAAAATAAGAAAAACTACTCTACAAAGATCTTTTCTTACTGAATAGATGGATCAGAATCAACAGCTTTAAATGGGAAGGCTTTTCTGCATTTTTAAAGTAGCATTTCCTTTTCCTAGTGATAGTAAAGTACTTTAGAAAATTTGGGAAATTCAGGAAAATGAAAAGACTGATATGAGCACCCAGAATATAACCACTCTTTTCATTTTGGTCCATTTGAAAGGAAATATAAAAAGTAAATAAATTGACTCTTAAGATAGAAACAAAACCTAATCTGGAATGTCAAGAAGGTCAGTGGTCTGAGTCTGGTTTCAGGCCTATGTTCTGAGGTTGCTATCTTACAGGAAAAGAGAACTAACTTTTATTGGATGTCTGGTGTGTGGGGGGCCCTTTGCATATATTTCCCTTTTGAATCCTCACAACCCTAGAAGGCAGGTATCATAATTATTTAACACTGAGGGAGACTGAAGGTCAGAGGTGTCACACAGTTGGTAAGGAGCAGAAGCAATACCTGAAGTTCCCACAACAGAGGCTGCCCCAGCTTGTCTGTATAGATCACTACGGGACTGGCTGAGATGCTAGTCAACTCCTTCAAGCAATAAGAAATAGCAGAGAACTGGATACTGGGCTGTGGAGCTCCCTGCCTTTCCATCCCTCCTCTGGGAAGAATGCCCCATAGAAGTCCCTGCCCCCCTGGCACGGTCACATGCAGACTGAGATGAGAGAAACTCTCCCAAGATACTTTCTCAGAATCCCTAGGTCTGTGGGGCACTCAGAACAGGCAGGATCCAGGGACACAGTCAGCACAAACAGTAAATGTATCCGCTGTCCGTAAGCTGTTTAACAGGTTCTGAGAGAAAGTGGTTTCTCCTAAGTGGTTAGACTTCATGTATAAAAATTGGTAAGAGAAAGAAACGTGGGCTGCACATAAAGATACCTGGATGTAAGCAGATGAGATCACTTTCAGAGTGAGTCACCTGGGGAATCTGTCCTGAGAAATTTGGTGACAAGAGGAGGTGACATGAAAGGGGCAGGATGGTCAAGGTAAGCTCTTGGATGGGGAAGAGAGTGTATGCGATCAAATGTGTTTTTTTTTTTTTTATTTTAGAATAAGGTAACCCTAAGCATATTTGTAGATGGAGAACCAAGACCGGTTAGACACAGTGAAGGGAAGCATTGTGAAGTGAGGCAGTGACTGAGGAGGGATGGAGCCAGTGGGAGTGACATCAGTCCCACAGTGAAATCACTACCTTTAGAGAGGAAAGCAAAAGGAAGACTGCCCTTTGAAGAGAGGAAGTTGTTAAGACATCAGATGATGAAAGTGTAAGGAAAGAAGCTGAGGTAGTGAGCTCACTCCAGCCTATCTTGATTTTAGCAAATCAAAATTCTGGACACAAAAGGTAGCTTCAAGAACAAGGTCTGGGGTTCTCGAACTTCTGTGACCACAGCCCACCCCTGCAACCTGCTCCCACTTTCTACTGAGAGTTAATAGAAGACCAGTTAATAGAGGAGAAAAACAAAAATGACACCAAAGTTTAGTAACCCCTAGCCATTCACTTTGTACTCAAAAACAACCTACAGTAGAGCTTAAAGATGAAAGGTGTTGACTGAACCTTACTTTTTTCTGTGGGAACGGTAGAAACAACTTCCATCGCTAGATCAGTTGCTGACCCTCCTCCCCACAGAACCCCTCAGGACTCCCTGCAGTGGGCCGCTGGCCACTCGGAGAATCTCCAGTCCACGCTCCCCACCTCCTCATCCCCTCGGCTGAGGGAAGTGGGACCCAGAGAAACGTCTCCATATTTACACAGCTTGTTAGTGGTAAGCCCTAGACAAGACCGAGGTCTCTTGCTTCCACGTCCAGGAGTGCTTCCTTTTCCTTAACAAAGGCATGTCATCAGCTGAACGTTCGTATGGAGGGGAAGACATGAGAAGTGGAGAAGGTTTAAGCCACCACTCTGGAGGAAGGAAGCAGGGTCACTCGATCAGTCAAGGAGACCTATGTGTGCTGGAAGAAGGGCTGTTTGATAGTGGAGCCAGCGTGGGCCCAGGAAGCATGGACCGATGGTTCCCAAAAGCTGAAATGGCAAGAGTTCAAGGTGTGTGAGATTCTAGGACACCTCTGAGGATGTCCCTGAAAGGACTGTCTGTCAAGTCAGTATACTGTGTATACTGCCAGTGTACATAAAAAGGGCCTGCATGACCATAGGTTAGAGAGGTGAAGAGCACTGTGAGGACAGAGAAGGGGCTATAAGGCATGGAAAGAAGCTGGAGATCCTTAGGGCCACCAAGGGTGATGCACACAGAAGACGCTGGCTGAGAGGCTCTGGCGGAAGGGAGGTATTGGGTGTTATTTCCGTCACAAAGGGTCATCTTAAAGCACATGTCCCGGGTTTTCCTCAAAAATGAGGATGAATATGCTTTGGGTGGTTTAGTCTCCAAATATGTATTTTTTGTCTTCTATAGGATCTAAAGTGAAAGTGGTGACTTATTTTAACCATTTATTGTAACATCATGAGCCATAGCCCCTTGAATATTTTTCATGAAATAGGCATTTCATATGTATTACCTCATTTAACTGCAACAACTTTGAGAAAGAGGTATTATTATCCCCAGCTCAGAGAATGAGGAGGTTAAGCTAAGATACTCTGGAGACTTAATCAAAATTACACAGCTATATGACTAATCTGGGATAATACATATCTGTAAACAACAAAACTCTGGAAAAGTAAAATAAAAATTAAAAACAAAAATTACACAGCCGGGGCTTCCCTGGCAGTCCAGTGGGTAAAGAGTCTGCCTTAAAATGCAAGGGAAGCCGGTTCGATCCCTGACCCAGGAAGATCCCACGCGCCACGAAATGGCTGGACCCATGTGTCCAGTTACCAGTCAGTGCTCTGGAACACATGCGCCCAGAACTGTTACTCTGCAACAAGAGAGGCCACTGCAATGGGAGGCCCACACAGGCCAAAGAATAAAGATGGATGAAAATAAATAAAATACCAATAAAAGAGGCCAAAATTGAAAAAAAAATTACATAGGTAGTACATGCTGGGATTTGAGATGAAGTCCCTGTAACCCTCCAAGCTTGCATTTAAGGAAACCTATCCCTGAGGACCATAATTCTCAGAAAGTTGTTGGGAATCCACAATAGTCAACTCCATCTCCTGCATTAAAGTCAGGGAGCTTCTTGAAAGCATGCATTCTCTCACTTTGTATTAGACTGAAGGTCAGCGGGATCCAGGAGTCTGTACGTTTAACCAGTTCATTGAAGGCGAACAAGGTAGACTTTACACTGCTGAGGTTCAGAGACAACTTATTAGGAGTCTTTTGAAGTGTTTTTAATTCCTCCATGTTTCTTATTTTATTGCCTGTCTGATTCCCCGTTAGGTGAGCCACAGAAATTCCTGATAGTCTAGACTTCTCTATGGAGCTATTTTTGAGGGACAGGAGGGACAGGGAAAAGCTCAGAGGCTGTGTCATTTTCACTCCCATCTCATCAGTTCCAGTGCATCAGGGAAGTGAAGGGTCCTGAGAAAGATGTGGTGGCAGCTAAGAAGGGAACTGGTGGGTTAGTCTTGGGAATGTGTGAAAATTAGACAGAAACCTCATGGAAGATCTGGAAGGATCTCTAGGGAGTTGTCTTTGCAGGGGGTCCCATTAATTAAGAAGTCATCTGGGGAGCAAGAAGTGAAGCCCAACTCTCCTTTCCCTCCTGTTGAATTGGAGGAGCTGTAAAAGGACGTGGCCAAAAAAAGGGGAATGGTACACTCTGGAGGAGACCAAGATTTATTTAGAGATGTGGGGGGCAGGTACGGTTGTTCCCAATGAAATCAGGTGCCTTCAGCCCTTGGAAGCAGAGATTAGTCTGGAGTGAGTTTTGACAGGTATGATGCTGAGTAGAGAGAAATAATGTAAGAAGGTACTGCTGGGAAAGGGTCGTTTTCTTTTTTTTTTTTGCTCTGTCACATAAATAAAGGAGTCTAGGGACTCGGTGGTTTGGCAGAATGAGTACAGGCTTGAGTGTCAGACAGACAGAGGGTCACATGCTGCTTCTGCCAGTCACCAGCTGTGGGACTTTGGGCTGGGAAGGTAGCCTCTCTTTCTCATCTGATTCTCACATTAAGAGACTTCCCTGAGGACCATAATTCTCAGAAAGTTGTTGGGAATCCACAATAGTCAACTCCATCTCCTGCATTAAAGTCAGGGAGCTTCTTGAAAGCATGCATTCTCTCACTTTGTATTAGACTGAAGGTCAGCGGGATCCAGGAGTCTGTACGTTTAACCAGTTCATTGAAGGCGAACAAGGTAGACTTTACACTGCTGAGGTTCAGAGACAACTTATTAGGAGTCTTTTGAAGTGTTTTTAATTCCTCCATGTTTCTTATTTTATTGCCTGTCTGATTCCCCGTTAGGTGAGCCACAGAAATTCCTGATAGTCTAGACTTTTTATGGAGCTATTTTTGAGGGACAGGAGGGACAGGGAAAAGCTCAGAGGCTGTGTCATTTTCACTCCCATCTCATCAGTTCCAGTGCATCAGGAAGTGAAGGGTCCTGAGAAAGATGTGGTGGCAGCTAAGAAGGGAACTGGTGGGTTAGTCTTGGGAATGTGTGAAAATTAGACAGAAACCTCATGGAAGATCTGGAAGGATCTCTAGGGAGTTGTCTTTGCAGGGGGTCCCATTAATTAAGAAGTCATCTGGGGAGCAAGAAGTGAAGCCCAACTCTCCTTTCCCTCCTGTTGAATTGGAGGAGCTGTAAAAGGACGTGGCCAAAAAAAGGGGAATGGTACACTCTGGAGGAGACCAAGATTTATTTAGAGATGTGGGGGGCAGGTACGGTTGTTCCCAATGAAATCAGGTGCCTTCAGCCCTTGGAAGCAGAGATTAGTCTGGAGTGAGTTTTGACAGGTATGATGCTGAGTAGAGAGAAATAATGTAAGAAGGTACTGCTGGGAAAGGGTCGTTTTCTTTTTTTTTTTTGCTCTGTCACATAAATAAAGGAGTCTAGGGACTCGGTGGTTTGGCAGAATGAGTACAGGCTTGAGTGTCAGACAGACAGAGGGTCACATGCTGCTTCTGCCAGTCACCAGCTGTGGGACTTTGGGCTGGGAAGGTAGCCTCTCTTTCTCATCTGATTCTCACATTAAGAGACTTCCCTGAGGATTAGTTAGCTCATGTAAAGTGACTGGCATGTGTTAAAGAGGGCATTGTGTGTGTTAAAGGTGGCATGTTGTAAGGGAGCTGGGGGAGGCAGGACGCGTGTTAGTGCGAGAGAGGAAACTTGTCTTGAGCAGGTGAACTTGTCTTCAGAGGGCCTGCTGTGCTGTCCCTGGGCAGGAAGGTGTGGCAGGTGGTTGAGCTGCTTTAAGGTTGCATCTGACTTCCTCCAGGCTGGGCTGTGACTCACCGTCAGGGCTGGAGCAGCTCACCCACCTACCATACATTTCTGGGGGGTTGGCTGCAACCACTCCTTGTAGCGCCGGAAGTTGGTTTTATACTGGAGTCACTGGGTAACCTTTCAGATGATACTGAACTGTTGGCCTTAGCAAATCCCTCACCCTAGGCAGTTGGGTCCAGAATGTTTGTCTTTTGTTCCTCCTACTGCAGTAAGAGAAAGCTCTGGCAGAGCCATGTGGCTTTAGAGACATCCAGAGGGCTTGAGGAACCTAGGAGGAGGGGAGAGGGCCAGGCTGGCAGTCTAAAGCAGGCACTTCCTGCACTTAAGCACACAAGTGGATAGACACAGGACTGTCCTACATGCATGGATAGACAGACCTTAGGAGACATGTGCTCTCAGTCCCAAAATGGAAATACATGAACAAAAGTGACTAGCTGCATATGCTTTTAATTTGTACTTGCTGTGGGTTGTTTGCTTCAGATCAGCTGCACCTAGGGGACTGGAGAGACATTTCTGTGCATCTCTTAGGCTGCTTTTTGTAACATATTATTTTCTTTGCCCTGAAAGGAAATGGTTTTTCCCTCCTCTCTTCTCTGCTTCTACCCGACCCATCAGAGATTCCCCTGCTTAGGGAAAGCCCCAACACTTAATAAAATGAGGAAAAGAGTAGAAAGGATCTACTTCAGGTTTTTGCATTCTCTCCCTTCTTCCCCTTGGTTTTCTCCCACCCAAGGCTGGCATTACCAGCTAGAAAGGTTCTTCAGTCCCTCTCCCTTTACCAGTAATTCTGCTCATTGACCTCAGCATCTACGTCCTTCTTTTTTTCCACTATGAGCAGGTGATCCTCCCAAGCAGCCCCTGACTCATAGCCTCTTGTAAGACCTTTGCATCTGTACCTTCTACATTTGGCCTAGAGCCTGAGATTTCACTGACTACCAAGATCTTTGTATTTCCCTATACATTTTAGGTGACCTTGTAAGTGGGCAGGACAATGAAATGTTTTCAAGACTAGGAAGTCATTTCGAGAGGGTGTTTCCCAGGGTGCAAGAGCAGCAGTCTTGCCTGGGAATTTATTCCCAGCCCCTTGGCAGAGAAACAGTGGATTCACTACTTCCCTTAACTCTTTCACTCATGTAATAGAGGCTACAATAAACTTCAGGGAGAGAAGATGACCTCTTGGCAAGGCTGCTAGGTAGAGAGAAGTGAAGTGGGAGGTGTGGGCCTTGCCCTGGCTGAGGGCCTGCATTTCTCCTTTTTCCCTTGCAGTCCTGGCCCGCCAGCGCTACATGAAGCAGACTCAGGCCCTAGGCCCTCAGATGATGGAAAAACCCCTGTACTGGGGGGCGGACAGGAGCTCCCAGTTTTCATCTTATCCAATGAACCCACTGCTGCAGCGAGGTAAACCCTCCCAGAGATTTGGGGTGGGAGGGAGTAAAGGGCAAGGTAGGAGGATGGGCTACATTGGGGCCTTCATGACCAATATGGTGGGCATCTTTACCACTGAGGACGGGAGATGGTAGATGCACGCTAAATAAAGTGGGACTTTGGTGCCCTGACTCTGAGGAATGTGTTTTGGATAAGCAGCTCTGCATGCTGTTGTTCTTATTTTCATTCAGATTTGTCCCTGCGATCCAGCATCCCCGAGGTACCAACGACCCAGACGATCGCACACCCTCCCATCACCAACGGGGTCCTAGAGTATTTGGAGAAAGAGCTGCGGAACCTCAACCCAGCCCAGCCCCTTCCGCCTAACCTCCAAGCCAGACCTGGCCACCCCTGCAGCATGCTGTCCTCCCTGGGCTCTGAGATCGTGGAACGCAGAGTCATCCAACTGCCTCCGCTGGTCAGAGACCTGCCGTCTTCACGGAGGACGAGCAACTCCTCCCGCCAGCAGTGGCTCCCCACGCCTCCCCCAGGACCCTGGGATCTGAGGGAGGGGAGAAGGCCGCACCACCACTCTGATTTCCGCCAGGAGCTCTGGGACCTGGAACCTAAGCGCTGGGACTTGGAGCAAAGGGAGCTGGACCGACTGCAGCATAGGCGGCACCATGGCTCCAGGCATCGCGGGTCACCCAGGCCCTGGTCAGACAGGGACAGCCTCAGTGATGGCGATGGTCCCTGGTCCAGTGAGGCCCACTGGCGGCCCAACCACCCCCGTCTCCGGAGCCGCTACCCAGAGAGAGCCCGCAGGCCCAGCCCCCGGAGCGGCGCTCAGCGTCACCAGAGGCACCGGCCTCGTAGCTACTCCCCTCCCCTGCCCTCTGGTCCCAGTTCCTGGAGCTCCGAGGAGGAGGAAGAGAAAGAGAGGCAGCGCCGGAGTTGGGGGGCCCACCGCCATCGGCGTTCACACTCCCCAAACTGGCCTGAGGAGAAGCCACCCAGCTACTGCTCGCTGGATGTCAGCCCAGGAAAGAATGGCAGGAAAAAAGGGAATGCAGAGAGGCGCTCGGTGAGCCTGGGGCTTCCTGCTGACGGTCGGGTGTGGGCAGAAAGGACCCTTCAGCCACGCTGACACAGGCCACCTTCCATGCCTCCATTGAGGGCCCTTGGTCCTGGTTTTGCACTGCCTGCTCTGTGGGCTGGGTGACACCTTTCTTGGGCTGGAAGGACCTGTGAGCACCCAGGGCAAGGATGGGGCTGCAGGCTTGAAATTTCAGAAGGGCTTTCTTGCCCTCAGTGTGGCTCCACGCCTCATCACAGTCCCTTGAGGCCAGTCAGTCAGGGTCCCCCCATTTCACGGGTGAGGAAGCCAGGCTCAAAATAATTAAGCACCTTCTGAGCAGTGGAGCTAGGACTCCAGGGCAGGCCTTCAGGCTAAATCTTTACTTCCTGTCATAGCTACCTCCCTTTACTTAGCCACAGTTTCCATACCCCCAATTAGAACAGTGGGCCTGCTAGGGGGCATTTGTGCCTCTTCTGAGTCTTGTCCGCCTAACCTCCAAGCAGACCCCCTGGCTGTCCTCCCTGGGCTCTGAGATCGTGGGCAGAGTCATCCAACTGCCTCCGCTGGTCAGAGACCTGCCGTCTTCACGAAGGCCGCACGGCCCACCTCCCCAGGACCCTGGGATCTAAAAAATTTCCGCCAGGAGCTCTGGGACCTGGAACCTAAGCGCTGGGACTTGGAGCAAAGGGAGCTGGACCGACTGCAGCATAGGCGGCACCATGGCTCCAGGCATCGCGGGTCACCCAGGCCCTGGTCAGACAGGGACAGCCTCAGTGATGGCGATGGTCCCTGGTCCAGTGAGGCCCACTGGCGGCCCAACCACCCCCGTCTCCGGAGCCGCTACCCAGAGAGAGCCCGCAGGCCCAGCCCCCGGAGCGGCGCTCAGCGTCACCAGAGGCACCGGCCTCGTAGCTACTCCCCTCCCCTGCCCTCTGGTCCCAGTTCCTGGAGCTCCGAGGAGGAGGAAGAGAAAGAGAGGCAGCGCCGGAGTTGGGGGGCCCACCGCCATCGGCGTTCACACTCCCCAAACTGGCCTGAGGAGAAGCCACCCAGCTACTGCTCGCTGGATGTCAGCCCAGGAAAGAATGGCAGGAAAAAAGGGAATGCAGAGAGGCGCTCGGTGAGCCTGGGGCTTCCTGCTGACGGTCGGGTGTGGGCAGAAAGGACCCTTCAGCCACGCTGACACAGGCCACCTTCCATGCCTCCATTGAGGGCCCTTGGTCCTGGTTTTGCACTGCCTGCTCTGTGGGCTGGGTGACACCTTTCTTGGGCTGGAAGGACCTGTGAGCACCCAGGGCAAGGATGGGGCTGCAGGCTTGAAATTTCAGAAGGGCTTTCTTGCCCTCAGTGTGGCTCCACGCCTCATCACAGTCCCTTGAGGCCAGTCAGTCAGGGTCCCCCCATTTCACGGGTGAGGAAGCCAGGCTCAAAATAATTAAGCACCTTCTGAGCAGTGGAGCTAGGACTCCAGGGCAGGCCTTCAGGCTAAATCTTTACTTCCTGTCATAGCTACCTCCCTTTACTTAGCCACAGTTTCCATACCCCCAATTAGAACAGTGGGCCTGCTAGGGGGCATTTGTGCCTCTTCTGAGTCTTGCAAGTAAATGTGCAAGGGCCTGTTGCATTTGAGGATGCAGCCCTTTGAGATGCCCCCTTGGAAAGTATCACTAAAGTGATTTAGAAACAAACAGACTAAAAGCCAAAAAACCCCTGATATCTTAAATATGGGTCAAAACTTTAGGATTCTGTGAACAGGCAAGGTGCCAAAGTCAGAGTTTGAAAGGGGCACAAAGAGGGATGTAGGCTTTTTAGGTCTCTCAGTATAGACTATTTTCCCCTGTAAGGTATGACTTAAAAAAATCATTTTATAATTAATATAACCCAGTGATAATATGGACTTCCCTGTTACTCAGAGTCACAGGAAAAAGTCTACCTGAAATGCAGGTGACCTGGGTTGGGAAGATCCCTGGAGAAGGGAAGGGCAACTCACTCCAGTGTTCTTTTTTTTTTTTTTAAACTTTGGCCTCTTTTATTGTTTTATTTATTTATTTATTTTCATCCATCTTTATTTTTGGCCTGTGTGGACCTCCCATTGCAGTGACCTCTCTCGTTGCGGAGCACCACTGGCTCATAATTGGACACACTGGTCCAGCCACTCCACAGCACATGGGATCTTCCCAGGTCAGGGATCGAATCGGCGCCCCTTGCACTGCAAAGCAGACTCTTTACACACTGGACCACCAGGGAAGCCCCACTCCATTATTCTTGGCTGGAGGGTTCCATGGACAGAGGATCTTGGTGGGCTACAGTCCATGGGGGTTGCATAGAGTTGGGCATGACTGCGCGACTAATACATACATGCTTACATACATACAATGATAATATTCCTTCTGAGTTGTCACTTAACAAGATTATGCCTTTTGAATTGCTGCAGCTTGTCGGGAGCAGGAAGGCCCCTAGTGTGGCTCCACGCCTCATCACAGTCCCTTGAGGCCAGTCAGTCAGGGTCCCCCCATTTCACGGGTGAGGAAGCCAGGCTCAAAATAATTAAGCACCTTCTGAGCAGTGGAGCTAGGACTCCAGGGCAGGCCTTCAGGCTAAATCTTTACTTCCTGTCATAGCTACCTCCCTTTACTTAGCCACAGTTTCCATACCCCCAATTAGAACAGTGGGCCTGCTAGGGGGCATTTGTGCCTCTTCTGAGTCTTGCAAGTAAATGTGCAAGGGCCTGTTGCATTTGAGGATGCAGCCCTTTGAGATGCCCCCTTGGAAAGTATCACTAAAGTGATTTAGAAACAAACAGACTAAAAGCCAAAAAACCCCTGATATCTTAAATATGGGTCAAAACTTTAGGATTCTGTGAACAGGCAAGGTGCCAAAGTCAGAGTTTGAAAGGGGCACAAAGAGGGATGTAGGCTTTTTAGGTCTCTCAGTATAGACTATTTTCCCCTGTAAGGTATGACTTAAAAAAATCATTTTATAATTAATATAACCCAGTGATAATATGGACTTCCCTGTTACTCAGAGTCACAGGAAAAAGTCTACCTGAAATGCAGGTGACCTGGGTTGGGAAGATCCCCTGGAGAAGGGAAGGGCAACTCACTCCAGTGTTCTTTTTTTTTTTTTTAAACTTTGGCCTCTTTTATTGTTTTATTTATTTATTTATTTTCATCCATCTTTATTTTTGGCCTGTGTGGACCTCCCATTGCAGTGACCTCTCTCGTTGCGGAGCACCACTGGCTCATAATTGGACACACTGGTCCAGCCACTCCACAGCACATGGGATCTTCCCAGGTCAGGGATCGAATCGGCGCCCCTTGCACTGCAAAGCAGACTCTTTACACACTGGACCACCAGGGAAGCCCCACTCCATTATTCTTGGCTGGAGGGTTCCATGGACAGAGGATCTTGGTGGGCTACAGTCCATGGGGGTTGCATAGAGTTGGGCATGACTGCGCGACTAATACATACATGCTTACATACATACAATGATAATATTCCTTCTGAGTTGTCACTTAACAAGATTATGCTGGTTGTTGATCAAAAATATTTGAATTGCCTGCAGAACCAACTTACAAGCTACCCACAAAAATCTATTTCTCTATTCAGTCAAAATCCCTTTTCTCTTTTGCTTCTGTTGAGATAAAGGGATAGGTAGTAGTCTGTGAGGGGGTTCCCAGAGGAGAGTGATATTAGAGGAACAAAACTTTTAATCTCCCATGCACTTTGAAGGATACAACTCTTGTTTGGAAATGCAGGTTCGGCTGCACCTTGTTTTAAAACCAACCATCTACATAATGTGTGCAAAGAGACAGGCAGCTTGTGAGCTCCCTAGTGCTGGTCTTTCTAGGGAAGAACCTTGGTGAAAGAGTGATTTATGAGGAAGGTAATGAAGGCCCACAGGCATTTCTGAAATAATCAATGGCAATTATATCATATTCTCACAGATGTCCCATGAGACAGGCAAAGACCAGTAATAATGAAACTTAGTAGCATTCTTACTAAGTGGCACTGAGCTATGGACATTTATGCGACATCTCATTTAGTCCTTTCAACACCCTATTCATTTTACAGTGGATACAACTCTTTCTTCTATGTTATCGGTAAGAAAATCACATTTTGAAAGAGAATGCAGAAGCAGTCACAGCCAAGACAACCACTGTTACTTTGGTCATATGGTTAATAAATAGTCTCTTAGGTTCATTTTAACAGAAAAATGTAATTTAAAAGCCAGCTTAAATCCAAACCCTATTTTCTTCGAAGTTAAACTTTTCCTTTATTTTCTTCTAAATTAATTTAATTTCTTGTGAGAACAAAGTAAAAGAGGCAGTAGTTATGTTCTGGATCCTAGGGTAAGCTGTTTCCAAGCCTTATTTCACTTAATCCTTGCAACAGTCCTGTGAGGCTCAGTGGCGTTAAGTAACATACACAAGGTCACACAGCCAGTAGGAAGTGAAACCAGGTTTGAACAAACCCTTCTGACTTTCAAGCCTGTGCCCTTTTCACTCATGCTGCCTAGAATATGATGTGGGGCAAAATGATCTTTTCTTGTGATTTTATTTCTTATTTTCTGAAAGTACTGTAGCTTCCTTTAGCATCAAGGTGTACACATCAATAATTCCATCAGAAGTAAACCAAATTTTCCATTATAAAGTTGCTTCTCAGAGGCAAACTCACTGAAGATAATTTTAAAGACCCTCATTATTTTGGATTTCTCTGAGCTTATCTTCAAAAGAGTTATCACGTTATAATATTCAACTGTCCACTCGTTCACTGAATGACCAGAAAGAGTCCCAGGACCAAAACTTGATTTGCAAGGTTGATTGGTTTGAAGGGCACCACGTTTTGTCTGTAACTTGAATTTTGAATGCCTTTGCTGTTGTTTAGTCAGTAAATTGTGTCCAACTCTTTTGTGACCCTGTGGACTCTAACCTGCCAGGCTCCTTTATCCATGGGATTTCCCAGGCAAGAAAACAGGAGTGGGTTGCCATTTCCTAACCCAGGGGATCTTCCTCGGCTAGGGATCAAACCTACGTCTCCTGCACTGGCAGGAAGCTTCTTTACCAATGAGCTACCAGGGGCAGTCTCTTGAATGTCTTTAAATTTTCCATGGACATTTCTAATAAATAGTCTTCAACACCCTATTCATTTTACAGTGGATACAACTCTTTCTTCTATGTTATCGGTAAGAAAATCACATTTTGAAAGAGAATGCAGAAGCAGTCACAGCCAAGACAACCACTGTTACTTTGGTCATATGGTTAATAAATAGTCTCTTAGGTTCATTTTAACAGAAAATGTAATTTAAAAGCCAGCTTAAATCCAAACCCTATTTTCTTCGAAGTTAAACTTTTCCTTTATTTTCTTCTAAATTAATTTAATTTCTTGTGAGAACAAAGTAAAAGAGGCAGTAGTTATGTTCTGGATCCTAGGGTAAGCTGTTTCCAAGCCTTATTTCACTTAATCCTTGCAACAGTCCTGTGAGGCTCAGTGGCGTTAAGTAACATACACAAGGTCACACAGCCAGTAGGAAGTGAAACCAGGTTTGAACAAACCCTTCTGACTTTCAAGCCTGTGCCCTTTTCACTCATGCTGCCTAGAATATGATGTGGGGCAAAATGATCTTTTCTTGTGATTTTATTTCTTATTTTCTGAAAGTACTGTAGCTTCCTTTAGCATCAAGGTGTACACATCAATAATTCCATCAGAAGTAAACCAAATTTTCCATTATAAAGTTGCTTCTCAGAGGCAAACTCACTGAAGATAATTTTAAAGACCCTCATTATTTTGGATTTCTCTGAGCTTATCTTCAAAAGAGTTATCACGTTATAATATTCAACTGTCCACTCGTTCACTGAATGACCAGAAAGAGTCCCAGGACCAAAACTTGATTTGCAAGGTTGATTGGTTTGAAGGGCACCACGTTTTGTCTGTAACTTGAATTTTGAATGCCTTTGCTGTTGTTTAGTCAGTAAATTGTGTCCAACTCTTTTGTGACCCTGTGGACTCTAACCTGCCAGGCTCCTTTATCCATGGGATTTCCCAGGCAAGAAAACAGGAGTGGGTTGCCATTTCCTAACCCAGGGGATCTTCCTCGGCTAGGGATCAAACCTACGTCTCCTGCACTGGCAGGAAGCTTCTTTACCAATGAGCTACCAGGGGCAGTCTCTTGAATGTCTTCAATGGGCCAAAGCCCACTCTTTGCTCCTCTTTGATGGGGCTGGATGCTTTCCATACACCTTCTAACCTTTGAAGTCTTTGGAGTTTGCAGCTAACTTTAGAAGTTATAACATAACTGGACCACTAGATGGTGATCTTTCATTATATATAACTTGAAGCTTCTCTACTCAGATAAGATATATCACTATTTTCTTGAAATCAAGCCTTTTTTAAGACAAAAAAAAAAAAAGATTTATTTATATATGGCTGCATTTGGTCTTTGTACTGTGCTGAGTTTTCTCTAGTTGTAGCAATCAGAGGCTACTGTATTGTGGTGTGTGGACTTCTCATTACAGTGGCTTTTCTTGTGGGACACCAGCTTTAGGGTACTCGGGCTCAATAATTGCAGCACGTGGACTCTAGAACACAGGTTCAGTAATTGTGGCTCACTTGCCCCATGGCATGTGGGATCTTCCTGGACCAGGAAATGAACCCATATCCCCTGCATTAGCAGGTTGATTCTCAACCACTGGACCATCAGGGAAGCCCTCCAGCTTTCAACAGGTACAGCTTTACCATAACTTTTTACAAAACACTTATTAAAAATACTTAGTAAATATTCAGATGCTCCAGGAGCTGGGAATTTTCCTGGTGCCCGATCCCCAGTCTGGGGAGTCTGACATGATATACTCAGAACGCTCATTCCTGTGGGAGAACTTATACAATATGACTGTTCTCTAGTTTGTGGGTCAGGCACCCAGGGGGTATGAGATTTGATTATATTATGGATCTGCCCCTCCTACCTCTCACATGGGTGGTTCCTTCTTTATGTGTTTGGTTGGAGGAGATATTTTCTTATAGGTTCCAGTTTTCTTCTTACCAATGGTTGTTTTGGAAATAGTTCTAATTTTGGTGTGCCTATGAGAGGAGGTGAGCTCAGGGCCTTTCTACTCTGCCATTTTGGCCACTCCACATCATTTTGATTACAAACCATGCCCCCTAAAATTCACTCTCTTGAGAAAATTGATACATACAAAATTTTTGTAGCAACATGAATGTAGTGCATACATACGCATTTTGAACAGTATGTTTTGAGACAGTTGCCTTGCCATTTCAAACAAGAAAGGTCGCATTCATTGATGACAGATGTAGATATTCAAAGTGAGAATAAAACTAATCTCCTCCAGTACATAGAGAAATAGGAGAAATGGAAACCACTTTGAAGTCCTCATAGCCAAAAGACGAGATGAGAAAGCCAAAAGATCAGTGGAGTAACTTCTGAAGAAAAGACATTGAGTTTGGTCAGCACAAGATAATTATGATCTGAAAAAAATAACTTCAGAGAAATACCATGGTACAAAGCTAAACTTTTTAGACAAGGGCTGAGAACAAGTGATTTGGGAGAATATAAATAAGGAAAGAAGAACTGAGTCAGGTCTTCATGAATAAATGATAGAGAGGCTGATAAATGAGCAGGGTATATTTTTTTCCCAAGAAATTTAAAAATGTTAAAAAATCAGCAAGAGGCAGAGTAAATGAGACACTAAGAAGTTGTTGGAAGTTAATGAGGTCTGAGGGAAGCTCAGAAAGGTAGGAAATACAAGAAACCTAAGCCAGAGAGAGAAACTGGCTTCATGAAGAGTCAAGAAGTAAATTTTAGATTGAGAGTGACTGTCTCAGCAGCCACCACTCACTGAGGACTTGCACCCAAATCAAACCCTCTTGTGTATTGTATACATGGACAATGGAGCCCAGCTGACTGGCATTTTGTGTTTTTAGATCCCCAGTCTGGGGAGTCTGACATGATATACTCAGAACGCTCATTCCTGTGGGAGAACTTATACAATATGACTGTTCTCTAGTTTGTGGGTCAGGCACCCAGGGGTATGAGATTTGATTATATTATGGATCTGCCCTCCTACCTCTCACATGGGTGGTTCCTTCTTTATGTGTTTGGTTGGAGGAGATATTTTCTTATAGGTTCCAGTTTTCTTCTTACCAATGGTTGTTTTGGAAATAGTTCTAATTTTGGTGTGCCTATGAGAGGAGGTGAGCTCAGGGCCTTTCTACTCTGCCATTTTGGCCACTCCACATCATTTTGATTACAAACCATGCCCCCTAAAATTCACTCTCTTGAGAAAATTGATACATACAAAATTTTTGTAGCAACATGAATGTAGTGCATACATACGCATTTTGAACAGTATGTTTTGAGACAGTTGCCTTGCCATTTCAAACAAGAAAGGTCGCATTCATTGATGACAGATGTAGATATTCAAAGTGAGAATAAAACTAATCTCCTCCAGTACATAGAGAAATAGGAGAAATGGAAACCACTTTGAAGTCCTCATAGCCAAAAGACGAGATGAGAAAGCCAAAAGATCAGTGGAGTAACTTCTGAAGAAAAGACATTGAGTTTGGTCAGCACAAGATAATTATGATCTGAAAAAAATAACTTCAGAGAAATACCATGGTACAAAGCTAAACTTTTTAGACAAGGGCTGAGAACAAGTGATTTGGGAGAATATAAATAAGGAAAGAAGAACTGAGTCAGGTCTTCATGAATAAATGATAGAGAGGCTGATAAATGAGCAGGGTATATTTTTTTCCCAAGAAATTTAAAAATGTTAAAAAATCAGCAAGAGGCAGAGTAAATGAGACACTAAGAAGTTGTTGGAAGTTAATGAGGTCTGAGGGAAGCTCAGAAAGGTAGGAAATACAAGAAACCTAAGCCAGAGAGAGAAACTGGCTTCATGAAGAGTCAAGAAGTAAATTTTAGATTGAGAGTGACTGTCTCAGCAGCCACCACTCACTGAGGACTTGCACCCAAATCAAACCCTCTTGTGTATTGTATACATGGACAATGGAGCCCAGCTGACTGGCATTTTTGTGTTTTTATTTTCCCCAGGAGAAAGAGAGCTCCCATAGCGGGAGTGTGGTCATTTAGTTTCCAGGCATAACGCGACTTCTGTGGCTACTTCTCAGCACCTGTGTGTCATCAACTTTGCCTAGATTTCCAGTTGATTTGGGAGATCTCCAGCTGACTTGAGATGGACCCTGCAAGTCTGTATCTAATATTTTTGGCTTAGATTCTAAGAATCAAATGGAAGAATTTTATAAATGAAATTTGAGGACTTAACAACTGTCCTTTTGGCCTTCATACACATACTTCATATTCAGGTGGTTGAACTTGTTTTTTTTTTTTTGGAGGGGGTCGGGTTGGGGAGGGAGGGGGGCGGGCGGGCCACTTCTATAGGTCTTTCATTTATCTATTTTCATCCATCTTTGTTCTTTGGCCCATGTGGGCCTCCCATCACGGTGGCATCTGTTGTCGCAGAGCACCAGCTCTGGGCGCATGCACTCCAGATCTCAGGCTCGGTAATTGGACACATCCGTCCAGCCGCTCCGCGGCACATGGAATCTTCCCAGGCCAGGGATCAAACCGGCGCCCCTTGCACCGCAAGGCGGTGTCGTTACCCACTGGACCACCAGGAAAGCCCAGGTGGTTGAACTTGTAATGAATCCTAACTGGAATGTGACCCCTCAGGAACTTAGTAGCCTGAGTCTTCATCTGGGTTATGCTGCTCAGAAATGTGGTGAGAGAACTCAAGAATATTTAAAAGAAAGTCAAATATGTCACAGGAGCAAGAAATCTATGGAATACTGTAGGGAAATTTCCATGGAAACTTGTCTCCCCCAATAGCATTATTTAGAGGATCCCTCCATGTTAGGAGTCTACTGCCTCCAAGACTGGTCCTGAGTGCCCTTGAGGGTTCACTGATAGATGACACAGGAAATACTCCAGCAGTGTGCCCTCTCACAGGTTATTTATTTCAAGTATAGAAAATCAGAGAAGCACTTTTGCACCAATCTTATTTCTTTCCTTTGCTTTCTTCTTCATCTTTTTTTTTTTTGGCCTATATTTGTATGTTTTCTTATATAGTGTATATCCATTAAAATCATGTTAAGTGCTTGTGGGGAATAGCACAGTACATAAATAAAGAAGTAGTAAAAGGTACTGGCTTGGGGATTCTGCCCCAGATATCTGTTGATGCACTTGATGAAATTAAGCCTTCTTCCCAACAAAAACTCAGAGAAGAGCCAAGCCAACCTGTTAGTTCTGGGGCCACCTTTCTCCTGGCCACCACTCAGCCTGGCAGAGTGGAGCGTTCCTAAGCAAAGGGATCCAGGCAGGTTTTGCCACTTGGTGCCCCAGGAGGAAGGATCTGTGCCTCTCTGTCACAGGCCCTACATCTCTCTTTCATTTTCCTCAGCCCCCACTGGTGGCTTCATGAGTCATTTATGCTTCATGCAGAGACTCTTCTTGAGCAGACCATAAGGAGAGGGCCTGAAAGGAAGTGTGTATGAATGTATGTGTGTGTGAACCTCAACAGGATCTTTATGTGTATGACCTTAAGCTCATTTTCGACCCTCTTGTACTGACATCCATTTTTTTCTCTGAGTCTCATTAATTACATATTGGAGAAAAAAATTGGTTAAATGCCTGCCCTGGCTGGGTAAAGGTTTCTTTGGGATTTTTTAAATATCCATAATGTAACTGAGTCTAAATTAGCTAAAGAGAAAAAAATCAAAATTTTAATAGATAATTCAGTAACTGAGGGACTTCTGGTCTGGACAAGAGAGTATAAACCTCTTTTCCTCTGCTCTTCCTCACTAAGCACAGCTTTATCAATCCTAGACATGGCAAAAGAGACAAGCAAAGGAGAACTCTTAAGAATCCTAAGAAGAAGGTGCACTGGTTTGGGAACCCAGGACCAGATGACAACACAGGGCATCTTGCATCCCCCAACCAGCAGAAGGCAGGCACCCAGACCTGGTATTTTCTGACTTCCCACTTGGCAGCAGAAGGTAGTCCAGTAGTTTTTTCTTTCCTCTTGATCTAGGGGGAGTCCTGTCAAAAACATGAGCAGGGGAAGCATTCTCTTTCCCTGCTGGGTCAGAGTTTCCTCTTTTCTATGGAGAGATGCTGATGCGGATGAGAGGAACCAGTAAGAAACACCCAGGTAAACCAGGTGGCCCAACTGGGGAAACCTCCTTAATTGCAAAAGTCAGAGATTTCCTTCTGCCCAGAGACACCAGGGCTCTCTGGTGAAACCAGGAACCTGTCCCCCACCGGCAGCAACCTGATCCCAGCTTTTTCCTTCTTAAAAACTCAGAGAAGAGCCAAGTGATCCCATTTGGCCACCACTCAGCCTGGCAGAGTGGAGCGTTCCTAAGCAAAGGGATCCAGGCAGGTTTTGCCACTTGGTGCCCCAGGAGGAAGGATCTGTGCCTCTCTGTCACAGGCCCTACATCTCTCTTTCATTTTCCTCAGCCCCCACTGGTGGCTTCATGAGTCATTTATGCTTCATGCAGAGACTCTTCTTGAGCAGACCATAAGGAGAGGGCCTGAAAGGAAGTGTGTATGAATGTATGTGTGTGTGAACCTCAACAGGATCTTTATGTGTATGACCTTAAGCTCATTTTCGACCCTCTTGTACTGACATCCATTTTTTTCTCTGAGTCTCATTAATTACATATTGGAGAAAAAAATTGGTTAAATGCCTGCCCTGGCTGGGTAAAGGTTTCTTTGGGATTTTTTAAATATCCATAATGTAACTGAGTCTAAATTAGCTAAAGAGAAAAAAATCAAAATTTTAATAGATAATTCAGTAACTGAGGGACTTCTGGTCTGGACAAGAGAGTATAAACCTCTTTTCCTCTGCTCTTCCTCACTAAGCACAGCTTTATCAATCCTAGACATGGCAAAAGAGACAAGCAAAGGAGAACTCTTAAGAATCCTAAGAAGAAGGTGCACTGGTTTGGGAACCCAGGACCAGATGACAACACAGGGCATCTTGCATCCCCCAACCAGCAGAAGGCAGGCACCCAGACCTGGTATTTTCTGACTTCCCACTTGGCAGCAGAAGGTAGTCCAGTAGTTTTTTCTTTCCTCTTGATCTAGGGGGAGTCCTGTCAAAAACATGAGCAGGGGAAGCATTCTCTTTCCCTGCTGGGTCAGAGTTTCCTCTTTTCTATGGAGAGATGCTGATGCGGATGAGAGGAACCAGTAAGAAACACCCAGGTAAACCAGGTGGCCCAACTGGGGAAACCTCCTTAATTGCAAAAGTCAGAGATTTCCTTCTGCCCAGAGACACCAGGGCTCTCTGGTGAAACCAGGAACCTGTCACCACCGGCAGCCCTGTAGCTAGCAACCTGATCCCAGAAATCACTTTATCTCTCCTCCCTTCCCAGAGAAACCTGAGTAGCTGGAGGTGGGGGGGAACATTACTTCCCACCCACCGCCCTCACCAAGAGGTATCTTGGCAACTCAGCCAGAGAAAATTTCAACCCTCAGGCAGTCACAAAGTCTCTGAAAATTAATTACTGGAATCACAGCCCACAAAAGTAGGCTAAGACTCATACGTTAAACCTAAACAGTAACTGCCTGTAAAATAATATATTTAAATAGGACCCAAATTCTCTGAACACACTAGACAAAATGTCCAGGATATAAATCAAGAAACAAGAACATCACAACTTGAATGAATCCCAGCACCAACATGAATCAGATGTTGTAGTAATCTGATAAGAATTTTAAGGCAAGCATTATAGACATACTACAACAATCAATTACAAATTCTCTTAAGTAGAAGTGTAGAAAATCTCAGAAAAGAAATAGAAGTTATGTGAAAAAGAAACAAATGGAAATTATAGAACTGAAAAATACAATAGAAATTTAAAAAGACTTGCTGGATGGGCTCACAGTAGAGTGATGATGAAGAACAGAATCAGTGACCATGAGGACAGAAAGACAGAATTTATCAGTGCCTCAGGGACCTGTGGAATTACAATAAAATATCAAATGTTCGTATCACTGGACTTCCAGAAAGTAGAAGAGGAAGAGTAGGAATGAATAAGCATTTGAAGAAACAATAACTTAAAACTTCCCAAATTTGATGAAAAACATCAACATAGAGATCCAATAAACTCTAAACATGATAAATCCAAAGAACCTATGCCAATACACATCATAATTAAACTTTTGAAAACTAAAGACATTAGTTTTCAAAACTGAGTATTAGATGATATTACTCGAATACTTTGGCCACCTGATGCAAAGAGACAACTCATTGGAAAAGACCCTGATACTGGGAAAAACAGAAGGCAGAAGGGGATGACAGAGAACAAGATGGTTGGATGGCATCACTGAGTCAAAGGACGTGAATCTGAGCAAGCTCCAGGAGATGGTGAAAGAGAAGCTTGGTATGCTGCAGTCCATGGGGTTGCAAAGAACTGGACATGACTGAGTGACTGAATTGACTGACTGATATTTTGTTTGAATCATAAAATGATTTATAAAACCAAAAAGGAAAAAAATTTCACAAAAGAAATGAGTTAACAGTAATAGGTAAAAGTGGGGAATGTAAAGAGACCTAATTGGAAATGGGGTTTCGGTACTTCATTTTAAATGGTAAACACTGTGATAACCAAATGCAGAGTTAGAAGTAGCACCCAGAGCAACCAGTATAAAAACTACAAAGAGATGAACTCAAAAGTGCTATAAATAAATCAAGATGAAATCCTAAACATGTTCAAGTAATATGCAGAATGGCTAGGAAGAGAATAAAAAGGAACAACAACCAAAGGAAACAAGTAAAAAATAAGTAATAAAATAGCATCCTAAAGTGTTAACATATCTATAAATGGTCTTAATTATAAATGATCTAAATATACCAATCAAAAGACAGATAAGCAGAGTAGATTAAAAATTTTTTAAAACTAAATCCAATTATATGCTGTATATAAGAAACTAACTTTAGGGACTTCCTGGTGGTCCAGTGGTTAAGACTGTTCCCAGTGCATGGGCCCAGGTTCAATCACTGGTCAGGGAACTAGATCCCACATGCCTCAACTAAGACACAGCACAGTCAAATAAATAAATGATAATAAAAATAATTTAAAAAAAGAAACTAACTTTGTATTCAACTACATGTATGTTGAAAGTAGAATAGGGAAAGATATAATAAAAAAAAAAGAGGAGTGACAATATTTCCTAAATGAGACTTGAAAGAAGATTATCAGGGAAAAAGGGACATAATATAATGGTTAAAGGATCAGTCTTTCAGGAAGACATAGTATACTACTGTCTATAAACTAAACCATAGAGCCTCAAATACATGAAGCAAAAACTGTTAAAACTGAAAGGAGAAAGAGAAGAACCTACAATTATAGTTGGAGACCTTAACATTGCTTCCATTCAGCAATCAATAGAACTATTAGGCCAAAAAATCATAAGGATATAAAAGATCTGAAGAACACAATTCTCAAGATCTAATTAATATATATATCAGACCATCCAACAATAGTATAATAGTTTTCTCAATTTCCTGTGAAATATTCACCAACTAGAAAAAAAACCATAAAACATACTATGAAACAGACTTTGACAAATAGAGAAGAATTGAAATCATAATTGTATGCTCTATGATGGAATCGAACTGGAAATCTGTAACAAAGAAAACAGAAAACTCTCAAAACACTTGGAAACTAAGCAACACACTTCTAAATAATTATGGGTCAAATAATAAGCCTCAAAGAAAATTAAAAAGTGTATAGAACAAAATAAAATTAGAACACAATTTAAAGTTAAAGGATGAAGTTAAAGCAGTATTGAGAGGGAAATTTATAGCATTAAATGCCTATATTTAAAATGGGGAAAGGTGTCATATCAATAATTTAAGTTCTTTCCTCCAGAAACTAGAAGAAGGAGCATAATAAACCCAAAGGTAAGAGAAAGAATGAAATAATAAAGAACAGAAAACAAAATTGGAAATAGGAAAACATTACTGAAAAAGCCTAAGGAAACAAATAGTTTTTCAAAAAAAAAAAGTGATAAACTTGATAAACCTCTAGCAAGACTGACAAAAATAGAATACAATTGCCAATATCAGATTGAAATAGGATATATTATTCCAGATAGTGCAGCTGTTTAAAAAATCAAGGAGTACTACATACAACTATATGATCATAAATAGGACACCTTTGAAAGAAAAATAGAACAATTCCTTAAGAACCACAAAGTGCTAAAATTCAAGTAAGATGAAAACAGACAATCTGGATAATCCTGTAATCATTAAGGAAATTGAAATTTTTAATTAAAAAGCTCTCAAGAACCAACAGTTATAACTGGACATGGAACAACAGACTGGTTCAAAATTGGGAAAGGAGTACATCAAGGCTGTATATTGTCACCCAGCTTATTTAACTTCTGTGCAGAGTACATCATGTGAAATGCTGGGCTGGATGAAGCACGAGTTGGAATCAAGATTGCTGGGAGAAATATCAATAACCTCAGATATGCCGATGACACCACCCTTATGGCAGAAAGAGAAGAAGGATTAAAGAGCTTCTTGATGAAGGTAAAAGAGGAGAGTGGAAAAGCTGACTTAAAACTCAACATTCAAAAAACAGATCATGGCATCCAGTCCCATCATGTCATGGCAAAGATGGGAAAATAATGGAAACAGTAATAGACTTATTTTCTTGGGCTTCAAAATCACTGCAGACAGTGACTGTAGCCGTGAAATTAAAAGACACTTGCTCCTTAGAAGAAAAGATATGACAAACATAGACAGCATATTAGAAAGCAAAAACTTGACTTGCCAACAAAGGTCTGTATAGTCAAAACTATGGTTTTTCCAGTTGTCATGTATGAATATGAGAGTTGGACCAGAAAGAAGCCTGAGCACCAAAGAATTGATGATTTCAAACCGTGGAGTTTCAGAAGATTCTTGAGAGTCCCTTGGACAGCAAAGAGATCAAATCAGTCAATCCTAAAGGAAGTCAACCCTGAATTCATTGGAAGGACTGATGCTGAAGCTCCAGTACTTCTGCCACCTGATACAAAGAGCCAACTCATTGGAAAAGGCCCTGATGCTGGGAGAGATTGAAGGCTGGAGGAGAAGGGGTTCACAGAGGTGGTTGGTTGGCATCAATGAACATGACACTCAATATACGTGAATTTGAGCCAACTCCAGGAAATAGTGGAGGAAAAGGAAGCCTGGTATACTGCAGTTCAATGGGGTCGCAAAGAATCGGACATGATTGAGAGACTGAATAACAACAGCAACAACATGTTCTGAACCTCCAGTGGTTCCACATGGGACTTAGAATAACATCAAAAATGGTCCAGCCCCTGCTAAAATTCAAGTAAGATGAAAACAGACAATCTGGATAATCCTGTAATAAAAGGAAATAGAAATTTTTAATTAAAAAGCTCTCAAGAACCAACAGTTATAACTGGACATGGAACAACAGACTGGTTCAAAATTGGGAAAGGAGTACATCAAGGCTGTATATTGTCACCCAGCTTATTTAACTTCTGTGCAGAGTACATCATGTGAAATGCTGGGCTGGATGAAGCACGAGTTGGAATCAAGATTGCTGGGAGAAATATCAATAACCTCAGATATGCCGATGACACCACCCTTATGGCAGAAAGAGAAGAAGGATTAAAGAGCTTCTTGATGAAGGTAAAAGAGGAGAGTGGAAAAGCTGACTTAAAACTCAACATTCAAAAAACAGATCATGGCATCCAGTCCCATCATGTCATGGCAAAGATGGGAAAATAATGGAAACAGTAATAGACTTATTTTCTTGGGCTTCAAAATCACTGCAGACAGTGACTGTAGCCGTGAAATTAAAAGACACTTGCTCCTTAGAAGAAAAGATATGACAAACATAGACAGCATATTAGAAAGCAAAAACTTGACTTGCCAACAAAGGTCTGTATAGTCAAAACTATGGTTTTTCCAGTTGTCATGTATGAATATGAGAGTTGGACCAGAAAGAAGCCTGAGCACCAAAGAATTGATGATTTCAAACCGTGGAGTTTCAGAAGATTCTTGAGAGTCCCTTGGACAGCAAAGAGATCAAATCAGTCAATCCTAAAGGAAGTCAACCCTGAATTCATTGGAAGGACTGATGCTGAAGCCCCAGTACTTCTGCCACCTGATACAAAGAGCCAACTCATTGGAAAAGGCCCTGATGCTGGGAGAGATTGAAGGCTGGAGGAGAAGGGGTTCACAGAGGTGGTTGGTTGGCATCAATGAACATGACACTCAATATACGTGAATTTGAGCCAACTCCAGGAAATAGTGGAGGAAAAGGAAGCCTGGTATACTGCAGTTCAATGGGGTCGCAAAGAATCGGACATGATTGAGAGACTGAATAACAACAGCAACAACATGTTCTGAACCTCCAGTGGTTCCACATGGGACTTAGAATAACATCAAAATGTCTTACCATGGCCACAAAGCCCCACATGATCTGGTCCCTAGCTTCCTGCATTGACCTCCTCTACGTCTTCATACCTTACTTACTCCAGTCCTTTCATACTGTTTGTCTTGCTCTTTCTCAATAGTCATTACTTCCTCAAGCCCCATGTAGTCTCTATGGTCTTGACAGCTAGTCAAGATAAACTGAATAAGCTTGCATACATACAACAAATAATTCGTCTTTGTTTTTCCAACACCTAACTTGATGAATGGAAGAAGTGAAACTCAAAAATGTATTTGAACAAAAAAATAACTCTCTTAAAAAATTTTTGAGGTTTAATCAATCATGTGTTTAAAATGTAAACCTATACTGTGGTACAGTTGCCAAAAACATCTAATGTTACCAACAGCTGTGTAAAACAGAAGTGTATTGTTGGGAGAAAGGCAAGTTCTAGTCCTGGTTTAACCACCTTCTGAAATGTTGTACAAAAAGTCTGCTGCATAAAAGAGGGCTTTATGCTTATTCTTTATGCTTATTCTTTCCTTTAGGAAAGAACTAATGGTAGAGGGTTTCAAAGAAAAAGCTTTTAGTTCAACATAAGGAAAAATTGCCTGGTAGTTTTCCCCAAATCAGTGTTCTACTTAACACTATGCCATGTGAGGCTAAACAAGGTGTCTTGTGTCTTAATGAAGGATTTCTCAGAATCTTTATAAGTGTTAAGAGTATATAATATGCTTCATTTCCAAAATTTATTTATCCAGAGGAACTTATTCACAGAACACTGTTAATATCTTTTGAGACAGTAGTTCTAAGTAGTTAAAGCTGGAAGGACTGAGCAGCCTTCTGCCACCTGATACAAAGAGCCAACTCATTGGAAAAGGCCCTGATGCTGGGAGAGATTGAAGGCTGGAGGAGAAGGGGTTCACAGAGGTGGTTGGTTGGCATCAATGAACATGACACTCAATATACGTGAATTTGAGCCAACTCCAGGAAATAGTGGAGGAAAAGGAAGCCTGGTATACTGCAGTTCAATGGGGTCGCAAAGAATCGGACATGATTGAGAGACTGAATAACAACAGCAACAACATGTTCTGAACCTCCAGTGGTTCCACATGGGACTTAGAATAACATCAAAATGTCTTACCATGGCCACAAAGCCCCACATGATCTGGTCCCTAGCTTCCTGCATTGACCTCCTCTACGTCTTCATACCTTACTTACTCCAGTCCTTTCATACTGTTTGTCTTGCTCTTTCTCAATAGTCATTACTTCCTCAAGCCCCATGTAGTCTCTATGGTCTTGACAGCTAGTCAAGATAAACTGAATAAGCTTGCATACATACAACAAATAATTCGTCTTTGTTTTTCCAACACCTAACTTGATGAATGGAAGAAGTGAAACTCAAAAATGTATTTGAACAAAAAAATAACTCTCTTAAAAAATTTTTGAGGTTTAATCAATCATGTGTTTAAAATGTAAACCTATACTGTGGTACAGTTGCCAAAAACATCTAATGTTACCAACAGCTGTGTAAAACAGAAGTGTATTGTTGGGAGAAAGGCAAGTTCTAGTCCTGGTTTAACCACCTTCTGAAATGTTGTACAAAAAGTCTGCTGCATAAAAGAGGGCTTTATGCTTATTCTTTATGCTTATTCTTTCCTTTAGGAAAGAACTAATGGTAGAGGGTTTCAAAGAAAAAGCTTTTAGTTCAACATAAGGAAAAATTGCCTGGTAGTTTTCCCCAAATCAGTGTTCTACTTAACACTATGCCATGTGAGGCTAAACAAGGTGTCTTGTGTCTTAATGAAGGATTTCTCAGAATCTTTATAAGTGTTAAGAGTATATAATATGCTTCATTTCCAAAATTTATTTATCCAGAGGAACTTATTCACAGAACACTGTTAATATCTTTTGAGACAGTAGTTCATAGAACAGGTTGAGTTAAAGCTGCTCAAAAATGAACAAATTATCTTCTGAAGAAGCACAATTAGGTTCACATTCAGGTATTCATGGAAAACAGATAGTGTTGCTTTCACTTCAGTAATTCTGAAAACTTGGTAACTGAGACTAGAGCATTAAAGCTTGGGAAACTTGAGCAACTTTCTTTGTTATATTTACAATGTAACTGGCTCAAAACAGTTCTAGATGAGAATGATGGAGCAAAACCAATGGAAATGAAGCTCTCTATGACAGTTGTTCTGAACTTTTCCCCCAGCAATACACTGCGGAGCCATGATATTCCCGTGTCTGTCCACTGGAGTCATTCAGTGTGTGCAGGATAATATTTCTCAACTTTTTTTCACCAACACAGCAACAAACAAGCAAAACCCTGAAATGTTCTACCAGGCCAATCCCAAGATTTTGTTAGAATCCTGATATGGACTATGCCCTTCATTGAGCATTGCCATTTTAGAAGCTCAAACCTAGAGTATTAAGACAACTTTTTTTAAAAAAAGAAGTCATTTAGAATTTGTGGAAACAGTAAAAATTATCAAAATGATTCCACTTCTTGAGACTGAAAGAAATACTAATAAAATGGAATTGTATTTATAAAAACACTGTTGTTATTAAATAATTGTTGCAATAAGCAAGACAATGTAATAGTAAGAAAAAGCTCACCCCCAAACATTGAAAAGACAGAGTTGGAAAATTATAATTAGTATCTGTCTATACAGTTGTCTATAGGAAGATATAACCTAGGGCTGAAACACCATAGTCCCTAAGAAGAGTATACAGCTCTTCATCAGAGCTTCTATAGTTTATACTTGTCTGTTTTCCAAAACCATGCTAATTGTCTTTAATTTGGTTTCCAAGGATTTGTCAGTACTGAGGAAGGGACATTTGGGTTAATAGATAAAAGACTGTAACTGTCAGAAAGACATAGCTCTCCTATATATTACTAAAATTCTAATTTTTCTCCTACTATCTGTATTGAAAAATTTACTAAAGTCTTATCAGACCTAGGTAGCTGATAAGGTAGGCCCTGGATCAGATCATACTAGACATACTGCTTCTTGAGTTCCTTGTAAACAATACAATTACACTGCCAATGAAAACATTTGAAATACCATTCCTCTGTTATTCTGAAATTTGACCCTAAATCAACACTTCAAAAGGTGGGGTCATATGTTCTAAATGGCAGGTAAAATAATTGTTATATAACTTTGATAACCACAGAAACCAATCTCAATTATACATTTGTGCTTTTGGAAATACCAGGCCAGCTTCAGCAACACTACACTAGGCTTACTGAGTTCAGTGACAGATGGGAAGACAGAGTTTCAGGGACCTTGCTTTAATGTATTGACAATCTCAGTCCTAGAACTGCTTCTGTCGTGGAAGAAAAGTGGAGGAGATAAGCTCAGATATGATGCCACTTCTCTCTTGTAACCAAATTGGAATGGAAAATGCTTGAAGATGGTGATGGCCAAGACCAGAGTCAGGAACGGGGGTCTGGGCCGAGTCCAGGAAGCCATTAGAGCTTTGTCTTCTTGGTCTGCAGGTTGATCATGTTTCCTTGGATTTGGGGAGTCTGCTTATCTGTTGACCCCTGAACATCGTCTGGCTTTAAAGGAACATAGTAGTAACCCATGATGGAGAAGATCAGGCAGACCACCAGCAGGAGGCAGGAAAACAAAATGAATTCAGCCCACTGTAGGAAGAAATACATAATAGAGAAAAATATACAGAACCGAAAATTAAAGGGATCTTCATAGCATAAAGAATGGGGAGCAGATTGACCAGGGTCATCAGTTTAGGAAGAGCTCTGATAGGAGAAGACAGGGCTCACTGTCCTCAACTGACACGGACCTATGTGGCCATTATTGCCACTTACATGCCTATTTTCCTGGCAAAATTTGTGTGTATCTAATTCATCTCCAGTCAGAGGGCTGAGTGGGGAATGAGGGAGACGAAAGGTGGGGGAAGAGAAGCAGAGGAAGTAGAGGGAAGTCCCTGGGTAGACACGTGTTCCTGCTCCTGTTAGGTACATACCTGAGCCAGGCCGCTAAACTGCGCCACAATAAGCACAATGATGTTCCCAACTGCAACGGTCAACAACCAGGCTGCCTGGAGTACAGACTTCATGCTAGATGGAGCCTAGAGAGGAAACAGATCTGTGAATAAACAAACTCCCTACACCATCCTCCTGTCTCACGCATCTATTCAGAAATGTTCTCCCACCAGAGCTTCTTGATTTGAACTTCCGCACTAAGTTCAGCTATCACATTGATTCAGGGAATTGTAATAATCTTCATAATAACAATAAGATGCTGCTCTTAACTGAATATTTTAATTCATTGTATCATATAATCTTCATTACAACCTTAAGGGATAAGTTCTCTTACTATTCTTATTTTACACATAAAGAAAAATAGTTTTAGAGAGGTGATAATTCCCTTGCTCAAGGTTACACAATAGGTATGCAGCCAAACTTTGAACATGGGCAGTTTGATTCCACAGAGTCCTTATTCTTAATGTTTAAGTATCTTTTTCTGGAACCCAAACAGTATAGGGATTTAGCCTGCCAAGTTCCTGGGAGTCAAGTTGACACTTTGTTTAGGATCATAAGGAATCTAAGGCCAAAAACTATGTAGGTCTTGGCAATGGTCACACACCTAATTAAGGCATGATCACATACCTAATTAAGGCAGTGAAAGTGTTAGTCGCTCAGTCAGGTCTGACTCTTTGCAACCCCATGGACTGAATCCCACCAGGCTCTTCTGTCCATGGAATTCTCCAGGCAAGAATACTGGCGTGGGTAGCCAATCCCTTCTCCAGGGATTTTCCTGACCTGGGGATCAAATCTGGGTCTCCTATATTCCAGATTCTTTACTACCTGAGCCTCCAGGGAAGCCCCAATTAAGGAAGCATTAGGATTAAAACTCCATCCTCTGAGCAATAACTCCACCTCCACTTTCCACTTCCAAAACCTACCTGAGAATAAGAAAACTCAAGTCCTGTGACAGAGAACATGACTTCCCCAGCTGTAACAAGGGCATATTGTGGTAGCTGCCAGGCGATGGACATTTTGTTGACTGGGAGGTATTCCATCTTCCAGGCCTGAGGACCCTTATTGGTTCTCTTAGGGAGGGAAACAAGAAATGATCTTGTGAGGAGTCTCAAGTAAACATTTCCGGCCTACATCACCCTATGCTCTTATATCCATCCCTCATTGTATTGTCATTCTTGCGCTACCATGAAGAGACTGAGCAATTGCTGCACAATTCAGTTTTTTGAAATTCTTTTTGTTAACACTCCACTCACTCGTCTGGCCTCAATCAGACTGTTACTTTTGATTCAGGGAATTGCTAAGTTCAGCTATCACATTGATTCAGGGAATTGTAATAATCTTCATAATAACAATAAGATGCTGCTCTTAACTGAATATTTTAATTCATTGTATCATATAATCTTCATTACAACCTTAAGGGATAAGTTCTCTTACTATTCTTATTTTACACATAAAGAAAAATAGTTTTAGAGAGGTGATAATTCCCTTGCTCAAGGTTACACAATAGGTATGCAGCCAAACTTTGAACATGGGCAGTTTGATTCCACAGAGTCCTTATTCTTAATGTTTAAGTATCTTTTTCTGGAACCCAAACAGTATAGGGATTTAGCCTGCCAAGTTCCTGGGAGTCAAGTTGACACTTTGTTTAGGATCATAAGGAATCTAAGGCCAAAAACTATGTAGGTCTTGGCAATGGTCACACACCTAATTAAGGCATGATCACATACCTAATTAAGGCAGTGAAAGTGTTAGTCGCTCAGTCAGGTCTGACTCTTTGCAACCCCATGGACTGAATCCCACCAGGCTCTTCTGTCCATGGAATTCTCCAGGCAAGAATACTGGAGTGGGTAGCCAATCCCTTCTCCAGGGGATTTTCCTGACCTGGGGATCAAATCTGGGTCTCCTATATTCCAGATTCTTTACTACCTGAGCCTCCAGGGAAGCCCCAATTAAGGAAGCATTAGGATTAAAACTCCATCCTCTGAGCAATAACTCCACCTCCACTTTCCACTTCCAAAACCTACCTGAGAATAAGAAAACTCAAGTCCTGTGACAGAGAACATGACTTCCCCAGCTGTAACAAGGGCATATTGTGGTAGCTGCCAGGCGATGGACATTTTGTTGACTGGGAGGTATTCCATCTTCCAGGCCTGAGGACCCTTATTGGTTCTCTTAGGGAGGGAAACAAGAAATGATCTTGTGAGGAGTCTCAAGTAAACATTTCCGGCCTACATCACCCTATGCTCTTATATCCATCCCTCATTGTATTGTCATTCTTGCGCTACCATGAAGAGACTGAGCAATTGCTGCACAATTCAGTTTTTTGAAATTCTTTTTGTTAACACTCCACTCACTCGTCTGGCTTCAATCAATCAGATACTGTTACTGCAGAGTCTTAAAATGGTGGCCTATGTTGATTCTGTATTTTGGATTCCCACCATTTTGACCTACTGGATATTTTAATCCTGCTTAACATTTTAAATGTAAAATGGCATCTGAATTATACAAACAACAAGTTTTCAGAAAAGCACATACTTAAGGAAAGTTTAATTCCTTGTTCAATTTTCTATGTAGGTAGAATTAAAGTATTTGTAACATCTTATTTAAATATTTCTTTTACTGAAATTACTTTTATCAGAATGAATCATTTTCCTGGTAGACCTTACTTTGAAGATTTTCTTGATCAATTTTTAAAAATCCATATCAAATGCCACCTGCTATTTTGAAATCTATTTACTGGCCATACGTTGAAACTTTGTCAAAAAGATACAGTTTTCCTGTAAAAGTTTAGTCAGAAAGAAGTATTTCCAGATCAATTTTTTGTTATTAATGTTACCCAAATGTATACCTAGGTAAAATCTTTTTCTTGTCTAAAATTAATTTTACTATATGCAGGTTTTTAGCTGTAGTTTGTTTTTTTATATAATAAATGCAATGAAATTTTTGAAATTACATTATTTTTCTAGGAGTAAAACCAAGTCATTAGGTAGCAGATGTTATTAGATAGTAGCTATAATACATGGATATATCATGATGAAAGGGGTGAATAGGCAGAGATCAAGAATTCAACACTATTCACGGTAACCTGTCCACCATCATCTATCAATGAGAATAAGAAAACTCAAGTCCTGTGACAGAGAACATGACTTCCCCAGCTGTAACAAGGGCATATTGTGGTAGCTGCCAGGCGATGGACATTTTGTTGACTGGGAGGTATTCCATCTTCCAGGCCTGAGGACCCTTATTGGTTCTCTTAGGGAGGGAAACAAGAAATGATCTTGTGAGGAGTCTCAAGTAAACATTTCCGGCCTACATCACCCTATGCTCTTATATCCATCCCTCATTGTATTGTCATTCTTGCGCTACCATGAAGAGACTGAGCAATTGCTGCACAATTCAGTTTTTTGAAATTCTTTTTGTTAACACTCCACTCACTCGTCTGGCTTCAATCAATCAGATACTGTTACTGCAGAGTCTTAAAATGGTGGCCTATGTTGATTCTGTATTTTGGATTCCCACCATTTTGACCTACTGGATATTTTAATCCTGCTTAACATTTTAAATGTAAAATGGCATCTGAATTATACAAACAACAAGTTTTCAGAAAAGCACATACTTAAGGAAAGTTTAATTCCTTGTTCAATTTTCTATGTAGGTAGAATTAAAGTATTTGTAACATCTTATTTAAATATTTCTTTTACTGAAATTACTTTTATCAGAATGAATCATTTTCCTGGTAGACCTTACTTTGAAGATTTTCTTGATCAATTTTTAAAAATCCATATCAAATGCCACCTGCTATTTTGAAATCTATTTACTGGCCATACGTTGAAACTTTGTCAAAAAGATACAGTTTTCCTGTAAAAGTTTAGTCAGAAAGAAGTATTTCCAGATCAATTTTTTGTTATTAATGTTACCCAAATGTATACCTAGGTAAAATCTTTTTCTTGTCTAAAATTAATTTTACTATATGCAGGTTTTTAGCTGTAGTTTGTTTTTTTATATAATAAATGCAATGAAATTTTTGAAATTACATTATTTTTCTAGGAGTAAAACCAAGTCATTAGGTAGCAGATGTTATTAGATAGTAGCTATAATACATGGATATATCATGATGAAAGGGGTGAATAGGCAGAGATCAAGAATTCAACACTATTCACGGTAACCTGTCCACCATCATCTATCAATGAGATTAAAAATAGCAGGGATAAAAACATCAAAGTCAAAGTCTTTGAAATGAAAAGACCTTGGTGTCAAAATGTCCTTGATTTCCTTATTTGGAAATAGATTTGTTACAGAGATAATTAGTCAGGTTATAATGAAGTTATTGGAGTGAGCCCTAATCCAACATAACTTGTGTCTTCATAAGAGTCCAAGGGCCACTGCATTCAAAATGTAAGGAAAATGATTCTTTAGTTGATATTGTGAACATATATTTAGGCCTTAGCCTCAGAGAAGACCATGATCTTAACTTGTAAATAAAAGTCACATTCTCGGGGCTTCCCTGGTGGTCCAGTAGGTAAGGACACCGCCTTGCAGTGCAAGGGGCGCCGGTTCGATCCCTGGCCAGGGAAGATCCCACGTGCTGTGGAGCGGCTGGACCCATGTGTCCAATCCGAGCCGGAGCTCTGGAGCGCATGTGTCCAGAGCTGGTGCTCTGCAGCGAGAGAGGCCACTGCGATGGGAGGCCCACACGGGCCAAAGAACAAAGATGGATGAAAATAGATCAAAGAAACACCAATAGAAGTGGCCTGCCTGTCCCCCTCCCTCCACCCCCATCCCCCCCTCAAAAAAAAAACAACAAAAAAAAGTCACATTCTCAAATATTCACAGGCAAGTATAACAATTAAGTAAATAAAACAGGCTGAATGGGAATGACAGGGTCTATGGTAAACTGGACAGCAAACTCCTGTCTAAAGTGTACACCCACTATAGCACCAGTCAAGTGACATAGTAATACCTGTACAAAATCTTCTGATTTAAATATATAGAAATTTTAGGAATCCAGTTTCTTGGGTGAAATTGCTTGAATTTTAAATATTGTCAATTAATAATAATTATTATTGACTGCAACCAAACAAAACAGAACTATATGGGGAACTGGGCCCTCAGACATCTAATTTATTATATCTACTTTAGATGTTTATTAGATCTTGGTATTCAGAAACAATGTATATAGCCTCTAGCTTGAGTAGTATGCTATAGACAGAACAAAGAAAAACTGGAGTAACACCAGGAATGCAAATATCCCCCTAAAAGTCATATGTTGAATCCTAACTTCCAGTACCCACCCAGAATGTGACCTTATTTGGAAATAGAGTTATTGTGGATATAATTAGTCAAGTTATAATGAGGGTCCTAATCCAATATGACTGGTGTCTTCATAAGAGAAATTTAGATACAAACATACAGGGAGAATTCCAAGAGAAGATGAAGATGGAGACTGGGGTGATTCTTCTACACATCAAGCAACACCAAATATTGCCAGAAAACCACTAGAAGCTAAAGGAGGGTAAATGAAAAGATTCTTTCTCATAGCTCTTAGAAGGAAGCTGTTCTACCAACACTTTTATTTTGAACTTCTAGCCTGCATGACTGTAAAACACTAAATTTCTGTGGTTAAAGCCACTCTGCTTGTGGTACTTTTTTACAATGGCCCTAGAAAACTAATACAGTCAGGTTGCTGTAAGAGCATAAAAACCAATTAATATACCATATCAATAGATTATCTCAATAGACACAGAAAAAGTATTTAACAAAAATCAATGTCCCCCCTTTCCCAGTAAAAAATCATACAAACAAAAACCACAACAAACTAGGAATAGAAGGGAACTTAACCTGATACCCAATCAATGACATCTATAAAAACCCCACAGCTAACATACTCAGTGATAAAAGACTGAATGCTTTCCCTGTAAGAGAATGTCTACTTTTACCACTTCTATTCAAGATTTTGTAGGAGGTTCAAGCAAGAACAGTTAGTTAAGAAAAAGAAATAAAAGTCATCCACACTGAAAAGAAGTAAAGCTTACTTATGCAAATAAGATGATCTTATATGTAGAAAGTCCTAAGGGATCCAAAAAAAAAAAAAACCCTATTTAAACTAACAAATGAGTTCAGTAAGGTTGCAGGACATAAGATCAGTATCAACTGTATTTCTATATATTTCCAATGAACAAACTAAAAATGAAATTAGGGAAATCATACCATTAGTAACAGCAAAGTATAGAATAAAATACTTAGGAATAAATATAACAAAGTAAATGTAAACCTACACTCTAAAGGTACAAAAACATTGAAGAAATCTATGTTTTGAAGAAGACCTAAATAAATGAAAAGACATCTCATGTTCACTGATCAGGAAACAATACTGCTGAGATAGCAAAACTCCTCACAATTGCCTACAGATTCAATGCAATCTATATCAAAAATCCCAGCTGGCTGCTGATCCCACACTGATCCTAAGATTATATGAAAATTCATATAAAGGTTATATGAAATTCATATAAAATTCTGTAGTAGTCAGCCAATCTTGAAATGGAAGAACAATGTTGAAAGACTCAACTTCCTGAGTTTGAAATTGACAATAAAGCAACCATAATCAAAAGATTATTATATTGGAACAAGAATAAATATATAAATCAATGGAGTATAATAAATCAATGGAATCCAGAAATAAGCTGTCACATTTTTGGTCAGCTGATTTTTAAGAAGAATATCAAGACCATTTAGTGGGAAAAGTCAAGTCTTTAACAAATTCTTCTGGGACAACTGGATATTCACCCACAAAAGAATGAAGTTAGCCCCCAAGCTCACACCATATATAAAAACTAACTCAAAAAGGATTAAAGTCCTAAATATAAGAGGTAAAACAACTCTTAGAGATAAATATAGTCATAAATCCTCATGACCGGGCTTCCCTGGTGGTCCAGTGGGTAAGGACACTGTCTTGCAGTGCAAGGCGCGGGTTCGAGCCCTGGTTAATATACCATATCAATAGATTATCTCAATAGACACAGAAAAAGTATTTAACAAAAATCAATGTCCCCCCTTTCCCAGTAAAAAATCATACAAACAAAAACCACAACAAACTAGGAATAGAAGGGAACTTAACCTGATACCCAATCAATGACATCTATAAAAACCCCACAGCTAACATACTCAGTGATAAAAGACTGAATGCTTTCCCTGTAAGAGAATGTCTACTTTTACCACTTCTATTCAAGATTTTGTAGGAGGTTCAAGCAAGAACAGTTAGTTAAGAAAAAGAAATAAAAGTCATCCACACTGAAAAGAAGTAAAGCTTACTTATGCAAATAAGATGATCTTATATGTAGAAAGTCCTAAGGGATCCAAAAAAAAAAAAAACCCTATTTAAACTAACAAATGAGTTCAGTAAGGTTGCAGGACATAAGATCAGTATCAACTGTATTTCTATATATTTCCAATGAACAAACTAAAAATGAAATTAGGGAAATCATACCATTAGTAACAGCAAAGTATAGAATAAAATACTTAGGAATAAATATAACAAAGTAAATGTAAACCTACACTCTAAAGGTACAAAAACATTGAAGAAATCTATGTTTTGAAGAAGACCTAAATAAATGAAAAGACATCTCATGTTCACTGATCAGGAAACAATACTGCTGAGATAGCAAAACTCCTCACAATTGCCTACAGATTCAATGCAATCTATATCAAAAATCCCAGCTGGCTGCTGATCCCACACTGATCCTAAGATTATATGAAAATTCATATAAAGGTTATATGAAATTCATATAAAATTCTGTAGTAGTCAGCCAATCTTGAAATGGAAGAACAATGTTGAAAGACTCAACTTCCTGAGTTTGAAATTGACAATAAAGCAACCATAATCAAAAGATTATTATATTGGAACAAGAATAAATATATAAATCAATGGAGTATAATAAATCAATGGAATCCAGAAATAAGCTGTCACATTTTTGGTCAGCTGATTTTTAAGAAGAATATCAAGACCATTTAGTGGGAAAAGTCAAGTCTTTAACAAATTCTTCTGGGACAACTGGATATTCACCCACAAAAGAATGAAGTTAGCCCCCAAGCTCACACCATATATAAAAACTAACTCAAAAAGGATTAAAGTCCTAAATATAAGAGGTAAAACAACTCTTAGAGATAAATATAGTCATAAATCCTCATGACCGGGGCTTCCCTGGTGGTCCAGTGGGTAAGGACACTGTCTTGCAGTGCAAGGGGCGCGGGTTCGAGCCCTGGCCTGGGAAGATCCCACGTGCCGCGGAGCGGCTGGACCGATGTGTCCAATTACCAAGCCGGAGCTCTGGCGCGCATGCGCGCAGAGCCGGTGCTCTGTGACAACAGAGGCCACCAAGATGGGAGGCCCACACGGGCCAAAGAACAAAGATGGATGAAAATGGACAAATGAAAGACCAATAGAAGTGGCCCGCCTGCTCCCCTCTCTCCCCACCCTACCCTCCTCAAATAAATAAATAAATAAATCTTATAAATCCTCATGACCTTGGACATGGCAATGATTTCTTACATGTAACACCAAAAGCATATGCAACCAAAGAAAAAGTTGATAAACTAAACGTCATATAGATTAAAAGTGTCTGCACTTCAGTGAATGCTATCAAGGAAGTTTAAAAGACAATCTACTGAAGAGAGAGAATATTTGCAAATTGTATATCTAATAATGGGCTTATATTTAAAATACATAAATAAAGGCTGTGCGCTAAGTAGCTTCAGTGACATCTGACTCTTTGCAAACCCTGTGGACTGTAGCCTGCCAGCGTCCTCTGTCCATGGGATTATCCAGGCAAGAATAGTGGAGTGGGTTGCCATGTTCTCCCTCCAGGGTATCTTCCTGACCAAGGGATCACCTATATACATCTGCATTGGCATGCAGATTATTTACCTCTAGCACCACCTGGAAAGCCCTTACAACTCGATAATTAAAAGACAACTCAAATAATTAAAAGGCAACTCAATTAAAAATTGGGCAAAGAAAGGGTCCAATGGTCCAGTGGATAAGGACACTGCCTTGCAGTGCAAGGGGTACTGGTTCAGTCCCTGGCCTGGGAAGATCCCACGTGCCGTGGAGTGGCTGGACGGATGTGTCCAACTATTGCGCCGGAGCTCTGGAGCACATGTGCCCAGAGCTGGTGCTCCACAGCGATAGAGGCCAATGGGATGGGAGGCCTACACAGCCCAAAGAACAAAGATAAGTAAAGGAAAGATCAATAGAAGTGGCCAAAAAAAAAAAAAAAACTGGGCAAAGAATTTGAATAGACATATCTCCAAAGCAGATTACTAATGGCCAAAGAGTACATACATAGACAATGTACACTGAATATGTTAAAACATTGAAAACCATTATACACTTTAAGTGGGTAAATCATATGGTATATGAAAAACAACTGAATAAAGCTGTAATAAAAAATGATACACCAAAAATATGTTGATTAATTACAATAAATAAAACTTTGCAGATTCATCATCCTCTTAGAAATTTTCCATCTTTTTCTTATTCACAGTCTTCTTTTTATATGTAATACATTGCCAAAAGCAGTGAAATATAATTAGAATAAAAATTGACATCAGAATTAAAATTCAGAGGTGTCATGCCTTGATGGGTAAGACAATTGCTTTTCATGGACTATGGTTAATTGATCCCTCAAACTTTGTGGAGGAATTGACATTTGCTACAAGTCCTGGTATTTCAGATTGTGATGTGCTAGCACATCAATTTCCAAGGAGCTTGGACATCCACATATGGAGTCAATCAAGAAGACCAAAATAAATTTTATTTTCTTGGTGCCATAATGAGACTGGAGCAGACCACATCACCTCACAGTAATAACTCAAGATAAATTATGTCTCTCCTTCCCCAAGACCCTGTGCCTGCTGCCAGTGTTCTCTTTTATGTCCTCAATGGAGATCTTTTTTTTTTTTTAAAACATTTATTTTATTTATCTTTTGAGGGGTAAGGTGGGGAGGGAGGGGGATGGGCGGGCCACTTCTATTGGTCTTTTATTTCTGTATTTTCATCCATCTTTGTTCTTTGGCTCCTGTGGGCCTCCCATCACGGTGGACTCCTGAGTGCAAGGGTACTGGTTTAAAAAAAAAGGGGTCCAATGGTCCAGTGGATAAGGACACTGCCTTGCAGTGCAAGGGGTACTGGTTCAGTCCCTGGCCTGGGAAGATCCCACGTGCCGTGGAGTGGCTGGACGGATGTGTCCAACTATTGCGCCGGAGCTCTGGAGCACATGTGCCCAGAGCTGGTGCTCCACAGCGATAGAGGCCAATGGGATGGGAGGCCTACACAGCCCAAAGAACAAAGATAAGTAAAGGAAAGATCAATAGAAGTGGCCAAAAAAAAAAAAAAAACTGGGCAAAGAATTTGAATAGACATATCTCCAAAGCAGATTACTAATGGCCAAAGAGTACATACATAGACAATGTACACTGAATATGTTAAAACATTGAAAACCATTATACACTTTAAGTGGGTAAATCATATGGTATATGAAAAACAACTGAATAAAGCTGTAATAAAAAATGATACACCAAAAATATGTTGATTAATTACAATAAATAAAACTTTGCAGATTCATCATCCTCGTAGAAATTGTCCATCTCTTCCTTATTCACAGTCTTCTTTTATATGTAATACATTGCCAAAAGCAGTGAAATATAATTAGAATAAAAATTGACATCAGAATTAAAATTCAGAGGTGTCATGCCTTGATGGGTAAGACAATTGCTTTTCATGGACTATGGTTAATTGATCCCTCAAACTTTGTGGAGGAATTGACATTTGCTACAAGTCCTGGTATTTCAGATTGTGATGTGCTAGCACATCAATTTCCAAGGAGCTTGGACATCCACATATGGAGTCAATCAAGAAGACCAAAATAAATTTTATTTTCTTGGTGCCATAATGAGACTGGAGCAGACCACATCACCTCACAGTAATAACTCAAGATAAATTATGTCTCTCCTTCCCCAAGACCCTGTGCCTGCTGCCAGTGTTCTCTTTTATGTCCTCAATGGAGATCTTTTTTTTTTTTTAAAACATTTATTTTATTTATCTTTTGAGGGGTAAGGTGGGGAGGGAGGGGGATGGGCGGGCCACTTCTATTGGTCTTTTATTTCTGTATTTTCATCCATCTTTGTTCTTTGGCTCCTGTGGGCCTCCCATCACGGTGGCCTCTGTCATCGCAGAGCGCCAGCTCTGGGCACATGAGCCCCAGAGCTCCAGCTCGGTAATTGGATATATCAGGCCAGCCGCTCCATGGCACGTGGGATCTTCCCAGACCAGGGATCGAACCGGTGCCCCTTGCACTGCAAGGTGGTGTCCTTACCCACTGGACCACCAGGGGAAGCCCCTCAATGGAGATCTTAGTAGCTTTTCTAAAGTCACTAACAGAAGCTACCACCTTACACTAGAAGTAAGTATGTGATGCTGTCTTGCCACAGAGTCTTCTTTAGATCCCATGATAAATAGAGAGACAGATAGATATAGATTATATATAAATTTAGATATGATATAGTTATATATAGATACAAATGTATGGAAGGATAGAGTGAGGATGGCCATGAGCTACTTACATTAGTAATAACAAACAGATAAGCTGTACCAAAGTCTAGTAGACCCAAATTCAGTGAAAAGTCCTCATTTTTTGTTCTACAATGCACTGAAGGATATCTGGAACAGGACAAATTTAAGTTAGAATAGAAATTTCAATTTAGAAAAGCACTTCCATCTCTGGTGGCAAGAGTGATTTCATCTCTTTACTAATGGTGAATCAAGCAACAAAGCTACCATTTCTCTCTGAGGAGAGGGGTCCCAAAGTGAATTATTTTCATACCAAGTTCTTTTCTGCCCCTAATCTGAACTTTCCATTATCTATAGGGTATCTTTAAAAAATCTTAAACCTGAATGCAGAAGGCACAAATTGCCTTTTGTTGTAAACTTCAGACTCTAAGTCTTCTCATCTAAATCTCGTGAACTTTTTTGGCAAACCTCCAGGAGACAGCCTTGTTAACTACCCAGCACAGCCTTCACAACAAGGATGGTCTAAATATACCTGTGCAGAAGAACATGAGACTGAGGGAAGAAGGCTGAAAAAGAGCAGGAGTCTGTGTATACTTAACAGCTAGCTGAGATAGACCAGATCTACCCACCAATACACAAAGAAAGTATGTAAAAATCGGTTGTTGGTAAAACTAAAATGTCCACAGGGTAATGCTCTTACTCTCCTGTTCGCACGGTTCTGTAAGCAGACACACCATAGTCTTCATGAATGATGAGGGACACATCTGTACCCAGGGAGACGTTGACCTCTTCATGCAAAGTGTTAACAAACCTACGGGTAGAGACATTGTTAGAGATTAGCAAACTCTCCCACCTGATAAAAGGATGGGGCCATTTCTGTTTTGTTTATTGCTATATGTCTAGTGCCTAGAACAGGGGCTGACACATAAAAGGTACAAGATGTATATTATTAATTGAATGAATAAATGAACTTACACATAAGAAGTAACTAGTTGCCTTAGCTGTCCCTATCTTTTTCTCTTCTCAGGTATTAGCTTTTTGTCCGTTACAGTCTCATCTGATCTCGGCTGGGTTGACACTCTTGTGATCACCAACGGCAGTCTGAGTCTCCTTACTAACCTACCTAAGATACACACAATTTCTTTCCCTTTTCTAATGGTGGAATTCATCAATTGAGGCCCCACTAAGGAAAATAATCATGTATGTATACACATCAATATTTAATGTACAATACTGATCTATTCCTTTTCTAGATCCCCAATTGGAACATGACAAATTTAAGTTAGAATAGAAATTTCAATTTAGAAAAGCACTTCCATCTCTGGTGGCAAGAGTGATTTCATCTCTTTACTAATGGTGAATCAAGCAACAAAGCTACCATTTCTCTCTGAGGAGAGGGGTCCCAAAGTGAATTATTTTCATACCAAGTTCTTTTCTGCCCCTAATCTGAACTTTCCATTATCTATAGGGTATCTTTAAAAAATCTTAAACCTGAATGCAGAAGGCACAAATTGCCTTTTGTTGTAAACTTCAGACTCTAAGTCTTCTCATCTAAATCTCGTGAACTTTTTTGGCAAACCTCCAGGAGACAGCCTTGTTAACTACCCAGCACAGCCTTCACAACAAGGATGGTCTAAATATACCTGTGCAGAAGAACATGAGACTGAGGGAAGAAGGCTGAAAAAGAGCAGGAGTCTGTGTATACTTAACAGCTAGCTGAGATAGACCAGATCTACCCACCAATACACAAAGAAAGTATGTAAAAATCGGTTGTTGGTAAAACTAAAATGTCCACAGGGTAATGCTCTTACTCTCCTGTTCGCACGGTTCTGTAAGCAGACACACCATAGTCTTCATGAATGATGAGGGACACATCTGTACCCAGGGAGACGTTGACCTCTTCATGCAAAGTGTTAACAAACCTACGGGTAGAGACATTGTTAGAGATTAGCAAACTCTCCCACCTGATAAAAGGATGGGGCCATTTCTGTTTTGTTTATTGCTATATGTCTAGTGCCTAGAACAGGGGCTGACACATAAAAGGTACAAGATGTATATTATTAATTGAATGAATAAATGAACTTACACATAAGAAGTAACTAGTTGCCTTAGCTGTCCCTATCTTTTTCTCTTCTCAGGTATTAGCTTTTTGTCCGTTACAGTCTCATCTGATCTCGGCTGGGTTGACACTCTTGTGATCACCAACGGCAGTCTGAGTCTCCTTACTAACCTACCTAAGATACACACAATTTCTTTCCCTTTTCTAATGGTGGAATTCATCAATTGAGGCCCCACTAAGGAAAATAATCATGTATGTATACACATCAATATTTATGTAAAACTGATACTTTTATCCTTTTATACATGAAGTCTAATTTGCCTTGTGCAGATCTCAGACTCCCAGCCAACAATAGGTTGAGCTATCATTGTTTTCACACAACCTTGAACTCTTCCAGAACCATCTTTCTAGTCTTTTGAACCTGGGCCCCTAAATTGCTCCCTCAGTTTGGACTTTTGGTAGTGTTTGTGTGTTGGTCCTTGTGTGTTGGGATTAGAAGGGTGGTTTGCTCTCAGAATCTTGATGTTGATTCCTGCACTTTCGATCATCCTGCAGTAATCTAGACATTGCTTCCTTTCGTCCCTCCTGGAGGTTCCCATTTCTCTCTGACCTAGGGAGGTCCTTTCCTCATTGCTTTCTGACTTATTTTGATCTGTTTACTTTTTATGAAGCATATGCAAAACCAGATTATTATGAGTGTTCCAGCCTTCAGTGAAATTCAAACTTTTCATTAAGAGTTCTCCTCTAAAAAGTAAAGTAAAAGCTTAAAAAAAATAAAAGTTCTTCTCTAAAATGCTATTCTCAGTAACAACCATCTAATCTTGGTGGCCATAGGCACATGCATCTATTTATTTCATGTCAGATTCCTACCTCAGTGCGTAGATGACCTCTTTAGGGCTCCATCTCTGTAACTGTCCCAGACTGTCTAAAAAAGACCTTCAGCTTTATCTAGATATTCAAAACCAAGACTTTTGTCTCCAAGTTGCTACCTTTACTAAATTATGATCCCTCTATAGGATTATTTTAAATTTTACTTTAAAAACACAGTAAGTATAAAAGATCTTTAACTTCCAGTAATGAAGGGAGGAATATTTGCTTCTAAATTTCTCTTTGAGGATCACAGAGAGGAAAGCATTTATTTATTTTTTCTAAAAAGCAAGATATGTGGATAAAATTCAGCAGAAGCAATTTATGTGGCAGAGCACAGTGGGTATACATAGATACAGGGTCATCTGAGTACCACATGAGAAAGCAAGCCAAAAGCCTTGGTTTTGAATCTGTGCCTCTCACTTCCCTGGGAAATGCCTTCAGAAACCAATGCTCCTGACAGTCTAGGAGAGAGCATCCCAGTACAAGACAAGCAGAGAGTGAGGCCTCTTCAAGTGAAGCCCCACAGCTCAGAAGAGATCCCAGATTCAAGAGAACAGAGAGATCTGGGTCTCCTTGCATCCAAACCTCATGGCTGTCATCCCATTGGCTGTTTTGTTTTCCTCATCCTTTACCTACAATAGAGGGAAGTAAAAAATCAGTTGCAGGTGACTAGAGAGAACTGATAATCTTAAAATCTGATCATTAGACATATGAGCCAGTCATCACACTCTAATTCTGAAACTAGGCCATTTGTCAACTTACCATCATGCTGGAAATACTTCCCCCATCTTCTCGAATGATCAGAGTGTACCATATTTTCTCCTCCACAGAATGTTCAGTGTGGACAGACACATTGTGATATTTCAGTTGGAAGTGGAACTTCTGGCTTTTTGTCTCCAGGTGGAGTTTGGAATAGTGTGACATATTCTGTAGAATGAAGAGTCTGTCAGACTCATCTTCTACCCACCTTGAACACCATCTCATAGTAACCCAGGGCAGGTAACCTCATCAGATACTTTCACCATTACCGTTTGACCTAGCCATTCCATTTCCAGGAATATCCCATAGGAATTATTAAGAGGTATGAATAAAGATTTATGAGTAAGGATGTTCATTATAGGATTACTATAATAATAAAAGTATCTATAAGGAAATATTTTACTTTAAAAACACAGTAAGTATAAAAGATCTTTAACTTCCAGTAATGAAGGGAGGAATATTTGCTTCTAAATTTCTCTTTGAGGATCACAGAGAGGAAAGCATTTATTTATTTTTTCTAAAAAGCAAGATATGTGGATAAAATTCAGCAGAAGCAATTTATGTGGCAGAGCACAGTGGGTATACATAGATACAGGGTCATCTGAGTACCACATGAGAAAGCAAGCCAAAAGCCTTGGTTTTGAATCTGTGCCTCTCACTTCCCTGGGAAATGCCTTCAGAAACCAATGCTCCTGACAGTCTAGGAGAGAGCATCCCAGTACAAGACAAGCAGAGAGTGAGGCCTCTTCAAGTGAAGCCCCACAGCTCAGAAGAGATCCCAGATTCAAGAGAACAGAGAGATCTGGGTCTCCTTGCATCCAAACCTCATGGCTGTCATCCCATTGGCTGTTTTGTTTTCCTCATCCTTTACCTACAATAGAGGGAAGTAAAAAATCAGTTGCAGGTGACTAGAGAGAACTGATAATCTTAAAATCTGATCATTAGACATATGAGCCAGTCATCACACTCTAATTCTGAAACTAGGCCATTTGTCAACTTACCATCATGCTGGAAATACTTCCCCCATCTTCTCGAATGATCAGAGTGTACCATATTTTCTCCTCCACAGAATGTTCAGTGTGGACAGACACATTGTGATATTTCAGTTGGAAGTGGAACTTCTGGCTTTTTGTCTCCAGGTGGAGTTTGGAATAGTGTGACATATTCTGTAGAATGAAGAGTCTGTCAGACTCATCTTCTACCCCACCTTGAACACCATCTCATAGTAACCCAGGGCAGGTAACCTCATCAGATACTTTCACCATTACCGTTTGACCTAGCCATTCCATTTCCAGGAATATCCCATAGGAATTATTAAGAGGTATGAATAAAGATTTATGAGTAAGGATGTTCATTATAGGATTACTATAATAATAAAAGTATCTATAAGGAAATATTTTACTAAACCATGATATATCCAATGAATGGAATATTAGGTATCCATTAAAGTAACATTCCCAAAGTTTATCAAAGGACATAAGGAAAATGCTTTTGATATAATTAATGTTAAGTAAATACAATGTCAAACAGCATGTAGTGATTCATCACTTTAGTAATTAGTTTGCTTACTCATTTACACAAAAATTCTGTCTATGATTACCTTTGTGTGATCGATTAATAGGTTATTTTGTATCTTTTGAGACATTCACCAATTTTCAACAATGTATATAACCTTTATTATTTAAAGTATTTTTAAATGAATATTTCTGAATATCTACAGTATAGCAGTGAAAATATGCAAGCCAAACTCTTTCACAGGGTGTATGTTAGGAGGCAGTTGGAAAAAGTAATACAAATTACAACCTACAGAGAGCTTACAGGGTCCCAGACATTATGCTAATCACTTTATATATAATATTTATCTTTGCAACAGTTTATGACCTAAAAATTATTGCCATTTTACACAGGCTAAAACTGAAGCTTAGAGATGAAATAACTTGTTCAGGGTCTTATAGTTAGGGACTGGCAGGACCAGGAATTAAACTGGGATACTTTGACTCCACAAGAGCATGCTCTGAACTGCTATATTTTGCAGCTGCCTTGGCACATAATCTGAATGTGTTTCTAATTCACTCAAGTCCATACATCACCTGATAGGATTTGATGGATTCTGTCAACAGAGTATTGTTTTCATCTCCCAGTACTGTTACCTTCACCTCATCGTCTGCCAGATTCAAAACTTGTAGAAAAACCTCCTGAGAATCTGGCTGGTGTGGGGCCTTTTCCTTAGGACAGAGAACACGTTAGAATTACCACCAAATCTCCCTTCAAATGCAGTGAGAACACACTTTAGTCCTATCTCAACAGTCAGGTTTATCTAGTCAGGAGAACATTTTTTGACCTCTAAAGAGCATTTGACTTTGAAAACTCTGAAGGCAGTTTGGAGGAGGAAACTGCAACTCAATGAAGCAAGCACTGATGCCCGGTAACAAAGCTTTTACTCAGCTGTGGCCCCACCTTTCCAGTAACCCAGGGCAGGTAACCTCATCAGATACTTTCACCATTACCGTTTGACCTAGCCATTCCATTTCCAGGAATATCCCATAGGAATTATTAAGAGGTATGAATAAAGATTTATGAGTAAGGATGTTCATTATAGGATTACTATAATAATAAAAGTATCTATAAGGAAATATTTTACTAAACCATGATATATCCAATGAATGGAATATTAGGTATCCATTAAAGTAACATTCCCAAAGTTTATCAAAGGACATAAGGAAAATGCTTTTGATATAATTAATGTTAAGTAAATACAATGTCAAACAGCATGTAGTGATTCATCACTTTAGTAATTAGTTTGCTTACTCATTTACACAAAAATTCTGTCTATGATTACCTTTGTGTGATCGATTAATAGGTTATTTTGTATCTTTTGAGACATTCACCAATTTTCAACAATGTATATAACCTTTATTATTTAAAGTATTTTTAAATGAATATTTCTGAATATCTACAGTATAGCAGTGAAAATATGCAAGCCAAACTCTTTCACAGGGTGTATGTTAGGAGGCAGTTGGAAAAAGTAATACAAATTACAACCTACAGAGAGCTTACAGGGTCCCAGACATTATGCTAATCACTTTATATATAATATTTATCTTTGCAACAGTTTATGACCTAAAAATTATTGCCATTTTACACAGGCTAAAACTGAAGCTTAGAGATGAAATAACTTGTTCAGGGTCTTATAGTTAGGGACTGGCAGGACCAGGAATTAAACTGGGATACTTTGACTCCACAAGAGCATGCTCTGAACTGCTATATTTTGCAGCTGCCTTGGCACATAATCTGAATGTGTTTCTAATTCACTCAAGTCCATACATCACCTGATAGGATTTGATGGATTCTGTCAACAGAGTATTGTTTTCATCTCCCAGTACTGTTACCTTCACCTCATCGTCTGCCAGATTCAAAACTTGTAGAAAAACCTCCTGAGAATCTGGCTGGTGTGGGGCCTTTTCCTTAGGACAGAGAACACGTTAGAATTACCACCAAATCTCCCTTCAAATGCAGTGAGAACACACTTTAGTCCTATCTCAACAGTCAGGTTTATCTAGTCAGGAGAACATTTTTTGACCTCTAAAGAGCATTTGACTTTGAAAACTCTGAAGGCAGTTTGGAGGAGGAAACTGCAACTCAATGAAGCAAGCACTGATGCCCGGTAACAAAGCTGATGCTTTTTGACTCAGCTGTGGCCCCATGCCTCATTCCCCAGTTGTGGCTATTCAATCTGCCACGTGGTATTTGTTCAAATGTCTGGTGAGGTATCAAAGAGGTGGTTATATATCTTGGGCACTGGTGTTTGGAAATTCCTAGACAGTATACTCTCCATCACTCAGGTGGAAGGTGGGCTTCATTTTGCACTGCTGCTCTACCCCTGTATCTACTCATTTACCACAAATACTTATTGTGCACCTTCTTTAAAACAGCTACTGTGGTAGGGGTCAGGGAATCAAAATTGAACAAATCACAAAAGTGAACAAAACAGGTTTGATCCTGCCCTTAGAAAGCTTCAGATTTATTGTACTCACATTAATTTTTATCTCTACAGCAGCAGCAACTGCAAAGGCCAGGCATGCCAGAATCATACCCACAGCCATTTTCCTAAGTGATCTATAGAGGAAATAGACAATTATATCTAAACTGTAGACACTTTTTTTTTACCCCTTGCACATTCCCCTTCCTAAATTGTAGACTCTAAAGAATAAAATCTGAACCTCTAAGCTTACCTGATTTGGTCCCAATTACTTTTCAAAATATTTCTTTCTATTCTCCTTCATAAACCCTTCTTTCCACCTTTACTTGAGGCACATGAAACTGTTCTCTGTAATGCACCAGTTTTCCCCTCTATCTTTATTTATGATGGTTTTTCTAACCCTTGTGTCACAATAACAAAAATATTAGCACTATAACCAGAATTATTGAACATTTACATAAACCAGCCACTATATATTATTACCTCCTTTTCCTCTTTTTCAGAAGTCTTTCTTGACCCTGGCTACACTCTTCCATCTTTGCATTTCTCTGGCACTTTGCCTCCTTCTTAGAGCACTTAACAGAATTCATCTTGTTCAATAATGAACCTTGCACATTGACATAACACTTGGTGGTGAACTCAATAAACTGATCAATGAATGAATAAATGACAGAAACCCATTTGAATATGGTATGTGGTCATCAAAAGGAAATTGCTATTAATTCAGAAATCTGAGAAGATTGAACACCCTCCTCTGTCACTTTAGAATGAATAACACTTTTATTTAGAATTGGCTGAAAGCAGTAATCAGGGACAATTCTGTCCTCACTCTTATGAGGTCCCTCACTTGTTTCATAGGAACAGTACCAGATTTAAGGGGATTACAGAACTAGGTTATCATCAAAGACTCTGGACTTCTGCAAAAAGGCAATGTTCAAGAAGAAAGTAACAAGTTGGTTTAGAAGTCTATTCTCAACATTTTTTGACTTTGTGTGAAGTATGGTCCTAACTCTTCAACATCTCATTTGTAAGTCTATAGTGATGACTTGGACTCTCTATGTTAAGAATTAATTAGATTGGGGTTTCCCTGTTGGTCCAGCGGGTAAGGACACTGCCTTGCAGTGCAAGGGGCGCTGGTTCAATCCCTGACCTGGGAAGATCCCACGTGCCGCGGAGCAGCTGGACTGATGTGTCCAACTACCGAGCCCGAGCTCTGGAGTGCATGCGCCCAGAGCCAGTGCTCTGCAGCGAGAGAGGCCACTGCGATGGGAAGCCCACATGGGCCAAAGAACAAAGATGGATGAAAATAGATAGATGAAAGACCAATAGAAGTGGCCCCCTGCCAAAAAAAAAAAAAAAATTAATTAGATCAAATTCCTGTCCTGCAGTATTAATAGGCATTTAATTTAAACATGGATAAATAGAAGCAGAAAAATGATACACTAAAACAAATCATCACTAAGCAGGAAAGATATTTACTTGTTATCACTGGACAAATATTGAGTCAGTCTGAAGCAACACAGGCATACTGAGCACTTACGTGAAGTTAATGCCACACTTGGAGACCAGACGATAAATGACAAGATCAAACAATGGGATGAAGACAAGAACCAAAAAGGGATTTAGCACCTGAAACCCCAAGGTAAATAAATGGTTAGTTAAAAATATTCTTCTATAGTAAGTGTGAGCATGTGCTCTCATTTACATGTATTCACACTCTCACATCCAAGCATACTTTCAATCAACAGTATTGATTGTTGAGTTTACACCCAAGGCTCTATTTCCCCTGCATAGCACATTAGGTCCAATTATCCCAAGGAACTAGTTTCACTCTGCACTTGTTTTTCTGTCAATTAATTGGGAGCTCTTTCCTCCGATTTTTACTGATTGTATACATTTTTACAGCCAAGGGGAAAATGTCATGTTCAGGAGGAAGGAAAAAGAGAAGGAAGAATTGGATATTGTTGAACAGGGGGTTAAAAAAAAATAACTGGAAGTCACCAACAAACAGACTCTGAACTCGCTGCTCACACAAAAAAACCTTACACTTCCTTTAACTATTTCCATGATACTTGACATGGAAAAAAAGAGTCCAGTTCTTAGCACTGTCCCTGAGAACTCAAAACTCATTCTTCCTGGAGTTTTTGCAGGAGCTACTTACTAACAGAAGATGTAAAAGAGAAGTGAGGCCTAAAGAGAATATTTTCATCCCTATGTTTAGCCCTTATCAGCATACAAGGAAAAAACCATCAAATTATGGTTGGTAATCCTCCTACTACAGGTAGAGTTATATAGATGAGGGAAGAAATAAGTACCCAGGACCATAGAGAAGGGCTTTCCAGGTGATGCTAGTGGTAAAGAACCCACCAGAGAATGTAGGAAATGTAAGAGATGTGAGTTCTGTCCCTGGGCTGGGAAGATCCCCTGGAGAACAGAATGGCAATCCATTCCAGGATTCTTGCCTGGAGAACCCCATAGATGGAGGATTCTGGCAGGCTACAGTTCATAGGGTCATGAAGAGTCAGACACAACTGAAGCAACCTAGTACACACACACATGCACTATAGAGAAGTCTCCTACCTGCATCTGGTCAGGCTGAAGCACGAAAAAACCCTGAAACATGATAACAAATCACATTAAGATGGTGGCCTAAAAAAAAAAAGAAGATGGTGGCCTAAAGACAAAAAAAGGAAGCCTATTAACAATGTTGATGATTAGCAGGTGAGAATAATAAGACTATATCTATCAGGTCTTTGGTTCAGGGCCACTGTTATCCTTGTAAAAGTATGTGGGAGAATAGGGTAGAGATGGCTTTAGGCTATGGCTTCTGAAGGTAGATGGGCCTAAGAAACAATCTTATTTTCTGTGTACTATGCTTTCTTTAACTTGAGAGAGAATGCAGTTAGTGTGTTTTTATTAATGTCAGTAACAACAGTCATAGGTGGTAATAATGTGAAGGACAAAAAGGTATCATGTGTAGGGTGAAGTCTCCCATCAACACATGGTGTTTCCAAAATTGTTCTTCAGGCGGTCAAAAAGAAGACAACCATGGTAAATCCTGGACAACCAGAGGAAGGGAAAGAGTGAGATTATATTAGGTGAGCTTCAAACAGACTGGCTTATAAAACCTGTTATCCTTCCACCCTGCCCTCTTCATAAGTGAGTTGGCAGAAAGACAGCATGGAAATCCTGGAAGTGGGAATGAATGAGAGAAGTGTTTGCCAATGAATGGAAATGGAAAATGAGAAAATTATTGTTTGAAATTTTCTCATTTCTGTCTCCATGTACAAAATATTCCACCTCTGGGTCCTCTGCTGTGAGCGCTGCTAAGAGATGGGGTCAATTGGGTTGTGACAGCAATCAAATCTGCCATGCCCTGGTCAGACGTAGATGGAAGGAGACACCCACTTCCCAGGCTTTATCACTTCCTTTGCTATCCTCTCGGTGCTTGCCTGCATACACCAAAACCTTTCCATCCTTACATTTCTGATTCCTAAAGAGAAGATTTTTTTATTTCCAGACTCACTTTCTTTAATTTTCTTACTCATATCTTCAAATCAAAGGCATCTCTCTTATAATCTTATGTCCCTTTTCACAGGCAAAAACACAAAGAAATTTTTTCTTAATGTGGATTATAAAGACAATGATAGGCATCTCTGGAAAAATCTCTTCTACTCACCAAATTCCCATTCATTCTAGTGGCTTGTAGGGTCCATCGTGAGCCCTAGGGCAAACAGATGCAATTTAAAAAAAGCAAAATCCCATTCCTGTGGGAAGGAAGGGGCTGAAAGAAGGGGTAGCTTTTAAAAGAACTCTCTTACCTGCTGATCCAAAAGTGCCCAGAACATGGGCAACGGGATATAAAGGAATAGTACCCTTGTCAGCGCCTTCACATCCATAATGAGCTGCTTCTATAAAGAGGAAGAAGAAGGAACAGGCTGAATTGCCAGTACGGATTTCTTGCTTAGAGTAGAAGTGGGCCAGAATAGTAAGAGAAATGGTCAAATACAACAGGACGGAATCCGTCTGGTTATTAGAAAAGACTCCATGGAAGCATCACATGTTTCTGCAGATCAACTTACTGGGTATTTCTCAGCTGCCCAGTCCAGCCAGTGCTCTTGCTTTGAATTGTCCCCAGAATGGTTCTTGAAACGGTTGGAAATGGCAAACTAGGGCAGAGCACAGATATAAGAAAAGAGAAAAACACATCCCCTGCCTTTTCCAATTCACTATGTCTTCCCTTCAACATATATACACTCAAGTGGCTTATTTTAACGTTTTGATTTAATCACACAGTGAATTTCAGAATACCTGAAATATGATTTTATCTATCCTTATATTCTGTTGGCAACATATATAACTACATTGCAGAAGACTTTTGCCAATTTTTTTAAATGATGATATTATTTTTAACTTACTGGTTAAGTAGAGGCATACAGTGAAGACTGATCAATTCCTTGCCAGAAGACACGGAAGTAGCTCAGACATCATTGAGAAAAGTGTATACCCATGTTTGAAGTCCTATATGCTCAGAATGGTGTCTCTTTTCTTCTAAGGCAGGCAAACAGTTCATGAACTTACCCAGATACATTTGACAACTTGATTCAGTATGTTTCCTTCTGGAGGTGGTTTTCTGTATAGTTTGCTTCCCATTGCAAACACAACTGCAGTTGATAGACAGACAAGATTCTTAGCATCTCACTTAGCACGTTTAGATGTCAACACTGAGGACACACTGCTAAAGTGTAGGAGCGATCGACACATCTCATAAAGGGGAGGAATGTGACAGATGCTCCCTGACTTTGGAGTTATAAAAACTAGGAGCCAGGAGATAAATAAAATGGTCAATGTGGAGACTTTCCATGAACAAATGGGCAACGTCTCTTACCTGCTGATCCAAAAGTGCCCAGAACATGGGCAACGGATATAAAGGAATAGTACCCTTGTCAGCGCCTTCACATCCATAATGAGCTGCTTCTATAAAGAGGAAGAAGAAGGAACAGGCTGAATTGCCAGTACGGATTTCTTGCTTAGAGTAGAAGTGGGCCAGAATAGTAAGAGAAATGGTCAAATACAACAGGACGGAATCCGTCTGGTTATTAGAAAAGACTCCATGGAAGCATCACATGTTTCTGCAGATCAACTTACTGGGTATTTCTCAGCTGCCCAGTCCAGCCAGTGCTCTTGCTTTGAATTGTCCCCAGAATGGTTCTTGAAACGGTTGGAAATGGCAAACTAGGGCAGAGCACAGATATAAGAAAAGAGAAAAACACATCCCCTGCCTTTTCCAATTCACTATGTCTTCCCTTCAACATATATACACTCAAGTGGCTTATTTTAACGTTTTGATTTAATCACACAGTGAATTTCAGAATACCTGAAATATGATTTTATCTATCCTTATATTCTGTTGGCAACATATATAACTACATTGCAGAAGACTTTTGCCAATTTTTTTAAATGATGATATTATTTTTAACTTACTGGTTAAGTAGAGGCATACAGTGAAGACTGATCAATTCCTTGCCAGAAGACACGGAAGTAGCTCAGACATCATTGAGAAAAGTGTATACCCATGTTTGAAGTCCTATATGCTCAGAATGGTGTCTCTTTTCTTCTAAGGCAGGCAAACAGTTCATGAACTTACCCAGATACATTTGACAACTTGATTCAGTATGTTTCCTTCTGGAGGTGGTTTTCTGTATAGTTTGCTTCCCATTGCAAACACAACTGCAGTTGATAGACAGACAAGATTCTTAGCATCTCACTTAGCACGTTTAGATGTCAACACTGAGGACACACTGCTAAAGTGTAGGAGCGATCGACACATCTCATAAAGGGGAGGAATGTGACAGATGCTCCCTGACTTTGGAGTTATAAAAACTAGGGAGCCAGGAGATAAATAAAATGGTCAATGTGGAGACTTTCCTATAATCACAAAAATGGAAACTCACCTCTGAATTCTCATCTGATATATTACACCTGATATATCCTTACATCTGGTGTATTACCAACTTTCACTGACCCTCTGTCTTCAGTCTATTTCCTGCCTGCACCCTCTTTTGTATCACCAAGGTTATGACTCATGTAGGACCTCACAACTTCTACCCTGCATTTTCAAAATGGCTACCAAGTCGTTTCTCAATCCCAGTTTACTTCTCCTTCTTCTTATCTGCTGCCAAATTAAAATCTTACTTCCAAAACCTGCTTAATAAGCCCAAACTCCTGAAATGGAATACCTTCTAAAATTCATTATTATCCTGATGGCTATTATTATCAATAACGATCTCTTGAAAGTTTTTTCTTGTTTTTTGTAAAGTGTTAAGTACTTTACATAACAGTTTGGATTTAACCCAACAAGGATTTTATACATTAAGAAATCAAAGATTAAAGAGTCAAGCAAGGTTGCCCTAGTAGCTCAGTGGTAAGGAACCTGCCTCCCAGTGAGCAGACATGGATTTGATCCCTGATCCGGGAAAATTCCACATGCTGTGGAGCAACCAAGCCCGCGAGCCACAATTATGGAGCCTGTGCTCTAGAGCCTTAGCCACATATTGAGCCCCTGTGCCACAGCTACAGAAGCCCGTGTGCCCTAGAGCCCGAGTTCTACAAGAGAAATCACTGCAACAAGAAGCCTGCTCACCTCAACTAGAGAGTAGCCCCCACTCCCTGCAACTAGAGAAGAGCCTGTAGCAGCAGTGAAAACCCAGAGTAGCCAAAAATAAAATAAAATAAATAAACAAATTTTTAAATCCATTTAAAAAGAAAAAAGTCAAGCAACTTGTACAAGATTGCCCAACTAGAAATTATCAGCAATGACATGCTTGACCTGAGAGGCCTATCTACCCAAAAATCTATGCTCTTAACCACCATAAGGTACTTCATTTATTCATTCTTGCATCGTCTACTTTGCCTGACACTACTGAGAATAAAGATAAAAAAGACATGATCTTTGTCTGCAGTAGAGTTTCCTACAACCTACTGCTTCCCACTTTTCCTTTCACTACTCTCCATTTGACACTGTATTCCCTAACCACTATGCATCAGGCCTATGAACAATTCTTTTTCTTTTTATTTCTGTTCTTGAGCTCATTCTCTCTTAACACTGATCTTTATCACCACACCTCCACAGCTATCTATAGGTGAATTTAATTTTCTTATTTTTACTTCATTTTTCAAATACCAGCAACGAGATAGTACTTTTACAATTATAAAGTAGCAAGCTTTTTTCAAGTGTATTACTTTTAACTAAAATGTGAGAACCCTCCACAGAGGCACCATCGCCAATATACTTTTCTCCTGAATGTATTTCCCAGCTCTAGCAAGATGCCCCTCTAGCAGCTCTTCTACCAAAGATGCCTTTCTCAGTGACCAATAGCAATCTCCAATATCCTTACATCCAGAATGACTGAATCGCCTTACTTTTTTCTGTCTTAACTTTCTAATTTCTCTATTCCTCTCAGTCAGATTCACTCTACTATGTTTTCTTTATTCATCCTCTCAGTTTCCCACTAACTTCTCCAAATAGCATGCTTTACCACTTGCTGTGGCTTTCTTATTGTTGATAGAAAAAAACAGTTCAGAGAAAGAATGCTAATTCTGAGAGACAAGTGGGCAGATAAAGAGGTATCTGCACAAGCAGAAAATTTTAGATGGGAATAGCTCTTAAAACTAAAAATAATCCTAGAAAGAGGTTGAAATTCTCAGGAATTCTGGTCTAAAATATGACAATGAAGTCATAAAAATAAGGTCAAGTAATCAACTTGACAAGGTCACACTTCAATTTGAAGGCCACTTAACTAAAGAAGATAGATAGGTAGGGGCCTTGAATTTCTACTTCCACTAGTAGACACTGGTGCATCTTACTTCATAAAATAGAAGCCTTCAAGTGAAAACTCCCTCAACTCCTGCCACCAAATCTATTAATTTTTGACTCCATACACATCCCCTCCTCTCTTCAGTTATGTGAAGGTGATGTTCCTCTTGCTGTGTAAATGCAGTCCTGCCATATGTGCTTTCATATTGACTATACAGTCTTTTTTTGTTGTTAAATTTTTTTTTTTTTTAAAGCTTTATTTACTTTTGGCTGTGCTAGGTCTTTGTTGATATGTGGGTTTAGCTGCTCTGTGGTATGTGGGATCTTCCTGGATCAGGGCTCGAACCTGTGTCTCCTGCATTGGCAGATGGGTTCTTATCCACTGAGTCACAAGGGAAGCCCCCTTGACTATACAGTCTTATCTTGCATCTTCAACATCTTTCTTTACTGGAGTGTTCCTAATAATATTTAAGCATGCTCAATATTGTCTTCTGACTCCTATGTCACCACTCTGCTATAAATTCTTCCTGTCTTCTCTTTCATTCATCTTATTTACTTTGCAATCTAATTATTCTTGAAACCCCACCAATCTACCGTAACTGTTATTATCAAATCAATGATCCTCGTGCTGCCACATTTCACAGACATTTTTCACCCCTATCTTGCTTTCCCAGGAAGTAATGCTTATTACTCTGAATGGTTCCCCTCTTGAAATCTTGGTATCCAAGGTAGAACTGTTGAAACTTTGGCCATTCTTTTAGTCTCATTTGTGGGTTTTTTCCCTCTTTGCCTGTCTTTTTCTTTCTTTTTCTTTTTTAAACTGCCTAACCCTTTACCTAATTCCAATACAAAATTTTACTTAACACATTCTCATCTTAAAGGAAATACAACAATGTATAAATAAACGCTGGCTTTTATAAAGGTATGCTTAACACTGAATATCTCATTTAATATTAATAATAGAAATACATATCAAAGATGTGACAATCTATATATTGGAGAAAATAATCATCATTAGGCTTTCATTACATGAAGACTCATTCCCATACAAATCTGAAACATTATTCTAAAGCTTTATGCCATGGAGGTTGTCACCGAGAGATCTGATTCTGGCATTACTGAAATCATCCTTGTTCTCAGAATGCCACATTGTTTTCTACTCTCCATTTGCAGGGGTTTTTTTTCCTGCCTGGGAAGTCCTTCCCAAACTTTTATTTAGTGAATCTTTATTTGAATGACTTCAGTGCAACTTAGTTACTCATGCCTCCTTGTAGATATCTTTATTTCTTCACTTATCACAGTGAAGAGAACTTAACTGTTCACCTGGAAAACAAAAATTTCTTGTTAATAGTTACCATAACTTGTTTACCTCTGATTCCTGGGGCTTAGCTGTCTTTTAAATGCTGCCATCGTCATTCCTCAGGGTTCTAGCCTTGCTTTCCTTTACAGTACTCTTAGTCATTCCATCTATTTTCATGGTTTCATTGCTATCCACATACTAATAGCTTCAGCTCTATATCTATATTCTAAACCTGTATTTCCAAACAAATACAGGTTTAATAGTTTGGTAGTCCCAATTAGTTGTTCCACAAACATCTAAAATGTTACACGTCCCAAACTCAATTCATTAGTATTGCCCCAAACCTATTCTCCCTTAGATCCTATGCTTACTATCCACCCATTTACTCAAGTCAGAACCCTACATTCAATCTTGGCTTATCTTCTCCCTTACTTTCACACATATAATCATATCAAGTTTGCCAATTCTGTCATGGTTGAGGAAGGTGAGCTAAGGGAGGCACTCACCTTGAGCACAAAATTTAAGGAAGTACCAAAAATTCAGTTATCAAGATAAATATCCTTGTCTTACCCTTAACCCACATTATAGAGATACCACTGAAAAATAAACATCTAACAAGCATTCCTCTATTCAAAATCCTTTAGAAGCTCCCTACTATTCTACTGGCAAGGTTCTAATTCCTTAATAAGAAATACATATCAAAGATGTGACAATCTATATATTGGAGAAAATAATCATCATTAGGCTTTCATTACATGAAGACTCATTCCCATACAAATCTGAAACATTATTCTAAAGCTTTATGCCATGGAGGTTGTCACCGAGAGATCTGATTCTGGCATTACTGAAATCATCCTTGTTCTCAGAATGCCACATTGTTTTCTACTCTCCATTTGCAGGGGTTTTTTTTCCTGCCTGGGAAGTCCTTCCCAAACTTTTATTTAGTGAATCTTTATTTGAATGACTTCAGTGCAACTTAGTTACTCATGCCTCCTTGTAGATATCTTTATTTCTTCACTTATCACAGTGAAGAGAACTTAACTGTTCACCTGGAAAACAAAAATTTCTTGTTAATAGTTACCATAACTTGTTTACCTCTGATTCCTGGGGCTTAGCTGTCTTTTAAATGCTGCCATCGTCATTCCTCAGGGTTCTAGCCTTGCTTTCCTTTACAGTACTCTTAGTCATTCCATCTATTTTCATGGTTTCATTGCTATCCACATACTAATAGCTTCAGCTCTATATCTATATTCTAAACCTGTATTTCCAAACAAATACAGGTTTAATAGTTTGGTAGTCCCAATTAGTTGTTCCACAAACATCTAAAATGTTACACGTCCCAAACTCAATTCATTAGTATTGCCCCAAACCTATTCTCCCTTAGATCCTATGCTTACTATCCACCCATTTACTCAAGTCAGAACCCTACATTCAATCTTGGCTTATCTTCTCCCTTACTTTCACACATATAATCATATCAAGTTTGCCAATTCTGTCATGGTTGAGGAAGGTGAGCTAAGGGAGGCACTCACCTTGAGCACAAAATTTAAGGAAGTACCAAAAATTCAGTTATCAAGATAAATATCCTTGTCTTACCCTTAACCCACATTATAGAGATACCACTGAAAAATAAACATCTAACAAGCATTCCTCTATTCAAAATCCTTTAGAAGCTCCCTACTATTCTACTGGCAAGGTTCTAATTCCTTAATAAGTTAAAAGTCTTTCATTATCTCACTACTGTCAATGCACTGTGGGACTAAAGGATCATACATGGGGGCTACATGAGAGGTGGGATGGGGGGAATGGGATATACATATGACTAATCTGGAATTATACTTATATGTAAATAGCAAAACTCTGTAAAATCAAAAAAGCAAAATAAAAAAAAAACCTTGTGATTGTGGAGGGGGGGAAACAATGGTAAATAAATTTTCATATTGTTGACAACGTGAAAAAAAAAAAGCCTTGGTTTCTGTCAGTTTCTCCTTTTTATCTTTCTCATTTATGCTCTAGGCAATTTGAATTCCTTCAAGGTCTTCAAATATGCCATACTATTTCTCACCCCTTGTCCTACAGATACCCTATTTCTGTTTCACTTTCAATCTCTTCTTTGATCAGTTGCTGTTAATCCTTTAGGTCTTACCTTCCACATCATCTCTTTAGGCAAAGCCTTTCTGAGCCTCAAAGTCCCAGGTATCCCTCCTATGTGTTCTCATAGCTTCCTCTATATTTCCCCAGGTGTGACAGTGATGATACTATATTGAAAATTCCTATTTACTTGTCTGTCTCCCTCTTCATGCTGGAACAAATAAATATTTTGAAAGCATGAATTCTGTAGCTATCTAATTCACCAACATGACCCCAATATCTAGCACAGAATCTGACACATAAAAGGCTCATTAACTAGATGTTTGTTGAATGAATTCATGAGTGAAAAAATCAAATGAATAAATTAGAGTGAAAAGTCAGAGAATTGACTTATTTATTAGTACTCAGAAAATTGAAGTAGCTGACTAATGATGTTTAACATTTAGCATACAATTAAACATTTCATAATTTGTAAACATTTAAAAAGCATTTCTTTTGATCATCGTAAGTACTCTCATATGTAAATAATATTATTATGTAATGATCTAAAGAAAAAGACATAATACTTCAGGAAAACCAGGAAGATATTTGACTTTGAAGTGAGTAGGAAACAGTGAATGTATTTATCACAAGGCTCCAGAATAACACATACATTTCCTTGGAACTGGAATTGCAATCTGAGTAATGTTATTAGCCCCCAAATCCTGGCTGAAAATCATCTGAAAGAACATTGAGTCTCTGGGCTCTTTATCCTCTATTGAGCTTTTTATTTGTTTGAACTGGATACCCTCCAGGAGGTTGTTACCCAAAAGCTCAGTGTGAGAACAGGTTTCCAGGTCAATGATTAGAAACAATCATTTCCAAGTTTCCCCCTAGACTGCATAAATTAAGCAAAACACACATTCCTCTTCCTCTTCCATTGCTGGGTTCTCCGTGGTAAAGAGAATGCCACTTGATCTAAGTTTCGTCAGTTCCCCTCTACGTATCCAACTTCTCTTATTCTCTTTGCTTAAGAGCAAACTTCTTAGAAGCATTGCAGAGGAGGGCAGACAGCTAACCCTAGAAGCTTTAAAAGGCCCAAAGAATGTTAAAAGTCTTTCAATTACCAGATAAAAAGTTATCAGATGAAATAAGTTGGTTCAAGAGGAAGGGTTATTTTCTTTGCTTCACTCTGTAATGCAGTGTAGATCAGTACATCTCAACCATGACTACTATTAGAATCAACTAGATACTTAAAAATTCCTATTTACTTGTCTGTCTCCCTCTTCATGCTGGAACAAATAAATATTTTGAAAGCATGAATTCTGTAGCTATCTAATTCACCAACATGACCCCAATATCTAGCACAGAATCTGACACATAAAAGGCTCATTAACTAGATGTTTGTTGAATGAATTCATGAGTGAAAAAATCAAATGAATAAATTAGAGTGAAAAGTCAGAGAATTGACTTATTTATTAGTACTCAGAAAATTGAAGTAGCTGACTAATGATGTTTAACATTTAGCATACAATTAAACATTTCATAATTTGTAAACATTTAAAAAGCATTTCTTTTGATCATCGTAAGTACTCTCATATGTAAATAATATTATTATGTAATGATCTAAAGAAAAAGACATAATACTTCAGGAAAACCAGGAAGATATTTGACTTTGAAGTGAGTAGGAAACAGTGAATGTATTTATCACAAGGCTCCAGAATAACACATACATTTCCTTGGAACTGGAATTGCAATCTGAGTAATGTTATTAGCCCCCAAATCCTGGCTGAAAATCATCTGAAAGAACATTGAGTCTCTGGGCTCTTTATCCTCTATTGAGCTTTTTATTTGTTTGAACTGGATACCCTCCAGGAGGTTGTTACCCAAAAGCTCAGTGTGAGAACAGGTTTCCAGGTCAATGATTAGAAACAATCATTTCCAAGTTTCCCCCTAGACTGCATAAATTAAGCAAAACACACATTCCTCTTCCTCTTCCATTGCTGGGTTCTCCGTGGTAAAGAGAATGCCACTTGATCTAAGTTTCGTCAGTTCCCCTCTACGTATCCAACTTCTCTTATTCTCTTTGCTTAAGAGCAAACTTCTTAGAAGCATTGCAGAGGAGGGCAGACAGCTAACCCTAGAAGCTTTAAAAGGCCCAAAGAATGTTAAAAGTCTTTCAATTACCAGATAAAAAGTTATCAGATGAAATAAGTTGGTTCAAGAGGAAGGGTTATTTTCTTTGCTTCACTCTGTAATGCAGTGTAGATCAGTACATCTCAACCATGACTACTATTAGAATCAACTAGATACTTAAAAATTTTTAGATGCCAAGACCATGTCCCACAGAGACCCTGATTTAATTGGTCCTACATGGCATCCAAGGTTCAGTCTTTTTAAAGTTCTCTGGAAACATTAATTATGTAATGCTGAGCACTTTTTTTTTAGGCTTCTGACTTTATTCAGTTAATTTATCTCCATTGTCTAGGGGAAACCCTACAATAACACTTATCTAATAGGCTTGTGTGAGGACTGAAATAGTTTATGTGAAGTGCTTACTCATGCTTTCCATGTGGAAGGCATCAGTGGTTATTAGTTTCCTTTGCCTCTCTGCACTTACCGAGAGCAATCAGCATAAGCAATCCTGGAATTCCAAAAGCCAGTGCATAGCAGTCCGTCCCAAAACACTGCACATCTCCTACAGGAAAGAAAAAGAAATTAATCCTGAATCTTCACTCTTTGATGTTCTTTTCTGTAAGCTCAGGTTTTTAGGTTATAAACGTACCCATCCTCTTTCCTCCCATCACCTAATCCAGAATCCTTTTGGAGCAGAGAAATCAAAATGAAAAGAAATTCACTCAGATTTTCAAAATATTATAAAAGAAGAAGATGGACATAAGAATCTTTGAACAGATTTCTGGCTGACCAGAGGAAAGCTTATAGAGGCCCTCAGAAAAGACCCCAACCTCTCAGCATAGGTGTGACAAATGTAGAAATCAAGCTCCCTGCGTTGATGGAGAGGTAGAAGACTGAGAAGTATCTAGTCCGTTCCTCTGCCTGAAAGAAAAAAAAGAAGCCAAAACAGGACAGCTTATCAGTTCAGTGTGCCTCCTTGGTCCATCCCTACCTCTTCAGACTAATCAAGGATGTACATACACAGATTCAGATACTGTCTCCATGGTGTATGGATGTCATATTAGACATTTTATCACACATTTTGCTGATCCCAAATAAACCTTTCTCTATCTTTCAAACCCTAGCACAAGCATCTTTAACATTTTATATTGTCAAAAATGATCATCTTGTACACTATGCCTATGTACTGTGTCCTATACATATTTATTCTAAGTCTCTTTGCATTAAATGTCTGTTTCTTTCAGTAGGTTGAGAGCGCCTTTAGGGCAGAAAATTTTAATTTTGGAAGTGTAGATCAGTACATCTCAACCATGACTACTATTAGAATCAACTAGATACTTAAAAATTTTTAGATCAAGACCATGTCCCACAGAGACCCTGATTTAATTGGTCCTACATGGCATCCAAGGTTCAGTCTTTAAAGTTCTCTGGAAACATTAATTATGTAATGCTGAGCACTTTTTTAGGCTTCTGACTTTATTCAGTTAATTTATCGCCATTGTCTAGGGGAAACCCTACAATAACACTTATCTAATAGGCTTGTGTGAGGACTGAAATAGTTTATGTGAAGTGCTTACTCATGCTTTCCATGTGGAAGGCATCAGTGGTTATTAGTTTCCTTTGCCTCTCTGCACTTACCGAGAGCAATCAGCATAAGCAATCCTGGAATTCCAAAAGCCAGTGCATAGCAGTCCGTCCCAAAACACTGCACATCTCCTACAGGAAAGAAAAAGAAATTAATCCTGAATCTTCACTCTTTGATGTTCTTTTCTGTAAGCTCAGGTTTTTAGGTTATAAACGTACCCATCCTCTTTCCTCCCATCACCTAATCCAGAATCCTTTTGGAGCAGAGAAATCAAAATGAAAAGAAATTCACTCAGATTTTCAAAATATTATAAAAGAAGAAGATGGACATAAGAATCTTTGAACAGATTTCTGGCTGACCAGAGGAAAGCTTATAGAGGCCCTCAGAAAAGACCCCAACCTCTCAGCATAGGTGTGACAAATGTAGAAATCAAGCTCCCTGCGTTGATGGAGAGGTAGAAGACTGAGAAGTATCTAGTCCGTTCCTCTGCCTGAAAGAAAAAAAAAAAGAAGCCAAAACAGGACAGCTTATCAGTTCAGTGTGCCTCCTTGGTCCATCCCTACCTCTTCAGACTAATCAAGGATGTACATACACAGATTCAGATACTGTCTCCATGGTGTATGGATGTCATATTAGACATTTTATCACACATTTTGCTGATCCCAAATAAACCTTTCTCTATCTTTCAAACCCTAGCACAAGCATCTTTAACATTTTATATTGTCAAAAATGATCATCTTGTACACTATGCCTATGTACTGTGTCCTATACATATTTATTCTAATATTAGTCTCTTTGCATTAAATGTCTGTTTCTTTCAGTAGGTTGAGAGCGCCTTTAGGGCAGAAAATATATCTTACTACTTTCTGGAATCCTCACAAGCATAGTACCTCTTTTATATCAGACTCAATAAATGTTTATTAACTGAATTAAGTGAATGAGTGACTGAGTTAAATGATAGATTTTGTGGAATGTGTGGTAGGAATAAGACTAGAATATGGGACAGTGGAGTAAACTGATCAAACAGAATAATTTACCTAATGCTCACGGGAAGTCTTCCAGAGACTATAAAAAAATTCTGTGGGGCAGGCAGTGGCCAGTGGAAGGTTGGAGGTGGGTTTATTCTTTTACTAAAATATCTTTGTGGAGCGCTTACAAAATAAAGCAACTTTCAAATAAAGTGGCTGATACTTTGTTTGTTATGCACTTCTATGCTTCATTCTGACTCTCCAGATCTTTTCCTGACACATCAGCACAATCCCCATTTTCTATTTATGATGTACTCTGCTTCCTCTTCTGGTCCCCATTTAAAGCTGCTCCACTCATCTATGGGTACAGTTCATTGTGCATAGAATCCTACTTGTCAGAGGTTGGTTATTTCTCTAAGATTAGCAAGCAGTTGTGTTTTATGAACACTGAGGCACATAAAGAATATAAAATAACCCACCTAAACTGAAAGGTTAGAGAACTGCAGGAAGACACAACACAGAGAAAGAACAGAGAGTAGAAAACAGCGAACACTGTAAGTAACTATAGAAGAGTGAATAATACATGAAGACAGTCAAAAAGGAAAAGTAAGAGGTGAAAAGAGGGATCTAGAAATGTTGATTTATGTTTTTCTCCATGGACAGTAGAAAGTATCCAAGAAAAGAAGGAATGATAATCCAGACAGGTTCATCTAGAGAAATTTATTCTGTTTAATTCCAAATGGTCATTTTCTCCTTTCATAGAACCCTGAAGCTAGAGATGCTTAAATCTTCTCCACACCACACACCACCTCCCATCCCCAAAGTGAGGACAATGTATCTTCTTAAATACCTCAAGTGAGAGTGAACTCACTACTACTATTTGAAGTTTTTCCTTCCATCAAGTGAAAAGCTATAGCTTTCACTGATCTTTAGATTAATTACTGACATCCTTCCAATATCTATAGACAGCTGTATTACTCTCTTTAAGTCTTATTTTATCCAGGCTATAAGTCTCCATTTCTGTAAACCTTTCTTACTAACCTGCCTCTTTTAGTCACTTGCCACCCTGGTCACTTTCCTTTGAAATGTTTCAGTTTTTCTCTCCATCAGTGACTAGTACCTAGCACTGAACACTACTCCTCAGATATGATCTGACTAGTGGGATGACTTCAGTCTTGGCAAAATGGCTACCTGCTGTTTAATGCCTTCTCTACATTTTTGAAAATACAGAAATGGTAGGATTCTTACATGTTTTTCTTCAAACTGGTCTCCACCAAAAGCTGCCACACAGGGTTTGATACCTCCTGTACCCAAAGCTATTAGACTCAAGCCGATCATTGACAGGACTCTGAAATGGAGAGGTGAGAGTATTAACCATATTGATACTGAATACAACTATAGAAATGGAATATAGCTACGAGGGAAAAAAATATGTGTACAAGGGCAAGACCTCCTTGATGTTTCTATACTGTGGGTGCTTCCCGATGCTTTCCTCACAAGAGAAGCTCAGGAGCATTGACAATCTTCATAATCCTTGAGATTCTGCCAGAACGTATACATTGCAAGGGAAGATTTTGTCCCTGATAGTTTCATTTACCTCGTCTGTGCAACAGATAGAAACAGATGCTGAAGGAATGCCAGAGTTAAGGCACTGGTTCTCAATTCCATCACAGTCAAAGGGACACTTCAACAGAAAGATCTCGTGAGCCTTTATCCCACATATCCTTAGTAACCACAAAATAAAACCTTCAGTCAGTCATAACTAATAGGAGAAATGTCAGTAATTTCTGATGGGACAACAATAACGAGGTGTCTAATTAAATCTCAAACAAAATTCTGGTAAGAAGACAGAAAAACATCTATAATGAATGGGTGAGACATCCACCTGTCTAATGGAGGAATACTGGCTCAGTTTGTTCCATGATTTTACTCACGTGTGTAACATATGTCCCCCCAGTATCGGTAAAGCACCCATGGACTTGATCACATGGCCAAGCACATACACCAAGGAGAGATAGATGATTGTCCTGTTGAGAGAGTTAAATCAGTCAGTCTACAAAGAATTCAGAGATCTGAGTAATACAGACTCAGAATTCATACTGTTCTCAGTGTCAGGATAAATGAAGCAGAAGGAGGAAGGGGTGGAGGAGGAACGAATTATCTGAGAAATGCAAATAGAAAAAATAATAATGGTGAATGATGCAAACAGACTAGAAAAAGGGATAGTAACTCTTTACCCTATAGCATTAGACATAATGGACATTCTTTTCTCATGCTTTCGTTTTCCCTATCTACCCCAACAAGAGGATCCCTAAGAGTACAGATATATCATGAGCAGGTTTGATCTGTAGCGAGTGATAATGTTTCAAGTAAGGAAAACCAGAAGAACAGGATATTTTGACCTAAGGTATTTTTTTCTTTGATCTGAGGACACTTCTGACCTGAGGGATGTCTTTGAGAGTCCAGAAAGAATCACATAAACAAGAAGATAGGGAACAAAGAACTGTCTCTAAGCACAATCACTGGGATAGAGAGGTAAAAGGTTCAGTCCAGTTTCCTCATGGACTACTTAGTAAGGGAAGAAAGGAGCCAGGGCCTTTGAACAGACTGTCCAGTGATACAGCTCATGCAGCTAATAGGGACTTTATTGTTATGCTGTTTTTCTTTCTTTTAAACGTTTTATTTTATATTGGAATATAGATGATTAACAATGTAATCATTTCAGGTGTATAGCAAAGAAAGGGATGCAGCCATACATAAACGTGTATCCATTCTCTCCTAAATGTTATGTTGTTTTTCAAAAAAAAAAAAAAAAAATGTGAATGACAAATAGGAAGGAGAAGAGAGTGAGGAATTCCAGTAGGAGTCTATGTAGAGATCCACACACTGAAACATGGCACACTATCAAATATACCATGTGTATTATAAAGAACCTTAGAAATTATATAGCTTGCTTCTGCAATTCTAAAGTACTATGTGCTAATGTCATGGGCAAGTAAAGGCATGTTCGCTTCTCACAGAAAAGATTAAGAAAAGATATCCAGGCTGAGCAGACAAATGTCTCCTCACATTAAGGATAGGCTTTGCCTGCAAGCCTCGCCTCTCTGAGACCAATACTCCCAGAATTCATACTGGGTTTCCTGTTGAGAGAGTTAAATCAGTCAGTCTACAAAGAATTCAGAGATCTGAGTAATACAGACTCAGAATTCATACTGTTCTCAGTGTCAGGATAAATGAAGCAGAAGGAGGAAGGGGTGGAGGAGGAACGAATTATCTGAGAAATGCAAATAGAAAAAATAATAATGGTGAATGATGCAAACAGACTAGAAAAAGGGATAGTAACTCTTTACCCTATAGCATTAGACATAATGGACATTCTTTTCTCATGCTTTCGTTTTCCCTATCTACCCCAACAAGAGGATCCCTAAGAGTACAGATATATCATGAGCAGGTTTGATCTGTAGCGAGTGATAATGTTTCAAGTAAGGAAAACCAGAAGAACAGGATATTTTGACCTAAGGTATTTTTTTCTTTGATCTGAGGACACTTCTGACCTGAGGGATGTCTTTGAGAGTCCAGAAAGAATCACATAAACAAGAAGATAGGGAACAAAGAACTGTCTCTAAGCACAATCACTGGGATAGAGAGGTAAAAGGTTCAGTCCAGTTTCCTCATGGACTACTTAGTAAGGGAAGAAAGGAGCCAGGGCCTTTGAACAGACTGTCCAGTGATACAGCTCATGCAGCTAATAGGGACTTTATTGTTATGCTGTTTTTCTTTCTTTTAAACGTTTTATTTTATATTGGAATATAGATGATTAACAATGTAATCATTTCAGGTGTATAGCAAAGAAAGGGATGCAGCCATACATAAACGTGTATCCATTCTCTCCTAAATGTTATGTTGTTTTTCAAAAAAAAAAAAAAAATGTGAATGACAAATAGGAAGGAGAAGAGAGTGAGGAATTCCAGTAGGAGTCTATGTAGAGATCCACACACTGAAACATGGCACACTATCAAATATACCATGTGTATTATAAAGAACCTTAGAAATTATATAGCTTGCTTCTGCAATTCTAAAGTACTATGTGCTAATGTCATGGGCAAGTAAAGGCATGTTCGCTTCTCACAGAAAAGATTAAGAAAAGATATCCAGGCTGAGCAGACAAATGTCTCCTCACATTAAGGATAGGCTTTGCCTGCAAGCCTCGCCTCTCTGAGACCAATACAGAGCACAAAGGTTCTTCGTCTTACCCGCTTTCTAATGATAATGAAACACTTTACAATGCAGAGTGCCCTTTGTAACTTAAGAATTGTAAGAATGTTTCTCCTCAAGAGCAAAGGTGTTGGTGGGGGAGAAAGCGCTCCGGTGATGACCTCTTTTGCATCTCTAGAGAGACAAAAAACTTCTTCATGATTATTAATTAGCTTGAGATTTCTAGTTGAAAAAAATATAAAAAGGGTAAAGGAAGATTGTGTGGGAGGCTCGCTCACGGAGATCGGCTGTGCCGATGTGAAATCGAGACTCTCCAGCTCTGGGGTAAGAACATCTGTTTGCATTTGATTGAGTTCTGAGTATTTGTGCTTGCCTTTATTTGATGATTAATAAACTCACTCCTGGTTTGACAATACTTGAGACCACGACACTTTATTGTCAAAGTCCAAGGCTCACACCCTGATGGGACTACACCGTGTTCGCAAAAAGGTCTCTGAGCTATTTAATAGAGTATCTCTTAGCGAGAACTAGTGAGAACAGTAATCAGAGTAAGCTCCAACACGGTGCCCACGACACTAATGTGGAATATAAAGAATAGAATGAAGGTAGCAGAGAGAGGCTGGAGATGCCAGAAACCTCAGAATGTGGACTTCTCATTCTAAATGCCTAATTTTCCTAGGTTGGCTCTCCAGGGAAGTGATCTTAAAGGGTTTCAAGTGGGAAGTAGGAGATAAGAAAGGGACAGTCTTTTAAAAGGCCTTCTTGTAGTGTCTTCTAGAGGAAAGTTTTCTTCATTGGAATAAATAGAAAGGGAATAAGAAGGCCAGGACTGAAAAAAGGCCAGCTATTATGAACATAAAATAGAGGATGTATGCTAAATCATTACCAAGAAAGAAAAGAAAGGAGTCTAAGCTAGAGTCATAGTCTGTGTTGGGAGATCAAGGCAATATCAGATTGCTGGACTAGACAAATGAGAGAAGCGTGATTGCCTTAAAAGACAAACAAGCTACCTTCTGGGTGAAAGATTCAAGGAATTCATCTAGAATAAGAAGAATATAAGACAGAAAGGTAACAGCAGATAACTTCAACAGAAGGAGAAAAGAAAAGAAAGTGAAGGTGCTCAGTCATGTCTGACTCTTTGCAACCCATGGATGAGCCATGGCATTCTCCAGGCAAGAATACTGAAGTGCGTAGCCTTTCCCTTCTCCAGCAGGATCATCCTAACCCAGGGACCGAACCAGGGTCACCTGCATTGCAAGTGGATTCTTTACCATCTGAACTACAAGGGAATCTCTTAACAGAAGAAAAGAAAAGTCAAAAGAGACTTGGACATTGTGCATTTGAAATGGGCGTTTTCATTGGGGGCATTACAGTCCTAACCACAGGACACAGATCTGTGTCAGACAGACTTGACCATCTTCCATTTGCACATGAGGAAAATGAAACCCAGAGATGTCAAAGGACATTTTTTTGAGTGCCATTCTAATTAGGAATAGGATTAGGATTAGGTCTAGAACTTCTTCTTACAGTCCAGCATTCCTTCAGTTTTATCATGAACAAATCAATGTGGAAAAAGGAAAGGGAAAAGAAAGATGTTTTATATTTTATTTCACCAGAAAAATATCAAAAGCCAGGGACATTTTTAATTAGAGCTTAGGAACTGAGAAAGAGTATGTGCTGTAAGCAGAGACCTACTGACAAAGGAAAAGATCTAGCATTAAAAGGGCTCTGACTGAACCAAAAACTACAGGGGAAAGACATGCTACAACCCTGCTCAGAGAAAGAGGAAGTGTAGAGAACACACCCAAAAATGTATCTGGCAGTAAACACATTTAAGAGAGTGGCTTCGAGTGACTGCCATGATCAGGAGTCCAGGCTGACTGGCACAGTCACAAGGTAAAAGCCAACACTAAGGACTAGGACTAAAAATCTTGTTCTCTCTTAAAAGCAACTTGGGAATTAACCCTCTGAATAGATGTTTATAGAAACAATAAAAAGCCAGTATCCATGTTTATAAATTTTTGTTTATACTGGCTACTCTCTCCTACATGTAGCCCTGAAGGAAGTTTCACTCTCTCCTGACACAATTCCTTATACAAGGGTCAGGGACCGTGGTGTCCATTTTCTCTTAATAAAGTTAGGATTCTGAGACTTCAAACAGAGAAAACACTTTTAATATATGTTGTTTACTAAATTCAGAAAATTGTGGCTTCAAGGTATGAGCAATGTTTCTAATGTTACAGGATTTTTTCTTCCTGAAACTAACATCTGAAGAAAAGGGAGAGAAGTTTTATATACTTGTTTTTTCACATTGTTGTCATCATTGCCTTTAGACACGTGAACTCAAACCAACACCCACACACCATTTAAGAACAAGTTATTCGCGTTTTCTCCAACCCACTTTCCTCTGAAAAGAGATACCAATTCATCCCTCAAAGAGTTTTGTTATTTAAAATGCAACCATATTACCCATAACAAAATAAAACTCATCTTCATACCTGACCACATCTACCCTCAGGCTTCTGCTTACATTTATCTGAGGGTAAATACATTTATTAACTGAAACATTTTTCAAGCCTGCTAGATACCAGGCACTGTTCTAGGTGATGTGGATAAAAATATATAAGTAAATGAGGTTTTCTTTTCTAAGTGTTTGGAAGAAAATATTAGATTCACATACAAATAGTTATTATAAGACAGGGTTTGGCAAGTGTCACTTGACGGTGAAAAACAGGGAGTTCAGAGCATGTTAGATGAATTCTGGTTAGTGGTGAAACATAAGGGGCAGAGAATATTTCAGCATAGGTGGTAGGTGAACTGAATCTTAACAGGTTTGGATGTGGAAGCCTGGGGAAGAAGGAGCTTCCATGAAGTAGAAACTGTGCAAACAGACATGGAAAAGAGATGGTCCTGGCTATTATTACATAAATATTAGTATTTGGTTTTTCTATTGGACATTCTTGAAAGGAATTAAGTATGACAATAAGAGCAGAAAGGTAAGATGGATGAGATTAGCAGTCAATGTGTCAGCAGAAATTTTTGAGCAGAGGAGTAATGTGAACAGAGATTTTTTTTTAGGAAAATTAATTTGACAGTAGTGCAAAGATTCATTTATGAACAAAGATTATGGGAAACAATGAAAATATCATAAATGTCCATTTCAGTAGTTTAATTCAGAGGCTAATGCAAACCAAAACTAGAGTAGGGGGTGATTCAGTGCTGAGTTGGGAGGAATGTGAGACATGATATAGAAATGGAACTGTAGAATTTGAAAATTGGTTGGATGTGGAAGTACAGGGAAACTAGGACAAAGGATAAGGTGGAATACCCAGGAGATGAATGCTAATGTACAGTTACAATGCATCCTGGGGCTTGATTCATGGGTTAAGATTACAGAGTTTGAGGAGCCATCAGTATATTAGCTAAAACTGACACTACAGGACTTGCTAATGGAGAATCTGGAGAAACAGAAAAGGGTAAAAGGTATACACTGGGGAAAGGCCAACATTCCAGAAAGAGTGAAGTAAACAAAAGGCAAAAGAAAAGCCAAAGTAAAAAGAATCCAAAAGAGTAAAAGAACCAGAAAATACAGTGTTAGAGAAGCTCAGAAAGTTTCAAGAATATAGGCACAATAAACAGAAGAGTAAATAAGCCTGCTAGATACCAGGCACTGTTCTAGGTGATGTGGATAAAAATATATAAGTAAATGAGGTTTTCTTTTCTAAGTGTTTGGAAGAAAATATTAGATTCACATACAAATAGTTATTATAAGACAGGGTTTGGCAAGTGTCACTTGACGGTGAAAAACAGGGAGTTCAGAGCATGTTAGATGAATTCTGGTTAGTGGTGAAACATAAGGGGCAGAGAATATTTCAGCATAGGTGGTAGGTGAACTGAATCTTAACAGGTTTGGATGTGGAAGCCTGGGGAAGAAGGAGCTTCCATGAAGTAGAAACTGTGCAAACAGACATGGAAAAGAGATGGTCCTGGCTATTATTACATAAATATTAGTATTTGGTTTTTCTATTGGACATTCTTGAAAGGAATTAAGTATGACAATAAGAGCAGAAAGGTAAGATGGATGAGATTAGCAGTCAATGTGTCAGCAGAAATTTTTGAGCAGAGGAGTAATGTGAACAGAGATTTTTTTTTAGGAAAATTAATTTGACAGTAGTGCAAAGATTCATTTATGAACAAAGATTATGGGAAACAATGAAAATATCATAAATGTCCATTTCAGTAGTTTAATTCAGAGGCTAATGCAAACCAAAACTAGAGTAGGGGGTGATTCAGTGCTGAGTTGGGAGGAATGTGAGACATGATATAGAAATGGAACTGTAGAATTTGAAAATTGGTTGGATGTGGAAGTACAGGGAAACTAGGACAAAGGATAAGGTGGAATACCCAGGAGATGAATGCTAATGTACAGTTACAATGCATCCTGGGGCTTGATTCATGGGTTAAGATTACAGAGTTTGAGGAGCCATCAGTATATTAGCTAAAACTGACACTACAGGACTTGCTAATGGAGAATCTGGAGAAACAGAAAAGGGTAAAAGGTATACACTGGGGAAAGGCCAACATTCCAGAAAGAGTGAAGTAAACAAAAGGCAAAAGAAAAGCCAAAGTAAAAAGAATCCAAAAGAGTAAAAGAACCAGAAAATACAGTGTTAGAGAAGCTCAGAAAGTTTCAAGAATATAGGCACAATAAACAGAGTAAAATGCTCAGAGTGAATAAGAATTTAGAAAAGATACTGAATTTGATGTGACCTTTCTTAGGGATCCTAGAGAGAGGAACTTCAATGGAATAAAAATATGACTTACACTAGATATTATTGCACTAACTGTAACTGCTCTGTATTAAAGCTAGTTGAACATGAGTAATGTGAAGCAGGTATTATGTCTTATTCAGTTCTTTATCCCTCATGGTTCTTTGGACAAATAGAAGCTGCTCAATAAATATTTATTGAATTAAACTCGATCAGATTAAATGGATTCTATTGCACTGCATTATATTACTCTGTCCTATGGAATGATAATAAAAAGTGAGAAAGGAAGGCAACAAATATTAAGTGATTCTTTTAAATTTGCAGGTAGTCATAATAAAACAAAGAAGACAGAAAAAGAAAGATTAACAATAAGTTTGTTTGTTTAAAGCCATCAGATATTTGCTCTTCTAGGAAAACACTATCTCTGAGGAAGAATTTGAAGGCAAGAGAAATAGTGAGGTACAAAGACACCAAGGAGAGTGATCTAGGTGATGGTAATACATATGTAAAAATTCATCCAGATGTATATTTAAGCCTTTCAGATTTGCATATTTTATGCAAGTTATACCTCAATAAAAATAAATTCAAAAAAATTAAAAGTACCTCATGAAAGATTGTGACTGAGGGCACAAGTAGAGATGGCTAAATTTCCTCTGAAATAGTCAAGAAGCTATTGTTCACCAAATCCCAGAACTATACGTCTCACAAGGAGGTTATTTTAAAATAAATAAAAATACTATAAATGTGAATCTTTTATTCTATAACTGAATGAAAACCACACCATGGTTTATGCTTTATTCCTGCACACAGTGCTATCCCTCTGTCTGGATGGACTCGGTGACTACCACTCTACAAGGAGCAAACACAGACCTCAGCCACCTGCCATCTCTCTCCCAAGTGAAGAAACTGTTTAATACTGTGTTACAGTTGTAGCCCTATAGTATTAGGTACTGATAAGAAAACTATATTAGGTACTGATTAAACACTTTAGAATAATGAATATATCTAGGCCACAGTGAGAGAGAAACCAAGGTCCACTAAAGAGAATTCCTTGGAATACTTGGTCTACAAGATGCCCTGAAAAAATATTCCACAGTCAAACAAGTTTGTGAAACTACTGCTATAACTTCTCTTGGACATTTTATAATATTAATTAGCACATTAAAGATACCTTTTTTAGCTTTCCCCAGACTTATTTGACTAAGAGAACTTTATGTTCATACATAAAATTCTTTAGATCCTATACAACTGATTTTCAACAGAATGCACTTTGAAAAATGCTAATTTACACAATTCCATAGATGACAAGTCCACAGAAAACAACTCAGTGATGGGATACCTAAGATCCATCTCTAGCCCATGAGGATGATGTTATAGGGGACAACTATAATATTATCCCCAAACATCTCTTAGTACTATTTTCAGGGATTTAAATGATACTTTAAAGAATAGGCTATTATTCTAACTCATGAAAACATTTATTATATTTTAAAAAAAGAACCTACAGAAGGAGGTTAGAAAAGAGAAACAGAGATGGTAAAAGAGTTGGAAAGATAGACTTGTGTAGAAAAGGGGGAAACAGAGATGGTAAACAGGAGTTTCATCCAGATGTATATTTAAGCCTTTCAGATTTGCATATTTTATGCAAGTTATACCTCAATAAAAATAAATTCAAAAAAATTAAAAGTACCTCATGAAAGATTGTGACTGAGGGCACAAGTAGAGATGGCTAAATTTCCTCTGAAATAGTCAAGAAGCTATTGTTCACCAAATCCCAGAACTATACGTCTCACAAGGAGGTTATTTTAAAATAAATAAAAATACTATAAATGTGAATCTTTTATTCTATAACTGAATGAAAACCACACCATGGTTTATGCTTTATTCCTGCACACAGTGCTATCCCTCTGTCTGGATGGACTCGGTGACTACCACTCTACAAGGAGCAAACACAGACCTCAGCCACCTGCCATCTCTCTCCCAAGTGAAGAAACTGTTTAATACTGTGTTACAGTTGTAGCCCTATAGTATTAGGTACTGATAAGAAAACTATATTAGGTACTGATTAAACACTTTAGAATAATGAATATATCTAGGCCACAGTGAGAGAGAAACCAAGGTCCACTAAAGAGAATTCCTTGGAATACTTGGTCTACAAGATGCCCTGAAAAAATATTCCACAGTCAAACAAGTTTGTGAAACTACTGCTATAACTTCTCTTGGACATTTTATAATATTAATTAGCACATTAAAGATACCTTTTTTAGCTTTCCCCAGACTTATTTGACTAAGAGAACTTTATGTTCATACATAAAATTCTTTAGATCCTATACAACTGATTTTCAACAGAATGCACTTTGAAAAATGCTAATTTACACAATTCCATAGATGACAAGTCCACAGAAAACAACTCAGTGATGGGATACCTAAGATCCATCTCTAGCCCATGAGGATGATGTTATAGGGGACAACTATAATATTATCCCCAAACATCTCTTAGTACTATTTTCAGGGATTTAAATGATACTTTAAAGAATAGGCTATTATTCTAACTCATGAAAACATTTATTATATTTTAAAAAAAGAACCTACAGAAGGAGGTTAGAAAAGAGAAACAGAGATGGTAAAAGAGTTGGAAAGATAGACTTGTGTGAAGATATTAAAACAGTTGGGAAGACTCAATCTGGAGGACAGATGGAGAGTATATCCAATACCTATTAATACATTGAATTATACGTTTTCATGTGGGTAGCCATCTCTATCACCTGAGATCAGAACAAGAACTGGTCTTAAACTTCAGAATGGAAGATCAGAAGTAGTTATAAGAAAAAACCCCTCCTGACTAAAGAGGGAATAAAAATATTGGAAAAGCTGACAATGAAGAGACAGAACCTTGGACTGTGACCTCCCATCCTCCTTACTTGAATTTTCCCAACCATGAGTCCGCAATGGCTGCTCCCAGGATGGGAGTGAAATAGCAGAGGCTGCTGAAGGCGTGGTACACAGATGTGGAAGTGTTCTCACTCCAGTGCAAGAAATACAGGAAATACAGGGTCAGCACAGCTAAAGCAAAAAAAAAAGAAAGACAAAACAAGGCAGATGCATTAAAATGATTTGTGGAGCATTTGATATGGTCTATGAAGGTGACCTTGACTTTCAAGATTCCTATCAGTGAAGTGACTGAGGAGGAACTGCTGAGCAGCAGAAGCAGGGCCCGCCAGAGTTGTGGTAGTGAAAGGGGCTATGCTTAGTGGACTCATGCAATCCTCCTCCCTTCAGTCTTTCTACACACAGCATCATTTAGGCCAATCTGCAAGATAACATGGGGCTATAAACATCCCTTCCTTCTCCTTCCCAGCAACAATATAATCCATCTGAGGAACAAAAATGAAGAATGGAATGCTGCTGATGAGCGTTTTCCCTCATATTCTCACAGGTTATGTTCTGGTTTCCACTAGACCTTTCTGTTCTTGGCTTGAATGAGTTAGTAGGTGAAATCCTATCAGGCATTTTTTGGAAGTCTTTGACAAAGGAAAGAATCAACTGGATGAAGGCAGAAAAGAGTAGATAAGGGAAATGAATGATTAAGAACCCCTTTACAGGATTAAATGATACTTTAAAGAATAGGCTATTATTCTAACTCATGAAAACATTTATTATATTTTAAAAGAACCTACAGAAGGAGGTTAGAAAAGAGAAACAGAGATGGTAAAAGAGTTGGAAAGATAGACTTGTGTGAAGATATTAAAACAGTTGGGAAGACTCAATCTGGAGGACAGATGGAGAGTATATCCAATACCTATTAATACATTGAATTATACGTTTTCATGTGGGTAGCCATCTCTATCACCTGAGATCAGAACAAGAACTGGTCTTAAACTTCAGAATGGAAGATCAGAAGTAGTTATAAGAAAAAACCCCTCCTGACTAAAGAGGGAATAAAAATATTGGAAAAGCTGACAATGAAGAGACAGAACCTTGGACTGTGACCTCCCATCCTCCTTACTTGAATTTTCCCAACCATGAGTCCGCAATGGCTGCTCCCAGGATGGGAGTGAAATAGCAGAGGCTGCTGAAGGCGTGGTACACAGATGTGGAAGTGTTCTCACTCCAGTGCAAGAAATACAGGAAATACAGGGTCAGCACAGCTAAAGCAAAAAAAAAGAAAGACAAAACAAGGCAGATGCATTAAAATGATTTGTGGAGCATTTGATATGGTCTATGAAGGTGACCTTGACTTTCAAGATTCCTATCAGTGAAGTGACTGAGGAGGAACTGCTGAGCAGCAGAAGCAGGGCCCGCCAGAGTTGTGGTAGTGAAAGGGGCTATGCTTAGTGGACTCATGCAATCCTCCTCCCTTCAGTCTTTCTACACACAGCATCATTTAGGCCAATCTGCAAGATAACATGGGGCTATAAACATCCCTTCCTTCTCCTTCCCAGCAACAATATAATCCATCTGAGGAACAAAAATGAAGAATGGAATGCTGCTGATGAGCGTTTTCCCTCATATTCTCACAGGTTATGTTCTGGTTTCCACTAGACCTTTCTGTTCTTGGCTTGAATGAGTTAGTAGGTGAAATCCTATCAGGCATTTTTTGGAAGTCTTTGACAAAGGAAAGAATCAACTGGATGAAGGCAGAAAAGAGTAGATAAGGGAAATAAGTGCATGTAAGACAGGCTGTAATAAACATGAGGGAAGAGTGAGTGGAAAAGTGGAGAACTGGGAGACACACATTTACCTTTCATGCCATAATAGGAAAAGCGCTCACAGAATTCATTCACCACAATGAATACAATGCTCAGTGGATAGTTGGAGCCACAGATTTTCTATGAAACAAAAAGACACTGGTCAAGCACGAACTATATTTTCTGTTTCATAACAGAAAAAATAATTTAAGTCACTGTGAGTAGGTCATACGAGGCAATGGTCTCTACTCTTCATGAAACAGCCAAGCTATTTCTGTCGTGTATTGGTTATCATATTTGCCTCACACATGAAACCACCAGTACCATACTAAGAATGTCTGCTTTGCTAATTTTACAGTCAGAGAAGCTATTCTAACATTCCCTCGTCCCTCATTCGTTTAACATGGATCTGCTCAGGCATTTCTTGATACTAGACACTAGGACCTGTTCAACTTCCCACAAGTACTAAATGGAAAGCCTGGGGCACTGGGCAAGAGAATAATCAACCTTATTTCTAGGAATGTAACAAAGGGTTGACCTCTGGAACACTTTATGTCCAGGTAGTTATACTCAGATGTCAGTACCCTGCTTAGCTCCCCTGTGTGAATTAACCTTTCTGTCCCTATCTGTCCCATTCACTGTGCTGGAAGGAATCCTAGCAATATGAAGCCTTCCAATTCAGTGCCTACTGGAGCCAAGCACAGAGCCCAATACAGATTTCTAAAGGTAAGATGATTGATCACCTTGACTTTGGACAGAGAATTCTCAACCTTTTCAAAGTAAAGATCCATTCATTCTATGAAAGAGAGATTCTATAATATTGTCATACTAATCCTTTGGCACATTAAAAGGACTATACTATTTCATGCACTGTATCAGAATAAAAGCAATAACATGTTTTACTTCAAATCACTTCTCATTATGATAGCCCAACCCCCACATGAGAGAGGGACAGAGATATATGACCTTGATTCAATTAAATCATGAGTTTTTTTTGTCTTTCCTTATTCATAAGATAAAATACATTTTTTATAAGTAGTCTCAAATTGTTTGGGATCAGAAGATATATAACTAAATAAATAAAATAAGTGACTGATAAATTAATGTATTCATTCTTTATATATATATATATATGTATATATATATATGGCTATATATAAACAACCCTCCAGAGTACATTAATATATGATAAAAACTTTCTTGAAAGACAGTCTCCCCAGCTCACATGTTGAGAACCACGCAACCTGAAATTTAGTTAACACTCTTCTCCTAGTTATGAAGCACTGTCACTGATTGTGTTAACATCCTGATCCAGGTTATATCATCACACCTGACTTTATACTTCAGTTTTGTTATTCCAAAGAAATGACCCACCTCCAGAATACTGCTACTTCTTTGCTTGTAAGAGCTAAGTAAATACTGGCTAGTATTACTATAGTCTCTCTTCTTAGAGGATTTTGATATGAGGATTAAATAAAAATTAGGAAATGCTTTAACAAGTGTTCGTATATAAAGCAAAACATCCATATTACTTGCCTGTTCTGTTGTTTTTCCCACTGTAAACTAGAACACAGTAACAGAGACTACATCTATTCTAAAACTTCTCTTGGTGTCCGGCATAGACTCTGTGCACAGGGAAAACTAAGGGCTGAGTTTTGGACTTTTTTTGGTAAAGAAAGAACAATCACACACAGTTCTCCAGAAAGGAGCACTTGCCAAGTTTCCCTGAACATGCAAATGGCTTTTTTTTTTCCCAACCCAGAGAAACTCAGAACATACAATGAAATACAGCAAGGTCCTGGACATCAACTGAAGAACTCTGACTACCTCCTTCTGCTGCTTCCTGTCCTTAGTTAAAGGAAACACTTCTTTAGATTTGGTTTAGAGGTTAATTCTTTTTTTTTTTTTTTTTTTTAGAGGTTAATTCTAACTCCAAGAGAGAATAGTTTTTAATAGTCTAATACAGCTCAGCCTGAAGCTACAGAGATCAAGGAGGAAAACCAAAAGAGTAAGTCTGCTCCTGTCAGAGGCAGAACTGAATCCCAGGACTCACCGGAGATGGCTTCTCGGGAACGCTGTGGGGTCGAGGTGGTACCTCTTCAGTGGAGACAGGTAAAAAAAGAGTTTCCTTGGACTCATTTTTCTGGAAGGGATTCATGGCTGGCTCCTCACTCTCTCTCTCTCTTCAAGCATTTGGCTTTGGTAGGAAGTTGGGACAGCTGCCAGGCTACTCTGAAAGGGGGGACTGGGAGGGGAAGAGAGGGTGGCTTCAGCAACTAGTTTTAACCCTGTGGGTGTCAGGCTTAAGCAGCTGCCTGCAAAGCAGTAAGCTATAGGAAGAGAAAAGATTGGATCTGAGACTGGTTCAAAAGAATGTTTATGTAAAAGGTAAAGCATGGGGAAGTGAGACTGTAAAACACTGGAGCACTGCAAATAAGTGGAAAGTAGTTAGGAATATAATGCCTGGAATATGGCCTGGAGCACAGATTTAAACATTGATTTCAGGGTAATAATAGCTTCTACTTATTGTATACCTATTGTGTGTGTGTAATATGCACACATTTATATTATCTCATGTTCTATTCTTACTACCACCCTCATTTTGCAGGAGCTAATGTCCCAGGAGACTATGTAATTTTTCCAAAGTTATGTGACCAGTAAGTGGCAGATCTGGAATTTTCACTATGCCACTCTGGATAGATTAATATCAATAATGCCGATAGTTATTCCTTAGGAATGGAAGCTACGGAAATAGATACATAGGAATATAGGGTAATTGAAATGCATTGAAATGGGAAAGTTATCTCCAAAGTGAATTTGGAGAGATACAAAAAAATGTTGATTTCTGGTTTTCAACATAATAAAGTTCAACTGGAAATGTCTTATAAACAATTAAAGAGGTGGAGCTAAAGGAAACAAAAGGAAAAAGTAGGTGATGTACATTTGGAAATCATTCTTCTTCTTTTAATATTCATTCTCTGTGTTGTCCCTTTCTGTCTTCAAGATGAATCTATCATTTCATTAGTAAGTAAAAATTAATTTGTGTAAAAACTATGAGCTGGTTATTTTCTAGGTACTATTACAATTTTGCTTAATTTTCTGTAAATGGACTTTCAAACAACTCCAGAATATATTTAGTTCTTATATGGGAGCAGCAAGAACAGACGTGACAATGGTAGATGCATGTTATATATTATGATTTTTGTAAAGTTAAAGAGGTAAAAGAACAAAAGAGTCTGGTGCCCACCTAGTTGTCAATCAAAAGAAAAGGCAAAGAATGGCTAGAGAGAAATAAGAAAAAATGAGGACCAAACCGAAAAAGAAGTTAGGAAACAGGAGAATGCATTATTTTATTTTAGAATATGAGAACCTATGACTCTATCCCTCATAAAATTCTGACATTACCTATTGAGTAATTTATTGACAAATAAGACCAGGATAAACTCTACTCTTTCCTCCCTAAACTCTATCTCAGACTTTGACCATGTTTTCTCAGCTTCTGTTACACTCCTTGTCCCGCTTCTCCCCCATCAACCTTTACCCAAAGAAGAGTCCAGCTTCATTTCTGCTTGTGACATTAATGATTAAGCTGTATTTATTCTTTCAGGAAGTACTGCCCTTTCTGACCTAGTTTGGTTAATGGCTCTGGATAGAAAGCAAATGAACAGTCAGAAGAAGCTACTAGTCAAGTTAACCACTAGAGGTGCAGAAGCATTTAAGATCTAATTATGTCAACGGCTTCCCCTGCTCTGGCCCCTGCTCTATACCTCTGGAATTGCATATGGATCTAACAGAGCAGATGGAATAGCATCTTTACACAAGGCACCAATTCATTCATGTTCATAGGTGCGCTAAATACCAAACTTCACCTTGGTTCTCTGATACTTCTTTGTTTTGGTGAAATTCTTCTTTAATTATGGCAATACAATGCCAGCATTCATAGAATCAAATAGTAACAGAGATGGAAGGAATCTTCCACCTAATCTTTTCCTATGTAAACTAAACTTTCCCAATGATAAAAATCACTTATGAATATATTATATATATATATATATATTTGTATCTGTATATATACTTAAATATCAATACATAAATTTCCAGAGCAGTTCTCACATACACGTGCATGCACACACACACACACACACACACACACACACACATCTAAGGAAGTAGTTAAAAACATGTCATTTTAATAAGTGTCTTATAATTCTTATAGTAGGGATTTGGTGAACATTGGTTTGAAATCCCTCTCCTAGTCTAGCCTGAAGAATATGACAGATGAGCTCAGACTAGAATCCCAGCCTCTAAGACCTATTCTGGAGCCTTTTATATCTTATCAAGACGCCTCTTGTATGCCATCATTTTTCACTAAGTTGAAATCAGATAGAAGGATAAAAAAGGAAAAAGATCAAAGAGAAACACAGTTCGTGAACAGAACTGAGTACAAAGTCTTCAGAGATAAAAATAGTAATAGATGAAAAGGACCTAACATATCAGTTATAAGAGTAAAAAAATACCTGTGACTCAATGAATACAATAGAAGAGAGTGGTATTTTACCATCTTGTACAGAAAGGGATCTGAAGGTCTCAAATGACAGATCCTCAAAATCAGGATAAACTCTACTCTTTCCTCCCTAAACTCTATCTCAGACTTTGACCATGTTTTCTCAGCTTCTGTTACACTCCTTGTCCCGCTTCTCCCCCATCAACCTTTACCCAAAGAAGAGTCCAGCTTCATTTCTGCTTGTGACATTAATGATTAAGCTGTATTTATTCTTTCAGGAAGTACTGCCCTTTCTGACCTAGTTTGGTTAATGGCTCTGGATAGAAAGCAAATGAACAGTCAGAAGAAGCTACTAGTCAAGTTAACCACTAGAGGTGCAGAAGCATTTAAGATCTAATTATGTCAACGGCTTCCCCTGCTCTGGCCCCTGCTCTATACCTCTGGAATTGCATATGGATCTAACAGAGCAGATGGAATAGCATCTTTACACAAGGCACCAATTCATTCATGTTCATAGGTGCGCTAAATACCAAACTTCACCTTGGTTCTCTGATACTTCTTTGTTTTGGTGAAATTCTTCTTTAATTATGGCAATACAATGCCAGCATTCATAGAATCAAATAGTAACAGAGATGGAAGGAATCTTCCACCTAATCTTTTCCTATGTAAACTAAACTTTCCCAATGATAAAATCACTTATGAATATATTATATATATATATATATATTTGTATCTGTATATATACTTAAATATCAATACATAAATTTCCAGAGCAGTTCTCACATACACGTGCATGCACACACACACACACACACACACACACACACACATCTAAGGAAGTAGTTAAAAACATGTCATTTTAATAAGTGTCTTATAATTCTTATAGTAGGGAGTTGGTGAACCTTGGTTTGAAACCCCTCTCCTAGTCTAGCCTGAAGAATATGACAGATGAGCTCAGACTAGAATCCCAGCCTCTAAGACCTATTCTGGAGCCTTTTATATCTTATCAAGACGCCTCTTGTATGCCATCATTTTTCACTAAGTTGAAATCAGATAGAAGGATAAAAAAGGAAAAAGATCAAAGAGAAACACAGTTCGTGAACAGAACTGAGTACAAAGTCTTCAGAGATAAAAATAGTAATAGATGAAAAGGACCTAACATATCAGTTATAAGAGTAAAAAAATACCTGTGACTCAATGAATACAATAGAAGAGAGTGGTATTTTACCATCTTGTACAGAAAGGGATCTGAAGGTCTCAAATGACAGATACTCATATAGTCAGAGAGAAGAGGCAAATATGAAATGAAAGGAGGACATGTGTCTAGCAAACTATGAATACAAAATTATCACATAAAAATAAAAATAAAGAAAAAGAACAAAATTATCACATAAAAATAGATTGTATTTAAATATCAGCAAAAATAAGTAGAAAAGGAAATTAAAAATTATACCAGCTCTAATAGCAAACACATCAATACATACTTGGAGCATTAAAAAATAAGTTAAAAAGACATCAATATTAAATACTCTAAAACATTATTGAAAGAAATTAAAGATCTAAATAAATGGAAAGCCATGATTTGGAAGACTCAGTAAGATGTCAGCAATCCCCAAATCAATCTAATCTAGTTGCAACACAAAATTCAACAGGTTTTCTGAATGTAGTAAATGTCAGGTTGATATTTAAAGTTCATGTGGAGATGCAGAAAACTAAGAATAGCAAAGGCAGTATTGAAGACTTGTAGTACCCAGAAGGAGACCTATTATAAAGCTATAGTAACTATAACACAATGGAGCCAACCCAAAGACAGACAAGGCAACCAGTGCAACAAAACAGAGTGTGGAAAAAGACTTAGGGCATCATCTGTGACAAACACTACACTGCAGGGCAGTGGGGCAAGTGACAGTGTCTTCCACTTTAAAAATGCCATCTGGATATTCATACGGAAAAAAAATACGTCTACCTTTATCTTAAACCATGCATAAAAACTATAAAAGAAAAACAGTATATAGATTGTATTATACATAGCTTTATAGAGATTATATTAATTCTACACAGATCACAGACCTGTTACAAAGTTTAAAAAAATACAGCTTTTAGAGGAAAGCATAAGAGAATATCTTTGTGACTGTAAGATAAGCCAAGATTTTCATTTTTTTTAACTTTTATTTTACTTTAAGATTTCATTTTTTAAAGCTAAGAGTTTTTAAATAAGATATAAAATATAGCAACCATAAACAATTGACATGTGGCATAGCATTAAAATTAATAAATTTTGTTCACCAAAAGATACTAATAAGAGTCAAAAGAGGGCTTCTCTAGTAGTCCAGAGGCTAATGAGTCTGCATTGCAGTGCAAGGGGCACTGGTTCCATCTCTGGCCCGGGAGGATCCCATATGCCGCTGATAGGCTGGGCCAGCCTGTCCAGTTACGAGCTAGTACTCTGGAGCGCATGCACCCAGAGCCGGTGCCCTGCAACGAGAGAGGCCCCTGCAGTGGGAGGCCCACACAGGCAAAAGAATAAAGATGGACGAAAATAATAATAATGATAATAATAAATATTAAAAAAAGATTAAAAAGAAAAATACACAGATTGAGGGAATTAACAGCAAATTAGATGATACAAAAGAATGAATAAGGGCTTTCCTGGTGGTCTAGTGGGTAAGGACACCGCCTTGCAGTGCAAGGGGTGCAGGCTTGATCCCTGGCCTGGGAAATCTAATCTAGTTGCAACACAAAATTCAACAGGTTTTCTGAATGTAGTAAATGTCAGGTTGATATTTAAAGTTCATGTGGAGATGCAGAAAACTAAGAATAGCAAAGGCAGTATTGAAGACTTGTAGTACCCAGAAGGAGACCTATTATAAAGCTATAGTAACTATAACACAATGGAGCCAACCCAAAGACAGACAAGGCAACCAGTGCAACAAAACAGAGTGGGGAAAGGGACTTAGGGCATCATCTGTGACAAACACTACACTGCAGGGCAGTGGGGCAAGTGACAGTGTCTTCCACTTTAAAAATGCCATCTGGATATTCATACGGAAAAAAAATACGTCTACCTTTATCTTAAACCATGCATAAAAACTATAAAAGAAAAACAGTATATAGATTGTATTATACATAGCTTTATAGAGATTATATTAATTCTACACAGATCACAGACCTGTTACAAAGTTTAAAAAAATACAGCTTTTAGAGGAAAGCATAAGAGAATATCTTTGTGACTGTAAGATAAGCCAAGATTTTCATTTTTTTTAACTTTTATTTTACTTTAAGATTTCATTTTTTAAAGCTAAGAGTTTTTAAATAAGATATAAAATATAGCAACCATAAACAATTGACATGTGGCATAGCATTAAAATTAATAAATTTTGTTCACCAAAAGATACTAATAAGAGTCAAAAGAGGGCTTCTCTAGTAGTCCAGAGGCTAATGAGTCTGCATTGCAGTGCAAGGGGCACTGGTTCCATCTCTGGCCCGGGAGGATCCCATATGCCGCTGATAGGCTGGGCCAGCCTGTCCAGTTACGAGCTAGTACTCTGGAGCGCATGCACCCAGAGCCGGTGCCCTGCAACGAGAGAGGCCCCTGCAGTGGGAGGCCCACACAGGCAAAAGAATAAAGATGGACGAAAATAATAATAATGATAATAATAAATATTAAAAAAAGATTAAAAAGAAAAATACACAGATTGAGGGAATTAACAGCAAATTAGATGATACAAAAGAATGAATAAGGGCTTTCCTGGTGGTCTAGTGGGTAAGGACACCGCCTTGCAGTGCAAGGGGTGCAGGCTTGATCCCTGGCCTGGGAAACTCCCACATGCCGTGGAGCAGCTGGACCGAGGTGTCCAACTACGGAGCCAGAGCTCTGGAGCGCATGAGCCCAGAGCCAGTGCTCTGCGGCGAGAGAGGCCACTGCAATGGGAGGCCCACACAGTCCAGAAGAACAAAGATGAAAATAAATGAAAGACCAATAGAAGTGGCCAAAAAAAAAAAAAAAAAAGAATGCATAAGTGACCTGGAAGACAAAATAGTGGAAATCACCTAACTAGAAGAATAAAAAGGAAAACAAGTTAAAAAAAAAAAGAGTCAAAGACAACTCAGAAAGTGAGAGAAAATATTCGTACTACATAGAGTGTCAAAAGATTTGTGTCTAGATTATATAAACCATCTCAAAAATCAACAACAAAAAGACATATTCAGATTCTAAGTCTTTTGCAATATAACTAGTACTGTAATAACAGCCTTGAAAATAAGTGAAATGTATCGGTAAAATGAATTTCTGGGAGTAATATTTCTGTGACAAAAAATGTTTCTATAATTTTTAGGACTTCTGATTCAATTCCTGTTTTCTACCGAGTTGTTTGTCCCATTCTTGTAAGCTTGTATGATCTACTTTTTTTTTTTTACCTTTTTCTTTATTTTAAAGATTTTACAGAGTTTTGTTGTTCACCATATGATCTACTTTTATATCATTTATATTAATTCTCTGCCACTCTCTATGTTGCAAAGAATTTTCTATTGATTTTGTTCGTGGACTTTTAAAATTAAATATAACTTAAAAGGCATAAATCTTAAGTGTAAAACTTCAGTATCCTTTACATATGTGTAATCATACAACCACCACCCAGGTAAACTTATATATATTTATAATAAATGTTTATTTATTTATAATAAATATATATATTACATATATTATATATTATACTCCTCCTGTGAATTGAGCCAGTCCCTTTGAAGAAAATCTCGACCTTTTTATTTATTTTTTTTTTTATTTTTTTTATTTTTTTTATTCTTTAAAGGTTTTACAGAGTTTTGTTGTTCACATACATGTATGTTCCCAGATCAGTCATATGCATATCCATGGTCCCCACCCACCCAGATCCCCCCATCCCACCCCTCCAGACCTTTGCCCCAAGCCATTGTAAGCACTCCTATTCCCTTAGCACTGTGACACTAGCTATCTTTTCCACACATAACACTATAGGTTTCCTTGTTACTTCCTCCATGCTTCCCCCTCCCTATTTATTCACCACGATGTCCCTATGTCTATGCTCTGTCTTTTTTTTTTTTTCATGAGTTCCCTGTGTGTGATATCAAGACCGTCCTACTAGATTCCATATATGTGTGTTAGTATACTGTATTTGTCTTTCTCTTTTTGACTTACTTCACTTTTTATGATAGGTTCTAGAGCCAGCCACTTCATTAGGATTGAGTCTTCTGCATTTCTTTTAACAGCTGAGTAGTATTCCATTGTATATATGTACCAGAGCTTCTGGATCCATTCATTCGAGTCTCGACCTTTTTAGAATATATTTTTACAATACGTTTTTCCATTCTTGAGTTGCTAATTTTGATTCATCTCTTAATAAATTGGAAATTATTAATGTAATTATTACATCAATGGTATATGAATGATATAATTCCTGAATTCTGACATGTCTAAGAGTGCCTTCTTACCAAACTGTGGAGGATGCTATTTGATGATTACATAATTCATAGGTCACCCTCATACCCTTGTGCAGACATAGCTTTACTAACTTTATAGAGTTTCAGGCAGTGTCAGGCAATCATTCAAATCCCACTGATTTTTGTTCCTTTTGTCAACTACAAATTGGCATTTATCAATTACACTGCCAATGACTGGACAACAAGGACATTTGCCCTCTGTCTCTGCAGAGACCCATCCCTGTGCTGTTGAGAGCTGCTGACTTCCAATACCCCCTTAAGTTGATCAGGGTGAGGTTAGGACCCCATGCTGTGGAGAGCTGCTGACCTTCAATACCCCCTGATGGAGATCAGGGTCAGGTAGAGGCATTCTGTGCTCCAGGGAATTTGATGGGGCAGGTCTTTATATAGGTGGATAATTTTAGGAACAGATTTTATTATCTCAATCCTTGTATCTTCTCATATTTAGAAAAGCACTAAATCTCCTCATGGTGACATCAGATCCTTGTGACTAACTGGGGACCCTTTGTAAAAAAACTGTTTAATAATATGAAACTACAACCCTCACCAAAATCCTTAAATATTGACCTCCTCCTGCTGCCTCTTTGGAGCAGTCTCAGAGCTATTTTCCCTTCTGGAGATCCCCCATCCCACCCCTCCAGACCTTTGCCCCAAGCCATTGTAAGCACTCCTATTCCCTTAGCACTGTGACACTAGCTATCTTTTCCACACATAACACTATAGGTTTCCTTGTTACTTCCTCCATGCTTCCCTCTTTATTCACCACGATGTCCCTATGTCTATGCTCTGTCTTTTTTTTTTTTTCATGAGTTCCCTGTGTGTGATATCAAGACCGTCCTACTAGATTCCATATATGTGTGTTAGTATACTGTATTTGTCTTTCTCTTTTTGACTTACTTCACTTTTTATGATAGGTTCTAGAGCCAGCCACTTCATTAGGATTGAGTCTTCTGCATTTCTTTTAACAGCTGAGTAGTATTCCATTGTATATATGTACCAGAGCTTCTGGATCCATTCATTCGAGTCTCGACCTTTTTAGAATATATTTTTACAATACGTTTTTCCATTCTTGAGTTGCTAATTTTGATTCATCTCTTAATAAATTGGAAATTATTAATGTAATTATTACATCAATGGTATATGAATGATATAATTCCTGAATTCTGACATGTCTAAGAGTGCCTTCTTACCAAACTGTGGAGGATGCTATTTGATGATTACATAATTCATAGGTCACCCTCATACCCTTGTGCAGACATAGCTTTACTAACTTTATAGAGTTTCAGGCAGTGTCAGGCAATCATTCAAATCCCACTGATTTTTGTTCCTTTTGTCAACTACAAATTGGCATTTATCAATTACACTGCCAATGACTGGACAACAAGGACATTTGCCCTCTGTCTCTGCAGAGACCCATCCCTGTGCTGTTGAGAGCTGCTGACTTCCAATACCCCCTTAAGTTGATCAGGGTGAGGTTAGGACCCCATGCTGTGGAGAGCTGCTGACCTTCAATACCCCCTGATGGAGATCAGGGTCAGGTAGAGGCATTCTGTGCTCCAGGGAATTTGATGGGGCAGGTCTTTATATAGGTGGATAATTTTAGGAACAGATTTTATTATCTCAATCCTTGTATCTTCTCATATTTAGAAAAGCACTAAATCTCCTCATGGTGACATCAGATCCTTGTGACTAACTGGGGACCCTTTGTAAAAAAACTGTTTAATAATATGAAACTACCCCCCTCACCAAAATCCTTAAATATTGACCCTCCTCCTGCTGCCTCTTTGGAGCAGTCTCAGAGCTATCTGTGGTGCTGCCTTCTGGGCTGCAGTCCTAATTATGCCCCAAATAAAACTTAACGCACAACTCTCAAGTTGTTCATCTTTTTTAGTCGATAGTTTGTAGCCAACTTACTTTCACTGCTTTTTTAAAAATTATCATCAGTTTCACCAAACCATTCAGAAAGAATCTTATTTTAATATATAAACACATATCACATCATCATACTGTACAGCTTAAATTTATGCAATGTTAACATCAATTATATCTCTATAAAGCTGTGAGAAAAAAAAAGGTATGTGCTTAGAATCATGAGGACAGTTCTGGCAGTGAACTTTGTATCTGAGAACTTGTCTCATCCACTGCTCCCTACATTTTACTGTTTGAAAATGCAATGCGGGGGTCCTGGGTTCAATCCCTGGGCTGAGAGGATCCTCTGGAGACGAGAAAGGCTACCCACTCCAGCATTCTTGCCTGGAGAATTGCATGGCTTCACTTTCAAGAAGATAACAGAAGCACAGAAGATGTTATCTTATTCCTCTCTAAGCTACTCATATTTACCCTAGAGGGGTATAGAGAATGATATATTAGGTATTCAATCCATAAAAAGGATCTTTAAGAACATGTTTCATTTATGTGGGAAATAATAAAAGGGGGAAGAGATGAGCTGCTAAGATTGGAGGACACATACCTTGAGAAGAGGTGTGTGATGCAGGAAGCATTATCAGCTCATATGACAATGTACTCATTTCTGGTAGAGCCAACACTAATAAGAGAAATCTCAGCATAACAACTTTCAGTAAAAACCATCATAATTTGTATTCCTGTATTAAAATGATAAGCTACTTTGAATATTTGAGCTTGCTTTAGTTAAATAATAACAGTTGTGGCATTAAGGAATAAAAGAGAAATAAAAGTGAAGACATAAATAGAGTATAGCTGAAGGTAGGTCAGAGAGAGAAAGGAAATGAGAAGAAAGCGGGAGAAATTAGAGACGAGATTAAGATGGTGGAGTGTAAGGACATGTGTTCAGCTTCTCCTGCCAGAGCACCAAGATCACACCTGGCAGCCGAACAAACATCAACAAGAAGACACTGGAACCCACCAAAAAAAAGAAACTCCACATCCAAGGACAAAGGAGAAGCCACAACGAAATGGTAGGAGGGGAGAAATTGTGATAAAAATCAAATCTTATGCCTGCCAGGTGGGCAACTCACAAGCTAGAGAACGATACCACCAAAGAAGCTCTCACACTTTTGTGAAGCTTCTAGGCCCCCACATCAGGCTCCCCGGCCCCAGAATTTGGCCAAAGGACTGGAAATCCCCAGAGAATCTGACTCTGAAGGTCAGCGGGATTTGATTCCAGAGCTTCCATAAGACTAAGGTAAACAGTGTCTCCTGGAGGGCACAAAATCTTCTGCGCCCCAGGACCCAGGGGAAAGGAGTAGTAACGCCACAAGAGACTGAGTCAGACCTACCTGTAAGTGTTTGAAGGTCCCCTGGGAAGGCATGAGTCAGCAGTGGTCTGGGGGACAGGGGCACAGATAGCAACAATACTCAGCTGTGTCACGGCATGGGCCCTCTTGGAGGTCACCCAACTACAGAAGCCTATAGAATCAAGGACTGAGTTGCCTCAAGCCAAACAACTAACAGGGAAGGAGCACAGTCCCACCCAAGAGCAGACAATTGGATTAAAATTGTACTGAGCAGAGCCCTGACCAACACAGCAAGACCCAATTTTCCCCACAGCCAGTCCTGCCCATCAGGAAACTTGCATAAGCCTCTTATCCTCACCAGAAGGCAGACAGAAGAAATAAGAACCACAATCCTGTCAGCCTCCAGAATTAATACCACAATCATAGAAAGATACCCAAGATGAAAAGAAATCAGATTATGTCCCAGACAAAGGAACAAGATAAATTCCCAGAAAAACAATTAAATGAAGTAAAAATAGGCAATCTCCCAGAAAGAGAATTCAGAATAATGATAATGAAGGTGATGCAGGATATTAGAAACAAAATGGAAAAGATGCAAGAAATGTTTTCCAAGGACCGAGAAGAACTAAAGAACAAGCAGACAGAGATGAACAATAAACTAGAAGAAATCAATAGCAGAATAATGGAGGCAGAAGAATGGATACATGATCTGGAAGACAGAATGGTGAAAATCAATGCTGCAGAACAAGATATAGAAAAAAGAATGAAAAAAATGAAGACAGCCTAAGAGACCTCTGGGACAATCTTCACACCAATATTTGCATTATAGGGGTCCCAGAAAGAGAAGAAAGAAAGGGCCAGAGAAAATCTTTGAAGAGAAAATAGCTGAAAACTTCCCTAACATGGGAAAGGAAATAGTCAGCCATGTCCAGGAAGCACAGAGAGTCCCAGGCAGGATAAATCCAATGAGGAACACAATGAGACACATAGTAATCAAACTGACAAAACTTAAAGACAAAGATAATTTATTAAAAGCACAAAAAC